>JAKZAP010000012.1:0-1284688 GCA_023053575.1 Branchinecta lynchi | reverse complement strand
AAAGATGAATAAACGGGTATCAACATCAGCTCAAAGCTAGAGTAAATACCTCTACGTCTCCTCACTTTTGCCGGGGTATTCATAGTCGCTGCGTGGGACTAAATACAGAAGTTCTATCTGATTACTTGTTCCTGTTACCAGCCACGATTCACCACAACTAATGACCGACCTGCAAAGCAGTGCTACCCACAGGCTTTTGGGGAAAAAACGGCCTTGAAACATAACGCTTCTGCTCGAAACCGAAACTTTTCTCTGTTTCATTATGTATGCAAGGGTTTTCTTCAACTAAAGTTTCACAGAATGACACGACTTCACAGACATTCCGCTCCTTCAGGTTATTCACTGCCGGGTCTCTAACCCCTTTCTTCCACGCCCGTCACTAACTATTCCGTTGTTCTGCATCACTGGGGTTATCATATTCATTCCATTAGCATAATGAATCATCAGTGACTTTCTTGATTAAAACTAGTTTCTGTTCAAACGAAGATGTCTGTTATTCTGAAATATGGATATATATATAGATATTTAGATAGTATAGATAGATAGATAGACATTTGTATTGGTCCAACTCGTAGCGCCGACATGGCACTAAATGCGTCGACCATTACATTTCATGTGTTAAAATACTTGAATATATACAATTATTACATAAAAGAAAAAAAATTACTTGCGGTCTTCCACTGCCACGACAGAGGGTCAACCACTCCAGCTTTTCGATAACAGTTGGAGTCATAGAGGGCCTCAAGGAAAGCCCACCTTGTGCCATGATTCTGCAAAAGCGTATACTTTCTGACCTGCTCTTACAGCACCCCCTCCCCTTCAAGCCTTCAGTGGAGTATAGAAAAAAATAAAGATAAAGATAAAACAAGAGCAAAGGTTTTGATGGGATCCCACTAATCTAACATTTGATTCAAACAATTGGGCCATGTCTTCGCCATTCAATCGTCGTCAGATTCCTTGAATATTTGTACTGTTAAAATAAAGTTCAAAAGTGGATTTGTGTGTGCAATAAAAGTTGTATATTTATTTATTTATAGCTGTGCATCTATCCGTGAAGATAATATACAGCAAATAAACGTTATATTATCTTATCTTATAGCGAAAGCAACACTTTCGTTGTGTCCTAGTTTTATTTTTTATGGCACTTGCCCTTCGGCCAAGTGCCATATAGCGATCGCAATTTCTGTCCGTCCGTCGGTCGGTTCAGCTTTCGCTAGTTCAGGCACTTCTGCATAAGCTAGGACGATGAAACTTGGCAGGCATATCAGGGACCCCAAATGATGAAGTGGGAAATAGTCACTTCACCGATCCGAGCATCTGGGGGGAGTGGAGGGAGGGGGAATCCGGGAAAATAAGGGATTTTTTACTTACGACCCGGTGATCAGATCTCAAAAAAACTTAATATGTAGAAAGACTTCATGTCTCAGAGGACCCAGTTTAAATCTAGACCGGATCCGGTGACACTGGGGGAGTTGGAGGTGGGAACCGGAACTCTTGGGAAACACTTGAAAATAAGCGCAAGTTACGTCATTGACATAACACTGATGTGCTAGGACGATGAAACTTGGCAGGCGTGTCAGGGACCCAAACAGATAGTCATTTCCCCCATCCGACTATCTGGGGGGCGTGGAGGGAGGGGAATCCGGAAAAGTAAGGTATTTTTAACTTACGAACCGGTGGTTGGGAAACTTGATATATAGAAAGACCTCGTGTCTCAAACGCCACATTTTAAACCTGGACAAGATTCGGTGACATTGGTGGGAGTTGGAGGGGGGGAACCGGAAAAATACGTCAATGACATAAACGGACAGGATCCGGTAACTATGGGTGAGTTGGGGGGGGGGGGGGCGAATTTCTAGTCATACCGCGAGTCGGTACTTTCTGATGTGCTAGGACGATGAAACTTGGGAGGCTTGTCAGGGACCCGAACAGATTGACTTGATAATGTAGTTTCCCCAATCCGACCATCGTGGGGAGAGCGGAGGGATGGGGAATCCGGAATCTAGTGGTAAGCTCACCTATTGAACGGATGATTGGATTTAAATGAAACTTGATATTTCGAAACTCCTCGTGCCTCACGTCCCATTTTAAATCCGGACCGGATCAGGCAACATTGGGGAGGGGGGAGTTGGAGCGGGGAACCGGATGAAACTTGGTGGGAAGAATAACCATTACCCCTAGATATGTAATTGACAGAACCAGATAGTATCGGGGATTTGGGGATTCGTGGCCTTGATTCGTTATTTTGCGTTCGGACAGGATCCAACCAAGGTGGGGAGGGGGGGCTGATGTAGTCAACCGGAAATTGGCAGATATACTATGCTCCGATTCCAGTCAAACCTGACGGACAGGAAGAGAAGATGTCAGAGATGCGACATGTATATTTCCGAGTCGTATTCAGCCACAGTGGGGCTGGGGGGGCGTTGGAAGGGGTGTCTCGGATATGTGGTGGCTCGCGAAGGGGTTAAACAGGTGGAGGGATTTGAATGAAACTTGAAATGTAGAGATCGTATGCCTAAATTAATTATTTTGGGGTTAGAACCTGACCCGACCATGGGGGGGAGTTACTGGTAATTCCCTGCCCGCGGGCGAGTTTCGTACTGATGGATTTCTTCGGAGCGTTTTGGGAGCAGGTCGCGGAACTGGGCTGACCGTGATAGACTTTGACCAAATTTCATACAGGTCAGAAGCCTTCTACCGTCGAGTCTTTCCAGTTTTAGTTCCAGTGGTGCCTGCTCGTAGCCACGATAACCACTTCCGATGATCAGTTTGCAGGCTCTCTTTTGGATTTTCTCAATGGCCTGTGACTGCTGGTTGTCGAGGGATGAGTGTCACCAACAGACATGTGTTCCAAGACTGGGCGAATGTAGGATACATAAGCGTTGAGCTTGATTTCTCGCTCCAGCCCAGCCTTGCGAAGGGCTTGCAGCATGAGCAACCGTCTAGACCCATTCTCGGTTATTTCTTCGATGTTTCTGGCCCATTTGATAGAGTCTCCAAGGCTAACCCCGAGGATTGACAGGGTTTTTTCACACTGGATGCCAAAGTCTTATATTTCTTGCCTAAGGCGGTCTGACGATTCACGTCCGAAGCCAACGACAATTGCTTGCGTTTTATTTCAGTTGATTTTCATTTTATTTTCACATGCAGAGTTTTCGAGTATACTGAGAACCCTGATCGAGCCTTCTGGGTCATCAGAGGTTACTGTTATTGATAGGTCGTCAACATACTGGAAACATGTGTGTTTCTGTATGATTTCTGGAATACTGTTGACGAACAGAGTAAATTAAAGTGGGCCGAGTTTGGTTCCCTGAGGCACACCACAATAGACTCTGTTCTCTTCCGATAAGATGTTTTTCCCATCTTCAGTTCCAAACCTGACATAATGTTTTCTTTCTGAGAGGAAGCTTCTTACCCAGGTAATGATGTGACGTGGTAGTTCGAGTTCTAAGTTTTTGGAGTAGGAGGGTATGGTCGACCAGATCAAAAGCTTTAGCCAAGTCAATTGCGACAATCGCTGCAGCTCTCCCCTTCTTGTCCGTCAAACGCAGAACGTTATCGGTCAAGTTACTCACGTAATGAAATGTCGAAACGCGTTTCTGGTTACCAAATTTATTTATTTATTTATTCATTTATTTCCCTCAGAACTGAGGAGTACAAAATAATGTATAAAACAGAACTATGCCTAAACAGAACTATGCCTAAACCACCTGGTCGGCTTGACAATTTAGTTTTGACATTTAGTAGGATTTCATCTACTATATACTGTTCTAACATTTTTGAGAGGATCGGGGTAAGAGATTTAAGGTTATAGGGGATTAGGTAAAGGTTATTAAATTGTATATTATATATTTATATATATAAAGGTTTCGTATTTGTGTTGTGAAGTGAACTGGATTCTCACAAGGCGAAGGTTTTGCGGAGCCATTCAGTATAAATGAAAACCCTAGTCGATGTTATTTCTCGGAAAAGTTAAACCGTTGGTACAGAAGAGTATGTAAATTACTATGTACTTGCATGTCAGTGTATCTCCGTTGACGTTTCCTATGCTAATTTTCGTAGCAAGATTTTTGTAAAAAAAAAAAAATAGACTGAATCCTCAAATGGCGAAGATTTTATAGGAGCACAAAATAGCCATGAAAACTTCTGTCTGATGTTATTTCTCCAGCGGCCAATTAGCAGTATCAAAATTCCTCTCTGGCTATAAAAGCAAGCCTCTGTTTACTTTGCAGTAGTTTTGACCGATAATGCTCTCTTCGGGAACTGCAGTCAGTGTTGCCACTTTTCTCCTATGACATAGACCGCAAAAACAAAACAAAAAAAATATTCTGGCATTTATGAAACTCGGTCCTTTGTTCCGATCCTGAACAGATTTCGAGCTTCATTATCATATGTTTTCGTGTTCTTACGGTCTTATGGGTCACAGAACTCGTGCCTTATATTTTTGAAGAAGTAGAAAAAACGTGACAAATCGAATAATCTTCAATCAGGGGCACAGCTGACTAAAGCAGAGGTTAGTTGAAAGAAGCCGAAGAATGTGACGAATCCAAACCTAGCAACTACATGTGCTCAGTATTGAGCACATGTAGTTATTGAAGTTCTTGAAGTTCTGGAATAAATTGCCAGAATCATTAAGAAGGTCGGAGAATCTGTGTGAGTTCCGCCGAGATATTAAAACCCTTTGTCTCTACCAATATGAGTTTTAAACTGTGGTTATCTTGATTTGAATCGTTCAAAGGTCGGACCGAATTCCGCTATGTTTATTTATTCATAAATCGTATTTATTTGTTCGGTTTAGGTTGTTTTTGGGGAAGGGATTGTGGATAGTATAGTGTTTTTTTGTTGTTTTTTTTTTTGGGGGGGGGGGGTGACCAGAAACCGAGTAAGTGCATTATTTTGTTTCTTTTCTGGGATCACAAAACGTAAGTGGAGGGATACCTATGATATCGCAAAAGTTGTCCGTCCGTCCGTCTGTAAGCACGACAAATCTCGAAGGGAATGGATATTTTGATGAAACTTGGTGTTAAGACTGTTTGGGTGAAGGGTAAGGTCAAGTTTGTAGATGGGATCTGGACATTTGGAGGTGGGGGTTCAAATCAAGGGACAAACAAAGTATTTTTAAACTGCTAATGTGATAGTTGATTATGGGGTAAGAAGAGATGCTGAGCGCGATGGTGAAAGCCATTTTCTCGCCGGACAAGTAGTTCGTCCGAAATCCGGCAAAAACCGGAAAGTTGGTTAAAAGTAAAAGTTCCATTTAAAGATCAAGGTAAGAAGACATGCTGAACAAGACGGTGAATACCAGTTTTTCGCTTGTCAACTAGTTCGCCTGGAATCCGGCGAAAACCGGAAAATAGGTTAAAAGCAAAAGTTGTATCTGAAGTTGATTAGATGACAGATTTAGGGGTAAGAAGAGACGCCGAGTCTCAATATGACAATCATTTTTTATCCGAACATATAATTAGTCCGGAATCCGGTTGTAACCGGATTTTTTGTAATTCAAAGTTTTATTTTAAACTGGATAGATGTTCTTTATAGGGATAAGGAGATACGCTGGATTCGTCTCTGAATTTTCTTTTTTTACTCGACTAGTAGTTCGCTCGAAATTCGGGCGAAACCGCAAATTTAGCAGACGTAAAGCACAAAGTTTCTGTCAGTATCGTCAAAATAGATTTGGCTTATAGAGGTATATCTGAACTTGATTTTCTCGGATGATTAGCCTGGCGAAGACAAGACCGTATTGTCTGGATCAAATATTAGATTTTTGGGATCCCATCGAGATCTTTAGTCATGTTTCTTTTCTCTTCTTCTATTTTTTCTTCATTCTTTCTTTATTATAGCGTTATGTAGGTTAACCTGTCAAAGGGGTTTGTTAAACTTCGTAACACGTGTAAACTTCTGGAGGGTTTTGTAGTTCCTAGTATTTTTGGAATCCCAAAACGTAAGTGGAGGGATACCTATAACATCGCAAAAGTTGTCCTTCTGTCCGTCTGTCCGTCTGTCAGCACGATAACTCTCGAAGGGAATGAGGTATTTTGACGAAACTTGGTGTGAAGATTCTTTGGGTCAAGTGCAAGACCAAGATCGTAGATGGGCTCTGTACCCCTACATTTATGGGTGAGGAGGGGCTTCAAATTAAGGGACAGACAAAATATTTTTAAACAACTAATGTGATAGTCGATTATGGGGTAAGAAGACATGTTGAACACGAATATGCAAAACATTTTCTCGTCTGACAAGTAGTTCGCCCAGACTCCGGCAAAAACCGGAAAGTTGGTTAAAAGTCAAAGTTTCATTTGAAGTTGATTAAATGTTCGATTAAGGGGTAAGAAGACATGTTGAACACGAAGATGAAAACCATTTCCTCGCCGGACAAGTAGTTCGTCCGGAATCCGGCAAAAACCGGAAAGTTGGTTAATAGTAAATGTTTTATCTGAAGTTTATTAGATATTTGATTTAGGGGTAAGAAGACGTGTGAGCACGATGATGAAATTCATTTTCTCGCCAGACTAGTCGTTCGTCCAGAATCCGGGAAAAACCGGAAAGTTCGCTAAAATTAAAAGTTTTATCTGAGGTTGATTAGATGACAGATTTAGGAGTAAAAAGGCATGCTGAACACTTATATGAAAAAGAATTTTGTACCCGGACAAATAGTTCACCAGGAATCCAGCCAAAACCGGAAAATTCGTTAAAAGCAGAAGTTGTATTTGAAGTTGATTAGATGAGAGATTTAGGGCTAAGGAGACGCTGAGTATGTATATGACAATCATTTTTCACCCGGACATATAATTCGTCCGGAATCCGCTTGAAACCGGAAATTTGTTTGTAAGTTAAAGTTTTATTTGAAATTATTAGATGTTCTGTATAGGGATAAGGAGATACGCTGAATTCTTTTCTGAGTTTTCTTTTTTTTGCTGGACAAGTATTTCACTTAGAATTCGGCCGACACCGGAAATTTGGCAGAAGTAAAGCAGGAAGTTTCGATCATTATCGTCAAAAGAGATATGGCTGATAGAGGTATATCTGAACTTGGTTTTCTCAGATGATTAGCCTGGCGAATACTGGATTTGGCAAAAACTGGATCTGGCAAAGATAAGACCCAGTTGTCTGGATCAAATACTAGATTTTTGGGATCCCATCGAAACCTTAGGTCTTGTTTCCAATAAACCTAATATATAATCTAAAATCTAAAAAAGAATTAAATTAAACCCACGCGTTGTTATACTGTTGAATCTTTTGCTCGGGTTAACTATGTTACTTTACAACCTTTTCCCGCGAGGTTACGGCGTCCTTCACGTTGACAATTGAAATTTCTCGAACAGAAAAAATAAGACCTAAGGTTTCGATGGGATCCCAAAAATCTAATATTTGATCCAGACAATTGGGTTTTGTCTCTGCCAGATCCAGTCTTCACCAATCTAATAATCTGAGAAAACCAAGTTAAGATATACCTCTATAAGCCATATCTATTTTGACGATACTGACCGAAACTTCCTGCTTTTCTGCCAAATTTCCGGTTTCGGCCGAATTCCGAGCGAACTGCTTGTCCAGCAAAAAAAAAATAAAAAAATCAGAAACTAATTCAGCGGATCTCCTTATCCCTATATAGAACATCTAACAATTGCAAAGAAAACTTTAACTCAAAAAATTTCCAGTTTCAACCGGATTCCGGATTCAACCAGATTCCGGATTCAACCGGATTCCGGATTCAACCGGATTACAAAATTGCCGGTTTCAACCGAATTCTGAACGAATTAAATGTCCGGGTAAAAAATGATTGTCTTATACAGACTCAGCGTCTTTTCTTAGCCCTAAATTTATCATCTAATCAACTTCAAATAAAACTTTCGCTTTTAACAAATTTTCCGGTTTGGCCGGATTCCGGGCGAACTAGTCGTACGACGATGACATGGGTTTTCATCATCGTGTTCAGCATGTCTTCTTACCCCATAATCGAACATCTAATCAACTGCAAATAAAACTTTGAATTCTAACCAACTTTCCGGATTATGACGGATTCCTGACGAACTACTTACCAGGCAAGAAAATGGTTCTCACCATCGTCTTCAACATGTCTTCTTACCCCATAATCGACTGTCACGGTAGCTGTTTAAAATTATTTTATTTGCCCCTTAATTTGACCCCCCCCCCCCTAAATGTAGCGCTACAGAGCCCATCTCCGAACTTGATCTTAGCTTTAACCCAAAAAATCTTCACACCAAGTTTCATCAAAATATCTCATTCCCTTCGAGAGTTATCGTGCTGACAGACGGACGAACGGACAGACTGACAACTTTTGCGATGTCACAGGTATCCCTCCACTTACGTCTTGGGATCCCAAAAAGAAGATAAAAGAAACGGGAAAGTTTGATTTCATTATCTAAGGTTGAAACATTTGCCCGTTAGTCCGTATTAGGTTCTTAATTTATTGTTCCCCTTTACTATTTACGAGGCGAAAAAGCGAACCCAGTCAGTCTAAATTTTAGAGACGTGCTCGACGAAGCATACCTCTACTATCCTAAAGAGTTTCTCGGACATCAGCCAAGAAACCGCCACTAGCTAATAAAAAAGAGCAGGTAAATTATGACTTGCTTCCCATCTTTTAGATTTCCCGGGCGGTTAAGACAATCACAGTAGAGTGTGCACTAAAGACAACCGTCAGCATTAAAAGTAAAAGAATACAGACGGTTTGTCTGGGATCCATAATTCAAATTCATACCGAAATACAACCGAGAAAAGGAGAAAAAGTTGTCTGGAATTGTAGACAAGGTTCAGCTTAACACGAAGTCGGCGACTGTTCCCCATAACCAGAAAGCAACAGCTTGACCTAAGCTGCACGGACCGGATACCCCTTCTATGTTTGTCCCGAATTCCGGGCAGTATTAACGGTTTCCTCTTATTCCAGATAAAAAGTGAAATCCGGCCTTACTAATCATCCGGCGCCAAATCCGTAGATTTTGGAAAGCAATAGCTTGACCTAAGCTGAACGGACCGGATACCCCTTCCTTGTTTGTCCGGAATTCCTGGTATTACTGGTTTCCTCCTATTCCAGATAAAAAGTGAAACCCGGCCGTACTAATCATCCGACGCCAAATCCGTAGATTTTGGAAAGCAATAGCTTGACCTAAGCTGAACGGACCAGATACCCCTTCCTTGTTTGTCCGGAATTCCTGGAATTGCTGGTTTCCTCCTATTCCAGATAAAAAGTGAAATCCGGCCGTACTAATCATCCGACGCCAAATCCGTAAATTTTATTCTTAACATATTTGCTTGAAGAAAAAAGCCTGGTACGCGTAACCTAAGGGGTACCGAGAGATCCTCTCAAGGGGTACGGGAAGGTCCCAAAACCAAGCTAGTATGAATGTAGAATGTAATTACCGAAAAAGCCCGAGGGCCATGGCAACAAAAATTGTAAGAAACGCACTCACTTACATAGCTAACACGCAGCTCCTATTCTAAAAATCTCCTTCTATGCTCCATCTCAAGCCTCAAGTAACGTCCAAGTATTTTTACAGTAACAAAACACTCATCCTTCATCATCCTTACCATCCATTCTTCATTAAACACTCTCTCACCAAATACCTCCTTTCTCCATTCATTCAATTCCACACAATCACACATCAAATGTACTACGCTTTCGTCCTCATGACCACACATAGGACAGAAGTAAGGACCAATTCTCTCGTTTACTTTACCAATATATTTTCTCCTTGCCCCAAGTGGTAAACTATCAGCCCTCATCTCAATAATATACTTAATATCCTCCTTACTTAACCCTGCTTTAGATATAATTCCCTCGCCCCAAGTCTCTTTGGCTGCCTCGAAAAAACGCAGGGACACTGGAATGCCCTTCTGAAATTGCCAAGTTTGGATCTCTTGGTCTTTAGCATGTAGCTTTAATATCTCGCCTCAACCGTTTTTGAGTCTTCTGACTTAGTTTCAAAATTGTCCTCAAGATCAGATACCCCATTCTAAGCAATTACGGATACAAATTTATACCGTATAGTTGATACAATAAAATGGTCTGTGCATTGGCGTTACTGTCATTAAACCATTCATTTTCGGTGTGTTGGGTTATAGAATGGGAGTGATATCTAATAAAGTACCCATCATTTTTACTGTGTTTGATTTTACATTATTGTATACAGTAGATTTCTAATACAGTATCCATCATTTTTACTGTGTTTGATTTTACATTATTTATCGTTTTTAACTCATGCATTGTTTTATTTGTGGCTGACAATCCTAGCGCTTATTGTTGACAATACCACTGTTATTTTCTACCGCGAATAATTCTCGCAAAAAAAAGACTGAACTGAAGTGTACATGACGCAATTGACACTGTGACACGAGTAGATTGTGTATAGTGTATCTGTTAAAAGTATTTTGTTTCTACTAAGTTTTATGCGACAAAACTGTATCTAAATCGTAAAACATTATGTGAATTAACAAAAATATTAAGAACTCGCAGATCAGTGTATCTCTGTTGACATGTCCGATGCTATTTTCTTAATGACCAGTTTTTTGAAGAAAAAAAAGTGAACTGAATTAAACTGAACGAGGCATTGTAATCCTTGGAGGGAAAACTTCAGTGTTGGTTCGACCCTTACTAATCGGGGTTTGTGCGCCTCATACCTCCTACATGTCACTCCTTCTTTGTGGTTGTGAAGTGAGTTGTCGTCGTAAAGTGTAGTCCCGTCACTCGTTTGGAGGAAAATTTCGATTAGCCTACAGTAGCCTAGTCGCCTACAGACTATGGTCACGTTCCAATGCATTTCAATGCACCAAGTTGTGCTTTTCAACTGGAAATCAAACCCGGACTGAACAGTACGACTGGACAGTGTTCATGTAAAGCCCCTGGATTCGCTCATTTACCTGGGGTTACCAATTTGTAAGTCCGTCAAAGAAACCCGTGTACTACTTAGAAAGCATGTACGCAAAAGAATTGCAGGTGCATACGGATCTGTAAGTAAGTAATTTATTTATGACCCGCCATTTTGAAAAGGCGGAGTAAATGAAGAAAATAAAGAAAATAAACAAAACACATAAACACGCAGAAAAAGAAACTTAATTTTCAATCTTCGGTCAGGAAGCAGTGGACGACGTCGTGTGCTGGTTGGGTCCTGTTGTCCATGATTTCGACAAGTGGAGCAGGTGCTTTGCATACTTAAAATAACATGATCTCATCTTTTTAATCTCCTTCTTTCGCAGAACATGAGTGACGCCAGAACGAAATAGTATAGAAGGAGCGCAAAAGGTGTTGTACAATCGCAAAGCTTTACCATATAGGGCCCCAGGTTGGGGACGATGCACCTATAGGCGCTACGGATGATTTATAAACTTCTTGAACAACCGAAGAGCAAAATTTTGACAATGAAGATTTGAATGTTATGCCGAGCCACCGTAGAGAGTCTGTTGATTCGACGATGAACGATCCAAGTGATATAGAAGAAACTCGAGAATGTCCAGTCGTTATCAAATTAGTAATTCAGTAAAAGCAGAAGACAAACAAATATAAACATATAGTCGAAATACTGATCACGACTGGAAAACCCTCTTGGTAGTTTCATGGTAAAAGTTATATTGTGTATTCCGTAAGTTTAATTCTCTTTCGTGTCTTCCTTTCTTTTTCTTCTTTTCCTTATTATTTACTCCGTCTTCGTGCTTAGTGCTTATTCCGACGGGTAATAAATAAAATCATCATCATTATCAGTACCTGTTGGCTGTATTTTGACATTATAAATAACATGTATAAAATAAGCCATCATTTGGATAGAGAAATTTGTTTTAATCAGGAGAATCCTTAAACCAAAATTGTTACGACAGTTCGTGTTCTTGTAAGTCAAGTCCCTCACGTCCGTTTGGGATCTGATTCTGGGGACGGAAGTCAAATTCAACCGAGAAGTCCGAGCATGAATTAGATGGCAGCTCAAGGCAGAAGTTTCCTCAGATGTTTTCCAAGCCATGCGGAAACAACAATCAAAGCAGTTTCCACGTGAGGAAACAACATAGGTCTGCCATTCTTTCACAAAAGCTGAGTCGGGCGAACTTCCGGTTTAGTTCCGCGCGAAATCGGGCAAAGGCCTCAAAAATAAATCCTCTCGACAGCGTATCTTGTGGCCAAATTCCGACTCGGACAGCGTTAAAGTATGTAGTGGACCAATAAGATACGATTTCGCATCTGAAATACGTATGCGAAAACGCGTCAATGTGCAGAAACCAGCAGGAGATGCGTCAACATTTCGGAGCGAAGGAGCGGATTCGACTGCGAAAATCGTATGTGTGTGCGCATACCTTAATTCTGCGTAAAGCCCTTTAGGATAAGAAGGTCTACTTTGATTAAATTTGTCATAAGGTTCATAAGGTTGATCAATAGTGAAGGGGATCCAAAGGAAAATAGTTTTCAGATAAGTTTGTAAATCTAGAATCAGGAAACTAAAAATAGTGGGGCTATTTTATGATGATAAAGCTGAATAATCTTTTTTTTTTAAGAATCATTTGCCACACAAGATTTTCGCAGGATTAGCAAATTCTCCTCTAGGTTCGGGTCGTCTAGTTCTGGTACTTAAAGATGGGCTAGGGCTATCAAACTCGATAAGCGTATAAGCTACATATGACGAGATATTGACTTGTGAATTTTCACCTCTCAGATGTGCCTTTAGAGAAAATAATTTGCGACAAATTTAAAGTAAACATGACGCGACTTTGTATCTTTCAGCTAATTTATCTTTATTGAAAGTCGACGATTAACATCAAGAAGCATTCCCTAGTAAACCAGTACCGAGGAGACATTACCGGTCGGTCTGGTGACTTTAGTAAGTAATATGTAAGTATATAATTTAATTTGTAACTCGCCATTTTTGAAAATGCGGAGTAAATCAAAGAAAATAAATAAAACACACGCAAGGCACATAAAAATACACTAATGTTCAATCTTCGGTCGGCAAGCAGTGGATAACATTGTGCGCTGGGCCCTCTTATGATTTTTAAAGCGACGAGGAAACATCCAAAAGGGTAAGACTTAAGAAATTTTGAACTTCTCCGTCAATGTACGGTTCTGACCTAATTTCGACAGGTGGAGCAGCTGCTTTGCATTTTTAAAATAACACGATCACAAATCAACGAAGAAACCAACGAAAATGGGTTTTTTAAAGGCCAACGAATATACTGAGATAAAAGGAGATACTGAGATACAAACCCCATTTTCGTTGGTTTCTTCGTTGATTTTTTTGTGATATGTCAGGTCAATGTTGGTTTACGAAATTATCTTAATAACACGATCTCATCTTTTTGATCTCCTTCAAACTTTTATGCCGGTTTTCGAAGTATGAGCGCAGTTCTTTTATGTTCGAAGTATGGTTTAAAAGATCCTATTGAAGTTATGCAGCGTAAGCGTCTGCGGTTTCTTGAAAGATGTTTTGCCATAACCTGTGTGAGGCTATCAGTTCTACTGGACCTGATTGATTGATGTATAGTGTTTAATCGTGTTATAGTTTATTTCTTTTATATATTTTATACTCGTCGTATACGGCGGATACAAATAAATGAAATGAAATGAAATGAAATAGCAATTCTAAGATCATCAAATCTTACAGAGCTACCGACATTTTGTCACGGCTGCAAGAATTTTATAAAGATTTCCGTCAGAAATCTAGTCTACATCTGTTGCCGCGTCACCGACTAATTAGGCTAGATAGATGTATGTTTATATGTTTAAAATTCATTTTCTTTTTTTTTCCTTTCTTTTCTCTATCACCTTTACTCCACTTTTTTTTGCTGGACAACATTTGTGGGATAAAATCTGCACCTACTTACTTACTTATGTGTACATTAGCACTTGTTAAAGGTCTCAGAAACAGGAAATTATATCTCACCTAGTCCATTTTCTGCGCACGGGATTAATTTAAAAAAAAAAAGAAGCAAACACACAAGAGTTTCCGAAAAAAAAAAGTGAAAACGCAAGCAAAGCCTTCAAGTCCGCAATATGGGTCGCCTCAATCCCACTAAAAGCGCAAGTAAGAAGTCGAGAAGTGTTTCCACCACTGCAAGCTTCTTCCCAATTACCCCTCATTCTTCCACAACATTAAGCGGTATTCTCAGCGCGTCGATGGAAGAATCTAGAATACTTAAACAAAAAGCCCGCCCCTCCCCCCTCCACCAAGAGATGTGTAATCGTCGCCGCAGACATCAATTTCACTTATCAGACCAGCCACATTCCAAATACTCCTACTATAGTTAATGAAGTCAAGTCAGAAATGCATTGTAGGTAGGTAGGTAGGTAGGTTTTATTTTTAACCAAAATATCGAAAATAAAATAACATTAATAATATCCTATTGCAGCAAAAAGAAAGTCCTAAGGACTAGTGCTGCAATTCAATCATTTTCATTGCCAATCAAATCATTTCACTGAATGTATGAATGAAAAATTAGAATAACAAAAATGGATGCGGCACAATCTCTAGTAAATAACTAAACAAAATCTGTTAGATTAAATATCCTTTAAAAATATATATTATAAATTAATATATAAATTAATACAATAAACAGTATTACATAAATAATATTTTAAAATACTGTAAGTTGAATAGTAAATAGTAAGAGAGGTCCTTTAAGAACTTTAGAATTTCACTGGACAAGGAGCTTGAAAGTGCAATAGCGGATTCCAAACGTGACGAAGGGCTATCCCGAGGACCCCTTAGGGTTTTTTCAACAAGTTCGTTTTCCCAACTTCAGCTGTTTCGAGCCTGAGGTGGACCCTTGGGAAGAAGGGCCGAAATATGTCAGAGTGAACCCAATCGAAAGTATACAGAAACGTGCCTGCAAAATTATTTTGGGTAAGAGTCCGTCGAGTACCAGGCAAGCCTCGAAGTCCTAAAACTACAAACGTTGAAGGAAAGACGTCGCGAGCTAGTCATTAATTTCGGGAAAAAATACTAAACTCCGATAATCTCAGGGACATACTGCCGGATTTCACAGAGCAGGGAGACGCAAGGGCCACAAGAGGAGCGGTTCAACTTGCTATTAAACCCCAGCTGAAGCTCCCTCCAGCTCAATCATCTGAGCGATGTCTGAAATCTTTAGTGCCTTATTTTATTCGGCATATTCTGTTTGACTATATTGTTGCTATTTTAGCAGTTGCGACGTGACCAAGTTTATGTTTGTGTTATTAATAGTGATTTCAGTGTGTTGTTTCTATAAGTAGTCATGAGTATTTGACCCGATGGTCGAATATTACTGTAACACAAACAAAGTGTGTTGACCAAGTTTTATTGACATTTTCCCATGCTATTTTTTGCAATGAAAAATTTTTGGATGAATAAAGTGAATTTGAATTTGAATACCTCTAATTAAATTCAGCTGACGTATCCGTTTTGCACTTTCAAATATGGCCCTTCACCCATCTGCAAGGCACGGCAAGGAGTTTCAGCACGTAACTACGGTTTCGTCTTTCGTATATGAATTTACTGTCTGTCTACAGTGAGAGGTAAGCAACTCAATTGTCGATATCTAGGAAATCTCCGTTAAGATCATCAATTAGTCGAGATGCCGACCAATTGCTAGGTAACCCGTTGCCAACACTAAGGGTCTCGTCAGGACGACTAGAAACTCACTCATGATTGGATTCGAGACGATTATTGTCCAGTTTCGAACCGGTAAGGTAGGGGCTTTATGATGCTCCGTTATTCCCTGAACACATCCGTTTTGTAAAATATTTGGAGACCTTTATTTCATCGACAGTTAAGTAAAATGTATGTATTTACAACAAGGAGAAAAAGAGACGGCTCAGGATCACATGAACTATAAGTAAGTAAGTATTTAGATTTATTCAAACAATGTTTACAACGGATACGTCAGCTACAATTCTTCGTCAGCGATATTTCGGCCCTTCTTGGCAAGGGTCCTCGTCAGGCTAGTCAGGCTGTGTGAATCGTAGCTGACGTAACCGTTGTAAACATTGTTTGAATAAATGTTTCAAAGTCAGCTTGGGCTCAAAGAATATTTAAGTATGTAGGCTATGTATGTATTGTACATGGAAGCCCAAGGGGCCACGGTACAAAAAAATATTACGCAAATCAAATACTGCATATTCAACACACTTTCTGAAGACAAAACATAGAAAACTAACTACATAATTAAGTGAATGAATGAAATATTTAAAAAGATGGAATACAAATCTTATCAAAACAGAATACCCATCCAGGGGTGTACAACATCCTTATTATTAAGGTTCTCAACCAGATTATCCACACCAGATTATCGACATCAAGTACCGATATCAAGTACCGATATCGATATCAAGTACCGGTTGCGGGACCAATTGGGAAGTTGTACAAGAAATTTAGCAAATTTGAAGTTAAGCTTTTCAACTCTTTCTTATCCGTGGCGTTTAAGAGATGCCAGAATGGAGCCAAAAACAGTAAATGAGACAGAGCCAATGTGTCGTAAAGCTTTGCAACCATTCTAGGACAATTCGTCACAGACAATTCGTCACACGGACAGTTGGTCACAGGGACAATTCATCACATGGCAATTGGTCACACGGACTATTCGTCACAGGACAATTCGTCACTAGGACAGTTCGTCATATTTTAGAAAATTTGCTATTACAATGGTAGTTTGGATAAAATAAAAAATGCCAACCCTTCACAAGAGATTGTTTAAATCAATATCTGAATCATTATTTTTAATCCTGGCTCTAATCTCCGATACTTAATCATCAGTCTTAGTGTTATATATTACCTGCATAAGTATGGTAAAAGGCATAGTGATGATATAGTTGTGGATTTACGTCACGGTACCCGATCTTCATTTTCAATGAAACACCTGGGTCCATCTGTAGGGAATGAACTACTAGTGAGCATTAGGGCGGCCGAACACGTACCTCAGTTTAAAAAGAAATAAAAGATTATTTTCTGGGGAGTGAGGGGAGTGAGATGAGGTTGGGAGGGAAGAATGGGGGGAGGGGGGAGTTGAGTACTGATGAGTGAGAGAGATTGGATTTTTTTTTCTTTATATATATAGGTAAGAAGTTATGTGGAATTTTGCGCGAATGCAAACCCTCATAGGTTTTTTCTCCAGCACGATAGCCTACTGTTGTTTTTTATTTATTTTTTTTTTTTTTTTATGAAAATAAAAAACTTAAACTTAACTTGAAACTTGAACCTGAACAATATTTGCACTGTGGTATATAGAGGCAATATCTTTTTCTTCAACGGGAGCAGGGCAAAACAAAAATGAGTATTGGGGGATTTGTTGCTGGGTGCCCGAACCCACCCAACAAGTGGAAGTACGGAGACTAACCTACGACTGAAAACCATATATTGGTCTAGTCAAACTGACGTACTCGAATATATGCGGGAAATCGCTCATAAATACATATTTTAATGTAGTATATAGCCATGCTATTTTAATGTAACCGAGTATTCTTGATATACAGCTTAAAAACGAAATCCAAACTTGAAATAAGGCTCTCTGTTACGAAATTTCCGTATGACCAACTGTCCTAATGACAAACTGTCAGTATGACGAATTGTCCTTGTGACCAATTGTTCTTGTGACGAAATGTCCTTGAACAAATTGTCCTGTGATGAATTGTCTGTGACGAATTAACCAGACACCGAAAACTACTATATACGAACAATAAAAAATTTATAGGTATATGTCATTACCAAGGATATTCAAATAAGTAAATTATATAGTAAAAAAAAATTTATAAGTATAGCCCCTTTATAATTATAGCCTTGTTCGTCGTCCATTTTAGCATCGCTGAAATTTTTAAGCTTCACTGTCAGGAGCTTCATAACAAATAAAACATACGAATGCGCAGTTTGAACAGACAACACTTGGGATGTAATCTGTCGTGACTTGAAAACGTTATGCATTGTTGTGCATGACAATTATTGCCAGAAAGAGTGAAAAAAGCATCTGCTAAATCTGAAATTTTGTAACTACACTGTCAGGATATTCGTAACAAATAACACATAGAGATGCCTGGTTTGAACAGACAACACTTGGGATGTAATCTATCTTGATTTTGAAAACGTTATACATTGCTGTGCCACAAGCATTGCCAGAAAGAGACGAAAAACCGCCTCAAAAAAAGCATCTGCCGAATTTCCCGATATCATCACGACAACAAAAAAGTCGGCAGATACTTTTTCGGCATTTCGGCAATGCTTGTTATGCATAATGTTTTAAAAATCACGACAGATTACATCCCAAGTTTTGTCTGTTGAAGCGTTGTTTGTTGAAACTGCACATCCTTGTGTTATCTGTAATGAAAGAAGCTAACGTTGCTACAACAAGTCTACTTCATTTTCTTTGTCAATCCAAACAGGGCTCCAGCCTTTATCAGAACATAAATCCTCTTTTCAGGAAGATTATCAAAAGATATCCGATGAAAAACAGACGAAACTGGGGTTTTTCTTCGGATTTCTAGTGCTATCTCAGGACAATGTGGTTTTGCAGCATTACCTTCAGGAAGAATTAGAAAACAAACAGAACAGGGATCATACCCTTCCTCAAATAATAAACAGATTTACAAAGATTACAAATTTCCGTGACATCGGGATGTGAACTGGTTAGTTGAATTTGCCTTGGGGCGGGATCACTATTCCTATGGCCGGCTTCAACCAGACTATCGTAGTGGTTTACGAACTCTGTTCTCAAACCCCTCGGTAGCTCAGTTGGTAGAGCACCTGCCTTGTAAGCAGATGGTCTTGGGTTCTAATCCCGGCTGAGGAGCATTTTTGTCTTTCAGTTCACTACTTATAAAATGCCCTTACTCGTTTTTCGTACTCCTTCGAAATGTTTCTTCTTAAAAGCAGTTCGCCCGCAATTAACTAAATTTTAATAATTTTTTTTTTTGCTGATATTGCATCTATCCAAGAAAATGTTCGGATTCCTGCCCTCCATGTCAAGAAGAGTCCTCAGTGCGATTTCACCAACAGAAATGTATTGAGAGTGGAAAAAAACAACATGGACTGAAAGTTAGACGTTTTTACTACAAGGCGTAGCCACATACGAACTTTTTATTTGCTTTTAGCACTAATGGAGCCCAGACAGACGGCGAGACAAAATATCCGGACACTTACTCCACAAATGACCCTGAGATCTTTTTCCCATTTCAGTAGCTGAAGACGTGTGAAGAAGGAGGAATATAGCTTTGTTTTGAACTGGGGTGGAGTAGACAAAAGTCGCGTTTTTTGCAATCGCTTGGAAAGAAAGTTGCCGTTTTTTGCGATCGACTGTCGACTGGAGGTCCAGTCGATCCGTTTTTTGTCGCTTGACTGGAGATCGACTGGGAACAAAGTCAACAGTCGATCCGATGCAACTTTCTCTTGGAGGTCCAGTCAAACTTGGTGCCAAATTTTGAAAACTGAAACATGTGGACCCAAAAACGTACAATTTACACCTCAGGAAGCGCCAGTACTGCAGCAGTTTCAGAGACTGCCGAGGGAAGAGTTGTGGGGATGGACTGATTTATTGACTGATTTAGACCGTTTTTCGAAGGCTTGTTCTCGCTCCCCTATCAAGCGACAAAAAACGGTCAACTGGATGAACCCGGGAACAAGTCCCAATCGCCAGTCGATCTGTAAAAAACGCGACTAAAAGCTCCTCAAGAAAATACAAGATACAGTTTTGGGGTGCCGTAACTCTGGTCTATGTAAATCGAAAATGGTGTGCTTCTCTCCCTCTTAGGCTCAATTAGCTCATTGTAACAATTGCCAGAGAGCGAATATTTATATTCAGCTGCAGTATCATAAAGATTATTTGAGTTACATCATACAACCCAGACACAGGTGCTGAAGGGAGATACAGGTATTTTTTTTTTTCTTTATGACGCCATAGGATAGCTCAAATTATCAGATTCTGGCAGAAAATAATTACTTTGCGAGATAGATAGATAGATTAGTGTATTTCAAAAGCCCACGGGCCATATACCCAAACAAACAAAAATAAAAAAATAACTTAAACAATCAGACTCCTTCGTAACTCTTAAAGATGTATCTATTTACACGCCCACTCGAGTAATAACGGTAGGGTTACTATTGCTCAAAATTTCAGGAAGTGATAAAATCACACCCTCTAGATAAATTTTCGTTAAATCAGAAAGTTTCGGGCTCTTTCCTGGTATCCTAAAGTCATCTTCACGGTCAGCGATAATGGCAGTTCCAGGTTTTGTCAAAGAAGCGTTAAAGAGATGTAAATAGTTATTGATGGTGGGAGTTTAAAGCGTTTTACATGTGAGTTTATATAATCGCTCTCTCGAAGTGTTTAAAAATGTATGATTTTGTGTATGTCCTAATGGCTAAAATTAAAGTATCTATATATCTATCTACGGAGGAAAGGGCCAGATGATAGGCTTGCGTAGGCACCTTATTTGGAAACGTTAAATGCAGGGGAAATAAAATCATGGCCATTCCAAGTTAAATCCATACTTGATGAGGTTGGACTTGTTTGGAATGCTGGATTGAGCCCTCCTGGGCAATTTCCAGATTTTATATATGAAGTACTCATAGTTGCTGAAGACCAGGAAACACAGAAATGGTTTGGAAAAATTTCTTCATCCGATACACCTTAGAAATTATAGTATGGTGAAACCAGTTTATGAGCCTGAATTGTATTTTAAGCTTAATCTACCCGCGATTTATTTGAGGTACTGGATCCAACTGAGGGCTAATTGCCTACCACTGCACGATAGAAAAAAAGGTTTTGAAGAATCCGGATAGGAGATATGTGTGTCCTCTTTTGGGGTGCTGACGATGAGGATATCGGTCATTTTTAAGCCGGTGTCAAGAGCTTTCGGATCTCCGTAGGGATATTTTCGGTGGGAATATCCCGATACTTCCTAGTAGCCTGAAGTGCACATCCGCCCAGTCGAATAGACAGATTGTCGGTTTGCGTCGAGAGCATTGGAATATAAAGCTTGGCGGGGTTTAGTTGTATGGTTATTTACGTTTCTCTAGACTCATAACCTGTAGTTGTATATAGCCTTCGGGCTTTTCGAACAATTTGTATTATTCTTATTATTAAGTGTACAGCGTTGGAATGTAGAAAGCTTTCCGTAGATTAGTTGTATGGTTATTTATGTTTCTGTGTATTCATAACCTGTACTTGTATATGGCCCTTGGGTTTTTCAAATACAATTTTTATTATTATTATCTATATGTCTATAGAGCGTTGGAATACAGAAAGCTTTCCGTAGATTAGTTGTATGGTTAATTACATTTCTGTGTATTCATAGCCTGTACTTGTATATGGCCCTCGGGCTTTTTGAAATCCAATTATTATTTTATTATAAAGAAATAACTTTTTCGAACAGGTACGTAATGCATATCATCTTAGGACCCACTGTGAGTAGCATTACGATAGCATCCCGAGAGTTCGATATGAAATCATATCCCACCTCTTCACACTGCATAACGATTTTCATAATGTAACTAGCTGTGGATTTGGAGGATAGTTGTTTATTAACCATGGTTAATGGTACCAATTAACCATTAACCATGGTTAATGGTTAATTGGTCTTGTGGGTATCGGAATAACAAGCTCGACGGCTCTTTATAAATCGGCTTTGGCTCGGATAAGTTACTTGAACTGGCCCTCTCGGTATTATTTTAGAGTATTATAATATTATACATCTGAAGTAAACCTTTAATAGCTTTTTTTCGAACAGGTTTGTATTGCATATGCTCCTATGACCCACGTTCAGTTGCATTACGATAATCTTTAACCAGAAAGTTAATGGTAGATGTGAGAGGATAAAATAAATCATATCAGCCTCCAGAGAGGATCAATCAATCAATCAAGTTTAATCCCAATAGCTAAAAGCTAGAAAAGAAATACAAATTTACAAAATACACAGACACACAAGAAACAAATTAACTAATACACTTACAAGAAATTACCAGAAATAAATGATGGAATGAAACTACGTAAAAATTGGGTAGAAGAATTAGTGGGATATGGGGAAAACTTATTGCCAGTATTCCTCTCGGACCGACGCACGGAAGACGGGAGGGGAGGGGAAATAGATGGGTCATCTGGGGACAACACGTTATCTTAGCTCCAAATTTGTTTGAAAGAGTATTTCTACGTACAGGTAATTTAGAAATGTCAAGTTTAATGATAGCCTCTTCGTATGTAATATTATGATCACCCAGAATGACTCATGGCTCTCTTTTGGACATTTTCCAGGCGATCAGAGAGCTCTGCAGAAAGAGAAGAATGCCAAACCGGTGAATTCTAAACGAGGACGGATATACGTTTTAAAATAACAGTAGTATCCAAACCGAAAGATTTAAGGGTGGAGAGGGATTTAATTAAAAAGGATGATACAAGTCATACCGTAGTTCGAAGAAACTTTACATTTCAGCAGGATGGTTTGTTCTCACTTCTTTTCAAGTCGATGGTTCGCCCGATCGTTGAATAAGGCCACACCACAATGAGGCCATATTACAATTGCGACATTGAGGCTTATGAAAAAATTCAACGGAGAGCTACGAAGCTACCAGATCTGCGAGATCTCCCCTACCAAGTGAGATTAGCCAAGTTGTGCCTTCCCTTAATTGCATACAGATTTTTTAGAGGAGACCTGATTGAAACATACAAATTAATCAATGGAAGTTATGACAATTTTGAAGTGACTGATTTAGTAAGATTCAGCATTAACCGTCATCATGGGGGGGGGGGGGGCACGAGTACAAGCTTGCAAAATCAAGATTCCACAAGGACATTTTTAAGTGGGGCTTTGGCAACAGAACTGTTGATCCTTCGAACAGCGTTACCGAACATGCGGTTAATGCTGAATCGATCAATAGTTTCAAGTGCATTGTTGATGGGATTTTTAACTGGGATCAGTTGGACTACTCCAAATTTCTTAGAGTTATTTAGAGGCGAAAGTCTTTTCTCTTGCTTTGTATTATATAGGGGGAGGATGATATGAGTCATATCACCTCCAGAAAGTATGATGTAAATCATATCAGCCTGCAGAGACGATCGCCTTCGGCTCGGTAGATATTGTTCATAACCTACCTCGTCTTCGGCTCAGATAGGTTATTTTCAATGACCATCTCGGTGCTATTTTCCGAGACCAACCTCCATGTCGGAAGTCAACCTATTATGTAAAGGAACCTTTTTACAATGCACGTTGAAAAGTGCGTGGCGAATGAACCCCGAGTTCGACCCCTCCTCCCCAATGACGAAATTAATCTTACCTTCACCGAGTCAATGAAGCTTTTCTTCTTCGTATGCTTAGGGGAACAGGGGGCACCTTGATCCGCATTTACCACTTCTTCCAGAACTTTCGGGGATATGACCAAAAGCATAATCTGAAGCGGCCAAACGGCGGCCCTTCTCTTGTTGTTTTCTGCGAAACTATCCAGTAAATCGAAGAGGGAATCACAGCACCGTGCCAAATCCTCGTTGGGGTTTTTCTGCAAATCGGCAAATTCGTGGGGGTACGTGTCCATCCAGTTCCATATGGCCTTTTCAAGGGATAAGAGAAGGGTGAGGTGGACGTTCTTGCGGAGCACTTTGAACTTGGATATCGACTCTGGAAAGAGGTCATTTCGGTTAGCATCACGGAGTTTTTCTTTTATCACACACTGACTGTAGTAAGTAAGTAAGTAATTTATTAACCCGCCGTTTTGAAATGCGGAGTAAATCAAAATAAATAAAACACATTAACACACAGAAAAAGGCACTTCAGCCATCTTCGGCCAGGAAGCAGTGGATAACGCAGTGAGACATCAATCAATCAATCAATAAATTTTATTTTCAACCAAATAGCACTAGGCTAACACGGGCGGGAATTGGCAAGAGGGTGTAACGAAGGCGGCGTAGGGTTCGGCAAGGTGCTGTCCTCTCCCCCTCTACTTTCAAATTTTGTACATCATCTGTCCTTTCTTCGATCCCATCCACTTGCATTCTTAATTCAGTAAACATTTCTTATTTTGCTTAAGCGGACGATATTCTTTTGATCAGTAGTTTTGGAAAAATTGGAAAAATAAACACTCACTAACATTACAAATAAAACACAGACTAACAAACAATGAACAAGAAACGAACATAAATCATGAGCAGTTAAAATGTTTAGTGAAATACGGAACGAATGAATTTAGGTATCTTTCTGAAGATTTCGTAGGTGGGGGACAAGCTTGGGTTTCGGGTCGTCCTTGCTTCGCGCGTTAGGTCCATGAGAGGGTTTAAGGAAGTCCGGGAGGATGGTCCTGTGGTGCTGACAATTAAAAATTTGGTGGCCAAAGCGCATGAGACGATTCTGTCTTCTTTCAGACAATTTTTCGATATCAAGGATTTTAAGGCTTTCGTTGTAAGATTTATAATTGTGACCAAGTATTATTCTGCAGTCGTCCGATTTCGGCATCCTGAGCTTTACTTAACCCAGGATGCTAAATTTGGCAGACGTACTCTCAAATGGGCCTGAAATAATTTTTATAAACTGTCACTAGTTCATGGCGTGGAACCCCAAACCGCTTCAGGTTTGAAAATGAACATACTTGTCTCAATCATCTTTCATAACAGGCGATCGACTCTGGATAAGGAAATGTTCCTTTATAGATAGATAGATAGATAAATAAAAAGTTTATATTGTCAAAAAATACAACAAATTACAAAACATTAATGTCAGTACACCTAAGAATCCGTCACGCTTCGTTAAAAAATTGCACCAACTCACGAATAGAACTTTGTGCATATCTAGCCTGTTCTGTAGGTCCAGGACAGAGCTTGGGAACCCTAGAACCTACCACTCGTTCAGGTCGATTTCTAACATTTTGGTAGGGGGAGGGAAGATTTGGGAATGGAGAGGACGAGATACCATGGCTGTGGAAGCTTCGGTCCACTATGAATGATCAAAGAGCCCGCTTTTGTATTCTTTCCAGTTTATCTCTTTGTTCCTGCAATAATGAAAAGTGTCAAACAGGCGCAGTGTATTCCAAGGTGGGTCTAATGAAAGAAGTATAAACTCGTAGTAGGTGATTTTTATAAAGAATATAGAAAGAATATTATTGAAAGCTAGCCCAGTCTTCTTTTGCGAACGTGTCACCTCTGAGGCACACTTTTACCTCAATCGTAAGGCGATCTGTTTCGAAACAGACAGATTGCACCCTACCCGACGAAAACGAATATTGCTACTCCACAATCAGAGGAAACATAACACAAAATATTAACATTAAAGGACACCTGAACAATGAAACCATGCTTGAACACACCATGGAGAATGCATTTACAGACATGGCCACGGAGAGCATTCTTCTCCTGAGCGCAACGTTTTCAAAATAGGGTATGTTCTTTTCTGGAGGTTTGCACATGAAGACTCCAAGACAAAAAGCGCAGTTCATTCAAATCTTGTACAGCGCTGGCCGGATCGTATTGGAATTTCTTCTAGATATACGTTTGGGCTCAACTGGTTAAAGAATATTCCAGAAGAAGGGTTGATTGGAGACATTTGTTCATTTCTAAGATTGTTACGTACTGAAATAAGGACAGATGCAAAACGGAGCAAAAATCATAGCTTGGACACACTATTTCGTATTTGGATTCGGTTTTCTGCAGGCAATGTTAACGGAAGTCATACAGATAGGGATGATACTTGGTACTCTTCATTCAGGTGTCCTTTAAGGGATATAGGGCTTTTGACTTGGAGACTAAATTATCGACGTTTGGTAACCATTCTGCTCCAGTGGATTGCTTGAAAAGTTAATCTGGCTTCTTCTTGTTGGTATAATAAAACTTTTGCAAAAGAGTTTTCTTTCTAATGACGGTTTGGATTCTTCAAAGCTCTTGTAAACAAAGACGGCGTCTCGCATCCTATTGGTCGGTTATGACGGTTTTGTTTTAAATCCGACCAATAGGGAGCTCGAATCGTTTTTGTACGGAAAGTTTGAAGCTTTCAAGCTCCCATTTCTGATGAAAGTTTTCTACAAAGCTGTAATTATGCAATTAGAATGAGCCAGCGAACTGTTTCCAACCATTTACAGGCTCAGGACAGATAAACCAGTTTAAAAGTCGGAAGTCCTATACCTTGCATGTTAAATTATTCCTTTTATACCCTTTCCGTTTTCGTCGGTATGCTACAATCTCTCTATACGTCATAGGCTGTTTCTGAATCTTCAAACGAGACGTGCGATCCACACGAAAAAAACTGACCTCGCAAGAACTAAGGCTTGGCCGAATGGTCAGCTCACTAAACTCATCAGCGAAGGGTCGCTGGTTCGAGTCTCGGTGGTGCTGAATATTTTGTTCGGAGCGAGGGTTAGTGGAGTTTCCCTGAAGGCAAGCACGAAGTCTAACAAGCTTTAAATGACCTAGGGAAGTAGGGAAAACAAGGGAAGCGTCGGATGGTTTTTCCCGAACCACGCATCGCACAACCGGCCGACGGACAGGGTATCAGGCGATCGGCACCTGTGCTACGCGTACGGTCAGCGGTTTGTATACGAAAGTTTGCTTGTTTACTTTAGTTTTTACAGAGCTCCACGGAAGATATAGTTTTGCTGTACAATGCTACCAGAACACCGTAGAACAAACGTAGTGTCTTAAACTCAACTCTGACATAACCCATCAAATTACAGTGCGGCGAGGGGTCCGGCAAGGTGCTGTCCTCTCCCCTCTATTTTGAAACTTTGTATATCATCTGTTCTTTCTTCTATCCCATCCATTTGCATTCTTAATTCAGTAAATATTTCTTATCTTGCTTATGCGGATGGAATTCTTTTAATCAGCAGGACTAAACAAGACCAAAGGTGTAGATGGGATCCAAAAAATTTAATATTTGATTCAGACAATAGGGTCTTGTCTTCGCCAAATCCAGTCTTTGCCAGGCTAATCATCAGAGAAAACCAAGTTCAGATATACCTCTATAAGCCATATCTATTTTTGACGATACTGACCGAGACTTACTGCTTTACTTCTGCCAAGTTTCCGGTTTCGACCGAATTCCAAGCAAACTACTAGTCCAGCAAAAAAGAAAACTCAGAAACAAATCCAGCTTTATATCCCTATAAAGAACATCTAATCAACTTTGAACAAAAGTTTGACTTAAACAAAACAAAAATTCGGTTACAACCGGATTCCGGACTAATTATATGTCCGGGTAAAACATGATTGTCATATACAGACTCAGCCTTTCTTCTTACCCCTTAATCTGTCATCTAATCAAACTTTTGCTTTTAACACATTTTCCGGTTTTGGCCGGATTCCGGACGAACTACTTGTTCGGCGAGAAAATGGCTTTCACCATCGTGTTCAGCATGTCTTCTTACCCCTAAATCGACTATTTAATCAGCTTCATATACAAATTTTACTTTTAACCAGCTTTCCGGTTTTTGCCAGATTCCGGACGAACTAATCGTCCGGCAAAAAAATGGTTTTCACTATCGTGCTCAGCATGCCTTCTTACACCACAATCGACTATCGCATTAGCTGTTAAAAAATATTTTGTTTGTCCCTTAACGTGAACCCCCACCCCTAAATGTAGAGCTAGAGAGCTCATCTACGAACTTGACCTTACCCTTGACCCAATGAATCCTCACACCAAGTTTCACCAAAATATCTCATTCCCTTCAAGAGTTATAGCGCGCACAGACGGACAGACAGACAGACAGACGGATGGACGGACGGACAACTTTTGCGATGTCATGGGTATCCCTCCACTTACGTTTAGGGATCCCAAAAAAGCCTATCTTTGTCTGTTTCGGGAGTAGCATCTAAACTTCACGCGACTGGACTTTCTCTTAATCTTTCAAACTTCACTCGACTGGACTTTCTCTTAATCTTTTAATATCTTTGACTTGGATAGTAATATCACGATTCTTCTAATTTGGGGATCTTTTTTTTTTTTTTTTTTTTTTTTTATATATATTTAATTAAAAAAAAGATATTTTTATATTCCATCGGTTTCCTATTTTCGGTGGGCGGGAATTAATGTTAGTAAAACACTGAAGTCCTTCAGGACTCTCGCTGTCGCTGATTGCAAGAAGAGAATCCAATTAAGTTATTCTAAAATTGTTGCTAATCGAGATAGATACAACAAAAAATCTCTTGCTAAATTAAATTCGGCTTTTACAGATCACTCAGTTTTGTTTTTTTCTGGTATTTACCCAATTTTTTCATAAAAAAGATATCAGTTCAGTTCGTTCTTATTTTCGGTTTTCTCGCTTTCTACTGTATCTGCCTCCATGGGAGAGAAATGGGAACCTCAAATCTCTCTCTACAGTTTCCGGATATTGGGTCGAAACTTACGAAACTTGCTGGGAATTTACCCCAGACAACTTATAAGTATCTACACGCCTACAGTGGCCTTTATCTTTTGCTTTAGTTTATTGTTTTTTTTTGTTTTGTAAATGTTTACTTTGTTTCTTTTATTGCTAATAAGCTTTGATTTTTTGTAGCGGGTCAAAAATATATTACTATTATTATTAAGCTCTTCACTCCATATGGCTTCGAGGAGGATGACATTAACACTAAACGTTTATGTTGACCTGTGTATAACTTTATACATATTACCCAAAATTGGCAAGTAGCTTGTACTTGGCTCAAACGAGTTATATCATAAGCATTCACTTGGAACGTCTAGACCCCCCCCCCACCCCCACCCAAGACCCAAGCTGAAGCCACGGTTCGATCTGACCGGTGGGTCGTCTAGCGGGGCGGGCCGCAAGCGCCCAACATGGGGAAGATGGAATCATAATTTGACTTTAGATCTAACAAAATGTTTTTATTGTAGCAGGCATATGGAAAATATGTAGAAAAATTAAGCCAATTATTGGCATTATTGATTTCTTTAAGTATTTTGTTTTCTATTTTTTCTTGTTAATTCACGCAAGTCCAAAGAATTAAGGATGTAAAGTAGATCACAGTAAACAAACGCCGTATACTATACTAAATTCGTTATAGTGATTTCTTGAAGATTCTGCTATTGAGCTAAATAATATTCAGCTTCCGGGATCAAAAAATGTCAAACTGGCCAATGATTTCATCTTCCGACATATGTTAGCTTTCACAGGGTGATATAGTTAGTTGTTGTAATCCTCTTACACGCAAACTCGATCTTCTCGAAGGTTCTAGTAATATTTTGACGAGCGACAGGAGATCAATGAATAGTTAATTAGCAATGGTGGATTGGCGTTCAGGAGTGAACTGTGTTCAAGTGATTTGTGGATAACGTTGGCTGCCGTGAGGATTTTGGGGAAAACAAAGGTAAACAGTATGTTCGTAAGAATCCGACCCATCAAAAAATGATGGTGTCTCCCACCTTCTCGGCCCACATGAATCAAAAGTTCCGTTTTTGGTGATACCATGGTATCTGTTACCACGGTAACTGGATCTGCAATTATTCGTGTTTGCATTTGTGGTCAGGTTATCGTGGTATCTGATATATGGTGCTCTGCAAAAACGACTATTGCCGAAATTGCACTTTTCGAAGTCATGCCAAAAGAAAAACAGATATTCAGTTACATCACTAAGTGCTAAACTTCTTTCTCACCAATCTGACAAAAGTTGATGAAAGTGAATGACTTCTCAGATACCACGACCAGTTACCACGGTCGGACCGTAGTATCTGAATATCTGATACCACGATAACTTGCCAGATACCACGATAACTGCAAAAACGAATTTAGACCGTGGTATCAGATACCATGGTATCAGCAAAAACGCAACTAAAGACTTTAACTTATACTTTCCTCTCACTACGCAGGGCGACGCCCGGCAGTAGCCATAAGTCAAGTAGCTTATATTTAGGAACTGCTGTTTTGATGTATACGACAAAAAGCAGAAGATAATAACCCACGATCATGTACGGAAGAGTTTAAAAAACGAGTTTCCTTCAACTTCAAAGGAAGTGTATCCGGTGAAGTAACGTTACCGAGTCGAGAGAATCGTCAGCCAGATACAAAGGGCGTTCTAGGTAGGCTAGTTTAAAACCGGCAGATCAACCCGCACAGCGCATCAGACGTAGATCGTATATGTATCGGTGGACCTACTTGTAACTTAAAGAGTTACTGAAGAACCCCGATCCATCGTTCGAATTTTCCACAACGGGAATATTTTTCAGCATTACGGATCAGTCCCGGAAGTAGGATCGACGTCCCGGACCAAAGTCCCTTAATCTGAACCCCCTTCCCCACCCCTAAATACAGAAGACGTCTGTCCGTCCGTCCGTCTGTAAGCACAATAACTCGCGAAGGGAATGAGATATTTTGATGAAACTTGGTGTGAGGATTCTTTGGGTCAAGGGAAAGGTTGAGTTTGTAGATGGGCTTTGTAGACGGACGGTTGGAAAGACAGACGGACGGAAAGACAAGGTACGGAAGGATCGTCGGACGGACGGACAGGCGGGCGGACGGACGGACAGAAGGGCGGACGGACGGACAGAAGGGCGAACGGACAGACAGACAACTTTTGCGATGTCAAAAGTTGTTTCAAAGGTGTGTGTCTCCACTCAGGTTTTGGGATCCCAAAAACGGTAAGATACTCGATCCCTTCTTACCTTGGAAAATCTTGACTAATCTATGAACATCAACGTTGATGTACTGGATGAGTTCAATATCACTTAGGTCTGGACTCTCCTCACTACATGTGCTCAGTTCCTGCAGCCTGTAAAAGAATACCATGAGAGGTAAAAAAAAAAAAGCTTTTCAAATAACACCTACACAAAAGATGATTCAACTGCACAAGTATCTGCACATATAACTGAAGGAGTTTCAGCGTGGCTTGCAACGACGGGATCGTAGAAGTGCCAATGGGCACGTCTAAGGAGAAGACAATTAACTCCACATTAGGCGGTTTTTCAGCTTTCAGCAAAGCTTGTTCTGCATAATGTTTAATGCATAAAATTTGCTAAATCGTAACAGATAACATTCCGAGTGTTAGCTGTTGAAACTGCGCATCCTTGTGTTATCTATTACAGCGCACGACCTTCTCTACTGCTTTCTGTCCGAAGATTGAAAGTTAGTGTGTTGTGTCGTTATGTGTTTTATTTATTTTCTTTCATTTACTCCGCTTTTTCGAAATGGTGGGTTGTAAAGAAATTACTTACTTATTATCCTACTTATTACAGTTCAGAGCAATCATGCGGTTTAGTTCCCGCTAGTCCCCCAGCGCCATAATCAACGATTAACTACATCTCTGCTACACTTTTTGAGTTTCGAAACAGATAACACAAGGATGCGCGTTTTTGAATGAATGAATAACAGATAAAACTTAGGGTGTTAGCTTTTATGTTTTTCAAACATTACGCATTAAAACATTATGCATACAAAAAGCCGAAACAAAGCAAAAAAATGCTGACTTTTTTGTTTGTTATGATGATATCGGAAAATGCTTTCCGGGCAGCTTTTCAGCTTTCAGCAATTCTTGTTGTGCATCATCTGTATTGCATAAAATTTGCTAAATTATACCAGATAACATCTCGAGTGTTAGCTGTTGAAACTACGCATCCTTGTGTTATCTGTTACGAAACTTCTGACAATTTAGTATGTATGTTATATTCCCTCTGTAGAAAAAAGGTATGAGCATCCCTCAAGACGGGTTTTGTACTGCCCTTCAATTTGATAAGTGAAACGTTTTATTGTCTGTTCATCAACTTTTGGATCTATTGTACTCCGCATTTCTGCTGAATGCTGATACTGAGGTGAGGGAGACAAACATGGACTAATCCGCTTTGATCCCAGAACTGAAGGCAAACCCCTCACCCCCCCCCCTTTCCTATCGTCAGATCCTTCCGAAAGGGGGTTTAAATATAAAAAGAACTAGGCGTTCATCCGGCAAAATACACTTTATTTCCAATTGATTCTCGATCTCGTCAACCTCTTCAAACCACTGAATTCGAGCCCTTTATAACTCACAAACAACTTCATTTGGAGGGCCCGCCAAGTTTGATCCCCCCCCCCCCCTTCTGGCAAGGAGTGAAGAGCCCGGAACATAACTCCCAGATTATTCCCATATCGAGTGTTTCTTATTGGTCTCAATCCGACGGCTCCAGCCATGGGGACTTCCAGATGTTTTTGAGGAAAAGGGCAAACTAGGCCACATTCCCTGAGGAGACACTCATGCATGTCTGCAGTCTTTAAGTACAATGCGTAGATTTGGCTGTGATGTCCAGTGCCTTTTGCTAGCTTACCTTACATACGTCTGTCCAGTTCTGGAATATGGAAGCCCACTATGGGGACCGGCAGCACTGCGTACTGTATACCTTATCCAAGAACTTGAGTCGGTGCAAAAGCGGGCCGTGTTCATTATTATTGGCGATCGACAGTTATCTTATGGTGAAGCGCTTGCTAAACTCGCTCTCCCCACGTTGGCCCAAAGATACGAGCAGATTATCCTGAGGTTTGGGAAGTTTCTTCTTTCTAAACCCCAGCATCGAGACATCTTACCACCCACTGCACCGCCCAACAACCGTACGCGTCAGCAAAACAAACTGGTTCCAGTAGCTTCGCGAACGAACCGCCACGCAAATTCGTTTGTACCTTTCTTTACGGATTTGCTGAACACAGCCGAGTGATATTTTTTCTTTTTTTTTTGTGTTAGTTTGTTATTTACTATAGTGAAGCAACGCAAATTAGCTCTTACCTACGAAGTTGTATAAATAAACCTATCTCTCTCTCTCTCTCTCATATTGGCAAGAAGTTCGAAGCCAATATAGCCTAACCTTCCTAACAACCTGCTATTTTCAATACCAGGGTGATCCAACCGCTGCTGTCTGAAATAATAATAATAATCTTTATTCTTTCCCTTTATCACAATGCAATAACATGGGTATCGTCAAACAAGAACATGGGTAACGTCAAACAAGTAAGAAGAGAAAAATACCAAAAGACGCAACAAGAAGAACACACATGATAAGCTATCACTTCGATCTGAGGATATTGTCGTTTGTAGTGCTTCACGTAGTATGGCACGTAGGAGTTTAAAAATCTTGTCGTCCGAGTGTGTAGGCTGGCATTTTAACAGTTCTGGGCATTTCAGCAGTGAGTATTCATGCCTCCCATTCTGGGGGGGAAGGGTCCAGGGGCAGATAACGAAACTATCACCTGAATCCCAGACAATTTATTTTCACCATTTTAACTTTATAGCGATCTGCTGCGCCTGCCATCCTTTAATTTATTAGCTTCGAAAAAATTAATTTCTTTTTCCTTATCCATTCTTTGCTATCATGCATAGCAGACTTATACCAGCACTATTGACAACTAATTTTATTCAGCAAGGCCGGATGCTACTGGATACTACTACCTAAGATTGGACTAGCCTGAGGCACATTAAATGATAGTATTCTTTGTGATTACATAGTATTACATGCTACGTTTTCGTACTACTACCATACTACTACGCAGGCTAATAATTTTTCATCGGGTACCTGCATTATTGACAACTAATTTTATTCTGAGATCTCCTTTTAAATAAGTAGTACACAAGTCTGTTCTATTTGTGCATTTTTTTTTTTTATTAACTTCACAGCTTAACATCCAGAAATAAAAACTTTTTGGTAGGAGAAAGCAAAAAATACAAGTTTCAATAAATAGCATTTGTGAAACCTGCCAACTACAGAGACGGCCTACTTTTAGCAGTCGTGCCATTCTTTATCACTCAGATAAATAAAATGATTGTTTGCATTTTTGTTAGTTTTGAATTTTCCGCGCCTTGCGATACCCTAAATCATCTCCGCCGAAACGTCGAAGAAGTAATGACAAGCGATAACAAGGAAACGGCTTGTTTTCGAAGCAATACCTTGGAGAAGTCAATATTTTTTATTTGGTAGCATTTTATGGGAAATCAAGCATAATTAGTGCCCATTGTACTTTAAACCACAAAATATTCGTAATATTTCGTCAATCGGACTTATTCGGACACTTGTGCCATTTTATCCAACACCATCCCCGGGTCAATTTTTCATATCTGAGCTGTAAACATTTCATTGTATTTTGTAAAACATCAAAATAAACTAAGAAATAGATAAAAGGCAAACAAAGACGTTCAGACGAAGATTTAACAAAAAAAAAAATCATACAAATTCCGAGCCCATCCACTAGTGATAACAGAATCATGCTTTCCATTACATCCATGGTAGAATTTATACTCCAAGACTTTATTTTGTTTTTAATCACAGTGGATTTTAATGATAACAATGCAAGGACTTTCCAAAAACTTTTCGGCCGCTTTACTCATCTCTCAAGATATCCGCAGAGGGGATATAAATACGAACTGTCTACCCAACCATACCCAACGAAAACGGATCTGAGTCAACATGTACTGACCAATTAGGAAGCCAGGCTTTGACACGAAGGTGCGAAAACCAGACCAATAGGATGCGAGACTTATTTTATTGTGGAAGTCTGAAACATTTGAAATATTGTTTCTGATTAAACTCTTCTGCATTACCGTGATTGTCGCACGTGACAGTTGCTTTATGAATATCTACTCTTAATTTTCTTTTTCAATGATGGTATAACAAGAGCTGGAAGCTCATATGGCGCTTGCAAGGCTGGGTTAGATGGAAGTGATGGTCAAAAGTATTTTTTTCCCTTTTCCGTTAAGATGTGCCAAACTTGCCAGGCTGGGTCAGAGGATCAGCGCTGGGTCAGAGGAAGAAGTGATGGTCGAAAGATTTTGTTTTTTTTTACTTTTCGTTTGAAATGCGCACTTTAAGGGTGCTAAAAATTAATTTCTAAGCAAACCCCTTGAGGCAAAAAGGATCATGTGCTCATGACCATCGTGAAAAAGTATATTTTGTTTAAAAAAAAATTTTGTACTTTACGGTTAAGATGAGTTCTTTAAGGTATGGTCGGACCGGAGAGTGACGATGTCTAACCCAATGATGACAAGTTTCTAATGCTCCAGCATAGTTTTATCGTCCTAGCACATCTGGAAGTACCTTAACTCACGATCAACGGAACTCTGGACACCCCCTACAGCTCCTCCCCCCCTTCGGTACCCGAATCCGGTCCGATACTGTCACTCATGCACCTAGAACTTGTGCCTGTACTTCGCACCAAGTTTCATCCTGATCGCTCTACTCTATGCGTGTCACAAGATGTCCGGCGCTCCCCTCTGACCCCCCACCCTCCGGTCTATCGGATCCGGTCCGGACTTGAAATGGGACAGGATGAGACATGAGGTCTTTCAAGATATCAAATTTCGTTACGATCCGATAACCCATTCGAAAGTTATGCATGCTTCTAATTTCCGGATTCTGTCGTCTTCCCCTTCCCCCACAATAGTCAGATCAGGCAAGCGACTGTTTAAAAGTTAATCTGGTCGGGTCCCTGAGATGCCTGCCAAGTTTTTTCGTCCTAGCCCTCCTGGAAGTACATTAACTACGGATCGCCTGAATTCCAGAGCCCCCCTCCACCTCCCCCCACAGTGTCCGAATCCGGTCCAGTCCTATCAGTGATGTATCCAGAGCGTGTGCTTGTTCTTCGCACCAAGTTTCATCCCGATCGCTCCACTCTGAGAGTTTCACGCAATTTCCGGTTCTGCTCTCGGACTCCCCCCAGATTCGTGTCGGTCTTGACTTGAAATGAGACATCTGAGACACGAGATCTTTCCAGATATCAAGTTTCATTAAGATCCGATCACCCGCTCGAAAGCTATGCATGTCACTATTTTCCGGATTCCGCCACTCGGTCAAGTGACTATTTCCAAGTTAGTTGGTCAGGTCCCTGATATGCCTGCCAAGTTTTATCGTCTTAGCCCACCTGGAAGTACATTAACTACGGATCGCCGGAATTCCGGAACCCCCCTCCAACTCCCCCACAGTGTCCGAATCTGGTCCAGTTCTATCAGTCATATCCCTAGAGCTTGTGCTTGTTCTTACCATCCAGTTTCATCCCGATCGCTCCGGTCTGAGAGTTTCACACGATTTCCGGTTCCCCCCTCCGACCCCCCCCCCCCCCCCAGATTCATCGGATCCGGTCCGGACTTGAAATGAGAAGTCTAGACACGAGATCTTTCCAGATATCATGTTTCATTACGATCCGATCACCCGTTTGAAAGTTATGGATGTCCCTATTTTCCGGATTCCACCACCTCCCCCTCCCCCACGATGGTCGGATCGGGCAAGTGACTATTTTCAAAGTTAGTTTGGTCGGGTCCCTGATATGCCTGCCAGTTTCATCATCCTAGCGTATCTGGAAGTACCCTAACTCGCAAACACCGGACTGACCGACCGACTGAAATGTGATCGGTATATGGCACTTGGCCGGAAGGCAAGTGCCATAAAAAATATCCGTTTCCGTTCAGTAGACTGCGATATCTCTCCGTCAACAAGTAACAAGAGAAACACGAAAGCAATACAGTAGTGTTACGTTAATGCACAAAACGTGTATTTAAAGAAGGTAAACATTATATTATTCTTTTATGTTAAGTATTTTCATTCGTACCTTATACTTTCTTTATTTTGTATCAATCCGCTGTAAGCGTAAAAAATAATTAAAATATTATATTATCTAATACACTTCTCGACCCTTGTGGGAAAGTCGTACTTGAAAACCCCATCCCTCAGGCCCCTGAATGGACGATCTGGACCAAAGTCAAAAGCCCCATTTCAAACCAATTGCCAAATTAGCATGTCGAATCCTTCCAGCTAATATGAAGATTTCCAGTAACCTAATTTTCACGAAATCAAGTGCTAACTTCCGAAAGCCAAAGGTGAGAGGTTTAGAGAAGGTAGTTTATCAGAGTTCACCGACTCCGGCAATTTAACTTGGGATCGCCTAGGTTTAACGCCCTCCACAGTAAGGCCGAAGGGACATTAGGTGGTGTAATATCTTAATGAATGTACTGAAGGATAGGATCCCTATGGCGAAAGGGGTTCTTGCGTCATACGACTTAAGTTTCAAGCTTGTAAATTACCTAGTTGGCCTCGAACTAATTACTCTGTCAATTGATGTGCCTACTTATATCAAAATATAACCAAAGGGTGCTGATATATTACAACATCAATTCAACTTGCAAACACAAAAAAAGAAAAGTCTATGGAAGGCATGAAGCATCCAACAATCGAGGCATCTCAATCAGGATGGCTCAAACCCTAATTACAGTTTCACCCCCCCCCCCCCCAGCTTGCCGGGTTGACAGAGAAAGACACATTAACGGTCCAGACAGGACCGCCAGCAGAGGATTTAAAGACGCCAGAATCCGCGACTCAACGGCGCATATCATGGAGGGCAGGAACTCCGCAGGGATCTGCAGGAATTTGCGGCACACGGGACCCTGTTCAACAACAATCGAGTAAATTCCCTTAAAGTGTAGCCGAAAAGAGCTGGGATAGGACAATCAGTTGCCCACAACTTATTCACTAAAGTTGGCTTCAAGACCCGCTGAAAATCTGTTCCTTTGTTGTTCCGCTATTCACGAACAACCAATTTTTCAAATAGTGGAATTTTCCGTGTGATTTGTGGTACCTCTATGCGCTTGTATTTTTGCTGTATGCCTTACGAGAAAGATTTATGACTTTTTTGTTCAGGCACTGAGCAATCTTGACCAATCTCCCCACTGCCCACTGAAAAGCCTCGTTTGTGTTGAAATTAAAATTGTCCGCCTCATAGTAGAATTTTCGTTGTGGGGACGGCCGCAGATATTCTGAACTTTGTAACTAGAGTAGAGAGTGGAAAAAAAAAAAAAAACTTTGCAGAATCAAAATATTTCAGTGTAATTCAATTAAATGACACAACAATAAGTTGGCTTTTCAGTTAACCTTTAAAGGACCCCTCTTGCTTGTTCTGCGTTTGGGAATTACAAATTCCTGAAATCTCCGCCTTTCACCAGTGCTTCGTTTCGTAATTACGACTTTTTAGCGCTCTTTCCGCCTAGCCGAATTTTGTTCTTTTGAGCGTAAATCATATTCTTTATTTTTTGGTTTAAGTGGACTTGAAAATTCGGCTAAAAGGTGGTTTCACTGAAGTGCTCAAATAAAAGCCACCGTAAGGAGGGGTTCCCTAGGGCGGAAGGTTTATTTTTATTTAAGAAAAAAAAAGGAGGCATAAGCTTCAAAGTTATTCATACTGGAAGACATAGTAGGCCATCAAGTCTATCTTCCGTTTTTGATTTCTTTTGCTTTGACTGGTTTTCCCACTTTATTAACCACGGTGCTTTCAGTTTTCAAATAATTTGCGCCAACGCTGGATATGAGCCGACAAGCACTATAAAAAGAAAAACGCTAATTTCACCGAAAGTTATAGTGTTGTCGAAAACGATATTTCTCAAGTATTTCGTCACGGAAAGATCATTTCTGGGGATAGTTGTGCTTTAAAAGATCCCATTTCGCCTTCCCTTACAACACATGATGAAGTCCATTTATGGTCCTCTCTACCAGCTTTCATACACAGCTTCCATAAAAAAGGATATTTATAAAGAAACTTTAACTATTTTATTGTGGTTTCGTTTCCTAGCTACAATCTAAAGAGGACCCTTACCAAGAGGGAACGAAATATCCTGGTAGAATATTATCTGATTTTTTCGATTATCGAGATCAAACATAGATTAGAATACATATGATATGATATCATAATTATAAGAATACGAGTATACAATTCTAAACAAACGGCCCATCGGGCAATACAGCACCCATTTAAAATGTAGTAACTCCACAACCACCGAATGTATACCGACTAAATTCAAAAAAATCATCTCGACGTTCCGTAGTGATCTTCACGAAGCTCCCTTATATCTTTATTTCTACCTTGTCCCCATCAGCTGAACTAATTTCTTATTATTTATTTATGTTTGATCAAATCTTTCTTTTTTCTTTACAATAGGCCACTCGATGTGTCATCTGCAGTTCCAGTGAGGGAACAAAAACACAATCACAGGAAGCTATTCCTTGAAACATCAATTATCAAGACCACGCAAAAAAGAACGAGGCTTAAGCTTTCCTATTTTTACCGATCAGGATGGCCATCAGCTACTGCCCGATCCATCCCAGACCTTTTTTCTCCCCGCCTTATTCTTGTTTCGGCAAAGACAGATAAGGAAACGATCCAGCAAGGGCCGTGTCAGAACGACCATCCCATCCGTTGCCGCTGTCTCGGCAAAAAACATTGAGAAATGGGAAGAACTCGAAGACACAATTAGAAGATTGATGAAACCAGATAAAAAAAAAGGTCCCGTTCGTAAATTTTTACAATCTGGAATTCCGGTGCAAGAAGTTCGTTGTACTCCTAGTGGTTTCTGGTGTTTACTCACTAGTGCCTGGTGTTTCCTCTTCAAGGAGTTTTCCGGTCTCATTACGCTACATTGTCAGAAGTTTGATAACAAATAATATAGCCTGTATTTGACGGTTCAAAACGGATAAGTCAGCTATATTTCAAAATGAAGCTGACTTATGCGTTTTGCACCGTCAAATATGATTCGCGGGCAGCTTGGGCTGAAGGAATGTCTAGATTACGTATGTTTTTCTTGTGATGAACGTCATGAGAATATGCCCCTAATGGAGATGGGCAAATCCGAATCCAGATTCGGATTCGAATCCAGGATTCGTCGTTTTTGCTGGATTCGAACCCGGATTCGAATCTTCTACTTTTCAGGTTGGATTCGGACTCGGATTCCAAAACCGGGGTCTTACGAATCCATTCCAATTTCTAATCTTCATCCTTCCAGTTTCCAATTTCCCGATTTTCCTGAAACCGGCCCCAAAGTCATTCCTGATTGCCGAGAGGAAATTCATACTATGATAACCACACATGAGTACCCAGAAATATCGGTTCATTTGCCTTCAGTATCTTTTGTCACCTCTGATTTTTATAACTGTAACCTCGGATTCGAATCCGGATTCTATTGCGGATTCGCACCCTCAGCATGAAATGGTGGATTCGGAATCGGATTCGTGCCTAGCCCTGGATTCGGATTCGAATCCTTCCATGGTCGGATTCGTCCATCTATGCTTATGACGTTACTAAATCGTATCCTTTCCCGAAAATCACAACCGATGTTTTGCCTCGAAACATTCAACGTTAGATGGGACCCCAGACAAATTCGGATTTCTTCGAAATTTAGAGAACTTGGAGCCCCCTCACTTTTCTTCTACTGAATTTTATTCCGAGACCCGCAAGTCTATCCCACGAGATCTATATCCCCGATCATAAACTGCCATAACCAGGAAAAGCCGTTAACACTTTTTTACAAGGCGTTGCCAGTAAGGAAATTAAAAAGTTGGGCAGGCTTCTAGAAAGATAGACCTGGGATAACTACTGTAAATTTCTTGGATCCAGAAAGTTGGACTGGAAGTTTTTGAACAACTTGGTCAACAACTTCTTTGTCAGGTTGATAAGATGAGAGAAGATATGAGGAGTCCATAAGTTGGCTTAGATGGCTTATTTACAAAAATGAATCGTGAAATTTCTTCATTTAAAGCTACTTTCACACGGGCGCATTGAGGCTTTCACGCCCAGCTACACAACCTCTGCGTCGCGCTTGCGGTGAGGCTTACGCAGACAAATAAAACGCAACGAAAAAATAAAACCAAATTCTATTCTTGCGTTGCGTCGACGCATACGCATCAGATTTTTCAGTGAAAAATGCAAGTTTTTTAAGACAAACTGGAGAATAACCTATTAATGATACCTACTAATGACGATTATAAACTTACTAATTGATGAAATAAATGAAAATTTGGCAGAAGAAATTGAAAAACGGAAACGTAAATACGCATCCAGCGTGACATGTGCCCGCTCAGGTGTGAAAGATGCGCTACGCAACGCATACACGAGGCATCGCATCGACACGTCAATGTTAAAGCGGCTTAAGCGTCAAATTAAAAATAACCTGTTTGCTAAGCATGAATCTCAAGAAATGGTAGCCTATTACTATGTTGGGTTATTATTTGTTTGTTTATTCTAGTTGTTCTGAGGACAAATATTAGTTGCGTTTTAGCAGATACCATGGTATCTGTTACCACGGTAACTGAATCCTACAATTAGTCGTTTTTGCAGTCACTGTGGTATCTGATACACGGTTGCTCTGCAAAAACGGCTACTGCCGAAATTGCCCTTTTCGAAGTCATCCCAAAAGAAAAACTGATATCCTGTTGTTACATCACTAAGTGCTAACTTTTTTCTCACCAATTTGACAAAACTTGATGAAAGTGAGATGACTTTTCATATACCAAGATCAGCTACCATGGTCGGACAGTGGTATCCGAATATGAGATACCACGGTAACTGCAAAAACGCCTTTTCATCGTGGTATCAGATACCACGGTAAGTGCGAAAACCACTTTACAGCGTGGTATCAGCTACCATGGTATCTGCAAAAACGCAACTATAATCTCTAATTGTTTCGTTTAAATTTTTTGTGAGGTATGGTTTGTGGTCGCTACTAGGACACTTGAATTGGACTTTTCGTTCAGTATTTTAATCTGTCTTAGTACATTTTTTTTTGTGCCATCCCCAGGACAAATTTACTTCTTGCGGTGCTTGTCAAACAGAATTTTTACATTTATATGGTTACAACAGACTTCTCTCTCAAACAGATTGAGAATAAGAACTCCAGGTTTCGTTGCGCAGTTTCAGCTAAAGGCGTATTTCCGTGCTCCCACAAACAGTTTGTGGGTCGACTGTGGCTCGAAAAGAGTGTTTCCGCGGTCCTTCGTGCGGCCCACAAGTGTGTTTCCGCGACCAACAGGATTTGCGTGGCTCTCTTTGTGGCTCAAATTCGACAAAAAACTGGCGAGGTGGTTGTCGATTTTGAGGCTCGATTCTGACGGGAAATTCAAATTAAGCAGCAAAATAGTGTTTAAACAATACAAATAACTACTTTTTCAAGCATATAGGATTCAAGCTGAGGATACTTTTTGTACAGAATGGTAAGGAAATAAGCTAGGAGTTCTATTTATTGACATTTTACATGAGTTTTATTTTTATTTTCAGATATTTCAAATTACCACCAACAAAACGGACAAAACGGCGTTTCCGCGAGTTTCAACTTGTAGCTCGACTGTGTGGCACACAATCGTGTTTCTGCGACAAACTCTCAGAAGTGTGTGGCCCACAACTCTGTCGCGGAAAAAGACCTTAAATCTTTCTTTAATTAATCTCCTTTTGTCGTACGCTGCTCCACATTTAGAGCGTGTTCCATCCTACTTACCGTAGTTACTACGCATAACGTCACGAATTCTGGCTTTTTGCCGTCAAGGCTGGAACGATTTATCTATTTTCCAGCAGAATATCACCTCACGGGCGAATCCGACCAATCCCGTTACAGAGATCCGTAGTTACTACGCTTACTACGCTCCTGAGCGTTGTAAGCAAATAGTTACTATTTCGAAGGTTGGAACGGTCAGCGTAGTAACTTTTGGTGAGGTTACGGAAATAGTAACTAATAGTTAGTTACTACGCTTACTACGCTCCTGAGCGTTGTAAGCAAATAGTTACTATTTCGAAGGTTGGAACGGTCAGTGTAGTAACTTTTGGTGAGGTTACGGAAATAGTAAATAACAGCTACTATTTATAGAAGGCAGGGGCGGATCCAGCCTTCCGTTCTAGGGGGGGCGATTCTTACCGAAAAGAGTGGGGGTAGTGTCCTTTTTGTCGGCCACAAGGCTGATTTTTTTCGCATTTTAAGCGTCCCTGTCGGTCTCTTATTTAACGAAAATGTGGTTTTCATATATTACAATAATGGTAAAAACTGTACTTGATCAACTGACAACTGTTTACAAGAAAAATTCAAGCTCCTGGCTCCACTTGTAAAAAGATTTTAGAGTCTAGTTACAGTAGTTAGAACATGCGTTAATGCAGACTCCCGTAAGTGCAATAAAACAAAACAAAAAATTACAGCCCGTCTAGGGGGGGCGATCGCCCCCCTCCCCCCCCCCCCTCTGGATCCGCCCCTGGTAGAAGGGTGGAACACGCTCCAGGTTTCTCTGCGCACTTTCAGCTAGATGTGTCGTTAATTAATCTCCTTTTGTCGTACGCTGCTCCACATTTAGTGGGTGAGAAAAAATATAAACAACTAGCAACATGTGTCGCGTACCTGGCAGAAATACGGCTAAAGACGGCACCGAAGTTGTTGAGACTGAGGGCAAAGAGTACTTTGGCTGCTAGATTCTTCAGCTGCAGAACCATTGGGTTGTCATTAGGCAGATCTATAAAAAAAATATATGTAACCTACTTACACTCTTTAGGCTACTGTTTATATTCCAGTACTTTAGAATAGTCGAATATTATCAAAACCAGGCTCTGCTTTGACCAAACAAACACCAAATTGAAAAACACATTGAACAACAAATAACCAATGGTTTATGATTTGTTGACGTCTAGCAAAAACAAGAAAAATTTACGCAACCGTTTTTAGATTATAGGTTAGATTAGATTTTTAGATTATATATGGGGTGAAAGAAGTTTAAACTTGTTAAGAGGTTTAACAAACCTCCTTTGACACATTACCGCTACCTGATCCACCGTTTGTTAATTTCCGACCCATTGTTGACGCTTGAAGCCCTCTCCTCTAATTTGCGTTCTCCGATGATTCTAATTAGTGAACCTTTATGGAAAATATTTGTTGAGTTTTTTGCGATTATTTTATATTTCTTTATCTTTTTTTACTGCACTTATGCCCTTGGGCAGTGCGTCATAAATTCATTCATTCATTAACCTACATAGCACTATAATAGAGAGAGAAATAAGAAAAAAGAGAGGAAGAGAGAAACAAGACCAAAGGTGTCGATGGGATCCCAGAAATCTAAGATTTGATCCAGACAATTCGGTCTTGTCTTCGCCAGGCTAATCATCAGAGAAAATCGAGTTCAGATATTCTATCTACCTATCTATACCTCTATAAGCCATATCTATTTTGACGATATTGACCGAAACTTCCTGCTTTACTACTGCCAAATTTGCGGTTTCGCCCGAATTCCGAGCGAACTACTAGTCCAGCAAAAAAAGAAAAAATCAGAAACGAAGCCGGCGTATCTCCTTATCCCTATAAAGAAATCTAATCAACTTTAAATAAAATTTTGACTTACAAAAAATGCGGGTACAAACGGATTCCGGACTAATTATATGTCCGGGTAAAAAAATGATCATTATATACAGACTCAGCATCTCTTCTTACCCCTAAATATATCATCTAATCACCTTCAGATAAAGCTTCTACTTTTAACACATTTTCCGGTTTTGGCCGGATTACAGGCGAACTAGTTGTCCGGCGAGAAAATGGTTTTCACCATCGGGTTCAGCATGTCTTCTTACCCATATATCAAACATTTAATCAACTTCAAATGAAACTGTTACTTTTAACCAACTTTTCGGTTTTGGCCGGACTCCGGACGAACTGCTTGTCCGGCGAGAAAATGGTTTTCACCATCGTGCTCAGCATGTCTTCTTACCCCTAAATCAAACATTTAATCAACTTCAAATGAAACTTTTACTTTTAACAAACTTTCAGGTTTTTGCCGGATTCCGGACGAACTACTTGTCCGGCGAGAAAATGATTGTCACCTTCGTGCTCAGCATGTCTTCTTACCCCATAACCGACTATCACATTAGCTGTTTTAAAATATTTTGTTTGTCCCTTAAACTGAGCCCCCTCCCCCACCCCCAAATATAGGGCTACAGAGCCCATCTACGAACTCGACCTTACCCTTGACCCAAACAATCCTCATACCAAGTTTCATCAAAATATCTCATTCCCTTCGAGAGTTATCGTGCTTACAGACAGACAGACGGACGGACAACTTTTGCGATGTCATAGGTATCCCTCCACTTACGTTTTGGGATCCCAAAAAAACCGCACGATAACTCTCGAAGAATGAGATATTTTAATGAAACTTGGTGTGAGGATTCTTTGGGTCAAGGATTCGTAGACGGGCTCTGTAGCCCTACCTTTTCGGGGTGGGGGCGGAATTTTAATTAAGGGCCAAACAAAATGTTTTTGTTTTAGGGGCAAAAAGATATGCTGAACACGTATATGAGAATAATTTTCTCGCCGGAGAAGTAGTTTGCCCTGAATCCGGCCAAAACAGAAAATTTCTTGGAGGTAAAAGTTTTATTTGAAGTTGACTAGATGTTCGATTAAAAGGTAAGAAGACATGCTGAATCTACATATGATAATCATTTTTTATCCGGACACATGCTGAGTCCGAATATTAGTATTATTTCCTCGCCGGACAAATAGTTTGCCCGGAATCCGACTAAAAACCTGAAAATCAGTTAGAAGGTAAAGTTTTATCTGAAGTTGATTCAAGGTTCGATAAAGGGGTAAGAAAATAGAAAAGCTTTAGCTTTTTGCCGGACATGTAGTTCACCCGGAATCCGCCCGAAACCGGAAATTTGGCAGAAGTAAGGCAGGAAGTTTTCATCGGTTTCGTCAAAGTAGGTATGACATTTAAACACACATGCTAAATCCATATCTGATATTGGTTTTCTTACATCACTAGCCATTGGCCTTAATCTGTTTCTAAATTTTGGCGAAAGGGGATCTGGCGACGGCCAGATATCTACAAGACCCAAATGTCTGGATCAAATCTGAAATTTGCGGGATCCCATCGAACCTTCGGTCTTGTTTCATACGACGGCGATGATATGCTTACTTTGAAAATTTAACTGGGGCGGACGTAAAATTCAAAATAAACTGCAAAATAATTCCTATCATTTAAGTCACCAATTTTAGAACAGATGAGCCAGAAGAAAAAAAAATACACCTGAACCTACACATATCATCACTGCACTGTTTCTGTGCTAGTAGGCTATTGTTGTTTTAAATTAAAAGAACCTGAACCTCAATGTGGGCACTCACTTCCTCGGTCACATTTTTGTCAACAGAAAACAAAAATAAAAACAAAATAATCCGACCATTCAAGTCGCTAATTTTATATTCATAAAATAGATAACAAGAGCTAGAAGCTCATATGGCACTTGCAAGACTTGGTAAAAGAATGATTGATTACAGGTTTGTTTCCTTCCCCGTAGTTGAACCAGAGGATTGACAGCCTGACGAGAACCCTTGCCAAGAAGGGCCGAAATATCGCTGATGAAGAATCATAGCTAACGTATCCGTTGTAAACATTGTTTGAATAAATGTTTCAAAGTCAGCTTGGGCTCAAAGAATATTTATCTACAAAGTACGGAACTTTCACAGCCCAGACATGCAGACAATTTAATGATTTATTACAGGTTTGTTTCCTTCCCCGAAGTTGAACCAGAGGATTGACAGCCTGACGAGAACCCTTGCCAAGAAGGGCCGAAATATCGCTGATGAAGAATCATAGCTGACGTATCCGTTGTAAACATTGTTTGAATAAATGTTTCAAAGTCAGCTTGGGCTCAAAGAATATTTATCTACAAAGTACGGAACTTTCACAGCCCAGACATGCAGACAATTTAATGATTTATTACAGGTTTGTTTCCTTCCCCGAAGTTGAACCAGAGGATTGACAGCCTGACGAGGACCCTTGCCAAGAAGGGCCGAAATATCGCTGATGAAGAATCATAGCTGACGTATCCGTTGTAAACATTGTTTGAATAAATGTTTCAAAGTCAGCTTGGGCTCAAAGAATATTTAAAATGATGGACGATGGATCCTTGGAAATCACAAGATTGTATCGTTTGGTAAATCAAAAATGATCATGGGCTCAAGGGGATCATGAAATGTAGGTTTTACGTAAAAGTATTTCTTGTACTTTGCGGTTAAGATGAGTACTTTAAGGGATAGTCGGATCTGGGAAGTGGCAATTTCTAAGCCAATCTTGTCAATTCTCTAATGTTCAAGCCAAGTTTCATCGTCCAAGCATATCTGGAAGTAGCCTACCTTAAAGTGCGATCACCGGAATTCAAGACCCCCCTTCAACTCCTCCAGACTGACCGAATCCGGTACAGTTCTATCACTGATGTATCTGGGGCTTACGCTTGTTCTACCCACCAAGTCTTAACCAACATTATATTCCAAGCGTATCACAAAACTTCCGCTCCCCCCCCCTCTGACTCCCCCACATTGATCGGATACTGTCCGCACTTGAAATGGGATATCCGAGACACGAGGTCTTTCCAAATATCAAGTTTCATTAAGATCCGATTCCCCGTTCAAAAGTTATAAATACGTCAATATTCCGGATTCCCCATCCTCCATTCTCCCCACGGTAGTCGGATCGGGGAAGTGACTAGTTCCAAGTTAGTTTGGTCGGGTCCCTAATATGCCTGCCAAGTTTCGTCGTCCTAGCATATGTGTAAGCATCTTAAGTCGGGACCACCGGAATTACAATAATAACTCATTTATTTCCTTAATAGCATTTACAACTGCTAGCAGCGGATCATCAACATAACAAATTACGAATTCCGGAACCTTCCCTCCAACTCCCCCTACAGTGCTCTGATCCGGTCCGGTCTTGTCAACTATGTATCTAAGGCTTGTGCTTGTTCTTCCACCAAGTTTCATCCCGATCCGTCCACTCTGAATATGTCACACGATTTCCGGTTCCCCCCTCCAATTCGACCCAAAGTCATCGGATCCATTCCGGACTTGAAGTGTGACATCTGAGACACGAGGTCTTTCCAAATATCAAGTTTCATTAAGATCCGATTCCCCGTTCAAAGCTTCAAATACGTCAATATTCCGGATTCCCCCTCCATCCACTCCCTGACGGTGGTCGGATCGGGAAAGTGACTGTTTCCAGGTTAGTCTGGTCGGGTCCCTAATATGCCTGACAAGTTTCACCGTCCTAGCACATGTGTAAGCATCTTAAGTCGTGATCACCGGAATTCCGGAACCCTCCCTCCAACTCCCCCCACAGTGCTCTGATCTGGTCCGGTCTTGTCAACTATGTATCTAGGGCTTGTGCTTGTTCTTCCACCAAGTTTCATCCCGATCCGTCCGCTCTGAACATGTCACACGATTTCCGGTTCCCACCTCCAACTCCACCCATAGTCACAGGATCCATTCCGGGCTTGAAGTGTGACATCTGAGACACGAGGTCTTTCCAAATATCAAGTTTCATCAAAATCCGATTCACCGTTCAAAAGCTATAAATACGTCAATATTCCGGATTCCCCCTCCATCCACTCCCCGACGGTGGTCGGATCGGGAAAGTGACTGTTTCCAGGTTAGTCTGGTCGGGTCCCTAATATGCCTGCCAAGTTTCACCGTCCTAGCACATGTGTAAGCATCTTAAGTCGTGATCACCGGAATTCCGGAACCCTCCCTCCAACTCCCCCCACAGTGCTCTGATCTGGTCCGGTCTTGTCAACTATGTATCTAGGGCTTGTGCTTGTTCTTCCCACCAAGTTTCATCCAGATCCATCCGCTCTGAACGTGTCACACGATTTCCGGTTCCCCCCTCCAATTCCATCCAAAGTCACCGGATCCATTCCGGACTTGAAGTGTGACATCAGAGATACGAGGTCTTTCCAAATATCAAGTTTCATTAAGATCTGACTCCCCGTTCAAAAGTAAAAAATACGTCGATATTCTGGATTCCCCCTCCCTCCACTTCCCCCATGGTGGTTGAATCGGGGAAGTGGCTATTTCCAAGTTAGTTTGGTAGGGTTCCTAATGTGCCTGACAAGCTTCATCGTCCTAGCACGGAAGTACCCTAGCTCGACATTAGTGGCTTGACAGACCGACCGACAGACTGAAAAGTGATCATTATATGGCACTAGTGCGGAGCTGCAAGTGCCATAAAAACAGAAACGTCAGCTACATGTTCTGGCAGAGATACTTCGGCGCTTCTTTGCAATGGTCCTCGTCATGCTGTCGGTTGTCCGGGACAACGTTGGGGAAAGCATGCAATTCAATTTTGGAAAAGAAACTTGTCAAACCCATCCCATCAAAGTTAGGGGGTCGCACGCAACTATCAGGGATGTGCCTGATTTTTTAAACCGTTTCAAAGTAAGAAGGTGCGTCAAACACTGAAACAGAAACTGTATCAACTGCGACTTGTGCTTTAACAATTAATCTTGACTAGCAGCAGCCCACTTGTTATCAAGCCATGACATATGTTGTATTGTTTTGTATATATTTTCGAAACACACTAGACTAGATATCTACGAGACCCTGTTTTTCTTTTCTTTTTCTATCTCGTTCCTTGTTTCTCTTATTTTTCTCTCTTTTTCACTTGCATTTGTCACCTATTGGTCATTTTGTTCGTCTCCTCCCTTTTTCTTTATATAGAGTATTCAGTTAGTTGATTTTGTTTATTGTTTAATTAATATCGGTTACTTCCCTGCCTTGGCGAATATTTTTTTTTGGTCTTTAAAAGTAGTCCATTGAAACTGAACTGAAATTGAGATAACTCTGAACCAAGGTCACAGGCTACTGCTTACCTATGAACTGGCATATTTCCCTCAGCAGTAGCTTCACATTCATCGTATCATCATATCTGGCAGTATCTTTCGGTTGTGTGCTTAGACACTGCTCAAGCGAATCCAGGACGATGAGTAGAGATTCGTAGTAGTTCTTTTCATAATCTATTCCATGAGGTCTCTGAAAACCAAAAGTAATAGCAGATAACAAGATACGCAGGTGAACACAATATTATTATTGTTTTATATGTAGTGGACTGAAAGACAGAAATGCTCCTCAGACGGGATTTGAACCCAGGACCCTCTGCTTACAAGGCAGGCGCTCTTACCACTTGAGCTGCCGAGGCTTGTGAACAGAGTTCGCAAATCACTAAAATAATCTGGTAGAAGCCGGTCATAGGAACACTGATCCCGCCCGAAGGCAAATTTATATAACCAGTTCACATCCCCATGTCACGGAAATTAATAATAATACATAGATGGCGCTTTACACAAGAGACTTTTACCGTGACTAATAAACCATTGGTTTAGTGGTCACGATACAAGGTACAAGTCCCTTGTGTAAATTGACATCTATGGATTAATATTATTATTATTATTTATTTGACTCCTTCAAAAGTGAAGAGTGAACAAATTTCAGACAAAAGCACATCAGTAACTTCAAAACAATAAAATTAACATAAAGCAACTGACTGTAAGCCTAGAAACATATTAGCCAACTCAACGTACAGTAGTTATTTTTGTTTTGTTTTATGTAAATATTTACAGTAGTCGGACCTCTCTGACAATTATTTAAAGAACAACTCTTACTTGAAATGACCTTTCCACGATAATATGGTTCAGAGACATCTGTTTCTCGACATTATAGAAAAGTGGCCGTAAAATTAGCGATTTTCTTCTTAGCGCTTGTCAACTCTGCCCAGACTCCGAAACGGACGTTCGACCTAAACAAAATTTGAAAACTGCCAGCCTTGGCTATAAGCAGGATATTCGGCACATTTCGGCACAAATAATCAGATAGAACCCTTTGGCTTTGGTACCATGTAGCGACTACGAACACCCCGACAAAACTGAGCGGACCTAGAGGTATTTACTGTAGCTTTTTACCCGCCGACTCTACTTCCGTCTTCGCCGTTGCTCATCGCAGAGAAAAAAAATGCAAGAGGCGTACTCTGCCCGCTGACCCACTATCGAGCGAGTCCAAAGAACGAATCCGCTTTGTCTTCTACTTTGCCTCAAGGTGGTTTCACAGCAACATAGCGAACTGCAGAGGTAAGGAAACCTGATGTGGCGCGAAGCTACTAACCTTCGCTCGTTCACTGCGGAAAAGGTACGGGGAAATACTCGACTCCGCATATTCATAGTACAGAGATAGGGAGATGGAGGGTCTATCTGATTATTTGTTCTTGGTTCAGGCAACTGACCTGATAAGATGACTTTCGCTTATTTGGCCTACTGTTTCTTTTCTTTCTTTTTGTTTATTACTCCATATTGGAGTAATAAACTCGCCCTCGTTTTGCTGAAATGGGTTAGAAATAAATTGAACTATTATATATGGGCTACATATATACATATATTGTTGACTGACCAAAATAGCAAAGGTAAGTCAACCTAACACTTTCAACAAAATATAGATAATGGCCAACGACAATTAATACCAGATAAACAAGATTAAGAACTATTAAACGAACGAATTAAGTACGGCACAAACGAGTTTACATTTCTTTCAGTTGCATGGATAATTAGTTAATTTAGCTTTGTTTTAGCGGGTGTTAGTACGACTGTTGGGCCGGTTTTTATTTTGCTCAAAGTACTCAGGCGACAGCGATCTGAGAAGTTCAGAATTCACATTTATGGCCAAAATTTGTTGTTAAATCATGCCTAAGTTGCTCAAGGGAATTGAAAGGATCTCTTCATAACTAAGGTACGCTGGGCCCAGTATAATCTTAACTGCTTTTTTCTGGATTCGCTCGAGTCACGGGTTGCTCGAAGAACAAATAATCTGACAGAACTTCCGCCTCCCTATCTCTGTAATATGACTATGCGGAGTCGAGTATTTCCCCATACCCTGTCCGCTACGAACGAGCCACAGCAAATAACTCTCGAGAGTAATGCGAAGACCTATCCTTCCCATACATCAAAAATCGGCCTCCGTCGCAGCGCCACCCTGTTCGTGTGCGCAGTGGCGAACGTAGAAAAGTCTAGCAAGGCTAAGATGCGGTGCAAACATCGAGGACCAGATCAGAGCCAGAGCTCGTTAACGACTGGTTGAGTTTCAGTAGGGATGTTCGTGTCCTCTAAAGGAGCTAGTGTCGCTGCGACTTGACTGTGTGTCACGTTTTCAAAGTTCGCGCACTACTCCCCAGAGTTATTTTGCTCCGGAACGAGCGGAGGTTACTAGCGAATACTAGCTTCGCGTCACATCAAGTTTCATTTCCTCTACAAATAGCTAAATCGCTGGTGAGGAAAAGTAGCAGTAAAGCTGATTTGTTCTATGGACATGCTCCAGAGCGTGTCGGCACGCAGAGTACGCCTCCTGCCAGCCTCCTTGAATATTTCTTGTGCGATAAGCAACGGCAAAGACGGAAGAGGAGTAAACGGGTATCAACATCAGCTCAAAGCTAGAGTAAATACCTCTAGGTCCGCTCAGTTTTGTCAGGTTTTCGTAGTCACTGCATGGTACCAAAGACAGAGGTTCTATCTGATTATTTGTTCTTGATTGCTCCTTATCAGTCCGGTACCTGGCAGCAGAGCGGTCCCCCCAGTAACTATTCATGTGTGCAATTTGATGAGGGGACTAACGCCTAGCTTCTGCTTTCAAAGCTATAGCAATAGATAATAATGATACATACCATCAAAGACAGCTCATTAACCCTCTGTAGAATCTTTGTTAGTCCGGCAATAACCAATGAGAACCTGAATCTGCTAATGTGGATCAGGCAAGCTTTATTTTGCTCGACAGTTATTCGGGTGTGACTCGTCTGGGATCCTGTGCGACAAGGTAACTGAAAAGAAAATGGGGAGCATAAGATGGATAGGCTGCCTGTATCGGTAGTGTTGTTGGTATTTTGGTATGCATATCTATTCGTCTTTTCTTACTATTTTCTTTACTTTTCTTCGATTTACTCTGTCCTGAGAATATATATGCTGGGGTATGGGGATCACTGGTGGGTGGACTGACGGGTAGGAAAACCAGACCTGAGTCGACTAGCAGGAGAGCGTAGTGACGTATTTCGAGACAAGAGAGATTCAAGACGTATCAAGACAAATCAGCGAAACAAATTAGTACCGGCCAGAAGACGAACGACAAGGTACATGAACTCGTTTGTGCCCTTTTTACAGATATTGTTAGCCACTATATAATTATAATGTCCAGCGTAATTTCCCATCATCTGTAGAAGAAAGATACAAAGTTGGTTAGGGAATAAACGACATGAATCTGATTTGAATTTCGGTGGGTCAACTGGCAGGTCGCAAACTGTCGAACGTCCCTAACAGCAGCTTTAGTTACTCCACAGCTTCCTGCTGGCTTTTCGTAACGATTCTGCATAGAAGTTGTACGCTTTCCACTAAGCCGGATTAAACCTCTTTGAAACAAGTTTCTGAAGATTGATTTGTGGTGGAATATTCAAAATTGCCTGTGTGGTACTGCTGATAGGAGCCACAATTATTTATGATATATTTGCATTAAGATTTTTGCCTCAATTAATCTTCAGAATCCCCCCACAGTTGCTGGATCCAGTCCTAACTTGAAACAAAATTTCTGGGAGACGTGCTCTTGTCAAGTTTCTTCTAGATCAGGCAACTCGTCGGAAAGTTATTTGTGCCAAAAGATTCCGGATTCCACTCCCACCCGGATGGTCGGATCTGGATCATGCCGACTGGGTGTCACTCGACCGACGGGTGCATGTTGCGACTGATTTCAGTTGGTCAACTAACGAGTTTTCTTACTTGTATTGTAGTGAGTGTTTATTTTTCCGGCCCATGTTAGCCTAGTGCTATTAGGGTTCTAAATAAAATTGATTGATTGATTGAGTTGCGAACTGGTGCGCGTAGTGTCGGACGTTAGTGACGCCTGCCACTTCTTGTCAAAAAGAAAACCACTTTTCAAAGGCTAGTAGAATCACTAACAGAACCAACACAGAACTATCCGATTAGGTAACTACATTCGTTAAATCATTTCTGACAGCAGTTTCCGTCTTTCTACAGATTCTTGTTGCCCTTCCCTATGTAACGATTCTGCAGCAGTTTTACATTTTCCACTTAACAAGTTTCTTGCACTAAGCAAGTTTCTGAAGATAGATTCTGGTGGTGCAATATACAAGATTGCCTTAGTGTGGCAGTGCAGGTCCAGTGGTGCAGGATTATTTAGAACATCCGTAAAAAACAAGAGCTGAAAGCTCGTATGGCACTTGCAAGAATAAGCAAAATGTTGGCGGGAGTTTTTTGTTTGGGAGTTTTGTACACAGTCGAATATTATTTTCGGATTAAACTTGATTGATTGTTATTGTTATTGTAAGTAAAAAGGAATGTAAAAGGCAGTTCTAGGACTCCTCTTCTTCGTTGGGCGACTCAATGGTCTCCAATATGGTTTCTACATTTATATCAAGTACATTTCTACTTTGAATTATTGCTGCGTAACCCGTTTTAAAGGCGCTAGAAATCCATCTGTAAGCAAAACCCTTGAGGCAAAACGATAGCAGGTTCTTAGGGATCATTGATATATACAGTTTGGTCAAAGTAGAACCCTTGTGGCAGAAATGATAATGGGTTGAGATGTATCGTTTGATAAAAAGTACTTTTCGACCTTGCGGTGAAGATGAAGATGCGCACTTTAAGGGAGCTAGAACCTCATTTGTAAGCAAAACCCTTAAGGCAAAAATGGTAATGGGCTCATGGGGATCATGAAATGCATATTTTGCTTAAAAGTATTTTTCTTAATTTGCGGTCATGATTGGTACTTTAAGGAATGGTCTGATTTGGAAAGTGGCGGTTTCTAAGCCAATCTTGTCTAATTTACAAGTCCACTGTATTTAAGCTTGACAATATCACAATTATTCACAATCTCTCTACAATGATTGATTACTAGGCTACTTGCTTTATCTGCTTGCTTGTTCGAACAAAGGCTTTGCCATCACACACAAATAACACAATAGACGTACACCACACCAGTATTTCGTCGCAAGAAAACGTTGTACGGTAATTGCGTTGTAACGAATAGGGAAGAGTTCTGGCGTGTTAGAACTGCGCGTAAGATCGCATAGAGGCCATCTAGCTTTTCAGAATTGCATATACCCTGGTATCTTTGTTTGGCCAGAGAAGCCGCTGACACTTACCATATTATTCCAAACCCCTTCGACCTTCGATTGCTCTAGCTCTCTCCGAACGAATTTAAGCAAAGAATGACTCAGCCACGAGCAGAGCTATACTAGTGTGATGATAGAATGACTCATCCATGGGCAGAGCTATACTAGTGCGAAGAAAAGGGTAGGGGTTTAGCGAAAACTAGAAAAAGCGTGTCAGTCGGGTGTCCCCCTCCAGCCCCCCCCCCCCTTCCCAGTTATCGGATCCGATCCGAATTTGACAATGAACATCCAAGACATTTGTTCTTGTAAAACGTCTGGCCTAACAAACAGTTCCTTAAGTGACCAAAAGAAACAGAAAACCGTGATTTTCGGTTTTGTTTTTCTTCATCAGCTAGTTATCCCACTAAGATGATGTGCGAGGGATAAATTCATGGTTTTCTACCTCAAGTTTAATGCACGCCCGATTATCAACTATATCAACCCCTACTAAGGTTCAACAACATATTTTGCAAACCCCTTCGACCTTCGATTGATCTAGCTCTCTCCGAACGAATTCTAGCAAAGCATGACAAATTCACAAGCAGAGCTATACCAGTGTGATGAAAGCATGACTCATCCATGCGCAGATCTATACTAGTGCGACGAAAGGGGTAGGGGTTTGACGAAAACTAGAAAAAGCATTTCGGGTGTCCCCCTCCAGCACCCCCCCCCCCCCCCCGTTACCGGATCCGATCCGATTTTGACAATAAACATCCAAGACATTTGTTCTTGATACCTGTTCAGTTTAATGCACGCCCGATTATCCGTTCCAAAGTTATGAATGTTACTAATTTCCGGATTCTCCATGTTGCCACTCCCCCATTGATGGTCGGATCGGGGAAGTGATTATTTCCAAGTTAATCCGGTTGGGTCCCTGATATGCGTGCCAAGTTTTATCGTCCTAGGTCATGTGGAAGTGCCCAAACTAGCAAAATGCGGACAGACCGACAGACAGACAGACATTACGATCGCTATATGGCACTTGAGTAAGCTCAAGTGCCATAAAAAAGGTGAAGGTGAAGCATTAGCTTTGTTAGACCACACTCGGTGCTGCTGATCTCCGGTTCTCTGCCCCTAAGCCAGGAAGTACAATGGGCGGTTGGGGACAAGGCATCCTAGTACTTTCGCACACCCTACCCGTAACCTTCCCCAGATTTCACCAGGTACCCATTGAAAGCTGGGTGGCCTTTGGCTTGTCTTAAAGGGTCACGCCACTGTGTTCTGACTAAGCCCGCCCGGTACCCCCCCCCCCTCCGGACATGACTAGACGTGCTGATAAATTAGAATAAGATTTGTCTAATGTCCTATTTATTTGTATTTATTTATTTCCTGTCAGAACTGAGGAGTAAAAGAGGAGTACCGTATATTTTTGCATTGAGGGGGTGGGGTCGCCAACCCAGACCTAAACCAAATGGTAGGCAGGCACCACCGAGCACTGACAATAGAACCTTCGGCCCTGCGTTGGCGAGTCCAGCGTTCCTAACCACCCGGCCAGGACGGATGGAGGGACATAGCCTAGACGTACAAATATTCTCAGCTAGTGAAAAAAAATAAACTCTGTGCCACCTTCTTCAGATTCTCTAAATACTTACTTCGCCTCCAACCTAGGACAAGATATACCAAAAATTAGGGAATTGCATAATATAAGAGACCCTGAGCTTGCTATTGCTAACCTGATTGATGTCCCTATCCCTGAAGTGGGACTCCATCCCTAGAGCAAAATTCTCAGATTCTAAGTGTGCATGTAGGTATATAATCATGCTCAGTCGTCAATCTGAGAGTTTTTCAGTTGTACTTGTTGATTGTTTCTCATGGAAGTATTATGTTTTTCTTTTGTTTTGCTGTTCTTTTCGTTTTTGTACTCCATCCTTTTTCTTTTTGAAATGACTGGTGATAAATAAATAAATGTTTATTCTGGTTTCTACCTTTCTGATTTTTTCTAGAACTGATATTTTTCTAGTCAATCTGCTCAGTTTCCTGATAGATGTAGTAAGTCCTTGACTGTCTGGAAGTACCGTAATTTGCGTGCCAATAATATCCCATTCCACTTCCCAACCAGTTTTCGATTCAGTCAGGATGAGCGTCAGTTCGTTCAAAAACAGCAGAACATGAAAACAAAACCGAATTTACAACAGCGTTTTTTGTAGCCTATGCCTTTTAGATCTGTCAAAGTACAATTGGCAATTATGTAATGTAAAGTTTATTTTTCACCCATCGTACATGAAAGAGAAAATGCTGTAATCTAATAAACATTCCTTCAGCCCAAGATGAATGCGAATCAAAATTGATGGTGCAACACAGATACATCAGCTGAACTTTTTTGGATGTCAGCTGAATCATATTTGATGGTACAAAATGGATACATCAGCTGAATTTTATTGGAGCTACAGATAGCTCCAATAAAGCTATATATAGCTCCAATAAAATTCAGCTGACCTTTCCGTTTTGCACCATCAAAAATGTAATATAATGTTTGTTTTTCACCCATCGTGAAAATATCAAGCTAATACTTACCCCCAAAACTTCAGCCAAAACATGTACTTAATTTATTCAAACAATGTTTACAACGGATACGTCAGCTATGATTTTTCATCAGCGATATTTCGGCCCTTCTTGGCAAGGGCTGACGTATTACAGGTTTGTTTCCTTCCCCGAAGTTGAACCAGAAGATTGACAGCCTGACGAGGACCCTTGCCAAGAAGGGCCGAAATATCGCTGATGAAAAATCATAGCTGACGTATCCGTTGTAAACATTGTTTGAATAAATGTTTCAAAGTCAGCTTGGGCTCAAAGAATATTCATGTACTTAAATTTGATTTTGTATGCAAAAACAGTATTAAGCCTTAAATAAAGCTCATTTCCGATTATTTTTTTTTACAAAACTGTGAAAACAGTTAAGAAATGTTTTGAAATTTTTTTAAACAAATTCAGTTATTACCAATTATTCGCATTTTGTGCCTTGTGCAGCGGAATGTAGCTACACACAAAAATTCGAGGTGTCAAAAAGCACCTTTTTGTCAGCAATTGTGACACTTTTATGAGCCGAGCTCTAGGCAACCCTGCCCATCAGTCAAATGCAATCCCTAATTCTGGATGAAACCACTATTAAGTGTTGTTACCTCTAACCCACCACTAAAGCACAGTGACTGAGTGCTGATAGCACAGTGCCAAGCTGCAAGAGAAATGTAGGCTACGACCATGAACACTATTCCAAGGGAAAATTCTTGGTTATCAGATCTTGTGTGATCAAAGCATTTTTTTTTTCCACATAGCTTCTTTTTTCCATTTTTTCCTGTTTTAGACTAAACCAAAACAAGTAGCTATGTCTCCACCACCTACTCAGTGACATTAACACAAAATTTACCTAACAGTTTACCCTGCTTTAACGTCACTTACACTTTCATCCTAAGAAAAATACTTTATTTTTATACTTCCTAAACTCTGATAGGTGATCAGGCGATCAAGCATTAAAGGAAAAGACAACTCATCAACTGAGAAATACCCACAGGCCTTTGACAATCAAACCAAATAGGACTGCATGGATGGTAAGTCGAGCAATCAGTTAAGATAACCTTGCCTTGAGGCCAAATTCAAAGCATTCTAGCAGAGAATTCAGGATATGAACACGTCTGGAGTAATCCCTGCCTAATACATCAAAACAGACCAACAGTTTTCCAAGATGGCTGAACTAATAAAAAATGCATAAAAAAAAGCGTGGGCGTTAGAGCTAGTCTGAAAATAGAGAGAGTTTCAATGTCAGTTTTCAGTTTTAATCATACAAAAATAATCAACACCATTAACTCTTTATGGCCCCACCATAAGGACTAACATAAAGCCTGGCAATGGGAGGAGCTTATTATTTTTTTCATATAGTCTTCAGGGGTTGAGGAGAGAGCTTTCTAGTACATTTTTATTCAAAAAATTTGTTTATCCTAAAAGTACACTCACAAGAGCTAGACATCCTTGACCTTGCAGAAGCAAAACACATGGACAATAAGTATGGGTTCCTTTATAGGATGATGCAGCCCACAACTCCTCTAGCCAGAAAAGAGTGCTATGCCTCTGTTGCAGGCCTACAATTACTGTTTATCAGACAGTATCAGCTGATAAGTAGAGTATAATGAGGCAATTATTCCAGTATACTCACTGAGGAGCATGATCATCAAGCAAATGCATTACAAATCCTACTACTGACTAACAGAAACTTAAGCAACCATACACCATGATCTCCTTGAATATTTGAGGTTTAGGAATCAACAGCATATTAGAAACCAGGATACAGTTCTACTGGAACACTCACCCAGTGAGGGCCTCTTTCAAGTTACACCCAGCAATTTTTAGGGCAGCAAGAAGTACATTCCAGGCACAGAGGCATCACTAGCATTTACTTTGGGGGGAAACACCAAGTTTTTTAATGACGGGACTTAAAAATTTACCAACAAAATCCATAGTTCTTGCCTTCCGTCAACAAATAATGTATCCGATGCAAACTAAGTATAAAAGCATCTGCTTCAATATTCCTACTAACACAGAATATAACTGGTGTAAGAGTACCTGTAAAAGCATCCGCTGAGGTTATTCCTTTACTGCAAATTCTTATGTTTAAATTGACACCTTCAGCTTTCATTTCAGCTGTTGCTAGAAAATGAAGCTTCCAACTTATGCACCTACAACAAAATGAACTAAGCGTAACAGTAAACAAAATCTGCCTTTTTCGTTCTCAATACTTTTAAGGGGTGGGGTTCCTGTTCCCATCCCATAGTGGAGGGGTCTGTGAGTCCATACTTATAGTTTTCTGACATTCCCAAAAACAAGATTACATAGTACTGCCAGTACTGATTCTGTAGGTTTATCCTACAATTTATGTTTTAGTTGGTTTATCTGATATAACGTTCAGAAACAAGACATCAGGTTAGGATTACAATGGAAAGTTGATCCCAAAAGTTGTGCATTTTTACTTTAGTATAGCTGCCCCGAATAATTACTTGCTCATGAACCACTAGCAAAACTAGTAACCTGCCACTAGTTTCAATTTTTTTCTTTATCTTATTCTATCTTCATATTATCCCAAAGAAACAACAAGAATAGCTACTATCAATTAGACTTGGAATAAGGTATTTTCAAATTGGTTTGAAAATTGGTTGCAAGGGTCCTGTTTAGGCTCAAACTGCTCAAGCTGGAAAATGAGCTTGTCAGACTTGAACTTGACAAGTTCATCTGAGGCATCCGTTTTGCACCACAAATATGATTTGCAGTCAGCTTGGGCTGATTGAATATCTAATATGGATGCTGTAAATTTTTGTAACTGAGCTGATTGTAGGATACTTTCATAGAATTTTATAGTTTTAGCTACTCAGTTCTTAATTTAATTGATATTTTCTTTCACACCAATTCCAAAATTTTCTTTGTTATCTACTATAGCCGTGTAGGTATATTCATAATAAATCATTATTATCTGAATTAAATTGAGTCATAACAGACAAAATACATTGTTACTCACACATGCAGACTCACAATTGCAGCACAAAAAATCACGGAAACACTTGTGTCATGCCTGTATTCCTATAGGATAATCGTGTATCAAGCAAGCCACAGCTTTTGATGAAGTAACAAAATAAAACAACATCTTATGATTCCACGTGCTGATGCAATAAAATGCCTTGATCAAATCTGGAACAAAAATCATAAGTGGTCAGTCTAGTACACTAGGCCCTTTTTTGACACCCATTCACAAACGGGGTGGCATGCCCCCAGGTATGAGTAGGGTACTCATACGTATGTGTACCCCTTCTTCCCCAGAGGTCTACCAGTCTACTACACTTTCTAAATCAGAATTAATTACTGCTTACCGACTGCTTCGTCAGGTCTAAGGATTACAGCAATAAATAGCCCTGCTTCAGAGGAATATTTTGGTATACTTCTACTATTTTTTTGAATCTTGTATCCAGCTAAAAGGAGCCACTGGAACGAAGCTAACACCAACTGCTGAAAACATGGCGGATCGCCGTGGTACAAAAAGGACCGTGCACGCTACCTCGCGTCAACAAACAGTGTTGCCAGATGTCAAACGATAGTGTGAATTGCCACAGTAGATTATAGAATTCTCCGCAGCATCTAGTGATTGACAGACGAAGCAAAAGTTGCGATTTTGATCGAATTTTTGTTCGCCAGTTGTTTAATTTCCGATTTCCGAAAGCCGCCAAGGTTTACCGTTTGCTTATGTAGCGTTTACACGGACAAGAAATACCGTCGAGTAGAAAGGAATTCCGGTCGACTCGAAAGGATTCCGTTCGTGAAGACGAGTAGAAAAAAAGTCTAGCGGGACGGGAATCCTTTCATGATGAAAGGAATTCCGGTCTACTTGAAAGGAATCTTGTCGGCAGCGCTGGAAAAAAGTACTAAAAAAGTCTAGCTAGCTTTTAAGAGCAGCAATCATCAGTACTAATGTCATAAATGATATCAAAACATTTTTTTGTTGACAAGTGAATTTGTTTTTGTCAGATTTTCTGGTTTGAAGAATTTATTTTTTCCCTCTACGTGTGAACGTAATCCTGTCACCAAGATCGGATTCTGTTAAAGTTTTCCTGTACTTGAGTTAGTGTTTTTACGACTTCGGCAATCCTTGCCCGGTCGAAGTTTCTTCAGTTGCGTTTTTTATCGAACTTTTGTTCGCCGTTGGCTTAAGCATTGTCCTAATTGGTGTACTAAGGTGTATTATCGCGTATAAGACTTATTACAGATTCCTCTTTTCCTCGGAGCGCGCTGTAATAAGGTGAATAACGAGAATAGACTAGCGTTCTATTCTGGCTTATGCAGGGCCAATCAGATCGCTTGGTTGGTTCGCCAGCGGGCCGAGGAGAGGCGCAGCGTCGTCAGGGTTGCCAAAGAAAGCACAACAGTTTTACTTTGTTGGAAGCTAAAGAAACAACTTTTCTTAACAAAAACAAGTTTTTGTTCTATTAAGACGGCTTTTCGTCAGTTCGAGGATCAATGCTGTCCATCCGTTATTTTAATAGCTTTTTTACAGTATAGTTTGCGTTATATTGTACTCGTGTACTTCAAGTAGTACCAAGAACCTTTTCGGATATTTTTAGAGCTCGAAAAATTGTATTACCTTGGCAACACCGGAAGCCGCGTTGATAAGAGCCTCTTGGGTTGTATTTGAACAGGCGCGTGTACTAAGCCGTAAACATCGCGTATAGCGCTATTCACCTTATTACACCTATTAGGACAATGCTTTAGCCGGTTGCTTAATTTCCGTTTTCGAACGCCGTCGAAGTTCACCGTTTTCTTAATTAGTGTTTTTACGATTTCGGCGATCCTTGCCCCGGTCGACGTTTCTTCGACGATTCGAGCAAACTTCGAACTTAGTTGCGTTTTGATCGCGGTTAGCGTAGCCGGTTGCTTAATTTTCGTTTTCAAACGCCGTCGAAGTTCACCGTTTGCTTAATTGGTGTTTTTACGACTCCGGCGATCCTTGCCCGGTTGACGTTTTTTCGACGATTCAAGCCATTTTCGAACTTGTTAGCTCATGAAGTTCGACGCTCAGAGTTCGAAGGACGAATAAACTGTGACCGGCGACCGAAAACGGTAATTAAAAAAAGACCTTTGAGGTCTTCAAACTTCGATCAAAAACGCAACTCTTGTAGTTTGAAGGCATCTTCAACCTTCGATGAACAAAAGCTAGAAGCTCATATGACATTTGCAAGGCTGATTCAGGAAGTAGGAAAAGAATATGCCAATTCGTGGGTGTGTTGTGATCATTTGTAAGCAAGACCCTTGAAAGTGATCATCTGCCATAGGAGATTGCGAGAATGGATAGTTTGGTAAAAACGTATTTATTTTAGCACTTGGCTGTGATGATGCACACTTTAAGGGTGCTAGAAACTGATCTGTAATCTTAACTTTCGAGGCCAAAATGGTTATGGGCCTTTAACGATCATGGATACATATCGTCGATCAAAAGTATTTTTTTTACTTTTCGGTTAATATGCATAGTTTAAGGGAGATATAAATATATCTCGACGTATCACGTATATTTTGCTGAAATGTATTTTTTGTACTTGGCGGTTAACATGAGATGGTCACAATCTCGTCAAGTCTAATGTTCAAGTCAAGTTTGATCGTCCTATCACATCCGGAAGTACCTTAACTCGCGATCGACGGAATCCCCCCCCCCCATACAACTCCCCACAGTGTCGGAATCCTGTTCTGTCACTTAATGTATCTACGGCTTGTGCTTGTTCTTCCAACCAAGTTTCATCCCAATCGCTCCAGTCTATGCGTTTCACAAGATTCCTTTTCTAGCTTTTAGCTATTCGTATTAAACTTGATTGATTGAAAAAAAAAAAAAAAAAAAAAGATATCCGGTTCTTCCGGTTCCCTGAGAACCGGTTCCAGTTCTCAGGACTTGAAATGGGACATCTAAGACACGATATCTTTCCAAATATAAAGTTTCATCACGATCCGATCATCCGTTCGAAAGTTATGCATGCCTCAATATTCCGGGTTCCTCAACCCTCCACTCCCCCCACGTTGGTCAGAGAGGGGAAGTGACTTTTTCAAATTTTATTTAGTCGGGTCCCCGATATGGCTGCCAATTTAAGTTGCATTGTCCTAGCACTTCTGGCAGTACCCTAACTCGAGGAAAGTGGGCCGACCGACAGACCGAAAAGTGATCGGTATATGGTACTTGAGCGAAGGTGCAAGTGCAATAAAATTGCAACACGTTTTTATGCGTAAAGAGTTGACCTCGGGAGTGCCTTGAAGCTTTTGGGATAGACACCTATGTGGTTAGTTTTATTAAAAATTGATGTGTTGGGTCATCTGCGAAATAGACTGAGTTCTCACGGGTTCGAACTGATTCGCGAACTGGAAGGGGGGGGGGTCCATGGGGCTACTCACTTCTGTTGCAAGGTGTTAAGTCCCTGCCGCCAGCCTCTTGGTGTAGCCAAAACAGTCAGTGAGTAGCCCCTTAGGAAAATCAAGTGCTACCTGAGTGTATTTTCACCATAGAGAAATTGCGTAATCTTTAAAGAGCTCTGTTGAAGGGTTAATTAAAGCGGCCAATTGGTGTCGGATCGGAAAGGGGGAAAGAGTTTGAGTACGGTCTGCGGAAGAGTGGAAACGTTATTGTGGCAAGATGGCTAATACGTTTTCAATTCGTTCACTGTAGACTAGAGCTAAAGTAGGCCAGAGCCGAAATCGTGTGTCTGAGAGACACCTCTACGAGGCAAGACGGGATTGTCTTCGAAATGTCTCCAATCGAAACGTCCCCAAGCATAGATTTTGAAGTTCACCTTTGTTCGCCCTCAGCAGATAGCCTACTTTACACATTTGTGGAAAGATTTACAGATAATTTCGTGTACATCCGAGCAAGAAGATAGCCTCAGAAAAGGGGCCGGATCATGACTTGTGAAACTATGAACGAGTTCTGCATTTGAGCTAGAATAAATCTATTAAATTTTAACTTGACGTAGGCAAATGATTACTTTTAGAAGTGAACGGGTGGCACAGAGTCTACTTCTGATGCAGGGCGTAATTTGCTATGGGGCGGGGGGGGGGACAACCCCCCCAGCTTGAACCTGAAAAAGCAAGAAGCTTGACGTCAATCGCGCAGTGGACAGTTTCGCGAACTTGAAGAATCGTCGTTTCGCTTTCGTTGATTAGTAAAATATCTCTCGTGTTTCTTTGTTTTTATTACATTTTTCTTCTTGAAATAAAACTGCTAATTTTCCCTTGATTAGTAAAATCAAACCCCTGTTCCGATTGTAGGCATAAGTAAGTCGGAGACCAATTTGGTCGCGGGGGATGGCAACCAATATCTAGTTTTGCCACTTCAGGACAGCAATTAAAATCACGACTTCCATTTTATACTGATTAAACGAAAGAGTATGCAGAATTTTGACACGATTCATGACAATTACTTAAATTTCAATCGTACGTAGCCTGCTCACACATCCAGACCTAGGAAATACAAACACTCCATACGACGTCCAACACCACGACAAATTTTGTTATATTGAGAAGGTAACACGGACAGAGTCATAACTGAGACGAGGCTATGAAAAAATCAGATACTGAAAAAAGGAGTGAATTACTATGTTGAGGATACACCGAAATAAGCTTGCGAAATATACTTTATTACGGAAAAAAACGTATATGCGTCACAGTTCTTCGGCGAAAGAAGAGATTCGCACCTGACTGCGGAAATCGGACTGTGTGTACACATCTTAACCGTTGGCAATTCTAGATAGGGCGGGAAAACAAGATCGCAATGGCGAAGACAAAATAGGGGAGCTTAAAATGTGAGCTGACCGTCACTGCAATCTGTTAGGCAATCAGCATAATTGTTCAAATTCTGGTCCCATCAGTTTGTTGCTTGGGTCTTGGTTTCAAAAATACCTCGTCGATACGTCGTAAAATTCCAGACAATACTATGCGAATCAATGCCAGGTGGAACAAACTTCGATAAAAAACGCAACTGAAGAAACTTCGACCGGGCAAGGATTGCCGAAGTCGTAAAAACACTAACTAAGCAAACGGTAAACCTTGGCGGCTTTCGCCGCCAAGCCGCCAAGGTTTACCGTTTGCTTAGTTAGTGTTTTTACGACTTCGGCAATCCTTGCCCGGTCGAAGTTTCTTCAGTTGCGTTTTTATCGAAGTTTGTTCCACCTGGCATTGATTCGCATAGTATTGTCTGGAATTTTACGACGTATCGACGAGGTATTTTTGAAACCAAGACCCAAGCAACAAACTGATGGGACCAGAATTTGAACAATTATGCTGATTGCCTAACAGATTGCAGTGACGGTCAGCTCACATTTTAAGCTCCCCTATTTTGTCTTCGCCATTGCGATCTTGTTTTCCCGCCCTATCTAGAATTGCCAACGGTTAAGATGTGTACACACAGTCCGATTTCCGCAGTCAGGTGCGAATCTCTTCTTTCGCCGAAGAACTGTGACGCATATACGTTTTTTTCCGTAATAAAGTATATTTCGCAAGCTTATTTCGGTGTATCCTCAACATAGTAATTCACTCCTTTTTTCAGTATCTGATTTTTTCATAGCCTCGTCTCAGTTATGACTCTGTCCGTGTTACCTTCTCAATATAACAAAATTTGTCGTGGTGTTGGACGTCGTATGGAGTGTTTGTATTTCCTAGGTCTGGATGTGTGAGCAGGCTACGTACGATTGAAATTTAAGTAATTGTCATGAATCGTGTCAAAATTCTGCATACTCTTTCGTTTAATCAGTATAAAATGGAAGTCGTGATTTTAATTGCTGTCCTGAAGTGGCAAAACTAGATATTGGTTGCCATCCCCCGCGACCAAATTGGTCTCCGACTTACTTATGCCTACAATCGGAACAGGGGTTTGATTTTACTAATCAAGGGAAAATTAGCAGTTTTATTTCAAGAAGAAAAATGTAATAAAAACAAAGAAACACGAGAGATATTTTACTAATCAACGAAAGCGAAACGACGATTCTTCAAGTTCGCGAAACTGTCCACTGCGCGATTGACGTCAAGCTTCTTGCTTTTTCAGGTTCAAGCTGGGGGGGTTGTCCCCCCCCCCGCCCCATAGCAAATTACGCCCTGCATCAGAAGTAGACTCTGTGCCACCCGTTCACTTCTAAAAGTAATCATTTGCCTACGTCAAGTTAAAATTTAATAGATTTATTCTAGCTCAAATGCAGAACTCGTTCATAGTTTCACAAGTCATGATCCGGCCCCTTTTCTGAGGCTATCTTCTTGCTCGGATGTACACGAAATTATCTGTAAATCTTTCCACAAATGTGTAAAGTAGGCTATCTGCTGAGGGCGAACAAAGGTGAACTTCAAAATCTATGCTTGGGGACGTTTCGATTGGAGACATTTCGAAGACAATCCCGTCTTGCCTCGTAGAGGTGTCTCTCAGACACACGATTTCGGCTCTGGCCTACTTTAGCTCTAGTCTACAGTGAACGAATTGAAAACGTATTAGCCATCTTGCCAGAATAACGTTTCCACTCTTCCGCAGACCGTACTCAAACTCTTTCCCCCTTTCCGATCCGACACCAATTGGCCGCTTTAATTAACCCTTCAACAGAGCTCTTTAAAGATTACGCAATTTCTCTATGGTGAAAATACACTCAGGTAGCACTTGATTTTCCTAAGGGGCTACTCACTGACTGTTTTGGCTACACCAAGAGGCTGGCGGCAGGGACTTAACACCTTGCAACAGAAGTGAGTAGCCCCATGGACCCCCCCCCCTTCCAGTTCGCGAATCAGTTCGAACCCGTGAGAACTCAGTCTATTTCGCAGATGACCCAACACATCAATTTTTAATAAAACTAACCACATAGGTGTCTATCCCAAAAGCTTCAAGGCACTCCCGAGGTCAACTCTTTACGCATAAAAACGTGTTGCAATTTTATTGCACTTGCACCTTCGCTCAAGTACCATATACCGATCACTTTTCGGTCTGTCGGTCGGCCCACTTTCCTCGAGTTAGGGTACTGCCAGAAGTGCTAGGACAATGCAACTTAAATTGGCAGCCATATCGGGGACCCGACTAAATAAAATTTGAAAAAGTCACTTCCCCTCTCTGACCAACGTGGGGGGAGTGGAGGGTTGAGGAACCCGGAATATTGAGGCATGCATAACTTTCGAACGGATGATCGGATCGTGATGAAACTTTATATTTGGAAAGATATCGTGTCTTAGATGTCCCATTTCAAGTCCTGAGAACTGGAACCGGTTCTCAGGGAACCGGAAGAACCGGATATCTTTTTTTTTTTTTTTTTTTTCAATCAATCAAGTTTAATACGAATAGCTAAAAGCTAGAAAAGGAATCTTGTGAAACGCATAGACTGGAGCGATTGGGATGAAACTTGGTTGGAAGAACAAGCACAAGCCGTAGATACATTAAGTGACAGAACAGGATTCCGACACTGTGGGGAGTTGTATGGGGGGGGGGGATTCCGTCGATCGCGAGTTAAGGTACTTCCGGATGTGATAGGACGATCAAACTTGACTTGAACATTAGACTTGACGAGATTGTGACCATCTCATGTTAACCGCCAAGTACAAAAAATACATTTCAGCAAAATATACGTGATCCGTCGAGATATATTTATATCTCCCTTAAACTATGCATATTAACCGAAAAGTAAAAAAAATACTTTTGATCGACGATATGTATCCATGATCGTTAAAGGCCCATAACCATTTTGGCCTCGAAAGTTAAGATTACAGATCAGTTTCTAGCACCCTTAAAGTGTGCATCATCACAGCCAAGTGCTAAAATAAATACGTTTTTACCAAACTATCCATTCTCGCAATCTCCTATGGCAGATGATCACTTTCAAGGGTCTTGCTTACAAATGATCACAACACACCCACGAATTGGCATATTCTTTTCCTACTTCCTGAATCAGCCTTGCAAATGTCATATGAGCTTCTAGCTTTTGTTCATCGAAGGTTGAAGATGCCTTCAAACTACAAGAGTTGCGTTTTTGATCGAAGTTTGAAGACCTCAAAGGTCTTTTTTTAATTACCGTTTTCGGTCGCCGGTCACAGTTTATTCGTCCTTCGAACTCTGAGCGTCGAACTTCATGAGCTAACAAGTTCAAAAATGGCTTGAATCGTCGAAAAAACGTCAACCGGGCAAGGATCGCCGGAGTCGTAAAAACACCAATTAAGCAAACGACGGCGTTTGCTTACGAAAATTAAAAACGAAAATTAAGCAACCGGCTACGCTAACGGCGATCAAAACGCAACTAAGTTCGAAGTTTGCTCGAATCGTCGAAGAAACGTCGACCGGGGCAAGGATCGCCGAAATCGTAAAAACACTAATTAAAAAAACGGTGAACTTCGACGGCGTTCGAAAACGGAAATTAAGCAACCGGCTAAGCCAACGGTGAACAAAACTTCGATAAAAACGCAACTGAAGAAACTTCGACCGGGCAAGGATTGCCGAAGTCGTAAAAACACTAACTAAGCAAACGGTAAACCTTGGCGGCTATCGGAAATCGGAAATTAAACAACTGGCGAACAAAAATTCGATCAAAATCGCAACTTTTGCTTCGTCTGTCAATCACTAGATGCTGCGGAGAGTTCTATAATCTACTGTGGCAATTCACACTATCGTTTGACATCTGGCAACACTGTTTGTTGACGCGAGGTAGCGTGCACGGTCCTTTTTGTACCACGGCGATCCGCCATGTTTTCAGCAGTTGGTGTTAGCTTCGTTCCAGTGGCTCCTTTTACCTGGATACAAGATTCAAAAAAATAGTAGAAGTATACCAAAATATTCCTCTGAAGCAGGGCTATTTATTGCTGTAATCCTTAGACCTGACGAAGCAGTCGGTAAGCAGTAATTAATTCTGATTTAGAAAGTGTAGTAGACTGGTAGACCTCTGGGGAAGAAGGGGTACACATACGTATGAGTACCCTACTCATACCTGGGGGCATGCCACCCCGTTTGTGAATGGGTGTCAAAAAAGGGCCTAGTGTACTAGACTGTAAGTGGTGGCTGCCCCTGAGACTTAAGTTGCGTTTTTTTTTATTTAGTTTCGGCGTAGCTTCGCTTAAAAGCCATTTTATTTGTCCATTTCCTTTGCTGTAGTTTGAAACTATGGAGCTCATACTACAAACTACCTCGCCGACGTAGTTTGGTGTACTTTGACTTTTTGGAAACAAGAACTCAATAAAACGCAAGTAGGACAAAACAAGACCCAAACTACAAGCTTTGATGAAACAAAAGTGAATCCAATAAAACTCAATTTTAATACTTAACCCCACTTAACCCTTCTTAACTTTAAGCCTAAGGCTAAAGCCCGATTGACACAACAATGCCTGACTTCATGTCTTGTAAAACAAGAAATGACATAAAACAGGTTATCAACAAAGCTTACCTGCTCTTCAAATCTGTTGATGAGGGAAGACACCCATTCAACAGGCTTCGGAGTACCCATTCTCAGAGGGTACGCTGAATTAGAGGTGTTAAACCTCAAATTTCCAGTGTTTGACTCCAGGGTTGTAGAGGGGAAGACTGAATTCACAATAATTCCATTTACTAGCTCCTTGAATTAAAACTGACAATCAAAGCCAGAAATCACAGCACTTTAACATTTTTTAAATATCTAATCCAGATGTGTGTTTACAATCTTTGATGATAGTGGAGAAGATTATTGATCTTGGTGTGCAATATAAAGGAAAACGGAATCTTAAAATGGACAGAGGTACTAACCACTACAGTGGTCTATTAAGTGGTTGCAAAAAAACAGATATAGCAGCAATTTGAAAATTTTCTTCTTAAATACCTACCAAGGAAGATATTTCAACCTTCTGTTCTTCCTGTTACTTGTTCTTCCATCGAAATTGCTTTCGGAAAATTAAGAAGAACTGGTTCTACAGATTCTGATGTGCCGATTTATCAAAATTGAGTGTCCAGCTTTATCTCAACACCTTCAGCTGCTGTTTCAAATTTGTTTATGCCAGGGTTTTAAAGGTGTCCAGACTGGAACCCAAGTGTCAGTCATTTGAAGGAAGGAAGGGTTTCGAATAGTCTTTTCTTGGGTACTATAACACCGGTGATTAACCGAGGGAACGACTCACACCTTTGCAAAAGCTATCGGCCAATTTCAGCTTCTTGTACAATAAGCAAAATCCCGGAATACTTCCTTATTCCAGAATTAGTTGAAAAATGTCGCTTTGGTTCAATGCAGTTTGGACTTTGTTCGAGCAACAGTTGTGGGCACGTTCATCAAATATTGACAAAAATGATTAAGCAGGATATCCGCGACAAGTCCTTTATTCATACGTTTTATAGATATAGCTGGTGCTTTTGACAATGCAACGCATTCTCAGGCCTTATTTTCTCTCATCACTTTTCGCGTGAATCTGTCTGTTGTCTATCTGTAAATATTTTGGTATGGTCATTCTTTAGTAAGGTTGAAATTGCAAGGTAGCTTGTCAGAGATGATTCCTGTCCGAACTGGTGTTCGCCAACAGGGAGTCTTATCTCCCTACATCTTCAAATTGGCCATATCTTCTTGTCTCGATTCTTTGCACCCTGCTTACTTTTATAAAGACCATGACTTCAGCAACATAGCCTACGCGGACAACTTGCTCTTAGTAAGCCGTAGTCGACCTGCACTCACGAAAAATGTCAGTAAGCTGTCGTCGGAACTTCTCAGAATCGGTATTGAAGTTACCCTGTCAAAATGTGAGTAGCCTATCAATACTTCGTCAAATGATTCGAGTGCATTCTAAGCTTCTATCTCTCTTGGATCGTTCATCGTCAAATCAAAAGACGATGGCTTGGCATAACATTCAAATCTTCCTTGTCGAAATTTTGCTCTTCTGTTGTTCAAGAAGTTTGTGAATTTATGGGCGTATCGTCCCCAACCGAAGGCCCTATACTCGTAAAGCTTTGGGAAATTTGTACAGCACCTTCTGCGCTCTTTCCGAGGGGTTGCTCAATCCCAAAAACGATGTACCCCAAGTGGCGCGTTCCGTGGTGCCGTGACGGTTCCGAGCCAGTGCCCCGGTTCCGCATTTTTTTTCAAATTAAAATATTGCAATAAAGCATCATTTCTGAGGAACATGTACACAAATTTCATCAGATACTGGCCAAGAATGAAGCAAGTCTATAAGGCTTATGGGCTTGGGTTGAATACAAAAGCTAGAAGCTCATTACTTGCAAGGCTGGGTCAGAGGATGACGTTTCGGAATTTGCAAGTTCTTGGGTTTCTTGTGTTTCTTTATAAGCAATACCCTTGAAATAAGAATGATTATGGGCCCTTGAAAATCAGATCTGGTTAAAAGTATTTTATTTTTGCACTTTAAGGGTACTAGAAATTCGTCAGAAAGCAAAAACCTGATCGGCTCATGGAGATCATCAAAATGCATATTTTGCGCAAAATCATTTTTGTACTTTAAGGAATTCATTTGTAAGCAATACCTTAGAAGCAAAAAATATCATGACCATTTGACATCGTTAATATGTATCGTTTGGTGAAAAATATTTTTTTATATTTGTAATTAAGATGCGTACTTTAAAGGACATGTCTTGCCTATAATACTGAGGCAACCTACTTCTGTAAGCACTCAAACCATTTCCGAGCCTAGAGGCACCAATTTCGTACGATACATGCTAAGCTAACCCCTCTAACAAAACCTTGTTGATTTTCTCACTTGCCGTGTTTCACTACCGTCGATGAGTATCACGCTGTCGGCTGTCGACGTTTGTCTGCGAGAAGTATATCCATCAGAACAAGCGCTGAAAGCTCATATAACACTTGCAAGGCTTGGTAAAAGGATGAAAGGAGGGATTTGCCAATTCGTGGGTTTGTTGTAATCATTTGTGAGCTAAACCCCTGAGTAATCATTTGTGAGCTAAACCCCTGAGAAAAAAATAAAAATTGACCCTTGGAAATGACGAGAATGTATCGTGGTAAAAAGTTTTTTTTTTTTTTTTTTTTGCACTTGGCTGTGATGATGCACGCTAGGGGTGCTAGAAATTCATCTGTAATCAAAACCCTTGAGGCAAAAGTGATCCTGGGCCCTTAGGACCATGAATATAGATGGTCTGGTCAAAAGTATTTTTTACTCTTCGGTTAAGATGCGGACTTTAAGGGTGCTAGTAAGTCATCTTTAAGCAAAACCCTGAGTCAAAAATGATCATGGGCTCATCGAGATCATGAAAATGTAGATTTTGCTTAAAGCACAACTCTTACTAGCAACGATCTTTTCACTATGAAGTGGATCAGAAAATAACTTTTCGAAAATGCCATTACTGTCCAACTGAAATTAGCGGTTTTCTCGTTAGCACTTGGTGACTATATCCAGCCTTCCTGCTCTCCGACGCGGCGGCTCGGCGCAAAACTCTTTGAAAACTGAACGCGCCGTGGGTAACAAGTGGGAAAACTAAGCAAATGAAAGAAGTAATAAACAGAAGATCGCACATCCTTATGTGTGAAAGACTTGTCAGCGGACGTTGAAGATTCCGGCAAACTTTTCGTTGTGTGACGAATAAAACTCGGCAAGGCCGAAAAAGCGCTAAAATTCGTAGGCACAAAACGAGACAGTGGCGAAGGTTGGGATTTTAGAAACTTATAATTCCATAAGGGAGCTAGGTATATTATAAAAGGCAGAATGAGCAAGATGGGTCCTTTAAAAGTATTTTTTTTACTTGAAAGTCATCTGAAAAGTCATCCCACTTTCATCACATTGGTGAGAAAGAAGTTTAGCAATTATATTATAGCACTATACTCACACCTGGTAATAACGCCGGTAATATGACCGTCTTACGGTCGAAATTGGGAAGAAAAGACGCTGAAGACGTAAGATTGTCGAGATGAAAACGTCTCCGCCATTTTGAAAGGTATCTCTGGAGTGTTTGGACCAACCACAGACCAGAGTCGCTGATTTTAGCCAGTTTTGTTTACGTTTGAATGATGATGGTGGTAATATATCTTGAATTTCTTCATTCCAGGTGTGACCAGAATGAAACGTATTAACGAACCAAATTACGTACAGATGTGACTGAATGTGGCCCGGGCATTAGTGATGTAACTGGATATCAGTTTTGACTTTTGTGATGACTTCGAAAAGCGCAATTTCGGCGATCGTCGTTTTTGCAGGGTAGCCGTGTATCAGATACCACGGTAACTGCAAACACGACTAATTGCAGATCCAGTTACCGTGGTAACAGATACCATAATATCTGCAAAAACGCAACTATAGCAATACGATTATAAATTGGATAGATAGACAGATAGATAGATAGGCTTATGACTTAACTCCTTGAAACAGAATATTCAGCCCCTTTTGTGAGTATTGTAAGAAAGAGTCAAAACGGATAAGTAGGTCAGGATAATCAGTCATATTTCGACCCTGGGAAAGGACCTTCTCAAATCGTAGCTGGTAAAAACGAGCTTGCAAAATGGATCGTGTCGAAAAAAGGCTCAAAGAAGGACGAACGAATGGCTGAACTTTACAAAGTCACTTTTATTCTGTCACCAACCTTTTGGACTTCCACCGAGCCGTCTCTACCTATCCTGAGTAATTAGTGTTAGGTTTCTCAGGTGTTGTTTTGTTTTATTTAGAGGGAAGATGAGAGTTGCATTTCTTTCAGTACACACATTTTTGCATCAACTCGAACCCGCATAAATTAAGCGCGGGCCAGGATACGTTTGGAGACATGGCTGATAAAAATACGATTATTGGCTGATTCTTGAATAAATGACATAAAAAAATAAATATATTCTTTGAGCCCAAGCTGACTTTGAAACATTTATTCAAACAATGTTTACAACGGATACGTCAGCTATGATTCTTCATCAGCGATATTTCGGCCCTTCTTGGCAAGGGTCCTCGTCAGGCTGTCAATGTCAATCCAGGCTGTCAATGTTAGGCTGTCAATGTCAATCCGATTGACATTGACAACCTGACGAGGACCCTTGCCAAGAAGGGCCGAAATATTGCTGATGAAGAATCATAGCTGACGTATCCGTTGTAAACATTGTTTGAATAAATGACGTACAAATCTCACACGAACCACTGAAAGAAATTCTTTAGCCTATGGTATCCTTTATCTTCACTTACCAGCTAAATTTTTTGTCTTTTTGTTAAATTTTCTTGCTTTACACTAGTCGATCTGAGTTTGTCCACGAGGGCGCTATTATAGCCAGGATAATCAGTCATATTTCCCCCTGGCAAAGGTCCTTCTCAAAGTGTAGCTGGTAAAAACGAACCTGGATCGTGATAACAAGAATGTATCGTGTAAAAGTCAGATTTTTTTTGCATCTATAATTTTTTTTTCATTTATAGGAAAACTTTCGAAACTTTATTTGACAAACGTGAAAATGCCAAATGGGAACCGGAACTAATCCGTCCGGAGTGGGGAATTGTTCCGAGATGGATAATGTCAGTATTTTTTAACTTTTATGTTATCATGCATATTACCACGAGTACGAGTCGTCAAGAGGAGGTTTTTGTGTGAGGAACTCGGGTGTGAAGGTGTGGGATCATCTTCCTGAGAGAATCACGGAGTCGGAGGACCAGTTTTTGTTTAAAAATAGGTTGAAAAAGTATTTTTTTCATAGTTGGGTAAATGTGGAATATTTATTTGGAGTTTTATTTAAGCTCAATGTTTCTTTATTATTACTAATGAATGAGGGTTGGGTTAGGGGGGGGGGGAAGAAAAAGAAATGAGAAGGTTAAGACGAGAAAAGTGTCATCGTTTGTAATAGATGAGTAAAAATTGTGCACTACCGCACAGGACACGGTTGTGCCCTTATTGGGAGCGTTATGTTTGTTGTTTGGTTTAAAGCACAATGAAATTTTTTTTTTTTTTAAATATCAGATGTTAGGACCGTTGGCGTTACCGAGGGAAGTGGAAGCGTAGTAGAGTGGCCAAATCATATTGGACAGGAAGAACTGAAAAGATGCTACGCGGTTAACGAAAAAAATAAAAAATAAAATAAAAAAAGCACAATGGAGACTTCTAGTGCTTTACTTTGTATTAAATGCTTCACAAATAAACATTTCTGACTTCCTTTAGAAGGCGCTTCGAAAATCTGCCGTTTTCTTGTTATCCCTTCTCTTTACCTCTCTGGCATTTCGGCGATCCAAGTCTGAGGAGCTGGGATATCTTCGCTGGAAATTCAAAACTCCCAGCTATGCTTGATAGAAAAGGATATATGAGATGTCACCAAAGTCAAGCCGCAGATGGCTTAAAGTGCCTGTCAAAAGTTTTGCTTTGTGGAATAGTTTTGTGAAGCTTGACTAGCTTGCTTTATAAAATATACCAGAATATGCAATAAGCTTATAAAAAATAACATAGCTACACAAATCATTCAAAAACAAATAACCTTTTCAAATCTGAATTATATAAGCTGATTTATGCATAAAATAAAGATCTACTACGTATTATAGGAAACATCACTTTTATCTTTGTCCAAGCTAGTAAATTGAGCATGTACTGGCCCAAAAAAGTACGCTTTGAAATATCACAGAGAGGAAACTTTTGAAAAAGCTGCTGATCTAGGGGGTAAGCATTGTTCCTAGGTTGTTACAGAGTGGGATTGGGGTAGTTTGATGTGCCCATTGAACTTTAGGGAATTTTGAAATTAAAATCAATTGACTTGAACTGGATTCATCAAGTAGGCTAGTCGGAGTTTTCCATGAGATAGGAAATATGAAGTTCGAACGAAGACAGTTGACTACTTCCAAATCCTCCTCTCTTTGCGCAGATAGCCACAATTTGTTTTCCTGTAGATGTCGTTCAGCTCTCGCATCAGTACTAAAGGAAGAACAAGAAGAAGATTACTAGAAGTCTTTTGCTAACATCCAAGTGGTGGAGAGGCCGAAAAGGGGTTGTTCGTCCAAAAACTATAACATGCAATAGACAATTCGTAAGTCGTTTGGCCTCCTAATTTGTTTTCCTGGGCGATGAATAATGTTATCCTTTGGTCATTGTTCACCACGATCGTTTTACCTCGTGTTCCTTTCGCTGCATCAGTCGAACACTCTCGCATGCGACGTATCTGCTGTTCAAATATTATATTTAAAATGTTTTAAATTATCTCCTTCGGTTCCACATTTGCTTTGGTGACCCGCAGTAGGTTTCCGACTTCAAAATAAAATACCCAGTTTTAATTAAACACAAAACAGGATCGGAAGCCCTCCAAATCCAGCCTTGCCATTTTTGTTTTCAAAAATGAATAATGTACTTCGTTAAGACTTATTTCATTGTCATAACCAGGTGTAATTTTTCATTGTTTGTATTTTATTTATTTACGTATTTATTTACGTACTAAAATTATATAACATTGGACAACTCGGTCGATTGGCCTAGCAGGAAAAGAATCTTGTGTAGGCCTACAATGTCATGTACAGTGTCATTGAATGGATCTGTTGATAATTATAGTTGTGACTGAAATGATATAATCATCAGTTTTTAGGAAAAAAAAAAAAAAAAAAATAAACAAATAAACGTCTCGATAGTGAGCCTCGGCTTAGGAATTCAACGCGTTTTCATCCACTCATCCTCATTCTAAAAAAAATCAGAGCGAATATTTTGTGAAACCATTTTGTGAAACGTTCATTTTGTTACCGTGCATGCCAGGTAGGGAACGGTTTACTTGAGGAGACTGTAGAGAGTTTCCAGAAACTTGCGTGAGACCTAAATACCGTACGCTAAAGTTGTAGCTCACGCTAAAGTGATGATGCTGATGACAAATAAGGTGAAAATCTAGCGTTCGAAAAAGTGGACTCTGAGCAAAAGACGATATCTTTGGAACGCTTATCTTGGACTGTTAAGCGTGAAATTTGAAAAAGAGCCACACTGTAGATTTTTTTTTTGATTGGATTGGAAAGAATAAAGTATGTAAAGCGTACACACTGTACAAGGGTGTCTCTTGAAAATACTGCCGTTGAACAGTGAATAACGTGAGTTACGGATTTAGCGTTCCCAAAACTGAAGTTTCCGATACGTACCACCAGATGTCACCTGAGGTGCTAACGTGAGCAACAAGCGTATTTCCGAAAACTCTCTTGTTTCCCAACCAAATTTTCTCTCGTTTAAAGTCTTTGATTCATCTGGGCCGAGAAGGTGGGAGACACCATCATTTTTCGATGGGCCGGGTTTGTGCGAACACACTGTTACCTTTGTTTTCCCCAAAATCTTCACGGTAGCCAACGTAATCCAAAAATTACTTGATCAAAACTCTCTCCTGAACGCCAATCCGCCATTGCTAATTAACTATTCATTGATCTCCCGACGCTTGTCAAAAAATTACTGGAACCTTCGAGAAGATCGGGTGGCGTGTAAGAGGATTAAAATAACTAAGTATATCACCACGTTGACGATTAAATATGTCGGAAGAAGAAATCATTGGCTAGTTTGACATTTTTGGGTCTGGTAAGCTGAATATTATTTAGCTCAGTTTCAGAATCTTCAAGAACTCACTATAAAGAATTTAGTATAATTTACGGCGTTTGTTTACTGTACTCTAGTTTACATCCTTAATTCTTTGGGTTAACAAGAAAAAACAGAAAACAAAATACTTAAAGAAATCGATAATGCAAATAATTCATTTAATTTTTCTACACATTTTCCGTATGCCTGCTACAATAAAAACCTTTTGTTAGATTCAAAGTCAAACTGTGATTCCATCCTCCCCATGTTGGGCGCTTCCGACCCGCCCCGCTAGATGACCCAGCGGTCGGACCGAGCCGTGGCTTCTTCTTGTGTCTAGATGTTGGGGGGGGGGGGTCTTGGGTCTAGATGTTGCAAGTGCTAGAGTGCTTATGATATAACTCCTTTAAGCAACATCTTGGTCGTACTCAGTTTAGTTGCAGCGCCTATGTGAATCCTTTTTAGTCTATAGTCATTATATCAGTGTAAAGTGCGGTGTTGTTACACAATAGTTCATGTGTATTGTAGAGTGAGAAGCTTCGGCTTTACCTCTTTCCTATTAATAAATAAATAAATGATATATTCAAACAATGTTTACGACGGATACGTCAGCTACGATTCTTCATCAGCGATATTGCGGCCCTTCTTGGCAAGATTACAGGTTTGTTTCCTTCCCCGACGTTGACCCAGAAGATTGACAGCCCGACGAGGACCCTTGCCAAGAAGGGCCGAAATATCGATGATGAAGAATCGCAGCTGACGTATATTCATATACACATATATTCATTGTTTGAATATATGTTTCAAAGTCAGCTTCGGCTCAAACAATGTTTAAATAAATGATGCTTTCCGGTTTTATAGCGCTTATTTCGGACCATATTTTTGTTTCTTTCACTTCTTACTGAACAACACGAAAATGTTTCGCAGTGAAAACATTTTCGTTCGGTTAAAGCCGCTATCACACTGACACGTTGAGGCTTTCACACTGAGGATTTCCTGGCCGAAGATTGAAAAATAGCGTCTTTTTTTGTGTATTTATGTCTTTTATTTCTTTTCTTTTATTTACTCCGCTTTTTCGACATGGTGGGTTACAAATAAATTATGTTTATTATTACTGAGCTACTTTGATTCATCTGGGCTACCCCCTGTAGAGCGCCCAAGAGAAGCCCGCGGAAGAGCGCATGACCGAGGACTCTGCTGTTGCGTGTCGTCGGAGACGCAACCTCTGCGTCGGGCTTGCGGTGACGCAATGCAGAGCTTATGCAGACAAGTAAAACGCAACAATAAAACGCGTCGGCGCATACGCATCAGATCTGTTATTGAAAAATTGAAGTTTATGAAGACAAATTGGAGAAAACCTACGAACGATGAAGAAAAACTTAGTAATGAGGAGAGAAACGAGAATTAACCAGAAGAAACCGAGAAAGGAAAACGATAAGATAAAATGACAAATTAGTTATAAAATAGAGCGAATTCAGAAGAGATCGCTACAAATTATCTATGGCGGTTCCCCCTACCATACTCTTTTTTCCTCAAAAAATTTATAATTGTATCCCTTTATTCCCGCCCCGAAAAACAATGCCGTAACTTTGGCTCCTCCCTTCTCAAGCACCCCATGTACAATTCCTTCTTTCCCCGAGCTTTTGTTCCTGTAAGATCTCGCCCCCCCCCCCCCCCCCTGCAAGAAGTGGCTGAGAAGGTTCCCAAACTGACCCCAATCTACTGTAACACTATGCGCTACAGTAGAAGCTTTGTGCCGAGCTTCGTAAAGCAGTATAATGATGTTTAGCATTATCTGTTGACAACTTATTTTATTTTTGTTTATGACTAAAAAACATCGCATTTGGGCTCTGCCCACGAGAGGTATGTTTTGCTTTCTTATTAAATAAATTGAAAAATTGAAATAAATTGAAATACACATCCAGCATGAAAGCTTGCCGCGCAGGTGAGAAAGATAGTAGTAGTAGTTGTAGTAGAATAGTTTTATTAACAAATCGAGGATCCATAAATAGCATAGCAAAAGCACTGCTTGCGAGGATGTGCTATTAAACAACACAAAAAGAAGAATTTTTTTTTACTGAAGTAACGGATAAGAGGATGAAACCATGTACCAAAGCACTCCACACAATTACTTACACTTCAAAAAAACATTATGTTTTCTAATCCCAAAGCAACAAAAAAACAAGCTAAGCAACGCAAGATAAACAGATACGCCACACCAGCCACACCAGTGCAGCTTGGTGCCTGGAATGGCGATTGTGCCGTCCTTTTCCTTGAAAGGGATTTCATGCGCGAAAGTTTCCAAAGTGTAATGTTCCAGTTTGTGTTTCCTTCGGGGAAACTGAACTTTCCTCAGTTCCGTCAATGGTTCGTTCCGGGTCAGAAGTGTGGAATATGTGATATTAGTGAAATGGAGTTCGGAATAGGATTCATTCTGTCGTTGTTTTTATTGAGTGTTTCGGGAGAAGGGTTCACGGGTAGTTCAGGAGGAATAGCGTTACCGTTCCGAAACCGTAAGTATTGTCTGTTAACACAACTACACGTTAAACTTAAAAAAGCGGGTCGTAACTTTCCTAACTTCGAGTTTTAAAGTGAAGAATCCTTTGGAAACTTTAAATAGTAAAATCCAGAACTTTCAGAAAAAGACTGACAACACTCTTCTCCATCACAACTTGTTTCCTTTAAAAAATGAAAAAAAAATACCCTGATTAGTTTGTTTATTTTGAATTATGTTTTTTCCATTGTATTTCGGTGTATATTTAGTAGGCTAATTTGTCTTTAACGGTCAGATGTTTATTAGGATGTAAGTGTGTTTGAGTTTGATTGACATTTTGTTTTTCCTTTTTATACACTACCCTTCAGTTTTGACTCAAATAAGGAATAGTAATAATAATAATACAAAAACAAAAAAATATGGTTAGAATTCTTTACTGTTCTCTTGTAAGGTATTTAAAAAAAATGGCCATTCTTTAAAGATAATAGTGATATGACACGACCTTTGCAGAAAAATAGAAAGCTGATGTCAAAACTACTAATCTAAAACGAATGCAAAAAGTTAAGACACGGAGCAAAGCATCCAATTACTTTTTTTCTTGATAACATGTGAAATGCCGGAAGCTCTTTATTGGTTGAGGAATATCAAAATTTGATAGCGCCCGTCATCTGTTAGGTGACGCAAGCTCCATCTCTAAAGGACTCGTCGTACCCACAATGCCAATGCAACCTACTTCCGTAATAAATCGTTAACTCTTAATCCCGGAGAATCGAATTTAATGTGTTACATTCTAACACGCTAACGACATCTCACTGATTTTCCCGCATTTCACTATTTGCCATGCGTATCATGCTCTCAACGAGTGTTTGGGTGTCATGCTGTTGATGCGTAAAACCGGTTACCTGAATTTTGTGCTTGCTAGAAGTCAATGGGCCGAAGTCAGGGAAAAGGCTTATAACACCCAAAGCCGTGTTAAATTTGTTAAATTTAATGAATTTTATGCTTGCTAGAAGTCAATGGGCCGAAGTCTCGGAAAAGGCTTTTAACACCCAAAGCCGTGTTAAATTTGTTATTTGGAAAATAAACAGTAAATAGTGCGAGCTGGGCCTTAAATTACCCCTCGCAGTGTTTACTCTTCAACTTACAGTATTTTAAAATATTTTAGTACTTCAGGACTAGGCTGTGCTTTCAACAAATAACCCACGGTTTTGGTTGCTTTAAGCCTTTTTGAGACCCGCTGACTTGTAGTGAAGACAGGGAAACAGTTTACATAACCCGTTTTTACTGATGGAAAAAAATTATCGCAGACAACCGTCGACAGCGTGATACACATCGAAGGTAGCAAAATCCGGCAAGTGAGAAAATCAGCGGGGTTGTGTCAGAGGGGTTAGAATGTACCATACGAAATTGGGGTCTCCGGGCTTAGAAATATTATGGAAGTCGGATGCATTGGTAATATAGGTAAGACAGGTCCTTTAAGGAGAAGGGACAAGTATATCTGCATTCACAGAAGAAAGGATAAATTTACAATGAAGCATGATTGTCAATCGTCTCGCTGGATGTAAGTAAGTAAGTAAGTGTATTTATAACCCACAAAATGTTTTACAACATACGAGTGTGGAGTAGAAGAGATAAATTGAAATACAAAGAAAAGAACAAACGACAACAAGAAAATAACATACAAACAGACAATACGCTTCAACTATGAGCCAAAAAGTCTAATCAGTCGGTGATGTGGCAACAGACGTAGACATGACTTCTGACGGAAATCAGAATGCAAATCTTGCAGCCGTGACAAAATGTCAGTAGCTCCGTAAGATTTAACAATCTTAGAATTACTCTGGGACCGGGGCAGATACAGAAGAAACTTACAGTAACGGAAATAATCTATCCTTATTCTGGATAGATCCCGTTTATCAAAAATATCAAACAGACCAACCGAGAAAAGCACAGAAGGGTCGCAAAAAGAGGCATAAAGTTTTGCTAGAGCTGTTCTTCTGCACTTGCCCCGATTTGCTACAATCTTCGCGTACCCTATTTGTAGCTTACGCTTAATGTAGATAAGTGCAGTACCGCGGAAAGACGGAAAGGAACTCGTTACTGTAATACCCAACCATCTAAGAGAAACAACATGGGGAATCTTAAATACCTGGCAATCTAGTGGACCAGGGGAAGGAGAACCGTTAAAATGCAGATATTCGCACTTTAAGGGGGACGCCCCCACCCCAGTGTTGTCGGCCAGTCGATAAAAAGTAACCGAGTCTGCACGAAGCGCCGCGATTTTTCGTCAAAACAGTTGATTTTTTTCACGAAAACAGTCGGTTATTCTGAAGATCAGTCTATTTTTCGTCAAAACTGTCTGTTTTTCAAAAATCGGTTAAATTTTTTCAAAACCATATTTTTTTTCTTCTTGAAAACAGCCGGTAAAAGTAGAAAAGTCAGTAAACGCCTTGTCCCCCCCCCCCAGCAAAAAAAACATTTTGGCTAGTAACGCCTCTGGGCAAGGGATCAAAAATGTATTTAATAATGTGCACAAACGCGTAATGTAGTATTTCATGACAGTTCTAAGACCCGGAGATGCGGTTTGGAGAAAAGCGCTAACAGTTTCAAGAACTCATGACACCAGGACCCTTGCCGATAAGGATCGAAATATAGCTATAATAAAATTCTTGCTGACGTATCCATTTTGCACTGTCAAATATTGACTTAACTAGCTCACAAAGATTAGATTAAAGTAATCAGATCCAATGACCAAATGTTTCATATAAAATGAGTGAAATGCAACTAGCTCCAAATCATCTTAGACAGAAATTTGTAAAAAAAAAAAAAAATTAAGTAGTAGCTTTCTTAAAATGTACTACGAAAGTGCTACTTTTTTCAAATGTACTACCAACTCACTACTTTGAAAACAATGTACAAAAAGAGTACAATTGTACTACCAGTTTGGCGAACATTCGAATTCGTGAGGCGCTGAATAAATAACAAAGCTGTCTCCGGACATACAGAGCAAAGAGGCTATTTCGCGAGTCGCGCATGAGTCTTGTTAGCAGTGGCCAGTTTTGTGGAAGATTTTATCCAAAGTGGGCAAACGTCTAATGGATTTTTCGAGTGGGCCGTTTTCTGGGTGAAAGCTTCTGCGCTTTCCCAGACGTATGGTAAATTGTAAGTATACACAGAGCTCAGAATTGTAAATAATCACAGATTTGTACATAAACATTTTTAACACGAACATTTTATCTTTCGTTATTTTATTTTTATCTGCATCCGCACCGTTTTCTTCTGGTTTTTAGTTACATCTCGTCTTATTGTCTGTTGGTTCCGCATCGTTTTCCTGTTGTGATTGTGGTGGATTTTATGATTTAGTTTTGTTTTGTTTTTCGCTGGGGACGGTTTGCCGGAAGTGCAACCGAAATATCCGAATTTATATTTATCCCTCGCACATCATCCTAGAGGGATAATTAGCTGATAAAAAAAACCCCCGAAAATCACGGTTTTCTATTTCTTTCGTAATGAATGGTCAGCTTGGCTTCAAACCTTATATAAGAGGTGTAATGTTAAGACTGTCGCCTAATAACATTTCTAGAACACGGCCATATAGAGTCGACAGTAGACCGTACAGCGCTTTAAGCGGTAAAGAAGCAACTGTGAGGGGAGTTGGTGGGGTGGGGAATTCCTGTGATCGCGTATTAAGATACTTCCAGATGTGCTCGGGCGATGAAACTTTGCTTGAACATAAGATACAAGATTGGCTTACAAATTGTCGCTTCTCAGATCCGAAGTATTAAGGTACTTAAAGTTTAACCGAAAAGGGCTGGGATAGGGCAGTCTCGTTGCCAATCACTTATTCACTTAAACAGGCTTGAAGACCCGATGAAAATGCGTTACTTCATTGCTCCGCTATTTACGAATAATCGGTTTTCAGACAGTGGAATTTCCCTGTCGGATTTGTGGTAAGTCTATGTGCTTATACCTGTGCTGTATACTTGACGACAAAATTTACACAAATTTGTTTTCACGCACTAAGCAGTCTTCACCAAGATTACCATTGGCCACTGAAAAACCGCGTTTGTGTTGAGATTCAAATTCTCTGCGTCATAGTAGAATTTACGTTGTGGAGACGGCTGTGGATTTTGTGAACTCACTACTAGAGCAGATAGTGGAAAATAAAAAAATCCCTAAGCAGAATCCAAGTAATGCAGTATGTTCACTTGAATGATACAACAATAAGTTGGCTTTTCAGTTATCTTTAAAGTACTAATCTTAACCACAAAGTACAAACAAAAATTTAAACAAAGTATACATTTTAACTCAAGGGTTTTGGTCAAAACTTGATTTTTAGCACCCTTAAAGTGGGTTTATTAACCGAAAAGTAAAAAAAAATACTTTAGCCAAACGATATATATTCATGATCCCCAAGGGCCCATGATACCATTAAATCGGATATCTAAGAAACTTTTGCTTTTATTAAATTTCCGGTTTTCGCCGGATTCCGAGTGAACTACTTGTCCGGGTAGAAAAGGATATTCACATAAGTGTCCAGCATGTCTTCTTACCCTAAATCGAACATCTAATCAACTTCAAATAAAACCTTTACTTTCAACAAACTTTCCATTTTGGCCGGATTCAGGGCGAACGACTGGTCCGGCGAGGAAACGGTTTCATAATCGTGTTCAGCACTTCTTCTTACCCCTTAATCGACTATCTCATTAGCTGTTTAAAAATATTTCTGTTTGCCCCTTAATATGAACACCCTCCCACCCCTAAATGCATGGCTACAGAGCCCATCTACGATCTCGACCTTTCCCTTGATCCGAACAATTCTCATACCAAGTTTCATCAAAACACTTGATTCCCTTCGAGAGTTATCGTGCTCACAGGCGGACAACTTTTCGGATGTCACAGGTACCCCTCTACTTACGTTTTGGGATCCCAAAAACTGCATGCGATGTTGAAACATTGTGGAGCGAAGGAGGAAATTTACATACCACTTGAACATAAGACTGTATTTGCACGTACTTGTAGAGAGAAGTTCGAGAAATCCCGCTTTTTGGGATCCCAAAACGTAAGTGGAGGAATACCTATGACATCACAAAAGTTGTCTGTCTGTCCGTCCGTCCGTCCGTCTGTCCGTCCGTCTGTAAGCACGATAACTCTCGAAGGGAATGAGATATTTTGATGAAACTTGGTGTGAGGGTTCGTTGGGTCGTTGGACCAGTCAAGTTCGTAGATGGGCTTTGTAGCTCTACATTTAGGGGTGGGGGAGGGGATTCAAATTAAGGGACAAACAAAATATTTTGAAACAGCTAATGTGATAGTTGATTATGGGGTAAGAAGATATGCTGAACCCGATGGTGAAAAACCATTTTGTCATCGGATTAGTAGTTCGCCCGGAATTCGGCCAAAACCGGAAAGTTTGTTGAAAGTAAAAGTTTTATTTAAAGTTGATTAGATGTTCGATTTAGGGATAGGAAGACATGCTGAAGACGATGGTGAAAGTTATTTTCTCGACGGACAAGTATTTCGCCCGGAATCCGGCCCAAACCGGAAAGTTTGTTGAAAGTAAAAGTTCTATTTGAAATTGATTAGATGTTCGATTTTTGGGTAGGAAGACATGCTGAAGACGATGGTGAAAACTATTTTGTCGATGGACAAGTATTTCGCCCGGAATCCGGCCCAAACCGGAAAGTTTGTTGAAAGTAAAAGTTTTATTTGAAGTTGATTGAATGTTTGATTTAGAGGTAGGGAGACATGCTGAAGACGACGGTGAAAACTATTCTCTCGACGGACAAGTATTTCGACCGGAATCCGGCCCAAACCGGAAATTTTGTCAAAATTAAAAGTTTTCAATCAATCAATCAATCAATCAATATCTTTTAATTCAGTCTACAGACCATACAAAAAGAAAAACACACAAAATAAACAAGACAAGTAAACAACAAAATTCCACATCTCACCGCATTGGGAATGTGTGGACTGACAGAAGATGTCGCCACAATGGCAGACTGTGGTGGATATGGTTGCTAGCAGTAACAATTAGCGGATTCTCAGAATCCCAAAGCCTATTAAGAAGCGACACTGTAGCTTTTCTTTTAAGCTCTTTGTATGTACAGCATCTGTTCAGAACAAGAGATTGTGACATGCTTGCGAAGCGGCTCAACTTTAGCAAACGACGGAAAATGCTATTGAAACAAACATTGAGCCCATAATCCGTCCGAACAGAGTGCTTATACACTAACGCAATACCAAATAACTGGTAACAGTAAGTGCGAAAAAGGCAAAGTTTAACACTAGTACAAGTTATCCCAAATTTCCATATAAGAACATTGCCACGCTTGCATAGACTGGCCATCGTCTGCCGCAGATGACTATCATCATTTAAAGATTCATTGATGACAAAACCTAAATACCGGAAATCTCTTACGTACTCAATACGCCTACCCGAAAGGAAAATATCTTTTTTAAGTGCCTTGCATTTAGGAGGCAAAAACGCCATAGCATAAGTTTTCTTAGTATTGAACATAATATCAAACTCCTCGGCATATACATCACACAACTCCAGTAACCTGTTTAGCCCGAAAACAGTCGGACTCAAAAGCACTAAATCATCAGCAAATAAGAAGTGGTTGAACGATCGGTTACCAATCATGCACCCAACTGATGCTTTTTGAAGCCTCTCAGTTAGACCGTCCACGTACACCGCGTACAAAATTGGGGAAAGTAGGCCACCTTGCCTCAGACCATTGACCATGACGAATTCATCGCTGAGTTTGTTGCCCCACCGTATAGAAAACCGCTGGGACCGAAACCAAAAACATAACAGTCGGACAACAGAAGGTGGCACGCCCCGATCTAACAAAATCCGTAACATTTTTTTGTGATTTACTCTGTCGAAAGCTTTCGTAGAGTCCACAAAACAAGCGAAAACAGGTGTCGAAAAAAACCAAAAGTATTCTACAACAAACTTCAAAAGAAATACCGGAAATTCGACACTGCATTTATCCTTGAAACCAAACTGATAAAAACTAGTCTTTACCGACTCACGGATAGCATCAGCAAGACAATATTCAAAAATTTTCGAAATAAGGGTTGCTAGTGCTATTGGACGATAGTTATCGGATTTTGTTATATCACAACCCCTCCCCTTAGGTATCGGAACAATAACAACCTTAGTAAGAAGGTCAGGAACAAAACCATGACGGACAAAACCATTGAAAAGGGAAGTCAGAATAGCTATTTTCTCAAAAGAAGCATACTTGAGATGCTTTGCTGACAGACTGTCAAGGCCTCCTGCCTTTTCAAGGTCCATCTCTTTCAAATACTTTTCAACAAGACAACTTTGAAAAATGACTATCGGATTTTCATCAGGTAAAACCAATAAATCATCACAATCACTAGGAATGGAATTAAACAGATTCTCAAATTTCATCTTCCAATGTCTTGCTATCTCCTGTTCACCCGTAATATTATCTAGGCACTGAGCAATCGGGGGCCGAGACGAGAAAGCACGCTTCACATGTGACCAAAACTTCCTGGGTTTATCCAGCAAAAAAGACTTAGCAAGACTTTCAGCCCTTAGTTGGTTCTCATTCCCCCTACACCACCTCAGTTTAATTGTGAATAAAGATCTTGCAGATCTCATCGCTTCATGGACCGAACATAGCAGGGGTCTACCAGCAGCAACCCATTCATGAAATTTAGTTTTCGAATGCGCGTAAAGCTCTTTCAGATGGTTGTTCCACCCGGGTATGATTGGTGGACGCCGTCGGCCATTCGTACCCTTGGAGGGAAGCAGAAGCTTAGAAGCTAGGATCATAGCGTTAATAAAAGAAATATATACGTCGTTTAGCTCTGACACGTGCGAAGGGTCATTACATTGACTGTTATTACACTGAAGCCCTGGGGCCTGGAGATCTAGTTCGTTAAACTGGGCGCGTGTTGATGAAGTATAAGCCATTATTGACTCAGGGTCACAAGAATTCCAATCCACAATATTCACGGGACCACTACTGCTACTATTGCCGATGACATCCACAGGGACTCGTAGGTTAAACGCTAAAGGTAAGTGGTCAGGGCCGAATTCCTTACGAATCCTAAGGTCACTTACAAGGGAACCCAAATTTCTACTTACTAGTATGTGGTCTAGCCAAGAAACCGAATTCAGATGGGCTTCGCTGACATATGTATAATCGTCTTGTAGCTGTTCCACATCCGCGAGAACCAGATTGTTTGCTGTTGAAAATTCTAACAATTGTTTGAAAAACGGGGTTTCACATCCAGGTCTCGCATTAGCATTCCAGTCTCCCAAAATACACAAGCTATCGTACGAACCTAACTCAATATATCCTTGAAGACGACTTAGACAATCTAAAAACAGTGGCTCATTTTCGGCACAACATACAGGCATATACACATTTATAAAAAGGATCTTGAACGCCAGCGACTGGAAAGTAACCCCTATCATTCTATCATCCGGCAAATCAGACATGGAAACTTGGGATCCTAGGCACTTACGCCACAAAATAGCTACACCTCCATAAGGTCTGCCAACTAGGCCTTCCGAACTTAGCACCGGTGACACACCAATCCCATAGAAATCAGGGTGGAGTGATTGTAACATATTTAGATCACAATCTATCAGCCATATCTCCTGTAGACACACGATGTCCGCAGATTCTAGAAGCTCAAGAACCTCGTGTTGGTTAGCTCGGATCGACCGACAGTTATACGTAACACACCTTAATCTACTGTTCATCAAGTTGTGGAGTTGGGGATGGATTAGCCGGTTGCCGAGACTCATAGAATTTCCTCACTAGTACACCAGCTGGCCAAAACTTGTCGCTCATCACTTCGTCCCGGTGAATGGCAGGCATCGTCACTTTGAATGACGCACTGCTTGTCGCTCTAGCTTGTATTCTCGTACACTCAACTCTTTCCCGGGGACACTTTAGCTTTCGAATGAGTAACTCAGACAATTGGGCCTCTGTAGTACTGCAGTCCAAACGGGCAACAAAAACACTGATGAACTTGGACTCAAGGGCCGATTTCACCCCCCCGAATCTGCCACGGGTCTGAGAACCCACAACCACTTTAGGACCTTGTTTTTGTACCCTCGGTACCTCATTATTCCCGCGAAGTACGTCCGCGAACGACCTTCCACGAATCGACCCACCTCTTCTCCTGCTATCAGATCGCAATCGAGACGGATTTGTATTTGATCGGCCGTCATCTACGGAAATAGATTCCTGACGCTGCTCTCCCGAGGCGACCGTGCTCGGAGCCGTATCAGCTGGCGCCTGCGAAGTAAGACCAGGGAGCAAACGCGTATCATTCATATTCCGCGTTGGAATAGTGGATGCTATGATGCTCGTGACGTCATCTTTCGATAGCAACTTCGCTTGGACGTCCAGTAAGCGATGCGCTCAGTTCTTCGATTTTTGCTTGGAGAATGGAATACGAAGTTAAAATAGAAGTAAGATCGCAGTTCTCCATAGACATTGGTGGTAGCCTTGAAAGATTCTGCGCAAATATGAACAGGTTCCCACGATTCATGTTCTGGAGTAGGAATAGTATATCGTCCAAAATAATTTGTTTCGAATAATTTGTTTTTTATTTGGAGTTGATTAGATGTTCGATTTAGGGCAAGAAGACATGCTGAACAGTTATGTGAAAACAAGTTTCTACCCGGACATGTAGTTCGTCCGGAATCCGGCCAAAACCGGAAAACTGTTGGAAGTCAAAGTTTTATTTCTAGTTGATTAGATAAGCGATTAAGGGGTAAGAAGAGATGCTGAGTCCCTGTGTGACAATCGTATTTTACCCGGACATATAGTTCGACCGGAATCCGGCTGGAATCGGAAAATTTGTTATAAGCTAAATTTCTATTTGAAGTTGATTAGATGTTCATTACTGGGGAAAGAAGATACCCTGATTTCGTCTTTGAGCTTTCTTTTTTCGCCGGACAAGTAGTTCTGGAGTTCGGCCGGAACCGGGAAATTGGCAGAAGTGGCAGGAAGTTTTCGTCAAAACAGATATGACTTATAGGGGTAAACACACAAGCTGAATCCAAATCTGAACTTGGTTTTCTCAGGTGATTAGCTATTTGGCCTTAATCTGTTTCTGAATTTTTATTGTAAAAATGTTCAAAGAGTCTGGCGAAGACTGGATCTGGCTAAGACAAGACCCAGTTTTCTGGATCAAATCTTAGATTTTTGGGATCCCATCGACACCTTTGGTCTTGTTCCTCTCAAGAAATCGAACGAGCGAATTTGCATGACGAAAAAAAGGTTGGAAACCCCAAATTGACGCGAATGATTACTGTAAACATTACTTTACATTAACTTTCAGTGATAATCGAAATCGTTCAATCGAAACTTCGGTGAACAACGAATATTATTCACAACTACACTGTAAAAATTTTCTTAGAAGAAGGATGCAATATTTGCTACTGGGATTAATCTTATCTTTATTGATATAAGATTACCCCTAATTCGGATTAATCTTATCCCAATAGAGATACCCAGTAGCAAATACTGCAAGATTTTTTTTTACAGTGTAAGAGAAACTGAATCGGTTTTTGTGTCAACAAGTTTGTCAGTTCCACCCTCCCATTAATTATTCAGAGGGTCAGACTGTTTACTCTAGATTGCTGGACACATATTTTCTCATTCAGCAAATGGCTAATTGTTAGGTGTTAGTATTTATAAAATCTTCACAATAATTTCAATTTAATTCAATTTACCCTCTCAACAAAAACAGGGCTAAACCCCCTGAAGATGGAGTAACAAACGGACCGGAAATGGAAAAATAATTACTAACATGGAATAAAGAAAGACCAACAAAAGATGATTAAATAAATATGAACTGACCTTAGGTGTGAAACAAAATTGATACAGAAGATCGGAAATCTTGTTTCTGTTTCTCCATAAAAGATGTTGGAGAGATATAAGCGGGACTTGCTCTTCAAACAGCTATTCCTACACTGTCGGAAGTTCATAACAGATAGCACAAGGATGAACGGTTTCAACAGACAATGTGTAACAAATAATATGTTGATGTTATACGTTGTGTTTGAAAATGTTATGCATAACAGGTTTTGCTAGGTAGAGCCAAAAATCTGCCAAAAAAGTATCTACTGACTTTATTCTTTATCGTCATGATGTCGGAAAACTCAGCAGATACTTTTTGGCGGTTTTTCGGCTCCTCCTGACGGTAATGCTTATTATGCATAACATTTTGAAACACAACAGACAACATCAGAAGTGCTATCTGTTACGCATTATCTGTTGAAACCGCGCGTCCTTGTGCTATCTGTTATGAAACTTCTGACGGTGTAGTCAAAATGGGATAAAGGGACTGAATGAGAAGAAATTTAGTAAAACGAAAATGCACTCTACGAACAGGCAAGTTCCGAGGTTCAATAATAGTAGAGGAAAACGAGCTCCGAAAAGGGAGTCAACCCGGAATATGTGCGACAGAAACGATTTATACATTATCCTGCAGACAGAAAAAAAAATTCAGCAAACAAATTTTTAGCTTTAAATGCCGTTTCTGGTTCAACTCTTTTGATTTCACACACTGAAGTGGGTCACCTGCAGGCCCGTATCCGGGAATTTAATTCGGGTGGGAGGGTGGGGGGGTCCCTTTCGGGGGGGGTTGCTTGCGGGTCGCACAAAAAATTACAAAAAAGACATAAATCATAGGGAGAAGCCTATAAGAATGAGTATTTCTGTATGTTTCGGGGGGGGGGGGGGGGGGTCAACCCCCTAACCCCCCATGGACACGGCCTTGGTCACCTGCATTTATAATGAGTTTACGGGTCCAAACACTGCCAGCAATGAGAAAAGCTGTTCCAGTGACCGGATGGTTCACTGCACGAGTCATTGGGATAATCAAATCAAATGGCGCAGAAACAAAAAAACAACTGAACTGCATAAAGGGACTGAATTGCTTATTTTATTGTTTCACACAGGGGCGTCACGACTGGTGGGGGGGGGATGCTGTCGGCCAGTCAGTCGCGTCTTTTCGTCAAACAGTTGAATTTTTTCATGAAAATAGTCGGTTTTTCTGAAAATCAGTCGCTTTTTTTCAAAAATGTCATTTTTGTTGTAGAAAACAGTCATTTTTTTCTGCAGGAAAAGTCATTAAAAATTACCAGTTAGTCGGTAAATGCCTCGTCCCCCCCTACACATTTTGGGTAGTAACGCCTCTGGTTTCACACCATGTCCCTATTCCTTTCATGTGGATCATCATCCAATCCAGAATCTGGCTCCTGCTATTTGGTTTTCAAGCTCGTTTTGTCAAAAAGACAGTTACCCACTTATTGTTCATGATGTTTATCAGAGCCAAGGGGACCCTGTAACGGAGACACTTTGCTCTGCAATATTCTTCCTAGTTCATTTCCTCCCCCTATCGCCCACTTTTCTATATATCTCCTTGGTTTTCATCACCACCATCAATATCCCGGCGTCATGAGTTAGGTCACTCGGTCTTTCCGCCCCCAGCTGCAGTTAGCTGTTGTACTAATCAAAGTTTAGGAACTCGATTAATTCCATTCAAAGAGTTGGGCCAAGGATTTTGTCTTTGGTCCAAGCACCCTTTGTTACATTGAACCTTGTATTAGGTAGTAAGAGTTATCGGTTGTTTAGTTTTGGACAGTGTTGTATTACATATATGTGTCTTACCCTGTGTAAACGATCTACAAGTAAAACAAACGCTTATCACGGCTTGACCTAGCTTGGCTGAATATGTTCAGAAACAATTGAGATTTATTCGTCATAATATAAATGCATACCAATTACAACGTGGCTTCAAGAGCAAAATAACACTGGGGAGTAGCGCCAAGACATGAAAAAAGTGACACAATCGAATAGCAGCGACAATAGTACCACTAGCATCACTAGCGATAGGGAACGTCGCTACTGAAACTCAATCAGTAGTGCACCAGTGCTGGCTCCGATAACTCAATATTCCAAACACAGCAAAAAAGGATGCAACCTCCCCTGCTACCTCGATGTGTGCAGACTGCTTCTTAGCTATACTGCAAATTTTTAAACCCGCACGTTTGTCTCACTTTGAATGTCGCGATCGCAGTGGGCGGCACTACGCTACGAGTAAGGCCCGTTCCCTATGCATGGAAATCATAAGTCTTGGCGCTCCTCCCTAGCGTTATTTTGCTCTGGTGGCTACAGCTGTTCCACACTATAATATACGAGAAAAAAGAAACTATCGAAGATATACACTTCTTATCGTTATAAAACTTAAAATCCGTATCCGGCACAAAGGTTTGTAAGAATCGCCCAGATGAATGTGCGTAAGGCTCATACATTCTTTTTGCACGGAATTACATTTACGCATAAGCCCGGTCTTAATTTCAAAATGTACAATTCGGTTAAAAATTTGGTAGTGTTCCGGTTTTGCTCGGACTGAATGCACTGGAGACCAAATTTCGAGTAAGTGCATGTCTTCTGTCGGCCAGTGATGTTGAAATTTGTTTCACCGGTGCCGAAATGGGTCAAGTATTAGTCGCTAAGGACCTGTGACATCGCAAAAGTTGCCCGTTTGTCTGTCTGTCTATCTTTCTGTAAGCAAGATAACTCTCGAAGGGAACCAGATATTTTGATGAAACTTGGTGTGAGGACTCTTTGGATCAAGGGAGAGGTCGAGTTCGGATGAATTTTGTAGCTCAACATTTAGGGTTGGGGGAGGGGGTTTCAATTTAAGGGGCGAACAGCTAAGAGATAGTCGATTTATGGGTAAGAAGACATGCTAAACATGGCTATGAAAACCATTTTCTTGCCGGACAAGTAGTTCGCCCGGAATCCAGCCAAAACCGGAAAGGTTGTTAAAAGTAAAAGCTTGATGTAAAATTGATTAGATGTTAGATTTAGGGGTAAGAAGACATGCTGAACATTTTTATGAAAACCATTTTCTTGTCGGAGAAGTGGTTCACCCGGAATCCGTCCGAGTCCGGAAAATTTGTCAAAAGTAGAAGTCTTATCTGAAGTTGATTAGATGTTCGATTTAGGAGTGCATGGAGTACATGGATTTAGAAGTACATGCTGAAGCCGCTTTTGACAATCATCGTCTGAAATTGCTTTAAAAAAAAAAAGTTAAAGTCTTATCTGAAGTTGATTAGATGTTCGATATAGGGGTAAGGTGATACGCTGTATTCGTTTTTGAGCTTTAATTTTTGCTGGGCAAGTATAGTTCGCCCGGAATCCAGCCGAAACCGGAGATTTGGCAGAAATAAGGAAGGAAGATTTGATCAGTTTCATCAAAGTCGATATGACGTAGAGCCTATGGGTAAATACACGCATGGTGAATCCATATCTGAACTCAGATGATTAGCCATTGACCTTCTTGTGTTTCTAAATCTTATTAGTACAAATGTTAAAGGAGTCTGGCGAAGACCGGGCAAGACCAATTGTCCAGATCAAATATTACATTTTTGGGATCCCATCGAAACCTTTGGTCTTGTTAAAAACGAAGAAGGGTTTCGAAGTAACCAAATTCGTTAGAATATTTGAATATAAACTGCATCTATTGCGACTTGTTCTACAACAGGAAAACAAAACGAAGCAATTTAAATTGCGGTCTCAAAATTGTGCACTATTCAAGCACGAGTACGCAGCATATTGGCTTATTTGATCTTGATCTTTTGCCATTGCTATAACTGGCGGAAAACATCGCCAACAACGGTGGATAGAGGGATTACCGAAGGGTTGCTCACTCGATTTGTGTGTACAGCAAGTGCCAGAAAACATTGAAATCAGCATGTTTAGCCTAATCTATGACCACCACTGGTGACGTCACAGCTGGCTTCGGTCGGTTGCGGCCGGTTCCGGGAAGGAATGCACATGCCTGGGAGTGGGTAATCCCTCGGGGATTAGAAACTTTCGTCGATACGTTAATCTAAAGCATATATTAAGACTCACATGTTGCATGTGGACTTACTTGAATTAAGGCAATATAATAACATAACGAAGTGAAATTCTTGGAGTTTTGCCCAGTTACAACAGTTGCGACTTTTAATTGCGTGAATCGTTCACTGCGTTTGCGGCGAAATTAGAAACATCGTTACTGTATTCCTTAGCCAAATGTTTAAATGAAATGCATCACAGCCTGAACTCGGATTGGCACAGCAACTAACTGGACGTGGGGAATAAAGACCGAGCGACCTATGTTGTGATGACGGGAAATTAATGATGCTGACGATATCCAGAGAAATACTGAGAACAGTAGGTGATAGAGGGCGGAAATAAACTTGGAGGACTATTGCAGAGCAAAATGCTATGGGATGTCTCGATAACATAACCACGTTGTTTCGAACTTCGACGCTTCATTTGTGTCAAAGGAAGCTCACCAACATTTTTTGCGGTCGCCTATGTCACTCAGAGGCAACGCAGTGGAAAGTCGTAACTACCATACCGAGGCACTTTTATACGTATAACTCTTTGTTATATAATTCTGTTCTCGAGATTCAATTAAGTATATACCACAACCTGTCATGTTCGGACACGTGCTTCAACCGCCAGTCTTAACAATCCCTTACTTTCGAGCTGATCTGCTAATTATCACGTAATTCTATTCTCGTCCTTCTGTCTCGAGTTATTCAGCTAAGCTTCGAATTTGTGTCTTCTCTCAAACTCCACTTGCAGTGTGAGTTGTTCGGGAACTTCTCTATCGGAAAATAAAGTTCAAGATAGTTTCCTCGGAAGAGAACGATCGGAAAGAAATCAAGCAGCCTGGTCTCACCGAGTTCTTTGAAATGAAAAAATGCAAATGGTATTTGACACTTGACAGAAGAAATTTCCAATACGTCAAGAACCAATAATCCTTCAAGAGAGTCTCGATCACCTTATGGTCTTGAAGGCAAGGAAATATGTGCTGACCCCGCCATTCCCGACCTTTCAGGCCCTACTAGACCTGAGTGCAAACAGGACCAAGAACTCATACACTCTTTACGTCATGTTGAGTATTAGTCGAGCAAAAATGTCAACCCTTTCGGCAAGGGTCATCTTCACGCTGAATCCAGAACAACAAGACCAAAGGTTTCGATGGGATCCCAAAAATGTAATGTCTCAAAATTAAGGCCAAATAGCTAATCATCTGAGAAAACCAAGTTCAGATGTGGATTCAGCATGTGCGTTTACCCCTATAAGTTATATTTGTTCTGACGAAACTGATCGAAACTTCCTGCTTTAACTTAATTGTGCCAAATTTCCGGTTTCTCGACTTATCCGACAAAATAAAAAAGTTCAAAAACGAATTATCGAACATATAATCAACTTCAAATAAAACTATAGCTTATGGCAAATTTTCCGGTTTCAGCTGAATTCCGGGTGAACTATGCGTCCGGGTAAAAAAAACGATTGTCCTATACGGATTCAGCATCTCTCCTTACCCTTAAATTCGAATCTAATCAACTTCAATAAGACTTTTGATTTTAACAAATTTCCGGATTTGGCCGGGATCCGGGTGAACTACTTATTCGGAGAGAAAGTGGTTTTAAAAATCGTGATCAGCGTGTCTTTCTACCCCTAGATCGAACATCTAATCGACTTCAAATAAAGCTTTTGCTTTTAACAAATTTTCCAGATTCCGGACGAACTACTTGTCCGGCGAAAAAATAGTTTTCACCATCGCGTTCAAAATTTCTTCTTACCCCATAACGGACTATCACTTTAGCTGTTTAAAAATATTTTGCTTGCCTCGTAACTTAAACCCTCTCCCCCACCCCTAAATCTAAGTCTACAGAGCCCATCTACGAACTGGACCTTACTCTTGACCCAAAGAAACGTCACACAAAGTTTCATCAAAATATCTCATTCTCTTCAAGAGTTCTCATGCTTACAGACGGACGGACGGACAGACGGACGGGGGGATCCCAAAAAACAACTGATGATCAGGGGGCTGATAATGTTAAATTCAAGGTCTACAAGTGTTAGCATGCTACTGTGCATGGCAGAGGCTAACCTCTCACGATTCTAGAAAAATAATCGAAAGTTTTCAGGATCAAAAGTCGTAACCCCACAATCCTTCTGAGCAGCAATATCCCCTTATTTCGGAACTAATTTGTACTGATATCCCCTTCTTTCTTCATTATATAATCATCACCATAGCAATAGTTGTTGTTATTGGCTCTTCGTACCCGAGTTCCCGCCAATGTGAGTGTCTCTTCCTGACATATTATTCTTGCTATTATTAATTGCTTGATTCCTTCAAAACTGGAGAGTGAGTATACAAACTTTCAAAACAAAACTAAATTCCCGCACAATTACATACATAAAGCATATCAATAAGATGTACAGATTGAATAGTTTCGTTTTCGCAGATACCCTGGTATCGAATACCACATCCTAAAGTCGTTTTTGCAGTTACCGTGGTTATGTGATATTGCGGTCAGCTACTGAATTTCTGGCCAGTTACGCTGGTGTATACAGTTTCCAAGGTCCGGAAAAGTCATTGCCCTTTTATCCTCACTAACCACAAGCAGGGGCGTCGCAAGGTGGAGGGGGAGTGAAGGGCATGCAAGATTTACTCAAACTGTTTGGTATGTTTTCAAAACCAGAAGTATTCCGGAAAAGTCATTTCCTTTTTATCATCACTAACCACAAGCAGGGGCGTCGCAAGGGGGGGGGGGGGGGGGCAAGGGGAGTGAAGGGCGCGCAAAATTTACTCAAACTGTTCGGTGTTGTTTCGATACCAGAAGTATTCGGTATATTTACGGGGATTCGGTAGTTATACAGAATCCCGAATAGGCTATCGGTACAAATCTGTTCGGTATGATAATAGAGATGCGGTACAATAGTTTCGTTTTCGCAGATACCCTGGTATCGAACACCACAGTCTAAAGTCATTTTTGCAGTTACCGTGGTTATTTGGTATCACGGTTCGTTACTGAATTTCTGGCCAGTTAGCCTGGTATATACAGTTTCCAAGGTCCGGAAAAGTCATTTCCCTTTTATCATCACTAACCACAAGCAGGGGCGTCGCAAGGTGGAGCGGGAGTGAAGGGCATGCAAGATTTACTCAAACTGTTTGGTATGTTTTAAAAACCAGAAGTATTCCGGAAAAGTCATTTCCTTTTTATCATCACTAACCACAAGCAGGGGCGTCGCAAGGGGGGGGGGGGGCAAGGGGAGTGAAGGGCGCGCAAAATTTACTCAAACTGTTCGGTGTTGTTTCGATACCAGAAGTATTCGGTATATTTACGGGGATTCGGTAGTTATACAGAATCCCGAATAGGCTATCGGTACAAATCTGTTCGGTATGATAATCGAGATGCGGTACAATTGCCAGGATTCGGTAATTATAACGAATTCGGTGAGCGAATTTACTGAAATTATTTGATAATTTGTTGATGCAAGAAATATTTAGTTACATAAAATCCTGAATGAGCAATCGGTGAAATCATCGCTGTCATAAACCACTTTACAATGGTCCCCGCTTCAAACCCAATTGCCCTTGGACCGGGTGGTTTTGGGATGGGACCCAAAAGGACACCTGGACCCCAGTGCCAACAAGCATACCAAAATGTTAGTTTGAAATCTGTCATGACGCAAGAGTTTTCAACCCCACGAGAAAACAGGCGAATCTCTGGGGCCAAAAGCAGAAGTGCGAATTCGACCTGAGCGGCCGCAAGAGTGGATCGTGGACGAGAAACACCTTCATGGTTGAAAAACACCAGATTGAGGACCATAGTATCGCAGAGAATCGGGTAATTTCAAATTTTCAGGGGAAATAAAACCACCCCTGGCTTAAACACTTTTATAGTTGGTGATTGCGTAATTGTTATGTAAAACGTCATGTGTCTGTATCTGTGCTGTGCCTTAAATTTCTCTTCTTTTTCTTTTTCTTTATCTTCTTCCTTACTCCGTTATGTTCTTAAGGGAAAAAATACGGGTAATAAATACTTTACTTACTTACTTACTTACTTACTAACTGAATCGGAGTAAATTGCGACCGGGCTCTTAATTTGTTTTCGAAGATGGTCAGCGTTGTCACTCTCCTCTGACTCTCACTCTGTCGCAAAAACCTGTGCCCTTCTGGCCCTTGTCATATTCGATGTTTTCCAGTTTCAACATAAAACTCGTACATTTCTCTGGTCGACAACATATGCATTCTGAATGACTGGTTCTTACAACAAAACAGGTGGGCGATATCGAAATTTCTTTGATTTCTTTGTAATTTGAAACAGACCGAGTGAAAATACTAGAAAAAAAAAGTAGCCTATGTCTCGTCATCAGAATAAAAAAAAATAGCCTACAGAGCCCATCTACGAATTCGACCTTACTCTTGACCCAAAGAATCCTCACACCAAGTTTCATCAACAAATCTCGTTCCCTTCGAGAGTTCTCGTGCTTACAGATGGACGGACGGACGGACAACTTTTGCGATGTCATAAGTATCCATCCACTTACGTTTAAAGATCTAAAAAAATAGCCTACATTGGTTTCGAAAACTTGATTCCAGATTCCAGAATTCCAGTTTACTTTTGTAACTTCTATGACGAGCTAAGGCACGTTCTCGCCGTTCCCCAATGACTACTCGGGGGATCGGGGGGAACGGCGAGAATAGGAGTCACTCCACGCGGACTCCGCGTAAGGAAAACACCGAGAATACGGGGAATGCTTCCTAAAGGAATCCTCTTCGAAAAAGAAAATATGCAGTTGACGAAATTAGTCTGAATCCACTTTATTTTTGGTTTGGTTTATTCTGATCATTCTTAACTAATTTTACATTGGAGTAACACCAGCAAAAACTGATTCCCCTCCTTTTTACGACTTTTGATCCTGAAAACTTTCGATTATTTTTCTAGAATCGTGAGAGGCAAGCCACTGCCATCCTTTTTTATAATGGTGATGATAGTGATGATAATCGGAGTATTCCCCCTCGTGGGGACTCGCGAGAATACAGGAAGTGAGTCCCTGGGACAAACAAAAACGCAGGGACTCGTCAAAAGGAGTCCTCGGGGAATGGCGAGAATACGGTTCTATTATTCGTAAAAACAGAAAATGATATTCCGTGAAAAGAGTTGCATTAAAACTTGCCCAAGCTTTTAAATTCAAGAATTCCTCATCCTTTCTGGCTTATGTGCGATTTTCTGCGCTAATTTGTGATTAAAGCCATAAACCTGATTACAAGCCGAAAACCTGGGAGAAATCGCAGAATTCTGCGAACAGTCGCAATACTACAATTCTATGTTGTGTAGCGTGTTCCACTACCCCATCTGTAGTTACTAAGAATGACGTCACCGATTCTGACTTCTTGACGTGGTCTAACCTAAGTTGTATCGTAATTCCATACAAACGTGACGTTACACGATCTATTTTACCTCAGAAAACGAAAATTGTAGTTTATTCCTATCGGCGAATATATATTTTTATATAGGTATATAGAGCCGAGCAACTAGCGAGGCGCCGGTCGCGTTTACATTTATAAAATGGCCTAGGGACAATCTAATCCTATGTTGGGTCCTCAATCATATGACGTCACTAAGTCATGACTGTATGGAATTCCGGCAAAATTAAGTCCACAGCCTTGGCCTAGAGGCTGGAACATTCTGTCCTAGAAGAATTCTCAGTCTTATGCCTATCTACTTGGTAAAATAACCTAAGCGCTTTTATTATTTGAACGAATGGCTTGCTAAATTTGAATTTCCCCCCATGTTTTCTTCTCCAAAATTCCCGTCGACAGTTGTTTGTCAGATTCGAGCTCACAAATCTTATTGGTCGCGGCAACACACTCGTGGGTCAAACAAAGGGCCGCTGAAACACTCACTTCGAGCCATCAAGTCTTTGTGGAATTGCGGAAAAAAGTCTTTAATTTGACGAATGAGTCATCCTGTCAATGACCGGAGACGGTTGCTTTCCTCCCCTCAGTTGCATTTCTGAGAACTCTTAGGCTAATATATTTTGTACACCGACAGCTGTAGCATTCTTTCTCCAGCACGAGTTTCCAAGCTCTTGAGGCATTATGGAATGACCGCTAAAAAAGTCCCAGTAGCTCTTCTTCTAGGAACAACTGGACGAAGCCAGCAGAAATCCGCAAAGGCGCAAAACAGCTTTCTCCTGTATTCTGCTGTTTTTCGTGTTTTCTGGACATTTCCAAAGAGCTAATAACTGGGAGGTTCAAAAGGTTATTCCCCGCGGTCTTGGGAGATATAATAGAATTTGTTAGTAGCTCTAGTAATCAAGCTTAATTGGGTTTGGAATGGGGGAAGATAAGGATTTAAGTATCGTGGGTCTTTTTCGTGCGAGGTCAGAGTTGGGAAGTGATTTCTGCTGAACAGCAGAAAATGTCTGTTTTGTTTCTCCCGTCGTTTGGTCTTAACAGTATGGAAAGGTATTTTAGATTCATGTATAAATCTATAGATTTAAAGTCTTTGATTCATGTGGGCCGAGAAGGTGGGAGACATCAACATGTTCCGATGGGTCGGATTTTTACTAGCACACTAGTACCTTTGTTTTTCCCAAAATCCTCACGGTAGCCAACGTTATCCACAAATTACTTGAACACAATTCACTCCTGAACCGAATCCGCCACTGTTAATTAACTGTTCACTGATCTCCTGGTGCTGGTCAAAAGATTACTAGAACCTTCAAGAATATCGAGTGGCATGTAAGAGGACTAAAACAGCTAAGTATATCACCATGTGGACGTTGAGATATGTCGGAAGAAGAAATCATCGGCCAGTTTGACATTTTTTGGTCTCGGAAGCTGAATATTATTTAGTTCAATTTGAGAATCTTCAAGAAATCACTATAACGAATTTAGTAGCTTGCAGGAATTAACAAGAAAAACATAAAACAAAATACTTAAAGAAATCGATAATGCAAATAATTAGTTTAGTTTTTCTATACATTTTCCATATGCCTGCTACAATAAAAACATGTTGTTAGATCCAAAGTCAAACTATGATTCCATCCTTCCCATGTTGGGCGCTTCCAACCCGATCCGCTAGATGACCCAGTGGTCGGATCGAGCCGTGGCTCCACCTTGGGTCTTGGGTGGGGGGGGGGTTCTGGACGTTGCTAGTGCTAGAATGCTTAGGATATAACTCCTTTAACCCAGCTTTGGAACTTGGCATAGGCCGTTCTGAAGATTCGTCTTTCATTTTTCCATTGGTTTCGTTTGATTATATCTTGAATACGGTACTGGTAGGTTAACACATCATAAATACAACACAAACAATAGAATAGAATATATTACCAAAAAAAGCCCGAGGAACATGACAACAAAAATTGTACAAGTACAGTAAATTATAGAAATTACGAACACTCCGCTTTGATTCGAAAAATCTCATTCTATGCTCCATCGCAAGCCTCAAGAAACTTACAAGTTTTTTCACAGTAAGAAAAGGTTCGTCCTTCGTCATCCTTACCATCCGTTCTTCATTATATTTGATAGAATTATATTTATTTATAGAATTTACATGTACATTATATAATATAAAGCAAGAGAAAAGGCTTTCGCCTCTAAATGACTCTAAGAAATGTTGAGTAGTTGAACTAATCAGAGTTAAAAATCCAATGCACTATACAGAAGGCTCCGCACAATTGCTGCGTCACATGGGTTTCAGTTTACGTCAACAGAGAAACTACAAATAATGAAAGTTCGATTAACAGATAACACAAGGATGCGCGGTTTCATCAGATTACACTTGGATGTTAGCTGATATGTTTTCAAACGTTACGCATTAAAATGCTATTGATACAAAAGAACCAAAACACCGCCGAAGAAACATTTGCTGACTTTTTTGTTTGTCATCAGTCATCATGATATTGGAGGAGTCAGCAGATGATATTTCACATTTTTTTCGGCTCTTCTTAACAATGGTTGCTACGTACAACCCTTTAATGTGTAACCTTTAAAAAATATAACAGCTAACATCCCAGTTGTTCTCTGTTGGAACCGCGCAACCTTGTGCAATCTGTTGAACGTTTTCAGAAAATTTGATGGCCAAATTATATTTTATTTTTTTATAAACACAGTTATTAAGTTTCATTCCAATCCTATCAGCCGTTCGAAAGTTACGCACTACTAAATGTTCCGAGTTCCCTCGCCCTCCACGCTCATAATAAAAAGAAATAGCCTAAGCTGGCGTTTTATCTGACGAAGAATTGAAAGTTTTTTTTGCGAATATGCCAGTAATTAATTCCAGATTTCCACCAACGCTTCAACAAGGTTCTTTCTGTATCGAAGCGAATATAAAATGGGACTCTTGGTGCTTTCCCTCCAGGTTATCCAGGCTTTGGTGGGCAAAATGCGCGGAAAATAGGTGTTGAAAGTCGTGGATAGAACGCAGATTGGAAGAATTACTTGAATCTTTGAAACCAACTGTTTTCAAAAATGAACTAAAGATAAATATAACTTGCGGAATCGCAATCAGTGGATATAACTCTCTCGCTTTCCAATTAAGATACTAAAGGTGTGCGAGTAATGAAAGGAATTTATGAAAGGAAGTAATGAAAAGAATTCATTTCGTTATGTCATGGTTCCCGGTAGCTGATAGGTGAAAGGGTCGAAGGAAATTGCAGGCTGGATAGAAAGGAGCAGTTAAAGAAGAAGAAGCAGAAATTCTTCGGGTGAAGAAGTTATATCCGACTGAGCTTCAGTTACTGCCAGAGGCCAAACAGCAGTCTTAAAAGCACAACTCTTACTAAAAACGATCTGGTCACGATTAGCTGGCTCAGAAATATCTTTTCGAAAATACAATTAGTTTCCAGTTGATATTAGTGATTTCTTGTTAGCGCTAGTCAAGTCTACCCAGTCATTCACCTCTCCGATGCGGCGGCTGGACGCAAAATATTTGAAAACAGAATGCGCCTCGGTTAAAGAATCAAGCAAAGTCCAAAACAGTACATAGACCTGGTGGTCTACCTTTCGAAATGAAAAACAACACTTTTAAGCCCCTCATACCCTTATGCGTGAAAGAGTTGTCGACGAGCCTTGGCTTTCTGCTGAAATTTGCATTGGGTGACTGGCAAAACTCGGCTAGTCCTAAAAGTTCCAATAATATTCCTACAAAACGAAACAGTGGCGGAAGGCCGGGATTTCAGAAGCCTGTGTGCAGTCAAAATTTACTTCGAAACCTCTCTGCCCCAAAGCGGTGTTACAAGTGCCAAGAGTTCGGTCACTTAGCCTCTGATTGCAAGAACAACGTCAAATGCTCTAAGTGAGGTGGGAGCCACGAATCCAGCCGTGAGAGCCCATGCCCCTCAACTTATGTGAAGTGCACCAATTGTGTGACTGCCCAACACCCTGCTTATATAGCCTACTCTTTCCGAAAGCGATTGAGTTTACGAGGTCTACGAACTACTAATGCGGAGCCCCTTGAAACAGACGTGACACAAGCTGATATGGAATTTGTTGTTATTTTGTGCTTCAGTTACTCTGTTTACCTATTCATTTTTGTTTGTCCATACTCCGTCTTGTCTGGCCTGAGTAGCAGGACACCATTCTCTTTCTCCTCGTAGTTCGTCCATGCCTCGACCGCCAAACTCCCGGGCCAAATGAGCTCTACCCGAAACTTCTAAATCGTGAGAAAGAAGTTCTTCGACCTGAACCTGTTACCTGAACCTCGCGTCCTTGCAATGGTCGGTGACTCGCACCAAGGATCTATACAAAACAGATGGTATACAAGGTCTAAAACTCGACCGCAGACTTTGCTCGCCAGAGGGCCGAGAAAAACCAATTCTTATCAATATTTATCAGTATTTCAGTATCTTATCAGTATCAGTATCTTATCAGTATTTACAGCTGCAACCAAAGACAGAAGATCATTCTGGAAAGATACAACTTACGACAATAGGAATTTAAAACCCATACAGAAGTTTGAAAGCGCATTAAAGAGATCCCACGGTTTATACGACTCATTTACGTGCTAATGTTCGTCTAATCTTACATTGTTGTACTGTTGTAATGCTGTATTGCGCGTTGTTGTTGTTTTTTCTCTTCTTTTTCGTTTTGTTTACTCTGTCTAGGTCCTCTCGGCCCAATTTTGATGGGAAATAAATTTGTCATTCATTCATTCATACTGTATGCCCTGTAACGTACAAATGATAGCATAAGTTACATTGTCTAAAGAAATTTTAGAATTGGTAAAATAAAGTGTATACAATTGATAGTATAAAAACGATGTTAAATACTAGTGGCGATTTAGTAAGAGCTTGGTCACACTTGGCTCATTTCCTGGCTCTTTCGGTTGCAAAAGTAGAAAAAAGATAAGAACAAGGTACAACTAATTCTGAATGTTGTCGTTTCAAGTTCAGGAGATCCATTAGAGCGAAAGAGCGTGTATAATTCTGTTAAAGGATCCCGAATTGACCCCTAATTGCGGTCTGCTAATTGTCCCGAAGCTGCCACGAAGTCCATCAAATCTCACGTCCCCTAGGGATTTTCAGTTGTTTCTCGAATTGGCTGGTTTTTTTTTAGCCCAGTGTGACCAAGCTGTAAATTAAATATACATGTAAAAAATGAATTTCATGTTTATTGTTTAGGAAACTATAGGTGACGTGACGGTAACGAGGATAGTTGAGGGGTTGCAACCACATCAGTAAAAAAAAGCCTAGAAATTAGAAAAGATGCTAATGGAGATTAATTTTTGTAAGTTAAATATATTTGTAGAAAAATTATTAATGTAGCCTAAGTTTTCATTAGAAAAAATAAGTGACGTTAAAGAAGATAGTGACAAATTTGCGAATACGAGTGAACGAGTCGCAACTCTTAAAGTAAAATATAAAATAAATGAAAAAGATGCCACACGGGTAAATACAAAACAAAACGAAACGTACTGCAAGTTCTTGACGTATCTCCTGTCGGACTACAAGTCCAATTCAAAAGTTCAGTTTAAAATCTGATCTCCAGCTAAAAACATCTACTTCTCTGTTCTTCACCTTCCGTCATCCTGCTTATCCCCTTCAATCAATCAATCAATTTATTTAATTCAGGATATTAAAATTACACTAACACAGGACTTTTCTTTACTAAATATATACAATAATTTTATCCATTCCTTCAAGAAGTCTTGCGTCGATTCCTCATATCTGGCTAGAAAACGAATTTTCTGTGTTATTATGTTGACCTTTTTTTATCTGTTCTCTTCTGTCTAAACCTCTGGTATTTACGGGTGGCAAAATAGAGATATACGGAGATATATGTGATATGATATATGTTAGCACAAAAAGCCCGAGGGCCATGGCAGTACAATAGCTGCGTTTTTGCAGATACCATGGTATCTGTTACCACGGTAACTGGATCTGCAAGTAGTACTTTTTGCAGTTACCGTTGTATCTGAGATACGGTATCTCTGCAAAAACGACAATCGCCGGATTTGAGCTTTTAGAAACCATCCAAAAAGAAATACTGATATCCACTTACATCTAGAGTGACATAACTTCTTTCCCACCAACTCGACAGGATTTTCAGATACCACGATCAGTTACCACCGTCCGACCGCGGTATCTGGATGTCAGATACCACGAGAACAGCAAAAACGGCTTTTGACCGTGGTATCAGATACCATAGCATCTGCAAAAATGCAACTAGGACAAAAACAAAGAATACATTAACCTAAACAAATAAATTAGTTGTGTTTTTGCAGATACCATGGTATCTGTTACCGCGGTAACTGATCTGCAATCAGTCGTTTTTGTAGTTACCATGGTATCTGATATACGGTTGCTCTGCAAAAACGGCAATTGCCGAAATTGCGCTTTTCGAAGTCATCCCAAAAAGAACAAGAGCTACGAGCTCATATGGCACTTGTACGAGTAGGCTGTACAAGAAAGTAGATGAGAACGTCACAAAATACACCCGCCATCCAAAAATGCGGTTCGGAAATAGAAATAGGATATTTAGTTTCACTCATTTCTGAGCAGTTCCGGCATCGTCTCGATTATCTGTAGCAAATGCACATGACTGTTCGAACTTTCATCCACCACCTAAAGCATCTTCTTTTATACCATCTATCAAGTTTCACTGGAATCTGAGCATTTTAGGAAAGTTCCGGTACCCCCCCCCGGGGTGTCACCCCCCCGGGGGGGGGGGGGGGTGACACTGAACGTCCAAGGCGATAGCTCACCAGACAAGTTTCATTCAAATCCGATCACCCGTTCAAAAGTAATGCACGCCACTAGATTCCTGACTCCCCATCCACCCACTCCCTCCACGATGGTCGGGTCGGGGAAACGACTGTTCTCAAGTCAATCTTGGCTGTTCAATCAACGACTGTTCTTAAGTCAAGATAATTCGGGTCGCTAATATGCCTGCAAAGTTTCCTTGTCGTTTTACATCTGGAACTATTCTAACTCACGACTACCGGAATTCCAGGAAACCCCCTCCAACTCCCCCCACAGAGCCCCGAAACCATCTGGCTCCGTCAATTTCATGTAGGCCTAATGCTTGTTCCATCCATTAAGTTTCGTCCCAATCCCTCTGCTTTTAGAGTTTCTTGAGTTTCCCCCCCCCCATCCCCACAGGTATCGGACCCAACCCGGACGTGACACTGAACGTCCGAGGCGATAGCTCACCAGACAAGTTTCATTCAAATCCGATCACCTGTTCAAAAGTTATGCACGCCACTAGATTCCTGACTCCCCATCCACCCACTCCCCCCACGATGGTCGGGTCGGGGAAACGACTGTTCTCAAGTCAATCTGTTCGGATCCCTGACATACCTGCCAAGTTTTATCGCCCTAGGACATCAGGAAGTATGCCGAACTCGCGGGATCGCTAGAAATCCGGACCCCCACCTCAACTCCCCCACAGTGCCCTGATCCGGTCCGGTTATGTCAATGACATGTCTAGGACCTGTGCTTGTTTTCCCCACCAAGTTTCATCCCGATCCCTCCACTTTAAGCGTTTCTCAAAATTTCCGGTTCCCTCCTCCAACTCCCCCCAGTGTCATCGGATCCGGCCCGGATTTAAAGTGAGATGTCTGAGACACGAGGTCATCCTAAATATCAATTTTCACCAAGATCCGATCACCCGTTCGCAAGCTAAAAATACCTAAAATTTTGCTTCACCCTCCCTCCACTCCCCCCCCCCCAGATGGTCGAATAGGGGAATTGACGATTTCCTATTTAATCTGGTTGGGTCCCAGGCATGCCTGTCTATTTCCATCGTCCCAGCACATCAGGAAGCACGGAACTCGTGGGATCACTACAAATTCGGACTTCTCCCCCCCCTCCAACTCCCCCAAAGTGAGCGGATACGTTCCGGTTATATCAGTCACGTATCTACGACTTTTGCTTGTACTTTCCACCAAGTTTCATCCGGATCCCTCCACTCTAGGTGTTTTCCAAGATTTCCGGTTTCCCCCTCCAACTCCCCCAGTGTCACCGGATCCGGTCTGGATTTAAAATGGAGGGTCTGAGACACGAAGTCCTTCCATATATCAAGTTTCATTAAGATCCGATCACCCGTTCGTAAGCTAAAAATAGCTCATTTTTCCTATTTTTTCCGGATTCCCCCTCCCTCCACTCCCCTCCAGATGGTCGGATCGAGGAAGCGACAATTTCTAATTTAATCTGGTCCAGTTCCTGATATGCCTGCCAAGTTTCATCGTCCTAGCTTATCTGGAAGTGCCCGAACTAGCAAAACCGGGACCGACAGACCGACAGACCGACAGACCGACTGACGGACAGAAATTACAATCGCTATATGGCACTTGAGTAAGCTCAAGTGCCATAAAAACCAGATAGTCAGTCACATCACTAAGTGGTAAACTTCTTTCTCACCAACCGGAAAAAATTTAATGAAAGTGAGATGACTTTTCAGATACTACGATCAGTTACCACGGCCAGACCGTGGTATCTGAATATCAGATACTGCGAACTGGCCAGATACCACGATAACTTTAAAGACGACTTTAGACCGTTGTATCATATACCATGGTATCTGCAAAAACGCAACTATTATCTTTTCGCCAAATTCCAATTAGGAAGCCTTTCACGATGCTTCAACGGTAGCTTAAGGAACCTTCCTATCTGGCGAACTCCCGTAACGCATTCATCTTTCATTACTTTAACCATCCACGCCTCATCACACATTCCTTTGCCAAACACTTCTTCCCTCAACCCATCCAATTCATTACATTTACACATCAGGTGCACCACATTCATTCATATCCCCACACATGGGGCAGTATTAAAGACCAATCAGACTTAACCCCCTTCCCCAGAGGCGTTACTAACCAAAATGTTTGGGGGGGGGGAGGGGAAGGTATTTACCGATTGGCTGGTCATTTTTACTGACTGTTTATGCAGATAAAATCGACTATTATTGAGAAAAAACGACTGTGTTGACGAAAATTCGGCTGATTTTAAGAAAAACTACTATTTTAAGAAAAAAATCAACCTATTTTTACGAGAAACCGACTGATTTAACAAAAAAATTACTGTTTTCAAGAGATAAATCGACTGTTTTTACGAAAAATCGCGGAGCTTCGCGCCGACTCGGCCATTTCTTACCGACTGGCCGGCAACATGGGGGGGGGGGGGGCGTTTCCCCCTCCCTCCTAGTCGCGACGCGCATGCCCTTCCCAAATACCTCCTGCTATCCCCAAGCGGTAATAGCTAAATACTGACATCATATTTTTTTTTCAGTTCAGCCGGTGAATGCATCAAGTCTCTTAAGTGGGACTACTCGGCTACCATGTGACTTACGGTCGCCAAATGCAACAGACAGAGTGGTTTTGGTCTTATGGTTCAGAGCTGATTCTGACACTCCCATTTACAGGTATGTTATTATCCATGTGAATGAATGAATGAATTGAAAGAATCAACTGTTTATTGCTGTGTGGTGGTAATTCTTGGTGTCCAGATCCGGATGGAGTGAATTTTTGTCCTCTTTACCATCTTAATGGGAATGGTCTGGATCATTTTGTTTTAAAGTGCCACACTGTCAGAAGTTTCATAATAGATTGCGCGTAACATTTATAAGAATAACAACTTTTCACTTGGAAATAAAGTGCTATGACCAATTAAGTTTATACTATTTCGAACCTAGATCTCCAACAACGCCTTAAATAGGTAAAAATACCACACTGTCAGAAGTTGCATAACGACAACAGAAGGATACGCGGTTTCAACAGATAACACTTTGGGATGTTATTTGTTATGATTCTTTCGTTCCCGTTAGTATTTTTACCAATTGAACGTGTTGTTGGAGATCTAGGCACGAAATAGTGTAATATAATCGGTGGGACGGGGGAAAGTAAATAGGTAGCGCGAGCAAGGCCCCGGACGACAAAACCCTCCCGGAAGGCCGCCCCTCCGCCCAGGAATTATAGCAGAACCATACAAGAAGAAAAGATACCGGCAATTGGTTTTATTTACAAAAAGAAGCGAAGAATTAAAAAGATGAAAAGATACGAAAGAGTAATCACGGTAAGCCACTGAATTTATGTCCCAATGAATTTACACCTACTGGCCGACCTTCCCGAAGAACTGACTTCCAAGACGCCCCGCATGAACGGATGTCCCTACGTCCGACAGAGCCACGGAATGCCCAGATGACCTGATGCCTTTCGGACACCAGAGCACGTAGGCACCGGTAACCCCCAGAACGCTGAGACACGCACGCACGGAGGGAGTTGAGAAGCCTATCCCTCTAAAAGGGACCACCCTATCTGATGATTCTTGATGTTCCTAAAGGAACCCCCTTGATAACCAACACTCCCCAAAATACGTCGAAATCACAAAAGATCGCCAAAGAACACTATCGTCTTATTCTGAGAGACAGGAAAATGAAATAGAAATAATAATTCGTGTGATTTTACTGACTTGAAAGTTACTGCTTATTTTTACTGTGTACAAGCACTTCATATGTGAAAAGATGGTTACTTTATCTACAAACTATATTCTTACAAGAGAACTGAACACTTTGAAAGCCAAGACAAGTCTGCCGAAGGATTCTCAACACGAAACGTACGAAAGCTGTTGTTATTGTTCGTCCGAGGCAACGTTGTTTACAGCTATATTTTCAAGAAGGCCTTGGTTATACCTAGCCTATGTGTTTACACTTTATACTTTCGAGAACCTTCGCCATTATGGTCTAGACTGATGTTTATGCACTGTATGGGAAATATTACTTTGTTGACAAAATATTACAAGAAACGTATAGCTACTATTTCTGTCCTTGATCTTAAATAATTAATAGACGTAGTTGACTGATATTTAGAATAAGTCTTTAATCGAAGATTACAGTAAACTTAATTGGTCATAACACTTTATTTCTAAGTGAAAATGTTTTATTCTTGAAAGTGTTATACGCTATCTGTTATGAGACTTCTGACAGTGCAGGAGCTTTCGCACTTAAGGGAATCATTATTATCTGGAAATGGTGGGCAGCTTCTTGGTATCTTACGTTCTACGTCACCAAGAGAAGTTGTTTCTTTTGGTAATATCGTACAAAAAGCACTCGAGTTGAGAAGTGTTGTTTCTTAGTTTGTTGTTTTGTTGAGTTTCGTACGAGTTGTTTGTTTATCCTGTATACGGCCTTTGGCTTTTTCAGTACAGATATATATATATATTACATGCAGCGTAATAATAAGTCATTTCCACAGTACATACAGAAAAAATAAGTAAATAAACGCTTAAAGAACACCTCGCATTATTTACTCTTCAACTTGCATTGTTTTAAAATATTTCAATTGATATTGGAACTATGCTGTGCTTTCAACAAATAACCCACGGTGTTGGCTGTTATAAGCCTTTTCCGAGACCCGTTGACATGTAGTGAAAACAGGGAAGCAATTTACATAACCGGTTTTTCTGATGAAAAAACTTCTCGCAGACAACCGTCGACACCGTGATACACATTGAAGGTAGCAAAACACGGCAAGTGAGAAAATCAGCGTGGTTTTGTAATAGGGGTTGGAATGTATCGTACGAAATTGGAGTCTCTGGGTTTAGAAAAATATGGAGCGATTATGGAAGTATGTAGCATTAGTATTATAGGTAAGACAGGTAAAAAGGAAATACAGAGCGGCATTATTAGAATATGTACAGCAACAGCAAAAAATAAATACACACATGAACTTCTGATTACCCAGTATATGATTAAAAGATTTGGTCTGATAGACCCGACTGTTGCTGTTCCTATGAGAGTTGTTAATTTTCAAAATAAGTTCCGGACTCTAGATCACACTTGGGTGACTGTTCAGAGAACGTCTTAAATTGGAAATTATATATAATAGATGAATGTTGAGTGTATTGAATCCGTTGTATATATTCGTGGTAAATTGCATTTTGTTGTTTTTTCTTCTTTCTTTCTTTTTTTCTCTCTCATACTCTGCCCCCTATTGTACTTGTACAATTTTGGCAGGTAATAAATCTACATCATATCATATCATATCATTAGTTCGTGAGCGGGGGGGGGGGGGGGGGGGGGGGGGGTGCGATAATCACGCCTTAGAACACGTGTAGTTAGTAAAGTAGAACGAGCGTAACTTTTATTCACATTATTCTCCCTTAAGTAAACATCACGTCATTACCGGGGTAAGCTCGGCCAAGGGCAAGGCAACCCCTTTAACATACCCTATTATTGGAGGGAGGTCTGCCTGTACAGTCTGTATGTTCGGCGATGAGAGCACTTTCAATAAATTCCATCGGGTTTCACTTTTAACATCCTGTAGAAGTGGCTGTCAAGTTTTGCATTTGTATTGGAGTGCTCATCTGTAGACCTTACCTTACCTTAGACCTTAGTTCCTCCAGAGCCGTCAGTGGCGCATAGGGCGTCGACAAAGCCTCTCCATTCGTCCCGCACTGATGCCGCAGCGGTGACGTCTTCCCATTCAGGTACGAGCGAGGTATCAGCCGTCCTCAGATCTCGGTCATATGTTCGCCTCGATGTATTTTGGGGGCGGCATCGCTTTCTTCTCCCGTCTGGCTTCCACTCGTAGGTTGTTCGACGAAGGTGGCTCTCATCCATACGAAGGACGTGTCCGAGGTATGTCCACCGCCTTCTTTTCAGCAGCTCGATGACAGAAGGCTGACCTGTTTTTCTGCGGATTTCTGCATTGGTAATTTTTTGCTGCCAGCTTATATTCAAGATTCTTCTGAGGCTCACATTTTCAAATGCGAGGATCCTTTTTTAAAGCTGGGTGTTTATTTTCCAGCATTCAATTGCGTAAAGAACTATTGAGAGTACGTTGCTGTTGAAGAGTCGTATCTTGGTCGCATTGAATATTTGTTGCTTCTCCCTCGGCTTCTCCAAATGGGTTTCAATCTCTTGAAGGCACCTGTTGCTTGCCCAATTCTACGTTTTATCTCGGTCGAAATCTCTCCATCACAATCAATCCAGCTACCCAGGTAGACGACACTGCAAAACAAGACCAAAGGTGTCGATGGGATCCCAAAAATCTAATATTTGATTCAGACAATAGGATCTTGTCTTCGCCAGATCCAGTCTTCGCCAGGCTAGTCATCAGAGAAAACCAAGTTCAGACATACCTCTATAAGCCATATCTATTTTGACGATACTAACCCATCCTGCTTTACTTCTGCCAATTTTCCGGTTTCGCCAAAATTCCGAGCAAACTACTAGTCCAGCAAAAAAAGAAAAATCAGAAACAAATCCAGCGTCGAATCCGTATAAAGAACATCTAATCAACTTTGAATAGAAGTTCGACTTAAAAAAAAAATACGATTACAACTGGATTCCGGACTAATTATATGTCCGGGTAAAAATGATTGTCATGTACAGACTCAGCCTCTCTTCTTACCCCTTAATCTGTCATCTAATCAAACTTTTGCTTTGAACAAATTTACCGGTTTCGGCCGGTTTCCGGGCGAACTAATTGTCCGGCGACAAAATGGTTTTCACCATCGTGTTCAACATGTCTTTCTACCTCTAAATCGAACTTTTAATCAACTTCAAATGAAACTTTTACTTTCAACGAACTTTCCGGTTTTTGCCAGATTCCGGACGAACTACTTGTTCGGCGAGAAAATGGTTTTCCTCATCTTGTTCAGCATGTCTTCTTACCCCTAAATCGACCATTTAATCAACTTCATATAAAACTTTTGCTTTTAACCAACTTTCCGGGTTTTGCCGGATTTCGGACGAACTACTTGTCCGGCAAGAAAATAATTTTCATTATCATGCTCAGCATGCTTTCTTACACCATAATCGACTACCACATTAGCTGTTTAAAAATATTTTGTTTGTCCCTTAATTTGAACCCCCTCCCCCACCTCTAAATGTAGGGCTACAGAGCCCACCTACGAACTTGACCTTACCCTTGACCCAAACAATCCTCACACCAAGTTTCATCAAAGTATCTCATCGAGGTCCAAGTTTATCTTTGGAAGTCTTAATACCCACACCCATCCGTTCGTTGGGCAAAATTGCATTCTGGGCAAGTGGTCCCAGTTTGCTCGATGAGCCCAATTCATGACTTGAGAACGGTTAGAGTAATGTCGAAGGAGATATTTGTTCAATTTAAGTTTTATTTTTTACCTAAAGATGTTTAAATATCAACAAAATCCCAAAAGGCTTGATTACCCATTAACTGGGAAAATGTTATACAACATAAAGAAAGTTTTCGTACCAAGCTTGGCCTAGACATAAAAGTAAGAAATTATAACACACCTAAGTTTTAAACGGATACAACCGATCTCTCCTAACGTGATTTTCTCCCATGCCGTATTCTGTTACCTTTTGATGCGCATCACGCTGTCGATGATTGTCAGCGAGAAGTTTTTCCGTCAGAAAAAACAGTTAAGTAATTGTTTCCCTGTTTCCGCTATCGGTTGTCGACAAAACGTTCCCATTCCAAACGTCCCCTGGCGAACGTCCCCGTGACAAAACGTCCCCATGACAAAATGTCCCCACGACAAAACGTCCCCGCAACAAAACATCCCCATGACAAAAGGTCACCGTGGCCAAACATCCCCGATCAAAACTTACCCTGGCGATGGCTAAACGTCCCGGTTAAAGTTCAATGGGCACATCAAACTACCCCAATCCCACTCTGTAACAACCTAGGAACACTGCTTACCCCCTAGATCAGCAGCTTTTTCAACAGTTTCCTCTCTGTGATATTTCAAAGCGTAACTTTTGGGGCCAGTACATGCTCAATTTACTAGCTTGGACAAAGATAAAAGTGATGTTTCTTGTAATACTTAGTAGATCTTTATTTTATGCATACATCAGCTTGTATAATTCAGATTTGAATAGGTTATTTGTTTTTGAATGATTTTTGTAGCTATGTTATTTTTTATAAGCTTATTGCATATTCTGGTACATTTTATAAAGCAAGCTAATCAAGCTTCACAACAGTATTCTACAAAGAAAAACTTTTAATAGGCACTTTAAGCCATGGAACTTCTTATGAAACACTAGAATAATCAGGTAAACTGCATTTGCGGCTTGACTTTAGTGACGTCTCAAATATATCTTTTTTTTATCAAGCATTGCTGAGAGTTTTTGAATTTCCTGCCACGATATCCCAGCTCCTAAGATTTGGATCGCCGAAATGCCAGAGAGGTAAAGGCAAGGGATAACAGGAAAACGGCCGATTTTCGTAGCGCCTTCTAAAGGAAGTCGGAAATGTTTATTTGTGAAGCATTTAATACAAAGTAAAGCATTAGAAGTGTCCATTGTGCTTTAACTTTTGTTTCATTGCTGAGGGATAGCTAGGCCTATGAGACTGCTGATTGCGTCATTGGTTCAGGCAAAAAATCTTTTTGGAATGTAAACTTTTGAAAACCATGATGGCCGGTTGACGTTGACTGCTTCAGCATTTAGCCGCATTTAACCGGCTATAGCCATTTTTTAAAGAAAGTGCAAAGAGTTGGTGGTTTGTCAGTTTTCGTTTTATCTTTTATTTCATTGGTTTGTTTGTGTGTTAATTTACGCTGCGATATAACTCATTGATCTCGCTTTTGATCGATATTTAATTTGGTGATTTTTGTTACTAAGAAATTTTATTAAAGGACCACATCGTCTGACCTAGATTTACTTGTCTCGCTACCGAACCAACAGATAACTAATCGTTCCATCCTCTTTTGTTTCCTCGCTTCCCATGTCATTTTTTTCCAGCATACGCCCCTACGCTTGTTTCTGCATTTTGCACTCTCTTTGAGCCACAGCGGGCTTCTCCTTTCTCTGGGGAGCATATTGGTGCTCCTTAGATTATGCATGTTGCTTCAAACGACCTAGAAATGATTAGTTACGAGTCAACTGTAACTGCAAGGCATGTAACACTACATAAGCAACCGGTCCTATGTTCGATTTTGTTCTGCTTATAAGGAATGTTCCCACATCTGTAATGCACACTCTAAAGTTGTTTTACCTCGATCATGAACCTGAAGACCGAAGCGAACTTACAAATCTATGCTTGGGGACGTTTTGACACGGGGACGTTTTGTCATGGGGACATTTTGTCACGGGGACGTTTTGTCATGGGGACGTTTTGTCATGGATACGTTTCTTCGGTAAGCCACGGGTCTCGGAAATGGCTTAAAACAGCCTCTGTGGGTTATTAGTTGAAAGCACAGAGAAGTTTAAAGTGTTCAAATATTTGAAAATACTACAAGGTGAAGAGTAAATAGTGCGAGGGGTCCTTTAAGTCAAGAACCTGTTCTGAGGCGTCAGCCTTAGTTTTGATACGCCTTTAATCAAAGTGAGTAGCCATGTCGCCCTGATCTCAAAATGGTGATGGGTTTACTTTCTCTCAAGCTCAAACATCCCAGAGAAAAATTATTATAGGTCTCCTTGGAAATACTAGAATGCCAATGAACTCATCGAAACCGTTTAGATGTCTCTCCGCTTCAGGAAACAATAGGAGTACGTGTCGGCTAGACTAGAGAATTTTCTTTGAATTCAAGTGAAGATTGTAGGTGTATAGAATGATGGAAGGTAGACAACAATGTAGACGAATAGAAATATATAAGGATAGATAAGATAAGTTTAATAATTATAAATTACTGAGAAGTAAGGGTAAGTAGCGATCGTACGGTGTGGAAGCGCCTTTTTGAAGGTTTCGTCCCCCACCCGTCCGGTCCAGTGGAAATTGCGCCCAAATTGGCTAGTAACTCGAGTTTCGAAACTTGACAACAGTTTTGGTTAGGGCAAAGGCAATCGTAACGACGGGTTACGAAGGTAAGGATCGACAGTGTCCCACCTCCTCCCTTTCCATTGGTGTATATTTGTGTAGATACAACTTGGCCCGAGCTTCCTAAAACATTTAAGAATAGGTTCGGCCAATGTGGCCATAATGTGGGTATTTGTCAACGTCTGTCCCCGGCCGCAATGTTTAATAGGCGTGTGTGTATTTTTTCATGGTCGCTTTGATCAAGTGTTGAAGATCATATTAATCAGACTAACTTTTTTTACGCCACTGACTGTTTTTACCCCAAGGTTTCAGTTTCAGTTTCAATGGGCTATGTTTAAAGACAAAAAAATAAACAATTCACATTCCTGCCAGGAAAACTAGGAACGAGAAAGAAAAAAAACAAAAGAAAAGAAAAACAGAGGACACTTTAAGGGTCGACAATTTGCTTTTAGGATTTCAAATGTTTCAAATGTCGATGAAGGGGGGGGGGGGGTTCATGAACCCTTAATTTTTGTTTGTAAAGTGTCGTCTCTCTTGTTTTTCTCTCTGTTTTTCTTTATCTTAATTTTTTCAGTCTTCGGCTCTTTTTAAACTAGACTTCCTTATCGGACTGTGAGATGAAGTCCTTTCTTACATTGCATTGTATACATTAATAAAACCCTCTTCGTTCCATATACCTTCCAGAACCTGTAACCTAGAACCGAAACGAAAATATCTCTTGACCTCTGGCTCGATTTTTTTTAAATAGTCCACTTCTAATTGCATGGCAACAACGTCATGGAATTTCTGAAGATTTCCTAAAAAAAAATTGGTAACAATAGGCGAAGGTATTTTCTCCTTTTCACAGAAATCGCCCTTAGGATTAGTGCCACTGTTGGCGGTATATTTTTCCTATTCTTTAGGTAGTGAGTTCCGGATATTTGTTACCATGTGCGACGATGGTGAGTTGTCGCCAGATTAGCCGTCTCCCCCCCCCCCCCTCTTGTCGTTGCGTCGGTCTCAAAGGAACACTGGAAAAGGCTTGTGCCATAACCCATCCATTCGTCATCTCAGTTTCTCGGTAGTTCTGTACCAGCATTTGTTTGAGACTTGTCTCCCGTAATGTGTATTTGTTCTCGGTTATTAGTAATAACTGCGTATTTGCCAATTATCTGTCATCGAGTTAACCGACCTATTTACCACTTTAAGCCGTTTTTCCGGCGTCCCATCCCGTTCTTAGGGCGAAAAGGCTTCTTTCAGATTGTCAAGCAGTACATGAAGAATCCGGACTTTCTGTTGTTGAGCTGAGCTCCGTCCTCAGTCCACAGGTCGGTTAAGCAAACGCCAAACGGTACGAAAAAATTCATTGTAAGGAACTAGGCCTGTTAGCTAATGAAGAAATTGGCTGATAGTGAGCTAATTGTTCAGCTTCTCAACTGTCTTCGATGACCTTTTCTAGCTTGAAGCAGTTAGGCTAGTGAAGTTGATTGACTGAAATGTGTCAAGATTACATTAATTTTTTAGTTTACTCTTTGTTGTGGGTTTTCTGAGGATGATTATTATCTCTACCCGTTTCATTTCTTTTTGCGGTTTGGTTGTGTGGTCGTAATAAGGAGAAATGCAGTTGATTTTTAGTTCAGTAGCTATTCTGCATTAGTGCAGTTTATTTTTTGACATCCCCTAGGACAATCAATCAATCAATCAATCAATCAAGTTTAATCCGAATAGCTAAAAGCTAGAAAAGGAATGGACGAAGTTACTTCTTGCGGTGGTTGTCAAAATGAAGTGTTTTTTTTGTTAATTCAATAAATTTCTCTCTCTAATGAAGTTGATTGCTGAAAATGTCAACATTACACTCATTTTTTAGTGTGGATGCTCGTGATGTGGAGATTCGTCGTGCGGGACATTGGTCAGAAGAGACAGCCTTTGGCCGTCGGGCCAGGTTTATGTGGCTTGAAAGTCCGGCCTATCTGGCCGTCGAAGCTGTAAAGAAAGAGGATTCGGGGGTCTATCGATGTCGCGTTGATTACCGAACTGCGCAGACGAAGAATCTACTAGTTAGCCTCAAGGTCATTGGTAAGTAACTGTTGGGAATATTTAAAGTTAACTGAAAAGCCGAATTTAATTGACTACACTGAATTATTTGGATTCTACAGAGGGCTTTCTTTATTTTTCACTATCTACTCTAATTATGACGTTCAGAATATCTGCAGCCGCCCCCACAACGAAAATTCTACTATGATACGTGGAATTTTAATCTCAACACAAACGCGGCTTTTAAAGTTCAATGGGCATATCAAACTACCCCAAACCCACTCTGTAACAACCTGGGAACGATGCTTACCCCCTAGTTCAGCGGCTTTTCAACAGTTTCCTCTGTGATATTTCAAAGCGTAATTTTTTGGGCCAGCACATGCTCAATTTACTAGCTTGGACAAAGATAAAAGTGAGGTTTCTTATAATACGTAGTAGATCTTTATTTTATGCATAAATCAGCTTGTATAATTTTGATTTGAATAGGTTATTTGTTTTTGAATGATTTTTGTAGCTATGTTATTTTTTATACACCTATTGCATATTCTGGTATATTTTATAAAGCAAGCTAATCAAACTTCGCAACACTATTCCACAAAGCAAAACTTTTAACAGGCACTTTCAGCCATACAACTTCTCATGAAACACTAGAACAATCAGGGAAACTGCATCTGCGGCTTGACTTCGTGACATCTCAAATATATCCTTTTCTATCGAGCATTGCTGGGAGTTTTTGAATTTCCTGCCACGATATTCCAGCTCCTCAGATTTGGATCGCCGAAATGCCAGAGAGGTAAAGACAAAGGACAACAAGAAAACGGCCGATTTTCGTAGCACCTTCTAAAGGAAGTCGGAAATGTTTATTTGTGAAGCATTTAATACAAAGTAAAGCATTAGAAGTGTCCATTGTGCTTTAAGCAGTAAAGAAAGAGGATTCGGGGGTCTACCGATGTCGCGTTGATTACCGAACTGCGCAGACGAAGAATCTACTAGTTAGCCTCAAGGTCATCGGTAAGTAACTATTGGGAATATTTAAAGTTTAAGTGAAAATCCGACTTACTTTTGTGTCATTTAAATGACTACTTTATTATTTGGATTCTGCAAAAAAACAATTTTCCGCTATCGACTCTAATTGTGACGTTCAGAATATCTGCAGCCGTCCCCACAACGAAAATTCTACTATGACACGGGGAATTTTAATCTCAACACAAACGCGGCTTTTCAGTGGGCAGTGGTGAAGTTTGTTTAGTGCCTGAACAAAAAAAAGCCATAAATCTTTCTAGTAAGGCATACAACAAAAACAGAATCGCGTAGAGGTACCACAAATCTCACGGAAATTCCTCTATTTGAAAATCGATTATTCGTGAATTGCAGAGCAAAACGCATTTTCAGCGGGTCTTCAAACCAACTATAGTGAATAAGTGATGGGTAACTAGATTGTCCTATCCCAGCCCTTTTCGGTTAAACCTGAAGGCCACATGATAAGAAACCTGATGTGAATTTGATCGTTGAATCCGACTGGGATTCTGGACCATACTGCGTATTTGGATGAACTTCTGTTCGGTTCAGTGCAATACTTTGCAAAAGCCTCAATAACACAGTTAAGCACTGTCAAAATAGGTGTGCGTATAAGACTTATTACAGATTCCTCTTTTCCTCGGAGCACGCTGTAATAAGGTAAATAAGGAGAATAGACTAATGCCCAGGCCACATTCAGTGATACCTGTCCGTAATTTGGCTGGTTAATTTGGTTAAATACCCACTCTTACGTTTCATCCTGGTCACACCTGGAACGAAGAAATTCAAGATAGATTACCATCATCATCACTCAAACGTAAACAAAACTGGCTAAAACCAGCGACTCTGGTCTGTGATCGGTCCAAACATTTGAAAGATACGTTTCAAATGGCGGAGATGAATTTTTCCATCTCGACAATCTTACGATTTCAGCGTTTTTTCTTCCCAATTTGACCGTAAGACGGCCTTATTACCGGCGTTATTACTAGGGGTGACTATTGTGGGGCCCGGGCATAACGTTCTATTCTGGCTTATGGAGGGCCAATCAGATCGCTTGGTTGGTTCCGCCAGCGGGCCGAGGAAAGGAGCAGCGTCGGCAGCGTTGCCACGGGAAGCACTAAAGTTTTACTTTGTGCGACAACTTTTCTAAAAAAGAACACGTTTTTTTCTGTTGCGTCTGCTTACTTCTAGTTCGAGGACCAGTGCTGTCCTTCCGTAGATTTAATTGCTTTTTACAATATATTGGGCGTCAAATTGTACTGGTGTACTTCAAGTAACACTAAGAACACTTTTCTGATCTTTAAAAACTCGAAACACTGTATGACCATGGCAACACTGCGCGCTGCATTGATAAGAACCTCTCGGGTTCGTATTTGAATTAAGACGTGAACATCGCGTATAGCGTTATTCAGCTTATTACACCTATTAAGCATTGTCCTAATAGGTATAATAAGGTGAATAGCGCTATACGCGATGTTTACGTCTTAACACACACGCCTGTTCAAATACAACCCAAGAGGTTCTTATCAATGCGGCTTCCGGTGTTGCCAAGGTAATACAATTTTTCGAGCTCTAAAAATATCCGAAAAGGTTCTTGGTACTACTTGAAGTACACGAGTACAATATAACGCAAATTATACTGTAAAAAAAGCTATTAAAATAACGGATGGACAGCATTGATCCTCGAACTGACGAAAAGCCGTCGTAATAGAACAAAAACGTATTTTTGTTAAGAAAAGTTGTTTCTTTAGCTTCCAACAAAGTAGAACTGTTGTGCTTTCCTTAGCAACCCTGACGACGCTGCGCCTCTCCTCGGCCTGCTGGCTGAACCAACCAAGCGATCTGATTGGCCCTGCATAAGCCAGAATAGAACGCTAGTCTATTCTTCTTATTCACCTTATTACAGCGCGCTCCGAGGAAAAGAGTTATCTGTAATAAGTCTTATACGTGGTAATACACCTTATTATACCAATTAGGACAATGCTTTAGGACAATGCTTCCCGTAGTTTCAGGTTCAACCAAACAGGAAGCGACACGGAGCGGATTCGAAGTTTTTCGGATTTGAAACCATTCGGCTGCCTTATCAGTTGATTTTTGCAGGTTTTAATTGATTTTCGGTCCTAATTCTCGACTGCGAAGTTTGGATCTGGGGCGATTCTTTAAAATTAAAGCTGGGAACAAACTCCCACTGAATTTCCGGATTACAGAATCCGGATGCGATGAAAATTCTAGTTGATTTCAACACAAATTTCGGATGTGACTGCGAATATTCCGATCGCGAGTTCAACCTCGCTAAGTTATATATCCGTAAAATAATGTAGGGTATGAACATCCGCACGCGATGAAAATTTCAGTTGACTTTCAATGCGAATTTCTTATACGGGTGCAAATTTCGCATCACCCTAGGTTCACACAGAGCAAATCGCGGCGATGAACGTGATTTTTCAATCGTAGCGACGGAAGATTTTTACCTCCTGGATGTTCACACTGAAGTTTCGTCGGCAACAGAATTTAACGCGAAAAATAATTAAAATAATTAGAAATAACCCTTAAATAATTCAAATAATAAAAAATAATTTATTTTTCTAAAAGTGAATCATCAAAAGGGTCTTCCATGTTGATGTTACGTGCATAAAATCGTACTGTCGGCACTGTTTCCCGAATAAAGTTGAATTTTCCCAACATTGCAAATCGTCTGACGAAGCAACGGAAATCGCCGATTTTGGCGACGAAAATCTCGGCGATGGCTGATATCGCCTAGGTCTGAACGTCTGTGTGAACCTAGGTTCAGAGTGTGAAAAATATACCGAGTGTGCACGTTGCTTATGTAGCGTTTACACGCGACAAGAAATCCCGTCGAGTAGAAAAGAATTCCCGTCGACTCGAAAGAATTCCGTTCGTGAAGAAGACAAGAAAAAAAGTCTAGTGGGACGAGAATCCTTTCATGATGAAAAGACTTCCGGTCTACCTGAAAGGAATCTTGGCGGTGGCGCTGGTAAAATAACAAAAAAAAAGTCTAGCTAGCTTTTGAGAGCAGCAGTCATCAGTACTGATGTCATGAATGCTCTCAAAACATTTTTATTGGCTTGTGAATTTCTTTTTGTCAGATTTCTGGTTTGAAGAATTTCTTTTCCCTCTGCGTGTGAACATAATCTAGTCACGAAGATTGGATTCTGTTCAAGTTTTCCTGTACTTGTAAACGCTGCATTAGAATAGAACAGTTGAGTCAGAAAGATCGATTTGTGGCGTCTCACCTCTTAAAATAAGAATGCAAATAGATTCAAAACTCTACATTTCCCCAAGCATAGCCAGACGCAGTCTCATTCAGCAGCCTGTACTGAACAAACTATCATGATTATTCAAAGCTTACCTATCCTCCCCGAGTTCGAGCCTCGAAAGGGTCATTTTTGTGTGTGCTAGAATTTCGCTGTGAATGAGAGTTTTATTGAACCACTGCACCCACACTGCACTGCGTGAGAACTAGCGGAGTGTCAAAATGAAGAAGAAAATGGAAAAATGAAAGGACAAACTACATGGGCGAAAATAATTGTACTTATACATAAAAGGTAACAAATCGTTAACTGATTTTGATAACCGTTATGTGCAATGCGTGGTAGTTTAAAGCTACAAAGGCCTATGCGATGGCCTCCGCGCATTTGGGGTCAATTCAAATTCATTTGCAATCATTAACTTTAAAATAGGGAAAAATAAGTTGATGTAAAAAATTTCACAGCCTAAAGCTTTGAAACAGTAAAAATGATAGTAAGTTTTAGCGGTTGTAAAGACAATTTTGAGTAAAAAACGAATCAGAAAGTTCGGATCCTATTGTCTTGCTCTGTGCTTGATACTCTATACTACGAAGTCCCAAACACGTCAGCCAGTGATCCTACGAAAAATGGTCTTCCAGACGAATCCGAAACTGACTTAAACCCTGTGTAAACCAATCAACAACGTCTTTTGGTGACCGGTAGTGACGTATCTGGCTCTTCGCCGGGCGCCCGGCGATTCTTCATTGGCGCGAAGAGCTGGTCATCAAGAATATTCAGCCTACCTGTTAAAAGAGCCAGTCAACGTTTACCCTCGTCTGTTTTATTTCCTTCGTCTCAGAGCTCGTTATTCCCAAGTATGCTTCAACTACTCTTAAATCATAAACTGTGTTTCAATGCCGCTAAAATGAAGTTGTTACACACATAAGCATCAACTGTCTACGTCTACCCTCTCTAGTTATTTACCTCCATCTGTCTTAGAACTCGTTAACCCATATCAGTCTCCATCATTTTGCCCCCTCTCTCAGTTTTTCGTCCTAATTACCCCCTATTTTCCCTGACAGTGATTACCCTGCTGCCGTTATGTTTGTTCCATAAATAATCCAGAGGTTAATGGCGGGAAACATGACCTGTTTCCCCTGTTTATCACTTTAACATTCGGGAATGGTTCTTTTTCGCAACGTCTTTTTTTCCTCGTACCAGAGATAAAATACATTGTTTGGAGTTTCGCGGCTATTCAGTCAAGAGGTTAAGAGCTACGTTGGAAAAATATCCAAAAAAGAAAAAACAAAACCTATTTATTTCAAAAGGTTACCAACTGCGGCAGCTACATTACAAAAGCAACTAAATACAAAAAAGTAAATAAAAGGTTGGAAATACATGTGGAAGGTATTGAGACTCTACCAAAAAAGGGACTGAGTTCTCAACCAAGACGGGTAAACTCCCTAAAGGACCTGTCTTACCTATAATACTAACGCAACCTACTTCCATGATCACTCCATATATTCTAAACCCGGATAATTTCGTACGGTACATTGTAACCCCTCTAACAAAACCACGCTGGTTTTCTCACTTGCCGTGTTTACTACCTTTGATGTGTATCATGCTGTCGACGGTTGTCTGCGAGAACTTTTTCCATCAGAAAAAATGGTTACGTACATTTTTTTCCTGTTTTCGCCGTACGTTAACGGGTCTCGGAAAAGGCTTAAAACAGCCAAAACCGAGGGTTATTTGTTGAGAGCAAGCCTAGTTTTGAAGTGTTCAAATATTTAAAAATACTGTCAGTTGAACAGCAAATAGTGCGACAGGTGCTCTGAAGTACGAGTCGTACTTTAGATAGTAAGTCATCCTACTTCAGTAGTATTTCCGTCCATTTTTGTTCCCGAGATTCTTCACTTCATAAGTACATCCTATCTCCTCTATTAGTGATACACTGGTTATCAGGCTTGCCACGTTTATTCTCTTTACCTGACGTATTATGCGCCCTATCATTGTTTCCGTGGAGCTTATTCGTCCGGAGATCGGTTATGCATATTTTGCCAAGATTGTCGTCCAAGGCAAGGAACATGGAAAGAGGGTAAAAACAGCCGAAGTCGTATGTTATTTTCTGCTTGAACTAGCCCTAAGTGTGGTGGTAGCCACGAATCCAGCCGTGAGAGCCCGTGCCCTTCAACCTCTGTGATGTGCGCCAATTATGGAAGTACCAAACACCCTGCTTACAGCCTACTTTGTCCAAAAGTGAAATGAGTTTACGAGGTCTACGAACTACTAATGCTCGGCCTTGAAACGGACGTGACTCGAGCTTATTTGGATTTTGTTGTTATTGTGTGCTTCAGTTTACTCTGTTTACCTATTCATTTATTTTTGTATTTTCTTCCATACTCCGTCTTGTTTGGCCTCGGCCAGTTGATGTGTTATAAATCAATAATAATAATAATAATTGCTTAGTTGTAAAATGACATCTATCTCAGGATGTCTGAGCTGAAATGCTGCGTCCTGCGAGGTGTCCTTAAATGCAAAACTTATCCCCATTATCCAAGCTTGCTAAACAGGCAGAGACAGATAAAGGGAAGAGAAAGCAGAGGATTGCTCGACACAGGATCCTGTGGGCTAATGTTTCCTTTGATAATATCCCCTCTGTCATCCACGGGCAATTGTTTCAGTCTTCTGAATCAATCAATCAATCTTTATTATTCGAAAACATTCCTTACGGTATTAATGAAATAACTATGTACAATTGCCCTTTTAACATAGTCAAATATTCAATAATTACACAAGAACAAAAACTGGAACAAGTTAAAGCGCTGAAATTCAATAATTAACATAAAAAGAGGAAAAGAATTTAAAATTTCGCGTTGAAAAACTCACAAAGGAGGGGACAAAACTTTTCATGAATTGCCCGAATGGGTTGGAGCTTAGGAACTGGTTGTGCTGCTATTTTCTGTGGTCTTATGCGGTCGGGAATGTGGGCAAGGTTTCTTCTGCAAGGTTTTAGGTTTGTCGACGGAAGGCCCATTCACAACGGGTTTTAGCTAATACTCGGTACCAACCAGTTCCAGAAATCGCTCTGAAACCGAGAATTAGCTGGGTGTCTGCCGTTCGCAATACTCTATATGACCAAGTCCAAAACACGCCAGTGAATCCAGTAATCCTAAGGAAGAAGGAGTAAGCGTGTCCGTACGACTCAAACTCAATGACTCAAATTGTGTGTCAATCAATGACCTCGATCTTTGGATGCAGCTCTGACACCACTTCTGCCTTTATTCCTCTAGCTAACCGGAGAGGCCGGAGATTTTGCATCTGCAAGGAGAGATAGCCATCAAGAGTATTGATATTGGTGCCAGTTTCGGGTACCAGCTAGTCTCGCACCCAAGTTGAAATCAGTTCAACTTTTCATGGTACTAGCCAATCAAATTACTTAGGGGAGTATTTGGAAATTTTCCGATTGTCTAATACTGAACCACGTCAAACTAAATAACAATGACCTAAATTCACTTTCGGTTTTCAAGACAGCAAGGAGTGGATGTGATTTTATCTGTTGGGCTTGGTTCGAAACTAGCCAATCAGACTATTCCTGAATATTCTGATTGGCCAATATCAATTGCGAACATCAGAAACTTAGATAATTCTCGGTCTCACAGCGATTTCCGGAACTGGCTGGTACAGAGTATTAGTTAAAACCCGTTGTGAATGGGCCTTAAGAACCTTGTAACCTGGTTCTGTAAGATTCGTAATCCTATATTCAAATAGTGTATACAACGGATACGTTACACTGTAAAGTAAAATACCCCTGTTTTTGTGAAATACGTTGCAAATCACACGGATTCCGTTTGCCCAGTTTTACTTTCTGAGCTTTAGAAAAGGCACACATCGTCAGATCAGGTTGAAAGATAGTGTGACTGTGGGGGTACTTGTAAGAGTAAAGGCAACGTAATACATATAACGCTAGAAAAGGAAATTTATTTTCGTTCGACAGGGTAACAAAAACGTTACCCTGGTCTTTTTTTCTCACGAACTTGCGTCGCCGAATTCTATTGGCTCTCCTCTGCTACGATATGGTCATGAAGGCTCAAAATGACTCCTTTCGGTTTAATTGAAGGTCTAGATCTTGAAAAAAAAAAAAAAAAAATCTGCCCACTTCAACGTTTTTACAAAAAGAGTTTCAGCTTGATGGCTAGTTTGTAACATTTTCTGTGAAACGTTTTTGTAAAAGAAACTGTTTTGAGAACTGTTTTAAGATCCGTTGAACAAAGTATAGGTTGCAAAAACGTTTCTGCAATAAACGTTTATGGACCTTGAACCCTGAGTTCGAACTTTTTGTGGAGGCTATGTATTCGTCAATTCAGTTTCAGAAAACCCTACAATCGGAAAATACAATCGGAAAATTATGTGTCTCGATCAGAGGCGTTACCAGCCAAAATATTTCGGGGAAGGGGGGAAGATAATTACCGACTGGCTGGTCGTCTTACCGACTGTTTTAGCAGAGATACCGACAGTTTTTAAGATTAATGCATGTTTTGATGAAAAATCGACTGTTTTGAAGATTGAAAACTTTGTTTTTGTATTGACTGTATCCTTTTGACTATTTTCACAAATTGAATGGACAACCTCCCCCACCCCCTCCATTCGTGGTGCCCCTGGTCTCGATTCTTGTTCTTGTTATCGCTTTGCTTTTAACCTTTACAACATCACTTTGATAACCATGTTCTATTCGGTTCTGGGGTAAATAGATAAAATTCATGAGGTAAAAGCCAAGAAAAAGAACTACTAAGGACTTTTCACTTTTCTCAGATGAAAACGCTATTTTGACAAATGCCATTTTATTTGTGTTTTACTTGCACTTCAAATTTTTCATCTTTAAAATCCGAGACAGTCTCGAAATACTGATTTTCACTTTGAATCAAATTCCTCTTTTATTGGATTTTGGGATAAACTGGCTAAAGTAGCGAGGCAAAAGCCAAAAGGAGAGCGTAACTTGGTCACCTATCAAGTTTGCCTTTTTGCAAAAAGCTGAGGGAAAAGGCGAAAGTCGGCGTTTGCCTTTTTAACAAAAACGGGAAATTGACAAACAGTGCTTAGGACTTTTATTCACACAATGTTTACAACGGATACGTCAGCTATGATTCTTCATCAGCAATATTTCGGCCCTTCTTGGCAAGGGTCCTCGTCAGGCTGTCAATCCTCTGGTTCAACTTCGGGGAAGGAAACGAACCGTCAGGCTGTCAATCCTCTGGTTCAACTTCGGGGAAGGAAACAAACCTGTAATTGCTGTCAATCCTCTGGTTGAACTTCGGGGATGGAAACAAACCTGTAATTTAATTACAGGTTTGTTTCCTTCCCCGAAGTTGAACCAGAGGACTGACAGCCTGACTAGGACCCTTGCCAAGAAGGGCCGAAATATCGCTGATGAAGAATCATAGCTGACGTATCCGTTGTAAACATTGTTTGAATAAATGTTTCAAAGTCAGCTTGGGCTCAAAGAATATTTAGTGCTTAGGACCACCTTACAAAAGCGCAAAAAAAGTAAAAAGCCGTCGAAAAGCCGAGTGAAAAGTCGATCAAAAACGCAACTATTTTGTCAGCTCCCTTCCATGAAAGAAAATTCCGTTTTCTTCTTGTTTGTCGTGCCATCTTTCAAACTGAAAAGTTTGCGAATTGTGACTCATCACTATGGAGGAGTCACATCATTATATAAATTGTCGAAAAGGACAAAGATATTCTGCAGTTCTGCCAGAGTAAGTAAATAATTTAATCTCTGTTTTTGTTTTCTTTGTTAGCCTTCTCAGACCAACTGGATGCTCGTAAGCTTTTCTTGGTTAGCCTGTCTCTGGCCTGTCTCAGACCAACTGAATGCTCATAAGCTACAATCCTATTTGCATAAGCTTAGTGAAGAAATGATTTCTTAATTCACTTAATTAATTTCTTTTGATAATTCTGTGAATAATTTCTGAACTCTTTCTAATACCAATCTAATTTAATACCAATCAGTTTTACTTTCACCTGACTAACTTACTTGACCAAACCCAGCAAATCAGCATTAGAACTTAGCCTAGTCTGGTGAATGCTATGCTGTGTCACCTGAAAGGTTGAGGTGTAAATACTGTGGTTATAAATTCTACAGTGAGTTGTTTCTTGAGAAACATTAGGCGATTGACGTTTCGTTCATGTGGAGATTGATCGAGATACGCTTTTCTGCCTTTTTTTTTGTCAGAAAAGATTTTATATAGTAGTTTTGTAAGTCAAGTTTGGATGTCCACATCCAGTTGGTTCATCCTTCTGATACTGTGAATCCCCCATTGTCTTGTCCTGGTCTTGTCTTGGGGTTTTTAATCCTACTTCACCTTCTGACACTGCATCCCTTCCTGAACCTTTACCTATCCCTCCCATACCATCTCAATTCCTAATTTTTGTTGTTGATGATACTGATATTGGAGAAAAATGTTTGTTACTATTTTCCTTATGTGACAGTTGAGCAGGAAGAAGCAAAGCTTTTCCTTAAGTAAGTAATTTATTTATGACCCACCATTTTGAAAAGGCAGAGTAAATGAAGAAAATAACAACACACATAAACACGCAGACAAAAGATAGGCTACTTAATTTTTAATCTTGGGTCAGGAAGCAGTGGAGGACTTTGTGCGCTGGTTGGGCCCTGTTGTCCATGATTTTTGAAAGCGATGAGGAAACATCCCAAAGGGTCACACTTGCATCTGGAATTTTGAATTTCTCCGTCAATGTATGGTTATGACATAATTTTGTTAAGTGGAGCAGGTGCTTCGCATATTTAAAATAACATGATCTCATCTTTTTAATCTTCAGTATGAAGCTTCAATATCTCCACACAGTCAGTAAGAAGGCTTCTGATGAAATTATTGCTGGAATTCAGAAACTTCAACCTTTATGTCAAGCACATTGTTCTGGTTCTGACCCAGAATTTTATGTTTATGTTCCATTTGAGAGGCTGGACTCAAAGGATAAGAGAATTGTTTTTTACCATCGCAACCTACATCTACCAACAGTTTGACCATATTGCTTTACAAAAGAGTTTTTTCAAGTGGAAAGGAAGAAATACGAGAATGCTGTGGGTACAGATTATAATTATGATGGGAGATCCTGAAATATTATCCTGGTAGTTTCAAGGAAAGAAGTACAAGGTTTCAAATACTGTCAGTTATACTGATGCTCCTTCTAAAAAGGAGGTTTTTACCTCGCGGACAAAAAGAAAAAGAAGAGAGATTTAAGGCACAACATAAATACAAGTACATGACATTTTACATAACAGTTACGCACTCAAAAACTATAAAAGTGTTTAAGCCATGGATGGTACCATCTCCACTGGAAATCACCCTATTCACTGCGATACTGGGGTCCCCAATCTGGTGTTTTTATCACCAGTGTTCCGAAAATACACCGCTATCTTTCCACCAAACTAATCTAGTTGACGTACGCACAAGTTGTCCACTAAATATGAGTATTACGGAATTGTCGCCCTAGTTTCAGTAACCAATTTCAGGGCGATACTGTAGCCGCGGACCATATTAGCCTACCGCCCTAGCAATTAGTTACTAATTCCGTTCCAACCTCACGAAAAGTTGCTACGCTGATCGTCCCGACCTTCTCGAAAGAGTAACTATTTGCTTACCATGCTCGGGAGCGTAGTAGCTACGAATTTCTGTATCGTGATTGGCCGGATTATTTATTTATTTATTTTATTTAATCTAATAAAACGGCCAGCTTGGGCCATACTAAACAACTTAACCCGCGGAATGATATTCTACCGACATTTTTTTTAAATGCATCCAGCCCCGACGTCGTGCCATATACCGATCACTTTTTGGTCTGTCTGTCAGGCCACTCGTCTCGAGTTAGGGTACTTCCAGAAGTGCTAGGACGATGAAACTTGGCAGACATATTAAGGACCCTACCAAACTAACTTGGAAATAGTCACTTCTTCGATTAGACGCCCATGGGGGGAGTGGAGGGAGGGGAATCCGTAATATTGACGTAAAGCTGATGGATCGGGATGAAAATTGGTTGGAATAACAGCACAAGCCCCAGATACATAGTTGACAAGAACGGATCGGAGTAGTTCGAGACAGGGTTCTGGAATTCCGGTGACCCCGAGTTAAGATGCTTACACATGTGCTAGAACGATGAAACTTGGCAAGCATTTCAGGGACTCGACAATTTTAACTTAAGAACAGTCGTTTCTCCGATTTGACCATCGTGGGGGGAGTGTAGGGAGGGGGAATCCGGAATCTTGAGAAATGTCAAACTTTTTGAACGGGTGATCGGATCTTAATGGAACTTGATAGTCGGAAAGAACTCATGTCTCAGATGTCTCATTTCAAGTGCGGACAGGATCCGATCAATGGGGGTGGAGTCTGTGGGAGGAGGGGCATGAACATTTCATGACACACGAGCGTAGCGATTGGGATGACACTTGGTGGGAAGAATAAACGTAAGCCCCAGACACGCCAGTAATAGAACCGGATCGGATTCGGGCACTGTGGGGAGAGTTGGAGGGTGGTCAGGAATTCCGATGATGGCGATTTAAGGTACGTCCTAATATCCTAGGACGATGCAACTTGGCTTGAACATTAGAGACTTGACACGCTTAGAAATTGTCACTTTCCAGATCCGGCCATTCCTTAAAGTTTTCTCGTCACAGTAAAGTACAAAAAATACTTTTAAGCAAAATATACATTCTCATGATCCTCATGAGCCCATGATCATTTTTGCCTCAAGGGTTTTGCTTAGAAATGTATTTCTAGCACCTTTAAAGTGCGCATCTTAACCGAAGAGTAAACAAATACTTTCGACCAAATCATATATATTCATGGTCCTAAAGGGCCCAAGACCATTTTTGCCTCAAGAGTTTTGATTACATATGAATTTCTAGCACCTTTAGTGCGCATCATCACAGCCAAGTGCAAAAAAAAATACTTTTTACCAAACGATACAGTCTCGTGATTTTCAAGAGTCCGTAGTTATTCGTACGTCAGGGGTTTTGCTTACAAAGGATCACATCAAACCCATGAATTCGAAATTACTACTTTCATCCTTTTACCAAGCCTTGCAAGTCCCATATCAGCTTCCAGCTCTTGTTCAATCATGTACGTGATCCTAGCCCACAAGGAACAACGCACTGAAGTAAAGGGGTAATGCCCAGGCCACATTCAGTCACACCTGTACGTAATTTGGGTGGTTAATTTGGTTAATTACCCACTCTTACGTTTCATCCTGGTCACACCTGCAACGAAGAAACTCAAGATATATTACCACCATCATCACTCAAACGGAAACAAAACTGGCTAAAATCAGCGACTCTGTTCTGTGATTGGTCCAAACACTCGAAAGATACGTTTCAAAATGGCGGAGATGGATTTTTCCATCTCGACAACCTTACGTTTTCAGCGTCTTTTCTTCCCAATTTCGACGGTAACCGGGTCTTATTACCGGTGTTATTACCAGGTGTGACTGTAATGGGGCCTGGGCATAACCAGTAGAAAATATAACCTAGCATAACCTAGTTCTTGTTTCAGATTATTGCTTACTTACAGCGAAACCTAGTTTCTTATGTTATTAGAGATCGGATGTTAGTAGTCACTTTTGTGAGTTTTTTAGTATTATACAATACTTGAAACAAGATACATTTGTGCCAAACTACACTTTTGCAGTTCAAGGACCTGTCTTACCTATAATACTAACGCAACTTACTTCCATAGTCACTCCACATGTTTCTAAAGCCGGAATATGTTCTCACTAAATCAAGACCTGCATTCTTATGACACCCGAAACTCTTGTGACATCGTCCAAGAAGCGCCCTCATCAAAAAGGGCTTCTTTTTTAATTCGATATTTTGCGCCGTCAATTTGGAATCTACTACCGTTAGATATCCGGAATTCGAATAACCTCATTTCCTTCAAGCGAGCAGCGAAAGGTCATTACAGGAAAATTGTTTAGTGTTATCCTCCTTTAGACCCACCCCATGTTTTTCTTTTCTTTTGTTTCCCTTATTTTCTCTCTCCTTTTATTTAAAGTTGAAACCATAGGTTATTTTTTTCCTCTTGTCTTTTTTTGTTTAAATATAATGTTCAGTTAGATGATTCTGTTTGATCTTTAAATTAGTATCGGATATTTCCCTGCCCTAGCCAAGCACTACATTTGTGCTTTCCTGGCAGGAATGTAAATTGTGTATTTTTTTTTGTCTTTAAATATAGTCCAATGAAACTGAAAAACTGAAACTGAGACCCCAATTTCTCATGGTAGGCTACATTCTAACCCCTCTAACAAAACCACGCTGGTTTTCTCACTTGCCGTGTTTTGCTACCTTCGATGTGTATCACGCTGTTGACGGTTGTCTATGAGAAATTTTTCCATCAGAAAAAACGGATATGTAAATTGTTTCCCTGCTTTCGCTATAAGTCAACGGGTCTCGGAAAAGGCTTAAAACAGCCAAAACCGTGGGCTATTTCTTGAAAGCACAGCCTAGTTAGTATTCAAATATTTTAAAATACTATAAGTTGAAGAGGAAATATTGCGAGGGGTCCTTTAAGTTCTAGAACTATTGAGTGAATCCCACTCAGTCTGCTGTGAACAGAACTGTTAGAAGATAATTTCGTAAACCACATTGACCTGGTATATCACAAAAAAATCAACGAAGAAACCTCCTTTTATTTGAGTATATTCGTTAGCCTTTACAAACCCCATTTTCGTTGGTTTCTTCGTTGATTTTTTGTGACAGAACTATTTGAACACTTTAAAAAGAGGCCCGCACCATAACTACAGTTTGGAAGCTTGTGATGCCTTTTTTTTGGAAGAATTGTCGGCATACTTTGCAGCTTTCAGCAAAGTTTGCGCTGCTTTACTGGGAAACTCGGCTCCTCCCGAAGAAGCGCTAAGAATTGGTTGGTGCAAAACGAAAAAAATACGAAGGTGGGGATATCTGAAGCTTCTAATTCTAATTCTAATTCGATAGGGACAATATTAAAGGTAGAACAAATATGAGGTCCTTTAATCACCCTAATATCAGTATTATATACTCCAGATATTCTCAGTGGTGGAGAAAATTCTAGTTTGACCGCACGACAAAATATTTTTCGAGAAAACTTCTCATGGATATTTGATCAGAAAAATATTTTTGGTATGAGGGGGTCCTTGAGTAACCAAAATAACAACATTTCATATACTCAAGACATTCTCAGTGACGTTGAAAATTCCAGTTTGGCCGCAGGGACAAAATATTTTTCCAGAAAACTCTTCATTGATACTTGATCAGAGAAAAAAGTCACACTATAATATAATCGCATCCCTGTTACAGCCGCAATTGCGGGGCACAGCGGAGACCCATCAGGCAGGACCATTAGACTAATGTTCACTCCACGACCCCGCCACCGGCAGGTTTTCCACACCATAATGAATGACAACCCAATCTCTTTTGAAATCTTTCCTCAACCTCCAAGTCTATTGTATCAATGTGTTTTCTTAATGCTCGACCAAGTCACGACCTCCCTTGCTCTGTCACTTGAATCCGATTAGCAACAATTTTTACCCTTCCATAGTGTACACTCCAGTCCCTAATCTAATCGCTGGATCTCGGCCTTCATAAGACAATGTTTGACCTTACAAAACGCAATCAAAGTAATGGCCCTTAGATTTCCCATCCGTTCGTACGTGCGTGGCTCTCCTAATCGTCCGCCGTTACTTGCACACTTACTTGTCCAGATTGCGGGATAAGTTGACAGCATCACGTTTTCGGGTAATACCGCCCATAGGAATTTCCCCATTTTGGACCTCACAGCGTCTTTCCCTGGAATTTGTGAGTTGGGGAATTCTCTTAGGGCCTCGCGGCAAGGTGAGTGGTAAGACAAGTTACGATGTGGATGTGCCAGGGTTAGCGAGGTCTCGTCGGATTAGGACCGTGATAAAAGAAATGTATTATGCCTTCATAAAGATGGTGCCTGTCGGAGCAGTTTCTACCAAGTACGGGTTATTTTTTTACCATTTGTTAGGACTTCTTTCTTGTCAAACTTCCAGCATTAGACTCGAAGTGCCATCTCTTTTCTTTCTGTCTGTCTGTCGGTTCGGACACGAGATCACCCGACCGGTTATCGCTTGTTTGAGTACTTCCAGACAGGCTAGGAAAATGAAACTTCTCTAGCGTTCTTGGTCACCTCACCAGGTTGACGTGGAAATTGTTACTTCCCATATCCGATCATCCAAGGGGAGGAGGGAGGGGCAATCTGGTATGTTCGGGCACGCGTAGCTTTTAAGCCAATGATCATATGGCAAGCGTACGTGTAGTAAAGTACGTGTCTACGTACGTGTCTGGCTAAGATTTACTATTTCAAGTCAAAGACTGATCTGACAACTGTCGGAGGAATTGGAGGAGGGGGTGGAGATCTTGGGGCAGGGGGATAGGTAAAAATAATATATGTATTACCAGTATTTGTCACTCAGAACAAAAAGGGTTAAAGAAGAAAGGAAGAAAATAAAAGGAGATAAATATATGGCATAGCATAGATACATAAACGTGGACATTGTCCAGAACGGAACGCACTCAAGAACTGTATAAATATTTTAGCCAGGGATGATGTAAAGATCGGGGTGGGAATTGGTGGGAAGAAAAAACATAGGCTCTAGGTATATCAGTTCTGGAACCAGACTGGAAACGGGCAGTGTGTGGGGAGTTGCAGGAGGGTCCGTGAAATCTCTTGGTATGTACGGGCCTGCTCAAAATATGGTCCCATTCAAATGGAACTTGACAGACGACAAGAGCCGACCCCAGATGTTCCAATTACAGTTCGGGCCGGCTCCAGTCCTGTGGGGGAGTTTGAGGAGTCCAGGAGGAGGTTCCCAGAATGTTCCTAAAACAGTTGTTTTGTTTTCGTTTTCCGATTTTTTTTTCCGAATTAAGACTGGGTCAGAGCAACTGTGAGGCAGTTACTTGGGGGGGGGGGGCACCTGAGATCGTGTGGCACGCCTAGATTGAAGGATGGCGGGATCTGGCGGGAACAAAATAATATAAGACCTAGATATCATTCATAGAACCGGCCGAATGTTTGGGAAGGGGGGGGGGGGGGCTGGGGGTCCGCGGAGCTTAAGGTCAATTTTTAACAGAGGCGGCACTTCACAAAAACCTAAGGAGGAGGGGGCAAGGACGTCCTCCGTTGATCCTTTTGCATTTCTGAACGTAAATCTTTCATAGGAGAGACGTAAAAGTAATTAAATTGTAACAACCCATGAACGAAAAGTACACAGTACCTTCTCGAAGACTGATGTACACAAAATATTTTATATAATAGTATATACATATATTAGCTTCGACTCCCCGTCAGCTAGGGTTGATCTACACAAGAAATCTAAAATTCTTCTTTCCTGACAATGTTGTCGTATTAGCACGTTTTTATGTCAAACAGGCTAATTTTGTCAAAGACTGGCACAGACATTGTAGCAACTGACAAATGACACATTTAGCACTCCTAGATACCCATTAACTTGTAAAAGTACACAACTTCCGAGTAATTAAGAATGTTAAACCAAATTGCAAAGTTACTCTACCTGTGTTACAGCCAAGGCCGTATCCAGGGGGGGGGGGTATGGGGTTGACCCCCCCCTGAAACTTACACAAATAATGATTTTTATAGGCTTTTCCCTCTGATCTATGTGTTTTTGTACTTTTTTGTACGACCAGCAGGCAACCCCCCTCCCGAAAGGCAACCCTCCAGAAACTGTACAGATATACAGGTCAGAGAAAAAAGTACTGAATCTGGTACATTGGTATTTTTTGTTAATAGATAAAATTAACAGATAAATGTATTAGCAGGGCCTATCTTGAAAAATAAACTTTTCTTCTGATGAGTTTTAATTACATCTGTAGTTGTTTTTCGCTGAATTGCCATATACCGATCATTTTTCAGTCCGTCGGTCCACTCTTCTCGAGTTAAGGTACTTTCATAAGTGCTAAGACGATGAAACTTGGCAGGAATATTAGGGACCCGCCTTAACTAACTTGAAAAAGTCACTTGCTCGATCCGACCATCGTTGGGAGAGGGGGAGGTGGCGGAATCCAGAAAATAGGGGCATGCATAACTTTGGAAAAGGTGATCGGATCTCAAGTCCGGGCCGTATCCGATGAATTAGGGGGAGGGGTCGAACCGGAGCAATCGGGATGAAACTCGGCTCTAGATAAACAACTGACAGAACTGGTTCGGATTCGGACACTGTGGGGGGAGTTGGAGGGGGTTCCAGAATTCCGGCGATCCGTAGTTAATGTACCTCCAGGTGGGCTAGGACGATCAGATTTTGCGGTATATCAGGGGACCCGACCAAATTGACTCGGAAGCAGTCACTCTCCCGATGCGACCATCGTGGGGTAGGGGGGGACGGCGGAATCTGGAAATTATTGGCATGCATAACTTTCGACGAACGGGTTGTCCGATCTTAATGAAACTTGATATCTTGAAATACCTCATGTCTCAGATGTCCCATCTCAAATCCGGACCGGATCTGATGAGCTAGGGGGTCGGGGGGGGGGGAGAACCAGATATCTTGTGACACGCATAGAGTGGAACGATCAAGATGAAACTTGGTGAGAAGTACAGGCAGAAGTCCTAGGTGCGTCAATGACAGAATCGGACCGGATTCGGGTACTGAGGGTGGGGGGGGGCTGTAGGGGGCTGTCCGGAATTCCGGTGATTGGGAGTTAAGGTACTTTCAGATGTGCTAGGACGATAAAACTTTGCTGGAGCATTAGAAAATTGACATCATTGGGCTAGACATCTTCACTTCTCCCATCCGACCATCCCTTAAAGAACTCATCTTAACCGCAAAATAAAAAAAATACTTTTAAGCAAAATTTAGTTTTTCACGATCGGAACGAGTACATGATCCTTTTTGCCTCAAGGGTTTCTCTTGGAAATTAATTTTTATCCCCCTTAAAGTGCGCATCCTAATCGAAAAGTAAAAAAAAAATACTTTTGACCATCACTTCAATCCTCTGACCGAGCCTTGCAAGTTTGACGCATCTTAACCGAAAATTGAAAAGAATACTTTCGACCATCACTTCCGTCTGACCCAGCCTTGCAAGTACCAGCTGAGCTTCCAGCTCTTGTTTCAATGCTAGCTCCACTCAGCATTAGACATAGGGTATCCACCATCAGGCTTGGGCTATGGTAGTAGGTAGGTAAGTAGGTTTTTATTTTTAACCAAAACATTGAAACTAAATAAAATAACTTTACTAATATCCTCTTGCAGCAAAAAGAAAGTCCAAAGGACTTGTGCTGCAATTTCTTAATACTACTTGTATCTAATAAATAAATAACTAAACACAACAGCTTACATTTACCCATCTAGCCTATGCCTTAAATAACAGACGATTAAACGTGAACACAATGCACGACAAGAATCCTTAAAATTCACTCCTTACCAGTTTAAACGCTGCACTATATATAGTCAGAGCCTGTGGCTTGCATGGGCTCTGCATAGGATAACTGTAAAAAAAAAAATCTCAGATTTGCAGTTGACTGGAAATAGCAGAGTTTTACTTTGCCATCAACTGCTTTATACTGATCCAACAGAGTGAAGTTTCCAAAAATAAGTGAGTAGCCTATTCTTCTTTTAGATGACTTCTCTCTGACAAAGCAGGGATTTGTTGAGTCAAACGAATGAATATAAATCTTGTAGGAGTTGGAGAACGGGAGAACCAAGCTGGAAGATTTAGTTGGCAATATGATAGAATTGGCAGATATCACTTTATAATTCATCAGCCTATATGAAGTGTACAATCTACTAACCCAACTCTCTCTCAACCAGTCTGGTTCCAGATATCTCCGTCTTCTTCTTCTGTTCTGATCTTTGTGTAAATGACAGAAGTGTAAATAAGTTAATAAAATTCATTGCGTCTTACCTTTGGTGTCGTCTAAATGTCAGCCCTTATCCGAGGATGTGACGTCACATCCATGTGCATGAGAATTTCATATTTTCCATTTATAAACCTTACTGATTGTCCCTAGACGATTTATAAATGTAAACGCGTCCTCGCTGGTTGCTCGGCTCTATATTGAATAGAGCCGAGAAATGAGACAATTCTCTGTAGTTTTGAGTGGTTGTCAGAGATAAGTTCGTCATTTTGTTTCTGTTTTGTTTGTATTGCCATGGATCCTGGGCTTTAAGTGTAATAAATATCGCATAATATCATATAGATCCAAATACAGTTTCGTCAATATATATTTAATCGGATTTCCCAACGTTCTTCATGACGTACCGTAACACTGACATCCCATATACCGGAAAATACGCTGAGATTTAGTCTAGACCCCACGGGATCGACATGGATGTATCGCTCGGCGGACCCTATACCGATATCGAAGCGTAGGCTAAATATCGATATCATACACGTTATTTATATATTCAATTATTTTAAATAATAATAATATAACCAACTTTTGTTTGTCAGTTTTTACATTTTTCAAAGTTTTTCTGATCCAAAGACATAGGCTAAGTGGAGGGAAACCTATGGTATCGCAAAAGTTGTCCGTCCGTCTGTTAGCACGATAACTCTCGAAGGGATTGAGATATCTTGTTCAGATTGAGCACGATGACTCTTTGGGTCAAAGTACAGGTCAAGTTCGAAGATGGACTCTGTAGCTCTATTTTTAAGGGTGGGAGAGGGGTTTAAATTAAGGGAAGACAAACACATATTTTTAAAAGCTAATGAGATAGTCGATTTAGGGGTAAGTAAACACGCTGAATCCGAATATGAAAATCGCTTTCTCGCCGGACAAGTAGTTCATCCGGAATCCGGCAAAAACTGGAAATTTTTGAAAAAGTAAAAGTTGTATCTGAAGTTGATTAGATGTTGGAATCAGGGGTAGGAACACATGCAGAATCCGAATATGAAAATTATTTTCACGCCGAGCAAGTAGTTCGCGCTGAGACCGGAAATTTAGCATGAGGTTTTAACATAGTCGATATAGAGTGAGGAGGCATGCTGTTGCAAATTTTGAACAGACTAATGATAACCAAAAAGTTTATGCGATCAGTTTAGTTATACTGAAGTTCCAACCGACATTTACTGGGTCGAAAAGTCAGAATGCATCCGACAACTATCTGGTAACAATTTAATAAAATCTGTTGACAAATTTGTGACCATTGACCAGTCCCTACCCTACCCTTTTATTCACGCATGTGAAAGCTCTGCGAGTGGGTGACGTCACTTTGGTTTAATCTATGCACCCAGGGGGGATGGTGACTTTACTCGCGGATATACGCGCAAAGTTAATTGGATTTAATAAAAGACTGTTTAAACCTAGCGTAAGTATTCTTTGGGTTTTGTATTATCGGGAGAGGGAGGGTCGAAGGGGTTGATATATGTTGTTGAATTTCGAAGAAGAATTCACTAGCAAAGAACAGGACAAGACTGTAGATTGGTCCTTTAGCCCTACATTTAGAGGCAGAGGAGGGGGTTTCAAATTAAGGGTAAAAATAAATATTATTTATAAGCTAAAGAGACATTCCTTTCAGGGGTAAGGAAGCTCACTAATCCATATCTGAACTTAGTTTTCTTGCCGGACAAATGATTCACCAGGAATTCGGCCCAAACTGGAAATTTGGTTGAAGCTCAAAGTTGTTTCTGATGTCGCTTAGAGATTCGGTATTGGGATAAGGAGACATGCTGAATCGAATTTAAAACTTTATTTCCTTGACGGATAAGATGCAAAATTTGCAAAAACCTGTAAAGCAAAACTAGCAAACTAAGGGCCAGGGTTACCACATCAAAAAAAATATTTAGAGAGTGAATTTCGGCCCAAAACAGAGGGTGAATTGGAAGTGGAATTTATTTTCTTGAAATATTCACTTTTGGGTGAATGACACATCTTAGTTTTACTTTCATGAAGAAACTTGAAATAGTCACTTCTGTTCGGAATCCTTACTGCAAAATTAAAACATTTGAAGTTTTTTTTAAATATAATGATTTAGATGTCCTACGTAGGACAAGAGTGACAAAAACAAACTAGAGTGACAACTCACACTATCGTGCGACATGTGGCAACCCTGACCCACGAGACGGAGCTGGAACATACCTGATTTTTCGCTACCAATCTTTGCAGCGAAAATAAGGCCGAAGTAGAATACATAAAAAATTTGAAAGCTGTTTCTTTAAGTACTGTAAATTTCTGGTGCATCTTCCTAAATCTTTTCGTAATCGTAAATTGGTTTCGAATTTTTATGTTCAAGATGGTATCAATGCACCCCTTCGTTCGCATTCAAATCTATTTACCCTCCACAAACATCCGGTCTTGTCAGCCCACGAAATTATTAGCCGTTTAATGTGCTTGTCACTGTGTAAAAATTTTAAGTCTATTTAGTGTGTTTTAAACTATATGAAAATAATGTGGTCATGTTTATTTACATTGTTTTGTTTACCCTTTTCAAGTATTCAAGTAAGTATTTATTTACGTACTAAAATTATATAACACTGGACTACTTTGTCTATTGGCCTAGAAGGAAAAGAATCTTGTGTAGGCCTAGCTAAACTACAACTTAAAGATTAGAGGAATTTTTATATGTGCATTTTACTCATACTGCGCTGTTATCAAAAAAGTGGGTCACAAATAAAGAAATAAATCAGAAAATCCTCGTTCTTCACCAAATATGACGCGAGGTAGAACCATCGTTTTTGCAGCAAAAACTAAGGTCGAAAGGAAATCCGCCTTCGCACTTTACCAAACACGATAGTGAATGCGAGATCCCCCTCTCATTCGCCTTCATTTCCACAGCGAAAATGTGATTCAAAGTTGAATTCGCCATCGGTATTTGTCCTCGCTGTACTTTCATCCGCACTTCGCTACCAAAAATCACGTTTGTCCTCGATTCAAGGTTACCTTTGACGTCGAGATTTTCCACACGGGATATGGGTAGCTCTTGGCCCGCTTGAAACCGCCCCTGATTTTTATTATTTTAATAAAACAGGAAAGCTCTAAAGGCTTGCGCTGCAGTGTACAAATAACTATACAATGAACAAGTAATACATACTTCATAGTTCTTAACACTCGAGATAAAACTTTTTAGTTTTCTTAAAACTAAAGTTAAATATAATATATAGTCAAAATCCAGACTATAATGTAGGAGGAAATTGTTATGTAACATGATGTTTCCCATCTCTTTTCCACTTTCCTAATACCGGAGTTTGAGATTCCCTTCGGAATTAGTAATAGACTGTTACCTAAGCCGGTAAGTGTTGACTCCGGAATTACTTAGGCCTTGTGTGCACACGGCTCAAATTCCTGTCAGAGGGGATTCCTATCAGAGGGGATAAATGTTTCGGAAGGAAAATGATGCGAGTGAGGAAATCGTCCAGGACACCGTCGAGTCAATTAGTTTATTTAGACAAATACCTTTCGGCCAGAAAAGGCAGTTGAAGTTATACGATATAGCTACAGTTGACATCAAGAAAAGGAACAACAACAGTACAACTCCAGTGGCAATTCCCCCGACTCTATGGCTAACGAGCTTTAAAGTTTAACCGAAAAGGTCTTAGAAAGAACAATCTAGTTACCCATCACTTATTCACTTAAAGAAGCTGGTGTTATTGTTTCCCGGAAAAAAAAACCTTTTTGGTTTGGTTGCCAAAAAATAACGAGGGATAGTATTTTTGTAAATATTAAGTTTTAAACGAATGAAATTTTAAGAAAGGAGATTTAAGGAAGAAAAAGGTGAAGAAAAGGTTTTAAAGATGTTTTGAAAATGGTAAAATGAGAAATAAGGGTTGAAACAGGAAATAGAAAGAATTTAAAAAAAATAAAATGCAGAGATAGAGGAAAGTGTGGGCGACGCTAAATATATAGGTTGGTAGTTTAACTGAAAAGGTCTTAGAAAGGACAATCTAGTTACCCATCACTTATTCACTTAAAGAAGCTGGTGTTATTGTCTCCCGGAAAAAAAATCTTTTTGGTTTGGTTGCAAAAAAATAACGAGGGATAGTATTTTTGTAAATATTAAGTTTTAAACGAATGAAATTTTAAGAAAGGAGATTTAAGGAAGAAAAAGGTGAAGAAAAGGTTTCAAAGATGTGTTGAAAATGGTAAAATGAGAAATAAGGGTTAAAACAGGAAATAAGAAAGAATTTTGAAAAATTAAATGCAGAGATGGAGGAAAGTGTAGGTGACGCTAAATATATAGGGTGGTCATTTAAAAAAAAAAAAAATTAAAATATTAGATATTAGGTCCGTCGGCGTCACCGAGGGAAAGTGGAAGCGTAGTAACCTGGCCAAATCATTTTGGACAGGAAGAACAGAAAAGATGCAACACGGTAATTAAAAAAAAGAAGACAAAAATAAAGAAGTTGGAAAACCCGGCGAAAATGCGTTACTTCGTTACGCCGCTATTCTCGAATAATCAATTTTCAAATAGTGCAATTTCCTTGTCTGATTTGCATGCTCTGTGCGCGTGTATCTGTGTTGTATGCTCGACGAAAACGGTTTACAAAAAATAAGTGTTCACGCAGTAAAAAAAAAAATAAACATTACATTACACTAACTATTAACGTAAAGTTCGTCCGGATGACCCGAGGGTTGACGAAAAGGAGTTCTGCAAAATTCGAAAATGAAAACTAAATCAGAAAACTAAAGTATGCTGATATGATGGAATAGTCCCGATGAAAAATTTGTAGCCTGCGTAGTTGTATGATAGTTGTAGGAAAAAGTTGCTTCAAATGATATGTAATAGTAAAGAGTACTATCATTTAATGTGCCTCAGACTGGGCCAATCTTAAGTAGTAGTATCCAGTAGCATCCTGTTGCTCTAGGAGCATCCAGTCTTGCTAATAGTAGCGTGGAGTAGAATGCAGTAACACGGTAGCCTTGAAGTAGAAGCATGTAGTAGCATCAGTTAGTACTCCATGCTACTTTTTCGTACAACTTCATACTACTATTTCTAGATAAATGTATAGTATTTATTGTATTCAGCCAGAGCTGATGCGAGTCCGTCAAATCCGAGTCCGTGACAAGTACGAGTCCTTGAAAAAGGTGTCGCGAGATGAGTCTAGAGCCCGAGTCCACAGCTGTGGCAGACGGACAGCTCCGGGAAAGACGAGTTCAAGACGAGTCAGAGCACATGAAAAAGGTGTCTCGAGACGAGTTCAGAGTCCGGGTCCAATAGCTCTGCATAACATGTTTTACTCACGTTCAAAGTATGTCCTAGTCGAATACCTGTTTTCGGTTCTAATCGGATTCCGGCAAAGCTATTCATCTTGGCCACGAGCTTGGCCACTTAGATGGAGTTTTCCACTGATTTTGTTCATCTATTGCCGTGTCGAGCGTAAAATCAGTTTGTAATGGAAGTTTTGGGTTGTCTCAGACGAAAAGTAACACTTTTCAACGCTATATTTTTCAACGCTATTCGATATCCTGTAGATAATTTCCTAGGTCAACATCAGTGCTGAATTATACAGTTTAAGTATGCGTTATTACTATTCCGTTTTGAGCAGTACGTCAATCCTACTATGTTATTCCTGCCCGACTATAATCAGATTGCGAAATTAACAGGATAGTTAGTATATCGCTACCCCGAATCCCATTTTTCGTATAAAGGTTCATTCCTATATTTTGACTTGACCAGATTCTGATCGAAAAATAAATCCCTGACTAGGACTGTTAGGATTTCGTGATTGAATATGTCGCCAAGAATTCGTCGCTTAAGAACTACTTACGCTTGTACCTGCTGGACTGATTACGACTTTGTAATCAGTCCAATCGGAGATCTTTGTTCTGTCTCTAAATTCTTAGCATTAAGTGACACGGAAAAACGAAGGCCATCTTGTAACTTGCCCTTGCATTTGGAAGACCAATTCATTGTACCGAGTTTCGAAATATTTGACTCTGCTCTCGATTTATCAGGATTACAGACGGGCAGATACCTTAACGATCACATGAATCGCACTGTTTCGTCTCCCAGACAGAAGATACAATTTTCCTCACGGTTGACACTTCTTACTTAGCCTGTTGTTAAATACCAGTTCTATTCTGCTTTTCCCTTTAATTCTTTTCCGGTGACATTTCTGCCAGCCTCCCATTGCTATCTGTCATATTGAATGATTAATGTACGTATCTAGCGTGAGGTCGGATATTTTCATTTAAAAGGTTGGAAAAAACTTCGGCACGTAAAGTCGAGGGGGGGGGGTCTGCTTCTATGATTGTTTCCCAGACTTTAATAGTCTGCATCTGGGACCGATGCGGAACTTGTTTCCAATCTTGAAATGAGGACGGTGAAGTCGTGCTCATTAGATCATTTCGTGACTTGGATTCCTGAAATGAAATAATGTGTGTGTTTTTTGGTCTCAGGAGTTTTCCGTGTGCTTGCCCTCCCATTCACTTAAATTTAACTGAAAACCCGGCTTGTTTTTGTATCTTGGATCTAAATCTACTGAACTATTTTGACTTAATTGAGGGAGTCTGTGTTTTTGCGATCAGCTTCTCATGTTGACAGTGAAGTGGCGAAGTGGGTCCTGTTCGGGCAGTTGGAACTGCGCTCGTCTAGACCTGGCGTGCTCTCATTGGCTGAAAATAGCCAAAATGGATGCTAAGATATCTTTTGGTTCACTTACAAAGGCCCTATGACCGACCATCGAGAAGTACTTATATCGACAACGTCTTGACACTATGAAAATCTTAGTTGGACCGCATAATTTCTATATATATAAATCGTTTATTGAAAAAAAAAAAAACACCTGAATAGCTAAAGTATGCTTCCCTAGCTCTTTCTATGGAGCAGCAAAAACAGAGGCCGTGTCCAAAATGAAATCACATCATCCATTTTAACTCCAAGCAAGACTGACGAAATAATATACCAAGTTAAATATTTATCGCTAGGCTACAATCTTTAGTTTTGTGTTTCCCACAAGTTTGTTTTTCCAACTTTCCAACAAGCGGTTTTGAGCCCGAAGAGGGCCCTTGCCAAGAAGGGCCGAAATTGAAGCTGTCGTATCGTTTTCCACCATCAAACCTTATGACACAGATATCTCCAGCGGCAGATCTTGATGACTTGGTTAATAAGGGGTTGCAATGTCATCTGGCGAATTGCCAGTTTGTGTCTCTTTCCGGCCAGTGAAAAAAAAATGGTTAATGACAAATAATATCAAGCAATCACGATTAAAAACTTGCAAACAGACGAATAAAGGGGTCCCGTAAGTTCGACTACACGTCAGTTCACACAAACGTCAGTTCGCCTTAAAAATCCGTCAATGTGCCCAAGTTTTCCGAGAGTTCGCCGAAATGTTAGTTGGCCCAACAAATCTGTCAAGTTCGACCATCACATCATCCACATGTCATTTGGACCACTCGTCACTGGGCCACACGTCATTTTGACAACACAGGAGTTGGTCCAGCGTAAGTTCTACTACCGTCAGTACCCTCATTCGCCAGTTCGTCCACACTCCAGTTCACCCGTGAAAAGTAGACCTAAACATCACTAGGTCCGAATTTTGATGGATAAAATTATTTTGTTTGTGACAATATAGGCTATATAGAGGCGAGGGGCCATCACGCATTTACACTTAATTTTAGGGGAAATTCTTATGTGCATTTGCAGGCAAATTGAAATTTATATCAACTGACGTATGTGTCAACTTGTGGTAGGCGAATCCACGTGTGGGTGAACTGACGGATTTTTGAAATTGGTGAATTGACGGGGGTCAACTGACGTGTGGGGGTAGCGGCAACGACCCCGAACAATGTACGGCATAAACGAGTTTACATATATTACATTTGAATCTACTGGATAGTTATTTAGTTTAATTGGTTATAATGGGTTTGAGTGTGAGAGTTGAACCTGTTTTTGTTCTGCTTTACTCACGAGAACTACAATCTTAACCGCTCTTTCCACCCATCTTCGTTTTCTTTAATCACTTATCTCCAGTCGTGTGTACTGCTTTTGTTAAGCCGCGATGGCAGCAATTTTTTTTTAGCAAGGTCTGATATAATAGCAGTATTTCATTATTTTGTCTTTCACTGGTTTTTATCATGTAATATAGTAAAGGACATTATAAATACTGTTATTTGGCTACAACTGATTTGTTTTGAATTTATATAATAAAACCGTCAGGACGTTCCAGATCTGGCCCAGGTTATCAATTTTAAACGTTAACCCACCGTCTGTAAAAAAAAAAAGAAGGTAGAAATGCCACGTGGTACCGAATAGTTTCTGAACCCTCTGGAGGAGTCTCGAATTCCGACTCTTCCTCGATGAAACTTCTTAATGAGAATAATAGATTCGTAGGTTCCCACAACTAGTTTCTTAGCACCCAAAATCCTTTCTGCAGCGAAAATTGATCGTGGGAAGTTTATTTAAAGCTACCACCACCACTACAAGCTTTGTATCCTTTCACCGGTAAAATCGATTTTAAACCAATATTTATGTATAGAATAGAATATATACAAATAAGCCCTAGGGTCATGGCAACAAAAACGGTGCAGGTAGGTTACACTAAATTAGAAATTACAAACACTCCTGCTTTTTCTAAAATTCTCGTTCAATGCTCCATCGCAAACCTCTAGAAACGTCAAAGTTTTTTCACAGTAAGAAATCATTCATTATTTTTACCATCCATTCTTCATTATATTTTCTCTCATCAAATACTTCCCTTCTCCATTCATATAATTCCACACACTCACACACCAATGAACTACACTTTCATCCTCATCACCACACATAGGACAAAAGTATGTACCAATTCTCTCTTATGATTTACGAATAAATTTTCGCCTTGCCTCAAGTAGTAAACTATCCTCATTTCAATAACATACTTAATTTCTTCCTCTCTTAAACCTGCTTTAAAAAAATAATTCCTTCACCCCAAGTCGCTTTGGACGCCTCAAAATAGACGGGAGTAAATCTAGGAACTTTTCGGCAATTCTCGCGTGGCGATCTGATGATGATGATGATGATGACATTTTATTTACGCACTTAAGAAGAGGAAAATAGTGCAGTATAGACAAAGAAAAGGAAAAAAATACACTGAGCTATCAATAATGTAGTAAATGCATGAGATCATAAAATAAACATTTAAAAAAAGAAAGAAAAGGGACTAATCGGGTCTAAAAGATCTTCTTCCTAGATGGAGTGCGGAGAAATGGAGAAATGACCAAGGGCAGAAACGTGAAGGTCTTGGGCAATTAAAGATAACTTTGCACAAGGGTCAGAGGGCAAAAAAGTTGCAGCAGGTACAAGAGAAATTTACAATATTTGACATAAAAAGTCCTGATACGTTTTAAATCTTTTAGCCTCAGAATACCAAAACTTCCGGAAAGGTTGCAAACATCTGTTTCTGACGAGTGAGAAAGGTTTGGGGAGGATTGGACGCAATCCGGGAACAAACGGGGTTTTCATTCAACACTGAGCTTGCAGCTCGTTTGAATAGCCTACCGACTACTTCTAATTTTCAAGGTGTTAATATGTCGTGGCTGGCATACATAGATGGTGTCCTATTGTGAAGCTGTTCTCTATCCTAACTTTTTGATCATATGATTACATTTTTCGCATAGGTGTTTGAAAAGATATTACAGCTTAAAGTCTTCAAACTCTTATTACAAAAGCAAATTTTTTGCATAAAGTGTCATAGCTAATCAAAAGTAGAAAAGACTATTTTTTCTTTAAAAAAGCAATTAACATCTTACTTTCACAACTCTGTTCGAAAAATATTATTGAACTAGTTGGCAACATTTCTACCATTAACAGGCTCATAATTGTCATCATACGCCGATAAGTATCTGTTAACTCGGGAACAGCTCGGGAATCTCAATCAAAAGTCCTCTAACTCCCGCTGTTAAATTCATTTTGTTAGCTCCCTTCCATGAAGGAAAATTTCGTTTTCTTCTTGTTTGTCGTGCCATCTTTCAAACTGAAAAGTGCGCGAATTGTGACTCATCACTATGGAGGAGTCACAGCATTATATAAATTTGTTGAAAAGGACAAAGATGTTCTGGAGTTCTGCCAGAGTAAGTAAATAATTTAATCTCTGTTTTTGTTTTCTTTGTTAGCCTGTCACAGACCAACTGGATGCTCGTAAGCTTTTCTTGGTTAGCTTGTCTCAGACCAACTGAATGCTCATAAGCTACAATCCTATTTGCATAAGCTTAGTGAAGAAATGATTTCTTAATTCACTTAATTAATTTCTTTTGATAATTCTGTGAATAATTTCTGAACTCTTTCTAATACCAATCTAATTTAATACCAATCAGTTTTACTTTCACCTGACTAACTTACTTGACGAAACCCAGCAAATCAGCATTAGAACTTAGCCTAGTCTGGTGAATGCTATGCTGTGTCACCTGAAAGGTTGAGGTGTAAAAACTGTGGTTATAAATTCTACAGTGAGTTGTTTCTTGAGAAACATTAGGTGATAGATGTTTCGTTCATGTGGAGATGGATCGAGATACGCTTTGTTTGCAAGTTTGGATGTCCACATCCAGTTGGTTCATCCTTCTGATCATCCCCTCCATTCTCTTGTCCTGGTTGTGTCTTCGGGTTTTTAATCCTACTTCACCTTCTGACACTGCATCCCTTCCTGAACCTTTACCTATCCCTCAGCCTCCCATACCATCTCAATTCCCAATTTTTGTTGTTGATGATACTGATATTGGAGAAAATGTTTGTTACTATTTTCTTGATGTGACAGTTGAGCGGGAAGAAGCAAAGCTTTTCCTTAAGTAAGTAATTTATTTATGACCCACCATTTTGAAAAGGCAGAGTATGAAGAAAATAAACAAAATAAACAAAACACATAAACACGCAGAAAAAAGATAGGCTACTTAATTTTTAATCTTTGGCCAGGAAGCAGTGGACGACTTTGTGCGCTGGTTGGGCCCTGTTGTCCATGATTTTTGAAAGCGATGAGGAAACATCCCAAAGGGTCACACTTGCATCTTGAATTTCTCCGTCAATGTATGGTTATGACATAATTTTGTTAAGTGGAGCAGGTGCTTCGCATATTTAAAATAACGTGATCTCATCTTTTTAATCTTCAGTATTAAGCCTCAATATCTCCACAGATTCAGTAAGAAAGCTTCTGATGAAATTATTGCTGGAATTCAGAAACTTCAACCTTTATGTCAAGCACATTGATCTGGCTCTGACCCAGAAGTTTATGTTTATGTTCCATTTGAGAGGCTGGACTCAAAGAATGAGAGAATTGTTTTTTACCATTGCAACCTACATCTACCAAAAGTTTGACCATATTGCTTTACAAAAGAGTTTTTTCAAGTGGAAAGGAAGAAATAAGAGAACGCTGTGGGTACAGAGTATAATTACATTAAAATCTGTATGCTATGATGGAAGATCCTGAAATATTATCCTGGTAGTTTCAAGGAAAGAAGTACAAGGTTTCAAATACTGTCAGTTATACTGATGCTCCTTCTAAAAAGAATTTGTGTTGTGCTGCGTTAAGTTGTGCTCTCTAATTTGTTGTTGATAAGTCTCAAGTTATCGATTCGCCTTATTCTGGCTCAGCATTCAAAGTGGACTAGATTCTGTTAGTCCCCCATTGTCTCAAAATCAACACAATCAACACTTATGTGTGTCTATAGACATACTTATAAGTTGGGTCTATAGGGTAATGGGTAAACTTACATTTTCTATACTACCTGCAAGGAGCAGATTCCAGATTTTCTACTCGTCAACCTGAGAGCTATTTTACTATGTCTGTCAGATCTGCTGATGGTGAGACATAGGGGGAATAATAGAAACTAGTCCGCTTGGAAGTGGAAGTACTTACTGTGATTTTTATGGCACTTGCCCTTCGGCCAAGTGCCATATAGCGATCGCAATTTCTGTCCGTCCGTCGGTCTGTCGGTCTGTCGGTCTGTCGGTCTGTCGGTCTGTCGGTCTGTCGGTCTGTCGGTCTGTCGGTCTGTCCAGGTTTTGCTAGTTCGGGCACTTCCACATAAGCTAGGATGATAAAACTTGGCAGGCATATCAGGGACCCCAAATGATTAAGTTGGAAATAGTCACTTCCCCGATCCGAGCACCGTGGGGGGAGTGGAGGGAGGGGGAATCCGGAATCTTGAGGTATTTTTAACTTTTGAACGGGTGATCGGATCTCGATGAAACTTGATATTTGGAACGACCTCATGCCTCAGACGACCCACTTAAAATCCGGACCGGATCCGGTGACTTTTGGGGGGAGCTGGAGGGGGCAACCGGAAATCTTGGGAAACGCTATTAGTGGAGGGATCGAGATGAAACTTGGTGGGAAGACACCTAGCAAACACTAGATACATCGTTGACATAACCGAGCCGATTCGGGCACTGTGGGGGGGAGTGGAGGGAGGGGGAATCCGGAATCTTGAGGTATTTATAACTTTTGAACGGTGATCGGATCTCGATGGAACTTGATATTTGGAAAGACCTCATGCCTCAGACGACCTACTTAAAATCCGGACCGGATCCGGTGACTTTTGGGGGGAGCTGGAGGGGGCAACCGGAAATCTTGGGAAACGCTATGAGTGGAGGGATCGAGATGAAACTTGGTGGGAAGACACCTAGCAAACACTAGATACATCATTGACATAACCGAGCCGATTCGGGTACTGTGGGGGGAGTAGAGGGAGGGGGAATCCGGAATCTTGAGGTATTTATAACTTTTGAACGGGTGATCGGATCTCGATGGAACTTGATATTTGGAAAGACCTCATGCCTCAGACGACCTACTTAAAATCCTTACCGGATCCGGTGACTTTTGGGGGGAGCTGGAGGGGGCAACCGGAAATCTTGGGAAACGCTATGAGTGGAGGGATCGAGATGAAACTTGGTGGGAAGACACCTAGCAAACACTAGATACATCATTGACATAACCGAGCCGATTCGGGTAATGTGGGGGGAGTAGAGGGAGGGGGAATCCGGAATCTTGAGGTATTTATAACTTTTGAACGGGTGATCGGATCTCGATGGAACTTGATATTTGGAAAGACCTCATCCCTCAGACGACCCACTTAAAATCTGGACCGGATCCGGTGATTTTTGGGGGGAGCTGGAGGGGGCAACCGGAAATCTTGGGAAACGCTATGAGTGGAGGGATCGAGATGAAACTTGGTGGGAAGACACCTAGCAAACACTAGATACATCGTTGACATAACCGAGCCGATTCGGGCACTGTGGGGGAGTAGAGGGAGGGGGAATCCGGAATCTTGAGGTATTTATAACTTTTGAACGGGGGATCGGATCTCGATGGAACTTGATATTTGGAAAGACCTTATCCCTCAGACGACCCACTTAAAATCTGGACCGGATCCGGTGATTTTTGGGGGGAGCTGGAGGGGGCAACCGGAAATCTTGGGAAACGCTATGAGTGGAGGGATCGAGATGAAACTTGGTGGGAAGACACCTAGCAAACACTAGATACATCGTTGACATAACCGAGCCGATTCGGGCACTGTGGGGGGGAGTGGAGGGAGGGGGAATCCGGAATCTTGAGGTATTTATAACTTTTGAATGGGTGATCGGATCTCGATGGAACTTGATATTTGGAAAGACCTCATGCCTCAGACGACCTACTTAAAATCCGGACCGGATCCGGTGACTTTTGGGGGGAGCTGGAGGGGGCAACCGGAAATCTTGGGAAACGCTATGAGTGGAGGGATCGAGATGAAACTTGGTGGGAAGACACCTAGCAAACACTAGATACATCATTGACATAACCGAGCCGATTCGGGTACTGTGGGGGGAGTAGAGGGAGGGGGAATCCGGAATCTTGAGGTATTTATAACTTTTGAACGGGTGATCGGATATCGATGGAACTTGATATTTGGAAAGACCTCATGCCTCAGACGACCTACTTAAAATCCTTACCGGATCCGGTGACTTTTGGGGGGAGCTGGAGGGGGCAACCGGAAATCTTGGGAAACGCTATGAGTGGAGGGATCGAGATGAAACTTGGTGGGAAGACACCTAGCAAACACTAGATACATCATTGACATAACCGAGCCGATTCGGGTAATGTGGGGGGAGTAGAGGGAGGGGGAATCCGGAATCTTGAGGTATTTATAACTTTTGAACGGGTGATCGGATCTCGATGGAACTTGATATTTGGAAAGACCTCATCCCTCAGACGACCCACTTAAAATCTGGACCGGATCCGGTGACTTTTGGGGGGAGCTGGAGGGGGCAACCGGAAATCTTTGGAAACGCTATGAGTGGAGGGATCGAGATGAAACTTGGTGGGAAGACACCTAGCAAACACTAGATACATCATTGACATAACCGAGCCGATTCGGGCACTGTCGGGGGAGTGGAGGGAGGGGGAATCCGGAATCTTGAGGTATTTATAACTTTTGAACGGGTGACCGGATCTCGATGAAACTTGATATTTGGAAAGACCTCATGCCTCAGACGACCCACTTAAAATCCGGAACGGATCCGGTGACTTTTGGGGGGAGGTGGAGGGGAGAACCGGTAATATTGGAAAACGCTATGAGTGGAGGGATCGAGATGAAACTTGGTGGGAAGACACCTAGCAAACACTAGATATATCATTGACATAACCGAGCCGTGCCTACTCGTAACAAGTGCCATATGAGCTCGTAGCTCTTGTTTTTCTTGTTGTTTTATTTGTGCCATGATTTTAACTCGATGTGATTTACTATGGTTGGTTTCCCTTTCCAAAACCAATTTGACCTCAATCTTTATGCTTATAAGCTTACTGTCATTATTTTCTTGATGAGCTATTTCGAAGATTACTGTGATTGTTTTCTTTATGCCTTATTTACGAGTTTCCGAAGTGTCTAAAGTTATATGTAATTATTAAAATCCATGGTTTCTTGAATAGCTCAGTTCTTATGTCACTTGCAGCTTTGCTCAAGTGCCATATACAGATCACTTTTCGGTATGTTGGTCGATCTGTCTGTCGGTTCACTGTTCTCGAGTTAGGGTACTTCCAGAAAGTTAGGACGATGAAACTTGGCAGGCATATAAGGGACCCAAACAAACTGACTTGGAAATAGTCACTTCCCCAATCCGACCACCGAGGGGGGAATGGAGGGATAGAGAATCCGGAATGTTGAGGCATCTATAACTTTCGAACGGGTTATAGGATCTTAATGAAACTTTAATTAACAATCTCGTGTCTCAGATCTCCCACTTCGAGTCCTGAACGGATCCGCTGAATTTTGGGGGGGGGGAGTCATAGGGGAGAACTGGAAATAATGTGGCACGATTAGACTGGAGCGAGTGGGATGAAACTTGATGGGAAGAACAAGCACATGCCCTCCATACATCAGCGACGGAACCGGGCCAGATTCGGACCCTGGGGGGGGGAGGGGGGGGGGAGCTAAGACGATGAAAATTGGCTTGACCATTTGAGGCTTGAGATGATTGGCTTAAAATAGTCAGTTTCCCAATCTGACCATCGTGGGAAGGGGGGGGGGGAGAATCCGGAGTCTTGAGGCATGTATAACTTCCGAAGGGTTGATCGGATCTGAATGAAACTTGATATTTGAAAAGCCTCATATCTCAAATTTCCGAGATCAGTTCCGACCAGATCCTATGAATGTGGGTGGGGGTGGTTGGAGGGGAGAACCGGAAATCTTGTGACACCCTTATGGTGGAGCGATGAAACTTGGTGGGAAGAGCAAGCACAAGCTATAGTTACGTCACAGTACGACCAGATTCGGGCACCTTTGGGGGAGTTGTAGGGGGTGTGGGTCCGATATTCCGGTCACCGCGAGTTAAGGTACTTCCAGATCCGCAAGGACGATGAAACTCGACTTTGAACATCAGAGACTTAACAAGATTGGCTTAGAAATTGTCATTTCTCAGATTCGACCATCCCTTGAAGTACTATTAAAGCACAATGGACACTTCTAATACTTTATTTTGTATCAAATGCTCCACAAATAAACATTTCCGACTTCCTTTAGATGGCGCTACGAAAATCGACCGTTTTCTTGTTATCCCTTGTCTTTACCTCTCTGGCATTTCGGCGATCCAAATCTTAGGAGCTGGGATATCGTGGCAGGAAATTCAAAAACTCCCAGCAATGCATGATAGAAAAGGATATATTTGAAATGTCACCAATAAGTCAAGCCGCAGATGCAGTTTACCTGATTGTTCTAGTGTGTCATCAAAAGTTCCATGTTTTAATTGCCTATTAAAAGTTTTTCTTTGTGGAATAGTGTTGTGAAGCTTGTTTAACTTGCTTTACAAAATGTACCAGAATATGCAATAAGTTTATAAAAAATAACCTAGGTACAAAAATCATTCAAAAACAAATAGTCTATTCAAATCTGAATTAGACAAGCTGATTTATGCATAAAATAAAGATCTACTAAGTGTTATAAGTAACATCAATTTTATCTTTGTCCAAGCTAGTAAACTGAGCATGTACTGGCCCAAAATAATACGCTTTGAAATATCACAGAGAGGAAACTGCTGAAAAAACTGCCGAGCTAGGGGGTAAGCATTGTTCCTAGGTTGTTACAGAGTGGGATTGGGGTAGTTTGATGTGCCCATTGAACTTTAAAGCAAAATATACTTTTTCATCATCCCCATTAGCCCATGATCGTTTATGCCTCAAGGATTTTGCTAAGAAATTAATTTTTAGCACCCTTAAATTACATATCTTACCGAAAAGTAAAAAAAAAACTTTTGACCAAAATATATAATTATATTCGTGATCCCCAAGGGCCCATGATCTGTTTTGCCTCAAGGGTTTTGTGATTTCCTGAAAGTAAAAACAATTATTTTGAGCAAAATACATATTTTCATGATTTCGATGAGCTTATCATCATTTGTGCAAGAGTTTCGTTACGGATGAATGTTCTAGCGCCCTTAAAGTGAGCATCATCATAGCCAAATCCATAAATATAATAGTTTTTAAGAACGATCCATTCTCACGATTTCAAAGGACCCATGATCATTCTTATCTCAAGGGATTTGCTTACAAATGAACACAACTAACGCACGAATTTGCAAATTCCTATTTTCATCCTCTGATACAGCGTTGCAAGTGCCATATGAGCTTGTAGCTCTTGTCTTCTAAACTCTTAATGAATAAAATATTAGCTTATAAAGTCATTATTGTTGACTATATATGTATATAAATGGTAATGGTGATAGGGATAGGAGAGGAATTTCTGTGAGATTGCTGCAGTAAGAAGCCTTTTCAGAAAACTCACGTTTTTTCAAACGGGGAGGTCAGACGTTTGCATCGGTCATTGATTTTCATCGTCTCTTAACTAATGTATCGCGCAGAAGACTATCCAAATCAGAAGAAGGAAGCTTGTGTTTCATCGGATCATTATTATGTCTCACGTGTACTTCTGGCACGAATTCCCCATGAAACGTTATGTAGCTGCAACCCTTCAGCATGCAACGCTGCCGGCCCTTTGAACCAGTTTTCCGATGAAACGACGTTACCACCAACTTAGGCCGAGTCGCAATGCGTGACAGAAGATGCTTTACACAGCAATTGAAGAACGAGAAGTTTGCCTTCAGATTAACTTTTCGTAACAAGACCAAAGATTTCGACGGGATCAGAAATATTGAATATATATATTGGAACTACTTGATTCAAATAAGCGAATCTTGTAGATTTCCGGTCTTCGCCAAACCCATTTAAAATTTTGCTATAATCTATAACCAGTTCAGATATGGATTCAGCATGCCCTGTATACACTTGCTTCGAGTGGGTTTCGCGGGTCTCCTTTCATTTCAGTTCTGATGGATTTTACATGATATTTAAAAATTCATACCTTCTTTGTTTGACCCTGAGTTTTTCTCCGACCTAACGGGGTTATGAAACCTGGATTAATGACTCGGCATGCCTTTGACTGGGATGGATTTACGAGACGAAGCTGGATGGTGCCAAATTTTTTTTTTTTTTTTTAACGACTCGGATCATCTTTGACTAAAATGAGTGCCCGGTACCTCGGCGAGGTAAAAAATAAACGACTGATAAGACTTAGCAAACGCAGGAGGGGCGAAAGGGTCTTTCGTGAAGGGTGTCGAGAGCTGTAGTGACGAGGGGTCGGAAACCTGCGATGTGCTTGAGGTCGTCTTTGGGGTTTCTCAGCCAAGCTTTATTTTGGCCACCGCTGAGTTTCTTCCCGCCAGGCAGTGGGGTGGCGAGCAAGTCCCTTAGTAAGAGGGGAGTCTTCCCTTCTGCTCACATGTCAGCATTCCTTTACTACCGATGCTGTGTCATGTTTTGGTAGGAACAACGCTGTATCGTTTTGCGGAGCTGGTCTGGGAGTGCCACTCCCACGGTTTTTTAATAAACACATTCAGTGAAGGTCACCCGATAGCTTATCGACCATGTTTCCGACTCGTAAAGGAGAGGACATCTGAAACATGTCTTTATCAACCCTGAGCAGGCCCGTATCCAGGAATTTATTTCAGGGGGAGGGGGGGTTGCCTTTCGGAGGGGGGGGGTTGCCTGCGGGTCGGACAAAAAAGTACAAAAAGACATAAATCAGAGGGAAAAGCCTATAAAAATGAATATTTTTGTATGTTTCGGGGGGGGGGTTCAACCCCGTAACCCCCCTCCCCTCTCGACACGGCCTTGACCCTGAGCTTTGTTTTTCGACTGATACCTGTACGATTCAGGAAAAAGCCTATTTTGCATATGATCAACATATTTCAAATACGTTCATTTCTCTGCTACTTACCTCGTCGCACACGAAATCGATAAGATCCGCCTTTGGTCCATTCAAGACCAATTACTGATACTGTACTCCGAATTCTCTCCTCCGATTGGTCGTTTACCCGTTCACAACCCCATTGGCTTAATTCTATTTGGTAGTGAACATGTCTGAAAATGTGTTTCTTTAGTATGTGTTTTTGTTAGTGATTTTGTAATACTTTTACTGTTTTACTGCACTTATGCCCTCGGGCAGTGCGTTATAAATCATTCATTCATAAATTCACAGATCTTTTTTAGGTGATCGCAGACTTACATTAGTTTCGTTTGTTAAATGCCCTGGAATAACCAACGAAACGACACTACCGTTTCCACCAGCTCAGTAGCTAAAATAAAACTTCTCATCAAAAAAATAAGACTTCTCATTAGCTAAAATAATTGATGCAGTCTGATAATTTTTTTTGAGTTAGTAGCCCCTCTCCTTTTTTCCCTGGGAAGGAAAAAGGTAGCCCTGATCTGTCTTTCTGAATTGAAAGGGGGAGGGGGGGGGGAAGTCACAGTAGTGTGATTCTTCCATCTTACTGATGGATTTTCCGGTACTTTTAGTGGTTCTTCTTTCAGTGTTTTTTCTTTTATTTGATCATATTCTGGAAAAGCAATACCAAAATAGAGTCTTCTGGAGAGACAGGACAGTGGGAGGAGGGGGTTCGGGTCATGGAGACGTCTCAGCAAGGATCACAATAAATCAGAAGAAAAACAGACGAAAACTTTTTTTTATGGCACTTGCCCGTCGGCCAGATAGCTATCGCAATTTCTGTCCGTCCGTCGGTCTGTCGGTCAGTCCGGGTTTTACTAGTTTGGGCACTTCCACATAAGCGAGGGCGATGGAAATTGGCTGGCGTATTTAAGACCCCAAAATAAGTCCGAAAAGGTCATTTCCCCGATCAGAACAACGTAGGGGAGTGGAGGTGGTGGGAATCCGAAATTTTGAGGTATTTACAACTTTTGAATTCAAATCCGGACCGGATTCCGTGACTTTGGGGGGAGCTGGAGGGAATAATCGGAAATCCTGGGAAATACTTAGAGTGGAGGGATCGGGATGAAACTTGGTGGGAAGAAACGTGTAGTTCTTCCGGAATCCGGGAAAAACATGAAAGTTGGTTAAAAGAAAAACTTTCATTTGAAGTTGATTAAATGTTTGATTTAGGGGTAACAAGACATGCTGAGCTTGATGGTGAAAATCATTTTCTCGCCGGACAAGTAGTTCGTCCAGAATCTGGCAAAAACCCGAAAGGTTGTTAAAAGTAAAGTTTCATTTGAAGTTGATTAAATGTTTGATTTAGGGGTAAGAGACATGCAGACATGCTTTCAGCATCGTGGTGAAAACCATTTTCTCGCTGGACAACTAGTTCACCTGGAACCCGGCCAAAACCGGAAAATATATTAAAAGCAAAAGTTTTATCTGAAGTTGTTAGATGATAGATTTAGGGGTAAGAAGAGACGCTGAGTCTGTATTTAAGTCAAAGTTTTATTTAAAGTTGATTAGATGTTCTTTCTAGGGATAATGAGATACGCTGGATTCGTTTCTGAATTTTCTTTTTTTGCTGGACTAGTAGTTCGCTCGGAATTCGAGCGAAACCGCAAACTTGGCAGAAGTAAAGCAGGAAGTTTCGGTCAGTATAGTCAAAATAGATATAGCTTATAGAGGTATAGATAGATAGATAAATAGAATATCTGAACTCGGTTTTCTCTGATGATTAGCCTAGCGAAGACTGGATCTGGCGAAGACAAGACCCAATTGTCTGGATCAAATCTTAGATTTTTGGGATCCCATCGACACCTTTGGTCTTGTTAACCCATAAATCTTACAAGAAGAAAACAGTGGAGTACAAAAGAAAGTATGGAGACGTTATTAGGGAAAACAACACATAGAAACAAAATCTACTTTAGAGGCAAACGAATACGCCCATGAGGGGGCGACAGACACGCGTACACCGTCTCGGAAAGTTTTCTGTGGAGAATAGACAATTCCTCTGTGATATCCGGTAGGCGAGTACTTACTAATAATTTTAGAATTCTTTGCCAAGGAGGAGAAAAAGTAGAAATTGACAAAAACGAAAATAAGAGGATCTCATAGCTTTAAATGCTTTTCTTTAAAATAGGATAAACACCAGATAGAAAAAGAATAGAATGGTCAAAGAAGGAAGAGCGGGAAGAGTATAGTCTGCCAAGAGCTGTCCGATTGTATTTCCCCCTGTTAGCAACAATTTTCGAATAACCCAGTTGAGTTCTTAGTCTACAGTCGGAAACCGTCCGGGATCGGAAAGAACGAATATTTTTAGTAATGTTAATACCCAACCACCGAATAGAATTAATATAAAACTTCAAGCAATTTAAAGACGCGGGTGGCCCAGAGTTAAAAGACAGATGTTCGCATGTTTTTACATTAAAGAGAGTCCAATATTGAAAAAAAAAGAGGAAACCTTCTGAACCAAACACGGTAACTCGCTCCTATATCGTCTAATTAATAGAAGGTCATCTGGATATGAATGATATGAAACATTTGAATAGCGAAGAAGATAAGAAGAAGAGATAGGGGGATGAGAAGAGAAGGGAATGAGATAATTTTGAAGAAAACTGGTGTGAGGATTCATTGGGTCAAGGGTAAGGTCAAGTTCGTACATGGGCTCTGTAGCCCTACATTTAGGGGTGGGGGTGGGGGGTTCAAATTGAGGGACAAACAAATTATTTTTAAATAGCTAATATGATAGTCCATTATGGTGTAAGAAGGCATGCTGAGCACGATACTGAAAACCATTTTCTCGCTGGACAATTAGTACGTTCGGAATCAGGCAAAAACCGGAAAGCTGTTTAAAAGTAAAAGTTTCATTTGAAGTTGATTAAATGTTCGATTTAGGGGTGGAAAGACATGCTAAACACGCTGGTCAAAGTCATTTTCTCGCCGGGCAACTAGTTCGCCCGGAATCCGGCCAAAACCGGAAAATTTGTTAAAAGCAAAAGTTTGATTAGATGACAAATTAAGGGGTAAGAAGAGAGGCCGAGTCTGTATATGACAATCATTTTTTACCCAGACACATAATTAGTCCGAAATCCGGTTGCAACCGGATTTTTTTTTTAATTCAAACTTTTATTCAAAGTTGATCACCGGTAGATGTTCTTTACAGGGATTTGACGCTGGACTTGTTTCTGAATTTTCTTTTTTTGCTGGACTAGTAGTTTGCTCAGAATTCGGGCGAAACCGGAAACTTGGCAGAAGTAAAGCAGGAAGTCTCGATCACTTCTCGGTCACTATCGTCAAAATAAATATGACTTATAGAGGTATATCTGAACTTGGTTTTCTCTGATGATTATCCTGGTGAAGAGTAGATCTGGCGAAGACAAGACCCTATTGTCTGAAACAAATATTAGATTTTTGGGATCCCATCAACACCTTTGGTCTTGTTAAATAGGATCCGATGACCATTCAGGTTTTCTCGTCTCAGCGCGTACATTTTCCTGCGGTACAGCGATATACTCGGTTTGTCGTAGAAAATGAATACTATGAGAATAATATGCGTTTAATTCAAAATTACTGTTAGCGAAACTGTGACGTAATTGATATGGGACTCGTATTGAACTAAGTAGCGTAATAAGAGTAGAAATGTCAAAAAACATATTTGCACTTTCCAGCTGCTGCGAGTAAACCACTTGATTTCTGGGTTTTGGAGAACCAGGGCACATTTTTAATGATACAGGAGTGCTGCGTGAAGCCGCCACCCTAAACTCCTATTTTTGGGAACTTAGGGAAAAAGAGTAAAGGTTGAGATAAAATTCAGTGGAGTATCCTGAAAGGAAGCTTAGAACCTTCACTTTCTGCTGGTACCATAGTTTACTTGTAATTGTTCAAGGCTAAGCTAGAGAACACAAAAGAATGTAGGCACCCAAGTGATCATGAAGTCGCCCACTTTGCTAAAAATAGTATTTTGCTACATGGTGAAGTTAGAGGCCAGCTGTTTGGTCAGAGTGGTTCCTTGACCTTTTGCAAATAACGAAATTTGCTGTTTTCTTGGAATTTGCATGATTTTTCTGGGGTGGCAGCTTCATGATCCAAGGTGGCAGGATCATGTACCATGGCCAATTGGGGGGTGGGCGGTGCCATAGTAAGGGCAGCTTCATGCAACACTCCTGTATACTGAAAGACAGAGCAAGGTGATCAACATCCCCTACATCTTCTTGGACACAGATAAAGGAGGCATTCCGATTTGGTGAAGAAATAGCATGATCGATGGTTAGCAAGAGGTGCTATTAGCCACAGTGTTTGTGGGGGGGGGCAAGGTATTTACCGACTGGCTGGTAATTTTTACCAACTGATTGAGAAAAAACGACCGTGTTGACGAAAAATTGGCTGATTTTAAGAAAAACTACTTTTTTTAAAAAAAAGATCGACTATTTTTACTAGACATTTTTTACCGACTGCTCGACAACATTCGGGGGGGGGGGGGGTCCCCCCCTCCACCCCTAGTTGTGACGCCCCTGTGGTTAGCAACACTATCAAAATGATGCACATATGAATAATCCAGAGTTTTGTCAATAATTTAGTAATCTGGACGAGAATCCAATAGAGTTTCACTGCTGACAGATTTGCTGTAGACATTCGTGTTAAGATCACTGGCCAAAATAAACCTGCAACCACATTGCTAAGAACAGACTTCAGGATCTCAGAAGTTTTGGCAAATTTATTAATGGCGATTACAGATTTGTTATGACATGGGAGATAAGCGTTAGTGAGCAGTTTTTTTCAAGGCTCACAATTAGGAAATGATCATCCGAATGGTAACAAGGCGGCGCAAGAAATTTAGGCGGCGCAAGGAAATTTCGGCGGCGTAAGGAAATTTGGGCGGCGCTTGACTATGCAAACTAGGTCTCCCGAAGATCTTCTAAACGTGGCTTTAACATTTGTCACAAAAACAAGATGAGAAAAACAACATCTTTTGAACGGCCGATGGGATCTTAACGAAACCTGATATTTGGAAAGACCTCGTGTCTCAAATGTCCTATTTAAATTCCGGACCTGATCCAATTAATATTGGGGGGGGGGGGGGCGTCTGGAGAGGAGAACCGGAAATCTTGTGAAACGCTTGGAGTGGAGCGATCGGGAAGAAACTTGGTTGGAAGAACATGCACAAGCACAAGCAAGAGAATCTAATAGAGTTTCATTGCGGACAGATTTGATGTACACATTCGTGTTAAGATCACCGGCCAAAATAAATTTATAACCACCTGCAACCGCATTGCGAAGAACAGACTTATTAATGGCAATTAAACATTTGTTAGCACATGGGAGATACGCGTTAATGAGCAGCATTTCCGAGGCGCACAATTAGTAAATGGTCATCCGAATGGTAACAAGGTGGCGCAAGGAAATTAAGGCGGCGCTTGATTATGCAAGCTAGGCCTCCCGAGGGTCTACCGTACGTGGCTTTAGCATTTGCCACAAAAACAAGATGGTCAGCACTACGCCGAAGGAATTTAATACTTGTCGAAGTTACTAGATGCTCTTGCAGGCATAATACATCAAAATCACTAAGCACGACCCGACATAATGCCCTAGGAAAACTTGTGTTCCTGGATCCGACTATCTTTGGGGTGTTGAGCGAAGGGGAATCTGGAAATTACTGCCCTCCGTAAGTTGCAAACGGGCTGTCTGATTTGAGTGAAACTGTATGGCTGGTAAGAACTGGTGACCTAAATAAGCAAAACTTTCGTCCGGACCACTTGCGGACACGGTTGGAAGAGTTGGAAGAGGTGGGGGGACTTTTTGAAGGAAAAAAACGGATGGGAAGAATAGGATGCAAGTTAGAAAGTACCGACCACCGTAGCGGAGGGGGGGGGGGGTGAACCAGAAATACTGGGATACGCTTTGAGTGGAGCAGTTGAGTGGTTCCGGTGGTCGTGAGTTAAGGTATTTCCAGATGTGCTAGGACGATGAAATTTGGCTTGGTCATTAAATACTTGGCATGATTAGTTTAGAAATAGTTAGTTCCTTGATCCGACGATCGCGGTAGGAGTGGAGGAAGAGGGAATCCTGAATCTTGAGGCATGCATAACTTTTGAACGGCTCATGGGATCTTAATGAAACTTGGTATTTGGAAAGACCTCGGGTCTCAAATCTCCTATTTAAGTTCCGGACTTCATCCGATTAATATTGGGTGAGGGTGGCGGCTGGAGAGGAGAGGAGAACCGGAAATCTTGTGAAACGCTTAGAGTGGAGCAATCGGGAAGAAACTTGGTTAGAAGAACTTGCACAAGCCATGGATATATCAGTGACATAACCGGACAACTTTTACTTTTACTACTTTTCCGATGACAAGATAGTTTTCACCATCGTATTCGACATGTCTTCTTACCCCATAATCGACTATCACATTATCTGTCTAAACATATTTCATTTGTCCCTTAATTTAAACACCCTCCCCCACCCCTAAATGTAGGGCTACCTAGCACATCTACGAATTTGACCTTACTCTTGAACCAAGGAATCCTCGCACCAAGTTTCATCAAAATATCTCATTCCCTTCGAGAGTTATAGTGCGTAAAGACGGACAGAAGGACGGACGCACGGACGGACAGACGGACAACTTTTGCGATGTCATAGGTATCCCGCCAATTATGTTTTGGGATCCCAAAAAGTATTTTATTGTTGAACTTGGCTGTCATGATGCGGACTTTAAAGGCGCTAGAAATGCATCTGTAAGCAAAACCCTTGAGGCAAAAACGATAGCATTTCTTAGGGATCATTGATATATACCGTTTGGTCAAAAGTAGAATCCTTGTGGCACAAATGATTATGGGTTGAGATGTATCGTTTGATAAAAAGTACTTTTCGAGATTGCGGTGAAGATCGGCACTTTAAGGGAGCTAGAACCTTTGTAAGCAAAACCCTTGCAAAACCCTTTGCTTAAAAGTATTTTTCTTAATTTGCGGTCATGATTGGTGCTTTAAGCGGATTTCGAAAGTGTCGATTTCTAAGCCAATCTTGTCGAATTTACAACTCCACTGTATTTCAGCTTGACTATATCATTCGCAATCTCTCTACAATGATTGATTTGCCACCACTTGCCTTAACTGCTTGCTTGTTCGAACAAAGGCTTTGCCATCAAACACAATAACGCAATAGACGTACACCACACCATATTTCGTTGCAAGAAAACGTAGTAATTGCGTTGTAACGACAGGAAAGAGTTCTGGCGTGTCAGAACTGCGTGTAAGATCGCATAGAGGCCATCTAGCGTTTCAGAAATGCATATACCCTGGTAGCTCTGTTTGGCCACTATCCTAAGTGACCCACTACCCTATGGATTCGACTTTTTACTATGTCTACACAAGTGTTGATTAGACATAGTAAAAAGTCGAATCCGTAGGGTAGTGGGTCGCTTTCCCTTTCTGCTGCTAAAACGTATGCAAAACCTCCATTACCTGGGACACAGATGACAGGTTTTCCACTCACTAACCTGTGGATCTATTTTGCCATGTCTGATCCAAGTGCTGACGGTGAGGTATGGGGGGATTAACAGAAACTAGTCTGCTTGGAAACGCTGAACAGGAATATGGCCAATTTAAGCAAAGAATGACTCTTCCACGAGCAGAGCTATACTAGTGTGAAGAAAGAATGACTCATCCAGGCGCAGAGCTAGAATATTGTGAAGAAAGGGGTAGGGGTATGATAAAAACTAGAAAAAGCGTTTCAGGAGATTTCGGGTGTCCCCCTCCAGCCCCCCCCCCCCCCAGTTATCGGATCCGATCCGAATTTGACAATGAACATCCAAGACACTTGTTCTTGATACCTGTCAAGTTTAATGCACGTCCGATTATCCGTTCCAAAGTTATGAGTGTTACTAATTTCCGGATTCCCCATCTTGCCACTCCCCCATTGATGGTCGGATCGGGGAAGTGATTATTTCAAAGTTAATCCGGTTGGGTCCCTGATATGCGTGCCAAGTTTTATCGTCCTAGGTCATGTGGAAGTGCCCAAACTAGCAAAATGTGGACAGACCGACAGACAGACAGACATTACGATCGCTATATGGCAATTGAGTAAGTTCAAGTGCCATACAAATTTAGGCTGCTTAAAGTTCGAACAGAAGGGTTGGCTTAGTTTGATTAAAGTACAACGGTTTATTTCCTGTGGTATGATACATGTCATTTACCCTGGCTTTTCGGCTGAATACAAACAAAAATATAATCATTTGTGAAGGAATAGGGTAGCAACATAAGCAAGATCTGGGCAAGAGCAAGGCAGAAATTAGTTGGGCTTTGTCATTGCAAAAAATGAACAGGCCTGACCTTTTTAATGCCAGACTACTATAAATACTTGCAGAGCTGTATCAAAGAAAAGGGGCTGTATCCTGGTAAGTAGTCTCTGTAAATTTGAGGAATAGACAGTCGACGAATAGACTACAGTTCAGGAGGGGCTAGGGTGGGAGGGAATAGGTGCTTATGAGAAACCATACCAAAGGTTAGAACTCCTACAAGCTGACTCCTACAAAGTACCTGGTTTCTATCTTTATCGTCTTTTTAGATCGGTCAGTAGGCCCGCTCTTCTTGGACTGTACTTATGCCCTTGGGCACTGCGTCATAAATCCCTCATTCATTTCCTTTTTCGACTTTTCTATCCAAACAAGATGGGAATAATTTTTGCAAGTCTGCAAAATAAATCTGTTCATATACGGAAAGACACATCTCGTATTCTTGAACAAACCTGTGCCAGACAGACATTTTTCTTTAATTTCATAAAAAACAAGACCAAAGGTTTCGATGGGATCCCAAAAATTCAATATCTGATCCAGACAACTGGGTCTTGTCTTAGCCAGATCCAGTCATCGCCAGACTCCTTGAACATTTTTACAATTAAAATTCAGAAACAGATTAAGGCCAAATAGCTAGTCATCTTCAGATGTGGATTCATTATGTGTGTTTACCCCTATAAGTCATATCTGTTTTGACGAAAACTTCCTGCCACCTCTGCCAATTTCCTGGTTTCGGCCGAACTCCAGAACTACTTGTCCGGCGAAAAAAGAAAGCTCAAAAACGAACTCATGGTATCTTCTTTCCCCAATAATGAACATCTAATCAACTTCAAATAAAAATTTAACGTATAACAAATTTTCCGACTCCAGCCGGATTCCGGTCGAACTAAATTTCCGGATAAAATATGATTGTCAAACACGGATTCAGCATCTCTTCTTACCCTTAAATCGGTTTTCTAATCAACTAGAAATAAAACTTAAGCTTCTAACAATTTTCCGGTTTTGGCCGGATTCGGGGGGAACTACATGTCTAGGTAGAAAACTTTTTCACATCAGTGTTCAGCATGTCTTATTGCCCAAAATCGAACATCCAATGAACTCCAAACAAAACTTTTACTTTTAACAAACTTTCCTGTTTTGGCCGGATTCCGGACGAACTACTTGTTCGAAGACAAAATGGTTTTCACCATCGTGTTCAGCATGCCTTCTTACCCCATAATCGACTATCAAATTAGCTGTTTCAAAATATTTTGTTTGCCCTATAATTTGAACCCCCTCCCCCACCCCTAAATGTAGGGCTACAAAGCCCATCTACGAAATTGACTGGTCCGACGACCCAACGAATCCTCACACCAAGTTTCATCAAAATATCTCATTCCCTTCGAGAGTTATCGTGCTTACAGACGGACAGACGGACGGACGGACAGACGGACAACTTTTGCGATGTCATAGGTATCCCTCCACTTACTTTTTGGGATCCCAAACACATGTAAATTAAACAAACAATTTACCATTAACGGCCACGGTTAAGACAAAAGGATCCTGATTGTGGCCGCAATTCTAACCACCATGAATCCGCTATATCATTCCTTATAGGTAATGAAGGAATGATATAAAAAAAGAATAATAAATATATAACATTAAATAAATACCCTTTCCTCTTATCACACTTCTTTCCTTTTCGAAGAATGTGATTTAACCATTCTCTTGAATGTCAGTCATACTGCTGAGATTTAAAAACGAACTAAATAAAGGTCAGTCCAATTTGTTTACTACCGCTTTGAACATCTTCCGGTTTCCAGTTTGAAAGTAAGAGTAAAATGGATCTATTCGGGCTACAAAGAGATCGCAATGCTAGTAATGAATGTGGAAATTCAGTGAAAAGGGGGGCAGGGGGGGGGGGGGGGTGCTTAGCATGCCCTGAAGGAACGGTCTGGAAGCTCTTTGTAGAATGAGTTCGTTACAGTAAAATTCTAAAAAAATATGTCCGGAAGCGGACTCCTTTGAATTTGAGAATATTTAAAATAATCAGAGGGTTATTGAGTCCTGGATGAAATGGTATATTCAGAGACCGTATGCACCTGGCATATCTAAGATAACATAAAGTTTCGGGGATCGTTAAGCTCATACCGAGGGGTTGCTCACTCTCCGCCACCGGTGTACACCTCGACACGGCACCGACACGGCACCGGCACGGCACCGCGGCACCGGCACGGCACCGGCACGGCACCGCGGCACCGGCACGGCAAAGGCACGGCAACGGCGCAACACCGCGGCACCAGCTCGGCACCGGCACGGCACCGGCGACAATTTTTCCGGCCACGGACAAATTTTCTGCAGATTACTCTTCGCCATCTGGTATCTGGTATCTGGCGCCCAATAACGAAGGTACTTGAATGAAAGAATTATTGAAAACATGCAACCGAAGAAGAAGCTGAACTAGATATGAGGAGATGCTGTTGACCAAATGCGCAAAGTGGTCAACCATGGTTTGGTACTGGTGCTTGGCGATACTTGGATTTTTCGATATATCGATATTTTCACTTTCGATATTAGATAATCGATATATCGATATTTCCGCTTTCGATATTCAACAATCGATATATCGATATTTTCACTTTCGATATTCGATAATCGATATATCGATATTGATATTTGCTTACCATGCTTCGTTTCGCCAAAATCTAAGAACCAAATTTTCATTAAATAGCATCTTGGATCATTTCAAACTCAGAATAAATGAGAAATCAATTAGGGGAAACATATTGTCCAATTTCGGATATATAAGTGTAGGTTAGTTCGGATTATTTACAATAATTACGATGAACAAATATCGTTTTCGATAGCGATATTTACGTTTCGATATCGTATATTTACGTGGTGCGATATATCGATCGATCGATATCCGATATATCGCATACTGGATCATCTCGAACTCCGGATAAATAAGAAAGGAATTGCGGAATACACATTGCTCCAATTTCGTATATATAAGTGTGGGTTATGTTGGATTAATTGCAATCTTTACGAATGAACAAATATCGTTATCGATATCGATATTTACTTTCGATATCGATATTTTGTCCGATACATGGATATATCGTTATCGGTATCGAATATCGCCCAAAACTTGAGTCAGCTTCAGTATATTTTGCTTCTGGTGAAGGCAATTCAGTGGCGACCAATCTTTTTTTTATATTTGTAGAGTGTGCTAAGAATGATACTTGGCAGGCATATTTAACTTGGAAAAAGTCAATTTCCCCATCAGACACTCTGGGAGTGCAATAGAGGTATGCTTATTTGAACGTTCGTGCTTCGAACTTTGCCATTTTCATGCACTTGCTGTGGCTAAATATATGTACCAGTTAGCCTAAGTATGTAGTCAAGGAAGGAAAAGATTGGTTCATAAATTCTTTTATAGAGCCAACCACATTCCTTAAAGTACTCATCATAACCACAAAGTACAGAAAATACTTTGGAGCAAAACATATATTTTCATGATCCCCATGAGCCCATGATTATTTGTGAAACAAGGGTTTTGCTTCAAAATGAATTTCCAGCTCCCTTAAAGGACCCCTCGCACTAATCACTCTTCAACTTACAGTATTTTAAAGTATTTGAATACTTTAACTATGCTGTGCTTTCAATAAATAACTAACTGTTTTGGCTGTTTTAAGCCTTTTCCGAGACCCGTTGACTTCTAGCGAAACAGGGAAACAATTTGCATAACCGATTTTCCTGATGGAAAAAATTTTCGCAGACAACCGTCGCGCAACCGTCTCGAACCGTCGACAGCGTGATACACATCGAAGGTAGCAAAACACGGCAAGTGAGAAAATCAGCGAGGTTTTGTTAGAGGGGTTAGAATGTACCGCACGAAACGTGGGTCTCCGGGTTTCGAAATATATGTAATGATTACGGAAGTAGGTTGCATTAGTATTATAGGTTGCATTAGTTTGAGCAAAATATACAACTACGTGATCCCAATGAGCCCACAGTCACTTTTGCCTAAAGGGTTTTGCTTTCACATGAATTTCTAGTGCCCTTAAAGTGCAAAAATAAAATACTTTTCACCAGATCATTCTCTTGATTTCCAAGGGCCCACAATCATTCTTATTTCAAGGGTATGGCTTATAATTAAACACGAGAAACCCAAGAATTTACAAATTCCTAAATTTCATCCTCTGACCCAGCCTTGCAAGTACCATATGAGCTGCTAGCTCTTGTATTCAACACACATTGCCGACTTCATTCTCGGCCAATGTCTGATGAAATTTGTTTACATGTACATCAGAAATCGTGCTTTATCACAATACTGTAATTTGAAGTAAAAAAAACCTCGGCACCGGCTTGGCACCGGCACGGCACCGGCTCGGCACCGGCACGGCACCGCGGCACCGGCTCGGCACCGGCACGGCACCGCGGCACCGGCTCGGCACCGGCTCGGCACCGGCACGGCACCGGCACGGCACCGGCACGGCACCGGCACGGCACCGCGGCACCGGCACGGCACCGCGGCACCGGCTCGGCACCGGCACGGCACCGCGGCACCGGCACGGCACCGCGGCACGCGCCACTTGGTGTACATCGTTTTTGGGAGTGAGCAACCCCTCGGCTCATACCAACTGCGAATCATAGTTGACTGTACTAAACGGATCTGAATGAATTTATTACATGCAACCTAATAATAAGGCATTTGCACAGTACATACAGAAAATAAAGGTAAATGAACGCTTAATAAGAAAAATAGAGGGTACACAAAATCTACAACGACAGCAAAAGATTAATAAACGCAAAACAAGAAATACACAACGAAACACGAAAAGAACAAGAAGTTACTGCATGAGCTGACGCATTGGGCAAGGGGCGAGTCATTGGGCAATCTGTCAGCTCAAATTGTTTGCGCGATATTTCGGCCCTTCTTGGCAAGGGTCTTCACCATGTTTCGTTGTCTATTGTTTATCAAGTTCCTTCCTAAACAATTTGTTGGTTATCTAAATTGTAGACAAACCACTTCATTGAAGAGCATCCATGTTCGCGAGGTAGTGGGGCATTCACATTTTGCATTTTAATAAAAAAAAACAAATTACCGTAAACTTGTAACCTACAACACGATATTTGATAAAAAGAAATTGCTTCTACTTGGACATCATCGAGTTAAAACTTTGCCGTATTTTCGAAGAGCTTTGGATCGCTTGCGAGATTGTTTGCCGACTTTATCGAATTGAGGAGGAAATACCACACCTGTGTTGTACTGCCACTGTAATTCATAGATAAATTAGATGACATTGAAACACATGATTTGCAGCGGACCTTAGTTCCTATTAATGTTATTCCTGATGATATTGCGTGAGTAATTCTTCATTCCATAAATAAAAGAGACAACTTTTGTTGTGGTGCGAATACGTCAATCATATATTCCCGTGCGGATTCTCTCTACTTTAGTCTGATGGCTTGGAACTCAAAAACAATCTCCAACTTTTCCGTACGAGACTGACGATGCTGCTGAAATTTTTGGCAGTAATTCCAGTGCGGCACCGCCATACTTGATGACCTGTCTGCACTATCAAGTTCAAGAGAATTTCAGAACTTCACACTACTTTGGCCTGCAATAATTCAACGAAGACAAATTTTCTGTTTACTTTACCTGTTCTCCTAGGCTTAAAAAAAATCACTTGCGCAAGACGGGACAAAATGTATTAATGCAATGTTTTGTGACAATATATTATATACGACATGTATTGTGATAAGAAACTACTACTCACTACCTAAATATTCCTTCAGCCTAAGCTGACTAAGATTCATAGGTGACTGCGCTAAACGGATACGTCAGCACTGTTTATTTCTGAGATATTTCGGCCCTTCTTGGCAAGCGTCCTCCTTAAGCTTAAGGCTAGAAAAGTGAACCTGTTATAAAATAAATTAGAGGGAGGCCTATTGTAAAATAATAAATTAACTGGATGGATCTCACCTTATGTGAGAGAGAGAGAGATACGGGTTTAATACAAACAACCGACAGTGAGACACTGAAACTACTAGATACTAGATAATTTTTCTAGCAATGAACGGCAGTGAACGGCAGCCATGTGTTTGGGGGGGGGGGGGCATCCTTATAAGGGGAAAGAATCGTTACATAAATATTAGATCATGGTTTATTTCTTCGTAAGAATCGCTTGGAGTTAAAGTTGATGCTGAGATCGCAGTTTGAACATAAATGCTGTTTTTGATGTTTCGTTGGGTCGTTGACATGGTAGAGATTTGTCCGCGTTGTGATTGAATTTGGATTTGCTACGGAGAAGGGCTTGTCGTCTGATTTTTTACTAATAATGCCATTCCATTACTGAAGACAAATACATTCAAGTAAACACCTAAATCGTATAAACTCACCTTACATATCAGTATAGTGCAGTCGACTATAATAGTTGCTCACTACTCCAACTCGCTTCAAGTCTTCCCTCGGTACGCTACTCTTAACGGTCTTCCCTCTCTTTCCCACTTTTCACCATCCAACCTATACCTCATAATCAGTAGTTAATTAATCAAAAAATATTTTTTTTAATTTATTCTTAAACAGCAAACGATTATCACACTCCCTACTGCTGACATTCGTTCATTCCACCATTTACAGTTACAAAGTATAGTCTGGGGCCCAAGTATCAATATGTGAAAAGTAGCTTTCCCGTCGGGGGCAGCTGATACGACGATGGATTCTAGGTAAATCGACCACGCTGATTTCGAATCTGGGCGGGATACTGCGATCAGACATGTGCTAAAGATGTTACGCACCAACACTCAAATTCGGATGTCTTGGCGTTCCATTTCATTTTTCTAAAGCGGGGAAAACTATTATCAGCTAACCAGCTACGGTGATTCCAACTCTGACTAATAACTATCCTTCAGAAACAATGGAAAAGTTTATTTAGGTATGTTTATTTACGGTGAAAGAGTACATTTATTAAAACCATATTTGCAAAAGTTGGTCCTGTCAACTTTTATATTTAATCACAAATGAGTTAGGCTTCGAAATCCTCTTCTTTCTCGTCTATTACAATGTCATTGACACATTTCCCCCCGAATGCGCACAGTAAATCACGAGATCTCTTGGTTACAGCACATGATCATTTTTGCTTCAAGGTTTCTTGCAGGCACAAAAAACACCGACCACACTGTCTGGAAAAATATGGCCCATCAGTTGCCACTGATTTTGCTCCCCCACTTATCTCATCGGCCCATCCATAGTCCAGTGGGTTCAAAGAGACAGGTCTTGGGTCGTGAGTTTGCGTCTACACGGAAAATTGCAAAAATGCACGCAGCCAGTGAAAACAAAAATGATCTGTCGGTGGGTGGCAGCCACACGAGCACCTTTTTGCGTGGCAAAAGATGTATGCAGAGATCATTTTTGGACAATTCTTCAGCCGTTTCATAGTATGGCTGTCACTCTGCTTTAAAAGGACAGAAAAGTTTTCTCTGATTTGTGATGTCTTGTACACACTACCATCATTTACACTTTGGTTCAATTTCCATCACAAGTTCCTCAAGCATTTATCGAGATACCTGGCCTTCTCTGCAACAAGATGACGACCCCTGCATCCAGAAGCAAGAAGAATATCTCGCTCAGTTAGTGCACAAGCATGTTCAATTACTATGTTAACGCTACTTGACGCTTCAGAAACTTTGTGAAGTTGAGACTCTGGCCTCTCTTTACATTTTTTTTTCAGGTAAAAGAGGAAAGTGTCAGTATATGAAAAGTCAACACTTTGAGACCTTAACCGTTGGACCATGGGACTAGGAGTTGATGTTGATGTCCAAGTTGCACAGTGTCAGAAGTCCCATCAGCTAACAAGACTGAGGACTTAGAAGTGGAAAAAACTTTTTCCTACAATTTTCCTGCAACACACAATCACAAAAATCAGGTTTTGACATTGCAGTCATGAGCTTTTTTGCAGCAAATCACTTGGCTTGTCTAACACTTTAGCCTGTGACAAAGGAGCGATGTCAGTTTTTTGGCACAAATACACATAGAAAAGTCGATCAGTTTTCTCTTTTATGGGCTGTTGGCAAACAGCATCCATTTTTGGCAAACCGTAACCATCTACAATCTCTTCTTACACTGATTAAAGATTGAGAAACCCCTTGATAAACTTTTCATGATATTTGGCCTTCTCACTGGATGCCACCAAAGATTTAGGTGCTGCCAATGGCAGCACCTGCCATTGTAGTCATCAGAGGCCTATAAGGACGGATACATCGTAAGCCATGGAGGCGGAGTCGGTTTTCTATGTAATTCGACGATTCCTAGCCGAGCTCTAAGTATACCTGTCCCCAGAAAACCTGAGCATGAAGTTCTTTGGCTCTGGACAAGACCACGATACCTACCGAAAGAAGTATCGTCCATTATCTTTGGTGTAGTTTATTACCCGCCACGAGCATCTTTCCGGAAGGATCTTGTACTTTACTTACAGCATTCTGTAGACTACATCAGATCGGAATTTCCTTACGCCGGAATTCAAATCATGGGCGATTTTAATGACTTGAAGACCAATTGGCTGTCTAGTTCGCTTTCATTGACGCAAGTTGTCAAAGTCCCAACACGCGAAAATAAAGCACTAGACCTCATATTTACAAACACTGAAGAATTCTACAGCCCCCCCTACACACTCCCGGCTATCGGCATGAGTGATCATCTTACTGTAATATGGGAGCCCAACAGAAAACCCCCCAACAGATCGAAATCAGTAGTGAAGTATCGCCCGCGTACACAAGAACAGATCCAGATTTACCGCGAGTGGCTCACTAGGAAAAATTGGTCGACGGTTCTTGCTATGAAGAGTGGCAACGACATGATGCAAGAAGTCGCCGCGCAGCTTTTCCATGAGTACCAAGAAGTATTTCCTGAAAAGACAATACTGGTTAAGTCACAAAGTAAGCCATGGGTCACCAAAGAGATGAAGAACCTCATAAAAACGAGAAATGAGCTCTATAAGTCGGGATATCGTGAGGAGGCTAAGAAAATGCGCAATGTGATTTGCCTTAAAGTAAAGAAATCAAAAAAGGAATTTGGTGCTCAAGTAGTGAACAAGCTATGGAAATCTAATCCTTCTAGATTCCACCAAAAAGTTCAGGAGATTATGGGACAAAATAGAAAACAGACAACTATTTATGGAGTTGATGGTGAACCCGTAAGTGCTAACCAGATCAACTCGCACTTCGCAAATATCTGTCGCACGCACCCACCTCTAGCCGAGCTACCTGAAAATGGACCCGTCGAAGAAATCCCGATCATTCACCCAGAAGCAGTATGCGAGAAGCTCAAACGACTAGACACCAGGAAGAGTAACTACCCCCTAGAAATTCCTATCGAGCTGATAGCTACGTGCTCCGAGGAACTTGGTCCCATTCTGGCAGCCTGTTTCAACCAATGTCTCATCGATGGTGCATTTCCTGACTGCTTCAAGTCAGCCTATATCACTCCTATTCCCAAAGTAAAAAAACCGCTTTCGCCGAACGACCTGCGCCCTATCTCAAAAACACCGTGTCTTTCTAAGGTGTTTGAAGGTTTCATTTATGAATATCTATTCGAAGACATCGAAGCAAATTTAGATCCCCGGCAATTTGGGTTCCGGCCCGAACACAACACCACCCACTATCTCGTAAGCCTCATTGATGATCTGATGAGACATCTCGAGAAAGATGAGGCATACGCAGAAGTGCTAATCAGTGACATCGTAAAGGCTTTCGACAGCCTTAATCACCGAGTAGCCATCAACCGAGCGAAAAAAATGGGCGCTCGGCAGTTTCTTTTGCGTATGGTAGCCAGTTTCTTGCACAAACGGAGGCAGTGTGTCGCGCTCGGAGACAAAGAAGTATCTGAATTTGCTGAAATTTGGTGTGGAGCCCCTCAAGGGACACAATTAGGACCGCTACTTTTCCTGATCGTGTTCAACTCCGTCCTAGCAGAATCACAGAGTCGCTACAAGTTCGCCGACGACCTGTCGAGCATTTCATTCCGAACCTCAACTAGGGTCGCAGAGCAAATCACCATCTCATCTATATTTTCCAAGCTAAAACACGACCTTCAAGATGTCATGCTTACTGTTAGCGAAACAAAGAGCCATGTGTTACAAGTTAGCTTCTTAAAATCTGCGATCCCCCCGCAAGACGATATTGGACTAGACATCAAGGATCAAATAAAAATTTTGGGGGTGATTTTCAAAAGCAACCTTAAATGGGATCCGCATGTTGAATCCATTCTCCAAAAGGCTGCCCTATGTCTGAAATCGTTTGCATGCCTTACCCGATTCAACATCAACGTCTCAATTATGCGTGGGCTATACTGCATGTACGTCCGGTCCCAGACCGAATACGCCTGTCCAGCTTGGCATCCAGGACTAACTGCTGTGCAAACCGAAAAACTTGAAAATGTCCAGAAACGGGCATGTAAAATTATGCTTGGGGCTAATTACATGTCCTATGATGACAGCCTGCAAAAACTGAGGCTGCAAAGGCTGGCTGAAAGGCGTCACGACCTCACCATGCGCTTCGGGAAACAATGCCTGCAGTCCGAGGCTCACCGTAAAATCCTGCCTGATTTTCAAGAGGCACGCAGCAGTGGGCCGAGGACTCGTCGAGGAATCCTCACTTCAAGATGCCAACTCCTCTGTCCCCCGCCTCGAAAATCTTCAAAGAGATACCTATCGTCCTTCTTCCCTTACTTCGTGGGCCACTTCAATGACGAATCGATGGGAAAAACGTTAGACGTCTGAAATGTTAATTAATTGTATATAGTATAAATCGTTTTATTTTTGTAACGTATGACGTCCGCCGCTAGCCACGTGCTATTATGGAAATAAAGAGTTTATTTATTATTTATAGTGCCTGTCTCTTACTGTCTTCAATCTATCACTGAGCTTGTCGAGGACTCAAGCCTCTGATAAAGGAAGAATATCCGTGTTCGGCACAAAATAAGAAGTCAGATTTCTCCTCTTTCTTTAGGCTATTCGCAGTCCGGACCTGCGTCTTGGTCAGTTGATCCATTCAATTTCCTGTAAAGAAAAAAATATGTTACAACACCATAGGTACTTAGATATAAACTTTATTCTGACTACCATAGTTGTGAGTAGCAGCTTCAGGGTTCTGTATTTTTCCCTGTACTAATGATCAAACCACAGGATATGAAAATATTTCTGCTGACTAGTCGCAGACTCACAGCATCTAGGTTATTCACTAAGCTACTGATTTACTGTAGCCCGACTTTGCTACTGAACTTCTCAGCCTTTTTAGCTGTTAAGTTATCATAATTTAATTAAAAAATGGAAATAGCCATGTGGGATGGCCAACAAGCGTCAGACATCCGTACAGTATGTACAGTGAACAGGGGCGTCACAACTGTGGCAGGGGGGGGGGGGGACGACCCTTCCAAATGTAAATATTCCTTCAGCCCAAGCTGACTGCGAATCATATTTGATGGTGCAAAATGGATACGTCAGCTGAATTTTCTTGGAGCTATACTTCGGCCGTTCTTGGCAAGGGTCCTCTTCAGGGATACGTCAGCTATGATTTTTCATCAGCGATATTTCGGCCCTTCTTGGCAAGGGTCCTCGTCAGCCTGACGAGGACCCTTGCCAAGAAGGGCCGAAATATTGCTGATGAAAAATCATAGCTGACGTATCCGTTGTAAGCACTGTTTGAATAAATGTTTCAAAGTCAGCTTGGGCTCAAAGAATATTTGTCCTCTTCAGGCTCAAAACCGCCTAAGTTGGAAAAACGAACCCTTCCCACAAGTTCATTTTCCAACCTGAGCGGTTTTGAGCCTGAAGAGGACCCTTGCCAAGAAGGGCTGAAATATAGCTCCAATAAAATTCAGCTGACATATCCGTTTTGCACAATCAAATATCCTCCAACTGTGTCCGCCAGTCTTTAAAAAATAACTGAGTTGGAGTGAAGCACTGCAATTTTCCATCAAAACAGTTTTTTTTTCATGAAAACAGTTATTTTCCCTGAAAATCAGTTGATTTGTTTTCAAAACAGTCATTTTTTTAAATCAGTCAACTACTTTTCAAAGCTGTCATTTTTGTTCTTGAAAACAGTTCTTCTTTCTGCAACAACAGTCAGTAAATACCTTGCCCCCCCCCCCCCCCGACAAACATTTCAGCTAGTAACGCCTCTGACAGTGACAGTAACTTAGCATAGCCCCCGGCCTCCAAAAATGAGGCTTTTATGATGGACTGACTAACAGTTCTGTAACATTCACAAAAAAAAAACAATACATACCATGAATTATCTTAAACTCTCAACAGTCCAACTTATTTGCTGTTTAATCTGGGTCTATAAGCAAGTGAAGCTTTCTACTACCTAAAAGGCCTTAACCCACACTCAAGAACAACCACATTGCAGCACTGCTTGAATGATTTTTACCTGTTTATTCTTCTTAGTATCCTCCAATTCTCAGGTGAAATATCTTGGAATTCTTGGTTTGTAAACACTATTGCCACTTTTTCTTGTCTGGAACATGTGACTTTTGGCCGTAAAAGATTTGTTGCTTACTTTTTATATTTACTTGCAAGGAACCGGTCGTAGAATTTTGGCTTGCTCTGTCGAAGAAGTGAAAACTGTCATTAACCGCAGATTTCTGCGACAGGCGGCAACGCTGCTTCAGAAATGTTTGTTTACATCTGCTTGCTTTTGATTGGTCCAAAGTTCGATCGCGGATGTAACCGCACAAACCGCAACCGCAGAATAGTTCGAGTGTAAGAGGTTAGAAAAGCAAGTGCGATATACCAAAAAGCTGTATCCCGGTAACTGTCGTGAGTAACAGAACCTACGGGAGGTCCTGTGATCTCTAGAGGTGTTGCCCGAGTAAGTCCGTCCACTTTTAGAAGGAGAAGACTTTCGGTTCAGTGGACCCCAGACTAGTACGTGTTTCACTAACTAACCCATCTATATTTCTCGTAAGGCTCTAAAATAATAAATATTTGAAGTAGGCTATAACTTTGGAAGCATTTTTCAATACACTCGGTTCTAGAAAAAAGGTGTTGAGAGAAGGAAAAATAGGGATGGGTTAATCACTGATAATTACAGGTGTCCGATTTGTCTTGTTGGAGAGGACACTGTTGCCCACCTCCTAGGGCAGTGCCAGGAGTATCCTCTACCGGATCAGCTTGGGGGAGGGTTGCTCTTCCCTGGTATATTGACATCGACTAAAGACAACGTTATTAAAACTCTAGTAGATTATGTGAGTGAGAACTTAAATAGAAGATAGTTTGTTTATGTGTCCTAGGATCATTATCTTTTCAATGCATTAATATATTTGTATGCCGTGATTATACAAATCTGTGTATCACCCATTGAGGCTAAATAAACACTATTCTATTCTATTCTGTTATATTCTATACATAATGATCAATGTGATTGTTTTACTTTTAGCACATTAGAACCGCGTGGTCATGAGACGACATTTTTTGTCATCCCACCCAACAGATTTAGCGCCTACTTTTGTGTAATTTCAAAACGTTTGGAACTGGAACTGAAATTACTAGCCTAAATACAACATCCGTAAATGGAATATGGGGAAACAATCGTGAACAAAGCAATTACGGATAACACATTTTCAAACCCCAAGTTGGAAGCCCCTGAGAAGGAAAACCGATCCTTTTCGTTTTTCAATCATTGATAAAGAATGGGGACTATGTTAGCCAGGATCTGGGGGATCTTGAAAAACCAACTCGAATTAACTCAAGAGGTTATTGGAAAGCTTGAGAATAGCCACACCCTCCATCTGATTGATTCTGTGAAGGGGAGGGGTAGGCTAGAAGGGATAAGACACGCTTTAGGGAGTGGTTGGATTTCGAGATTTGGCGACAAATTTTGGAGGGATTTAAGGAACATGTTTCTTATATTCCTTCAGCCCAAGGCTGACTGTGAATCATATTTGATAGTGCAAATTTATTTTACTACTCCTCATTATATATTCTTTGAGAGAAATAAATAAATGAATGAATGAATGAAAAACGGATACGTCAGCTGAATTTTTATTAGAGTTATTTTCGGCCGTTCTTGGCAAGGGTCCTCTTCAGGCTCAAAGCCGCCCAAGTTGGAAACACGATGTTATGGGAAACAAAAATTCAGCTGACATATCCGTTTTGTACTTCCAAATAACTTTCTTGATTTTTTTCTTGGATCAACGTTCCTTCGGAAAATGTGGAAGCCTGTTTTTATCCTAACAGTAGTCTAAAACAGACTTTAGCAACTCTGCGCCATAGTAGAAAAGTTTTCCAGTCTCGTTATATTATCATTCTCAAATAGTTCTTTTCCCTCAACAAAAAGAAGATAGGGAGGTGAAAAGTAAAACAAATATACAAGCAATTCGGCATTCCGGAATGAGTACGTGAATTTGGTTAAAAAAAACTGAAAATATTGTCCACACAATTCGTATCCTGGAACCAAGTCCAGAGAAGAAATTGTGTCATTTACTATTTTTGGCTGGAAATTTTTAAAACGCTTCCAGTCCTGAATTTTTATCTAATTTTTGCCTTTATTTCAGTACCGCCATCACCCCCCAGGATACTTGACGAAACGGGCGGAATCATAAGATCTGTTGCTGGACCATACTTGGAAGGTGAAAGCTTGAAGCTAACATGCGAATCTAAAGGTGGTAAGAGCTATCTTCTGAATATTTTATATTTCGTACTCTAATTCCTTTTGTATTGTTTTTGTTACTGTTCGTTCTCCTTATATTCAGTCACATCACGAAGTGCCAAACTTCTTTCCCACCAATTTGACAAAAATTGATGAAAGTGAAATGACTTTCTCAGATACCAAAATCAGTTACGACGGCCTGACCGTGGTAACTGATTGTGGTATCTGAAAAAGTCAATATCAGATACCACGATAACTGCAAAAACGACTTTAGACCGTGGTATCAGATAGCATGGTATCTGCAAAAACGCAGCTATAGATTTTGTTTAAATTCCCAGCTGTATTATGAATTCTTAGAGTTATTTAGAGGCGAAAGCCTTTTCTCTTGCTCTGTATTATTATTATTATTATTACTCCAGCATTGAACTTGGTTTATTGTGAGAATGTGTTCTCTGATTTCCCCAGACGCTTCGCCACTTCGCCAGAGGCAGACTACTCATTTTCGACCTAGTCAACCCGTTTCGACGGGATCCCAAAAATGTAACATTTATTGGACTTCTTGATCCAGGCAATCAAATCTTGTAGATTTCCGAGTCTTAGCCTGGCCAATTTAACATTTTGCTCTTTATCCGTCATCCACCGCTTGAATATGTACCAACAAAATGTTAGTGTTTTGGAGTTTTTGGTAACTTACGGCCAAAGAACTATCAGATGACAAAAACCAAGTTCAGATACGGGTTCAGCAATGCTTAACCCAAATATCATCTTTAATCGACTTGAGCAAGGTCCTTTTTATGGCACTTGAGCTTATTCAAGTGCCATATAGCGATTGTAATTTCTGTCCGTCAGTCGGTCTGTCGGTCCCGGTTTTGCTAGTTCGGGCACTTCCAGATAAGCTAGGACGATGAAACTTGGCAGGCATATCAGGAACTGGACCAGATTAAATTAGAAATTGTCGCTTCCTCGATCCGACCATCTGGAGGGGAGTGGAGGGAGGGGGAATCCGGAAAAATAGGAAAAATGAGATATTTTTAGCTTACGAACGGGTGATCGGATCTTAATGAAACTTGATGTATGGAAGGACTTTGTGTCTCAGACCCTCCATTTTAAATCCAGACCGGATCCGGTGACACTGGGGGGAGTTGGAGGGGGAAACCGGAAATCTTGGAAAACACTTAGAGTGGAGGGATCCGGATGAAACTTGGTGGAAAGTACAAGCAAAAGTCCTAGATATGTAACTGATACAACCGGAACGGATCCGCTCATTTTGGGGGAGTTGGACTTGGGGGGGGGGGGGGGAGAAGTCCGAATTTGCAGTGATCCCGCGAGTTCTGTGCCTGATGTGCTGAGACGATGGAAATTGACAGGGATGTCTGGGACCCGACCAGATTAAATAGGAAATCGTCAATTCCCCGATTCGACCATCTGGGGGGGGGGGGGGGAGTGGAGGGACGGTGAAGCCAAAATTTGAGGTATTTTTAGCTTGCGAACGGGTGATCGGATCTTGATGGAAATTGATATTTGGGATGACCTCGTGTCTCAGACATCTCACTTTAAATCCGGGCAGGATCCGATGACACTGGGGGGAGTTGGAGGAGGGAACCGGAAATTTTGAGAAACGCTTAAAGTGCAGGGATCGGGATGAAACTTGGTGGGAAAAACAAGCACAGGTCCTAGACACGTCATTGACATAACCGGACCGGATCAGGGCACTGTGGGGGAGTTGGGGTGGGGGTCCAGATTTCTAGCGATCCCGCGAGTTCGGCATACTTCCTGATGTCCTAGGGCGATGAAACTTGGCAGGTATGTCAGGGATCCGAACAGATTGACTTGAGAACAGCCGTTTCCCCGACCCGACCATCGTGGGGGGAGTGGGTGGATGGGGAGTCCGGAATCTAGTGGCGTGCATAAATTTTGAACGGGTGATCGGATTTGAATGAAACTTGTCTGGTGAGCTATCGCCTCGGACGTTCAGTGTCACGTCCGGGTCGGGTCCGATACTTGTGGGGATGTGGGGGGGGTTTGGAAAAGCAGAGGGATTGGGACGAAACTTAAGGGATGGAACAAGCATTAGGCCTAGATGAAATTGACGGAGCCAGATGGTTTCGGGGCTCTGTGGGGGGGAGTTGGAGGGGGTTTCCTCGAATTCCGGTAGTCGTGAGTTAGAATAGTTCCAGATGTAAAACGAAACTTTGCAGGCATATTAGCGACCCGAATTATCTTGACTTAAGAACCTGACACAACATACCCCCGGAAACTTCCGTTCCTAGATCCGAGCATTTTTTGGGGAGCAAGAGAAGAGAAATATGGAAATTGACTTCTATAAATTGCGAACGAGTGGTCTGATTCGAGTGAAACTTAATGGGTGATACGGATCGATGACCTCGACATGTAAAACATGAGTTCGAACTATACGCGACCATGATTAGGGCAATTGGGGGGGGGGGGGAGGACTTTTGACTTGCACAAAAACCAAATGGATGGACCGAATGAGATGCAATTCGACAGTTTCGAGTTTATGCGGCCTAGATTTGTTATTTGGCGTCCGGGCCGGATTCGGCCAAGGTATGGGGGGGGGGGACTGGAAACTTGCAGATAGGCTATGCTCCAATTTCAGTCAGGCTTGATGGACAGGAACACTTAGTTAAGAGATTGGGCCCGAACCGGCTCCGACAACGTTGGTGGGAGGGGGGGGGGGTACCGGAACTTTCCAAAAATGCTCAGATTCGAGTGAAACTTGATAGATGGTATAAACGAAGATGCTTTAGGTGGTCGATTTTTTTTATTCCGAACCAGATTCGGCCACGATAGCTGGAGATAGAGTGAGTACCGGAAATCGTGTAGCACGTCTAGGGATCAAACAAATGGATTTATTGGGATGAAAGTTTGAACAGTCATGTGCATTTGCTACAGACAATCGAGACGATGCCGAAACTGCTCAGAAACGAGTGAAACTAAATATCTTATTTCTATTTCCGAACCGCATTTTTGGATGGCGGGTGTATTTTGTGACGTTCTCATCTACTTTCTTGTACAGCCTACTCGTACAAGTGCCATATGAGCTCGTAGCTCTTGTTGTAGAGGCCATGTGCCTTATTTTTGCATTATATTATTATTATTATTATTATTTACTTTGACCTAATCTTCGTATTTTATCAGCATTCCTGGCTAACTCCATGTAAAGCAAAAGAGCTAGTGACACAGGGAGAATCTTTCTATCCAAATTTCCTGGTTTTGGCAGATTTTGCCAGCTTATCTATCAAGGAAACATAGTTCAAAATTAGATTCATCCTATCTCCTTGCCCCAAAACCGAATCTCTAACCGACTTCAGAAACAACTCTTAGCTTCAACCAAATTTCCAGTTTCGGCCGAATTCTGGTTGGATCATTTGTCCAGCAAGAAAAAGAAGTTGAGATATGAATTCATCGGCTCTTCTTACCCCTGATAAGAAATCTCGGTCTCAAACGTTAAAACGATCTCATCAGCTTCTAAAATATACTTTTTAACCCGTCATTCGAAACCCCCTCCTCTGCCTCTAAACACAGGGCTACAGGACCCATCTACGAACTTGGCCTGTACTGTGTCACTGAACCCTCATACGAAATTTGAACAACGCATCTCAACTCCTTCAACCCTCCCTCCCCCCCCCCCCGACACGACATACTGCCATGACTAAACCCAAAGAATACGTAAGTTAGGTGTGATTAGTCTTTGATTAAACCCAAGAAATATTGCGCTTCGCTTGTGTACACGCGACCGGATTCACTATCCATCCGGCTTATTTTGACTAAACGAAGAGTATCGTAACCCAACGCGCGACGAGCTTTCGCATGTATGGATAAAAGGGAAGGGTAGGAATCGCCACTTGAATTTTCCAAAAATTGGTGGACAAATTTAATTAATTTGTTCCCAAGACAGTTGTCGAGCGCATTCTGCCTTTTTGACCCAGTAAATGCTTATATGTGATAATTTACATATTCGGGAGTCACCATACCCTCTTACCCCAGGATCGAACAACTAATCAACTCCAGATTTAACTTTTACATTTACGGGTTTTGCTGGATTCCGGGTGAACCACGAATTCCTATATTTATTTTCGCCCTTAATTTGAAACCCCTCCCCCACCTAAGCAGCTAGGTGGCCCATCTACGAACTTTGCCTGTCCCTTGACCCACAGAAACTTGATACTATGTTTCATCAAAATATCTCAGTCCCTTAAAGAGATACCGTGCTCACAGACGGACGGACAAACCGACAGACAGAAAACTTTTACGAAGTCATATGTATCCCTCCACTTCCTTTTTGCGATACAAAAAGTGTAACGCCGACGCTTGTGTCATACCTGTATTACTGCTTCACACTATGTCTTTATTCTGTGTATTAGTTGTCTGGACCACCTAAGAATTTCAAGAATCTTTTCATCCTCTCTCATTTCTGAAGTTTAGATTTTCATATATCATTTTAATTTAGAGGAGACTAGAATGAGACATTTAAATTAACACCGGAAGTTAACCCAACTTTGATGAGCGTTAACTGGCGTATAAATCAGCGCTAACCTTCATTGAAGGGTGCAATCGTTTGAGATCGCAAAATCACGATTCCAGAAGGATGTGTATGTGAGTATTGGGATCCCAAAACGTAAGTGGGGATACCTATGACATCGCAAAAGTTGTCCGTCTGTCCGTCCGTCTGTACGTCCGTCTGTCCGTCTGTGCACACTATAACTCTCAAAGGGAATGAGTATTTTGATGAAACTTGGTGTGAGGATTCTTTGGGTCAAGAGTAAGGTCAAGTTCGTAGATGGGTTCTGTAGCCCTACATTTAGGGGTGGGGGTTTAAATTAAGGGGCAAATGAAATATTTTTAAACAGATAATGTGATACTCGATTATGGTGTAAGAAGACATGCTGAACACGATGGTGAAAACCATTTTGTCACCGGACAAGTAGCTCGACCGGAATCCAGCCAAAATCGGAAAGTCCGTTAAAAGTAAAAGTTTTATTTGAAGTTGATTAGATGTTTGATTTTGGGGTAGGAATACATGCTGAACTCGACGGTGAAAACCATTTGCTTGCCAGATACGTAGTTCGCCCGGAATCCGGCCAAAGCCGGAAAGTTTGTTAAAAGTAAAAGTTTTATTTGGAGTTGATTAGATGTTCAGTTTAGGGATAAGAAGACATGCTGAATACTTCTGTGAAAACAATTTTCTACCCGGACAAGTAGTTCGCCCGGAATCCGGCCGAAACCGTAAAATTATTAAAAGTTAAAGTTTTATTTGTAGTTGATTTGATATCCGATTTAGGGGTAGAAGAGATGCTGAATCCGTGTATGACAATAATTTTTAACCCAGAAATGAATTTCGACCGGAATCCGGCTGGAGCCGGAAAATTTGTTATAACTTAAAGTTTTATTTGAAGTTGATTAGATGTTCAGTATTAGGGAAAGAAGATACGCTGAGTTCGTTTTTGAGCTTTTTTTCGCCGAACAAGTAGTTCAAAACAGATATGACTTATAGGGGTAAACACACATGCTGACTCCATATCTGAACTTGGTTTTCTCAGATGATTAGCTATTTGGCCTTAATCTGTTTCTGAATTTTAATAGTAAAAACGTTCAAGAAGACTGACAAAGACTGGATCTTGCGAAGACAAGACCCAATTGTCTGGATCAAATATTGAATCTTTGGGATCCCATCGAAACCTTTGGTCTTGTTCCAACAGTGTTTGTCTTACCGAGGACGCAGTTAGTCCTGAATTGATTACCAGATCGACTGCATTATGTCAACTTTATTTTGTAATGACTAGGCTACTCCCAGCTTTGTAGAAGCGAAAGCCTTTTTGGCTTTATATTATTATTATATAAATGACTTAAAAATGACTTAAATTTATGTAATATGTTATTCCTCTTCAACGGCATTGCTATGATTTCTAGTTTGCGTTTTGAGCTTTTTTTTAGGCTTGAGGTTTTTGCTTGTTTTTGAGGCTCGCGGTTTTTGCTTCCGAGGAGCTGACTGGTCAGAAATACTGGCTATGCAATTTTTCAGTGTCTCTCTAACCGTATGGGATGGAAACATCAGTACGAAAGCCTTATCTTCACGAAAAATATGTTTTCAAAAGTTATATGTTACAATATATTATAACAGAAATTGTAGCCTCGCTACCTACTGCGACTTTTGCTTTAAAGGACCAGTCGCACTATTTACTCTTCAACTTGCAATATTTTAAATCCGAGTACTTTAAAACTAGGCTATGCTTTCAAGAAACAACCCAAGGTTTTGGCTGTTTTAAGCCTTTCTCGAGACCCGTTCTAACTAATTTTCTAGCCGGACAAGTAGTTCGACTGGAATTCTGCCAAAGCCGGATATTTGTAAAAAAAAAGTTCGTTCTTAAGTCCATTAGAGGTGCGCATCAGGGTAAAAACACGCAAGAATTTATTTATGAACTTTTTTCTTGTCAGACAAGTGATTTCACCAGAATTTACCAAAACCCAGAAGTTTGATAGACTCGATGAGTCAAAACCGTTGAAATTGTTTCTTGCAAATTCGGTAAGCCAGAATTCGGTCAAAGCGGGATATTTGTAAAAAAGAAAAGTTCGTTCTTAAGTCTTACGTCTTATGGTGGTGCCATCTGCACCCCGAAAGCGCTACTCCCGTTCCTTTCGGTTTCTTTAATCTTTTATACTGTCGTGACTCTTTATTATTTTATTAACTCTTGTTCATGACACATCCGGCGAGCATGAGTCATCTTCTTCCACACTTCTTTTCCGGGATCTAGACCGGGAACAACCCGTTTTACTTAAAGTTTGTTCATATTATTTTGTAAGTACCAGAGACTAAAACCTTGTTTATTTACGGACCTTAGGTCATTGTTATGAGTCTTGATCAAAGCGCCTTAGAGTGGGCTGGCCTTCAAGGCCTAGTATATGATGAGTGGTTTATAGCCTATTGTGGTTCGGTATGCAAACTTTAGCGTGAATCGACCGAGGGAATCAATAATGAACCTGTGAAGTCTACACGTGTAGTAGGCCATCAGACGCCCTAGGCTGTCCCGGCTCCGATAACTGTATCTAAAAATATTCACAATCTACGTCCGGCCTACTACACCCCTCGCCATAACATCAGGTTGAGATTGCTTCTTCACATACAAATACAGTCCTCGTAATGAAAGCCAGACAGGTTAGCTCAAACGTTAGAGCGTCCGAGTGCAGATCGAGAGGTTGTTGGTTTGCCTCTCGTTGTTACCAGCTGTTTTGTTCGGCACACATTTTCCGAAGTTTTACAGCTGGTGGGCTTTGCTTAAAGAGTCGACATAAAATACACGCTGAACTCATTTCTGAACTTTACTTTCATGCCGGAAAAGAAGTTTGCCCTGAAAACAGCTGTGTGGAATGGATTTGAAACATACGTCGAAAATGTATTCGAGAATCCCTCAAATGTCTTCGAGAAATCGGTGTCTGTATTCGAGAAACGATAAGAAGTCTTAGAGATTTCTGTGAAGTCTTCGAGAAACTACAAAAAGTATTCGAGAAAAGATACAAAAATATGTAATGTTTTAAAAGTATTTTACATTTAAATTGACATTAGGTATTCGAAAATGACATAAATGTATTTGAGAATGACATAAATGTATTCGAGAATGACAAAAACGTGTTCGAGAATTTTTATTTTTTAAGTTCTCTAATTTAGTTTTGTCATTCTCGAATACATGTGTGTCATTCTCGAGTTCCTTATTTCAATTAAATGTCAAATCCATTTTAGAAAAGTCTCGAACACTTCATCTTTTCTTGAATACTTTTTGTAGTTTTTGTAGTTTCTCGAAGACTTCAAAAAGATCTCGGAAACTTTTCGCCGATAAGAGTCTTATGCACACCAAACTTTAAGTACAAATTTTCACGACGATGAGACAGGGTTGTCAGATTAACCTTTTTATAAAACAGATATGAGGGACTTTCAGAGATTTATCCGTTATTAGGAGAGCTCGGTATTGTATCCTCTTTAAATCATCCGACTGCTCGCGAATTTAAACACCGATTCCTTGAAAGCATTAAAGGGATTCTCGAATACATTCGGAGATTCTCGAACACAGTCGGAGATTCTCGAATACATTTTCGACTTCTTAAAGCCTCAGACATATTCCATACATCTGAAACAAGAATTCTAATTCACGAATTTTCGGACAAGAATCTTTGCCCTGTGAAAGCTCTTTTTGAGTATATACATTTTGCAAATTGCCAGGGTTTTAAGCTTGAAAAATCTTTTTTGTTCCCAAGGATATTGGCGGGAAATTTGAATGGGCATATTTTATATGATGATATGTATTACTCGTTGAAGGAGTCCCTCAAGTCATTGGGTCTATATCAAGGAGAAACGCCTCACAGTATCCGCGCTGGGGCCGCAATTACGCTGTTGAATTCTGGGACCGAGGTAGGTCTAGTACAATCTTTTGTTGGTTGGAAAAGTTCTGTTATCGTCAAAGTAGACACGAGTCCTTGGGCTAACAGACATGCTGAATCCAAGTCTGAACTTGCTTCTCAGATGATTAGCCATTTGCCCGTAACTTGTCACCACTACGGTACTTATTTTCGGTACGGTATTTTCAAGCGGTTGATTACTGATGTCTTGGAGAAAACCAGATATTACCAAGACCCGATTGTCTGGAAAAAAAAAGTTGAATAACTATTCGATATTCGGGATCTCATTGAAACCTCGGGCCTTCTTATATATGATTCCCAGCCAGCTGAAGAAGTATTTGACGGTTCAGGTTCATTTAGACGTTTCAGTAATAAAAGTTCAGTTTATTTCAGTTCGGTTTTATCAAATATAAAAATAAATGAACAAATCAAGTGTCGATTCCTACAAAGCTCAATAGCCTGTTACATACGGATGAATACCAAAATAATCAACAAATAAACGAACATAAATAACGTGGCAATTGTTATATGATTCCCAGCCAGCTTCGGCTGAAGAAGTATTTATTTATTTATTTAATCTAATAAAACGGCCAGCTCGGGCCATACTAAACAACTAACAATAAATATTAACAACTAACAATGGGTGTGGGAAAAAATATAAAAACAATAAGCTACCCAACATCAAATACTGAATAAAGCACCTGCTCCACTTGTCGAAATTATGCCATAACCATACTTTGACGGAGAAGTTCAAAATTCAAGTGTTACCCTTTTGGATGTTTCTTCGTCGCTATAAAAAATCATTGACAACAGAACCCAACCAGCGCACGACCTTCTACACTGCTTCCTGGTCGACGATTGAAATTAAGTGTCTTTTTGTGTATGTTTATGTGTTTTATTTACTTTCTTCATTTACTCCGTTTTCTGAAAACGGCGGGTTATAAATAATGCCATCCACACAGGTAAGGATAGCCGCATGTTTGGGCCCGAAAGAATCACAAGGAGTATTTGAAGGTTCAGGCTCATTTATTCGTTTCAGTAATAAAAGTTCAGTTTAGTTCAGTTCGGTTTTATCAAATATAAAAATAAATGAACAAATCAAGTGTACCAGAATACCAAAGAATACCAAAATAATCAAGAAATAAACGAACATAAATAATAAAATCAAGCTAGCTGTTTTATGCCTTGTACAAAAGATCAGGACTAAATGCTCGCACTCTGTAATTCCTGCCAAGATTTCCAGAACCATCATGTCCATCATCAGTTCCATAGAAAATAGTTCAGATTTGTTGAGAGTTGATGAAACTGCAGACGCTCAGGCTGGCAGGACTTGATGGTCTGTTCTCACTTTGCTGGAGATGTTTTGCGAACAAACACTAGCTGCGTTCGTTGCACTCCGGGCTGTCTCTGGTGTTTAGTCACCAGTGTCCGGTTCTTCCCTTAAAACGCGTTCTTTTGGTTCACCTGTGAGTTGATGAAAACCAGCTAACTCCTCGCTGCAGCAGGGCTCACGAGCAGGTTCTGGTTAGTCCGCACCGGTGAGATAAAACCGGACACTGGTTAGTTCAAAAACGGGTTATAAGACTGGTGAGAAGTCACCGGTGGATGCAAAAACGACTTATAAGAAAAACCGGAGACCACCGGTGAGAACTCCCGTGACAAAGAACGCAGCTACTGTAGCAATAAGATTAAAGGTAACGAGAGGACAAACTGGGGAATGTATGACTTTGCCAATGGCGTTTTTGGGATCCAAAAACGTAAATGGAGGGATACCTATGACATAGCAAAAGTTGTCCGTCTGTCCGTCCGTCCGTCTGTCCGTCTGTAAGCACGATAACTCTCGAAGGGAATGAGATATTTTGATGAAACTTGGTGTGAGGATTCGTTGGGTCGTCGGACCAGTCAAGTTCGTAGATGGGCTTTGTAGCCTCATATTTAGGGGTAGGGGAGGGGGTTCAAATTAAGGGACAACACAAATATTTTGAAACAGCTAATTTGATAGTCGATTATGAAGTAAGAAGACATGCTGAACACTACAGTGAAAACCATTTTGTCCTCGGACAAGTAGTTCGCCCGGAATCCGGCCAAAACCGGAAAGTTTGTCAAAAGTAAAAGTTTTATTTGAAGTTGATTAAATGTTCGATTTAGGGGTAGGAAGAGATGATGAGAACGATGGTGAAAGCCATTTTCTCGACGGACAAGTAGTTCGCCCGGAATCCGGCCCAAACCGGAAAGTTTGTTAAAGTTTAAAGTTTTATTTGGAGTTGATTAGATGTTCGATTTAGGGCAAGAAGACATGCTGAACACTAATGTGAACACATTTTCTACCTGGACATGTAGTTCCCCCCGAATCCGGCCAAAACCGGAAAATTGTTAGAAGCTATGTTTTATTTCTAGTTGATTAGATAACCGATTTAAAGGTAAGAAGAGATGCTGAATCGGTGTTTGACAATCATATTTTACCTTGAAATATAGTTCGACCAGAATCCGGCTGGAATCAGAAAATTTGTTATAAGTTAAATTTTTATTTGAAGTTGGTTAGATGTTCATTATTGGGGAAAGAAGATACCCTGAGTTCGTTTTTGAGCTTTCTTTTTTCGCCGGACAAGTAGTTCATGAGTTCGGCCGAAACCAGGAAATTGGCAGAAGTGGCAGGAAGTTTTCGTCAAAACAGATATGACTTATAGGGGTAAACACGCATGCTGAATCCATATCTGAACTTGGTTTTCTCAGGTGGTTAGCTATTTGGCCTTAATCTGTTTTTACTTGTAAAAATGTTCAAGGAGTCTGGCGATGACTGAGACTCAGAGACCCAGAAGACCCAGAGACCCAGTTGTCTGGATCAGATATTGAATTCTTGGGATCCCATCGAAACCTTTGGTCTTGTTACCCGTGAAACTTCAGCGAGCGGTCTTTTCGTGCAGGGGCGAGTTGAGAAAATGTTAACACCACTAAGATGCGCTGTGCACATCGATGAGACAGGGGAGGGTTTTTTCTGTGTTGGGACAATGGAAGTTATTCGGGAAGCGTGGTGCCGATAAGTGCATTTTATGCAACTTTCTGTTTAAGCAATGAACGACAAAACAAAATATTATCGGAAACCTATGTATAATACCTAGTGTTACCTATGAGAGCGTTAGGAATAAATTTATTACGCCACAAACTTAATAGCGAAAACGAAACCTTTAAACATTTCTCGAAATATCGCTCAACAACGAAAAGTAGAACTGGATAAATGGCTATTTACAGACAAAAAACCTTGTGATACCTATGAGAGCCTTAAAACTTGATTGCGTTAGGAACAACTTGATGCCCCCACAAATTTAATAGCGAAAAAGAAAACTTTCAAGTTTAAAAAAAAAATTAAAAACCTGAAGACGGAATAACTTAAAGATAATAATAGTTTATCGAGGTCAAAAGTCAACCTTGATAATTTAAAACTAAAACTGAATAAAAACTAAATCAGACCGTTTCATACCCATGCACGAATCATATTTCAGTTGACTCTAACCTTGCAGGTATATGTCGGAGCAGATCTAGTGTTCGTCATAGCTAGTATTTTCCATCATTGGTCTTACGATTGATCGATCAATTTTTTAATTTCACCAAATAATGGAAGCGCATTCGGAAGAAATAAGCCAAAATTTCTCTTTGGGTAAATTTGGGCATCGAAAGGGAAAATCCAAGGTTTCCGCTATTTTGCAAGATCGATGCAGCAACTCATTCACAGAGTCTTCGTATGCCGAGCTATTTTGCTCTGCTTTGAACAAACAACTTTTCCCGTTTTATCACGGGCAAGGCCTACTACTTCACTTATTCACAAATAATAATATAAATTGTAAATAGACACAGAATTGTAAAATAATCACAAATTTGTACATACGGTATACACTTTTAACACGCATATTTTAATATTCGTTATTTTATTTGAATTTGTATATCGTTCAGTTTGCATCGTTCTTCTGTTAGTTACATGTCGTTGTATGTTTTGTTCGTTCCGTATCGTTTCTCCGTTGGGATTGTGTTGGATCTTATGCTTTAGTTTTGTTTTTTCGCTGAGGACGGTTTACCGGAAGTGCAACCGAAATATCAAATTTATATTTATCCCTCGCACATCATCTTAGAGGGATAACTAGCTGATCAAGAACAAACTCCGAAAATCACGTTTTTCTGTTTCTTTCGTAATGAATGGTCAGCTTAGCTTCAAACCTTATGTTCACAAATTCTGTTGCCTCGATCTATCACAACTCCGCACGGAGCCAGCGTTGGCGAAAGACTAAACCTAGACTAAACGAGTTTCAGGAGGACTGGTCTTTTGTCACTTCAATTGTGGTGCTAGTGCGCTACTATTCGACTCTGTCTCACTTTATTTAAGTTTTATCATTACTCCCTAGTTTTATTTTACTCGCTGATCAACAAAAAAAAACCGTAAATCACGTTTTTCTATTTCTTTCGTAATGAATGGTCAGCTTGGCTTCAAACCTTATATTCACAATTTCTGTTGCCCCAATTCACAGTGTGTATTATTTAGTATTTTTTTTGTTTCTTTTTTTCTTTTTTGATTAGTTTTGTACAAAATTAAGTGATTTGTAGTTTATTTTAGATGTTTAGTTTAGTTCCTTTGTTAGTTGTGAAATGCCGTAAGGTTAAATCACTTAATAAATTCATTCAATCTATCACAACACGACAAGTTTGCTCCGAGCTCCTCACGGAGCCAGCGTTGGCGAAAGACTAAACCTAGACTAAACGAGTTTCAGGAGGACTGGTCTTTTGTCACTTCAACTGTGGGGCTAGTGCTCTACTATTCGACTCTGTGTCACTTTATTTAAGTTTTGTCATTACTCCCTATTTTATTTTGATCTGGTAGGTACCTTATACCTACCCCCTAACTAAATTTGTAATCCTTTATCTTTCGTTTTGGCCGAATTTCGTCAAAATTATCCTTCCGAGGGAAGAACTAAGAGAATTCCTTTTTTCTGTATTTTCGTTCATCCCAATATCAGCCTCCCAATCAAATTGATCAGAGAACTTCCCATCCTCTGGGAACGAGTATCGAAAATTGCTTACTTTCGTAGTTTGCCTCGTGTTAGCCTTGCCAGCCCAGCTTTGACCTCGCCGGCCTCCGACGTCTTTCCGTGCACGCCTGTTTTGAGAGTTGTGACTCCCTCAGTTTAACCTCTGAGTAAAGTGATGCTATCATGAAAATGTAAGCATGATCTAACAGGGGCTTAAATAATAGGAATTGGTTCACTATTCTTCTTGAATTGCTTGCTCCATTTTTATTCCCGAAACTTTCCAGTCTCAACCGTCTATCCAATTCCTTGTACCGACTTTAAGCATAAAATACTATTTTACAGACCCCCAGTCCTCGCACGGAACGCGTCACTTCAAAAGATTTTTGCTGGGAGAACATGGGCGAATGAACTCGATAAATGAAATCTGAATGTTCAAAGATTAGAATTTACGTTTTATTATGCTTAGAAAGAGTCCCTATTTCCCTGATATAGTAATTTTGCACCATACTGTGAATGTTTTTCTACAAACTATAGTCCTTGATTCCTAAAAAAAACTCAACTTCCACTAAAAACAAGAGCTGAAAGCTCATATGGCACTTGCAAGAATAGGCAAAATGTTGGCAGGAGTTTTTGTTTGGGAACTTTGTGTAGAGTCGAATATGATTTTATTATACACTAGTAAGTAAAAAGTAGACTCCTTGAACATTTTTCCCATTAAAATTCAAAAACAAATTAATCATCTGAGAAAACCAAGTTCAGATATTGAACCAGCATATATGTTTACCCCTATAAGTCATATCTATTTCGACGAAAACTTCCTTCCACTTCTGCAAATTTCCCGGTTTCGGCCGAATACCGGAACTACTTGTCCGGAGAAAAAAAAAAGCTAAAAAACCAACTAAAAATCTTTTTTCCCCAATACTGAACAACTAATCAGCTTCAAATAAAAATTCAATTTATAACAAATTTTCTGGCACCAGCCAAATTCTGGTCGAACTATATGTCCGGGTAAAAGTGATTGTCATACACGGATTCACCATATCTTTACCCCTAAATCTAATATCTAATCAACTACAAATTAAAACTCTAACTTTTAACAAATTTCGGTTGTGGCCGGATTCCGGGCGAACTACTTGTCTGGGTAGAAAATTGTTTTCGCATAAGTGTTCAGCATATCTTCTTACTCCTAAATCGATCATCTAGTCAACTCCAAATAAAACTTTTGCTTTTAACAAACTTTCCGGTTTTGGCCGGATTCCGGGCGAACTACTTGTTCGGCGAGATGTTTTCACTATTCTGTTTAGCATGTCTTCTTACCCCTAAATCGAACATCTAATCAACTTCAAATACAACTTTTACTTTTAACAGTCTTTCCAGTTTTGGCCGGATTCCGGGCTAAATACTTGTTCGGCAAAAAAACGGTTTTCACCATCGTGTTAAGCATGTCTTCTTCCCCCTAAATCTAATCAACTTTAAATAAAACTTTTACTTTTAACAAACTTTCTGGTTTTGGCCGGATTCCGGGCAAACTACTTTTCCGATGACAAAATGGTTTTCACCGTCTTGTTCAACATGTCTTCCTACCCCATAATCGACTATCACATTATCTGTTTTTTTTTTAGCCAGCGCTCGCTAAGGATTAGTCAGAGCAAATAATTCTGCTCTGCGATTGGTTGAGTTTCGGTAGAGATGTTCGTATCCGCTAGTGGAGCTAGTGTTGCTGCGATTTGACTGTGAGCGTGTTCCACCCTTATACAAATAGTAACTATTAGTTACTATTTCCGTTCCAGCCTCACCAGAAGCTACTACGCTGACCGTTCCAACCTTCTCGAAATAGTAACTAATAGTAAGTATTTCCACGCTCGGGAGCGTAGTAACTTCGGATCTCTGAGCGTGTTCCATCCTACTCACTGTAGTTACTACGCATGACGTCACGTATTCTGGCTTTTTGCCATCAAGGCTGGAACGATTTTTCTATTTTCCAGCAGGATCTCACGCCAGGGGCGAATCCGACCAATCACGTTCCAGAGATGCGTAGTTACTACGCTTACCACGCTCCCGAGCATGGTAAGCAAATAGTAACTATTAGTTACTATTCCGACAAGGTTGGAACGGTCAGCGTAGTAACTTTTCGTGAGGATGGAACGGAAATAGTAACTAATAGTAACTATTGTTACAAGGGTGGAACACGCTCTCTGTAACGTGGTTGGTCGGATTCGCCCGTGGCATGATATTCTGCTGGAAAATAGAAAATTCGTTCCAGCCTTGACTTGAAAAAGCCAGGATTCGTGACGTCATGCGTAGTAACTACTTTAAGTAGGATGGAACACGCTGGAACACGCCCGATAACTCGCTCTCTAGAGTTATTTTGCTCTGGTTAAAGTGCGAACACACGATGAGGATTTCCCGGCCGGATTTCCTGCACTTTCATCATCAAGTTGAAAAAATTTCAACTTTTCCATATGGAAGTGATGATGGTGCCGCAAATCCGGGCAGGAATTCCAGTCCGGGAGCTCCCGATCCTGATAGTGTGTTCGCACTATTATCTAGCAGTGCTGAGTTGGTTAAGATCTTATATAGTTGGCAGAATATATACTTTTTCATTATGATTTGTCTTGTTAGAATGAGGGTGTCACAGTGCCTTTGATGAGTGGAGTCTAGCCATGTACGTGCGGCTACACGCACAGGCCGGGTATGTCTTAAAGCGGACCACAAACAATAGTCTTCTACCACACACACACTTACAACCAGCCCTACTGCCACTAAGAATGTTCAAAACAACAAAAAATACCGTCAAACAATGAGCAAATTAAAAAAGAAACAACCGAATTTCCTATTTTTGAAATAATTCGCTCGAGACTAAATCTCAGATTATCCGGGACAGTGGGCATTCAGTTCAATTCAATTCATTTTATTTATTCCTCCCGAATTCAGAGAGTAAAAGAAACAATAAACGCATACAAAACTGATCAAAAATATAACAACAACTATGACAAATTAATCAATCAATCAATCAATTTATTTAATTCGTGATAGTACACATCACATAATAAAATTACACTAACACAGGAAATTTCTTTACTAAATATATACTATCATTTTAACCATTCGGTGGCTCGGGGCAATAACACAGTGGACGGAAAAGTCGATAAAAATAGCCGGAACGGCATTCTGGATTCTCACGCCTTTAAAAGTGGATTTTCGGAAACTTCTAGCCTTGCAACAAAACTAACTATCGCTTTCCGTCTCATAACATCAAAAGATTCAGTTTCATATTTTAAAAACATTTGACTAGCAGAGTAACGTCGATTGTATGAAAGGAAATGACGGAATGCACTGTTAAAACAAACTTTTAGTTTACGCATCGTCGTTTCAAGATAGTTATCAAAAAGTGGGAGACAGTATAGTTGCGTGCAATACGTCTTAAATAAACGAATTCTCACCGACACAGTACAAAATTTAAAATTACGAATTAAGTGGTTCGCACGCGCACAAACACCTCGATAGTAACTCGAAATTGCTGAATCGACAAGGCCGTATCGCATAAAACAAATCAACAAGCAAATATCAAACAAATATTAAAAAATAAAATGAATGTATAATAACTTAACCATCAGCTACAGCCTAAAGCATGGCACGTAGGGAGCCAAGGATTAAAATTATAGTTTCCATCTAGTGCTCCAACTGTTTATTACAAATACAAATAAATTAAAAAACAAGACCAGTGTGGTACTCCTGAATCTCGTCATCTGGAAAAGAAGACGTTCTTCGCGAGTTTTTTCTCGAGGCTAAACAGCAACCCGCAATCAAGTTCAAATCTAAAAAAACTGGTGGCTTTTGATCAGTAAGAGAAGGTAAACATAATGTTTGGATTAGGTCTATAAGCGCAAGCTTAAAGGACACCTGAACAATGAAACCAGACTTAAACACAACATGGAGAATGCATTTACAGACATGGCCACGGAGAGCATTCTTCTCGTGAGCGTGACGTTTTCAGAATAGGGAAGTTCTTTTCTAGAGGTTTGCACATGTAGACTCCAAGACAAAACGCGCAATTCATTCAAATCAGTACAGCACTGACCGCATCGTATTGGAATTTCTTCTAGATATACGTTTGGGCTTAAGTGGTTAAAATATATTCCAGAAGAAAGGTGATTGGTGGCATATGTTCATTTCTAAAATTGTTCAGTACTGAAATAAGGACAGATGCAAAATGGAGCAAAATGAGAGCTTGGAAACACTATTTCGTATTTGGGTTGGGTTTTCTGCAGGCAATGTTAATGGAAGTCATACAGATAGGGATCACACTTGGTACTCTTCACTCAGGTGTCCTTTAAGACAGGATTAGAACTATGAAGTCCAGGTGCGGCCCTGGTCTTTTAACAACTTCCTAAAGTGACGAGAATCAAGTGGCTTTTTAATTAAAAGAAAGAAAGAACATTGAAAGTAATCTTTTTTCGATTTCAGTGGTGGTTAAAAGAAAGCAGTTTTCTTTCTGTCCATTCTTCCCTCAACTATGTGTTAAAGAGATTTCATTTTCTTATTCTGTCGAAATCCCAATGTCAAACGACCGGGATTTCTTTTTTTGCGAAAATTCTTTTGATTGCCAGGCAACGTTAAAACCCACAGACGAATAATTTGGCTTCCAAAGGCCTTCCACCTTTGCTCCCAGGCCGAACTAGGCCTGGTCAGTTACCTGCTTGCTTAATCCTTTCGTATTGAAACTAGTGAAGCTTTTTGATGGAACACAAAAGTAGAGTCACTTATAGACCTGCACATTGCCTGCACAGAACTAGCGTTTGTACAATCTTTCTGTTATCTGGGTTGTATTTTCTCGGATCACCTTCTAGATGATGGGCACATTCGGCACACTCTGCGTTCTGTTTACGTACGTGGAAATTTGCTTATACGTAAATTTAGTCATTGCTCACCGGATGTAAAAACTTTTTTGTTTCGATCTGTTTGTTCTTCTATTTTTTTATCTCTAATGATCTCTGCGTGGCATACAGTGATTGCTTCTGTTCCTTCACGGGCTGCCTCGGTTCGCCAGCGCCTCTGAAGTCTTCGACGATTTCAGAGTGAAAAATGTCGCACAGATTCAGCACTCTTGCAATGTATCATTACTTGAGCGATTCGTTTCATCGGAAATGCAAATGTTCGCGTTCTTTATTGTGAGGTTCCCCGTTTGTCTCTGCCTATCTGGCTGCAGCTATATGAACCTGAAGCTGTTTAAATGTTTGTCTGTTCAATGTTATGTTTGTTTAAGTTTGTATTGTAGAGTGTAGATTATGGTGCTTGGCCGGAATAAAGTTATTACGATTGCCGGATTCGTACGGACTTTAAATGGGTTGTCTGGGGCATATGCTCTTGCCGTCTATAACGTTTTAGTATGAATTAGACCAAACGTTCGGGAGGTAAGCGTACCACTGGGTTCCGGATCAGTGACAACCTCACAGAGTGTCGAATCCGTGAAATGAATATTTATATCGAGTCAGCTCAAACCTCAAAACACCACCGGAGTAAGCTCTCTACCGAATTTATGTACCGATCACTTATCCATTTCATGTAACCTTTTCGTGTATCTTTTCCATCACCCCCTCTCCGTGTCCGGATCCGGTCCGATAAGTGGCTTGAATCGGTCATGCACTCTCACCACCTGTCAAGTTTCATCCTGTTCGTGTAAGAGACTCGAGAGTTCTGATATATAAGATATATTCTTCAATTTGACAAGCAAATATTCACGAAGGAAAAACTCTTATTTCTCCTCTAAAAGCGGAAATGACAACCTGAACAACGAGAAAATATATGAAATTGAACTATAAACGGTTAACCAATCAATCAAATTTGTATGTACCAATCCACAATAATTACATCAGATAATATTGGATTGGTTACTCTCGTCACCCATCTCAAACTTTCTCTTAAAATCTCTTAGTTTCAAATTTGGATTGAAACTAATTGAAACTTTTTTTTTCTGTTCGACAATAACCGACGTAGTCAGCTGTCTTTTCACTCTAGATAAGCTAAGATAGTGTGACATTTCTAGCAGGAGGAGCGAACGGTTCTTCCCGCCACACCCCCGTGGTGTATGGGTCTCTAAAAGCCGACAGGCTCACTCTATCTTTTGTCGTAAATGGGACATTTCCGTAGGGGAATGACCGACATTCTTATCTGTCCTAGGAAAATGACAAGCTATTCGGTTCTAGTGGACAGACATCCCAGATTTTTATGTCGCGTGGTAGAGGTTGTCATCAATTCTGGGAAGGGGGGAAGGTAGCTGGGAAGTTAAGGAACCTTAATTTGAATGCCAGAGAAGATACTTTAATCGTGAAAAATATATTAATCACGACAAAGGTATCTTATATTACATTTTATCTTAACGAAACATTATCCAGTCATGTGACATGTGGATCCAATCTTCTTAGATGATTTTACCTTCGGCGGGTCGTTGTTCCTACAGGTCACTACTATCTGACTATACTGTACAAAAAAAATCTTACAGTATTTACTACTGGGATTAATATTGTCTATATTGAGAAAAAAATATTTTTAATTAGGATTAATATTATCCAGGTAGAGATAAGATTAGTCCCAGTAATACTGCAGTTCAATTTAATCCTTTCTCGGAGAAACTTTTCACAGTGTATTGTGATGGTTTGTAACTATGTTCACAACCAGTGGCTTTGTAAGCCAAAGGTCGTGGGTTTAATTCCAAATATATAAAGTTTACTATTTATTCCTGTTCAAATCCACTAAAACTTATTTCGGTTTAACAATTATTTCCTGTTCCCTTTCATTAGTACTAATCTGTTTTTGTTTATTTATTTATACCATTCAAATTTGAGGAGTAAAATATGCAGCTTTAAGCCGCTATGAGCTCGACCCCTTCTCTGAGGATTTATGCTCAGTCAAAGAATGTATGGGGGGAGGAGCTTTATCTTAAGGTTGGTTTAGGACCCGATGAACTAAAGTGGATGGTGAGTTTTCGTGCAGATGCTTTACCGGTGGGTGCGAGAAGAAAATATATTGGGAGAATTAAGTGCAGTTCTGGTCCTTATTTTTGCCCGTTATGCGGAAAGATGGATGAAGATGTGGAACACTTGGTTTGTTCTTGTAGTGAGTTGGGGGATCTGAGGAGAGAAGTTTTTGGTAAGGAGGTTGTTCAAGAGAGGTCTTTGAAAGATTTGATGGGTAGTAAAGTTTTCCAAGAGTTGTGTCGTTTGGGTAGATTCCTGAAGGTTGCCATGGAGCACCGTGAACGTTTTATTGTAGGTTGATGTTGTGGTAGGATAGGTGTTAGTTAGTTATTTAGGTATTAGAAGTATGAGTTGAGTGTTGAATATTTGGATGGGTACATTGCAGTTGGAGTGCTTGTTTATTTTTATATTTTGTCCCACCATGGCCCATGGGGCTTTTTTTTGGGAATACATTCATTCATTCATTCATTCATTGATGTGTAGAGCATTTCGGACTAAGCTACGCAACCTTTGCGTAACGGTTGCGGCGACGCAACCCAGAGCTTACGCAGACAAATAAAACGCAACCCAAGAATAAAAGCAAGTTCTATTCTTGCGTTGCGTCAACGCGTTACGCATCAGATTTGTCAGAAGACGCATCACGCATCAGAAAACCTACTAATGATGATTAAAAACTTATCAGTTGATGAAAGAAATGAAAATTTGGCAGAAGAAACAGAAAAAGGAAAACGTAAATACGCATCCAGCGTCACGTGTTCTCGCCCAGATGTGAAAGATACGCTACACAACCTGTACGTAACGCGAGATAAACGCATACGCGAGGCATCGCAAAAAAGCGTCAATGTGAAAGGGGCTTTAAGCATATATGGCACATGCAAGGGTAGGTAGTATGACAGCTAACATTCGCGCTGCCACGGTGGTATTTCTTTTCCCCCTTCATCCCCCCCTCCCTTCAACCCCAAAAAGATATATACCCTCAACTTAACGTTAGAAATATTAGAAGTTGCAAAAAATATCCCCGTGTACCTAACATGCACAGTTTAGTGGGGCTAGGAATTTGTTTGTAAGCATACCACTGAAGCACAAATGATCTTGGGACCTTGAAATCTTTTGCACTTTGCGGTTAAGAATCGTAATTTAAGAAGGGGGGGGGGGGTTAGGAATTAGTTTGTAAGCACAACCAGACCCGGAACAGTTCATATGGAATGTGTGCTTTGGTCAGTGATCGAGTTTCATCTTGAACGGATAACTTGTTCGAATGTCATCCGTGTCAAAGGATTATCCGGATTCCCCTTCCCTCCACTCAATCTTGATCGTTGGCTCTCTGGCACACACTGTAAAAAGTTTCTCTGAGTAAGTATTACAGTTAACTGATGTATTTGTTACTGGGATTAATCTTATCTCTACTAGGATAAGATTAATCCGAATTAGAAATAATCTTACCTTAGTAGAGACAATATTAATCACAGTAGCAAATACTGCAAGAATTTTTCCGGTCCGGTCCCTAGCACCGTCTGCAGATTTTATACCCTAACTCGCGTGTCACTAGATTCCCCCCCCCCCCCGTATAGTAACAAGATCTGGATCAAACGTTTTGACAGAACTAGGAAGTTTGCCATACTTGGAGCTCCATCCGAACCATATCATGCGTTCCCAGAAGATGCGTATCGCACGATCTCCGGAACAATTCCCCTCCAGTACCCAGGGGCGTCTCAAGGGGGAGGGGCGAGTCCCGTTTTCCGAAAATTCGGTCAAAACGGGCATCGTGGCGAAGCCATGATGCCTGTATTATAAAATCTTTTGTACCCACGATTCCAAATTAAGCGATTTAACGCGTTTATTGGTTCCCATTCTTTATCGAATTCGGTAATTATTCCAACTTTTGTTCAGTCCGAGTCGATATTACCGCATTCGGTGCGTCCCTACATAAATTTGGTGATTTAACGTATTTATTTGGTCACATTCGTTAGCGAATTCGTTTGTTCACTGGACTTTTCTCAAGTCCGTATCTGTACTATCGCATTCGGTCAGTCCACTTCATAATTCAGTCATTAATCAGATACATTTTGGTTCTGATTCGTGACCAAATTTGACAATTCATCGAACTTTTCTTCAGTCCGAGTCGATTTCACCGCATATTATAAAATCTTTTGTACCCACGATTCCAAATTAAGCGATTTAACGTGTTTATTGGTTCCCATTCTTTATCGAATTCGGTAATTATTCCAACTTTTGTTCAGTCTGAGTCGATATTACCGCATTCGGTGCGTCCCTACGTAAATTCGGTGATTTAACGTATTTATTTGGTCTCATTCGTTAGCGAATTCGGTTGTTCACCGGACTTTTCTCAAGTCCGTATCTGTTCATTCGGTCAATCGGCAATCGGTCAGTCACTTCATAGTTCGGTCATTAATCAGATTCATTTTGTTCGGATTCGTGACGGAATTGACAATTCGTCCAACTTTTGTTCAGTTCGAGTCGATTTCACCGCATTCGGTATACTATTCATTCGGCCAATCGGCATTCGGTCAATCCATTTCATAATTCGGTGATTAATCAGATTCATTTGGTTCTAATTCGTTACCGAATTCGGTAATTCACCTGATTTTTGTTTGGTCCGCATCTATTACCAGATTTGCTTACCACATTCGTTTTTTTTTAGGTCGTTCTCCCAAGAGTCTTATTCCATTCCCAAATTCGGTCATTATACCACTCCCGATCTGCTCCTTATTTTTTAGTTAATTTTTGGGTATAACTTGTACTTCTAATGATTGCAGAACTTCAGGAATAAGTACGTCTCCTGACGTGAAAACCGAGGTGAAAACTAGCCTATTTTTGTTTGCTGTAAATTCATAATAAATGTACTTTATCCCTGGGATGGACCATTTTTTCGCCACCCAACTCTGTGGTTTAAGAGGTAGCCTTGGGATCGCAGAAAGGAACTTTGAACATGAGTGTTTCCAAAAAATTTCACCTGCGGCATATTTAGCAGTCTTCACTATTTAGAAGAGGGGTACGTTATTTAGTTGGCGTTTGAGGCTTGGAATTTTGAGGTGCTTGAACCACGTTAAAAGCTACAATTTGCCAGAAAAAAAGGCGGATTCAAAAAATTTGACTGCGGCGCTTTAATTTTCCCTGGGTACAGCCGTTCACGACGTTGTCGGTTTGCAGCAACTGCGTTTTTTGTTGGCACATTTCCAAGTCCTGTCGCTAAAACTGGACGTCCCCCAAAGGTAAAAGGCTAGAGACGGCGTATCCCTAACGGCGTATTTTCTCTTTAGACTTGATTTTGTACATACTATGCAAATTTTTACATACTATAGATTCACCGATTCGGTCAATTTTTACTGGGTCCCCCCCCCCTCGATGAAGAAAGGCTCGGGACGCCCCTGCCAGTACCCCCAACATTTCCCTGATCCGATCCTTCTCTATAAGGCTTATGCTTGTTCTTCCCGCCAAGCCCTTTCTTAGTCTATATCAGAATCAGCGGAAAATACAAAATAGGATATCATGCGTGATTTTAAGAATATTTGATTTAATATCCATTCAAAAATAAGATGAAAAGTTTTTTGATGAGTAAAGATGGTTGAGGAGAGAGGGTTACCTTGGTAATGAATCGGTTCTGAATTGCCATGAAGTTACATTGTTTTCTACTTATCAATAATATTGATTTTTTTGTTTTGTTTATATAGTTATTTATGTATACTTTTGCATTTATTTTTTTCCCTTTTTCTTTTTATGGCACTTGAGCTTACTCAAGTGCCATATAGCGATTGTTATTTCTGTCCGTCAGTCGGTCTGTCGGTCTGTCGGTCCCGGTTTTGCTAGTTCGGGCACTTCCAGATAAGCTAGGACGATGAAACTTGGCAGGCATATCAGGAACTGGACCAGATTAAATTATAAATACTCGCTTCCCCGATCCGACCATCTGGAGGGGAGTGGAGGGAGGGGAATCCGGAAAAATGAGGAAAAATGAGATATTTTTAGCTTACGAACGGGTTATCGGATCTTAATGAAACTTGATATATGGAAGGAACTCGTGTCTCAGACCCTCCATTTTAAATCCAAACCGGATCCGGTGACATTGGGGGGAGTTGGAGGGGGAAACCGGAAATCTTGAAAAACACTTAGAGTGGAAGGATCCGGATGAAACTTGATGGAAAGTACAAGCACAAGTCCTAGATACATGGCTGATATAACCGGAACGGGTCCGCTCACTTTGGGGGAGTTGGGGAGGGGGAGAAGTCCGAATTTGTAGTGATCCCGCGAGTTCCGTGCTTCCTGATGTGCTGAGACGATGGAAATTGACAGGCACCTCTGGGACCCGACCAGATTAAATAGGAAATCGTCAATTCCCCGATTCGACCATCTGGGGGGGGGGGGGGGGGAATGGAGGGAGGGGGAAGCCAAAATTTGAGGTATTTTTTATCATGCGAACGAGTCATCGGATCTTGATGAAATTTTATATTTAGGATGACCTCGTGTCTCAGACGTCCCACTATAAATCCGGACCGGATCCGATGACACTGGGGGGAGTTGGAGGAGGGAACCGGAAATCTTGAGAAACGCTTAGAGTGGAGGGATCGGGATGAAACTTGGTGGGAAGAACAAGCAGAAGTCCTAGATACGTCATTGATATAAGCGGACCAGATCTAGGCACTCTGGGGGAGTTGGGGGGGGGGGGGTCCGGATTTCTAGCGATCCCGCGAGTTCGGCATACTTCCTGATGTGCTAGGGCAATGAAACTTGGCAGGTATGTCAGGGACCCGAACAGGTTCACTTGAGAACAGCCGTTTCCCCAACCCGACCATACTGGGGGGAGTGGATCGATGGGGAGTCCGGAATCTAGTGGCGTGTATAACTTTTGAACGGGTGATCGGATCTCGATGAAATTTTATATTTAGGATGACCTCGTGTCTCAGACATCTCACTTTAAATCCGGGCCGGATCCGATGACACTGGGGGGAGTTGGAGGAGGGAACCGGAAATTTTGAGAAACGCTTAGAGTGGAGGGATCGGATGAAACTTTGTGGGAAAAACAAGCACAAGTCCTAGACACGTCATTGACATAACCGGACCGGATCAGGGCACTGTGGGGGAGTTGGGGTGGGGGTCCGGATTTCTAGCGATCCCGCGAGTTCGGCATACTTCCTGATGTCCTAGGGCGATGAAACTTGGCAGGTATGTCAGGGATCCGAACAGATTGACTTGAGAACAGCCGTTTCCCCGACCCGACCATCGTGGGGGGAGTGGGTGGATGGGGAGTCCGGAATCTAGTGGCGTGCATAAATTTTGAACAGGTGATCGGATTTGAATGAAACTAGTCTGGTGAGATATCGCCTCGGACCTTCAGTGTCACGTCCGGGTCGGGTCCGATACCTGTGGGGATGGGGGGGGGGGGAACTCAAGAAACTCTAAAAGCAGAGGGATTGGGACGAAACTTAATGGATGGAACAAGCATTAGGCCTAGATGAAATTGAAGGAGCCAGATGGTTTCGGGGCTCTGTGGGGGGAGTTGGAGGGGTTTCCTGGAATTCCGGTAGTCGTGAGTTAGAATAGTTCCAGATGTAAAACGACAACGAAACTTTGCAGGCATATTAGCGACCCGAATTATCTTGACTTAAGAACCTGAAACAACATACCCCCGGAAACTTCCGTTCCTAGATCCAAGCATTTTTTGGGGAGCAAGAGAAGAGAAATATGGAAATTGACTTCTATAAATTGCGAACGAGTGGTCTGATTCGACTGAAACTTCATGGGTGATACGAATCGATGGCCTCGACATGTAAAACATGCGTTCGAACCATATGCGACCACGATTAGGGGAATTGGGGGTGGGGGGACTTTTGACATGCACAAAAACCAAACGGATGGACCGAATGAGATGCAAATTCGACAGTGCCGAGTTTATGCGGCCTAGATTTGTTATTTGGCGTCCGGGCCGAATTCCGCCAAGGTAGGGGGGGGGGGGTGCTGGAAACTTGCAGATAGGCTAAGCTCCAATTTCAGTAAAACTTGATGGACAGGAACAGGGAATTAAGAGATTGGGCCCGAACCGGCTCCGACAACGTTGGTGGGAGGGGGGGGGGATACCGGAACTTTCCAAAAATGCTCAGATTCGAGTGAAACTTGATAGATGGTATAAAAGAAGATGCTTTAGGTGGTCGATTTTTTATATTCCGAACCAGATTCGGCCACGGTAGGTCGAGATAGAGTGGGTACCGGAAATCGTGTAGCACGTCTAGGGATCAAACAAATGGATTTATTGGGATGAAAGTTTGAACAGTCATGTGCATTTGCTACAGACAATCGAGACGATGCCGGAACTGCTCAGAAATGAATGAAACTAAATATCCTATTTCTATTTCCGAACCGCATTTTTGGATGGCGGGTGTATTTTGTGACGTTCTCATCTAATTTCTTGTACAGCCTACTCGTACAAGTGCCATATGAGCTCGTAGCTCTTGTTGATCCCAATTAATTATGCTAAGTGATTAAATTACTGAATCCTGCCACAAACAAATCTGTATAGATTTTCACGTGGCAGGTCTGTTATGATATTGAATTTTTTTGTCTTAAAATTCCATTATATATTAAATTTATCTCCTCTCTCCATCTAGGGATTTCCTGTTGACTGTTACAAATCAATTAGTTAATTAACAAAGCTTCATTTTTGTATGCCACTGGTGCGGTTGACGCTTTTTTGCCGTTGGGATCATCACCATTTTCATTATTGTTTTACCTTAGTATCTCGAACCACATACTTGAATTTCTTCAGTAGAATAGCCTACAGTATGATAAATTTCACCAATTACAACTCAACGTCAGGAAAGGTAGTGTCCTTGTAATTCATTTGTCTTTACCAAAGATGGTCTTTTTATCCAGGAGACCCCCCTCCAAGACTCATCTGGTACCGTGACGGGGAAAGATGGGACACTACGGATCATGCGACACTTAATGGGACAATCAGGAATGATGTTATTCTGGCCCGTTTAAGAAGGGATGACCTGAATACAATCCTATCATGCGAGGCGTCGAATAATAACGAGACTGTCCCAGCTTCTAGCTTCGTGCTCGTAGACATGTTACGTAAGTAGTTTTGGGACTTTGGAGTGGGATGTAAGTTAAAGCACACCTTGGACTACTTTCTGTATATGCTCTAATATTCAAAACTATCCGGGCCGTATCCCGAAACATGAAAAAATAATAATTCTTTTAGACTTTTCCCTCTGATCTATGTCTTTTTTGTATCTGAATACCGGTGCCGTATCCCCGAAACATACAAAAATAATCATTTTTATAGACTTTTCCCTCGCATCTAAGTCTTTTTTTTGTACTTTTTTGTCCGACCCGCACCCCCCCCCCCCCCCCGAAAGGCAAACCCCCCTCCCCCTGAAATAAATTCCTGGATACGGGCTCGCTGACTACTATAAATGAAGCTCTGCTCTACAGACAAGAGCTAGAAGCTGATTTAGCACTTGTAAGGCTGGGTAAGAGGATGAAAGTAGGAATTTGCCAATTCATGGTTTTGCTGTGATCATTTGTGAGCAAAACCCTTGATACAAGAATAATCATGGAGCATTTGAAATCACGAGAATGTATTGTTTGGTAAAAAGTATTCTGTTTTTAGGATCCCAAAACGTAAGTGGAGGGATACCTTATGACATCACAAAAGTTGTCCGTCTGTCCGTCCGGGTCGTCTGTCTGTTAGCACGATAACTCTCGAAGGGGTAGAGATATTTTAATCAAACTTGGCTTGAGGACTGTTTAGGTCGAAGTATAGGTCAAATTCGAAGATGGGCTACGTAGCTCTATATTTAGGGGTGGGGAGGGGTTTGAAATTAAGGGAAACAAAAATTATTTTTTAAAAGCTAATCAAATAGTCGAATTAGGGATAAGGAAACATGTTGAATCCGAATACGAAATTTATTTTCTCGGCCGACAAGTAGTTCACCCAGAATCCGGTTAAAACCGGAAAATTTGTTAAAAGTAAAAATTTAATCTGAAGTTGATTAGAGGTTCAGTTTAGGGGCAAGGAAACGTGCTTAGTCCGAATATGAACACTATTTTCTCGCCGGACAATTAGTTCGTCCGGAATCCGGCCAAAATTGGAGAATTTGTTTAAAGTAAGAGTCTTATTTAAATTAAGATATGGTTGGATCTCGGAAGTGAATTTTTCTAAGCCAATCTTGTCAGGTATCTAATGTTCAAGCTAAGTTTACATCGTCCTATCACATCTGGAAGTACCTTAAACCACGATCAGTGGACCCCCCCCCCCTCCAACTCTCCCAGAGTGCCCGAATCCGGTCTGGTTCTGTCACTAATGTATTTGGGGCTTATGCTTGTTCTCCCCACCAATACGTTGTCCCAATCAGTGCACTCTAAGCGTGCCACACAATTTCCGACCCCCCCCCCCGACTCCACCACATTGTTCGGATCCTGGACGCACTTGAAATGGGACATTTGAGACATAAGTTCTTTCCAAATATCAAGTTTCATTAAAATCCGATTCCCCGTTCAAAAGTTGTACATATGTCAATCTTCCGGATTCCCCCTCTCTCCACTCCCCCCACGATGGTTGGGTTGGGGAAGTGACTGTTTCCATGTTAAGTTTAGTCGGGTCCCTAATATGCCTGCCAAGGTTTATCGTCCTAGCACATCTGGAAGTGCCCTAACTCGCGATCACTGGATCGGGAAGTGATTGGTATATATCACTTGTGCGGAAGTCAGGTGCCATAAAAATGGATCCACGATCCTTGGCTATTTAAGCCTTTTCCCATACCTATGGGATTCTAGCAACACATCCTAGGTAAAATTTCAGAAAACCAATTTTAAGCATTGATAGCATGATGCTCAAACACTCGTCGTATCTGGAGCATAATTCGCATAAAAACTAGTGAACCGCAGCAAGTGCAAAGATTGAAAGTATGTCGTTAGCGGGTAAAATGTAACATGCGGGTTCAAAATGTAATATGAAATTTGGGTCTCCGGGTTTTAAGAATTAAGTCGTGTTCACATGTGTGCCTATCCTAGCACAGATGCCTAGGCACGTGCTCAGACTTAGAGTCTGGTCACACTGGGCTCAGAACGGTGCCGTTTTGACAATCTGCGCAGAAATCTGCGCGGGTTTCTCGGGTGAAAATGGGTCTACAAATCTGCGCAGATTGGGTCGATCACCGGCAGTGCTTCCACTCCAGAATTTTGAGAAAACGTAGACTTGTTCAGAAATCAGGAGGAATCAGGAGATTCAGTAATCCAAAAAATCAAGAGATTTATAAGGAGAAGTTCTAGAGATCGGAAGTTTCTAAGGAGATATTAGGAGAAAATTTGTATTTAGATTGTCTATACGTCGAAGAGGGGACTATTCAAAGGATAGGTGTAGAGTGCAAAGGTGTCGCAAGGGCATTTTCTGGGGGGGGGGGGGGTCAAATTTTTACCAAATCTCTAAAAAAAAATTACCGGATCCTAGAAACAGAGAATTTGAGCTTTAAATTATGGAAGAGAAAGGATTACGTAGGAAGAGTAACATTAAAGGGCAGCGTGAAAACTATTAGGTTGCGATTTCGCGAAGACCACTTGGAGAATATATTGCCGGGCACGATTGCAGTAACAAAAGAAATTTAAATCGAGCGCCGCTAAAATTTAACTGCTGCTTTTACAAATCCTATAATATACCGTGGATTAAATACAAGACTCTAAGGAGTTCCAGAAACCGGATGGAGGACGTTCTGGCAGCAGCAGGTGCTGTAGTCTAGTCACAACTGTCTATGATCACATAAAGTGAGCGCCGCAGGCGAGATTTATTTTAAGTTAGCTTTTTCCTGCCAAATTTAACTTTTTCCATCCAGATTTCAGCTTCGGAGACTTCCAGCCTCCAAGCCATGCTTGACAAAAGAATAATTAAGAATATATAGCCGTTTGGAAAAATAAGGAGAAAATTAGGTAGAAAAGCGAAATATCAGTAGAAAATCAGTAGATCAGGAGACCGAAAAATAAATCAGTACGAGACCTAAAAAAAACGTAGATCTCCTGAGCCTCGTTTTTGTTGAATAGCGCTGCCGCATCGCTGCTGCAGCACTGCTTTTGCATAATATGCGTTTTTGGATTCACTTTCTTCTTGGTTGAAGCGGCAGCGCTGCAGCATCTTACAGGGAAGCACCGACTTGGTCGGTGGGCAAGTCCGTGATTCTCCAGAAGCGCTGCCGTCTTCCTCGGAAGCGCTGCAGTGCAAAAACGGATGTTGAAAGAAGCAGTCCGGAATCGGCCGAGAAGTGGACCTGCAGCATGCAACAAAAACGAGGCTCTGATAAATCGGGAGAAGCGGAAGCACTGGTCGACGTTGAGGTTTTGGAAATCCTCAGGGCTTGACGGTTGAATGTTGATGGCTTTGGGGCAGCTTGGGGATAATGAGCAGACGGCAATTAGGGTTGTAAAATCAAGCTTGATCAGTTTTGCAAAAATTCAGTTTTAAATACTCCTTCAGCCCAAGCTGACTGCGAATCATATTTGACGATGCAAAACGGATAAGTCAGTATTAGAGCTATATTTCGGCCCTTCTTGGCAAGGGTCCTCTTTAGGCTTCAAATGACACGCTCATTTTCCAGCTTGAGCCTGAAGAGGACCTTTGCTAAGAAGGGCCGAAATTGAGCTCTACTAAAATATAGCTGACTTATCCGTTTTGCATCGTCAAATATAATTCAGCTTTAATTACGTTGGGCTAGTGTGAACTATCATGAGTTTGTTTTCGATATCCCAGGATTAACCTAAGCTATTTGGATAGACAGCCCGAGAAAGGTAGAGAGTTTCTAGATGTCAAAATGCCATCAGTCACATCTGTTTGTCATTTTCTGCCAAAAAATAACAAAGAAGCATCTGTCTTTTTTTTCCTTTTTGTTTTAAGCTAAAAATACTTATTTTACATTCTTTTATTTTAGTGAACAGCACTAAAACATCAGTATATTTACTGGAACATAATTAGGAATGCTGTTTCGTTCTAAAGGGTCTTCTGACTTTATAGCAGCATTATTCAGAATTAGTTGTATCTTATACTTTTTAAAATTTGTATATTTAGCAACCCAAAAAGCTGCCTTTTCTTGGATCTAGTGTGTCCACTTCGGCGCCTAATTCTGCGCCGTTTTAAGCCCAGTGTGACCAAGCTCTTAGACAGGCAGCGAATCCTAGAGCCCAGAACTCCGTGCCTGGCCCAAAATCTCTACCTAGGCATGGGTGTGAACCAGGTGTGAACTGTGATGCTAGGCATGCTTTTACCGGGGATTTGGTGAACGCAGTTACGGAAGTAGATTGAATGACATTAAATGTAAGACGGGTCCTTTAAACGCGGAAAATCTCGTTCCAGTTCCCTGATTTAGGGGTCGCGGATATACAGTGGAGTTCATTTACAAAAGAGGTCCACTTTTTTTGACGTTAGACAGCGCCACTTTATCCACCCACTGTGCTAAAAGCTGTGCTTGGAAAAGTACTTCAGAGCACTTAAAGCACAGTTCTTACTTGGAATGGCTTCTTCACCATAAAGTTGTCCAGAAATTTTGTTTTTAAAGCACAACTCTTAATAGAAATGATCTTATCACGATGAAATAGCTCAGAAATACAGTTTTTCGAGAATACTTGTAATTTCAACATGAAATTAGTGATTTTCTTGTTAGTGTTAATCGACTCTATATATCTTGTTTATATGCCTCTATATGTCAATCCCCCACCCTCCCCCCCCCACCTCGAACCACCCCTGCAGACAAGTCGACAGTTTACGTGGTTGTGTCTGATGGAGATCGATTGGAGCAATTGGGTACGGTCGGAATGTATATTTGTGGTTGTGATGATTTTCCGGTTTGCATATAACAAAAAGTATACAAATTATTAAAGAAAATAAGGGCTAGTAATAATTATAGTAGAAACAATTAAGCAAAAATTCTTTAGATTGCTAAATGGAAATCTATAGAATAGAATAAACAGTTGAAAAGGTGATTCAGTTTTTTAAGTTTAAACCTTGTATGATTATTTTGTTAGTAAAGAGTAGGAGACGTTAAAGAGTTTAAGAAAATATTAACGTCACTGAATGGAAAGAAGTCGTAGCCCAAAATGTCAAAAGCACGATTTTCTTGTGCCAAAAATGCCAAGCGGGTACAAAAATAAATAAATAAATACAAGTCCACCTTCTAGCCTACTATCGTCCACCGTCAGAAATGAGAAAAGAATTAAGGCATCAGACATTCTTCTTCCATATGGCAGAACATTTTTAGCAAGAAAATGAAAATGTCCAGGGTTGGTCACCAAAAGTAACTTCATACACCCTGGAAAGTAACCCAAAAGTATCTCAAAGTAACCCAATGTAACCTAATGTAACCCAAAGTAACCCTATGCAATGTAATCCAAAGTAACCCAGTGTAGCCAAAAGTAACTCAAAGTAACCCTGAGTAACCCAAAGTATCCTGAAGTAACTCGTACATCCTGGTTCTTGGTGACCAACCCTGGGAAAATGTAAGATGTCTCAGTTTTTGCAAAGACTGACTGCTTGCAAGTCGAAGATGTCTCAGTTTTTGCAAAGACTGACTGCTTGCAAGCTGAAGTAAAAAACTCACGGATATCCCATGCTAAGTATTTACAGATCTTTCATTACGTTCCTGAAAGGAATTTGAGAATTCTGGCATCTCAAATTTTGTAGGTCATCTCAGCACAGAGCAAATCGCGGCGGTGAACGAGATTTTTCAGTCGCACCGAAAGAAGATTTTTATCGCCTGGATGTTCACACTGAATTTTTGTCGACAACAGAATTTAACGCGAAATGTAATTAAAAATAACCCTTAAAATAATTAAAATAATAAAAAATAATAATTTTTTCTAAAAGTGAATCATCAAAAGGGTCGTCCGTTTTGCTGTTGCGTGGATAAAATCGTACTTTTGCCCGATTAAAAGTTGAATTTTCCCAACATTGAAAATCGCATGACGAAGCAACAGAAATTGCCGATTTTGGCGACGAAAATCTCGGCGATGTCTGAAATCGTGAACGTCTGTGTGAACCTAGGGTTCACAACATTATCCGACATTATCCCTGGGTTATTCGAGAGCTCCCAATCAAAGTCGATGAGAGGCCATTCCAAGAAGCTCCAACTGACCAGCTGTAAACAATGCGAGTTTTTTCTCCGCACGGACTGTTCCACTCTGGAACAGCCTTTCCGAAAAAACTATCATCGCTTCTACCCTGGATGGCTTCAAAAAAGATTCGCCAGTGGATTTTCGTGACCTTTAACATTGTAATGTCAAAATTCGGAAAAGGGTTTGTCAACTAGTTCTGAAAAAGTTTATTATTAGCAATTTGCCACCATTAATGTCCTTGAACCGAAGTGATGGTGTGTGTGCATGGGGGGGGGGGCAGTTTTATTCCCAGTTGAAATGGTAATATATAAATGAAAAAATTGAGAAACTAGAGGTGTAAAGTATTGTTGGCCGGTAGAAGCCTGGAAAAGAAGTCTCGATGACTCATGATCATGGGTCAATGACTTCGGACAGAAATTCCGACAGTATAGAAGATTGAACATAGGTAGCGAAAGGGGAGTAGAACTGCCTGGTGGCGGTAGAAGTGACGACAGTGTGGGCTGAAGATGGCACCACCGCAACTCTTGCTCCTCTTGTACTCGTTAACGGTAACTTCGGCTTAGTAAAAAAAAAGTTAATAGTTATAAATTAATATGGAAAATATTGTGGTAAAAAAGTTAATAATTATAAAAGAAAATATGAAAAAAAAAAAGGCATTAAATTGCCGCTGTTACTCAAGATTCATACAATGAAATTCGACTAATATTACAGTACCCCATCTGTAAGATAAGATTGCAAGAGAAAAGGGTTTCGCCTCTAAATAACTCTAAGAAATTTTAGTCGTCGAGCTGATCAGAGTTAAAAATACAATCAACAATGCACTTGACATTATTGATCGATTCAGCATCAACCGCATCTTCGGAAAGGCTGTTCCAGGGATTAACAATTATGTTGCCAAAACCCCACTTAAATTCGTCCTTGTGGAATCTTGATTTTGCAAGCTTGTCCGCGTGCTGAATCGTACTAATTCAGTCACTTCAAAATTGTCATAACTTCCATTGATTAATTCAAATGATTCGCCCAGGTCTCCTCTAAAAAAATCTGTATGCAATAGAGGGAAGCACAACTTGGCTAATCTCACTTGGTAGGGAAGATCGCGCAGATCTGGTACAAACTTCTTAGCTCTCTGTTGAATCTTTTCATAAGCCTCAATGTCAAAATTGTAGTATGGCCTCACTGTATTGAACGATCTGGAGAACCATGGACTTGAAAAGAAGTGAGAACGAACCATCCTGCTTAAATGTAAAATTTCTTCGAATTACAGCAAGGATTATATTACATTTTTTCCTGGTAAGGTTGTCATGTTGAGAAAAACGCAGATCCCCGTCGCTCAGGAACCCTAGATCCCGTTGGGTCATACATTCGGGTATGGAATGGCTGTTGAAAGTATAGAAATTAACATGATCTAAGATAAAATGATAATTTAATTCGATTACGGGGGATTATTGTAAAGATGTCCTGGATTCCGTCTATAGCCTACGACTGTTGCACTTCCTAACATTTTTTTCGCGTCTGCATTTTTTCTTCTTTCCGACCTTGTGATTTCTCTCTCTGTTAAAGGACGCCTCTTGCTTATTCTGCCTTTTAGAATACACCTAGCTTTCTTGTGGAATTATAAGCTTCTAAAATCCCCACCTCCCATCGTTTCGTTTTCTGCCTACGAATGTTTAGTACTTTTTCGGCCTTGCCGTGTTTTCAACGCAAAGTTTGTCGAAACATTCAATGTCCGCTGACAACTACTTCACACACAAATTATGATAATCTTCTGTTTGTAACTTATTTGCTTAGTTTTTCAACTTTTTAACCACGGCATGTTCAGTTTTCTAACGTCTTGCTTCTAGCCGCCGCGTCGGAGAGCAGGAAGGCTGGGTAGTGTTGACAAGCGCTAACAAGAAAATCCCCAATTTCAGGTGAAAAGTAATGGTATTCAAAAACATTAAAATCCGATCTCTTTCATAGGGAAAAGATCATTTCTAGTAGGAGTTGTGCTTTAAAAGTTACTTAGTACAAATTCTTCAATTTACTTTTTCTTTTTCCCATTTCCGCTAGTAACTCTTTTATAAGCTCTAATTTTATAGTTCAGAATACCTTGGAGTTTGTTTAGGATTGTTTAGTTTGTTTAAGATATTGAAAAGTAGACAATTCAGTTACGTGAAAATGTCGGGGAAACTTCTTTGGAACTGGTTTGCACCGTCGCGGCTGTTCAGTTATTAGTCTTTCTTGTTTATTTTCTTTTTTTTTTCTTTTATGTTGTTATTATGTTTATCCATAATTATTTTATCCATAATTATTTTATCCAGATTATTTTTGCCATGGCATCTTTTGCCAAATATGTATTCTGTTACATTCTATGCGGTTTGATTGGTGCGTGAGTTTGTTAAAAGTTTTATTTTCACTCTTTCAGTTTGAAAGGTGTAGAATAAATACTCCAATAATAATAGTAAGAAAAGCTGTCCATGTTTTTCCGTCCAACAAAGCTACTCTTGCCCAAACTCTTGTATTTGTTAGTTTTTTGTTTGCTCTGACATCCAGCTTTCCGCTGAGCTTTCAACTAGACTTCAGGAAACACTTTCCAGGAAAGATGTAAGGGTTCCCAGAGCGCGTAAACAGCTCTGCGAAAAGCAACGGAATGCGATTCCGTTGGGGCCCCCTCATCCCCCAAAAAACAAATCTAATCTGTCAAATAAAAAAGAGTCCAAGGGGGTCTCAGCGTCTGGCAGTCTCACGCTATATGTTCATTACGTCAGTCATGTTCTGCGGAAGAAGGAGATTAAAAATATGAGACCACGTTATTTTAAATATGCGAAGCACCTGCTCCACTTGTCCAAATTATGTCATAACCATACATTGACGGGGAAATTCAAAATTCAAGATGCAGGTGTCACCCTTTTGGATGTTTCCTCATCGCTTTAAAAAATCATGGACAACAGGGCCCAACCAGCGCACGACGTCGTCCACTGCTTCCTGACCGAAGATTGAAAATTTAGTGTCTTTTTTGTGTGTTTATGTGTTTTGTTTATTTTCTTCATTTACTCCCCCTTTTCAAAATGGCGGGTCATAAAAAAATAAATAAATTAATTAATTAATTATATCCAGGTATAATCTATTTTGACTTTGATTTTACAATTACTCAGTCTAATCCTTACTTCTGTCCGATGTGTGGGTGCGTGGAAGAGAGTGTGATTCACATGCTTTGCGATTGTATTGGGCTGAGTGACTGGAGAAAAGACGAGTATGATGTGCGGGTATTTGACGAAGAGTTTTTAAAACGAATTTTTAAGGATGAGTGTTTTGCTGGTATAAAGAAAAGGGGGCGATTTTTGAGGCTAGCGATGGAACACAGAAGTAGATTTTTAGAATAAGTAAAACAAATTAAACGGAAATGAGTATTATTATATGTCAGTGTTCGTTTTTTTCGTTTGTTAAATTTTTGCCATGGCCCTCCGGCTGCTTAAAGCAATAAAATATCTATCTAAACTATCGATCTATAGAGTCTACTCAGTCTACACATACGAGTTTTATTCTTAACAATGCTTGTCTAATGTTTTTTGTAATTAGCGACGTAAATTAAAAAAAACTTGAACTTACTAAGATAAAGTTCACACTGATAATCATAATAACAATATAATTTAAAAGAAACAGGCCATTGGCATGTACAGAATATCCGTATTCCACAAGGAACAGCAAAAGTAACCGTAATCAAAACTATGAATCAAGAAAAGAAAGAAAATCGGACAAAAATTTAAAACCAGTTGAATCATAAAAACAGTCGCGTAAAAGAGTGGTATGTAGCAAGTCGCAAATGAGCTGACAGCATTAGCCACCGGTCTGAAAAGAAAAGAAAAATGTCTCTGAAGAACACCCAGCCCAGTACTTACGAAAGTAATTTTTCCAACTTCAGTCTCGTTTCCATCATTCTCGTTATCTTCCTCATTCATTCTCCTCCTTTATTACCAGTTGACTGATTATCACGCTTTCCGCGATTTCTTCTCTTTACGGGTGCCTATTAGGCATCCGATCCCGATGAAAATTTATCTCAAAATAGTACTATGAAGTAGTACGAAAAAGCTGCATGCAGTACTAACGATGCTACTACATGCTTCTACTTCAAGGATACCGTATTACTGCATACTACTATATACTACTATTAGCAATAACCGGATCCGATTATTGTGGGGGGGAGTCAGGGGGGAGCCGTAAATCTTGTGACACGCTAAGAGTGGAGCGATTGGGATGAAACTTGGTGGGAAGAACAAGCACAAGCCCTAGATTCATCAGTGACAGAACTGGATCGGGTTCGAGCACTGTGGGGGGAGGAAGTGGGGTCCGGAATTCCGGTGATCACCAGTTAAAGTACTTCCAGATGTGCTAGGACCATGAAACTTGAACATTAGAGACTTGACATGATTAGAATATTTTTGCCTCATGGGTTTTGCTTACAACTGAATTTCTTAAACTACAAATGATACTTTTGATTAAAATATACATTTCATTCTCCCGATGAGCTCATCATCATTTTTGCTTCAAGAGTTTTGATTACAGATGAATTTCTAGCGTCCCTAAAGTGCGCATCATCACAGCCAAATGTCTTACCAAACGATATGTTCTCGTGATTTCCCAGGACCCATTATCTCAAGGGTTTTGCTTACAAATAATCACAACAGAACTGAAGAATTCCTACTTTCATCCTCTGACCCAGCCTTGCAAGTGCCATATGAGCTTGCAGCTCTTTTTTTATTTTCTCCATGGAACCCCGATGTGTGTGCCCTGTCTATGTAATTTTTGTGTCGTTTGATAATCTTTCCTGAAGTATCTCATGCTAGGTAGCTTCAACTGACTTTTCAACCTCTCCTTTTTTCTCGCTTACCACACACATACAAATCCCGTTGCTTGCAAACCTCTTACCCTTTGGCAGGGTTTCGAGTGAGTTGCACGACAGCTAACTGTATTCTGAACTTCAGTTACAATAATCTCATAACATAACACTTCCCCTAGCTTCGCTGAATGAAATAACCCAACCTATCAGATTGGTTCGCAGGATTTAGCTATCAGGGGTCGGATACTTCATAATAATAACTGCGTAACAATAATATAAACGGAACATATCAGATCATGACATCACTTCCTTCGTAACTTAGACCTCCCTCCCCCCAAAATTCTAAACCAAATAATAAACATACAAACCATAAGATACTCGTCGGTCTGCTCAGTTCAGTAGGCCTTCTTTGAAGAGTGTCCTTGTGCTTCCACTGTAGCTCCAGGAATCAGTCGACAGCAGTTGCAGCTGCTGACGAGCATCCCAACCTCCGGCTGGACAAGTGGCCAGAAGAATCGTGATCTTACACGACTAAGGGCGACGTCTGCTGACAAGTGTCTGCCGGTCGATTCTAACAGATGACTCTTTTTGAAGAGGCGGGTGCGGCATCGATACGGAAGTAGTATCTGGACCTGGCTTGCTCGCTTTCTAAATCACACACCGTTTACTTGGAACACAGACTTTCTCATATGCGGGATACGGGTAAGCTGTTTGACCGAAGAGCAAAAAGATATCTTGCTCAAAGTTTTGGGAGAATTTTCGAGAAATAAGGGGTAGAACGAATCTTGCATCACATAAAATTGTAACTGGTGATTCCAAGCCAATTAGAAAACAGGCATACCCTATCCCATATATCTGGAGGGCACAAGAAGACAAAGAGATCAAGCGAATGCTAGTGGCTGGTATAATCCGTTCGTCTAAAAGCGCTTACGTTTTTCTGATTGTTGTCTTTCCTAAAAAGCAGGAGGTCGGTTAGGCTCTGCGTCGACTATCGGGAACTGAATAAAATCACAGGAAATCCAGACCCGTAGCCCATGTCGAGAGTAGAAGATCGGATCCTCAAATTGGGAAAGCCAAGTACTTGTCAGTTATCGACCTGACAAAAGGTTACTTCCAAATCCCGATGGAATAAGACGGCATCTTTTGTCGCGGACTCGGGTCATTGGGAGTTTGTGGTTAAGTCCGGTCTTCACCTCCCGGAACTTCCGGAATCTGGGCTTCCAGATTATTCTTTGACGTCTTCTGTAAATGGCATCTGGAATATGAACCGGTCCAAACGTATATCAAAATAATCCGGAAAAATGGGGTTTTTGACTTCCAGATTTCCGGAATTTTTAAGTATCGCAGAAGAAATTAAAAAAAAAATCTCGAAAAATCTGGGAACCCAGATTCCGGAAGGTGAAGACTCACCTTTACCGTTCGGGCTTCGGGACGCACGTGCGACCTTCCAGGTGTTACGTGATATAATTCTAGATGGCGCTCAGGATTACGCGGGAGCGTACTTTGAGATACCGTTGTTTTAGTTCCACCTTGGAAAAACACATACAGCATGTGCGAGATGTCCTCCAGCGCCTTGCCACGGTAAAACTAACCGCTAATCCACGAAAAGGCCGTTTTGGTTATACAGAACTTGATTACCTGGGGCATATAGTTGGAAATGGGCGCATCAAAATGTCAGAATCGAACGCAAAAGCTATTGGTGTTTAAGCGGTGTTTAATTTAATTTAATTTCAAAATAAATGCGGCACAACATTTCATGCGCGAGCAAATTAATTGGCACTTGTCATTAAACACAACTTAAGCATATACAATTGTCATAAAATAAATACAGTAATTCAAGTAAGGTTGTTATGATACAAGGTAAACTGAGGCACAAAACTATTACGGTTACCTTTCAGCTTTACAAGCGACAGGTGTGAGTTTTGGTACTTTATTAGCTGCTTCTCTTGGAGGTCTGTTTCTTTCCGGTTTAAAGGCTGGAGGAAGGATATTTCGGTAGAAAGGGTGGGATAGCAAATTTGTTCAAAAACGTTGGCACAGCTGTTCTCTACGAACAGAAAGGGGTTCCAGCTTGTACTCCTTTCGGAGATGCGAGTACGGTATTTTATGGTCACCAATTATAATTTGTACAGCACGTTTTTGGATTCTTTCCAACTTATCTGAGTCACTCACAAATCCTTCATTCTTTCTTTAGGGACTTCTAATTTCTTTTGGATTTTTAACATGCTCATGGAAGAGTTAGCTTTCTTTAAAATATACTTGGTATTTTCCTCCCAAGACACATCTGAAGATATAATAATGCCAAGGAGTGTAGTTTGGTCAATAAAAAGTGGGTGTTTAGAAAGTGGGAGAGCCAGGTCCAGATACTATTTCCGTATAACTACCGCACCAGCCTATTCAAAAAGTGTCATCTGTCGGAATCGACCGGCAGACACTTGTCAGCAGATGTCACCCTTGGTCGTGTAAGATCACGATTCTTCTGGCCACTTTCTTCTGGATTACGGAGGAGAACTGGGCCTTGGTTGCCGCAGCGAAGGACTTGGATTCACAAGTTGAGGAATTTCATGGTAAAATTAATGAAAAATTTCTTTATTGCTTCCCTGAGCGTAAAACTAAATTTTGTTCTAGTGATAAACCGTATGTAAATTCAAAAATAAAGTGACTAATTAAGCGTAAATTATACCTTATTCGAAAAGATCAAAAAGAGCAAGCACAAAAATTGGCAAATGAAATTAAGTGGAAAATAAAAGAAGCACAGGCGAATTATTACAAAAATGAGATGGATCATCTTTTGGAGTCCAAGCCTTCGCAGTTCTTCAGTAAAGTTAAGAGTCTGACTGGAAAAAGTTCTCAACCAGTTAACTTCATGAAGGAGGAGCCACCAGAGAAAACTACGAATGATTTATATGCCCATTTCGCTGCAGTTGTGCAGTCTTACCCACCTCTTCCACCTGAAGACTCTCCACAAAATTTAAATGCTCCTTCAAATGATAATTTCATGCCTGATATTTCTTTGTCAAGTGCAACCCGTAAACTTTCCAAGTTAAAAAGAAGTTCTGTCGCTCCTTTTGATATTCCAGTTGTTCTCGTTAAAAGCATTCGCTAAAGAATTAGCTTTCCCCCCTTAGATGATCTACAATAAGATAACGCGAACAGGTTATTTTTCCAAAGAAATGGAAGAAAGGTTTTTATCACCCCCATTCCAAAGAAAGGAGCACCTAATGATTTCTCTGGTGTACGGCCGATCACAGTTACATCAATTTTCAGCAGAATTTACGAAAGTTTGAAGTTTGATCCTCAATTGAAAATCGAGGAAATGGGGATCGAAGAATCAAGATGACTTCTTGTACCCGTTAGAAATGTCCTTCCACAAGCTCCGCGCATGCTCTTAAAAATCGTTAAGTGCTCGTGTCGACTGCAGTAGTTTAATTCAGAGATGTGTAGCCTGGGTGTAGCCGCCTTAAAACGATTTAGTTTCTACTCCAGCATACAGAACCTGCAAGGGGAAAAATGCCTTCCAACTCTACAAAATTGACAAGTACTATGATGCAGGAAATCAAAAAGCTTAATCGGTAGTCTAATCCTTTCCAAAGGACGAATCTGTGAACACTAGTCAACACTAGTTGCAATTTGATTATCTTTTCTGAAAACAATTTGTAAGGTGTACGAAGGGTGTTAAGTACGATTTCGAACATTTTCCTTGAAAACCAGTTTGGTTCGTAATTGACTTTTCTTAATAGTTTTCTTGTTTTATTAAAATTAGCAGAAATCATACGTTGATGATTATGAAACTTCTTTCTGGTACAGCAGACACCCAGTTTGATTTAGTTTTGGATCTCAGCTAGGTATTCCATGTCAGGATCGTACTTTCGTTCAAGAAAATCGGACCAGTACGAAAATTTGTACTTTTTTGCAAAATAGGTTAAAAAAATGACATTAACTTATTACTGGTGCTTTATACGCCAAATCTGACTTCATTTTCGGTTTCAGCTTGTAATTTTGCATCAGGTTCGTACTTCAATTCAAGGATAACGGACAACCACGAAAGTTTTATATTTGTTTTCGAAATACGTAAGAAAATGGCATTAAAAGCCAAAAAACGCTTATTTTGCGCCGAACCAGGAAGTGCAACTTTGGATATGTTATTCAGATTTTTTTTTCTCTACAAGATGGTGTAAAAATCATTTCTGTTGCAATTTATTTCGGGTCAAACCTCCATTTGCCTCTACTAGTAAGCGAAGCTAGGGGAAGTGTTATATGAGATTTGTATAATTGAAGTTCAGAATACAGTTAGCTTTCGTGCAGCTCAGACCCTGACAACTGGTGACAGCGGTGGGATATAAACGGAACATGTCAGATGCCACCCTTTCTCTCAGACTTCTTGCTTTTGTCCTCAGCCTGTATTCTTTCGCAAGATCATCTATTCAGAGCTACAATACATTACACTAACATGCAGTCCCTTTTTCTCTATAACTTCAAACAAGCACTCCATTATCTAACTACTCTGTTTGTTCTCTGTCATTTCTACCCTTTTTGACATCAGAGGGGATGGTTTCTCTTTGACAATTTGTCCTGTACCGTTCTTTTTACGGCAATATATCATAGATTAAACTGATATTGACCTTTTTCACCGGTTGCCACAGGGAATTTTCCACAAATTGCGGAAATGGAAACTAAACCAGAAGTACGATGTCGTGCGATGAACAGAAAATAAAAATGAAATAACGACCATTAAAATGCGCGTGGTTACAAATCAGTGAACATTTTACAGTTATTAGTCAGAAAATCGGAAATAAGGCAGTTCATAACACCTATAGCTAATTTTGTTTCCACTGTCTAAAAACTCTTTCACACGACTTACATAATTGTACATTTACACATAACTTTCTAACTGCGCACATTTTAAAAGTCGTTACCTTATTTCAGTTTGATGATCATCGTAGGGGATCATCGAGTCCGTGCCGTTCTTCTGATTTTATGTCTTCTGGTTGCATGTCATTGAACTGTTCTTCGGGTCCACGTCGCTCCTAGTTCGTTTTAATTTTTGGAATACGTGAGTTAGTTTGTTAGTCGGTGATGACGGTTTTCGAAAGTTCAACCGTAATCTCTGAAATCGAACTTATTATTTGCCTAACATGCTAGAGGGATATTAGTTGATCAAGGTAAACCCCGACGATCCCATTTCTTTCTTTCTTAATGAATGGTCAGCTTTGCTTAAAACCAATGGAGCATCAAGTTTTAGCATTGCAATGAAAGTGCTATCTGCTTTCGAAAACTTACCCACATCAAGGGCAGTGATTGGCACGTACTAATCAGGTGTATCGATCGTCTGCTGGTGCCAAAGCATCTTCAACATCTTTCAAATCTCTACATTGTCCCTTAATTCTCTTTGCTGAAGTTTCAGTCAAATCGGGAACTGGCGCTCTAAAAGATGAACGCTGTTTGCTAAAGTTGATCGCAAAAGAATCCCAAAAAACAGGTTACTCATTTTCATTGGTAGCTCTTGGTTTTTTTTTAAGCCTCTCGCCGACCTCTTGTGTGTCAACGGAGTTTTCAAAAAAAGCAAAACCTACACCTGTTTACAATCAGTCCGAAACTTTTTCACTTGTTAATGTTGTCCTGTGAACCCAACTTCTTGGAAGTTTGGCATTAAAGATATTAACCTGGATAAGTTCCTCGCAAAAGTTGATGTTAACTTTTTGTTTCTGTGCTCCAAATGTTCTTAGAGTGGGACACTTACTTCTGTATTGTAGTGCAAATTGCCGGAACTTATTGTTATTAAGTTGATATTTGTCACCGAAACTTTCATTTTAATGGTACTTGCAGCCTCTGGCTCGAGTGCCATATACCGATCGCAGTTCTGTCTGTCAGTTGGTCCGTCTGTCCCACAATGCAAGTTAGAGTACTCCAGATGTGCGAGGACGAGGAAAGTTGGCAGGCATATCAGGGCCCGACCAAACTAACTTGGAAATTATCAGTTTCCCGATCCGACTGTATGGGGAGGAGAGGAGTCAGCGGTGCGTAACTTTCGAAAGGATGATCCGATTCGAATGAAACTAAATAACTGAATAGAAGACATGTGCCTATTTAAAGTCCTATTGAAACTTACTGGCAAGAAAAAGCATCCGCTCTTTGTAAATCGTGTACACATTGGTACTGGATCTGGACACTTGGGGGAGGGGTGGCGAAATTCCGGCGATGGCTGTTATGGAGATTTTCACGACGAAACTTGGCAAGCATATCAGGGATCCGATCAAAGTGACTTGGAAATAAGCAAATCTCGATCCGATCATCGTGGGGGGAGTGGAAAGAGGGGGAATCCGGAATATTGAGTCATGCGTAACTTTGGAAGGGATGATCGGATTCGAGTGAAATTTAATAATTGAACAGAGGACATGCCTATTCGTCGGATCCGACGAATTTTGGAGGCGGGAGCGGAAAATGTGACTGGAGAGATCGGGATTAACTTGGTGGGAATAAGAAACAAATACTCTAGATAAATCATTTACAGATCTGGATCTGGATTACAGAAGTTGGAGGAGGGAGGGTCCGGAATATGGGTGATCACGAATTAAGGTGCTAGGACGACGAAACTTGGCTGGAACATTAAAGATTCGACAGTGAGATTGGCTTAGAAATCGTCACTTCCCAAATCTGACCATTCCTTAAAGTACTAATCTTAGCCGAAAGTAGAAAACAAAATACTTTTAAGCAAACCATACATTTTCATGATCCCCATCAGCCAATGATTATTTTTGACTCAAGGGTTTTGATTTCAAATGAATTCCTAGCTCCCTTAAAGTGCTCATCTTAACCGCAAAGTTAAAAGAGTACTTTCGATTAAAAGATACATTTCGGCCCATGATCATTGGTGCAACAAGGGTTTCGCTTAAAATGAATTTCCAGCCCTTAAAGTGCGCATTTTAACCCACTAGTAAAAAACAGTTATTTTTGACCAGACGATACATATTAATGATCCCCAAGGGCCCATCGTCGTTTTTGCCTCAGTGGTTGTGCTTACAGATTAACTTATAGCGCCTTTATAGTGCGCATCGTAACAGCCATGTAAACAAAAAAAATATTTTACCAAACGATACAGTCTCGTGATTTCCAAGGACCCTCGATCATTCTTGTCTCAAGGGTTTTGCTTGCAAATGATCAGAACAAAACCACCAATTGTTAAATTCCAACTTCCATCCTCTGAACCAGCCTTGCAAGTGCCGTATGAGCTTCCAGCTCTTGTTTTTCTCCTCTCAGGGTAGCACCCACTCTCTTAATTTATACTTAATTGTCGGAAGCAAAACTAATGAAAATTTAGAAAATCATTGTAACATGAGTCAACACGCGAAACTGAACCATACATAAGCTAAGCTAAACGTAGGGGCAAGTCCACGCCGATTGGTGCCCCTCCAACATAGGGTACCTCGACTGTGGCAGCAACAAAAATAATGACAAAATATAAGATTTTAATTCAGTTACAATACAAAACAAGAGCTGAAAGCTCATATGGCACTTGTCGGAACAGTTAGCATGTTTGTCAGTTTGTCCTCCTGCAGCTTCCCCCACCCCCCAGTGATCAGACCCACACCGGACTTGAAACTGAACATTTGAAACACTCATTCTTGACACTTGTCAAGTTTCATGCACGTCCGATCACCCGTTCCTAAGTTATGAATGCCACCTAATTCCGGATTCCCCTATCCCTCTACTCCCCCCACGATGGTCGTATCGGGGAAGGGACTATTTTTAAGTCAATATGTTAGAGTCTCTAATTGGCCTGCCAAGTTTCATGGTCCTAGCACATCTGGAAGAACCCTAGCTCGAGACCACCGGAATTCCAGGAAACCCCCTCCACTTCCCCCACCGTGACACGATCCGGTCCTGTTTTGTCAGGAATTCATCTAGGGTTTACGCTTGCTCTTCCAACTAAGTCCAACTCTGATGCCTCGACTTTAAGCGATTCACGAGATTTCCGGTGTCCCCTCCAGCTCCCCCCTCCCAGTGATCAGATCCGGTCCAGACTTGAAACTGAACATCCAAGACACTTTTTCTTAATACTTACAAAGTTTCATGCACGTCCGATCACCCATTCCAAAGTTGTGAATGTCACTAGATTCCGGATTCCCCACCCTCTACTCTCCCCGCGATGATTGATCGAGGAAGGGACTATTCTCAAGTCAATATGGTAGAATTTCTAAAATGCCTGCCAAGGTTCATGGACCTAGGACATCTAGAAGTACCCTAACTCAAGATCACCGGAATTCCGGTAAACCCCTTCCAACTCCCTCCCCCCCCCCGTGGCACGATACAGTCCTGTTTTGTCAGTAATCTGTCTAGGGTTTAAGTTTGTTCTTCCCACCAAGTTCCATCCCGAGCCCCCCCAAGCCCCACCAAGCCCCCCCCCCCAGGTATCGTATCCGGTCCGGATTAGAAAAGGAACGTCTAAGGCACTTGTTCTTGACACTTGTCAAGTTTCATGCACGTCCGATTACTCCTTTCAAAGTTATAAATGTTACTAATTTCCAGATTCCCCATCCCTCCACTCCCCCTACGATGGTTGGATCGGGGAAATGACTATTCTTAAGGCAGTCTGTTCGGGTCCCTGATATGCTAGTACCGAAATCGCGGGATCACCGAATTCCCCACCCACAACTCCCCCCACAGTGCCCGAATCCGGTCCAGTTATGTCAATGATGTATCTAGGACTTCTGCTTGTTCTTCCCACCAAGTTTCGTCCCGATCCCTCCGCTCTAAGTGTTTCCCAAGATTTCCGGTTCTCCCCTCCAGCTCCCCCCAAAGTCACCGGATCCGGTCCGGATTTTAAGTAGGTCGTTTGAGGTACGAGGTCTATCCAAATATCAAATTTTATTGCTATCCGTTCACCCGTTCAAAAGTTATAAATTCCTCAAGATTCCGGATTCCCCATCCCTCCACTCCCCCAACGATGGTGTGATCGGGGAAATTACATTTTCCAACTTTATCATTTAGTGTCGCTGATATGCCTGCCAAGTTTCATCGTCCTAGCTTATATAGAAGTGCCCTAACTAGCAAAACCCGGACCGACGGACGGACAGAAATTGCGATCGCTATATGGCGCTTGGCCGAAGGGCAAGTGCTATAAAAACTGAATGGAATGTCTTATATTTTTACAAAAAATCGAAACTTTCGAGTAGAACACCTTCATGTGATCGTCCCACAATAAACATAAACTCTTACTTAAACCTTCGAAAAGCTCACCAAAATAAAAAAAAAAGGGACTTGGGGCTCTTTTCGTCAAACAACTAAACCTTATATTTAGGAAAATCCAGTTATATTTTTTTTTTCTTTTTTTCATGTAAAAGTTACCTAATTTATTTATATAGATTCCAATAAAATGTTTCCGAGTCAGCTTGGACTCAAGGAATATTTAATTTATTTACAATTATTTTAACCAAAATTAAAATAAGGAGCCACAGCTCTTTTATACATGGAATTACTCGGAGTTACTCTTCTTTCATGTTCTTCGGATTCCAGCAAAACGCTTGATCCGACCCGTCGTTAGCATCTCAGATAATGGTTCTTTGTCTAGTATCTTGTAAACACTCGTCTGATCATCATTATATCGCAGGAGTATTTTCTTACGTTGCGGAGACAGGAAAGCAATTTATTTCGAGTTTTTCTGAAGAGGGAAAGAGCAGACTTTTGGCTCGCCCACTGCCTCTCAGGACTGGTTGAATATGCCCCTAGACGAGTGGTTGTGTGGATGAATAAACAAGGAATATCCAGGGTTTTCAGGGTTGTATAATGTGAAGAAAGAGAGCTCTATTTCACATAACTATTATTAAAGCACAACTCTTACAAGAAATGATCTTTTCACTATGAAGTGGATCAGAAAGAATGTTTTTCGAAAATACACTCGCGGAGACAGGAAAGCACTTTCCAGCTGAATTTGGCGATTCCCTTGTTAGCGCTTTTCGATACTATCCAGCCTTCCTGAGCCTCGTTTTTGTTGCAATAGCGCTGCCGCATCGCTGCTGCAGCACTTCTTTGCTTTTGCACAATATGCGTTTTTGGATTCACTTTCTTCTTGGTTGAAGCGGCAGCGCTGCAGCATCTTGCAAGGAAGCACGGACTTGGTCGGTGAGCAAGTCCGCGGTTCTCGAGAAGCGCTGCCGTCTTCCTCGGAAGCGCTGCAGTGCAAAAACGGATGTAGAAAGAATTAGTCCGGAATCGGCCGAGAAGTGGACCTGCAGCATGCAACAAAAACGAGGCTCTGGTCTCCGACGCGCCGGCTGGGCGCAAAACATTTGAAAACAAAACAACTGAAAATCTAAGCAAATAAAAGAAGTAAAAAAACAGAAGATTCCCGTATACTTGTGTGTGAAAGAGTTCTTGGCGGCCGTTGGAGATTCTGGCAAACTTGGAGTTGCGTAACGGGCAAAACTCGTCACGGCCGAAAAAGCGATAAATATTCGTAGGAACAAAACGAAACAATGGAGAAAGGTGGGGATTTTAGAAGCTTATAATTCCATAAGGGAGCTTGGTATATTTTAAAAGACAGAATAAGCAAGAAGTGTCCTTTAAGTAATTTTATTTGTCATTAGGCCAACACTGAGCAGAAAAGAGAATAGACAAAATCAATCAACGTTCTTACAAAGAAACCTTAGATAATTTTCATAGTTTCTTATTCGGTTTTGAAGAGTTCAAGAAAGTTAGCATACGGACCATGGGAGGGATGACAGAGTGCATCGAAAAGAAGCTGACGCTTTCTCAAAGAATCCGTCATGAGCGCTGAATTTCGAAATTTGCTTGCAATACATCAGAGTGAAATTGTTCATCGTAACTCGACTCTTGTGACCTGTCTTGCCTATAATACGAATGCAACCTCCTTCCATAATCACTCCATATATTTCTAAACCGGAACCCCAATTTCGGACGGTACATTCTAACCCCTCTAACAAAACCACGCTGATTTTCACACTTGCCGTGTTTTGCTACCGTCGATGTGTATCACGCTGTCGACGGTTGTCTGCAAGAAGTTTCCCAGTTTTCGCTACAATTCAACGGGTCTCGGAAGAGGCTTAAAACAGTCAAAACCGTGGGTTGTTGTTGAAAGCACAGCCTAGTTTTAAAGTATTCAAATGCTTAAAATACTGTAAGTTGAAGAGTAAATAGTGCGAGGATTCCTTTAAAATCTGTCAAGGTACGCGCAGCAAAAACAGACACAGGCACTCTTTCTCTACTCTCTTTCTCAACTCTCATGAGCATCGAAAAAAAAAGTTCTAAAAAAAAAACTGGTTCCAGGGGTGTTTTACATTTTACTTCAGTTTTTCTAATAGTTTTCCAACTGCTGTATGGTTCTGATATTTCACTATTTTGTTGTCACTTGCAAGAGAAATTGAACTTTTTTCGGAGCAAACACTTTGCAGAGCTTGCTATCGTGAATGGATTTTTCAAGACAATATGTTCCGGAAATATTCTTTTGAAAAATATTGATACTTCTCTTGTGGAATTAGTGATTATTTTGTTGGCACTTGTCGACCCTGGCGGGGCTTCGCGCAAAAGTTTTTGTTATTTCTCGAGAAAGATTAAAACAAATTAATGTCCACCGTGGTTTAATTAACATCAAGCTTGGTCTTCCCTTTCCGACTAAGTCTAAAGGAAGGATAACACCATGTCTCTGGGGTTTAAACCGTGAGGAATCTTTTTTCAAGACTTTCGCCAAATCGTCGAGTGTTCATTTAATTTGAACCTCCTGTCTGACTGCCCCCGACTTGTTTGACGCGTAGTGGGAAGCACACAATCCATCGCCTCCCGTGTTTTACTCTCGACTAGAGGTCTGAACTTTACGCAAGGGTTGTTTGTGAACCCTCAACCAATCGGCTAGGAGATCAAGCCTATAGGCTATGCCTACAACAAATTTTGCAGGCTGGAGCGCTTAAAATCGAACGTTTGGAATGTAGGATTCAGGATGACGTGATGGAAAATTTGTATATATTAAAAAAATAAATAATGTAAATATATTTACATTAAAAATGAATTTCTTATATTATTTTGTACCTCGAACAAACATTTTTTAAAAACCAAACTGGATACGTGCCCTTGGGGCCGAGCTAGAGGGTGCCCACACATTTGGAAAGGCATTTTTTGTGTCATCCTTCTCCCACACCAATTGTTTTCAGTATTCATTAGGGTTCTAAAATGCAAAATCCTTGCCTGTTAACAGCTGACGTTATTTCCCACCTTTTCCCTGGCTGCTGTGTTCTTGTCTTGAGTTTTTTTTTGCATGGCCTTTCGGGCTCCCTCTTTTGTGTTCCAGACAGTTTTAAGGCCAAGAGAAGATTCGCACAGTTTTTATGATGATAGGAGAATTTCCATTAGGCAGTTGAAGAAGCTAGTGTTAGCCTTTTTGGCTCGCTTCCGGTTCTTATTGGCTTCTTTTGTAGTGAATGTTGCACTTGGGAGTTATTTTCGGATCTGCTAAAGTTGCCAGCCGTTTCATGCCAAAAAGGGTCGGCATTCTGTTGTTTTAGGTCCTTCGGTTTTTACTAGGTCTCTCGGGTATCTGAACCATTACAATCGGTCAACAAAAGAAGTAGAATGTTTTGCTGCGGTCAAAATGAGTTCAGTTCAGTTTATACTTATTGTTACTGCTTTATTTCATTTCTATTCAAACGATCACACATTAAAACAGACACTAAACAAAAATACAAAAGAAATCTATCCCATGCAAAAAATATCCGGGACGATACCCTTCCATACGGGTAGCGCGTAGAAAATAGGTAGGGGAGCGGAAGTGGATCGACTAAAAAGAGACACGGCACGGCAATACATACTGTAGGAGGCACGAGAACTAAAAAGAGTTTCATGTTTTTACTAACACCAGAGGCGTTACTAGCCAAACATTTTTTTTTGGGGGGGGGGGCGACGTATTTACGGACTGGCTGGTAATTTTTACCGACTTTTCTGCTGGAAAAATGACTGTTTTCAACAACAAGAATGATATTTTTGAAAAAAAAATCGACCGATTTTCAGAAGAATCCACTGATTTTCAGAAGAATCCGCTGATTTTCAGAAAAACCGACCATTTTGACAAAAAATCGACCGATTTTTATAAAAAAACGTCTGTTTTCATGAAAAAAATCAACTGTTTTGACGAAAAATCGCGACGCTTCGCGCAGATTCGGTTACTTTTTACCGACTGACCGACAGCATTGGGGGGTGGGGGTGTCCCCCCCCCCCCAGTCGTGACGCCCCTGACTAACACCTAAAGTAAAATGATAGGAAAGTAAAATGATAGAATTTTTCAATAAAGTATCGCTGCTAAAGCATCGAAGCTGACGTATCCGTTAAATGCATTATTTGAATGAATATTTCAAACTCGGGACCGACTGAGAAGAGGCACGGCACGGCAGAACATAGTTTAGGAGGCACGAGAACCAAACAGAGGCACGACAACTAAAATGGCCCTTTTGAGGCTTCAGAATGAGAAGAAAGAAGAAAGTCCATGGTTAATCCCCTGAGAAAACCCAGTTCAGATATGAATTCACCATTTACCCCTAGGCTATACGTTATATCTACTTTGACGAAATTGAACAAATCCTCCTGCCTTACTTCTGCCAAATCTCGGTTTCGACCAGATTCCGGGCGAACTACTTGTCCGGTAAAAACTAAAGCTCAAGAATCAATTCAGCGTATCACCTTACTCCTGTATCGAACATCTATTCAACTTCAGATAAGACTTAACACATTTTCCGGTTTCAGCTGGATTCCGGGAGAAATCTTTGTCCGGGTAGAAAATGATTGTCAAAAGCGGATTCAGCTTGTTTTCTTACCCCTAAATCGATCATCTAATCAACTTCAGATAAAAACTTTTACTTTTAACAAACTTTCCGGTTTTGACCGGATTCCGAGCGAACTACTTGTCCGTCGATAAAATTGTTTTCATATTTCATTAGCTGTTTAAAATAAAACTTTTCACCCCTTAATCTGAAATCCCTCCCTCATCCAGTCCTCACACCAAGTTTTGTCAAAATACCTTGTTCCCTTCGAGAGCTATCGTGCTTAAAGACAGACAGACAGACGGACAGACGGACACATTTTGCAATGTCATAGGTATCCCTCCCCTTACGTTTTGGGATCCCAGAGCCTGGTTCTGTAAATTTTTCTCGTTTCTGCTACGTGTCAAAGGGTGTCGTAAAGGGCTTAAAACAGACAGCGCTGCGTGGATAATTTGTTGAAAGCAAGCCTAGTCTTAAAGTATTCAATAATTTTTAAATACCAGGAGTTGAAGAGTAAATAGTGCAAGGGGTCCTTTAAGATCCTCTCTAATGTAACAAGACCAAAGGTGTCGATTGGATCCCAAAAATCTAATATTTGATTCAGACAATTTGGTCTTGTTTATGCCAGATCCAGTCTTCGCCAGGCTATTCATCAGAGAAAACCAGGTTTAGATATACCTCTATAAGCCATATCTATTTTGACGATACTGCCCAAACTTCCTGCTTTACTTCTGCCAAATTTGCGGTTTCGCCCGAATTCCGAGCGAACTACTAGTCCAAAAAAAAATAAATTCAGAAACAAACCCAACGTATCTGCTTGATACGTTGAACATACGAACATCTGATCAACTTTAAATAAAACTTTGTCCTAAAAACAAAAAAATCCGGTTACAACCGGATTCCGGACTAATTAAATGTCGGATAAAAAATTATTGTCATATACAGACTCAGCGTCTCTTCTTACCCCTAAACCTGCCATCTAATCAACTTCAAATAAAACTTTTGCTTTTAACATATTTTCCGGTTTTGACCGGATTCTAGGTTAACTAATTGTCCGGTGAGAAAATGATTTTCACCATCATGTTCAGAATGTCTTCTTACCCTTTAATCGAACATTTAATCAACTTCAAATAATACTTTTACTTGTAACAAACTTTCCGGTTTTTGCCGGATTCCGGACGAACTACTTGTCCGGCGAGAAAATGATTTTCCCCATCATGCTAAGCATGTCTTCTTACCCCTAAATCAAACATTTAATCAACTTCAAATGAAACTTTTTCTTTTAACCAACTTTCCAGTTTTTCCCCGATTCCGGACGAACTACATGTCCAGCGAGAAAATGGTTTTCACCATCGTGTTCAGCAACAGCAACTTTTACTTTTAGCTAACTTTCCGGTTTTTGCCGGATTCGGACGAACTAGTTGTCCGGCGAGGAAATGGTTTCACCGTCGTGCTCACCATGTCTTCTTACCTCATTGTCGATTATCACATTAGCTATTTAAAAATATTTTTTTGTCCCTTATGAACCCCCACCCCTAAATCTATCGCTACCGAGCCCATCTACGAACTTTTGAGTTTAGTTTTAACCCGAACAAACAAAATATCAGAGTCCCTTCGAGAGTAATGGTGCTTACAGACCGACGGACGGACGGATAACTTTTGCCATGTCATTGGTATCCCTCCACTTACGTTTTGGTGTCGCCAAAACTTAAATAACGTCCTCCTTGTTAAGATGAATAAGGGTTTAAAAATAAACAGAGCACATTTCGACACCATTCTCGTAAGGATAACCTCGTGATAGAGAAAAGATATGGGTGCCGAGGCTAGTGGGCACGTATGGTATAAGAAGTGCTTGAACTATAAACATCAACGAATAGGCAAAATAGCAAATATAGTAATTTTATTAAAATATAAACTATAATTTGATATTCTCTCATAGTCAAGTGTTTCCGCGGACCACTAGGAATTTATATCCTCTGGGAATCGAATTTTCAGACGCCAATCGCAATCAACTGATGTGGCTCGCTCGCCACAAAAGAGATTAGTTGGGTTTTCGCAGATACCATGGTATCTGATACCACGATCTAAAGTCGTTTTGCACTTATCGTGGTATCTGATACCACGGTCAAAAGGCGTTTCTGCAGTTATCGTGGTATCTGGCCAGTTATCGTGGTATCAGATATTCAGATACCACGGTCCGACCGTGTTAACTGATCGTGGTATCTGAAAAGTCATCTCACTTTCATCAAATTTTGTCAGATTGGTGAGAAAGAAGTTTAGCACTTAGTGATGTAACTGGATATCTGTTTTTCTTTTGGGATGAGTTCGAAAAGTGCAATTTCGGCAATAGTCGTTTTTGCAGAGAACCGCGTTTCAGATACCACGAGAACCGCAAAAAGGACTATTTGCAGATTGATTTACCGTGGTAACAAATACCATGGTATCTGCAAAAACGCAACTATTATTTCAAGGTGATGAGCCAACCAGGGTTGACAAATGTTGCACGATGGTGTGAATCGTCACTCTATTTTGTTTTTGTCACTCTTGTCCTACGTAGAACATAAAAATCACCTTAATTCATAAAACGTCCAAATGTGTCATTTGTGCATTAGGGATTCCGACCAGAAGTTTTTTTTTTTTAAATAAATTAGGATGTGTCATTTTTGCAGAGACGATTCCGACCAAAAAGGACCATAAATTTCACTCTCTGTTCTGGGCCAAAAGTCACTCTCTAAATGTTTTTGATGTGGCAACCCTGCTGCCAACTTTGTTCCGGAACTCGACCTATTGAATCGTTTTCTGATTCTTTAGGTATTGACAGGGCTGAACGAAAATAATGACAACAAAAAGAAGTTTCCGTTCCAAATCGTGACCTATATGTATAAGTTAATGATTTTGTAGCAATAACGACCCCGAGGGCCATGGAAGCAAAAATCACAGACATATATTCCTCCTAATTCGTTTTCGTGGGCGATACAGAAAGGATATTCTTGGGTCCTTATTTACTGCCGTGGCTTTACCTCACGTACGTTTTGCTGCAACAATTACAGAAAATTTTCGAATTAGCGACATTTCTGCGATAAAAATATCATATTTTAAATTTTGTAAATTTCTACTTGGGTTCCCAATTTCTTTTAGTAATTCGCAGTTAGTTTCAGATTTTAAAATAAAGGACCCGGTTTTAATCTTGAAGAAAAAGATGACAAATTTTTACAAAAAAGCAGCGGAAGCCCTCCTAACCCACAACCTGTACCCATTTTTAAGAAGTGATTAGTGCGATACGTAAGTAATTATAAATTAGTTGTTGAAGTGTATTTTGTATATTATTTCACAGTATTTTATTGAAAGGAGTTTAGTTGATTTAGGAATGATTTTGTTTTACAATTTATAATTTGTACTCCTCAATATTGAGGGAAATAAATGAATAAATAAATAAATATTAATGGTTTGACACAAATAAATGTAATACTCTGTGCTCCATCGCAAGCTTCGAATAGCTCCCCGGTAATCGCGAATCGATAAAATATTCATCCTTCTTCTCATATCCACTCCATTCATTCAATTCTATGCACTAGTACACTTAATGAACTACACTTTCGTCCTTGCCACTGCACATAGGACACAAGTAAGGACCGATACCGCCTTTTGCTTCACCAGTATAATATACTGGTGAAGCAAAAGGCGGTTACGCCTAAAGGTCGTAACTGACATTTTCACACTTCTGCGATATTCGACAAAAACTGTTTGCTAAGCTGTTCGAAAGGGAGGATCAGCAGGGAAATGTATGTTCAGTCAAACTTTGGGTATATAAAAGATGGCCTTTCGGATGGTTAACAGAGGTTTTTGCTAAGTTAAACGGATTGGCCTAAAAGGCAGATACGACATCTTCTCGTAACAGAAATTTTAGCCTGATGTCAGATAAGAGTCTTAATACAAACATATAAATTGCAACAGGATTCAAGTTTTCTCTTTGATATTCAGCTAACAGAATAAAAGGAACTCAAATTGGAACCGATACACTTAAAGATCTTCCGGATCCTCTTCTTCAACGTCTGACTCATCCAAGGCGTCCCTGGTTGATTCCGAGGAAGGAAGAGCGGCGTAGTACTCGTGGAAAGTCCTTGGGATTACAATAGTATGGCATAAGTCCGTCAGATCTTTGTATTTCGCTGGGGGAAGAGGAATCGGTCCCTTGTATATACTGACTAGCTGCAAGGACTTTTTGTTGGGTGTCATTCTATGTCGCGATTCTTTCGCTTTTATGACTGAAAAGTCAGAATCGTAGTCGTACCTGAATTGAATCTCGGTTGGCCGCTCAGTAAAGTAGTTCAGCCACTTTATCGAATTCCATTTCACTTGCAGCCTTTCCACACCGGCCCCGTAGGCCCATTTTTTGTTTCTCTAGATAGTGTCAGTAGTTTGCTTTGTCGTTCTCCGACCAACTGGCTTCTTCGTCATACAACTCAAAACAAACTGTCTCTGTGACTCCATGGACCCTAACTACTTGCCTGGCAGCCAGAAGCTTTCGAATATAGCTTTTCGAGCATATTGATCAATAGTTTTGCACTCGAGAATGCATTTGCAACTAAATTCCGGGTTCGACTAAAACCAGGAAGGGAAGGGAACGCGAGAAAAGCAGGAAGGCATACTAAAACCAGGAAGGGCATACTAAAACGAGGAAGGGCATATTAAAATGAGCAAGGCTGTCGCCAGGATTCGCAGCACCATTCCCCTCCTCTATTTAGTATCCTTTGAGGGGTCGGCAACTTTTCAAGTTCAAAGTTCGCCATCCCTTCCTTATTTCACTATCATGAGGAAGGGAAGTGTGCCCTTCCTGGTTAGTCGCCTACCGTCAGAATGAGTAATTAAAAGGTGAATTACAATTTGTATAGTTGCCGACACCTCACTGAACTTAATGCCTACCCATGACAGGATACTAAAACGAGGAGGGGATGGTGAACTTTGAATTTGAAAAGTTGCCGACCCCTTAAAATAATAGTAAATAGAGGAAGGGAACGATGCTGTGAATTGTGGCAGAAGTCTTCCTGGTTTAGGATGTCCTTCCTCGTTTTAGTATACCTTTCCTGGTTTTAGTATGCCTTCCTGCTTTCCTCGCGTTCCCTTCCCTTCCTGGTTTTTGTCGATCCCCTAAATTCCTTTAGTTCTTTTGCGGGAACAACTTTTTGTGTTTTCTCTGCTGTGTATTCTTATCCGGCAGCGCGTTTCTTTTTCCTGTCAAGATAGGTCTCTTTCTTTCTTTCGGGATGCTGTTCTGTGTTCCTTCTTTCAACTGATGCCGGATCATCAACAACATCCAGTTCTGTGGCAGTCGCTTCTGGAACAGTTGCATCAGTTGGATCAGGAGCACTAATGTCTACTTCAATAAAACTTTCCTGATTGGGAGTTTCCCCGTTACTGTCCGAGCTTGAGCCATCCTTGTCTGGCACCCAAGCCTTGTCTTTAGGGTCACCATCTGAATCAGATGACAAATCTTCGTCATTGTCATCTTCCACGAGCTTCAGAATGTCTTCCTCTGAAAGTGCAGTCCTCTTTGGCATTCTGCTGCCTGACAAAAAGTGGATTACACAACTACAATCAGATTCCTGCACAAAAGTTATAAAACAAAATCCAGAATAGGCCTAATTATGCAAGATGTAAGTCCTCTTAGGGGGCAGGTTTCAGGCAAAATGCCTTTTTTTTAGATCAACCTTTCAAAAAACTGGAAAATGTGGAAGCCTCTTACCTCCAGAAACTCTTCCAAATTATGATGTTGTATTTCCAACTTCCAGATTCGTAATGGCGTAACTGACAAATAACTGATGAGACTGATGCACCTAAAGGTCGTAACTGCGAACTTACGACCTTTAGGCGTAACAGCATTTTGCAGATACGTCCAGAGTGGGGTTGGCCATTTCGGTAACAAGTGGACTTTACGTCTCCCTGTGGTCGCAAAGTTGTAGCACAGTATCCTAGGAGTCTCAAGTACAGATTAACTCAGTTTCGCCAAAACTGTCAGTTACAACCTTTAGGCTTAACAGCGACGATGTTCGCGCTGCCCCAAGTGGTAAACTATCAGCCCCTTTAATATACTAAGTATAGTCTTCTTCCTACTTTGAAATAGTTCTACCCCAAGTCTCCGTGGCAGTCGGAAAGAAAAGAAGAGACACGGAAATTCCTAAGCTTCTAGAGCTGCACTAGAGATTACCAGCTAGTTCAACTACTAAAGGATCTAATCGATGTGACGAAAGACGAGGGGGAAACGATGAAAGGGATTATTCCGAACACATCTATGATTTTGTCTGCAAAATCAGAAGACCAGCTAATTAATAATCCTCTCCAGTCTTAGAAACCTATTTAAAATGTTTGAGCAATTCACCCCTCTTTCCCGCTAGTTCATTAATTGTTCGTTAAGCCTGCTATGGTGTTTAATGGGTAGCAGTGTTTTAACGCCACCGCGGTTTTCCGCCACCATGTGTTTTCCGCCACCTTTTAATTCAGGTAGTGCACGTAGCCTGTTCAGGTAGTTTCAGATTTAAATCTTTAAATGTGAAAAGAGTGTTTAACGCCACCCAGGAAATCTTACGTCCCCAAGAGGATTAGTTCATGTTTTTCCAAGAGGAAGAGAATGCTCAGTACTCAACGCTTCTGTGTACTGAGACGGCCAAACCTGCTCCAAAACGTCGCCAAGTCTACAGAGAACTGGAGGAGAGGCTACTGAAAGTTAAAGCGAAAGTCGTCAAGGGAAGCACTTCTGCGGGCGATTTCTCACCTTTCGAAATTTGAATAGTTTGGGTGCCTTGAGTTGTTGAAGTTGTACAGTTTCTTTACTTGGACTTAATGAATAATTATTTGAAACGTTAAGCGTAGTCTTCGTATTAGCTAGGATTAAAGTAGAGTTGGCGTTGGTGCCGGGAAAGCCCTATTCGCATTTAACGATTTAGATCTCGGATTACATGAACCAGCTACCTGCGCTACCTGCACTAATGAGGTGGCGGAAAACATGAGGTGGCGGTGGACCTACCAAAATATTTGACCCTTTCGTCTGACCCAACTAATACTATTGGTGATGCAAGATTTCTTGGGTGGCGGAAAACATACGGTGGCGCTGGAGTACGGTGGCGTTAACACACCCACTTCCTTTAATGACCTAGCTGGTTCAACTTCAAAACCATTTATTGAAGGTTATTATAATTAATGTACCCATAATTATACACTGCCATAAGAACAAACAAAGTATGTAACACGAGACATGACATCCGATACGCAACGAGAACATTAGTTTCTCTTGTCAGAGCGGCAGGCTCAGCTGGAAAAGGGCAAACATAGAACTTGGATCAGGCTGTGCATGTTCGGGTCTCTGTAGCCGACCTTTCTGTAAATAAACAGGTTTTCGCTTTATCTCGTTAAAAGAGAGATAATTACGAGTGAGAAGATAATCACAATAACCATTTGTGTAATTTCCAGTATATTGTTACACCGGGTAATATTCCCCTCCTCCCCTGAAGAGGTAGCGCTATCCTAGAAGGAGCTTTGTTTTACTTATTATTTGTTAAGAACCATATCGGGTGATGCCTTCGTCTGCGAAAACTTGCTTTTCCAAGTATAAAAAAAAAACCTTTTTTTTTTTTTTGGTTTTGGTTGGGTGGTCGACTCTTGTGATTCGGGTTTGTTTGTGTTGGTGTCGTCTCTGCCTTTATTTTTTTTTCATGTGATCCTGTCTCCTGTCTTTTTGGACGAGTGCTTACAAAATTTTTGTTTTAGGGTCGCCCCTTAGGACAGGCGATAGCTTTATAGGATGGCCCCTGTTCACATATGTTCAGTGGTTGCAATAAAATTAGACGAAGGATTTAGTTAAGCCTTTATAACTATTTTATCCTTAAATTTACCGAGAGTCATGATTTGTTCCGACAGTAAGTCTGACTATGGATGAAGGAAATATATACCAAAGCAAAAACATTACTTTTTTGCTCTTTTCTTTAAATGCTACAGACAAAAACCTGCCTCTCACGATATTAGAATATATATATATATATTTATCTGTATTGAAAAACCCAAAGGCCATATCCAGGATAAAAAAACAACTTACAGGAAACTAAACAAAACAACAAACTAAGAAACAGCACTTCTCAACTCGAGTGCTTTTTGCACAAAATTACCAAAAGAAACAATCGGTGACGCAGAGCGTGAGATACCAAGAAGCTGCCCACCATTCCCGGAAAATTATGAGCCCCGTAAGTGCGAAAGCTTCTGGTACCTGAAAAGAAAATGATCCAGACCATCCCCATCAAGATGGCAAAGAGGACACAAACGTACTCCATCCGGATCCGGACTCCGAGAATTCCACAGAGTGGTAAACAGTTCGCTCGCACCTGAATCCAACACTTCAAAAACTTAAAGGTATTCCTAACTTGAAAAAAAAAATCACTAACTTGCCTGTAATAAACTAAACTGGGTGACTCGTCTAATGCAGACGAAGATCTGTAAGTTTCTTGGTCATCTAAACGTGTCTTAAAACTTCGGTAAAAATTGGAAAGGTAATGTTCTCATTTCATTTCATTCAGTTACCCTAAATCGCACTTGCAACCTAGTGCCGGTTTTTGCAGTTTTTACAAGTCGCTGTATGGCCTTTCCTGATTGTTTTTGCAGCTTACTGTTTTGTTTTCGCGTCATTGACGGTATAGAAGTTTGGTAGGCGAGGCTCGTGAATAAACTATATCGTCTATTTTTCGAAACAACTAGTGTAGGTCCTTGCTAATTATAAATGATATTTTACTGCCGTGGATCTTCACGTTTTACCTTTCGGCCTAGACATGGCCTCGAAAATATCGCGAGACACATTTTAGCTAAACAAACTCTGATCTGAACAAGACCAAAGGTGTCGATGGGATCCCAAAAATCTAAATTTCATTCATACATACGGATCTTGTCTTCGCCAGATCCAGTCTTCATCAGAGAAAACCAAGTTAAGATATACCTCTATAAGCCATATCTATTTTGACGATACTGACCGAGACTTCCTGCTTTACTTCTTCCAAGTTTCCGGTTTCGCCCGAATTCCGAGCGAACTACTAGTCCGGCAAAAAAAGAAAATTCAGAAACAAATCCAGCGTATCTCGTTTTCCATATAAAGAAAATCTAATCAACTTTGAATAAAAGTTTAACTTAAACAAAATTCCAGTTACAACCGGATTCCTGACTAATTATATGTCCGAGTAAAAAATGATTGTCGTATACATACTCGCCTGGCCTCTCTTCTTACCCCTTAATCTGTCATCTAATCGAACTTTTGCTTTTAACAAATTTTCTGGTTTTGACCGGATTTCGGGCGAACTATTTGTCCGGCGAGAAAAGGGTTTTCACCATCGTGTTCAGCATGTCTTTCTATTTCTAAATCGAACTTTTAATCAACTTCAAATGAAACTTTTACTTTCAACGAACTTTCCGGTTTTTGCCAGATTCCGGACGAACTACATGTTCGGCGAGAAAATGGTTTTGACCATCGAGTTTAGTATGTCTGCTTACCTCGAAATCGACCATTTAAAAATAAAACTTTTACTTTTAACCAGCTTTCCGGTTTTTGCCGGATTCCGGACGAACTAATTGTCCGGCGATAAAACGTTTTTCACTATCGTGCTCAGTATGCCTTATTACTCCATAAACGACTATCACGTTAGCTGTTTATTTTGAATACTTTGTTTATCCCTTTATTTGAACCCCCACCCCTAAATGTAGAGTCTCATAGCCCACTACGAACTTGACCTTACCCTTGACCCAATGAACCCTTAACCAAGTTTCATCAAAATGTCTCATTCCCTTCGAGAGTTATCGTGCTCACAGACAGACGGACAGACGGTCAGACGGACAGACGGACATTTTTGCGATGTCATAGGTATCCCTCCACTTACGTTTTGGGATCCCAAAAAGAACAGTCTACCGTGTCGATCCTTGCGTCAAAATCTGTCTTTGTCCCTGCTTCAAGTAGTAGTTTATTTTGTACTAAAGTCTTGACGGCCACGGTAAACTTCAGAAACACGAGAAAACAAAATAAATATATTATAATCACTGAAAAATGAAACCTGGACAAGACTGTAGAAATTAGGGGCATCCCCTGACAAGATTATCTTCCAATTAAAAGGTTTTTCTTCCAACCTTCGTATCAACCACTCCGCCATTCCAAAAACTCGCTCCTTAAATCTGTTAGTTCTTCGGAAACGTTCATAAAGAACTTAGTATTTTCTAGTGTCTGTCCGCACGTCTAGCAAGAGAAAGACCATCCGCTACCCTGCCACTTGAATCTACATTTAATTCTCCAGTTCCAGCAATATTTGTGAAAAGAAAAGTTTCTGAACGACCATCATAATTCAAAGGGGAAAGAGTGTTGTGAATATATCTTGCAACAAATCCTTTTAGTACCGGAACTTTTTAATTGTTTTTCAGTGGCGACAATCATTACGGCGATTTCGCAGCTCCCATTGGCTCAGAGGGCGGTTGTATTAACAGAAAAAAGGTGTTCAGAGGAGAAAAAATAGGGATGGTTTAATCATTGATAATTACAGATGTCTTATTGGAGAGGACACTGTTGCCCATCTCCTAGGGCAGTGTCAGGAGTCTCCTCTACCGGATCAGTTTAGGAGAGGGTTGCTCTTTCCTGGTATAGGCTATTGACCTTGACCAAAGAAAATTTTATTAAAATGGGGGTAGATGTGTGTCGGGGGATTTATAAGAGTAAATAGTTAATTTATGTGTTGTAGGATCATTATGCTTTCAGTGCATTACTATATTTGTTTGTCGTATATTTAAAAATCTGTGTATGGCCCATTTGAGACTAAGTAACCACTATTCTATTCTATTCTATCCATAGCCTGAATAACGATTACTACGAATAATTTCATTCGCAATACAGAAAAATAATTGATGTTTTGGAAACCACCCGTACGTTTTATCCTACTTGTGACCAGTAAGCAGAAAACTTTGATTTAGAAGAAAGGACGGTTATAGAAATCCGGAGACAAATAAAATACGAGATTTTTGCTATTTTCATGATTAGCTAATTACCTCAGAGGCGCCATTTGGGAGCGGGAGGGTGGTGGTGGTCTTTTTGTTTATATTCCTTGTTGTTTGACATGCTGACATTAAGGCATTTACCAAATCGTAAATTTCACACTGCATCGCACTGTTTGTAATCTGGTTTTGAACAAAAACCTTGCTATTTTAGCAGAAACCAGGTTGTTTTTATGGCACTTGCAGGCAAGTGCCAGATACCGATCACAATTCCGTGTGTCGGTCTCTCGGTCTTTTGATAGCCAAATTTAAGCCATGGAACTTCTGACGAAACACTAGAACAATCAGGTAAACTGCACCTGCGGCTTGACATTGGTGACATCTCAAATATATCCTTTTCTATCAAGCATTGCTAGGAATTTTTTGAATTTCCTGCCACGATATTTCAGCTCCTAAGATTTGGATCGCCGAAATGCTAGAGAGGTAAAGACAAGGGATAACAAGAAAACGGCCGATTTTCGTAGCGCCTTCTTAAGGAAGTCGGAAATGTTTATTTGTGAAGCATTTAATACAAAGTAAAGCATTAGAAGTGTCCATTGTGCTTTAAGGACCGTTCACTCGTGGTGGTAACATGAATAAAAATACTTCGCATTGTAAGCCTTATCCTCCTCTCCCGTGCAACTTCAAAATCAAGTTGTTCGTTCACGTATGCGCTAACTAACCACACTAAGTCTTTAGCCTGACAAAGAATCCCAAGAGATATCCATAGGGACACTGAACATCCTGAAATGTGGAATTTTAGATCATCTCGACCGGTTGTGTGCAAATTCAGTATAATATCTGTTGCTGTGTCTGTTGGACCAATGTAATTTATCCATTTAGTTTTGAGCCTACCAGGATTGCTGTAATTACTTCAGATAAGGTAAAAGCTTGTAGTTGTCAAAACGCAATTAGCTGTACAGTTTAGTATCATTGACTTTCCGTTCAAAGAGCTCCTTCAGTTTCAATTATTATTACAAATATCTCTCCTTGCTTATCCGTTTCTCTCTTTCTTCCTGGACAGTCACGTGATGTAAATGCAAGCTGTGATTGGTCACGTATAACTTTTAACACACAGAATAGAACCCGGTCCTATTAATTTTTACCACAGCAAGCCTGGCGGGATGAAAGTTTTACCACAGATATTCGCGGATAGCAAGAATAATTCAGGAATTCAGCGCCTTAAACGTAAGCTTGAACGGTCCTTTATGAGCTCGTTCCTTACCTTCCAAGTCCAGTGGGTGTCAAGTAGTCTCGGAGGCAAATTTTCTTGACAATTTCTAAAAGAACAAAAGAGCGACACGGTTAAAATCGTAAACCGTAATAAAAAACAATCACCTAAGGAGCACTTGAGAAGTTTTTTTCTAACGACACTATCGGTTTGATGCGAGGGCATCCAGGGCTCGCGGGATCATACCCACGAAATATTATTTTTTCCAATCTACTATCTTAAATCATAGTTGCTCGACAGCTCTACGTTCCCTGTTGACATCGACCGCGCTGAAAGTCTGAAAGTCGCCACAGCATCCCTGTGGCTTAGTTTTCCAGACTATTTCTCTCTATTCACTGCCCACTCATAACTTGAAAGCAGCTGTTATTTCTGCCATCACCGTTTCTTGCCAGGTAGCAACTCAAGTGTATAAAGAAGTTCTTTCGCTCCCTGCTGGCAAAGTCAGCTTCAGCTCCAAAATGGCCTTCGGCAACTAAACTTGGAATTTGGTTTTCACTGGTCGGAATTGTGTTTGTCCGACAAGTTTGCCATTTTTTCTGTGTTAAAGCTACTTTTTATGTCAACCGAGTGACACTGGTGAGTCATCTTCCTGGGAAATTCTTGCAAAACAAAGTTGGAAGTGAATGAGATACAAGAGAGTGATCAAGCGTGCCAAACATTTAAACGGGTTTCGAAACAAAATTTACATATCCAAAGGTAAATTCATGGCCTTTGTAAGAAATAAATACAAGCAAGGACAATTTGTATGGGCAAAGCACTTGGGGAGGTTTAACTCCAATAAAAGACAAATGGCTAGCATTCAAATTCTACCCTTGGGACACATATATTTAATGGTTCACTACTTTTTACGGGTTCAAATATTACTGTTGGAGTGATATAAGTAAGTAATTAACAATTTACTTGTAACCCGCCATTTCGAAAAAGCGGAGTAAATGAAAGAAAATAAATATAACACAAGGACACAGAAAAGGGAAAGCAGTGGAGAAGGTCGTGCGCTGGTGGGGCTCTGTTGTCAATGATTTTTGATAGGGACGAAGAAACATCAAAAGGGTAACACTTGAATGTTGAATTTTGAACTTCTCCGTCATGGTTATGGCACAATTTCGACAAGTGGAGCCTGGTGCTTTGCATATTAAAAATAGCATGATCTCACATTTTTAATCACCATTTTAATAGTGATAAGTATTGCTGTAATCATCAGAACCGCCTCTGTACATATTTTATAGTTTAGTAATTTGATTAATTGATTGATTTTCATCTTCAACTTGACGAAAAAACATCAGTCAACTAAAAACACTGATTTCTCCTTCAGAATACTACGAACTGAGTAAGGAGAAAGTATTTTAAATCAGACGAATAACTAGCAAATGTTCTATAGGACTAAACAGTTATACCAAACAATTTTCTTCGCTAGTTCTTTATAATCGAACTACCCCCATACCGCTTATATTAAATAATGTGGTAATTACATTTGATACTTGTATTTATTACTATTTTTTTGTATTTTCGTGGTATTAATATTTCCATCACGATATTCGTATATAACTTTTCTCGAACAGGTATTTAATGTATATCTTCCTATGTCCCCCAGGGGGACAATAAATTTGCTGTAGTTGATACGATATCTTATCAGCCTCCAGAAAGGATGATATGAAACCGTATCAACCTCCGCAGAAGTTCAACGAGCACTACCAAAGAAGATATCAAAGAAGACGGGAATTTTTTTTCTGAAAAGTTATAATAGTTTCCATACCTCCATCTAAGTTGATATCGCTGCGCTCGGCAGATATTTTCCGCAGCTCGGAAATTTTATTTTCAATGGCCGTCTCATTGTTATAATCCGATATCAACCTCGATATCGGAAGTTAATCTTTAAAATATTTATATTCAGTACATTATTCTTTTTTTTTATTTCCACGGTTTTGATATCCGTTTTTATATCCACCATGATATCTGTATGTACGAGAAGGGAAGTTCTATTTTTTTTTTCTCTTTCAGTGTCTCCCTTGGAAGTTCAAATGCTCGAGGGTCGAGAGCAGATCTTCTCAGCGAATAAAGAAGCCCGATTCGTGTGCCGTTCAAGTGGCTCAAGGCCGCCAGCGGCGATTACTTGGTGGCTTGGTGGCTATAGGGTTTCCGGCTCAGTTGACGTGGTAAGTTTTTTAAGAGTGCGTTAATGTTTTAAAGCAGAGATGTAGTCTTGAATTTTGGTCTTGGTCTTAAGACCAGTCTCAAGATTGATGCCGACAATCTTGGTCTTGGTCTTAAGACCAGTGGCAAATTCTTGGTCTTGGTGTTGTTCTTGCACTTTCGGTGGTCAAGACCTATCCTGATCTTCAAGACCCTAATTACAGTCATGTGCGAAAATCTCAGTCTTGAACTTCTGGTCTTGTCGACATCACTGGTTTTAAGCGAGTCTTGGACTTGGCTACTCTCTCAGAAAGTTCAAGGGTGCTTAGTTCCAAGAGATATCTGATGAATACCCAGGCCCGTATCCAGGAATCTATTCCGGGGGGGGGGGGGGGGAGGGGGGGGGGGTTGCCTGTCAAAACCGTTGAAACCAGATGCTAAATGACCTCTCTTACCTATAATACTAACGCAACCTACATCCATAATCACTCCATATATTTTTAATCCCGGAGACCCCAATTTCGTACGGTACATTTTAACCCCTCTAACTAAACTACGCTGATTCTCTCACTTGCCGTGTTTTGCTACATTTGATGTGTATCACGCTGTCGACTGTCGTCTCCGAGAAGTTTTTCCATCAGAAAAAGCGGTTATGTAAATTGTTTCCCTGTTTTCGCTACAAGTCAACGAGTCTCGGAAAAGGCGTAAAATAGAAACCGTGGGTTAGTTGTTGAAAGCACAGCCAAGTTTTAAAATATTCAAATATCTTGAACTACTGTAAGTTGAAGAGTAAATAGTGCGAGGGTCCTTTGACAAGATGAAGTCAAGTGTCAAACGACGAGGATTTTGTGCTTTAGTCACCCAGTTGTGTCGTGCAAGACCAAGATAATATCTGTATGATAAACGGTTAATGGGGGGGGGGGGGAGGGGGCTACAGATCTAACACGGTTACCTTAGTTGAGAAAGGCTGTCTTATGACGGTCGGAAGTACCATTGTTGTACACGATCAATGGGGATGGTTCGGTAGCGTGGATCGATGCGTGTAAGGATGCGGGTAAGTAAATGTGGTAGTAGACTAAGTTTTATATTCAATTCAATTCAATTCATTTATTTGTATCCGCCAAAGCTGGCGAGTAAAAAAAAAATATAATAAAATTCATACAATCGGTCTACAAACTAGTAACTAGACCATATACTTTCATAAAAACTCTACGTCATTTAAAAAACAATTAGCCTACACTATCCGAAATGAAGTCTACCTAACACTTTAACCAAAATACAATCAACGCAACGCATCGGACAAAGTGTGCTTTATGGAATAAATTTTTGAAAAAAATGTTTCCCGTTTCTTTTTCAAAATATCAATGGGGTTTTTTAAACCATAATTATCCATCATAAAAGAACTGGATTGGTATTCGAAAACCGGCATAAAAATTTCCCAAAATTAAAAAAAGTAGTTTTGATACGCGATAAATTTGATAACGTTAAAAAGGGTAAAAAAGAAGATGCAAGCAAAGCCTGTGGAAGAGCAACAGTGTTAAAAATCTTTGCAAGATTGCGTCTAGATAAATAGTTTTATTTCAGATTCTATATCCGATTCTGTATCTATATATCAGATTCTATATCCGATTCTATATCCCTATCCGGGCAAATACAATTACTGTTTATGATAACGAAAGTCTAAGTTATGAATGACTGGTAAATAACGAATGACAAAGAATGCACTGACAACTCGCTGAGAAGAAGGCCAGCGACGTCGACGTCGAGATGACGTCTCTTGAATTTCACTCGTGCAAAATAAAATATATAAATACTTTATTTTGCACGAATGAAATTAACTTTGAATCAAGGTCTGAATTAAGCTACAACTGACGTCGTTTGAGGATTGGTAGTGACGTCTCTTGAATTTGATTGCGAATCAAGGTCTGATTCAACCTACGACTGACGTCGTATGAGGCATGATTCAAGCTGCAACTGACGTCTCTTGAGTTTATTCTGAATCTTCACTTGTGCAATTAAAACTAGAAATACTGGAACCATATCCCCTTTGCTTCGTACATAGAGATAGTTCAACGCTTGACATAGAGACCGGACACAACACTATCAAGGTCACAAAGTTTTTGCCAGTACCTTTCAGAGACTTTCTGTTGGGAGAGAAGGCGAACCGGACGGTCACCCAACTGCAAACATTTATGTCTGCAAGCTTCCTATCTGTAACTAAAAGTAAAACGAATTATTTGATTTTTTTTAGGAAAGGTCAAATTGTAAATAATGTGTTCACATTGCTGTTTGATAGTACGGAGGTCTTGCAAGCTTTTGATTGTAAATATCTTGGTTTTCGTTTGGATTTAAATTTTCGTTTTAAGAGGCACTGAAATTTTGTCATCGAACACCGCAAGAGGAGTTGGAGTTCAGCGAAGACTGAAGCATTTTTACCTTTGAGTGCTTTGAAAAATATTTATTATGTTTTAATCCATTTTAACATAGCGTATGGCTGTTCTGTTTATGCATCTGATTTTGAGTCTAATTTGGTGTGCAGATTATTTTGCAGTTTATGCAAAATAAAGCTCTTTGTATTTTAGGTGAACGTCTGAATGGTAGTGATACGGTTAATTGTTTTAAGTCGTTATGTGTGTTCCGGGGAAAAAAAGAAATGTCAACACCAGATTTGAGTATTTGCATGTAAGAATCTAAACGGATTGTGCCCATCTTGTTTTCGAAATTTTTATGCAGATCATGCATATTACCACGAGTATGAGACAAGAAATGTGAGTTCGTTGGTGAACGATATTGGAGAGTCGTCAAGAGAAGGGTTTTGTGTGAAGAGTTTGAGTGTGAAAGTGTGGAATCATCTTCCGGAGAGAATCGGGGAGTCGGAGAACCAGTTTTTGTTAAAAAATAGATTGAAAAATTATTTGTTGGATAGTTAGGTAAATTCGGAACACTTATTTGGAATTTTATTTCACATGAATGTTTCTTTATTTTCATTAGTGAATGAGGGTTGGGTTACGGGGCTCGTTGAACAAGAAAAGGAAATGAGAAGGTTAGGACAAGTTTGTAATAGGTGAGTAAAAGTTGTGCACTCCCGCACAACACAGGGTAGTGCCCTTCTTGGGAGCGTTGTGTTTGTTGCTTCGTTAAAAAAATGTTGAAATTAAAATGAAATAAACTGAATTCCCTCTAAGCGAAGAGACATAATAAAACACGTGGAAGCAATTCAGAGAAAGCCAAATTCACTACACAATCTATGAATCTGCAATTTTTTTTCCTCGGTATTCAATATTCCTTTGAACAGGATGAAAAAAAGTCATCTTTGATCACCGTGCAAAAGGGAGCAAACGAGGTGTGAATAGGTCTTTCATTTGTACGGATAAAGGAATGTTTTACTGCTCCCAGACAAATAGGTCGTTTGAGCAATCATGAAGAACAAGACCAAAGGTTTCGATGGGATCCCAAAAATTCAATATCTGATCCAGACAACTGGGTCTTATCTTAGCCAGATCCAGTCATCGCCAGACTCGTTGAACATTTTTACAATTAAAAACAGATTAAGGCAAAATAGCTAATCACCTGAGAAAACCAAGTTCAGATATGGATTCAGCATGTGTGTTTATCCCTATAAGTCATATCAGTTTTGACGAAAACTTCCTGCCACTTCTGCCAATTTCCCGGTTTCGGCCGAACTCCAGAACCACTTGTCCGGCAAAAAAAGAAAGCTCAAAGACGAAACCAGGGTATCTTCTTTCCCCAGTAATGAACATCTAATCAACTTCAAATAAAAATTTAACTTATAACAAATTTTCCGACTCCAGCCGGATTCCGGTCGAACTATATGCCCGGGTAAAATATGATTGCCATACAGGGACTCAGCATCTCTTCTTACCCCTAAATCGCTTATCTAATCAACTAGAAATAAAACTTAAACTTCCAACAGTTTTCCGGTTTTGGCCGGATTCCGGGCGAACTACATGTCCGGGTAGAAAATTGTTTTCACATAAGTGTTCAGCTTGTCATCTTGCCCTAAATCCAACATCTAATCAACTCCAAATAAAACTTTTAATTTTGACAAACTTTCCGGCCTAGGCCGGATTCCGGTCGAAATACTTGTCCGTCGAGAAAATAGTTTTCACCATCGTCTACAGCATGTCTTCCTACCTCTAAATCGAACATCTAATCAACTTCGAATAAAACTTTTACTTTCAACAAACTTGCCGGTTTGGGCCGGATTCCGGGCGAAATACTTGTCCGTCGAGAATTTAGTTTCCACCATGGTCTTTAGCATGTCTTCCTACCTCTAAATCGAATATCTAATCAACTTCAAATACAACTTTTACTTGCAACAAACTTTCCGGTACTTGTCCGATGACAAAATGGTTTTCACCATCGTGTTCAGCATGTCTTCTTACCACCATAATCAACTATCACATTAGCTGTTTCAAAATAATTGTTTGCCCCTTAATTTGAACCCCCTCCCCCACCCCTAAATGTAGGGCTACAAAGCCTATCTACGAACTCGACTGGTCCGACGACCCAACGAATCCTCACACCAAGTTTCATCAAAATATCTCATTCCCTTCGAGAGTTATCGTGCTTACAGACGGACGGACAGGCGGACAACTTTTGCGATGTCATAGTCATCCCTCCACTTACGTTTTGGGATCCCCAAAAGCGTAAGTTCTGGTCGTGGAAAAAAAAATACTGAACCACAGATTCAAGTAGAGTGAGAGCGCGGGCTCACTGTATCAAATATATTTTTTTTTGTTTTTATTTCAGCTCGTATAATAGAGGTACATTTATTGTACGAGACCTGATTTGAGGTCAGAGGTACAATGCTTTTAACGCCATTTAACTTCATTTTGTTTAGGTAAGATATGGAAAAGAAAACTAACCAACTACACTCCAGAAGCTTACGATTGTGAAAGTTTAAATGAAAAGTCCACTTGTTTTTGTATCATTAATTACACTGCATTATTTTGATTGCGTTAAAGCACAACTCCTACTAGAAATTATCTTGTCACTATGAAATAGATTTGAAAACAACCTTCTCGAAAACAGCATTACTTTCCATCTGGATTTAGCGGTTTTCTTGCGAGCGCTTGACGACTCTGCATAGCCTTCCTGCTCTCCGACGCGGCGGCTGGGCGCAAAGCATTTGAAAACTGAACGCGCCGTAGATAAAAAGTACGAAAACTAAGCAAATAAAATTTGTCAAAAACAGCAGATTCTCATATCCTGCCAGTGAAAGAGTTGTCAGCAGACGTTGAAGACTCAGGCAAACTTTGTGTTGTGTAACGGGCTAAAGTCGGCACGGGCGAAAAGGCACTAAGAATTCGTAGGGACAAAACGGAACAATGGAGAGAGACAGTGATTTCAAAAGCTTACAATTCTATAAGAGAGCTTTTTTATTGTTCACTATATACTAATATAAGGTTTGAAGCCAAGCTGACCATTCATTACGAAAGAAATAGAAAACCGTGATTTTCGGGTTTTTTTTTCTTGATCAGCTAATTATCCCTCTAAGATGATTTGTGATGAATTCTGTTTTATCAGTTTCTTATTTAGTGATGAATTTTCAAATAGTGATGAATTTTTTTACGTAGTGAAAAGAAAATGGAAATAATTGTAATATGAAGAAAAAAATTTCATCAAGATCAAAATAAAACAAAGTGAAGAAAAATTGATATATTCTGGAAGTTTGGGAGACAGAATTTTCTGTGGTGTTTGACTCTTAACAGGAGTAAGTGGTAATGGTAATGGTTCGCTGATGAACCATCCAAAGGACAAAATTAGCAGTGAAGTTCCCCGGCAAACTACAACTGAAGCTCCCTCCTACCCACGCATCCGAGCGCTATTTGAAATCATTCAGTCCATATTTTTCCTATCATTTTAACTCTTGTTTGATGTTACATTAGGCTATGATATTGCTTTTAAATCATGCATTGTTTTATTTATGGTTGAAAACTTTCATCGAATTGACCCAATTGACATTTATCACGAGTAAATCCTTTGCAATGCATGTGTTAGTATCAGTTTGTTTCGATGGAAGTTTTATGAAATCACACTGTACCTTCCTTTCAGGCCACTCGGTTGAGCGGCTACGGCTAAGGCAGAAGCCTACAACAGTAAACCCTAACACCACGACCTAAAACCTATCGTTTTATGCCATTCAGCCCAGAACTCCAATGTCCAAAGTTAACTAACGTTCAAAGAAACATATACCTCTACCCTACTCCCGATGAAAAATCATCTCAGAATAGTAGTATGAAGTTGTACAAAAAAGTAGCATGCAGTACCAATTGATGCTACTACATGCTACCATAGCAAGACTGGATGCTACTGGAGCAAGGCGGGATGCTACTGGAGCAAGACGGGATGCTACTGAATACTACTGCTTAAAGTTTAACTGAACAGGCAACTTATTTTTACATCTTAGATTCAAATACATTGAATTATTACAACACCTATTGGGGATTTTCATTCTGTCCACAGTAGTCTTCAGTAGGGACGTTGGGAATATGGACGCTTTCCCATGGTGAATCCGTCCACAATTCGCCCGCGAAACTCACTAAACTATCACTACACAAGACACCTCACTAGCTAGCACTAGTTTTTGGCACTGCAGACTGCAGACACTTATTTGTTTATTTGATACACAATTTATTTACTCGTTTGCTGCTGGTGTTGTTGCCAAATGTTCCAGGCACCATAGAGATATCACAAAAACGGGAAGAGCGGCAAGCACAATGGGATAATCGATTATTTGGAAATATCAGAAAAACAAACTAACGCTTTTTCATCGGGTTTTCAAGATTATTTAAGCGAACAAGTGATGGGTAACTAGACTGTCGTATCCTAGCCCTTTTCGGTTAAACTTTAAGATTAGCCCAGTGTGAGGCACATTAAAGTAAAGTATTCTGAACTATTGTAGTGGCATGCTTGTCGGAGGGGGGCTGGAATCATGTGTCCGGTTCGCTCCATTGTTTATGGAAAATTTGTTGTGACATTCGAAAAAAGTCCGTTTCTACGGCTATACAATTATGGAAATGTTATGGTGATTACAGCTGCAGTTAAAGGATCTGCTCAGCAATATGCATATAATTCTTGGCTGAGTACGTTCGCAGGCTCTGACACTAGCTCGTATTTGACCAAACACGAGCTAGCTCGTCTTGCCAACCAGCCATAAAGATTCCTTAACATAAACAAAATGTCATAAACATGGGTGTCAACCTTTCAAAAGAGTTCTACAACTTATGTAGGCACGACCTCTATGCTTGAAGTTATAATTGCCAATAGAAATACCATCGGAGCCATGATATATGTGAGATGTACGTGCAAGCAAGTGCAGCAACACCAACTGCAATAACTGCCGGCATTGTTGGTGTACCTGACGCAAGATTGGACATGCTATACGATCCAAGCAACCCACCGGCGACGGAAGTGTTCAGGAACAATCCCTTAGTTCTGGGTCATCTTACAGACAATAACAACATTGCTCGCCCCGTTTATACTCGTGAATGTAATTTCATGAGTGGATAAGCAACCGTGTGACAAAGTGTTGGTAGTTTCAACTATGCCTTTGCCGATGGTGATGGTTTTATATGTCTCGGTCCATAATGGGCATGGCAGTGGCTTTTTTTGTACACCTACCATACAACTACACAGGCCACACATTTTTCATCGGGCTGCGTCATGGTTTTAAGTTTAGAGAATAACTGGTATTAATATCCTAACTTCATTCAGGTTGCTCAGAATGGGAACTCGACAACGTCATCCCTAAGCTTGACACTTCAGACGGAGCACGCCGGGAAACTTCTCGTTTGTCGAGCCGAAAACTTGCGACTTAGAGTATCTCCCATGGAAACTGGAACGATCCTGAATATGTTATGTAAGTGACGTTTTATTTTATTCACTTGCTTTTATCTTGGTGTCAAGTCTTACTCCCTCAGAAACACGTGACAAAGTTTCCGGCACTGAGGGAGGGAAAGAAAAGTTAAAGCACAACTCTTACTAGAAATGATCTGTTGACGATATAATGGCTTATAGATATCCTTGTTCAAAAGTAACCATTCCTTCTCCATGAATTATTGATTTTCAGACTGACTATGCAGTTAAGATTAACTTAGTGTGTAACATGGTACTGTGTCTGTAGGACAGTATTATAGTGTAATGATACGTATTATAGATTAACTTGAGTCGAGACTTCCCGTTTTTTAAAGCGTAGTTTCGACAAAAAAATTATTGATTTTCAGGCCTCAGAGACTAGTCAAGACTTCTCGCTTTCTAAAGTGTAGTTTCGACAAAAAATATTTGAAAACCTTTTCGCCGTAAAAATGAACTAGTGAAGTAAGAGAAAAGAACTCTAAAAAACTGTCATTCAAAGTACCCTGAAAAACAAAAAAAAATATTCGAACTTTATCACCTCCTGAATTTTGAAAGGGTCGTTGTTGTAACTTCAAGCTTTCGGCGAAAGCAGCACTGCTCGGATGGACAAACTCGGTTCTGCCGAGGAAGCAAGAAAGTTACAAAACGAAACTTAACATGCACGATTAAAGACATTTTATTTAACCAGTAAAAATAGGGACGCAACCTATAGAAAAGGAAAACTAAAAAAGAAACATAACAATGTCGAAGGGTGGGGGTTTATAAGTCTTCTAATAACGGAAGAACAACTCTTGCTAAAAAAAAAAATGATGATTTTACTATAAGCTGCTTCAGAAATACCATTTTCCGAATATACCAACAGTTGTCCAGTGAAATAGCGATTTTTTTTAGCGCTTGTCGACTCTACACAGACTTCCCGTTCATCGTCAAGGAGGTTGGACGCAAAATATTTAAATATGTGTTCGCCGTGGTTAAAAGCGGGAAAACCAAGCAAAGGAAAAGGGGTATGAAACGCTTTAGGCCTGTCGGCCTACCATTGAAACAAGACCATAGGTTTTGATGGGATCACAAACATTTAATATTTGATCCAGACAATTGGATCTTGTAGATACCCTGTTTTCGCCTGACTTCTTGAACATTTGTTATTGTTAAATCTAGAAATTATCCCAATATCCGAAAAGGAAGTTTTTTTCATGCGTGGTCTCCTCTCGTTTAGTAGACCGGTCACTGGACACGTGAGTGATTTCTTCCCAGAATGTTCTTGCCAAAATTAGTTGCTGAATAAAAAATCGCCAACTGCCAACCCTAATGACTGGCATATCGAACGCTAAATCTACCGCTCAACACACGGCCAAAGGCCCTATTAATTTTCATTTTCTTTTATTTGGTTGTACTTTAGGCTTATAATGCCGAATTTCTGCTTGCCGAATTTTTTCCCAATGTTTCTTTGCAGAGAAAGGTACATAAGAAAATCCTCTTACCATTTCTGGTAGAAATAGTCCAGAGTGTTTTACGGCTGGCCGAATGAAATTTTCTAGCTGGATCCCTGTAGAATTTTTTTCCTACGTCCATTCGTTTGCGTTTTGTGAAGCTGGCTGAACTTCACTAATCCTTTTATTTTTATCCTGGAGTTACACAGATGTTTATGCCAACAGCTTAGGTTGCTTTACGGCTAGACTTGGTGTCCCTGTTTTTGACCGTTTTAGTGGTTAGTTAAGTTTATAGCACGGTTCTGTTTTCTTTTGAACTTTTCAACGTTCCTGTTACTCTTTAGGCTAGGTCGGCAGTTTTCAAGATTGGTGTGACGGCAAGGAGTGATAATTCATTTCAGAGAATCGTATTTTAGGATTATTCTGGAAGCTGTAAATTGGGACTGAAAAATGCACTGTAACTTGGCGCGATTAATGTTGCCGAATCACTTTTTTCAAGGCCATTTTTCAAGAAAGTCTTTTGAGATGATTGTCCCATTTTCCAAAAAGACCATTACACCAGCAGTTTCATTTTTAAATGGTAGTTTATTTCCATTCCCCACAAGTGCCGTTTAGGCTATCGACCGCAATGACAGGTGCGTAATAAAATAAGCAGCGGCGCTGTTCAGGGGTTTTCCTTTCAGTTATTCGTTAATTATGTTTAACACGGCGCGAGCCGACTAGCTAATTTTGCTTCAACACATTAAAATACACACACAATAATACGAGTTTCTCGTCCAAGGCACATACATATTTAGCAAAACGATAGAATATTGATCGGGTTTGTTTCTTGTGCAATTTAGTGAGAAGTCTCCAAAACGGTGCAGTATAGATAGCCGTGAAGACGGGGCATTGAAAGCGTAGCTTATTGGATACCACAGATCCGTCTGCACCTGCAGTTCTTTTGTATATGCTTTATAAGTAGTACACGGGTTTCTTTGATGGACTTACAAACAGGTAACCCCAGGAAATGAGCGAATCCAAGAGCTTCGCATGAAAACTGCCCATTCTTACAGTTACGTCCGGGTATGATTTAAATTTCCAATCTATTTTAGAGAATACACCGAGTACAACTTAGTATTATTTGCCTTAAAATGAGTTCCGACGTGACCATATTCTGTGCTACGGATATTGAAATTTCCTCCAAACGAGTAACGGTGCGGTTGGGGTTAATAATATCATCAGCATACCCTATCATGCTAACATAAATACCCCGAACAATACAAGTAGGTTTTATTTTACTTTGCGGTTCAGTCATTGCTTCGTTAAACAACTCAGGTGAAAGAATAGACCTTGTCTTACTCCCTTTTTGGCCAGCACTGTCAGATTTACAACCTTAGAACCAGGAACTTGGATCGCGACAACTAAATTTGTGTACATATTTCTGTAAGCTCGGATTATCGACGGACGAAAGCCACGCTTAAAAGCTTCATGCAACCTCTGTGACCTCTGTGTCAACCTCTGTGAAGTGCGCCAATTGTGGGAGTGCCAAACACCCTGCTTACAGCCTACTTTGTCAGAAATTGGTTGAGTTTAGGAGGTCTGCGAACTACTAATGCGGAGCCCCTTGAAACGCACGTGACTCAAGCTTATTTGGATTTTTTATTTTGTGCTTCAGTTTATCTGTTTAACTATTCATTTTTTTATTTATTTTTTCATGCTCCGTCTTGTTTGGCCTCGGCCAGCTGATGGGTTACAAATAAATAATACTAATAATAATATATTCGTGAACAAGGGAATCAAAAGCTCTGCTTACATCGTGACTAGCAAGCCCCAGCCTCAATGAGAAGAGAACATAATGCACTGAGTGCATGGGCGGATCCGAGTCGCTTTTGGAACCCAAATTGACACGGTGGAACCACTTCGTGCTAATCTCGTCAAGCGTGACGTAAAACAGTTGACACGGTTATTGGCCGGCTGCATGAACCCGGTGATTTTCCTTTTTCAGAACTGAGTAAAGCTTTTTTAGGGCAAAACCACTGGGTGTCACTCCTGACTAAATCATCATCTGATGCATGAGGCAAATGTAATCGACAAGTAAGTCACTAGCTAACTTCAACGGCACAGCACAAATACCATCGATGCCTCTTGAGTACTTTTATGGCACTTGCAGCCTCTGGCTCAAGTGCCATATACCGATCACAATTCCGTCTGTCAGTCTGTCGGTCGGTCCGTTTCTTTGTCACACTTTTTCGAGTTAGGGTACTTCCAGATGTGCTAGGACCTTGAAGCTTGGCAGGCATATCAGGGACCCGACCAAACAAACTTAGAAATAATCAGTTTTCCGATCCAGCTATCTTGGTGGGAAGTGGAGGGCGGGGGAATCCGGGACATTGAGTAGTGTGTAACTTTCGAACGGGTGCTTGGGCAGGAATGAAACTTAATAACTGAATAGATTATATATCTCTGACGTCCCGATTAACCCGATGAAAAACTTGTAGCCTGCGTAGTTTTATGGTAGTAGTACGAATACGTTCTGTGTAATACTATGTAACAGCAAAGAATACTATGATTTAATGTGCCTCAGACTGCTCCAATCTTATATAGTAGTATCCAGTAGCATCCTGTCTTGCCATAGTAGCATCCTTTCTTGCTAATAGTAGCATACAGTAGTATGCAGTAACACGGTAGCCTTGAAGTAGAAGCATGTAGTAGCATCGCTAGTACTGCATGCAACTTTTTCGTACTACTTCATAGTGCTATTTTGAGATAAGTTTTTCATCGGGAAAGTCTTGACCGGATTCGATAGCTAGTGACTTGAAATTTCAAGAAACGGTTAGAACGGAATGGTCGGAGTGAAACTTGCTGGGAAGAACAAGAATCTGCTCTAGATAAATCGTTTAGACAATTGTACTAGATCCGGACACGGGGGGGTGGGGGGTGGAGGGGGTTTCACGGACTTCTGGTGATGGCGGTTTTGGGGATTTTCAAGGCGAAATTTGGCAGGCATGTCAGCGACCTGATCAAACTGACTTGAAAATAAAAACTTCGTCGATCTGATAATCGTGGGGGGAGTGGAGGGACGGAGATTCCAGAATATTGAGTCATGCGGAACTTTGGAACGGGTGATCGAATTCGAGTGAAACTTAATAATCGACCAGAGGACATTTCTCTGGTGATCTTTTTCAAATCTGGATCGGATCCGACAACTATGGGGGGGGGGGACAAACCTGACCCGCTTAGACTTGAGAGATCGGGATGGAGCTTTGTGGGAATTACAAATAGATGCTCTGGATAAATCTTTTACAGAACCAGATTGGCTCCGGGCACTGTGGGGGGAGCTGTGGGGGGGGGGGACCTGAAATTTCGAGAAACGGTTAGAATGGAGGGATCGGAGTGTAACTTGCTGGGAAGAACAAACATCTGCTCCAGGGAAATCTTTTACACACTTGGACTGGATCCGGACACTCGGGGTTCCGGATACGCGGGGTGGGGGGTGGAGGGGGTTTCCCCGGAATTTCGTATTCTTAGGATTTTCTCGACGAAACTTGACAGGCACACCAGGGACCCGGTCAAACTGACTTGGAAATAAAAATAATCCTTGATATGCTAATCTTAGGCGGGGAGTGGAGGCAGGGGAGTCCGGAATATTGAGTCATGCCTAACTCTGGAACAAGTGACAGGATTCGAGTGAAATTTAATAATCGAACAGAGGACATTTCTCTGTGGTGATCTTTTTCATTTCCGGACCAGCCGCGACAACTATAGGGGGGGGGGGACACTTGACCCGTTTAGAATTGTGAGGCGGGATCGAACTTAGTAGGATTAATAAACAGATGCTCTGGATAAATCCTTGGGGGGAGTGGGAGGGGGGGGGGTCCAGATGTGCTAAGACGACGAAACGTCGCTTGAATATTACATATTCAACCAGATCTGCTTAAGTTGCTTCCCAAATCCGATTATTCCTTCAAGTACCAATTTTGACCGCAAAGTAAGAAAAACACCTTTAAACAAAATATGTGTTTTCATGATCCCCATGTCAGCCCATTATCATTTTTGCCTCAAGGATTTTTCTTGCAAATGAAGTTCTAGCTCCCTTAGAGTGCTCCCTTAGAGAACTTACTTTTGATCAAACAATACATCTTAACCCAGGCAAGTGCCACATGAGCTTACAACTCTTGTTTTTTAACTTGTGGATAGACTTTTCGACCACCCTACGCTTCACTGAATATGACAGACTGATTCCGAGTGGATCAACTAAGAAGTCCAGCTCATCCTTGACCTTGGACTGGACATGGCCGGGAGGTGCACCGAAATCTTCAGAGTAATGCCCATGCCACATTTTGTCTATCTCACTTTGTGTGACGCTTGGCTTGGACCGTATCAGCTTTTTCCAAAGGGAGGTAGATTCATCATTAACTAATTTTGTATAACGGCGACCCACAGCACTGCGATGATTGGCTAAAACTTATACAAACTTGCGATTTGCCCATTTCCGGACTCTATCTACCCAGCCTTCCCTCAGCTTATGACAATGGACCCAAACTCTGTGCCAAAACTTAGCTTTTGCTCAAGCGGTTCCGAGTTCGGGATTCTATGACCAGTACTGTCACTTGACACGGACTTTTGCAATACTCCACATGACTAAGTCCAAAACACGCCAGCAATCCTCAGGAAGAAGGAGTAAGCGTGTCCCTACGACTCGAATTCAACGACTCAAATCCTGTGTCGATCTATCACCGCGATGTTTGGGACCAGACAAGGCCGTATCCAGGGGGGGGGGGGTTAAGGGGTTGACCCCCCCCCCCGAAACATTAAAAAATAATGATTTGTATAGGCTTTTCCCTCTGACCTATGTGTTTTTTGTACTTTTTTGTCCGACCAGCAGGCAATAACCCCCCCCCCCGAAATAAATTCCAGGATACGGGTCTGGGACCAGAGCAAAATAACTCTAGTTTGGCACCAGTTTTGACACCACTTCTGCCTTTCTTCCGCTAGATACCCGGCCTGGCCGGAGATTTTACATCGGCAAGGACACTAGATAGTAATCAAGAGTATAGGCACTGCCGCATTTTCACCGCATTTTACTGCGTGGCACATCTCGGCATAGAAAATATTTAACTGAATCCTGACCTTGGCTACCCGAAGACCTGAGGATTAACGCAGTAGGTGGTAGTGGACTTTGACGTTAGTGAGGACACCGGCACAAACACTTCGGAAGGTCTTTGGGTCGGCATTGTTTCATTCTGTTTTTTCGAACCAGTTCTATTGCTTTCGGGGAGCATGATCCTTATGGCAAGTGTATTCAGCTTTAAAGCTGTGTAACTCGTCTGTACAGCTTGTACGTGCGGCTTACCGAGAGGGGGGGGGGGGGGGTAAGAACATCGTCAAGGTCTAATGTAGCTCCACTGGGGTGCACATAAGTTACATCCGAATTTGCGTCACTGAGGTACAATTTGCCTTCGAAAAGGGAGATCACTGCGTCTGTTCGCATTGAAGCCAAATCATTGAGATTGCAGTTGAAGTCGCCTATCACCACGACGGTTACACACAACCCTCCACTTTGCTTTACATAAGTTTTACATATATGAAACCGAGGTAGCAGCGTTATAACGCCACCGCGGTTTTCCGCCACCATATATTTTCCGCCACCTTTTAATTCAGGTACTGCAGGTAGTCTGTGCAGGTTTTTTCAGATTTAAACCTTTAAATGTGAAAAGGGTGTTTACCGCCACCCAGGAAATCTTACGTCCCCAAGAGGATTGGTTCCTCTAGAGGGTAGGGTCAAATCTTGTCAGATCTAATGGGATGATGTCTCTACGTAGACACGACACTACGAAGACACGACACTACATCGAAACGAAAAAAGTGTCAGTACATGGACACGTCACTACAGAGACACGACGGTACGAAGACCGACACTACATGGACACGACGGTACAGGTACCGACACTACATGGACACGACGGTACAAGTACCGACACTACATAGACACGACGGTACAGGTACCGACACTACGTAGACACTTTTTGATTTTCGACGTAGTGTCGGATTTTGTACTCGTAGTAACGTGTCCACGTAGTGTCGTTCGACGTACCGTCGTGTCTACGTAGTGTCGTTCGACGTACCGTCGTGTCTACGTAGTGTCGTTCGATGTACCGTCGTGTCTACGTAGCGTCGTTCGATGTACCGTCGTGTCCACGTAGTGTCGGTTTTTTTTTGTCCACGTAGTGTCGGGAAATTTTTCCATGTAGCGTCGGATTTTGTCCACTTACTGACGTGTCTACGTAGCGTCGTGTCTATGTAGAGGCGCGCACCCGATCTAATATTCTGATGGGGTTTCGAATGCCAACCGGATTAAGTATCACAGCGATTAAGCGCTCTCGCTAAACCTGATCTAAAACGTTGCACGTCTACAGAGAACTGGAGGAGGCTACTGAAAGTTAAAATTACGCATCAAGAAGGAAAGTCTTCAAGAGAAGCACTTCTGCGGGCGATTTCTCACCTTTTGAAATTTGAATAGTTTGGGGGCCTCGAGTATTTGAAGTTGTACAGTTTCTTTAGTTGGACTTCAATAAATAGTCATTTGAAACGTTAAGCTCAGTCTTCGTATTAGCTAAGATTAACGTAGAGTTGGCGTAGGTTACGGTAAATCCCTCTTCGCATTTAACGATTTAGATCTCGGATTACATGAACCAGCCACCTGCGCTACCTGCACTAATGAGATGGTGGAAAAAATACGGTGGTGGTGAACCTACCAACATATTTGACCCTTTTATCGGACCCAACTAAACGTCTTGATGATGAAAGATTTCCTGGGTGGCGGAAAACATACGGTGGCGCTAGAGCACGGTGGCGTTAGGACACCCACTTCGAAACCGAAAATACTTAAAGGACCGCTCTTCCTTATTTTGCCTTTTATAATATACCTAGCCCCCTTATGGAATAATAAGCTTCTAAAATTCACACCTTTCTCCATTGTTGCGTTTTATGCATGAATATTTAGCGATTTTTCATCCGTGCCGAGTTTTACCGGTTACATAACGCATAGCGTGCCAGAATCTTGAACGTCCGCTTACAACTCTGTCACGAGCAAGACTAAAAGAATTTTCTGTTTTCGACTTCTTTCATCTGCTTGGTTTTCCTACTTTTTAACCACAGTGCGTCCAGTTCTCAAATGTTTTGCGCCCGGCCGCCGTGTCGGAGAGCACGAAGGCTGGACAGAATCGACAAGCGCCAATAAGAAAATCGCCAAATTCAGATGGAAAGTAATGGCATTTTCGGGAAATTTTTTTCTGATCCTGTTTCATAGTGAAAAATCATTTCTAGTAAGAGTTGTGCTTTATGTGAAGTAACAAAATATGGGCCCTGCTTGGGAAGCCAAGGGGACCGCCAAGTTTCATTGTCCTAGCACTTGTGAAAGTATCGTTTTTCGGGATCACCGGAATTTCGGATCCCTGCCTCCAACTCCCCCACAGCTCTCGCATCCGGTCCGGTCTTGTCAACTATGTATCTAGAGCTTGTGCTTGTTCTTCCCACCAAGTTTAATAGCAATCGCCCTCTCTGAGCATGTCACACCATTTGCGGTTTCCCCCCTCGATCTTCCCCCAGAGTCACCGAATCCTGTCCCGACTTGAAGTGTGGCAGCCGAGGTATCAGTTTGGGACTCCCGACTCCCCTTTCAAAAGTTATAGGACTACATACGTCAATATTCTGCATTCCTCTTCCCTCCATTCCCCCACGGTGGTCGATCGGGGAAGTTACTTTTTTCAGTTAGTTTGGTCTGGTCTCTAATATGCCTGTCAAGTTTCACCAAGTTCTTGAAGTACCCTATCTCGCGGTCACTGAACTGACCAACCGACAGACCGACGGAAAAGGGATAGGTATATGGCACTTGGCAGGGAGGCAAGTGCCACTAAAACATGTTTAGTCGTTAAATTACAACATTGACGTCTCCTTCCCACGAGGAACCAGACCGGGAATCTCTAGACCTGGTCAAATATACGGACCAGAATAACCGATAGAAACCGCACAGAATATCGACCCGGGAAAAAAACTCCAAGAGAAAATTATATTATTTAGCGAGACTTGGCTGTCACGCCCGATTAACCCAATATTCGACCACCAAAATATGACCGGAATATATCCCGCTTTGCGGCTAACGTGATCCGGTTACATATTCCGTTGGAATCGATATTGCCTGTCGAATCTAACGATAATTTACTGCTTGAAATTTCCTTAGAAAACATATTCCTCGCTTCTTTAATGGAGACTAATGTTTCTGCCCTTTCTAAGGAGTAATGATAGCCTTTGTATGGAATAAATTGGATGGGAGCTGATAATTTACTTCGCGGAATGCGCCTCTAAATCCATCTTCTTAATGGTAGATCCCGTGAGAGAGTTTCAACCTGTCCGTGCTGAGTCCCTTTGAAAGAGACTCATTGTTTTAGTCTTGGGCTCTCTCGTCTCTCGGAAGTATTACACGGTTAGTCTGCGAAGTGGGTTAGAGGATTGCGGAGTGATCCTATTTTCACGGTGCTTAGCATTTAGTTATTGAATCGGAGAATTCTTGGGCGAATTCCCCTGATGAAGGATCAGTACTCTCATCAATTTGGGTACTGAAATAGACTGCATAAAGCTGAAGATAAATTTGAGGGGAAAATAACGGCTGAAGCCTTCGTAATTGCTGTAATGAGTTTTTCGTCATCCGTCAGTTGGTCGTTCCCACGAAGGAGCTGAAGTGCTTGCAGATACTTTTAAAGTACTTTCAAAAATTGTTACTTTCTGAGTCCGACTATCCTGTGGGGAGTGGAAAGAAACTTGAGGCATGAATAACTTTTGAACGAGTTATAAGATCTTAATGAAACTTGGTAAATGGGAAGTGTCCTCAGATGTCCCATTTCAGCTCCGGTCAGAATGTGACAACTATTAGGAGTAGCTCGGGTGTTTGTAGGGGGCACAGGATATTTCTGGCACGCTTATAGTGAAGTGACCGGGACCAGAATTGGTGGGACCGAAAGAATGTGGGGAAGGGGGGGGGGGTAAATCTTGTGACATGCATAACTCGGCAACGAGTGATCTGATTCGGGTGGTGATTCAAAGACCCGTTAAACCGTGCGGGTTACCCACAATGTGCCCAAAATACCTTGACCTAATGATACATGTTCATGATACCCGTTAAACATTCCTTGAGCCCCAAGCTGACTTTGGAACGTCGAATAATGTGATGAAGCATCCTAACTGACGTATCCTTTGTAAACATTATTTGAATATGTGATCCCCGAACGTCCGTGATAATTTGTGCCTCAAGGGTTTTGCTTATATGTGAATTCACATCGAACACAAAAACTGTTTTGGCCAAAAGATACACTTTCATGATCCTCAATGACCGTGAATCACTTGTACTTCAACAGTTTTGCTTTCAAATTAATTCCTAGGCCCGTTAAGTGCGCATCTTCACGAAAGATACCATGATACCCAAGTCCACGATCATCTATGCCTCAAGGGTTTTATTTATAAATGAACTACCGGCCACGGTATCGTAATACACGTAGTGTTAAGAAGTATGGTGCCACTGATATTTTTCAGTCTTTTGACTTACTTAGTGCTAAGGTAACAAGTAATGCATTCAAGTCCCTAGGTCCAAACCATAGTATTATCCGAGTGTTTCTTTCCGAGATAAAGGTTAAGTAGTTTAGATGCTTCTATCTTTTTCTTCTTTTTTTGTGTAGTTTTACTCCGCTTGTCTTTTTTTTTAGGTAAGTGGGTTAGCCTACAAGTAAATTATTAAAAGATCTTTTATGACCGGATAGAGCAAAATTCCTTTTTGCGAAAAGATACATTTCATGATTTTCAAGGGCCGTGAATCATTTGAGCTTCAAGGGTCTTGCTTGAATTCCTCCCCCCCTTGAAGTGCGCATCTTGAACGCTATGTGCAAAACATAATTTATGTTTTTTTTTATTTAGCCTAGATTTATAATACAAGCAAACCTTGTTAATGTGTTTTTTTGTTATTTTTCTATTTTTTTCCCTTTTTTTTCTTTTCTTTTCTTTGTACTTTATTGCACGTTCTGTTGAACCTTGTTGGGTGACAAAGTTTACTTACTTCTTTACTCACTTTTATCCAAAAGATACATACTTACGATCTCCAACGGTCCATGATGTTGGTGTCTCAAGGATTTCGCTTATAAATGAACTCATATCCCCCTTAAATTGCGCCCCGAAACCGCATTCAAAGCAGCTGGTGCGCTACGTGTCTTAATCGGACCATGGAAAAATATAACTGGGCAATTCGATGAAGACAGCTTTTGTAAATTCCCGTATGCCACTTTTCAAATAGGTCGAGACGGTCTCGGTCACTTTGGGGGCAGTTAAAGAGGGGGGAGGGGGACGATGTTTGGACGATACTTGATGGAGCATCATATGCTTGGGAGGACGGTATGGGAATAGCCATATGGATATGACCATAACATCGCGAATCTTATGTCTACCCTTAAGTGACATATTAGTTGCATTTTTGCAAATACCATGGTATCTGATACCACAGTCTAAAGTCGTTTTTGCAGTTATCGTGGTATCTGATACCACGGTCTAAAGTCATTTTTGCAGTTATCGTATCTGATACCACGGTCTAAAGTCATTTTTGCAGTTATCGTGGTATCTTGTCTTGTTACCGTGGTATCTGATATTCAGATACTACGGTCCGACCGTAGTAACTGGTCGTGGTATCTGAAAAGTCATCTCACTTTCATCCTATATTGTCAGATTGGTGAGAAAAAAGTTTAGTACTTAGTGATGTAACTGGATATCTATTTTTCTTTTGGGAAGACTTCGAAAAGTGCAATTTCGGCAATAGTCGTTTTTGCAGAGCACCGTTTAGCAGTTACCACGATAACTGCAAAAACAACTAATTGCTGATCCAGTTAACGTGGTAACAGATACCATGGTATTAGCAAAACGCAACTATTATGAGTTTACAGAAACAATACAGACAATATTTGTCTGTTAAGTTTTTTTCGAATTTCCATGTTCGTCAGCCTACCCTTGCATCCCATTAATTGACCAAACAATTGTGTCGGTCAATAATCCCTTATACTGCTCGTTTATGATTTTGTTTGCTTGCGAACTGATCTATGCATTTGAAGTACTGGAACAGCTCAAACCATTGTATACCTTTTGAAATTTTTGCTTTTGTCGGATCCGGGTCGAAATATCAAGCCGACAGAAAAACGAAGCGGATCGGTAGATATAACATGGCCCCATAGGGCTTTTTTGGGAATACATTCATTCATTCATTCATTCATGTCATCTTATCTCTATACTAAATCTACGTTCACACTCTGAGAAGAATTAAGAAGATTTCGCATACTAAATTCCTGCAGAGCCTACATTTCTCGTCACCTGCATGCGATGCAGAATTTCGGAGCGAGGAAACCCTTTAAGGAAGCATATCAGTTTCCTGTCTTTATTAGCGAGCCGTATTTTCCCACGTTTCTAATAGATAAGTAATTTCTTTGTACTCTTGATCGTTCTTATTCACTGAGTAGGCAACTACTCAGTTACCGTACCCGGTGTTGTCAAATTGCGGCTGGACTATTAGCCCGTAGAAAATGAAGCGGAAAAGGCGATCAGTTCAAACACAGGTGGACGCTCTACTCTATGACGGATTGACAGTCAGACGGCGTCATCTGCGTTTTCTGCTGTACCTTCCGCGTCGCATACGCAATCATCGAATCATGGAGAAGTTTTTTTTATCGTGAACTCAACTGTCAAACTAAAAGAAACAAGTGGGCATCTTCTGTCACCATCCAACCGCCTTCCTGATCATTGCCCAATGCGCCACTTACTGAAGTAAATTTATTGTCCTATTGGTTTTCGTTGTTTAAGTTTATTTATCTTTTGCTGTTGTTGTATATATTTTGAAAATGCCGCTCTGTATTTCTTGTTAAGCGTTTATTTACCCTCTGTTTAGAACCTCTGTTGGCTATTCTTTCTGGGCCGCAAATGAGGCTATCTCTTCCCATTTGGATGAAATGGGGGGAGTTGGTATAGACCCAACTTAGTGTATAAAGTGTTGTTTTGTTATGTATAATGGTCCTAGTTGGCCGGTATTAAATTCAAATCAATAAATAAAAATACTTACTTATTTTCTGCATATACTGTGCAAATGCCTTATTACTAGGCTGCATGTAATAAATAAAATCATTCATTCATTCTTCTCCGATCCCAAATATCAATGTAGTTCGTTTAGGGTGGGAATAAATACCGTATGAAATTAGATTATCAGGAATATAATGTACCGATCCATACGGAACCAGGGCGAATTAGTCTTTTAATTATATGCAGCAGTTCTTTCTCATTCTCTCCATTCTTTATGTCGGCAAAAATGTTTCGAACTTTTGAACTTTTCTCCTGGGGAGAAAGGGAATTTTTATCCAAGAGAGACTGATTAGTGTTTGCGTCAGATGAGGAAAAATTCTACGTAGTGATAAGTAAAACGCTTTACTGCTTCATTTACTAGGGAAGGCGTTCCTATGGTCGGCAGTGTTTGTGTACTAATTGTTACCCTTGTTACAGTTTTCTGGAAATTTACTTTGAACTGTGACAGACCCATTACCATTCAGTATAGCAGCTCCATTTCGACGATATGTATTTTGAGATAGAAGAGATTAGTTAGTTCCAGAGCAAAATAAAACAAGACCAAAGGTTTCGATGGGATCCCAAAAATTCAATATCTGATCCAGACAACTGGGTCTTGTCTTAGCCAGATCCAGTCTTCGCCAGACTCCTTGAACATTTTTACAATTAAAATTCAGAAACAGATTAAGGCCAAATAGCTAATCACCTGAGAAAACCAAGTTCAGATTTGGATTCAGCATGTGTGTTTACCCCTGTAAGTCATATCTGTTTTGACGAAAACTTCCTGCCACTTCTGCCAATTTCCCGGTTCCGGCCGAACTCCAGAACTACTTGTCCGGCGAAAAAAGAAAGCTCAAAGACGAAATCAGGGTATCTTCTTTCCCCAGTAATGAACATCTAATCAACTTCAAATAGAAATTTAGCTTATAACAAATTTTCCGATTCCAGCCGGATTCCGGTCGAACTATATGTCCGGGTAAAATACGATTGTCATACAGGGACTCAGCATCAATTCTTATCCCTAAATCGCTTCTCTAATCAACTAGAAATAAAACTTTGACTTCCAACAGTTTTCCGGTTTGGGCCGGATTCCGGGCGAAATACTTGTCCGTCGAGAAAATAGTTTTCACCATCGTCTTCAGCATGTCTTCCTACCCCTAAATCGAACATCTAATCAATTTCAAATAAAACTTTTTCTTTCAACAAACTTTCCGGTTTGGGCCGGATTCCGGGCGAAATACTTGTCCGTCGAGAAAATAATTTTCACCATCGTCTTCAGCATGTCTTCCTACCCCTAAATCGAACATCTAATCAATTTCAAATAAAACTTTTACTTTCAACAAACTTTCCGGTTTGGGCCGGATTCCGGGCGAAATACTTGTCCTTCGAGAAAATAATTTTCACCATCGTCTTCAGCCCCTAAACTGAACATCTAATCAACTTCAAATAAAACTTTTACTTTCAACAAACTTTCCGGTTTTGGCCGGATTCCGGGCGAACTACTTGTCCGATGACAAAATGGTTTTCACCATCGTGTTCAGCATGTCTTCTTACCCCATAATCGACTATCACATTAGCTGTTTCAAAATATTTTGTTTGTCCCTTAATTTGAATCCCCTCCCCCACCCCTAAATGTAGAGCTACAAAGCCCATCTACGAACTTGACTGGTCCGACGACCCAACGAACCCTCACACCAAGTTTCATCAAAATATCTCATTCCCTTCGAGAGTTATCGTGCTTACAGACGGACGGACGGACGGACGGACGGACGGACGGACAGACGGACAACTTTTGCGATGTCATAGGTATCCCTCCACTTACGTTTTGGGATCCCAACTAGGTAGTAGCGCCAAGGCTTTAAAAAAGTGACACACACTCGAATAGCAGTGACACTAACACCACTAGTGATAGAGAACGTCCCTACTCCACACAATACATGAAGTAAATATGGTAGAGTAGGAATAAGTAAAGAAACACAAAAAAAAAGAAAAAGAAATATACACAAATATCCGCATGGGAGGAACCATTCCACTTTAAAAGTGTACTGCTATTCTTCGCAGGTTTACCAGCTAGTATCCTCACTGACTTTGGGAACAAGACCAAAGGTTCGATGGGATCCCAAAAGTTCAAATTTGATCCAGTCAATTGGGTCTTTTCTTTGCCAGATCCAGTCTTCGCCAGACTCCTTGAACACTTTTACAATTATTCAAGGCCAAATAGCCAATTATACGAAAAAACCAAGTTCAGATATGGATTCAGCATGTGTGTTTACCCCTTTAAGTCACATCTGTTTTGACGGAGCAGATCGAAACTTCCTGCCTTACTTCTGCCAATTTTCCGGTTTCGGCAGAATTCCGGGACTACTTCTCCGGCGAAAATATAAAGCTCAATAGCGAATTCAGCATGTCTTCTTACCCCTACATCCAACCTCTCATCAACTTCAAATTAAAATTTTACTTTTAACAAATTTTCCGGTTTCAGCCGGATTCCGAGCGATCTATACGTCCGGTGAGAAAATGATTGTCATATGCGAAGTCAACATGTCTTCTTACCCGCAAATCGAACATCTTATCAAATTTAAATAAAACTTTTACTTTAAATGAGTTCTCCGGTGTCTGCCGGATTCCGGCCTAACTAACTGTCCGGCGAGAAAATAACTTTCATATTTTTTTTTTATTTTTTTTTTTTTTCAATAAATCAATCAAGTTTAATCCGAATAGCTAAAAGCTAGAAAAGGAATACAAATTTACAAAATACACAGACACACAAGAAACAATTTAACTAATACACTTACAAGAAATTACCAGAAATAAATGATGGAATGAAACTACGTAAAAATTGAGTAGACGAATTAGCAGGATATGGGGAAAATTTATAGCCAGTTTCGGACTCAGCTCGTTTCCTTGCCCCGATACTGAACCTCCAATGAACTTCATGTTAAAATTTTACTTTTCACACATATTCCGGTTTCGCCGGATTCCGGATGAACTATTAGTCCGGCGAGAAAATAAATTTCATATTCGGATTAAGATGTCTCCTTACCCCTATTTCGACTATTTCATTAGCTTTCAAAAAATAGTTTTTGTTCCCCTTAATTTCAAACCCCTCCCCCACCCCTAAATATAGAACTACGTAGCCCATCTTCGAACTTGACCTGTACTTTGACCGAAAGAGTCCTCATGCCAAGTTTGATCAAAATATCTTAATCGCTTTGAGAGTTATCGTGCTAGCAGACGGACGGACGGGCAGACGGACGGACAACTTTTGGTATGTCATAGGTATCCCTCCAGTTACGTTTTGGGATCCCAAAAAGGAGTTAGATTTAACAGCTAGTGCCCTCAATAACTTTGGAAAAAACGAGAGTGCATGTACGGCGGATGTGTCGTACTGCATATGTTAGCATTTGATGCTGAATATACAGGGACGTTCCCAAGTGGAAGCATTTAAACATTTTACACTATTTTTACGGTCAGCTGTATTTTGGTTAAATTCTTCATACTTCTAACAATGCTCCCGCATTAATAGGAACTTCATCATGAATGAGTCTTATACTACATCGAGACCCTTTTCCAGGGCTTTCCGGGTTCGAGGTCCAGTTGAATTTCAATCTAAGTCTTAAAGCACACAGCACATTCACAGCTATCATTCCTTAGTTAACCATGTGGAGGTTTTACGGTCGGCAAGACTGATGCGGTTCCCGCGAATTATGTAAAAACAGTTTCATTTTTTTTCAAAATTTTGTTCGCCGTTCGCTTAGCTGGTTGCTTAATTTCCGTTTTCGAATGCCGTCGAAGTTCACCGTTTGCTTAATTAGTGTTTTTGCAACTCTGTCGATCCTTGCGATCGAACGATCGACGTTTCTTCGACGATTCGAGCAAACTTCAAACTTGGTAGCTCAGGAAGTTTGACGGTCAGTCAGAGTTTGAAGGACAAAGAAACTGCGACCGGCGACCAAAATCGGTATTTAAATGGAGAGCTTCGAGTTAGAAGGTAACTTCGATCAAGAATGCAACTAATGGGAATTGTCCGATTGAGAGCATGTACAACTTTAATTTGTTTCTTCCTTAGCTTGCAATGACAGAAAACATTGCGTCTATTTGAGCAGTCTGTTTATTGTTTACATGCATGACCATGTCGACTCTTTGTCGGCTTTACACTGACCAGTGAAGTCGTTTATCTGACAGCTGTCTATTTTTCAACGCTTTTCCTTGGGGCCGAGAACACTGGTTGGATTTTAAAATACACGGATTATAACTATTTCGGGAGTGCAAAGATAGATCTTAGTTGGCAATTTTAAATTTCATATTTAAAGCTACCCCCACTTTCCGTTTTTTGGGGGGATCCCAAATCGTAGGCGGAAGGATACCTACGACATCGCAAAAGTGTTCCGTCTGACCGTCTGGCACACGCCGTGAGTAAGATTCTTGATGAAGAAACGATTTGATTTGTCCGTCTGTCCGTCCGTCTGTAAGCACGATAACTCTCGAAGGGAACGATATATTTTAATGAAACTTGGTGAAAGTACTCTTTGGGTCAAGAGAGAGGTCGAACTCTTAGATGGGCCCTGTAGCTCAACATTTAGGGGTGGGGGAGGGGTTTCAAATTAAGGGTCAATCAAATTTTTTTGAACAGCTAATGAGATAGTCGATTTAGGGGTAATAAGACCTGCTAAATATGAATATGAAAATCATTTTCTCGCCGGGCAAGTAATTCGCCCGGAATCCTTCAGAAGCCGGAAAATTTGTCTGAAGTAATAGTTTCATCTGAAGTTGATTAAATGTTCGATTTAGAGGTAAGAAGCCATGCTGAATCTGCTTTTGACAATCATTTTCTACCCTGACATATAGTTTGCCTGGAATCCGGCTGAAACCTGAAAATTTGTTAAATGTCTTAAAAGTCTTACCTGAAGTGATCAGATGTTCGATATATGGGTTAGGTGTTGATACGCTGAAGTCGTTTTTGAGCTTTAGTTTTTGCTGGGCAGTTATTTCGCCCGGAATCCGTCGAAACCGGAGATTTGGCACAAGTAAGGCAGGAAGATTCGATCAGTTTTTTCGACGTAGATAATAATATAATATTGTATTTAAAGCCTTAGGGCCATATACATACAACAAAACAAAAAAACTTCATAAATACTTGTAATATATCACTACATAAACTAAACTGCACTCGCCCGATCAACTTTTACTTTAACACTTTGCAACACAAATCTACATAACGCACTAATTGCTCCTGGAGATGTGCTCTTCAATATATCAGGAAACAGTATCTCCCTTACCCCCCAGCAAGATTCCCTTAAAAACGAGAGTTCGCGACACTGTGCAACCAAATGGGCTAGGTCATCATCGCCTTCACCGCAGAGGGAGCAGGGGCTGTTCGTACTGGGGGAAACACTTTTTTTCTTGTCGAACTTACTTTTCCCGTGTACTGGCAGACAGTTCGCTCGCAACTGGATCCAGAGCGTGAGGTAAGTTTTTGGTAGGTTGAGCTTCATGTAAAATTCTGGTCCAAAACTTTCTTTAACCAGTTTATAATTTGCTAGTGTCGCCGATTCTCTAACAATACATGCCCATTTCTGTATTTCTTGATCTTCTAATACACTTAACACTTCTTTTAACAGGGATGCTGGTTCCGATGTGGGTCCAAATCCATTGTTCCAAGCACACGATAGGCCCACCGAATCTAGGAGGGCTTTAACTTGGAATGGCCATGACCGTTTTTTCCCCATTTGAAGAAGCTCGTTATAAGCAGATTTTAGCAGTCTATCCTCAGGCATCTGAATAATTTTTAGCCAAAATTGTAGGATTTGGACTAGTCTTTGCTTTCGCATTGTAAATAGTCCAAGGTCCCCTTTTAATGCTTGCGAATGGGTTGTTGGATGAAGCTTGTAGACTCTCTTATAGTACTGTAGCTGTAGGGTTTCAATCTGTGGAGCTGTCTCAAAACCCCAAAGTTCAGCACCATAATGGAATACCGGCATTATTTTTGAAGTAAAAATATGTCTGTGTATCTTTAATGTTTTTATTCCCATCAGTGTTGGATTTTGAAATATTGCTGCGGAAGCTACTCGCCCCCGTGTCACCATTTCCTTCACATGTGTACTCCAACTTCCGTTGGGGGTCAGTATAAAACCAAGATACTTAAATTTATTCGTCGTTTTTAGTTTCTCTCCTTTAAACTTAAATTCGTGAATTTCCTCTTTACTTACCCTTGATGTGAAAGTAACTATCTCTGTTTTACTACTGTTAAGGACTAATTTTTTCATATCCAAATATTCACCCACCAAATCTAACAGGATCTGAAGGTCATTTGCTGATTTCGCCACCAGGGCTGTATCGTCGGCGAATAGAAGCACCGAAAACGCCTTTTTGCCAAGGGTTACTGTCGGGGCCCATCTTTTTTCCAAAAATTCTATCAAATCATTAATAAATATCCCGAACAGCTTTGGGGATAAAATACTTCCTTGTTTCACACCTTTTCTGTTCTCGAAACTTCGTGATATTCCTTTATCAACTATTTTAACTATCCCCTTTGTTGACGAATACATACTAACTAACAAATTCACAAAAATTGCCGGTAACCCTATTTTTAATAATTCTCTTACAAGCAATAGCCTATCTACTGTATCAAAAGCTTTTTGCAGGTCTAAAAATGCTACGAACAGTTTCTTATTTCCCTTTCCATATTTTTCTATTAATGTTTTCAAAACGAACATCCGGTCAGACGTACTATAACTTCTTCTAAATCCCCCTTGTTCTTCTTGTATTACCTTATAAAAATCAAGCCATCTCCCTAGTCTTTTATCTATTATTTTTTCAAACACCTTGCTTAATGCCGACATTATCGCTATCGGTCTGTAATTACTATGGATCATTGGATTTCCTTTCTTCAGTAGAGGCAAAACAATTGATATTTTCCACGTCGCGGGCCACTCCTGGGTTTTGAGAATCCGATTAAATAAACAAACAATCAACGCTATAAAAACTGACGGAAATGCTTTATACACTCGTGATGGAATACCATCTACTCCCGGGGCACTGCCTCCTTTTGTCTGTTTTAACGCTTCTTTCACATCATATTCTTTTATTTCTTCTACTATCTCATAATCTTTCTCTTTTTGTGGGAACACGTTCTCTTCTTTACTTTTTTCCATTTCATCCTTACAGTCCATTATATTTCCGCATTCTCCCTCACACTCTTCAAAATATTCCGGCCATGAATCCAGGCTAGGGCCCTCTTTATTTTTTCGTTTATTTTTGTTTGCTGATTCTCTTACTTTCTTCCAAAACTCCCGGCCTGTAGATTTTTTATATGATGCCTCCACCTCTAATTCCTCTTGCTTCCGTTCATCTAGTTTTTTTCGTTTTATTAACTTCTTATATTCCCTCCTCTTTATTCTATAACTCTTCATTAATTCTTCTCTATGTGACTGGCTATTTTCTATCCCATTAACCAACTCTAATGCTTTTACCACTTCTTCTTTTTTTTCTTGGCATTCATTGTCAAAGAATTGCCGTTTTCTAACACTTTGACGTTTACTTATCACTGGCTCCGCCGCTACCTGTATCAGGGAACTTAACTCATCTATTATTACATTCACTTCTCTTTTATCATCTTTAAGAGCTTCTAACCTATCTATCACTTCTTTCTTTGTTAAAGCTTTTTCTAATTCTGTTTCTTCTTCCCTACTCCACTCCCCCCGTAACTGCAACATACCTGATACCTCTGTACTCGTTATTCTTGCCTTTACGCGTTTTGGGTCATATCGTAACTGATTCTTTGTCCTCTGTTCTAACTCAATTTCAATTTTCACCGGGAGGTGATCAGATCCAGGCCAGTGAATGACCTCCACGTCTTTCACGTAGTTAACGAGGGAAACATCCACCAGTACATAATCGATAACGCTACCTCGAAGCCCAGCCAAGCACGTAAACTCACCCCTGCCTTTATCATTACCAAACCTTCCGTTTCCGATGACCAAACCAACTTCAGCACAGAGTGCCAGGAGTCTCCTACCCCAAACATTGATTGATCTATTTTCGTCCATACTGTTTCTTGGTATCTTGTAGGCATCTGGGAGTAAACATGGAATATCTGGAATACAAACATCATTTAGTTCGGGTTTATTTCCTGTATATGCATTAAAATCACCCATTATTAGGAAATGGTCCTGTGGGTTTCGCATACGCAATTCTTGCACTTCGCTTTCTAATATAGACCACGTGTCTTCCTTCCCGTACTTGCTATTTTGTGGCGGTATGTAAACAGAACCTACTGTAATATATTTTCTTTCTAGCAGTTCTACCCTTATCCATACCAAATTCTCCGAAATACTGCTTACTCTTGAGTAACTACGAAATGATTTTTTCCTCAATAAAACTATGACTCCTCCGTAAAATCGGTTATTCTTTGCTTTATCCCTACCTATATCTTCTACAAAATAATTATCAAATAAAGGCACATTTGATCTATCGTGCCATGTCTCAATTAATGTCAAAAAATCTAACTTCTTTATCTCTTCCTCTACACTTGCAAGTTTATTTTGTAGTCCTTGCACATTCCACGCTGCAAAAGATCTCGTTGTAATATGGCCCTGAGCATCCTAGCTTGAAGACACTGAATCACTTCTTTCGTCGTTTAGAGTAAAGGGGACATGGGTTTGGTTACTAAGGGGCGGAAAGTTTAGACGATAGTAATCCTGATTGCCACTGTTTTGTCTCTGATCGCCTCTTTGGTAGCTTCGCACTCTCCTCCCCCTTGTTCTCTCTTCAACGGTTGTTGTCATCTGTCGAGTGTTTCTGCTGTCAGAACGGAACCTGTCGTCTGGACTGATGATTTCTCCTATCTTTCTGTGTGTGCCACGGCTAGCGTTGTTGCCGTTTGTAGCGTTTACTGAAGCTTCGTTTAACTTAGACGGAGGGTTCTGAGGGATTTGGGGCTGCGGGTTTGCGACCACAGTGTTTGTAGATGAATTTCTGTCGCTTTCGTCGTCTGCTTCGTCATCTGATACCCTTTGGGTCTCAGTATCCGTTGCAATGCCAATGTTAGTACGAGAATGAGATGCAGAGGCTCTCGGCTCATACGCGGGCCGCCGGGGTTGAGGTTGCTGGACACCTCTATTCTCAGGCATTTCAGCCACCACCAGGCCATCAAAAATAAACACGCGGTCATCGATGATGAGCTTGGTTCCTCTGAGACGCACACTTCTTCCTTCGGATATTGCTCTGTTCATCACGGGCTTTAACCTGTTTCGAGCTTCTCTTTCTGCTAACGTGTAGTCAGGGGCTACACCAACTCCATCTCGTTTCAGTTCCTGTGCGTTTTTCAGAATGTAATTGCGAGTATCTGTCGAATTCAGTTTGAGCACTACTGGGCCTTTCCTAAGGCGGAACACATCTCTGACGTCGCTTCTGGTCAGTTGAAGCGCTGGAAGCCGCCAGTTCAGGTAATCCATCAGTTCCGCTTTAAGTGAACTGTTAGCGGGATCTCTTCGTGGCTGGAAGTTAAAGATCATGATGTTTGACCGTTTCATTTCTGCTTCTAAGAGGTTCATTTTCCTGTCTGATTCGTCCAATTTTTGGTTCACCAAGCACAGTTCGCGTGAAACCGCCTCGTTCGCTGTTTTATGCGCCGCTAGCTGTTCCTTCAAGTCTGTTAGCTGAGCCGTGATAGCTGCTACACTATCAGATAGCGGAGGGATTAACTCCATTTTACTGTTCATTTCTCCAAGAAGTTTTAAAACCGGATCTTGATCTTCCATTTCACACGTAATCCCGAAAAGCTGGTTTTCTTACGCGTACTTGATCACCAAATAACTAGTATCCAAGCCACGGACGAATGATCGTGTGACGTCACTAAACTTGTTCACTGGTGGAATGATTAGAGCTCGCTCGGGGTGTTGTCAGGGCGAGCGCTGAATGAGATAGCCTAGGGGTAAATACACACATGGTGAATCCATGTCTGAACTTGGTTTTCTCAGATGATTAGCTATTGACCTTCTTCTGTTTCTAAATCTTATTAGTAAAAATGTTAAAGGAGTCTGGCGAAGACCGGGTATCTATAAGACCAAATTGTCTGGAAAAATATAACATTTTTGGGATCCCGTCGAAGCCTTTTGTCTTGTTTTGTGGCTTTCCAGAAATGTCATCCCGGCGAGAGTGGCGACTCAGTCACTTTATCTATACTGTTCGTAGAAAAAACAGCTTTCTCAGCTTTTGTCATCTTTCCAGAAGACAAAAAAGAATCAGGTCAATTGAATTATTGGTTCTCCACAGTCTCGCTTTTTTGTACAAGTCACTTCCACTTGCTAGTAAATCATCTGACCCTTCGTTCCTTCCTGTCCGTGTGATAACAGATTTCAGCAGACCCCTCCAAACCAGATGCATTGTTGAAACATAACTCCAGTCCAGAAATCACTGGCTTCAACGTTGTCGTCAGTCCCTTTCAGCCTTTCTGTTGATTAGGGCAGAATACCACTATAATCGCCTCTATTGGTAGATTTTCTTCTCTAGTATGATGTCGACTTTGTAGATTTGGTGCTTCTATCGATATACGAGGGGTGGGGGGAGGGCGGTAGTACAACGACTGTATTTTATGCGAAGAAGCCCTATCAGCCTGACGTTACGGCGAGGGGTGTAGTAGGCCGGACATAGATGGTAAATGTCCTTAGATACAGTCATCGGAGTCGGGACAACCTAGGGCGTCTGGTGGCCTACTACACATGCAGACTTTAAGGTTCATTTTGGATTCCCCCGATCCATTCACACTAAGGTTTGCGTACCCAACGACAATAGGCTATAAACCACCCATCATACACTAGGCCTTGCAGGCCAGCCCACTCTATGGAGCTTTAAACAAGACTCATAAAAATGACCTAAGGTCCGTAATAAACAAAAGGTTTTATTCTATGGTACTTACGAAATAATATGAACAACCTCTAAGTAAAAAGGGTTGTTCCCGGTCGAGACCCCGGAAAAGAAGTGCCGAAGAAGATGGCTCATGCTCGCCGGATAAGTCGTGAACATGAGATAATAATATATTAATGAGTCACGACAGTATAAAAGGTTAAAGATACTGAACTGAAAGGGACTAGCGCTGCCTAACGGCGGCAAAAGTGAGCAGTGTGGGGTGCAGATGGCACCGCCGTAACAGTTGTCAGATCGGTCGATTCAGATCGGCTTGGCAAATATGAACTTTTTAAAAGTGTATCCCCTCGACTCTAGTTCTGAGCACGAAATCTCATTTGGTAGTGTTAGGATACAAGATTTGACTTGAGCTGAAGTTTACGAGCTTTGTGAATCTCGAACTGCCTGTATACGTTTCGTTTGCTTTGAAGTTACGCTAAGTTTTGGGCGGCCCTGTCTGACGTTTGTAACTAGTGTAAATGCATCAGCGTTTTCCAACTTGGAAAATTACTTCGGAAAGGGAACCATACACGAGAAAATGCGAAGTACCAGCTGTCAGAAAAAGATGAAAATCTTTAGAGCACAACTTTTACTAGAAATGATCTTCTCACTGTGAAATGGTTCAGAGTTTTTTTTCCGAAAATACCAGTACTTGCCAACAAAAATAAGCGAGTATCTACCTAGCGCGTGTCGACTTTATCCAGCCCTCCTGCTCTCCGACGCGGCGGCTGGGGGCAAAACATTTGAAAACTGAACGTGCCGTGGTTAAAAAGTGGGAAAACTAACCAAACAAAAAAAGTAAAAGACAAAAGATTCTCATATCCTAATGTGTGACAGAGTTTGATCGGACGTTGAAGATTCCGGCAAACTTTACGTTGTGTGACGGGCAAAACTCCGCACGGCCGAAAAAGCGTTAACAAATCGTAGGCATGAAACGAAACAATGGCGAAAGGTCGGGATTTTAGAAGCTTAATATTCCACAAGGTGCTAGGTATATTATAAAAGAATAGGCAAGAGGGGTCCTTTAAAGTTTAACTGAAAAGGGCAGAGATGGGACAGTCTTGATACGCCTCACCTATTTACTTAAGGAGGCTTGAAGACCCGATGAAAATGCGTTACTTCATTGCTCCGCTATTCACGAATAATCAATTTTGAAATAGTGGAATTTCCCTGTCAGATTGTGGTACTACCTGTGCCGTATGCTTGACGAAAAAGATTTATGAAAGTTTTTGTTCAGGCACTAAGCAGTCTTCACCAAGCTTATCATCGCCTACTGAAAAGCCGCGTTTGTGTTCAGATTCAAATATTCCGCGTCATAGTAGAATTTGCGCTGTAGGGACAGCCGTAGATATTCTGAACCTCACTACTAGAGCAGATAGTGGAAAAATCAAAAAATCTATTAGCAGAATCTAAATAACTCAATGTATTCAAGTAAATGATACAAAAATAAGCTTGCTTTTCAGTTAAACTTTAAGTATTTGTCTGGTCACAAAACGAAGCCTCCTTAAAGTTACCGAAGTCACCCAGAGAATTTTGAAGTTAGTTTCTGGTTTATCGCTTAGTCTGTTAAAGTCTTTATTCGCACATCAACATCAATAAAATTTTATTACAAATTTTATATTCAAATGTTATTTTTAAAGAATTACCTTCAATCGCTAGCGACAAGGCTTGAAGCCTGTTGACGTCACCGGTGCTTACTTTCTTGAAGTTGACAATGAATCCGTGTAGTAGTTCAACAGAATAGCCGACGGAATGCTTTCCTTTTTTTTTTCAGATATATAAAGATTCGCAAGGATCAACTGCGTAGCGGGAACTTACAGATATGCCATTACTAATTATTCAAAAATTATGTATTCTGCTCATGAGAGGAATTTAGGAATCCGGGCATCTCCGATATGGACGAAAAGAGAGGCAGGCGATATGTAAGGAGATTAAATACCGTGTTCTTAACAACTGAAGAAAGTGAACGTATATGCAGATTTGTCGTACTATTCTGACAATGCAGTATATTACTTAATGAATATTACTATTTTCGTTAGTTTAGTTTCAGACCTTAGTGAAAAAACAAACTTAGTATTATGACTTAAAGGAAAACCTGCATGTTTTAGGAAATAGGCAGAAGAGGTGGTTTTAGCAGAAACAGCGTATTTTGGGATCGTCTTCGAGATCCATTCAGAAAATAAAATCTTTTACGTTTGGCTAGGCTAAACCATGTTTTACATAAAGTAAACACACGCAACACTATCGACCAAAATAGCAAACATACCTAGGAAAGATGAGCCATCCTAAGAACAAACAAAAAACAGTTTATTGTCAATGACCGAATAAGCACGAGTAAGAACTATTAAACAAACTAGATAGTCGTTAGTTTGGCTTGGCTAGATTGTGTTTGATTACGAGCGTGTTCCATCCTTGTAACAATAGTTACTATTAGTTACTATTTCCGTTCCATCCTCACGAAAAGTTACTACGCTGACCGTTCCAACCTTGTCGGAATAGTAACTAATAGTTACTATCTGCTTACCATGCTCGGGAGCGTAGTAAGCGTAGTAACTACGCATCTCTGCAACGTGATTGGTCGGATTCGCCCCTGGCGTGAGATTCTGCTGGAAAATAGAAAAATCGTTCCAGTCTTGACGGCAAAAAGCAAGAATTCGTGACGTCTTGCGTAGTAACTACGGTAAGTAGGATGGAACACGCTCTACGAGTGTGGGCGTGTTGTTGAAACACAAGTCCTTGTTTTTTGATGGAAGCAAGTTCTACAATTATCATCGTATGATTTTTAGTATTTATTCCGCTTTAATACTTATTTATTTTAATACTGGAAAGCAATGTTTTCTTTTGTTAGTTTAGCTTAAGACTTTATAAAATAATCTTAGTATTTTTAGTCGCCATCTTTAAGTTACCATTAAATCCGACCATGGTATTCCCAATAAATGATTGATTGATTGATTTTGCTCAACAAACATTGTCAGCATTGATACGTGAAGTTTCCGTAATAATGAGACTTACATTGTTGAGGGTGGGTTGGTATCGCTTCCCGGCGTCCTAAAAATTTACGAACACCAAATGCATCGTAGAAGTATGTAAATGTGTTTTTAAGTTTCTTGTGTTCTTTCCGTTATTTCTGTTGACAGTAATGTTCTTTTTTTCATTTCTTTCTTGTTCTTTTTCTTCTTGTTCATTTCATTACTCAGTATTTTTGTACTTTTGTTTATTATGGTAGGCAATAAATCTATTATTCTTATTATTATTATTAATAAGGCGTTTAGACTCAGGAAAGAAAGTTAGCCTGGTTTGTGTACCATTATAGCTCTAGAGGTGTAACAGTTTATGTGTAAGTGAAGCATGTATTGAATCTTGTATGGCCTTTTGGACTAATAAACAAATGTTACTATTAGTATGTTGAGATAAGCCTAAGTTTTCCACCTGACACTCACGGCGGAACTTTCGTTTTAGATCCACCATCGCTTTCTGTATCCTTCGGGAAAAACCTTGCCGGGAAATCGTTGAAGGAAGGAGACGACGTCTATTTCGAATGTGAGGTCGTCGCGAATCCTGCCCCCCTCAGGGTGGAGTGGAAACACAATGTAAGTAGTATTTTAAGCATTCTCTAGCATCTCTAGTGGAGATTGGATGACGCTAGGTCTTTTGTTGATGGAAGTGCTCTGGCTCCAAGAATTTAGAAATTAAAATTCTGAAGAGATTGAAAAGGTTTTCGATGTACAGGCGACTTGCAGGAATGGCATATTGAACTGAATATACAGTTGCGTCTAAACTAAAATGCACTGTAAAAAAAATATTGCAGTATTTGCTACTGGGATTAATCTTGTCTTTATTGATATAAGATTATCCTAAATTCGGATTAATTTTATCCCATTGGAGATAAGATTAATCACAGTAGCAAATATTGCATCCTTATTCGGAGAAATATTTTACAGTGTGGTACACGATTGCCGAAAAAGTAAAATATGTTTTGGCTCGCACACAGTAGCAGTATTTCTTCAGAAGTGACCTTACAATGTAAAAGTGAACACTTGTTTATTTAAACACTTTCTGAACAAATATTATTGTGTTCAGAGACAACAAAACAAATTCCTCCGCGTTCTTAAGCAATTCATTCCTTCTCCGCTCAGCCTCCCTAACGAAACATCAACAAAAACCCTTTCTTTTGTTCTTAACATTCTGCCAGTTGGTCTTCTTGTCCGTATCACCTATTTAAAGTTAAAGACCATCATAAACAACTTCCAGGATATTTTTACACGCCGGACATTTTCGCCCAAACCAATACATCTCATCAACAATTTACGGGGAACGCATCACTTATACGTCAACCGTTCATACAAACCGAAAGATCAAGATTTTGTTTTATAAATAGTATTATAAAATCACGGAACAAATATCAATCAAGTCTTGACCTGCGACTTTCTCCAGATGTTTTAAAAAATGAAATAAAAGCAAGTCCTGATTTAACTCTGAGTTATAAATAAACACATAATTTGTAAGAAGATTTATGGTTTGTCGATTGAGTATTGACAGTTTCTTGGTTGTCTTGTCTTTTTTCTTTTTATGGCACTTGCAGCCTCTGGCTCAAGTGCCATATACCGATCACAATTCCGTCTGTCGGTCGGTCCGAGTTTTTTGTCACACTTTTTCGAGTTAGGGTAATTCCAGATGTGATACGACAGTGAAACTGGGCAGGCGTATCAGGGACCCGACCAAACTAACCTGGAAATAATCAGTTTTCCGTTCCGAGCATATGCGGTGGAGTGGAGGGCGCTGGAAACTTGAAAATTTAGGGCATTTTGTCACACTTTTTCGAGTTCGGGTACTTCCAGATGTGCTAGGACAGTGAAACTTGGCAGGCATACCAGGGACCCGACCAAACTAACCTGGAAATAATCAGTTTCCCAATCCGACCATATGCGGGGGAGTGGAGGGTGCTGGAAACTTGAAAATTCGGGGCATTGTTCTTGACCAGATTCGGTAGCCAGGGGGGAGTTGGGGGGGGGGGGGGGAGACCGGAAATTTCAAGAAACGGTTAGAATAGAGGGGTCGGAGTGAAAATTGCTGGAAGAACAAGCATCTGCTCTAGATAAATCGTTTAGACAATTTTACTGGATCCGGACACCTAGGGGGGGGGGGGGGGTCCGGGAATTCCGGTGATGGCGGTTTTGGAGATTTTGACGTCCTAGCTGCAGTTTTTAACCAATGTTTTATCGACGGGGTGTTCCCAGATAGTTTTAAGAGAGCTTATATAACGCCTATACCAAAATGTACAAGTGCCAAATCAGTACCTGACCTACGACCAATATCTTCAACTCCAGCTCTATCGAAAGTGTTTGAGAGTTTTATTTATGAAAATCTTTACGCGGATGTTGAAGAAAATTTAGACCCTAGACAGTATGGTCTTAGACCTGGTTGCAGCACCACCCATTATCTAGTCAAATTAATTGATGATATCCTTAAGCACCTAGAAATTGAGAACACGTACGCTGAGATCTTACTGAGTGACATAATTAAAGCATTCGATAGATTGGATCATCAGGTTATTATTAGTGAATCGACCGCAATGGGAGCTCGAAAATTCGTGGTTAGATTACTAGCTAGTTTTTTAACAGGTCGAACGCAATGCGTTAAGTTGACTAACGGGGACGTTTCGGAATTCATGAGTATTTTTTGCGGAACGCCCCAGGGTACCAAGCTGGGTCCTTTGTGCTTTTTAATTGTTTTTAACAAAGTTTTGACTACTTTTTATCACAGTTTTAAATTTGCTGACGATCTTTCAATCATTTCGCTCCGTTCACTTTCTCCTTCGGATGACGAATCACCCCTTTCAACAGTTTTTGACATATTGCAGCGAGACCTATCCGAAGTTAAACTTTCAGTAAGCCGTACAAAGAGTGTTGTACTCAGAGTGTCTTTTTTAAAACGGGACCTTCCTGAGGTTGAGGATATAGGTCTCGAGTCCAAGACAACAGTTAAACTCCTCGGTGTGTTAATTGATGATGACCTTAAGTGGAGTTCTCACGTACAGCATATTACTCGAAAAGCAGCACCTCTCCTCAAGTCGTTCGCGGCTCTCAGACGTTTTGCAATTCCGTCGCAAGATTTACGCAATATTTACTGCAAGTACATCCGACCTTGCCTGGAGTATGCCTGTCCGGCTTGGCACCCTGGACTCACCAACGCACAGACCGATAGACTAGAAGCCATCCAAAAAAGGGCTGTTAAAGCACAATGGACACTTCTAATGCTTTACTTTGTATTAAAATAAACATTACCGACTTCCTTTAGAAGGCGCTACGAAAATCGGCCGTTTTCTTGTTATCCCTAGCACCTCACTAGCATTTCGGCGATCCAAATCTTAAGCGCTGGGATATCGTGGCAGGAAATTCAAAAACTCCCAGCAATGCTTGATAGAGAAGGATATACCTGAGATGTCACCAAATTCAAGCCGCAGATGCAGTTTACCTTATTGTTCTAGTGTTTCATTAGAATTTCCATGGCTTAAAGCGCCTATTAAAAATTTTTCTTTGTGGAATAGTCTTGTGAAGCTTGATTAGCTTGCTTTATAAAATGTACCAGAATATGCGACAAGCTTATAAGAAATAACACAGCTCCAAAAATCATTCAAAAACAAATAACCTATTCAAATCTGAATTATACAAGCTGATTTTTGCATAAAATAAAGATCTACTAAGTATTACAAGAAACATCACTTTTATCTTTGTGCAAGCTAGAAAATTGAGCATGTACTGGCCCCAAAAATTACTATTTGAAATATCACAGAGAGGAAACTGTTGAAAAAGCTGCTGATCTAGGGGGTAAGCATTGTTCCTAGGTTGTTACAGAGTGGGATTGGGGTAGTTTGATGTGCCCATTGAACTTTAAGATTATGCTCGGCCCGGGCTATCTTTCTTATGAGGATGGCCTGGTCAAGCTTGAACTGCCAACCCTTGACGAACGAAGGCACCAATTGACAATAGCGTTCGGGAGCAAGTGTCTGGCATCACATGCTCATCGTGCAATTCTACCTGATTTTGATACTACAGCAAATAGCAGGCCTAATACGCGACAGAGACAGAGGGACGCTGATTCCCAGAGACTAGAAAGACCACCCATAAACTCGACAGATCGTTACCTGAAATCTTTTGTACCCTATTTTACCCAATATTTTAATTCTAGTTAATTCAAATTATATTTTCAAGTTGTGTACGTGTAGATGAAGTTAAGTCAAATTATATTTTCAAGTTCTACGTGTATGAAATGTATACTTATGTAATTGTATGTTATTTGTGTGAATGACGATCCAGTGCTAGCGTGTACAATACAAGCTATTAAGGAAATAAAGTACATTATTATTATTATGAAACTTGGCAGGCATATTAGGTACCCGATCAAATTGACTTCAAAATAAAATTTTTGTCGATTTGATAATTGTGTGGGTAATGGAGGGACGGGAATCCGGAATTTTCAGTCATGCCTAACTTTGGAACGGATGTCCGGATTCGAGTGAAGTTTAAGAATTGAACAGAGGAAATTTCTCCGGTGATCTTTTTCATATCCGGACCGGATCCGGCAACTATTAGGGGGGCTGGGGGAAATACGTGGTCCGCTTAGAATGGAGATATCGGGATGGAACTTACTGGGAAGAACAAACAGATGCTCTAGGTAAATCATTTACTGAATCGGATTGGCTACGGGCACCGTGGGGGAGTTTGGGGAGGGACCGGAAATCTCGAGAAACGGTTAGAATGATGGTATCGAGTGAAACTTTCTCGGAAGAACATACGTCTGCTCCATTTAGATCTTTTACACAATTTGACTGGATCCGGACACTTGAGGGGGGGGGGGGGGTCCCGGGATTCCGTTTTCTGGTGATTTTCACGACGAAACTTGGCAGGCATATCGGGGACCCGGTCAAACTGACTAATTGGAATAAAGAACAATCCCCGATATGATAATCTTGGGGGAGGGGGGTTGAAGGAGGGGAATCCGGAATATTGAGTCATGCGTAACTTTGGAATGGGTAATCGGATTCAAGTGAAATTTAATAAATGAACATAAGACATTTTTCTCTGGTGATCATTTTCGCGAATCCGACAATTATTGGGGGGAGGGCGGAAAATACTTGACCCGCTTAGACTGGTGTTATCTGGATTGAGCTTCATGGGAATGACAAACAGATGCTCTGGATTAATCATTTATAGAACCGGATTGGCTCCGGGTGTTGTGGATGGAGTTGGAGGGGGGGGGGGGGGGGGGGGATCTGGGATTCCGGTGATTGCGACTTAAGGTACTTCCAGATGTGCTAAAACGATTAAATCTCGCTGGAATATTGGAGGTTCAACAACATTTGCTTAGAAATTGCTACTTCCCAAATCCGATTATTCCTTGAAGTACCAATCTTGACCGCAAAGTAAAAAAATACTTTTAAGCAATATATACATTTTCATGATGCTCATCAGCCCATTATCATTTTTGCCTCAAGGGTTATGCTTACAAATGAAGTTCCAACTCCCTTAGAGTGCGCATCTCAACCGCAAAGTGGAAACTTACTTCTGATCAATCAAAATATCTTAACCCATGCAAGTGCCATATGAGCTTACAGCTCTTGTTTTGTTTTAGGTGCGGAGGATACTTGCTAGGTGTCCCCTTTCTTGGGACCGGGTGGTGGCTCTTATAATAATAATAATAATAATAATTGTATTTGAAAAAGCCCGAGGGCCATATACAGGTACAGGTTATTAATACACAGAAACGTCAATCAACATACAACTAATCTACGGAAAGCTTTCTATATTCTAACGCTCTAGACACAAACCTACAAATCTTACTAATCGCCTGGGCGGATGTACACTTCAGGATACCAGGGAGTGTCGGGATATACCCACCGAAAATCTCCCTACGGAGATCCGAAAGCTCTTGGCACCGGCTTAGAAAATGGCCAATATCCTCATCTTCACCACCGCAAAGGGGACACGGATATTTCCCATCCGGACTCTTCTTATTTCTATCAAACACTTTTTTTCTACCGTGGAGTGGTAGGCAATTCGCCCTCAGTTGGATCCAGTACCTCAAATAAATCGCGGGTAGATTAAGCTTAAAATAAAATTCTGGTTCATAAACTGTCTTCACCATACTATAACTTCTAAGGGTATCCGATGAAGAAATAATTCCAAGCCATTTCTGTGTTTCCTGGTCTTCAATAACTCTCAGTACTTCATATATGAAACCTGGAAATTGATCAGGAGGGCCCAGTCCAGCATTCCAAATATACGAAAGTCCAACCTCATCAAGTATGGATTTGACTTGGAATGGCCATGATTTTATTTTCCCTGCACTTAACATTTCCAAATAAGCTGCCTTCGCAAGCCTATCATCTGGCAAAGCAATTATTTTCTGCCAGAATCTAATAGTTTGAGCTACCCTATGCCGTCTTAAAGAAAAAATTCCTAGGTCTCCCTTCATCGCCTGAGTGTGGGTTGTAGGATGTAACCCAAATAATCTTTTGTAATACTGCAGCTGAATAGACTCGAGCTGCGTTGCTGATTCATGTCCCCATATTTCTGCCCCGTAATGGATAATTGGCAAAACCTTAGACATAAAAACATGCTTGTGCATTTTCAAATTTTTTATACCCATTAATGTAGAATTTCTAAATATAGCTGCTGATGCAGCTTTTCCCCTTATCACCATTTCTTTAAGGTGAGCCTTCCAACTTCCATTTTCCATTAAAACAAATCCCAAATATTTGAACTGAGAGCTAATTTTCAATTCTAGTCCTTTGAAGTAAAACTTTGGTGGATCCATCTTCCCACTATATCTTCCTGTGTTAAAAACTACAACTTCTGTTTTCTTAACGTTTAAACTTAATTTCTTTAGATTCAAATACTCGTCCACCAGATTTAATAGAACTTGAAGGTCAAATTCCGATTTCGCAACAAGCGCAGTGTCGTCAGCGAAAAGCAGTACTGATAAGGGTATCCCACCTAAAGATAACGACGGGGCCCATCTCTTCTCTAGAAACTCAACCATATCATTAATAAAAATCCCGAATAACCTCGGAGAAAGCGTACAACCCTGTCTCAATCCTTTCTTACTTCTAAAAACTCTCGAGAATCCTCCCCCTACTATTTTTACCACCCCCTTAGTAGAGCTATATATACTTACAATTAATTTAATAAACACCATCGGTAGTCCTATTTCTATCAATACTCTTCCCAAAAGTAGTCTATCTACGCTATCGAACGCTTTTTTTAAGTCTAAAAACGCCACAAACAGCCTGTCTTTTCCCTTCCCATATTTTTCAATCAAAGCCTTCAAAACTAGAACTCTATCACTTGTGCTGTAACCCCTTCGAAATCCCCCCTGTTCTTCCCTAATGATTCTATTATTATCCAACCATCTTTCCAACCTGGTATCCAATACCTTTGCTAATATTTTACTGATTGACGCAATTAGTGATATAGGTCGATAGTTATCATGTTGTTTGGGGTCACCCTTTTTGAAAAATGGCAAAATTATAGACAAATTCCACGAGTCAGGCCAAGTCTGTGCAAAAATTATCTTATTAAATAGACAAACCAATACCGGTAGCAGCACTGACGTAAATGTCTTATAAACTGAAGTTGGGATCCCATCACTTCCCGGCGCTGATCCTCCTTGCATATTATTAATTGCTTCCTTAATTTCCTCGCCTGATACACTACTTACCAAATCATAATCATTTTCTAGCATAGGGTATGATACCTGTTCTAATGTAGGGTTCAGCTCAACTAAACTATCACAATCTACCTCCAACTTTTCAAAATATTCGGGCCATGTATCTATATTTGGTGTTTGCTTCTGGTACGTCTCTCTTGTCTTTTTCCTTTTTAACTCTCCCCAAAATTCCTTTCCTTTACATTCTTTGTAAAAATCCAACAATTTTCTTTTTTCTTTCCCATCAAATTTTCGTTTCTTTACTCTCAGTAAATTCTTGTACTCTTTTCTTTTCAGTTTATAAATTGATAGGAACTCCTCTCTCTGATACCCTGCGCAAGTATTTAACCATCTTAGCGTATCCACTAGCTCCTTTTTCTTCATTTTGCAATCATCATCGTAAAAAGTACTTAATGTACGTACTTTTTGTTTCGCCGATAATCTTGTATTATCCCGGATCACACTATTTAAACCCTCCAAAATCTGCTCAGGGGTCATTTCTGAGTTTTTTAATCGTTTTAACCTATCTAACACCTTTACATCCGAAAATACTTGTTTAAGAGATTTCTTTTCTTCATCCGTCCAATTCCGTCTTACCGGCTGTTGTAAAACTTCCACCGACTGCGAATCTGAAACCCGTTCTTTTCTTACACTTGGGATAAAACCACTACTCCTACTTTCTATTTGTATTACTAGCCTAATTGGGCTGTGGTCTGAACCAACCATCTCAAGGACCTCTACTCCCAGCTCTACTGAATCCAACAGAAGGTTAAGACCTACCACCACATAATCAAAAATGCTAGGTCGAGTCCCAGACATACACGTAAACTCTCCCTTCTGAGAATCCTTACCAAACCTTCCATTAGTAATAATCAACCCGTGATTTGCGCACAGTGCCAAGAGGTTTCGGCCCCAAACATTAATCTTTCTTTCTCGATCCCTACTACTCCTTGGTATTCTATACGCGTCTGGAACAACATCTATCGTACCTGGAATTTTTACATCGCTTAGTTCTGCAACATTGCTCGTGTAAGCGTTAAAATCACCCAGTAGTATCATATTAGCCCTTGGAAATTTACATTGGAGAGACTCAGTTTCATTTTCAAGGATTCTCCACGTATCTTCTCGATTATAAGAGCTATTCTGTGGTGCTATATAAACTGAAGCCACAAGTAAATGCCTTCCACCCAAACATTCTAGCCTTAGCCAAATAATATTTTCTGATGCACTGTCTAATCTATCGTACTGCACGAAACTATCTTCTCTAATAAGCACTATTATCCCTCCATAGAACCGGTTATTTTTTGCCGGTTTTCGTGCCACGTGCTCCACGGAAAACCCACTGAATGACGGTAGCGAGTCAACACTATGCCACGACTCGACAAATGAAATGATATCACCACTAACAAGTTCTTCTTCAATAGTACCCACTTTGTTTTTAATCCCTTGAATGTTCCAAGTTGCAAAACTAAGAGTTTGGATATGGCCTTCGGCATGCTAGTATTCTTCTATGTAGTTTCTGTTTCGAAATGGACTTTCGGGTTCGTCTTCGTCTTCCACGTCGAAGCTTGTTCGGTAATAACTAGACCTCTGCGGAGGCCGGTAGTTTCTCCCCTGAAATCTGTTTTGATAAGCTCCTCGTGGCTGGGACCCTCGATGAGTATTCCCACCATACATCTGGCTCGGCTTTCTTGTGTTGCGGGTGTTGGGCCTGTGCTGGTCGTCTGGGCTAATTATCGTGCCATGCTTACGCTTTTCTTTCGAAGGAAGATTAGGGGCTGAAGCGTTACTGGGCAGCCCGGAAGACAGGCGGTTTGACGGTGGGGCTGCTTCAATCACCGTATCGTTGTCGCTGCTCTCGATATCACTGCTGGTCATGTCGTGGTTGCTTGAGGCGCTTGTTCCTGCTTGCTCCTGATCCTGGTTGGGTCGGGAGGCGCACTGTTGTGCCACACCATAAACTGAGGGGTGGGCCTGAATAGAGAGTGGGGTGTGTGTGGGTTGTGATTTCGGTGCAGCTGTTTCTTCTCTTGTGGCTTCTTCTACCTGCATAGTTTTGGAGTTGTAAATGAATAGTTTGCGGTCCACAAACAATTTAACTCCACGCAGCCGCACCTCCTTTCCTTCGGAGATGGCTTTGCTCATTACAGGCTTCAACTGGGCTCTAGCTTCGCGCTGAGCCATAGTATAGTCCGGTGCAACGCCGACTCCATCTTTCCTAAACTGGGGCGCATTCCGAAGAATTTCGTCACGAACGTCGTTGCAGTTTAGTTTCACAAGGATTGCACCAGTTCGAAATCTGAAGATGTCGCGGATGTCACTGCGGCAAAGCTGAAGTGAAGGAACTCTCCAGTTTAAATAACCTGTTATTTCTTCCTTGAGTGTTCGCCTTGGTGGATTCATCGGTTGCAGGTCGTAGATTATCAGATTTGATCTCTTCATTTCAAGTTCAAGCGAATGAGTTCTTTGATTTGATTCGTCCAGGCGCTCACGCAACGCAAAAATCTCCCGGGAAATTGTTTCGTTATTGCGATCGTTTCGATCGAGATCTGCCTTCAGGTTTTGCAACTGGGTCTGAATGGCTATCACGTTTTCTGACAAAGGCTGGATAAGGTCGAGCTTATTGTTTATTTCCACCATTTTTTGCCACAAGGATTCCGCTGGTTGCGCAGTTTCAGGCCCCGTCATTTTGACAGATTCGCTAACAATCCGTAATTACTGTTCTTCACTTCACCGGATCACGCACTATTTTCTTACGCACTAGTGCCGTTCTTGAATAACCGGTTCTTGTTAATACATCGAGTCCAAGTTCGTTTTCTGGAGACGTCACAAAGTAAACCAGTTTTCCCCAGCTGTGTATGACCCCGATTAAGTTGTACTTTTTAATTTTATCGTCTGGCCATCGAGCAGGCTCTCTGCCATGATGCTATGTAATAGTATTTGTTTTCATAATTTGAAATTAATTGAACCTGAACCTGAAACAGTTCCTAAGCTTCACTTCAATAGACATTGAAACGCACGTTTTTGTTCGAGGTCGAATTCTCCGCGTCAGGATGAATTTATCAATCAATCAACCAATCAATCAAGTTTAATCCAAATAGCTAAAAGCTAGAAGAGGTATACAAATTTACGAAATACACAGACACGAAACCATTTAACTATTACACTTACAAGATGTGACCTGAAATAAATGATGGAATGAAACTACGTAAAAATTGGGGAGAACGATTAGCAGGATATGGAGAAAACTTATTCCCAGTATTCCCCTCGGACCGACGCACGGAAGACGGTAAGGGAGGGGGGAAGATGGACCATCTGGGGACAATACATTACATTAGCTCCAGATTGTTTGAAATTTCATTTCTGCGTTCAATTAATTTAGGAACGTTAAGTTTAATGAGAGCCTCTTCAAACGAAATATTATGATCACCCAGAATGGTTCTCACTGCTCTCTTTGGACATTTTCCAGACGATAAGAGAGCTCTGCAGAAAGAGAAGAATGCCAGATCTGTCTTGTCCGGCCAACAGTACGTAATCTGAATATCACCACTGGAGCCCAAGTTGAGAAATAAAAAAAACTCACTCAGCAGAATCAAAATATTTAAATGTATTTAAATCCATGATTTAAAATTAAGCTTGTTTTGCAGTTGACCAGAAAAAATACTATGGTAAGAAAGTAGTACTAGTCAACTATTAAATAACAATAATTGTAACCTTAACATCAGAAACCATATCTTCTGCAAAGAGTTTTATAGCTAGTGCTTTCTTGTTCGTTGCGGGATTGCGGTGGAGCTTTCCATCGGACTTCATCCCCTTTGAGCGCTCAATTGGAAAGTCCTGAAAGTTTCCTCTGAGAACTGAACACGAGCTTTCAGCGAAATACGACTGAAAATAACCATGACGGAAATTGCTCTGTCCGAAAGCGATCACGATAACTCAACGACTTCCTGGGACATTTCGAGACAATTTGGTAGGGTTATTCTTTTGATCGAACAGGTTCGAAGATGGGCTTTACAGCTTCAGACATGAAAATGCGTCTATGTCTAGAAGGTCCGATCACTCACTATTAACTCCCTCAGACGACACTGATTATGAGAATACAGGAGAATCAAACCAATAATATTACATGCTGGTCCAGGATTTGTCTTTAGTCTCGACCTCGGATGAATTTTGTGGATCCCAAAACGGAAGTGGAGGGATACCTATGACATCGCAAAATTTGTCCGTCTGTCCAGCACGATAACTCTCGAAGGGAATGCGATATTTTGATGAGACTTGGTGTGAGGATTCTTTGTGTCAAGGATAAGATCAAGTTCGTAGATGGGGTCTGTAGCCCTACGTCTAGGGGTGGGGGAGGTGGCTCAGATTAAGGGGCAAACAGAATATTTTTAAACAGCAAATGTGATAATCGATTATGGAATAAAACGACACACTGAACACGATGGTGAAAACCATTTTCTCGCCGGATAAGTAGTTCGTCCGGAATCCGGCAAAAACCAGTAAGTTGGTTAGGATTAAAAGTTTTATTTGAAGTTGGTTCGATGTTCGATTATTGGGTAAGAGGACATGCTGAACACGACGATGAAAACCATTTTCTCGTCGGACAACTAGTTCGGACAAATAGTTCGCCCGGAATCAAGCCAAACCGACAAGTTTGTTAAAAGCGAAAGTTTTATTTGAAGTTGATTAGATGATAGATTTAGGGCTAAGAAAAGATGCTGAGTCTGTATATGAAAATCATTTTTTCAACCGAACATACAATTCGTCCGGAATCCGGTTGAAACCGGATTTTTTTTAGAAGTTAAAGTTTTATTTGAAGTTGATTAGATGTTCTTTATAGGGATAAGGAGATACAGTGAATTCATTTCTGAACTATTCTTTTTTTGCTAGACAAGTAGCTCGCTCGGAATTCGGCCGAAACCAGAAATTTGGCAGAAGTAAAGCAGGAATTCTTGGTCAGTATCGTCAAAATAGATATGGCTTATAGAGACATGTCTGAACTTGGTTTTCTCAGATGCTTACTTTCTTTATGAGCCTATACAAATGAGTTCTGGTTCGCCATCTGAACAGTTAATCCTTACGATTGTTTTGTAGATTTATGTTACCGAAGTCACTCGAAAAAGATCTGCCGAGTTTGTTAATTTTTTTTCCTCGTAGTTTTTCACCCGCCTTCTCCAAAAAATCTCTTTAAATTGCTTAGGTTTCCAGAGCGTGAAAATCGCTGCGAGCCCGGAAGATCTAAATATCTCCGTGGCGAAGACTGGGTCTGGCGAAGACAAGACCCAGTTGTCTGGATCAAATATTAGACATTAGACATTTTTTCTTTTTTAGACAATTTTTTAATTTCATCAAAAACACATAAATTAAGCAAACAGTTTACCATTAACGGCCACTTTTAAGAACAGCCTCTCTGACCGATTCTGGAAGGTCATTCCAGACGCTCACACCTATGTTCCTGAGAAAAAATCCTGCTCTTGTTCTGTTTCTTCTCTCGTGAGCTAAATCCTCTGAATTTCGGGTAAAATAAGGGTGATAAAACGACTTAGTGTAAAAAAATCATAAAAGTACTCAGGGCTTATCTTATTTACACTTTGAAAAACAAAAATCGCTAGCTGGTAATCACGAAGCTCACCTACGTTCAAAAGCCCATTCTTTCTAAAACACTCCGCAGTATTCTGACAATTTTGAAATTCTCCTATGAGACGCAGCGCTTTGTTTTGTATTATTTGGGTTCTTTTATAATTGGCCAAGAAATTACTTGCCCAAACAGAACAACCGTACGTGATGTAAGGATGCACAATAGCACTGTATAATAGTTTGACAACTGCTATCGGGAACACTTTTTTCAGCCTCCTCGTCACTCCGAATCCTCTAGCTGCTTTTGCCGATACTATTTCACCATGCTTCTTCCAAGACAAATTGCAATCAATATAAAATCCGAGATATTTACAAACAAACACCTCTGTTACGTTGACGCCATTTATAGCACATTATCAAGAAGTTCGGGCAAACCAGTTCGACTAAACACCATAAAGTTTGTTTTTCTTGGATTTACTGCAAGACAGCTTAGAGCTGTAAAAACATGAAGCCGACTCAGTACGTGCGATAGCTGTATTATCGGCGAAAGATGTTAGAACTGAATCGTTTAGATAAAATCGAAGGGTATCCACGTATACCAAGAAGAGTAACGGGCCAAGGACTGACCCTTGGGGAACACCACAATTTATAGGCATAGCTACACTAGATATGTCACTCATCACCACCTTCATTGATCTTTCGCACAGGTAAGACCGAAACCAACTTAATGACGTATCCTTAATTCCAAGATTTCGCAGCCTTTTCAGTAAAATTTCAAAATCCACAGTGTCAAACGCCTTCTTCAAATTAATAAAAATAGTCAGAGGAATCAAATTATTTTCAAACGCACTATTTACACAATCTAAAAGGTGATGAACGGCATGCACTGTAGAATGACCTTTTCTAAAACCAAACTGCGAGTCTGACAAAAATCTAAGCTAATTCATGTAGTCGCATATTTTTTTATACACTACTTTTTCATAAATTTTTTTATTTATTTTTTCTCCAGTTGGAAATGTCTCTTTTATCACCTCCTTTATGGAGGGGTATAACTTTTGCGCGCTTTAGTTCGTCATGAAACAAACCTTTTTTAACAGATAAATTGACTAGATATAAGATGACAGGTAAGAGATACGCAGCAACTGTTTTTAAAGCTTTGATATTTAGGCCATCAACTCTAGCTGCATTGGATTTGATCGATTTCACTGCTTGGGGAATGTCATCCATAGTACATTTAGTAAACTGAAATGAGTGGTGAAGACCACGGTCATCGTCAAACTCTTCAGTGTCTAGCTGTCCGCTCTGATCTTTTGCCTCTTGGTTTATTTGCGATCCTATTTTGGTAAAAAACTTACAAAACTCTTCACTGACTTCTTGCCTCCCACTCACAGTTCTTTCACCTACGGCTAACTGTTCAGTTGATGCTGAATCCTTACCATTACCGAGAACACATTTAACAGTCAGCCATGTCCCTCTAATGTCTCCTTTCTGCGATTCTAATTTTTCTCTGAAATACTCTCTCATAGCCGTTCGCCGTGCAGAGTTTACCTGATTTCTTGCCTCTCTGTATTCTTCCCAACTGTCATCACTCTCACAATTCAGATAATCTGAGAATAACTGGTCTCTCTTCTCCATCATTTCCAGTATCTCTTCCGTAATCCATGGCTTCCGCGGTTGGTTTTTCTTCTATTAGAGTTTTGGGATCTCATCGAAACCTTATATCTTGTTGAAAAAGACGTGGCATTTGAGAATATAACAAAATGATGTTTTTTGGTATTTTGTATCAGCTAATTATCCTTCTAAGATATTGTGTGGGGGGGGGGGGGGGGAGATGAATACAAGTTTCGAACGTTATGGCTGCACTTTCGGCAACCCATCTTTTGCCCATCTTGTGTCTGAATGAATGTATTTTTATTCATCCACTTCTGTAAAATAGAAATAGTGGATTATATAAAGAAAAGAAAGAAACACAACTTAAATTAGGATACAAATTTACACTTAGAACAGATTACACTTAAAACAAACGGACAAGACCGTGATGCTGAGAAAATGCGGCGACCGACAGATTCCTATGCAGCTCGTCAAGTTTAACAGTTATATTAGTTACTGAAAATTTGTTTATCATTTTTCGATTTTTATACTAAATTGGCAAGTAGAGGAGGAATTTACAGTAGCGGAAGTTTGCTATTCGAATAGCTGCTACATCCTTTTTCTTCAGTAGAGTCCCGAAAGGTAAAGGACCGAGTGGTCGCAGTAAGTGGAGTAGAGCTTAGCAAGAGCTCTGCGGTTACATTTTCCTCGGTTGGCAACGATTTTAGCATATCCAGACTGAATTTTGTTTTTAATGTCAAGAACTGTTTGCTGTCGAAAGTTTGACATTTTTTCTGTAATAGAAATACCGAGCCAACGGATTTTTGATACACAAGGGATAGAAAAATTATAACAGTTTAAGAAGAAGACGAATTAAAAGGTAGAAATTCACATTTATCAACGTTTAGGGACAGACCGATTTGAGAGAAAGAAAATGAAACTTTTGAAACCGTACGAGAAAGAGTGAGTATGTAGGACTTGATGTGTTACTCAACAAAATTAGACTACCGAAATGGGAGCCAATGTCGAAATTGTTTTTTAAGAATGTATGATAAAAAAAAAGATGGTTTGCTGCATACCAACGAATAAACTTGCAGAAACATTTATGTGTACATTAAACATTCACATGCAAACATTAGAGTGACGAATAATTTCCCTCTCAATCGTCGTATTTTTGTTCGTATCGTTTTCACCTCCATTCAGATAAGCAATCCTAGGAATTGACGGGTTTCTAATAATAGTAATAATAGTTAATAATAATTAATATTAAATTATTAAATATTAATATTATTAATAATTAATAATAATAAGAAAAGAAGTTCAGTACAATAAATAAAAAGAAAGGAAGAAAATACTAAAATAACTATACATACTAATACACCAGCATATGAACTATTAGGCACATGAACCTAGGAAGAAATCCTAGGAACTGACGGGTTTCTAATAATAGTAATAATAGTTAATAATAATTAATATTAAATTATTAAATATTAATATTATTAATAATTAATAATAATAAGAAAAGAAGTTCAGTACAATAAATAAAAAGAAAGGAAGAAAATACTAAAATAACTATACATACTAATACACCAGCACATGAACTGGGTTAAGCGTAGTGAAAACCACAGTAGGCTGAACCCGACAGCTTTCTGTGTAGCATTAGTAAGTGCTCCGTTTTTCCGTTTTCCATTCGGACAAAACTACGTTTTGCTAGACCTGGGCTCTCTCGGAAGTCTTGTGGGCTTGAAGGAAGCAAAGGAGAAATCTGGAAAGACTGAGATATTCGACTTGCAACTTTTTTCTTTAAAAAGTCAAACAGGCGTTGTTGAAAATTAGTTTTCGAAGGTTTTGAATGAACGAATGATTTTGTCATCTACCAGTTTCTGTAAATGCAAATAGAAGATACATAAATAAAAGAAAGGACATAACATAAACTAGGACTGAAAACAAAAATTTACGCCTCAGACAAACGGACCATGCCCGGGCCCCAATATGAATGATTGAAATTTATTTCCCATTTTTAAGACACAAGTCACAAATGGAGTATGAAAGAAAAGAAAGAAAAAAAAAAGACAAGAAGCCACAACTTGTAATTGATACACACCTGGTAATAAAGCCGGTGATACGACCATTTTACGGTCGAAATTGGGAGGAAAAGACGCTGAAAACGTAAAATAGTCGAGATGAAAATCACTATCCGCCATTTTGAAACGTATCGTACCTTTGGATGAATCACAGACCAGAGTAACTGACGTTTGCTAGTTTGTTTATATGTCTTGAATTCCCTTTGTTCCATTTGTGACCAGGATGAAACGTAAAGAGTGGAAAATAACCAAATTAACGAACCAAATTACGTATAGATGTGACAGAATGTGGCCCAGTCATTCGAACATCCCTCGTAAACGAATAACAGTACGAAATGCTCTTCTTATTTTATCTTGCAGATATTGAACAAGGATAAGTTTCCAATCTCTGGTATTAAGATGAGTAAGGGATTCCAAGATACATAACTTTCTCAGCAGGGCTGAAAACAATCCCACCACCACATTCCAGAGGGGAATTCAGTGCCGACAAACTACTAATCACAAAATACTTACACTTTTTAGAACTAAGTATTAGACCCTTATTCTTAAGTTTTTTTAGACCCCCTTCTAAAGTTGTATTTTTGTTGTTATTTTGTATATATGGCCCTTGGGATTTTGAAATGCAATGATCTGTCTATAACTCTTTAATCTGCTCTTCAAAAAACCTTCTATCGTGTTTATTCCTTGGTGCAGTACAGACGTCTTTGCTACCAAAGGAATCACACACTGGAAATTCAGACGAGATGGTTCGTTTCTTCCAAATGGCGATTTAACGGTGTATTCAGCTTCCTGCCTTTCCAGACGGCTTTCAATAATTTAGAGTCGAAGTTCTCAGCAAAATCAAATAATGTATTTGGATCTCAAACTGTCGGTAGGTTTATTATTTTTGGTTAATTTTGTTCAGTGCATGACGTTTAAATATGAGTGTATCTGCGATGGAAGCAGACTTGTTGACTCACCGCAGCTACTGTTTTCTTGAAGGAGCTTGTGCTATGGCCGGAAGTGGCCGAGGCCTGAAATTTTCAGTATTTCTTCATTATATTGTGTATCGGCCGTTTCATTCGTTCGAAATTTTTTGAAAATCGGGAATGAATGAATGAATGCATTTATTACCCATCAGTTAAAAAACAGATGGAGCACAACAAAAGACAAAGCAAAAAAAAGAAGAAACGCAAAACATTAATTCTCCTGACAACAACAAAATAAGAACGATCACAACAACCAACAGCATATACAAACTACTGTTGCCGAATCATAGCCCAGGGGTGGGACTCAACTAACAAATTATAGCGAGCAATCTGCGCTACGATTGCTTCTTCCGGATTCGGAACGCCGTACCGACGCGAAACATATCTGTTACTTGTCCATGGTGGCAAACGCAACAGAAACTTTGCATATTTGTAGCAGACTGAGCGCAATTTCAGTTTATCTGTAGCCGTAAAAATACGCCAAAATGGGCTAAGGCATAAATAATGGGGCTAAACCATAGCATTGTACAAACGGGCCAATAGACGATGGTCAAATTTGGGTAGCTTTTGCATTACTGCTACTCTTCTTCAGGCACTCATTTGAAGCTGGGTGTGGTTTGGCTTGTCTTACAGGGTTACGCCAAAAACCAAACGCTAGGCACTACCGAGACTTGAACCAGCGACCCTATGATGATGATTATTACCACATGAAGAGGTAGTGGTTCGATCACAGATTTCTCATTTACTTTGGGACTGAGTATCCTACACTAGATTTTGTTTGCAGCCGAAATTGACGCGTGAACAGACGTTAACACCAATTCTAGGTTGATTTGTGTCACAGCTACAAGACTTGCTTGCACCTACTAGGCCTTACGTGAATAATTACAACTAGAGGATATGCGTTGTTCTATTTTTTTTTTTTTACCGATTTAGTGCATGCGTCATTCTTGGAATCCACAACGATTCTTTTTTTTTTACCGATTTAGTTATTTTTATTTTTTTTTACCGATTTAGCGATTTCAACCTGACAAACAGTTTTGTGAAAATACGCTCATTCCTGATCTAGAAACCAGCAGAAAAAAACTAAAATCAAAATTTAATTAAGAAACATCCCATTACTACAAACAACTCATACCAGACGTCGTTCTTCGCCACCAATTTTTCCCGAATCCGTCTCTTTTAAAAGTATTAATTCACAGAATCTATGCCCCTTCCCCCCCTCTGAAAATAATTAAGACCTTCCCGTTCTATATTTTTTAATATTTTTAAAGACTAAATTGTTTTCCGAGATCTTAATCCTCTCCGGAATTGAATTTGACACATTTACTTCAACATTTATAATTGCCAAAGTTCCCAAAACAGTCAGATGGAAATAATATATTAAGAAGTGTGTGTTGGCTAATACCCAACTGTGTTTACTAGAATTAGAGTAAATATATACAACGAAAAAAATACTTGCTTTTATTGGATGGCACTGAAATGGCAGATCAGCTGAGATTTATCTTGATTATAATAATCATGATAAGTATTCCTAATTTTTGTTTAATTTTTATGCATTATTTGAACTAATAAATAATTATGATATTGCCAACTCGAATGGCATTATTTTTAGACGAAATTCAAACCCCCAAACCCATACACAGCCAAAATTAAAGTTAGGCAGCCGGGCCCAGAATAACATCCCAGCACCAGTTTTCCCATCCAATAACCCCTATAAGTAATACCTCAAAATAGGACAGTTATAGTTGCTTGAACTATTATTTATTTCATCGTGTTGTACCAGCAAGAGCCTAAAGATGACCCTTGCCAAGGATGGCCGAAACATCACTAACTTTTATCTTTAGCACCGTCAATTTGATCTTAATATGATCCGGATGAAACGTCTTATCCTCAAAGCTCTTCCTCGAAACTTGGCTTTATTTGTTTTTGTATATTTAGTTTTTGTCATCAAAACGCTAGAGAAAAACGAAGCTGGAACTAAAAATATGTTCGTTGTAAAGTATGTTGGGCAGGATATATTCGAAGCTTTCCGGTTTTTTAATTCTTCGGCATAGAGGAAACAGATATTTTCCTCCTTGTGGCTGTTGCTTCCTTCGTTAGAATGTTACTTTTTCTTATTCAAGCCGATTTTCTCCTCCTAGCTTTTTTCTCCCACGACCTTTCCCAAGACCATTCCTTTTTCTTTCTTTAGTAATAACCTAGTCTTTCCGCTTGCCCAACAGCCCTTCAGTTCGAACACCTTCCGTTTTCTGCTTTCTGAACTTTGAAGCTTCTTGAATCCGAAATCCCCCCTTTGACGGGATGTTTGAAAGTGCCTCCGATTCCCGTTGTCCATGGGCCATTAAATTATCCCAAGTGTTTTCAGCCGTAATGCCCCGAGAATCATATTTTCCACGTCACTCCCCCATTCGGCACGCAAGTTTTGCCCGGTCTGGAAATATTCCTACAGTTGGCTGATGATCAGCAGCAGATAATATCTAGCAGTAGGAATTCCTGCTAGCATACTTAGCGTACCTTAAGTTCCCCTTGCGAATATGGCATGGAAATGCGAATTTGGGGAAAAAATTCCCCTATGCGAATATGGCATGGAAACGAAAGTCGTTAATCATGCAGTGGTTGCTGCATGAAAACAAAATCAAATGTGGTCGCTGATCATGCATTGGCCGCTGCGTGAAAACGAAATTGGACAAAGGTCGTAATCAAGCAGCGGCTACTGCATGGAAACGAAGTCAAATTGGGTCATATATACTCTATATAGAGTCATATATACTCTATATGAGTCATATATACTCTATAGAGTCAATTAAAGGACCCCTCGCTCTTTTTACTCTTCAACTTACATTATTTTAAAATAGTTGAATACTTAAAACTATGAGGTGTTTTCAACAAATAACCCATGGTTTTAAGCCTTTTCCGAGACCCGTTGACTTGTAGCGAAAACAGGGAAACAATTTACATAACCTGTTTTCTGATGGAAAAACTTCTCGCAGACAACCGTCGGTAGTGTGATACACATCAAAGGTAGCAAAACACGGCAAGTGTGAAAATTAGCGTGAGTTTTGTTAGAGGGTTTAGAATGTACCTTACGAAATTGGGGTCTCAGGTTTAGAAATATACGGAGTGATTGTGAAAGTAGGTTGCATTAGTATTATAAGTAACACAGGTCCATTAAGATGAGACCATCGGATTCTCGTTTATTGTGTGAGGGATAAGGCGTTATTTTAGCAAAGGAATAGCTAAGAAAATATGGGAGAAATTGCAAAGAAATTACTTAGACTCTGAATTATTTTTAGTAAGTTCGCCATATTTTTCTTTTAAATGTTGAAACCAGATAATTAGGATTTGGACTAGAATCCAATTTTCTATTCTTATTTCACAGGGGTCTGCGATTATTTTGTTGTGTACTTTTAAAATCAGCTTCTATTAACAAAAAGTCTTGAAATTGGTGAAGTCGATTAGAGATTCGATTTAGGCCATTATTAAAAATAAAGGCTGAATCTGTATGCGAACCTAATTTTTTCACTGAAAAAAGAATTCATTCGGAATCTGCAACCCGTAAATTTAAAAGTAATAGTTAATTTTGAAGTCGTATAGAACTTTGAGTTGTGCGGGGCAAGAATGCATTCTATAATTGTTCGTGTTCTTGTTCGTTGTTATTCTCGTGCCCTAATCCGTAAAAAAAACCAGCACTTTTACACTTTCTGCGTTTCTCATAAACGCTCTGTCGGAATTAAGATAGTAGAACTGAATCGATCTGTTTGCTCAAATTCACTCCAGAGTAAATGATTCGACCAGAATCGAAAATAATCTGGAATGTTTATGTGTTTTATGTGTATATTTTATAGAAAAGAATCCTCCTATAAGATATACAATATTTTATGTGTACGCAGAACTTCATGACATCTTGAAGAGCACGACGCCAAGCGCTATATGTAAAATTTGCGGATTTGTTGATGGTGGGGTGAAATTTTGAGTGAGCGGTGGCAAAGTTTAGTTCTTGTAAAGTTATTTTGTTTTGTTGTTTTATCTGTATTTTCTTGTATTTGGCCTTTGGCTTTGAATACAATTATTTGAATATTTTTTTCTTTTCGATTCACATTGGTAATCCGACCCTTTGCTAACCTGAGCTGGGGAAGAATAGAATAAAAAAAAGCCCGAGGGCCATGACAACAAAAACTGTACAAGTACACTAAAAAATAGAAATTACAAACACTCCTCCTTATTCTAAAAATAACCAAGAACACCGTGTTTACGGGATCTGCAGGCGAAGACAGAAAATTTAAAAGACCTGAGTCCGAAGAAGTCCAGTAATATTCACTTTTCGGATCCTGTCGAAACTTTCGGTCTTGTTTATTTGGGACGTGGAGAAACTAGCTAACAGTATGAATTCCTGTTAGCATACGCACGTTAAGTTCCCTCGAATTTGCTTTATCAAGCAATAGGCGACTGGCGAATGGTGCTGAAAGGTGTGAAAGAATGGTTTTGGAGAGGATTTGTAAGGAGAGGATGGCATGGAATCTCGATGAGTAGCTTGCGGTATGATACATCGTCAATGTATCTTTTATATGTTTTTGATACATTTGATGGTAAGAAAATTGGTCTTCATCTGTCTCTGTCAACTAGAATGAAGTGTTTACGCAAAAGTTAATGTACCTTTTCGGGTGAGGTGTTACGAACTTTAGCAGATTATTGTACCTACAGTCTGTCTTAAGGGAACATGCCACCAGTTTTCTGGAAAAAAAAAATTCTTCTTGGGACATTTCAGTTTAAAACTTTCGAGGGGTTGACAAGTGAAGAAACAAAACAAAAATGTTGCTCCCGCAACACTTTAGTCTGCTTAACCGATCAAAGGTTGCTGCTATACTTCACGTTGTCCAAGCAATGTACTACAAATTCACTGAGATTCTGGACGTCAGTGCATTATTCAATGATTCCCTAAGCTAATAGCAAGAATTTGAGAATCCCGGCATCGCTGAATGGTCGAATAAACTGTCCGGCGGTGGGCTATGCTGTGAATATTTATGTAGTTGTTTGGTTGTATCGTGGAAGAAAAAGCGTGCGTGTATCGCAGTACGGAGAGTACCTTTGGTTTCAGGAAGAAACCGCCTATTATAAGTCCTTCTTCCAGCACAATCAGTCTATTAAATAACGAATTAACAACTTCTTTCGTAAACTCAAACATGATTCTTCTTCCAACTTTGCTGGTAGGCGGTTACGAGGTTTTCGTAATAGAAGCTTTTCGATTCAGGTGTATTTCCCTTAAGACAGTCTGTAGGTACAATAATCTGCTAAAGTTTGTTAAAGGACCTGTCTTACCTATAATCCTAATGCAATCTACTTCCATAATCACTCCATATATTTCTCAACCCGGAGAAACCAGTTTCGTACGTACATTCTAAACCCTCTAACAAAACCACGGTGATTTTTTCACTTGCCGTGTTTTGCTACCTTTGATGTGTATAACGATGTCGACTGTTGTCTGCAAGAAGTTTTTCCACCAGAAAAAATGGTTATGTAAATTTTTTCCCTGGTTTCGCTGTAAGTCAACGGGTCTCGGATAAGGCTTATAACAGTCAAAACAGTCGGTTATTTGTTAAACGCACAGTCTAGTTTCTAAAGTATTTAATTATTTTGAAATACTGTAATTTGAATAGTAAATAGTGCGAGAGGTCCTTTAAAATCCTTTTGCCAACCTGTCCAAGTAAGGCAAGTTTATGTTCTGTCTTTTCTGAATTCAAACGTTGTTGAAATCGAGAACCCTTTTGTAAGAGAATCTTTTCGCTTTTTTGTGTCATTAGGAATGGTTGGATTACTTCAAATAAATGTATCATTATACTAAACGCAGAAGGAAGTAAGTTAATATCCTTTTGTGAAACTGTTTACGCACGTCGCATTTTTTGCTCTTTCTTTTAACTTCAGAACTTGAGGTGGAGAACTGTTCGTGGATTTTGAATAGTAAGAAGTTAGATTAAAGTTTGTTGAAACTTGAAAATTCTTGGCGATCTTCTTGGCAATCTGCGTCATGTGTGAGTGGCTGATCTGATTCAAGAGAAAGTTGGTGAAAGGCAGACTCAGTTGCATGAGATATTTACTTTCTGTGTCCGGACCGAAGTTTGTGGTTTGACGGTTCTCTGATGAACAGAGCAGTTAATGATATTCCATCAGCCCAAGCTCACTGCGAATCATGTTTGACGGTGCAAACCGGATCAGTCAGCTACATTTTATTAGAGCTATGTGTCGGCCCTTCTTGGCAAGGGTCCTCTTCAAGCTCAAGCCGCTCAAGCTGGAAAATGAACTTGTGGAAAAACAGTTAAAGAGTCTTCCTTAAATATCTGATTTTGTGAACCTCTTTTCTGAAAATTGGCTGGAGTTAAAGCTGCAGTATCAGAAGTTTCATAACTGATTGCGCTATACTTTCAATATAATACCTTTTCACTTAGAAATAAAGTGTTATGACCAATTAAGTTTATACTATTTCGTGCCTAGATCTCCAACAACACCTTCAATAGGTAAAAATACTACACTGTCAGAAGTTACATAACGACAACAGAAGGATGCGCGGTTTCAACAGATAACACTTTGGGATGTTATGTGTTATGTTTATTTCGTTCCCGTTAGTATTTTTACCAATTGAAGGTGTTGTTCGAGATCTAGGCACGAAATAGTTTAAACTTAATTGGTCATAACACTTTATTTCTAAGTGAAAAGGTGTTATTCTTGAAAGTGTTATACGCTATCTCTTATGAAATATTCTGACAGTGTGGTGCTGTGATTTCATTATGAACATAAGTATCCATCTTAGCGGGAAAGAAGAGACAGGTGATTCCAAACCAAAATGCAGGAGAATCTCTACCCTTTCGACGACCCAATCGAACAGCAAACTATCAGCCGTGTCCAGAGGAGTTAATTTTAGCGAAAATGGGTTAAATGACACATTTCGGTTTCAGATTTTATGCTCTTCATTTTAAAAGGCCGTCACTAATGTTTAGTCTACTAATCACGATTAGGGTGTAATTGCAGTGTATTTGGAAAACCTTATGACATAAATTAGTAACCTCGGACGAGGATTTTGAAGCCAGCGGTTGCCTTTAGTGGGTCACTTTGGTACTGGGCCACGGCATATTTCCCGGCGACGTTGATCGTCGCTCCCGTTCTGATGTTGCACAGCCTAAGAAAGAAATGATTTCTTATTAATTTGAAATGGGCCAGGAAGAAATTATATTTTTTTAACTTTCCAAACAGTGGAGGCAAGATAGGTTAGAAGCACAACGAAATTAGCCAGAGATAAAAGATCCTATAAACTATGATTCACCAGTGCGCGTCCCCTTGGATAAATACAAGAGGGTAGAATCAAATAGGAAGATTAAAATTTCGCTAGGGGCAGTCAGGTAACATCCGTGGAGTCCAGGGAGGATTCGGCTGCTACCAAGATTTCGAATTCGCCATTTCTTTTCTTGTTTAGTTTCTTGTCAGGGCTAGGCAATTCTCATCTAAGTAATGACAAACTTTACTAACATGCTATAAACATACTTTGTGAAAAACGTACAAACTCCTTCTTTTCGGTTAATCGTCATTGTACTTACTTTTGAAGAGGAAATGTCGGCAGAAAGATGGCGTAAGCGTTGGTGCAAATCGAGTCACTTGCGGGAACTTGGAAGTCGGAGAAGATGAAGTTGAATCCAGTTAAGGTCGTCTGTGTGGAAATAAAAATAAACTTAGTAAACTCTAGTTACGCAGATCGCTTGTATAGTAAGTATAGTCTTAATATGAACTTCACCGTGTGGGAATGCTTCTGAGAGGAGAATCCAGCAGATTCGTTCTGTTGAATGCTGCGTTGGATTCTGACGCGCTGGATGCATCCAAAATTCGATGGAACAAATTCAGGAAATCGCGTGTTCCGTTTACCTGGCTCTGAAAGCTGAAGTTCGGAACAGTTGACACATCAGTCGAGGGAAAAGCTCTTGTTGTTGTTGTTTTCCTTGTTGTAGGAAGGTTTGTTGCTGGCTTTGTAGTTTTTTGAATAATTATGAACGGTTTTGTTTTTGTTGTCATGCTGTTTTTGGGATCCCAAAACGTAAGTGGAGGGATATCTATGACATCGCAAAAGTTGTCAGTATGCCCGTCTGTCCGTCTGTTAGCACGATAACTCCCGAAGGGAACGAGATATTTTGATGAAACTGAAGACTCTTTGGGTCAAGGGTAAGGTCAAGTTTGTAGATGGACTCAGTAACCCTAGATTTAGGGGTCGGGGAAGGGGTTTCAGTTAAGGTGGACATTTTTTTTTTACAAGCTATTTAGATAGTTTATTTAGTTGTAAGGAGCATGCTGAATCGGAATATGAAAGTTATTTTCTTGCCGGACAAGTAGTTCACCCGGAATCCGGCAAAAACCGGACACAAAATTTGTCATCTAGTTTTCGGCTACCCCCTTATTCTCAAACTAGTATAGCTTTGCGCGTGGATGCCGACAGTCATTTGTTTATTCTGTGTGACGTCGGAGAGATCTAGTGTAATCGAAGGTCGAAGGGGTTGATATTTAATGTTCAAACGAGGAAATATCAAACGAGGATGTTGTTCAATGAGGATTCACTGGTAAAGTACAGGTCATCTTCGTAGATGGGTACTTTAGTCCTATCTTTAGAGGGAGAGGAGGGATTTCGAATTTACGGTAAAAACAGGTATATTTTGTAAGCTATAGGATATTCATTGAAGGGTAAGGAGGTCCGCTGAATCCATTTGTGGCTTTAGTTTTCCTGCAGGACAAATGGTTCATCGCGATTTCGGCTGAAACTGGAAAGTTTGAAGCTCAAAATTGTTTCTGAAATCGATTAGAGATTCGGTATCGGGGCAAGGAGACTGGCTGAATTCATTTATTTTAATAGTAAAAACACTCAAGGAATCTGACGAAGATTTAATGTCGAAGACATGACACAATTCTTTGAATCAAATGTTAGATTTGTGTGATCTCATCGAAACCTTTGTTCTTGTTTTCGTATGAAGTGGGCATCGTTAACTTTGTTGTGCTGGCTAAGGTTCAGGAGACCAAGAACTACGAGGGACTTGGAGCTACAGCTCCATTATAATGTGTAGTTCATTGATAACTTAATGTGTAGTCGAAATAAACCAAAATATTTATATGTTAATTAATGTCCCAGCTAGCAAAATCAATATTTCTACTGAGGATGTCTGCCGGAGTTGGAAGCTTGCAGACTTAGGAGTCATTACTTACATTTACTACGTTTACAAGTAGGACGCATCTTGAGTTAGCTGGAGCTAGTCCCGGATAGTTCGGAGAGACCCATATGGAGTCGTTAGTGCCGTTGATTTTGCTGAGAACGCATGTTGTCGGCAGAGAAGGCACTGTTGTTGTTGGCATAGCTGTTGTAGTAGTTGCTCTTGTTGTTGTAGGAAGGGTTGTCGTGGGTCTTGTTGTAGTAGGGAGTGTTGTTGTGGATTTTGTTGTGCAGGTGTTGTTTCTGAAAAAAGGACGATCACTTGAATTCCATTCCTGAGAGCATTTATATCTAATTGCAATGGTCCTACACCGAGTATTGCTACCAGATGGTCAACAAGTTTGGAAGACGAGAGAGTACATTTGGCGACATTCTTCGAACTGGTTGAAGTGCATACATTCAACAAAAACGGGGGCAGGGGTTAATCCGTTGAATCCCATTGATCAGGAAGTCGAGACAGGTGGTTGGGTGCTTCGATCTGATGAATAAGTGCCGTGTAGTGAGAAGTTATTCGCCAACGTCTTCGTGACGAAACCTTTGTTACCACTTTTATCCAAAGAAACGTGGGACATTTAGCTAAAATAACCTATTATATTTCATTTAATGTCCTCTAACAACTAATTAATGAGGAATTTTGTTTAATAATGATGATTTTCTTTAAATTACGGTTTCACTCTCACTGGTTACTGTACAAAAAGTTCTTATACTTACGCCAAGAATTTAACTTCGAACTTGAATCCACCAGCATCAGAAGTATAGTCGAGGTAAGAATCGAATCCAAGCAACAATGAAGGGTTTCCTGTGTATTTTGTTCCGTCGGGGACGTTGACGGCTGTGCCACAAAGTCTATGAAGATATAATGGGTTACAGGTTTAGTTTTTTTTCTTCGCTAGGGGGAGAGGGTGCATCTCCTCGTTGCTTTCAATGATTTCCTCAAACTACAAGCTGGCCTTCGTTTTACTTCAGAAAATCTGTCCGTCTGTCTGTCTTTTTGTCTGCTGTCTGTCAGCACAATAACTTCCAAATTGTCATTGAATGTTCGTGGCGTTTATATAAATCAAAAGCAGAGTCATACTTATCCTCTCGAATTCGTCCATACCCGATGAAAAATATCGAGAATTAGCCGTACGGAGCTCCACGAAAAAGTAGCTTGCAGTAGTAACTGTTGCCACTGCATGCTATGACTTGCAGACTAGATGCTAATCAACAAGATTGGATGCTATCGGATACTACTACTTAAGATTAATCCAGGCGGAGGCATGTTAAATCGAACTATTCCATACTACTGCATATCAATATATGCAACTTTTTCGTACAACTACCATACAACTACACAGTCGACGAATTTTTCATCGGGTAGCACGATGAAAATTTTCTCAAGATAGGAGTTTCACGAACAAGTACCATGCAGTACCAAGTGACAGGGTCGTCACGACTGGTGGGGGAAGCCCCCCCCCCCCCCCACCCAATGCTGTCGGCCGGTCGGTAAGAAATAACCGAATCGGCGGGAAGCGCCGCTGTTTTTTGTCAAAACAGTTGGTTTTTTTTCCTTCTGAAATTGGTCGAATTTCGTTAAAATAGTTTTTCTGAAAATCAGTGGATTTTTCTGAAAATCAGTCGATTTTTCTTAAAATCAGTTCATTTTTTTTCAAAAATTTCATTTTTATTGTTAAAACAGTCGTTTTTCTACAGAAAAAGTCGGTTAAAATTACCAACCAGTCAGTAAATGCCTCGTCCCCCCCCCCTCAAGTTCGAAATATTTCCTAAGCAGTTAGCGCAGTTCAACTACATTTGTGCTTTCCTGGCAGGAGTGTAAATTGGGTATTTTTTTGTCTTCAAATATAGTTTCCAATGAAACTGAATTTGAACTAAAGCATTACCACACTTATTCAACTAAAGCATTACCACGCAAATTTTGAGAGTGCCTGCTCTTAGCCGATACACTTTTTAAGAAATTAGTCTAGTTTTACATTAAGAATAATGTAATACAATATCTAACCAAAGCAAGTTATATGGCTTAACATGAACTGGAACAGAAAGTGAAGGTAGTAAAAGAGTTCAAACAAGATAAAAATGGTACACAGGTGTGATTTTAAAACAATGTAATAATGCGACGTTAGTCACGCTACCGAAATGTGTAAGCTTCCAGGCAGTTCCAGGACTTCCCCTTGCAGTTCGCACAAAACTGACCAGATCCGATAATCCGATCTTGAAAGTTGAACTATGAATGGCATTATTGTCCAGCCGGCAAAAATCCGCCCAATTAAGTATTTTATTAACGACTACTATATTTAGCAGCTTTAAGGAGTAGATCGAAATTGTAACGAGAACAAATAGCATGGAATGGTATGCAGTGTTATGGAGGACAGGCGCAGCCAGTTGTATGCCCACCTCTATGCCACCATTCGACGCACCTCCAGACTCAGTTATAACATCAGCAGACTACATAGTCTCATGGAACAGATTTCCCACGCACAGTGTACTTCACGTTAATTGCAGGACCTGAAGTACCGTACTACTTATGGACTCAGTATGAGTATCCGTATACTATTTAGTGGTTCAATAGTAAAAGTCTACGGAAAAGTTGCATTGAGACTAGATACAGGCTCACGGGGGTACACCGTCAGAAGTTTCATAACATATTGCGCATAACACTTTCAAGAATAACACCTTTTCACTTACGAATAAAGTTCCATGACTAGTTAATTTTATACTATTTCGTGCCTAGATCTCGAACAACACCTGCAATGGGTAAAAATACTACTCTGTCAGAAGTAACATAACGACAACAGAAGGATGCGCGGTTTCAACAGATGACACTTTGGGATGTTATCTGTTATGTTTCTTTCGCTCCCGTTAGTATTTCTACCAGTTGGAGGTGTTGTTGGAGATCTAGGCACGAAATGGTGTAAACTTTATTGGTCATAACACTTTATTTCTAAGTGAAGAGGTGTTATTCTTGAAAGTGTTATACGCTATCTGTTATGAAACTACAGGCCCTAAAGAAATTTCGTCGGGAGTACGTAATCCGGATCGAATACTTTAGTGGAGGAAAGGAATCGAAATTAAAAGGTCATTACACTTATCTTGGCTTGAACCAGCCAACCTGTGGAAGTTCTGAGACTACTGTTGTATCGTGAATTGCAGTCAAACAGAGGAATTTAGTAAGAACAAAATTGAAGAACACAAATCATACGAAAAGGAATTCAAAGTCCTTTACGTATCTTTACGATAAGGCCGAAGAGTTTTGGGGTGTGGAAATGTTTTCTAAGGAAGGGTTATCTTCGGAGAGAAAAATATTGATGGTACGCCTTCTTAGTGATAAGCTCCTCCTGAGAATTTGGAGAGATGTGTTGGAAGTGAAAAGGGTAGATGTATTGGTTACTTCTACCCGTTTGTTTGGTTGTTTGTTGTGATTTTTTTTCCACTTTATGGATTAAGAGTTAAATCATTGGGGGAGCGACTTTTGGAGAGGTTTGATTAGTTGAAAATTTTAATGAGACAAGTATCTTATTGATTATACTACTGGGAAGGTTCTTGCAGAAGGGATAGAGGTATAGAGTAGGATTTTCATACCCAGACCTGGTTAGAACAGTTGTTATTTCTTTATTTCTTTCTGTATTTGTGAACGCGATGTCCCTGTGGCTTTAAGTAACGTATCGTATCATATCGGACGGCAACTATGCATTCCACCTGGTAGTATGAAACTTCAGTGAACCAATAGCTCAAGGTTCAAGTATCAATATCGTTGTAAGGTCCTGTCTTACCTATAAAACTAACGCAAGATACTTCCATAATCACTCTGTATATTTCTAAGCCCGGAGACCCCAATTTCTTGCGGTACATTTGACCTCTCAAACAACACCACGCTGATTTTCTCGCTTGCCCTGTTTTGCTACCTTCGATGTGTATCACACTGTCGACGGTTGTCTGCGAGAAGTCTTTCCATCACAGAAACCGGTTATGTAAATCGTTTCCCTGATATAAGTCAACGAGTCTCGGAAAAGGCTTAAAAGCCAAACGGTCTGTTATTTGTTGAAAGCACAGCCTAGTTTTAAAGTATTCGAATATTTTAAAATACTGTAAGTTGAAGAGAAATAGGGCGAGAAGTCCTTTAAAGGAGGGTTGGCTTGTAGGTGGCAATGAAAGCCTTTTTTGAATCTAGGTCATGGGATACTCACGGTCCGATGTTAGATCCGCTGTAGAGATCTTTAGTTGCAATGCTCATTGATTCGAAGTAGCAGTCGTAAGTTGGATCTTTGTAAACGTTGAATGCAGAGATGGATATTTGAGAGATTTGGCAAACTGGAGCTTCGATGTACCAGGTACAGCTGAAGCCGGAGGCGCGAGCTCCACCCATGCCCGGAACCGAAAAATTTCCAGCTGACTTGATTTTTCCACCACAAGCTGGAGGAGCTGAAAATGAGAATTCGGTTAATTTCGCTGGTTCCTCCCGTCAGGTTCGCTGCTGGTGCTCTTCATTATTCTTTCGATGTATTAGAGGAGGGTTTTGTTTGAGGAACTCGGGTGTGAAGGTATGGAATCATCTTCCGGAGAGAATCAGGGAGTTGGACAAACAGTTTTTGTTTAAAAATGGATTGCAAAATATTTTTTTTGATAGTTAGATGAATGTGGAATATTATTCGGAATTTTATTTAAGGTGAATATTTCAATATTATCATTAGTGAATGACGGTTTGGTTGGGGGGGGGGGGGGGGGGGGGGGTTAAAGAAAAATAAATGATAAGGTTAATCGAAAAATGTGTGTCATCGCTTGCAATAGGTGATTAGAAGTTGTGCACTCCCGTACAGGACAAGGTTGTGCCCTTCTTGGGAGCGGTCTGTTTGCTGTGTTGTTCAAGGAATGTTTAAATTAAAAGGAAATGAATTGAATTGAATTATTATTTGTCTGCGTATTGAAGCTTAATTTGTAATAGACTTAATTAATTTAAGATTAATTTAAGATAAGAGGCACTTAATTCAGTATATGGGAGCTATATGCTTGATTGAACTCCGAATATAGATTAATGCTAATAAATTATGAAATAATAAATAATAAATTATGAAATTGTTATATCAGCGAAGAGCTAATCCGTTCAGCACAAAGGATAGAATTTAATCGTCTTCATTTTTTTCTGTTTATGGAAGTAGTACAAAACTGCTGCAACTCTTTTAACGCAGTAGCCTGGCCAGAAAAGCTTTAAAGTTCAGTGGGCACATCAAACTACCCCAATCCCACTCTGTAACAGCCTAGGAACAATGCTTACCCCCTAGCTGAGCAGCTTTTTCAACAGTTTCTTCTCTGTGATATTTCAAAGCATAGTTTCGTATGCCTGTACATGCTCAATTTACTAGCTTGGACAAAAATAAAAGTGATGCTTCTTATAACACTTAGTAGATCTTTATTTTATGCATAAATCAGCTTCTATAATTCAGATTTAAAAAGGCTATTTGTTTTTGAATGATTTTTGTAATATTTTATTTTTGTATAAGCTTAGTGCATATTCTGGTACATTTTACAAAGCAAGTTAATCAAGCTTCGCAACACTATTCCACAAAGAAAAACTTTTAATAGGAACTTTAAAACATGCAACTTCTGATGAAACACTAGAACAATCAGGTAAACTGCATCTGCGGCTTAACTTTGGTGACATCTCAAATATATCCCTTTCTATCAAGCATTGCTGGGAGCACTATCAAGCACTTCCTACCACGATATCCCAGCTCCTAAGATTTAGATCGCCGAAATGCTAAAGAGGTAAAGACAAGGGATAACAAGAAAACGGCCTATTTTCGTAGCGCCTCTAAAGGAAGTCGGAAATGTTTATTTGTGACGCATTTAATACAAAATAAAGCATTAGAAGTGTCTATTGTGCTTTAAGAAAAACTAAGCACGCGGGCGAAACTAAACATCGGTAATGTATGGCTTTAGTTTGGCTTTGCTTACTAAATATTACTTTGCTCTCAGCTTTCTTACAAATATGTGCTCTACTTGACTTTAGTCATTCTGCCTAGCTGTTCCAAGGATTAGGCGATGTTCAAGATAGTGTACCACAACTGGTCGTTACTAATTGAGAAGATCATTCTACGCCTTAGTTGTCTTGTGTAGGCTAATGATAGGCAGTGTTGCCTCTTTTTCGGACAAAACTTTTGCACTTTGGCTGCAAAAACCTGACATTCTGACAATTGGTGGCCGATTTTATAATGTCTGTTTTAAAGTGACCTAAATTTAAGCCTTTTTTTGTTTGCTTGATTACGGAACTAGTGAAAATCCGAGAAAAAATTAAATAATTCACGTGGTTAAGAAGAAAAGTTATTTAGTTTCTAAAATGATGTTTAAGTGGGCTCTAGGCCTAATGAGACCTGGTAATGTACGTAAAACGAATAAACCACTTTTGTAGGATTTTGCGAAAAATAACTGCTATTTCCTCTGACAAATTGCTATTAGAAGTCGAGAACCTGTGACAAATCGCAGAATAAATCGCAGAATTCTGCGATAAGTGGCAACGTATTCCAGGCGGACTAGTTTCTGGTAATCTCCCTATGCCTCACCGTCAGCACCTACCGACAGACGTAGCAAATCAGGTTACAGGCTGCAATCTGCTACCCAGGTTATCGAGGTTTTGCGTATGACTCAGTGGTAGAAAGTGAAAGTTACCCACTACCTTATGAATCCGACTATTTACTATGTCTACATAAGTTGTGGATTATGTCTGGGAATCGAGGAAGAGCAGAAACTAGTTCACTGAATTATTTTATTTTCTTCCCCTTCGTTACTGTTCTTCTCTCCCCCTTTGTCGAAAAAGTTAAAGCATTTTCGCCATATTTGATTTATGGACCTAACGTACATTGATTTAAATTTTGGAATAGATTCTTTACATTTTGACCTTTCATATTTTATGAAACCCTTCCTGATCAAGATAAAATCGGTCTTTATCCTCAATTGAATCATAGGCTCAGATTAGTCTTTCAAATATTACCGCTGGCAACAAAAACTACCTATCATAGAAACAAAAACAGATTGAATGCGTTAAAAGAACCCTACTACCTTAATTTGCTGATGATGACGCGAGGGATACAAGAGACTAGTGAGCTTGAACAGCTGAAGCTGGTCAAGGGAGAAGCTAAACAAGGTAATACTCACGATAGGCTGGCAAAGTGGAAGCGGTCTTTGTTCCACAGTCTGTACCACTGGTTCCGGTTGGACAGATGCATGCACAAGTTGCGGAAAGGTAACCGAAGTTCTTGCAGACAGGTGCGGCAGCACCACATTTGGTCTTCCAAGTGTCTAGGATGGAGCATAACACGTTAAAAGAAGCATATTGACAACAGAAATAGGGGCATTGCAGTATAACTGCGAATAAAACTTGCTCAATGGCACTTTCACTTCCATTGTAAATCAGCATCTAGTCCTGGGTGTTTCCCGAAGAGGATCAAAAGGCAAACACCACACCAAACGGCTCCGAAGTCCGTGAATGGCCTCAGACTTCATAATCGAATTGGTGTACAGCGACATCTCCAATAAGATGGACCACGGCAACTTTTATTGACTGGGCTTTAGTACAGTCCACTACTTGAGCCTCGTTTTTGTTGCATGCTGCAAGTCCACTTCTTGGGAGATTCCGCACTGATTCTTCTACATCCGTGTTTGCACTGCAGTGCTTCCGAGGAAGACAGCAGCGCTTCTCGTGAATCACGGACTTGCTCACCGACCAAGCCCGTGCTTCCCTGCAAGGTGCTGCAGCGCAGCCGCTTCAAGCAAGAAGAAAGTGAATCCAGAACGCATATTATGCAAAAGCAAAGAAGTGCTGCAGCAGCGATGCGGCAGCGCTATTGCAACAAAAACGAGGCTCAGACACTTGGAGAACGAGGGAGCCTTTGTCGACAGCCTAACTCCTGGTGAAGACATTTGATAATCTCAAACACACTGTTGTAATCGATGAAGCAACAGCATTGGGAGCCAGGCTTCGTTAGAAAGAGTTGTCAGAGAACTCACCAACCGCTATAAGTTTGCTGGTGACTCATCCCTGACAGTATTCCGAATACTTTCAGTCGCCCCGCACAAGAAACAGTCAAGCAGGTGTTGACACAACTAAATCAGAAGCTCAGGCAGTGAAACTCGAAATAAGCAAAGAAAGACTTTACAGAGTTAGCTCCTTAAAGGACTCCTCTTGCTTCTTCTACCTTTTATAATATACTTAGCACCGATTTGGAATTGTAAGCTTCTAAAATCCCCACCTTTCTCCGTTGTTTCGTTTCGTAACTACGCATTTTTAGCGCTTTTTCGGTCTTTCCGAGTTTTCCCGTCACCCAACGAAAAATTTGCCGAAATATTCGTATCCGCTGACAACTCTTTCACACATAAGGCTGTGGTAATCTTCTGTTTATTACTTCTTTTATTTACTTAGTTTTCCCACTTTTTCACCAAGGCACGTTCAGTTTTCAAATCCTTTGCTCCAAGCCGCCGCGCCGGAGAGCAGGAAGGCTGGATATAATCGACAAGCGCTAACAAGAGAATCGCTAGTTTTATATGGAAAGTAATGGTATTTTCGATAATATTTTTTTCTGATCCACTTCATAGGGAAAAGATCTTTTCTAGTAAGAATTGTGCTTTAAAAATAGACATACCTGAGCTCTCATCAGACGAACTGACGACTAACTACAATCCTAAGCATTAAGATCGTTGGACTAAATATTGACACTGATCTAAGATGGAACGTAAGCATCTGGCCAACTCTGTTGCTTTTCAAACCTGCGTAATTTTGCCTCAACAGGCAAACAGGCATTGTTTACATGCTACAAAATGGAATATCCGACGTCAAACGAGTTCAGAGTATCTCCTAACCTCAGTATCAAACCTCTAATCTACTTCACATAAAACTTTCCTTTTAACAAATTTTCAGGCTTTGAAAGGATTCCGGGAGAATTATTTGTCCGGCGAGAAAATAATTTTCGTATAAGTAATCACCTTACACCTTACCCCTACACCGAATATCTAATCAAATTCAGATAAGACTTTTCCTTCATTTTTTTCCCGGTTTCAGCCTTATTCTGGACGAACTATGTCAGGATAAAAAATGATTGTTATTTATGAATTCAGCATGTCTTCTTACGCCTAAATCTAACATCCAATCAATAAAACTTTCACTTTTAGCAAATTTTCTGGTGTTTCCCCGGATTCCGGGTTAACTTCTTGTCCGGCGAGAAAATGATTTTCATAATTAACAAAAGTACTTTGTTCTTGCATATAAGTCTCTGTGACTCTGTTGACATTTCCCATTTTATTAACGAAACTTTTTTGGAAAAATAAAGTGAATGAACTGAATTGAGCCCCAACACGAACAAACGTGTGGAATTAATTAGAGGTATCGTGGAGGGGATACCTCTAACTGGACTTTAGCCTGGACTTTAGAGGAGCATATCATCTCTATATTGGTAACATTTTGTTGCTCCTGATTAGGTCTCGAGAGGCAACAGGCAAACCAATGACCTTGATTTCAGGCTTAATTGAAAACAACCCGAAAATTCCTCAACTTACTTTGTGCTTATTTTTACTAATAAATCTGGAATAGGGGTCAAAAACTGATTGATCCTCCCTTCGGCACACCGAAATACCACCTCTGGTTAAACTACTGCAATCTCCTGCTGAAATGCTACAAATTGCTATCGTTATGTCTGGTGATTACTGATTGAGAATGTCCCACTTCCAGATGGGCTAGGAAGATGGTAATGCACCTGACTGGATTTAGCTGGGAACTTTCATTTCTGGAATCAAACATAAAATTCAAACATAATCTTAAAGCTAGGCTTCACCTTCCAGATTCCCAGACGTTCAGCGCTTCTGCATAGTTAAGCCAACCCTTCCAGATTTTCATGATAACGACGAAAGCAAAGTTTGATGTCCCAACATTTCCTAGATGTCCCTGTTACATTTCAAATATCTCTTGCATCCCAACCACAATTGTTAATCACTTTCCCTCTTCTTCCTTCATTTGCATATTTGTTGTATCTCTCCATCTGGTTGCCACTATGGCATACATCCGGAATTTGCGGTGTCCAACACCCCGGACTTCCAGACGTTTTTTGGCCTGGCTTCACCTTCCAGATCCGTCTCGACGAAAACGGCTGTCTGGAATGCGGAAGAAAAATCTGGAACGTGAAGCCTGGCTTTTACTCACCAAGGCAGCCGAAAGCAGTGTTTACTGCTAGCGCATCATAGTGGCTGACTGGATTGTTTTCGGTCAGCAGGTATTTTAATGATGGATCCTTGGGCATGATCGTTGGTTTCTCATAAGCTATGGAGAATGCCTGGAACAAAAACGATTGTAAATCATCCTGTTATTTCATGTCACTGGGAGGCGATGTTTTCTGGCTAGTTTCTAACCAAGCCCAATAGATATTATCACATCCACTCCGTCTTGTCTTGAAAACCGAAAGGGAATTTAGCACTAGCCTATCAGAAAAATCCTCGGTATTCCCCTAAGTAGTCTGATTGGCTAGTACTCTAAAGTGTTGAACTGATTCGAACTTGGGTCCGAGAATAGCTGGTACCCGAAACTGGCACCAGTATCAATTGCGAACGGCAGAAACCCGGCAAAGCCTCGGCCTCGGAGTGATTGTACAGAACTAGCTGTTATCGCGTATTAGCTAAACCCGTTGTGAATGGGCCTTACGATTCTTCCCATTTCTTTGAATTTACCGATTGATTGAAGTTCGGGTCAACCACCTGTGCCGTGTGACGTTGACTTATACTTTAACCGTACTTAGTTTTCATGCACTCTGTCATATAAGTGTCCCTACACTTCAAAACACGCTTTACCCTCTTCGCAATTGATGAAAAACATCGTTGACGTTGCGGACAGACAACCACATTTTTGCGTCCGGATTTGCTACGTTTGCTCGGCTCTTCCTTGCGGAATTCTGATAGTGCGAAAATTCCAAGATGTCCAGTCTGTGGCCGCCAATCTCATTGAACAAATGCCTGATTTATCGACCATCGCCTGATGGTTTTAGAGATATAGCAGTTTCTGTGACAATCCGCTTGCTTCGCTTGAATGGAGGTGATTGTATTGAGGACCGAAGTTCCCGAATACATCGTGATTTGAAAATGTACTCATGGCCAGTTTTAGTCTTCAGGAAACTTCGGTTAACTTACATTCCAGAAGTAGTGCATCACAGAAAGGTAGTTGTAGGGTACTCCGTAGTTGTTCAAGTTCTCTTTTTCGAAGTTGCCCTCAGCACCAGGTATTATATTCTGGACTTGCGAAACAATGTATTCATCGCGATCAGAGCGTTGGTTCTCGTGGCCGAATCCCAGGGTGTGGCCAAGCTCGTGGGCAATTATGTTAGCCTAGAAAACAAGTAATATCAGTTAAGAAAGTAGTGAAGAAGATTTACAGGTAGTCTGCAAAGGTTCACCAGAAGCTTGTCGCTCTCTCTGTCGCTCTTTAGCTCTCTTGCGTCATTTATAGCTCTCTTGCGTCATTTAAAAAAAAAGTAAAAAATCATTTATTAGCACTACAGAAGAATAATTACATAAGGTCTGGTAAAATAAAACAAACAAATTAAAAAAAATGTGCTTAAGAATAAAATAATAATAACCTTTTTTTTTTATGATGGGGTGGCTTCCCCTGGGGAAGGTGCAGGAAGATAATTGGTTAGTTTTTTGTTTTTGTTTTTTGAGAGGCAAGTCTGAGAGTAGGAACAGTGACCACTCTGCGTATTATGTCTAAAATGCAATGATTGTGGTTCTCGGCGTCCAGAAATGGACTGAGGGTTTTAGTTATGTATGATTTATTTTGTATTTGTTAATAAGCCCATTGAACTTGAACTTGACTTGCTCCACAATGGCACGAGTGGCACGATGGCAATGAGTTTCAGCAATCAAGTGCTTATTCCCAGAAAATTCAGCTCTCACGACTAAAGTCCGTAGCGAAAACACACAACGCACAATCTGGACTAACTTCGCCAACAACAGTTGTGTTTTTGCAGATACCATGGTATCTGTTACCACGGTCTTTGGATCTGCAGTTTGTCGTTTTTGCAGTAACCCTGGTATCTGATATGCGGTTGCTCTGCAAAAACGACAATTGCCGAAATTGCGCTTTTCGAAGTCATCCCAAAAGAAAAACTGAAATTCAGTCACATCACTAAGTGCCAAACTTATTCCTACGAATTTGACAAAAATTGATGAAAGTGTGATGACTTATTATCGATCAGTTACCTCGGTCGCACCGTGGTATCTGAATATCAGATACCAGGATAACTGGCTAGATACCACGATAACTGCAAACACGCCTTTTGACCATGGTATCTGCAAAAGAGCAACTAACATTTTCTCTGATTCATTTGTACTGTTCATACCTCCGACTGAGTTAACCACACGAGAGGCAAAGCGTAGTTGTGAGAAACTGGCATGGAAATATTTCTATTTGGCTTTTGAGCAACAGCATTACATCAACAGGGAAAGAAAAATCGAAAATCGAAATGGTAGAATGGTATACATGTTGGTGCTTGCTTTTGAAAAGTAAAATTGTTGAACAGTATCATGTTTTGGTTAAGCTTTTAAGGATGCCAATAGACAAAGGAATAGTTTCATACCTTGATTCATTTCCCGATGAAAAATGAAGCCTACGTAGTAGTATGGTAATAGTACGAAAACGTTGCAGGTAATACTATGTAATAGCAAAGAATACTATCATTTAATGTGACTCAGACTGGTCTAATCTTATGTAGTAGTATCCAGTAGCATCCTGTCTTGCCATAATAACATCCAGTCTTGCTAAGAGTAGCATATAGTAGTATGCAGTAACACGGTAGCCTTGAAGTAGAAGCATGTAGTAGCATCGTTAGTACTGCATGCTACTTTTTCGTACTTACTTCATAGTACTATTTTGATATAAATTTTTCATCGGGTTTGGCAAGCACAATCTGCTTTACTTCACTCATCTCTCTTGGAATATGTCAATCAAGAAGATAGTACTACACTGTCAAAAGTTTCATAACAGATTGCGCATAACACTTTCAAGAATAACACCTTTTCACTTAGAAATAAAGTGTAATGACCAAGTGCAGTAGGTTAAGTTTGGTAATTGTAGAAAGTAAAGGAAAAAATGTTATATTTTATTTATTTTGTTCAGAAGTAAAGAAGCTAAGATTTTCCAAGTTAAACTTGAAAGAGTAGGTGCCACGCTTGTGCCACTGAGAAAGGGATTAAAACAAAACAAAAAAATGACCTTTCGTCAAAAAACTTCCAGTGGCGAAGCGAGTATTTATATCGTCTTTTCCGTCGTATATCCGATGAACAACAAGTGAAGCAGAAAAGTGTGATGACACACAGGTAGCAAACAGAGATGTCTAACCATTGAATGTCGGTGATATTTCGGCGTTTCTCGGCAAGGATTTTCTTCAAATTGTTGTTCAACATTCGCCGGACAAATTAACTCTTCGCAAAGACATCTTTAGCCGGAATCATTTAGACTATAATCTGAAACGGTTTGAGCTGTTGCCTACACTGTCAGAAGGTTCATAACAGATAGCGTATAACACTTTCAAGAATAATACCTTTTCACTTAGAAATAAAGTGTTATGACCAGTTAAGTTCACACTATTTCGTGCCTAGATCTCTAACAACAACTGCAATTGGTAAAAATACTAACGGGAACGAAAGAAACATCACAGATAACATCCCAAAGTGTTATCTGCTGAAAACGCGCATCCTTCTGTTGTTGTTATGTAACTTCTGACAGTGTAGTATTTTTACCTATTGAAGGTGATGTTGGAGATCTAGGCACGAAATAGTGTGAACTTAACTGGTCATAACACTTTATTTCTAAGTGAAAAGGTATTATTCTTGAAAGTGTTATACGCTATCTGTTATGAACCTTCTGACAGTGTAGGCAACAGCTCAAACCGTTTCAGATTATAGTCTAAATGATTCCGGCTAAAGATGTCTTTGCGAAGAGTTAATTTGTCCGGCGAATGTTGAACAACAATTTGAAGAAAATCCTTGCCGAGAAACGCCGAAATATCACCAACATTCAATGGGTAGACATCTCTGTTTGCTACCTGTGTGTCATCACACTTTTCTGCTTCACTTGTTGTTCATCGGATATACGACGGAAAAGACGATATAGATACTCGCTTCGCCACTGGAAGTTTTTTGACGAAAGGTAATTTTTTTGTTTTGTTTTAATCCCTTTCTCAGTGGCACAAGCGTGGCACCTACTCTTTCAAGTTTAACTTGGAAAATCTTAGCTTCTTTACTTCTTAACAAAATAAATAAAATATAACATTTTTTCCTTTACTTTCTACAATTACCAAACTTAACCTACTGCAAAAATCAATGAAAAGCATTCAAAACATTATTGCAGTTAAGCATATTAATTATAGATTTATTACCCTCATAATGCAAAAACGTACAACTAAGACGGGTTAATTAAATGAAGAAGAAGACAAAAAACAAGAGAGAAATGAAGGAAAAGAATATTACTGTCAACAGATATTATGGAAAGAACACAAAAAACTTAAAAAGAAAATAACACACACTGACAGAATTTAGACTGAGTAAAGCATCTGCTCAGCTTTATTAAGACTACGCTTAAAGCGCTCTCGCCTTTCCCGAATAACTGAAATGGATCTTGCTGCTCCATAATTTGAAGAGAATCTGCTATTACTGGTCCAAGGTGGAACCCTCAGCAGATTCATTACATATTTGTAAAAGATTTGCGAATGTCTTTCATATCTGAGCATGAAAACAGCTTCCAAAAAGGAGCCAAAGCAATAACGTGCGGAACAAGAAAGGAGTTATACATTTTAGCAAGAATAAATCTGTTGAATTTAATTTAATAGAAACAAGGATTCCGTATGCTTTACGAGCTTCTAAAATTGTCCACATTACAGTTCAGCGCTCCAAGGGGAGTAGTTGCTATTGACCCCCCATTGCGTCATAACTAACACTTGTGTAGACATAGTAAAAATCGGATCCATAGGGTAGTGTGTAATTTTCACTTTCTGCTGCTGAGATATATGCAAAACCTCCATTACTGGGACACAGATGACAGGTTTTCCACTTAATAACCTGTGGATCTATTTTACCATGTCTGATCGAAGTGCTGACGATGAGGCATACGGGGGAAACTAGTCCACTTGGGGTCCGCTTGGGCTATGCCTATGAGAGACTGTATCTTGTTTACATTAAATGATTTGATTTGATGTGATTTGGCTTGGAAGCGCTGAACCGGAATATGGCTAATTAGAAAACGAGTAAAAAAACAACAAAAAATACGACTAAACAAAGAAGTTCAGTCCACGCCAAGGAGGTGCCCTTCCACCACGAAGTACCTCTACTGCGTTGGCAACACAAACATATATACACAAAAAGAAGAAGAAGAATCATATGCCATTACAATAGCAACAAAACCACCGGACCTTCCAAAATGTAAACTTTCTCAGTATCATCAAAATTTTAAAAGACGAAAGCTCGTTAGGTTGCTTCAAGGGAGGGGATAACTTACGGAATCGCAGCCTGGATCGAGATAGAGTGGCTGCGCGCCCAAGCTAATCCTTCCGAGGTAAGTACCACATCCCCCTCCAGTGCCAGGGTTGGTAAATTCAACCCAGTCATTCCCAGTCCCAGCAGGAAGTTTCGGGTCTGACTTCTGGTAGAACTTCACACATGTCTTGTTGCTCCATTGTTGCATCGCGTTGATGATGTTAGCCGTGGATACGGTAACTGTAAATGAATTTAGTTTCCTTTCATAATGTTCAAACAGCTGGGTATGGTTTTTGGTGATCATGAAATCCCTTTTTGTAAAGCTTCAGTAGCAAAGGTTAATTGTCCGGCGTTTTTGGATTAGTGAATACAAAAAGTACTATAAAGATAAAGAATTAGAATTAGCACTGAATATGATCAATTCTTTATTGGAAATTCGGGGTATACAAAAAAAAGTGCTCAGAATTGAAAGTTGGAAATGAGTATGTTATAAAATGAGCAGGTGACGTTGAAGAAAAACAAACCCTCACCGAGGGCTTAGGATCGTACTACCTACGCTTAGGAAAATATAAGTTGCTATATACGGTCTAATTTTCTTCTAGTTTTTACCATGACAATTACATGCAGTTAAATTATAAATTGTTTTAAGTGTGTGTGTGGGGGGGGGGAGGGGTAAACCGTTAGTAAATGAAAATCGGACGTAAAAATCCTGAATGACATGCTGAGTATTCACTCTTTTTCTGTGCCAAGGAGCTTCTTCCGTGCGAAAAACCTGGACACCGAACATGTTCAAGGGAATCAGCTTTTGTATCATACTGGGCAAACCTGTTAACCTAAACGCACGTGGAATGGAACACGAGCGAATATCCTCGGTTCGAAACTGGTATTTTCTCGTCGATTTATTTTTTCTTTCTGAACATGAAATTTAACTAGTAGAAAGCGTTGTAGAATAGCAGGGTAAAACATATTTGTGAAGGGTGATACCACAATACAAAAATATACCATAAAGGATGGACATTTAAAAATCAGATAATTGATCAGAACGTGGTGGGTGAACATGCAAATTGCATATTGTCTGCTCAGTTTACTCTGATAATGTCAGATAATAAATTAATTTTATACTTATTTTGAAAAAGACAAACGGTTATGCCGAAAGACGACGATAAGAAAATCTGTTAGCCTCTTCTGATCAAGAGTTATAAATTCTTAAAACCATATCAGAGCAAAATAAATTACGGTTTTTAGACAGCGTGTAAGGGACAATGGCATTTCCTGCTGTGTCCTTAGGCCAGCGGTACGAAATGTCATCTGTAATGCCCCTCTTTTTCGAGGTCCAGCGGTTCCATGTATCTTCAGTGAACATCATATCGTCAATCTTTTTGTGGAGGGGGGGTACTTTGGCTCCATCATACTCGTTGACGTCGGGGATGTTTTTAATATGCGATTGGTCGTATGCTGCAGCGTTCACAGCCACTACAACGCATACCTGAAAATCAGAACATGTCATTACTCCTGCAGTTTCGTTTTATATGTCTGAAACTAAGAAACAAACTTTCAGAAGGGACGAACTTTTACACTTCGTGTGATCTAATCTTACAATATTGTCGGTGGCCCAACAGTGGCCCAGTAAGGCCTAAATACCCTTGTACCCCGCCGAAGATGAAACTATAACCTGATTCCGCCGCCAGATGTCTGATCCCTTATTTGAGAAAACTGGGTAATTTGTAACGTCTTGCATGTTTAATTTCAGATCAGACTTGATCTTCGGTTGTTCCAGAAGTTTGTAAAATAACCCGTACCACCCATGTAAAACAATGCCCCCCCCCCCAACAATGTTTGCGTCTCGTTCTTTTCTAATTTTTGGGATCCCAAAACGTAAGTGGAGGGATACCTATGACATCGCAAAAGTTGTCCGTCTGTAAGCACGATAACTCTCGAAGGGAATGAGATATTTTGACGAAACTTGGTGTGAGGATTTATTGGGTCGTCGGACCAGTCGAGTTCGTAGATGGGCTTTGTAGTCCTACATTTAGGGGTGGGGGAGGGGGTTCAAATTAAGGGGCAAACAAAACGTTTTGAAACAGCTAATGTGATAGTCGATTATGAAGTAAGAAGACATGCTGAGCACGATGAAGAAAACCATTTTGTCATCGGACAAGTAGTTCGCCCGGAATCCGGCCAAAACCGGAAAGTTTGTTAAAAGTAAAAGTTTTATTTGAAGTTGATTAGATGTTCGGTTTAGGGGTAGGAAGACATGCTGAAGACGATGGTGACGACCATTTTTTCGACGGACAAGCAGTTCGCCCGGAATCCGGCCGAAACCGGAAAGTTTGTTAAAATTAAAAGTTTTATTTCGATTAGATTAGATGTTCGATTTACGCCAAGAAGACATGCTGAACACTTTTGTGAAAACAATTTTCTACCCGGACATGTAATTCGGAATCCGACCAAAATCGGAAAATTGTTAGAAGTTAAAGTTTTATTTCTAGTTGATTAGATAACAGATTTAGGGGTAAGAAGAGATGCTGAATCCGTATGTGACAATCATATTTTACCCGGACATATAGTTCGACCGGAATCCGGCTGGAGTCGGAAAATTGGTTATAAGTTAAATTTTTATTTGAAGTTGATTAGATGTTCAGTATTGGGGAAAGAAAATACCCTGTGTTCGTTTTTCAGCTTTCTTTTTTTGCCGGACAAGTAGTTCTGGAGTTCAGCCGAAACCGGGATATTGGCAGAAGCGGCAGGAAGTTTTCGTCAAAACAGATGTGACTTATAGGGGTAAACACACATGCTGAATCCATATCTGAACTTGGTTTTCTCAGATTATTAGCTATTTGTCCTTAATCTGTTTCTGAATTTTAATTGTAAAGATGTTCCAGGAGTCTGGCGATGACTGGATCTGGCTAAGACAAGATCCAGTTGTCTGGATTAGATATTGATTTTTTGGGATCCCATCGAAACCTTTGGTCTTGTTACTTGTGTTACTCATGATCAGGAATGAAAAAAATTCAAGATTGCAGGTCCTTTTTAGGTTTTTATTTATTTTATTTCTTTTAGTCTGCTTTTTAGAAATGGCGGGCTACAAATAAATGACTTACGTACTTGTAATACTAACATGACGATCGATTCCGGATTCTTAGTACTTTTTCAGATCCCAAAACATAAGTGGAGGGATAACTACGACATCGCAAAAGTTGTCCGTCTGTCCGTCCATCCGTCTGTTCGTCCGTCTATAAGCACGATAACTCTCGAAGGGAATGAGATATTTTGATGAAACTTGGTGTGAGGATTCGTTGGGTCGTCGGACCAGTCGAGTTCGTAGATGGGCTTTGTAGCACTACGTTTAGGGGTGGGAGAGGGGATTTAAATTAAGGGGCAAACAAAATATTTCGAAACAGATAATTTGATTGTCGGTTTAGGGGTAGGAAGACATGTGAAGACGATGGTGAAGACCATTTTTTCGACGGACAAGTAGTTCGCCCGGAATCCGGCCAAAACTGGAAAATTGTTAGAAGTTAAAGTTTTATTTCGAGTTGATTAGATAACGATTTAGGGGTAAGAAGAGATGCTGAATCCGTGTGAGACAATCATATTTTACCCGGACATATAGTTCAAACGGAATCCGGCTGGAGTCGGAAAATTTGTTATAAGTTAAATTTTTAGTTGAAGTTGATTAGATGTTTCATATTAGGGAAAGAAGACACCCTGGGTTCATTTTTCAGCTTTATTTTTTCGCCGGACAAGTAGTTCTGGAGTTCGGCCAAAACCGGGATATTGGCAGAAGTGGCATGAAGTTTTCGTCAAAACAGATATGACTTATAGGGGTAAACATACATCCCGAATCCATTTCTGAACTTGGTTTCTGATTATTAGCTATTTGGCAATCTGTTTCTGAATTTTAACTGTAAAAATGTTCAAGGAGTCTGGCGATGACTGGATCTGGCTAAGACAAGACCCAGTTGTCTGGATCAGATATTGAATTTTTGGGATCCCATCGAAACCTTGTTTTTTTTTCATTGTGAACATTATGGCACCTTTCAAACCGAGCGAACACCAGGCAATCGATGTCGCTTAGTTTTAATCCGGCAGTAGTCGCCTGTTCTTGGCACTTGGTTGCATTTTCATGAGAACGAGGTACTAAAAACGGGAATGCAGGATCCCTGTTTTTAATCGACTAAAAGGGGTTCCCGTTTTTAATAACTGGTTATCTTGAAAATAGAACCAAGTGTCAAGAACAGGGTCCTGCATTCCCGTTTTTAGTAATTGGTTTTCATTTTGTACTTGTTCCTCCTGCAGCAAGTACTAAGAAAAAGGGCGCTTTAAACAAGGTCAACTTCCGTTCCCATCCCGTTTCTAGTCGATCCCTCTTTTCAGGCCTCCATGTTCATGTAATGCACAAAATACTGCTTGAGCGAGCACCTTTACCGCGAAGACGCTGATGCTTTGCAAGGCACACACTTATATCTCACATTTGCGCCTCGGGTCTTGGTGCTTCCACGACATAAATACTTTTGATGGCACTTGCAGCCTCTGGCTCAAGTTTCAAATATGGTCAGCTTGGGCTGAAGGGATATTTATCGTCAGAATTCCGGAACCCCCCCCCCCCCCTCAAAATCCCCCACAGTCTGAAAACGATTTATCCAGAGCATTTATTTGTTATTCCCACAAAGTTCCATCCCAATCTCTCCAGTATCAGCCAGTCACGGGTTTTCCGGTCTCCCCCCCCACCCCATCTATTATCGGATCAGGTTCGGACATGAAAAACATCACCAGAGAAAGGTCCTCTGTTCAATTATTATATTTCACTAAAATCCGATCACCCGTTCCAAAGTTACGCATAACTCAATATTCCGGATTCCCCCTCCCTCCACGACTATCAGATCGAGTAAATTTGCGAATCAAATATGATTCGCAGTCAGCTTTGGCTGAAGGGATATTTATCACCAACGTACGGAACTTTTTTCAAATATAATTCCGATGGTCACGAGTTAAGGTACATCTAGATGTGGTAGGACGATGCAACTTGGCTGGAATATTAGACATTCGACAAGATTGGCTTAGAAATCGCCACTTTCCGAATCCGACTATATTCCTTAAATTACCAATCTTGACCACAAAGTAAGAAATATACTTTTAAGCGAAATGTACATTTTCATGACCCCCATGAGCCCATTATCAATTTTGCCGCAAGGGTTTTGCATACAGATGAAGTTAAAGCTCCCTTGAAGTACGCATGTTAACTGCAAAGTCGAAAAGTACTTTTTATGAAATGATTCATCTCAGCTTATGATAGCGGATTCAACAGCGATGGGGGAGTTGGGAGGGGGTGATCGGACGGTTATACACGGTTATAATGGACGGATCGGAGTTAAACTTGCTGGAAAGAACAAGCATTTATTTTAGATAAATCGTTTGCACACTTGGACTGGATACGGACACTTGGAGGGGTGGTGGAGGGAGCCCTTCCGGAATTCATGTGATGGCGTGTTTCATGGCGAAGCTTGGCATCTGACAGAGCCCTTACCTACTACATATAGCTGCAAGTGCCATATGTGCTATATCAGGTTAAAGTCGGAAATTGATACAAGATGGTTCAGTTAATTCTAATACCTATTAGACGGGAATCGTGTGAAAACTAGAAATTCGTTCTTGTTGCTGAAAGCGAAGAACAAATCGAGGTTTTTGTCCTGCTTAGGGAGTTGACGTCTTGTCATCCCTTTATGTTTGTTTTTTTATGGTGGTAAATACACGCTAGAAATGAAGATGGTTAGGCCGGTATCGCTGGTATCCAAAAACGGAAGGTTCATAGGAGCTCCAACTATGTCGTATTTAAATTCTTCTTGGCGGTTTTTGTGTACCTCTGCATTATGGTGGGTAATAAAACTAATAATAGTAATGATATAATGAGACAAAAATTGTATATAATATGTGTACATGGATTTATCTTTATTTTCGTGTTTCACCCATAATGGTAGTACCGGAATCTGACGTAAACTGGAGATTTCAAAAAAAAAACTCTCTGACGAAGCTTACAAGATGGTGTATATATCCGTGAATAGTATGTTGGAGTAGGATATTCTGTAAGTCTGTGACTCATCTGGTCGTTGTCTGGGCTAAACCCCTAAGTAAAGACTGACAAGAATTACTGAATGGATATGGGGGGGAGGGGCTTGAACCGGAAACTTTCTGGCACGCTTAGAGCCGGGGAATCGGAACCGGACTTGGCGTGTAGAAAAAAGGTTAGCAATAATTATCAGGCATAAATAACATGCTTACGGTCTTTGGCAAACAAAAGAGATCAACAAATATATTTCTTTGGAATTCCCGATTAGAGTCGTACAATAGATTTTACACTCTCGTGTCTTTCGGAGGTCTTTCGTCATGTTATATCAGCCAGAGGCGTCTACAGACAAAATGTGTTGGGGGGGCTGGTAAGGTATTTACCGACTGACTGGTCCTTTTTTCCGACTGTATTAGCAGATAAAAACGAGTATTATTGAGAAAAAACGACCTAGTTGACGAAACCTCGGCTGATTTTAAGAAAAACTACATTTTTTTTTAGAAACAGTCCACTATTTTAACGAAGAACCGACTGTTTCTAAGAAAAGACTCGGAAAAGACTGTTTCTAAGACTCGGCTATTTATTACCGACTGGTCGACAACATTCGGGGGGGGGCGTCCCCCCTAGTACTGACGCTCCTCATATCAGGAAAGAAGAAATGTCTCTTACCAAGTATGCCAAGTTCCCAGCAGTCATCTTCGTAGCACGATCTTTGATTTTATGATCTTTTCAGTCCGCATTCCAAGCTTATATTCAAAATTTCGGACTTGGTGGATCGTCTGCTACTGCAAAAACATCTGAAGCTTTGTTTTCAGACAAGTGCGTCAGGTCGCAATGCAAGATTTCGCACTTAAAAATATATTTATAGAATATACAATGGACACAGGTGTCGCCAATGTGTTAAATGCAAAAAACTGTAACCGATCGCAGCTGTTTCACGGAAGACCCATTTTTAGGGACGTCAGTAGGGGCGTCCCGAGCCTTTCTTCATTGGGGTGGGGAGGGAGGGGGGAACCTGGTAAAAATTGACCGAATCGGTACCTGATTTTCTCTGAGTTTCTTGAAACAAATTCTATGAAAACAGCGAGTTGCCGTCATGAAGCTACAAAGTAAAAGTTGCAGAGTATATAGAAACAAGTCTAAAGAGACAAATTGGTGCCTATGCATCTGTTTTTTTAATGGATACGCCGTCACTAGCCTTTTGTCCTTGGAAGACCTTTCTAGTTTTGCCACGAGGACTTGAAATAAACCGCAAACAACGGCGTCGCTCCATAGCGACAGCGTCGATAACGGCTGTACCCAAGATTAATTCTAGCTTTTAACATGGTTCAAGCCACCCAAAATTCCAAGTTTCAAGCGCCAATTAAATGACACATCCTTCGTATAACTAGTGAAGACTGCGATATGCGCCACAGGCGAAATTTTGTGGAAACACTGATGATAATAGTGGCTTTTTGCGATCCCAGGATTATCTATTAAACCCAGAGCTGTCTGACGAAACGAAAATGGCGATCCAGCGTAAGCTAGATACAAAGTACTACTTTCGGCATTTACAGCAAACAAAATTAGGCTAGTTTTCACGTCATTAGACGTTTATTCCTGAAGTACTACAATCCCAAGAAGTAAAAAAATGAACAGCTACCAGCTGAGCTGGCGTAAAGGGTAAAGAACGAGAGCCAAATAAATGTCACCTGAATTACCGAACTCAATAACTGGATTGAAGCAAATAACGAATTTGTACTATACCGAAATACTTACTAAACAAGAGCTGAAAGCTTATATGGCACTTGTAAGAACAGTTAGCATTTTTGTCAGATTCGGTTTGCAGTTGTCAAGGCTGCATTTTTCTCCCAATACTCATTTCATCAGAAAATCGGCTTGATCTACTAAATCTGAAATGGTTATTCCACTCATTGATAACTGTTTCTCCCACAACGACAATCGGAGCGGGGGAGGGACTATTCTTCAGCCAATCTGATAGAGTCCCTAACATGCCTGCCACGTTTCATGCTCATAGCACAGCCTGCCAAGTTTCATGGTCATAGCACAATTGAAAATACCCCAGCTCGTGATTACCAGAAAATGCTTGACAAATGTTTCATGTGACCCACGTTCCATGAGTTGCGAACGGGGGATCTGATTCAAGTGCGCCATACCCTTAAAATGTAGCTGCGTTCGTTGCACTCCTGACTGTCTCTGATGTTTTGTCACCAGTGTCCGGTTCTTCTCTTAAAACGTGTTCTTTTGGTTCACCAAGTGAGTTGACGAAAACTTGCTAACTCCTCGATGAAGCCGGGCTCCCGAGCAGGTTCTGGTTAGTCCGCACCAGTGTGGTAAAACCGGACACCGGTTAGTTCAAAAACGGGTTATAAGACTGGTGAGTAGTCACCGATGGATGCAAAAACGGCTTAGAAAAACACAAAGACCACCGATGAGAACTCCCGTGACAAAGAACGCAGCTACTGTAGAAAAAAAAATCTTGCAGCATTTTCTACTGGGATTAGTCTTGTCTCTCTTGAGATAGGATTGTCTCTAATTCGGATTAATCTCCCGGTAGAGATAAAATTCATTCCAGTAGGAAATACGGCAGTTAACTTTACAGTGAAGCTCGTAATCCGTTTCTTCGGAGGTTAGTATAGTGCAGCGCAAAATAATACTAGTGAGTAGGGCCCTGCTTTCCATGCTTTGCAACAGTGCCATATTCGTAGCGACGCCACTACGCTTGCGGCATTTAAAGCGAGACGAACTTGCCTGTTTAGAAATTTCTTGTACAGCAAAAGTGCGGTGTACACACGCACCAAGGAACCAACGGTGGATGCAAAAACGGCTTACAAGAACAAGACCAAAGGTGTCGATGGGATCCCAACACCTAAGATTTGATCCGGACAATTGGGTCTTGTCTTCGCCAGATCCAGTCTTCGCCAGGCTAATCATCAAAGAAAACCGAGTTCAGATATTCCATCTATCTATCAATCTATACCTCTATAGGCCATATCTATTTTCCAGCGTATCTCTTTATCCCTACAAGAACATCTAATCAACATTAAATATAACTTGACTTAAAAAAATGCGGGTACAACCGTATTCCGGACTAATTATATGTCCGGGTAAATAATGATTGTCATATACAGACTCAGCGTATCTTCTTACTCCTAAATCTAACATCTAATCAACTTCAGATAAAACTTTTGCTTTTGACATATTTTCCGGTTTTGGCCGGATTCAAGGCAAACTAGTTGTACGGCGAGAAAATGGTTTCCGCCATCGTGCTCAGCATGTCTTCTGACCTCTAAATCAAACGTTTAATCAACTCCAAATGGAACTCTTACTTCTAACCAGCTTTCCGGTTTTTGCCGGATTCCGGACGAACTGCTTGTACAGCGAGAAAATGGTTTTCACCATTGTGTTCAGCATGTCTTCTTACCCATTAATCAAACATTTAATCAACTTCAGATGAAATTTTTACTTTTAACAAACTTTCCGGTTTTTACCGGATTCCGGACGAACTACTTGTCCGACGAGAAAATGATTTTCACCATCGTGCTTAACATGTCTTCTTACCCCTAAATCAAACAGTTAATCAACTTCAAATGCAAATCTTACTTTTAACAAACTTTCCGGTTTTTACCGGATTTCGGACGAACTACTTGTCCGGCGAGAAAATGGTTTTCACCATCGTGCTCAGAATCTCTTCTTACCCCATAATCGACTATCCGTTAATAATTTTTATGTTTGTCCCTTAATTTGAACCCCCTCCCCCACCCCCAAATATAGGGCTACAGAGCCCATCTACGAGCTCGACGTTACCCTTGACCCAAACACCCAAACAATCCTCACAGCCAGGTTCACCACAATATCTCATTCCCTTCGAGATATCGTGCTTACAGACGGACGGACGGACGGACAACTTTTGCGATGTCACAGGTATCCCTCCACTTGCGTTTTGGGATCCCAAAAACCGGAGACCACCGGTGAGAACTCCCGTGTCAAAGAACGCAGCTTTAATTGTGACGACTAGGTGATCAGACAGACGCAGTCAATTGACGATTGTTACCGACTATATCGACCACGCTGAATCTGAAAATGGGTGGTTGCAAAGCTGGAGATGACGATTTAAAACACGCGTTTTAGGCCTATAAAATGGGTTCATCCTCAGACTGTTTATTTTTTCTAAGGTTGTACTAGCCCAATTTGGTTGCAAGACGCCTCATTTCGTCCCTAACAATGCCGTCTGTTAGAACAAGTTTAATTTTTTCCAACATCTTGTATATAGTCCCGGAGATGTAGGCTAATATTTATGAATTTTCTCCGATTATCTCAACATTCAAAGGTTTATTTCCAGGTTCGACACGTATCTCGTAACTTAATATATATTTAGGATTTCTTATACTTTACTAGAATTTGCCTTGGATACTGAGATTCATGTTGCCGTTAAGTTCGAAGCTCCAACTTTTCTGTGAAGTCGTGCAGAATTTTTTGAAATTATAGGCTAAAAATGTATGAGGAAGTTTATCTTTGCAACGGTAGTGTTGGTTTGACTATCTTATTTCAAATTTAGTTGATATAAGCTATTTAATTTGCCATAAGGTCTAGTTTTCTTGCAAATATTGTTGCAATTCCAGATTATAATGAACGCACGAATCTCTGTAAGATAGTAGACTGACCCAGAAGCATCACTCACTCTTGACAGTTAAGAGTCTATCATGATTAGAGAGTGCTATGTGACACGGGCTACTGTACTTTTATTTTCAAATCGCTATTCTGTGAAAAATGATTCATTAAGAAATACAAGTAAAGCTGCCAAAATATGATTCGCGCACAAATACACGATGACGTTTAGAATATCACTCCTCACTTTCAGTGTAAGCTTTGCAATTTACTGAGTGACCTGAGTCTTGACAGCAAATGTAGCAAATATTGTTTTTGCCTTTCGCTAAGGGAAAGCTGACCGCATCAGGTACACTAGTTCAATGTAGCAGCCCTGTCCTACGACAACCCATGGTTTTCTGTTCACAGTTTGGTGGATTGGAAAGACTTCGTCACGGAACCGAACTTACAGCTCGGGTTCATAGACAGGGTAACATCTGCAGAGGAATATTTCTTGATAGTTCTGTAACAGAATGACTACAATAGCTGTATGATTTACTTCAACAATTACTTTGGAACGTCCGTATGCAGTAGTATTAATTAATAATTTTATTACCCATCATAATGTATAAATACACAAAAAATGGTGTAGGAACAATAAGGAAAAGCTACACAATACACAACACTACGTAATCAACAACACATTATCAACTATTTCAGGAGTCTATACATATCGCATTCGGAGACATGGACTTCGGAGTCCATGTCTACTTCTTCATGTGTGCTGCATAAGGTAGATTCGTAATCAGGGTTTGTTCATTTTGGATCGGACCAGTTTTAGCACCTTTCTTCTTTCACTGAATTCGACAGAGAGGTAATCTAGGAATCCTAAGTTAGAGCGACAGAAATGACTCCAAAATAAGAAAAATACAGCATAATATCCCATTTTTCTAGCACCGTGCAGTTTACTACGACGAAAATATTTGTCACTGAATTTCCTGTCCGCTGATGACATCCACTGCTGCATTTCAGAAGAATAGGATGCCCGGAAATGTTTACAAGAACGAGCTTTCCGTCATTTCCATCAGCTACAATATTATACTCGTTATAGGATTTGGGGGTCGATTTATCAGCCTTGCAAGGATTCTTTTCGAGAATGTGGATGTTTTTGGTTTTGTCTGTCACTTGCGACCAAATTATTCGGATTAACGGCATGAAATCTGCCACCACACGATTTCCCGTGATCGTGTTAGTCGCTACTTCGCATGGCCATCCTTCTAAATGTAGAGTTGCGAATGAACTCGGAAAACTTGTCTTGTCATCTTGTTACGTCATATTTCGTTTGATTTTAATAGCTGCAATCTTGTGCGCAAGTTCTTTTTGATCTGATGGGATGAGGACTTGAATCCATATCTTGTGAATGCGTAGATGATTCGAGGCTAATCTCAGGGACGAGAAAGCCTTCAGCTTCTCGTTTGAGAAAACCAAAATATGAATTGCTACTTCTTATATCACCAGTGTCTCTGTTCAGGGCTAGACCTAGACCTAATCAAACGAAATACACCGATCACATTTCCGTTGGTTGTCGGTCGGTCGGTCGGTCTGTCAGTCCGGTGTTTGCGAGTTAGGGTACTTCCAGATATGCTAGGACGATGAACCTTGGCAGGCATATCTGGGACCCGACCAAACTAACTTGGAAATAGTCACTTGCCCCATCCGACCATCGTGGGGGGAGGGGGAGGTGGTGGAATCCAGATAATAGGAACACCCATAACTTTCTAACGGGTGATCGGATCGTAATGAAACTTGATACCTGGAAAGATCTTGTGTCTCAGACGTCTCATTTCAAGTCCGGACCGGATCCGATTACTCTGGGGGGGGGGGAGTCGGAGGGGGGAACCGGAAATCGTGTGAAACTCTCAGAGTGGAGCGATCGGGATGAAACTTGTTGTTAAGAACAAGCACAAGCTCTAGATACATGACTGACAGAACTGGACCGAATTCGGAAGCGATCCGTAGTTATTATACTTCCAGGTGGGCTAGGACGATAAAACTTGGCAGGCATTAGACCAGATTAACTTAGAAATAGTCACTTGCCCGATCGAACCATCGTGGGGGGAGGAGGAGGTGGCGGAATCTGGAAAATAGGGACATGCATAACTCTCAAACGGGTGATCGGATCTTAATGAAACTTGAAGTCTGGAAAGATCTCGTGTCTCAGATGTCTCCTTTCAGGTCCGGAGCAGATCCGACGAATCTGGGGGGGGAGTCGGAGGGGAGAACCGGAAGTCGTGTGAGACTCTCAGAGTGGAGCGATCGGGACGAAACTTGGTGTGAAGAACAAGCAAACGCTATTGATACATCACTGACAGGACTCAGATGTCTCATTTCAATTCCGGACCGGATCTGACGAATCTTGGTGGGGGGGGGGGGTCGGAGGGGAGGACCGGATATCATGTGAAACTCTCAAACTGGAGCGATCGGGATGAAACTTGGTGCGAAGAACAAGCACACGCTCTAGACACATCAGTGATAGGACTGGACCGGATTCTGACACTATGGGGGGAGGTGGACGGGGGTTCCGGAATTCCGGCGATCCGTAGTTAATGTACTTCCAGGTGGGCTAGGACGATCAAACTTGGCAGGCATCTCTGGGACCCGACCAAACTAACTTAGAAACAGTCACTTGCCCGATCCGACCATCGTGGGGGGAGGGGGAGGTGGCGGAATCTGGAAAATAGGGACATGCATAACTTTCGAACGGGTGATCGGATCTTAATGAAACTTGATATCTGGAGAGATCTCGTGTCTCAGATACCTCATCTCAAGTCCGGACCGGAACGAATTTGGGGGAGTCAGAGTGGAGAACCGGAAATCGTGTGAAACTCTCAGAGTGGAGCGATCGGGACGAAACTTGGTGTGAACAACAAGCACACGCTCTAGATACATTACTGACAGGACTGGACCGGATTTGGACACTGTGGGGGGAGGTGAAGGGGGGTTCAATAATTCAGGCGATCCGTAGTTAATGTACTTCCACGTGGGCTAGGACGATAAAACTTGGCAGGTATCTCAGGGAGCCGACCAGATTAACTTCGAAACAGTCACTTGCCCGATCTGACTATCGTGGTGGAAGGGGGAGACGACAGAATCCGGAAATTAGTAGCATGCATAATTTTCGAATGGGTTATCGGATATTAACGAAATTTGATATCTTGAAAGACCTTATGTCTCAGCACGTCCGGACGGGATCCGATAAACCGGAGGGGGTGGGGGGTCGGAGGGGAGTCGTCTGACACACATAGAGTGGAGCGATAAGGATGAAAATTGGTGGGAAGTTCAGGCACAAGTCCTAGGTGCATCAGTGACAGTATCGGACCGGATTCGGGTACCAAGGGGGGAGGGGGAAGCTGTAGGGTGTGTGCAGAGATCCGGTGATCGTGAGTTAAGGTACTTTCAGATGTTCTAGGACGATAAAACTATGCTGGAGCATTAGAAACTTGACATCATTGGGTTAGACATCGTCACTCTCCGGTCCGACCATACCTTAAAGAACTCATCTTAACCGCAAAGTACAAAAAATTCTTTAAGCAAAATTTACTTTTTCACGATCGCCATGATCCTTTTTGCCTCAAGGATTTTGCTTAGAAACTATTTTTAGCACGCTTAAAGTGCGCATCTCAAACGAAAAGTAAAAAAAAACAAAACTTTTGACCATATCACTTCGATCCTCTGACCCTTGGCACATCTTAACGGAAAAGGGAAAAAAAACTATTTTGACCATCACTTCCATCTAACCCAGCCTTGCAAGTGCCATATGAGCTTTCAGCTCTTGTTTGGTTTGTTTTAGTTTTCTTGGCTTCTGATCTTCATCTTCGTTTTGGCATTTTTTCTCGAAATTTTCTGTCTGCGCTGAAGAAGGGAGGCGGTTGTCCTCCCGAAATATTCGCCTTTTTATTTTATTATATTCGTTGGCCTATAAAAACCCATTTTCGTTGGTTTCTTCGTTGATTTTTTATTTTCTTATTTTACTACTGTGTGACCAGCGTAATTTAGCGTCTTCTAACGAAGAAAGCTCCGAAGTTGGTTTGTCAATAAACAATTTGATGATTTGAAAAATCTAAGCTTAGAATAGTATGAGGTTGTCCACTTGACAACTTTCATTTAGATTATTACAATTCCCTATATTCCCCCGCTTGAGCATTGCAGCATTTCACGTTTTTGGCTACAGCTTCTGTCAAGCGTTGTACTTCCGGGTCGGTTTACTACCTTAGAGAGCTCCGTGGGTTCATTATAATCTGGATTACATCGATATTTCAAATAAAATAGAGCTTATGGCAAATCGGGTAGCCGATGAGAAACGAATTTGTCACACGATTGCCAAACCAACAGTACCGTTGGACTTGGGGTCAAAACTGGACATAGAAACATGTCTCGCAGTACCATTTTCAGAAAAAGTTTTAGGCCTATAAATAAGTAATTAGGCAATAACAACCGCAGTTAATGTTTGTTTGAAAAACGAAGGTGATATTTGAATGTTGTGCTAAATTATATAATAAATAGTAAATAGTCTGGACCCATTTCATAGGCCTAAAAAGGGTGTTTTTTCACTTTTATAAGGTCAAGCTGTCATCTCCAGCTTTGCCACCACCCATATTTAGATTCAACATTGTCGATATTGTCGGAAACTATTGTCAAACTGACTGTGTTTTTCTGATCACCTGAACTCAGAAGTAAGCGAGATACGTTTGAGTTGCGCCCAGACTGTTCGACTTGATGATTTTGTTTCGAAGAGAGTACGTAAAGTGAAGTACTTAGGTTATTTTTTAGACGATGGCCTGTATTCAGGATTGTGCGGCTTCAGCAATTTCAACCACTTAATTCGAAATTTTGAATTTTGTACTGTGTCGGTCAGAATTCTTTTTATTTAAGACGTACTGCTCGCAACTAACTGTCTCCCACTTTTTGATAACTATCTTGAGACGACGATGCGTAAACTAAAAGTTTGTTTTAACAATGCATTCCGTCATCTCCTTCATACAATCGACATTACTTTGCTAGTCAAATGGTTTTAAAAAATGACATTGAATCTTTTGATGTTATGAGACGGAAAGCGATAGTCAGTTTTGTTGCAAGGCTAGAAGTTTCCGTAAATCCACTTTTAAAGGCAATTCGTGAGAATGTACAATGCCATTCTGGCCATTTCTACCGCCTTTTCCGTAGACTGTGCTATTGCCCCGAGCAACCGAATGGATGAAATGATTGTATATATTTAGTAAAGAATGGTCCTGCGTTAGTGTAATTTTCAATATGTGATTTGTAAGATCACGAATTAAATAAATTGATTGGTGGATTAATCGGTAGTAGCAGACTCTGATTCTATACTCTTCAGTTTTGCTGGATCGCAGTAAAAGAATAATAACGAGAATAAACAAACTTGCAGTTTCTTTATGAAAATATATGACAAAACTTAGTAAGCTCGGATGATGATTTTGAAGCCAGCTGTTGCCTTCAGTGGATCGCTTTGGTACTGAGCCATGACATATTTACCGACGCTGTTAATCGTCGCTCCCGTTTTGATGTTGCACAACCTAAAAATAAATGGTTTCTATTACTGAAAATACACAGAATTTCTTGTTCTTAGTGACCAATAGATGAATACAACGCATCGACTTGGTAGTCACCGAAGAGAAGATGGTTAAGGGCACATCGAGACAAGTGTGATGTATAGGATCTTATATGATCCACGATTTCCTAGTTCAAATCCCCTTGGATGAGTTCGATATGCTAACATCAGATAGGAAGCAGAATGACTGAAATAACTTATATATATTTATTAGAAAATAGTCCTGTACACTGTAGTTTTAAGTTGAAGAAGATCGAAATTTAATGAGTCTCTTTTAATTACAGCTGTTTGAATTAGTGCTGTACTAACCTTTGTGGAAGACCCTGAGCACATAAGATTTAAGGGCCCCTTTCTCAAAATACATATTTAAAGTTCGTATACAAACCTGGACTTATTAACCCAGTCCAATCTTTGTTTGTTGCCACAATCAAATCCACCAACCATGTGGGGCATGGTTGGGGCGAAGCGAGATTTTATATGTCTAACATTCGTGTCTTTAAGAGCAAATTAGACGACACAAATTAAATAAGACATCCAGAGTGTAGCAAATCTTTAAAATTGAGTTTCTGTATATATAGTAAAGATACGCCATTGTTAATTATTCACAAATAAATTTTACCCAATATAGTCGGAATGTTGTTTATTTTATGGCACTTGGCATATACCCATCAGTTTTCGGTCGATCTGTCGGTCGGTCTGTCAGGCCTCTGTTCTCCAAAGGTACTTCAGAAATGCTAGGACGATGAAACTTGACAGGCGTTAGGGACCCGACCAAACTAACTTGGAAATAGTCACGTTCCTGATTCGAGCACCGAAGGGGAGTGGAGGGAGGGTGAATCCGGAATTTGGACGTATTTCTTGAGGCATGTTCAACTTTTGAAAGGGTGATAAGATCTTAATGAAACTTGTTTTTGGGGAAGAACTCGTGTCTCAGATCTCCCGTTTTAAGTACGTGTAGGACCTGACCAATGTAGAGGGAGTCGGGGGTGGGGGGGGGGGGTGGATTGGTGACACTCAAAGTATAGTGATTGGGATGACACTTGGGGGGAAGAACAAGCATAAGCCATACATCAAGCATATATCTCTGACAGAACCGGACCGGATTCGGACACTCTGGGGGGAGTTGTAGGGCGGGGGGGGGGGATCACGTTGATTGAGATTGAAGGTGCTACCACATGTACTAGGACGATGAAACTTGGCTTGAACATTAGAGACTTGACAAGATTGGCTTAGAAATTGTCACTTCCATCACTTACCTCATCACTTGACCATCACTCAAAGTACTCAACAGCAAAGTACAAAAAATACTTTTACACAATATATATATTTTCATGAGCCCATGATCATGTTTACCTCAAGTGTTTTACTTAGAAATGGATTTCTAGCACCCTTTAACTATGCATCTTAACAGAAAAGTAAAAAAATTAAAAGTTAGTAAAAATGATCCCAAAGGGCCCAGGATCACTTTTGCTTCAAGGGTTTTGATTACAGGTAAATTTATACCGCCATTGAAGTGAGTATAATCACAGAATCACAGCCAATTAGAAAAATAAAATACTTTTTATTATACTTTACTTTTCATGTTTATCTAAAGCGTTTTACTTAAAAATGAGCACGACAAACCCACGAATTGGCAAATTCCTACTCTCATCCCCTTACCCAGCTTTGCAAGTGCCATATGAGCTTTTAGCTCTTGTTGCTTATTGCCTACGCCTTCAGTTGGTCGTTTTATCTTACAGTAGCGTTTTGAGAATTTTTCATTCTTACTAATTGTAACAAGTCTTTTCTAATAATTTTAATAATTCATCAGGGTAATCAAAGTTTAAATTGTGAAAAGAGGTACCAGAGATGAAAAGTTTTCCACTTTATTTTGAAAAAGATTTTTCGTGTAGTTCTTTACGGCACTAGGCAGGAAGATAAGCTTTATGTATTGCTTATGAAAATTTAACAAGGTTCGAACACCAAGAGAAGAGATCTAGATTCAGGGTATAATTCGTAGTTAACAAGGTCTAATTCTCATCTGAGTAACGACAAAACTTCATACACCAGGCTTTGTGAAATAACATATGACCTTCTAGATCAGTATGTAGTCATTGTACTTACTTTTGTAAAGGGAAGGTTGGCAAAAAGATGGCGTAGGCGTTAGTGCAAATCGAATCGCTTGCGGGAACTTGGAAGTCGGAGAAGATGAAGTTGAATCCAGTTGACGTCGTCTATTTGGAAAGAACATAAATTGACTTAATTCTTGTCATGCTCCTCGCTTGTAAATAGATTCGTAGTTTGAACTTCCCCTGTTGGAGATATGCTTCTTAGCGGAAAATCTAGTTGGATTCTTTGAGTTTGAGGCTGCTCGGGAGCTGGTCCGCAAAAGTTTGACCTTGATTTTGCGGAAAGGATACAAATCCTCTACATCTAGAGCTCCATGGTACAAGTTCAGGAAACCCTGTGTTGACTTGGTGCTTGATTTCGTCTCGGTTGACACAGTAGTAGAGATAACAGCAGTTGTTGTTGATGTAGGAAGGGGCTGTTGTTGAATATTTATGGAAGGTTTTGTTTTTGTTGGCAAGCGTGTGTTGTCGTATAAACGTGATCCGTTGACTGTCAAGGTTGAGGAGACAAACAAAAAACTATTGGGACTGGCAACTACAGCTCAGTAATGATGCTAAATCAGGATTGTAGTAATAAAACAAAACCCCTCTGTTTTAAATAATGTCCCAGCTAGCAAAAAAAAATTCTAGTGGGGATGTCTGCAAACTTTAAAAACTTACAGATGTAAGTGTCAATACTTACGCTTACAAGTAGGACACATCTTGAGTTAGCTGGGGCAAGTCCTGGATAGTTTGGAGAAACCCATAATAAATCGTTAGTGCCGCTGATTTGGGTGATAGCGCATGTTGTCGGCAGAGATGGCACTGTTGTTGTTGGCGTAGCTGTTGTAGTAGGTAGCGTTGTCGTCGGTCTTGTTGTAGTAGGCAGTGTTGTTGTTAGTATTGTTGTAGTAGGGAGGGTTGTCGTCTGTCGTGTTGTGGTTGGCAAGTTCGTAGGTAAGGCAGTCGATAGGGTTGTTGTTACCGGTCTTATGGTTGTTGTAGGGGAGGCAGTGGCTGGAGTCGTTGTGCAGGTGTTGTTTCTGAAAAAAAGAAGGAACACTTGAATTCCATTCCTGATAATAATTATGTCTAACTGTAACGGTCTTACAACGGGTATTACGACCAGATGGCCGAATGTTGTGGAATACAAGATCTATGTACCACTGGTGACTTTCTTGCAGCTGGTATTAGTGTGTACATAAATCCAAAAGCGAGGTCCGGCGTTAATCCATGTTATCCAATTGACTGGTAAGCCAAAGCAGGTGGTTGAGTGGATCGCATGAACGAGTACCATGTAGAGAGAGCTTTGTGACTCCGGAAGGTCTATTTTACTTGCTAACGTCTGGATAGAATAGAATAGAAGAGAATAAAACTTTAATTCAAAAATATGGTTTAGCATAGCAAACTGCCAAATTCTATATTTTTTCGTCAGGTTTTTCGTCTTCGTTACAAAACAGGATCACGACTTCGCTCTGACGGAACTTTTTACATTTGGACACAAAAGTCTATGGTATTCCTCTGCCTGTCCTTCTGTTACTTGTTACTGAGTTTTGTATTGATTTACTTAAAAAAAAAAGAAAAAAAGCCAACGAGCCAATGCCAAGAAACGACCAGTTCAGAAACTCAAAATGAATTATCACTTCTCTAAAGAATAAAATTTACGTCTCTTGAAAAAAATCTCTTGTGCGTCACCCTTCCTCATCACCCCTTCCGTGTCAGACGCATTAGAAATCACATATATAAGGAACGACGAGAATCAAGACATATTACATCGAATCTCGCGACTCGAAAAAATATTTTTTTATTTATTTATTTATTTTATTTTATTTATTTTTATTATTTTTTCAAATTTTTCCTGCAAAAATGCAAACACACCGATTCTTTTAGACATCTTGGCAATGTGTTCCAGATTTCTACGCCAACGTCTGGCAATGAAAAAGTTCATCGTCTGAGGATACCAACAGTAAATTTCTCTCAGAAGTTGTTTGGCATGAATGGCACTCCGGGCTCATACGAAAAATGTTTAGTTCTCTTATTCCTAGAAGTGAGAAATATCGCTTCATGATCATATGCTTTTGCTTTAGTATGCCATGATCGATCATAGGATTCTTTCACACTTTGTCGTATACACTGTAAAAAAAAATCTTGCAGTATTTGCTAGTGGGATTAGTCTTATCTTTAATGAGATAAGATTACCCCTAATTCGGATTAATCTTATCCCAATAGAGATAAGATTAATCCCAGTAGCAAATACTGCATCCTTATTCGGAGAAACTTTTTACAGTGTAAGTCAAAAGCCTAAGAAAATCGTGCCACAACCAGTGACAACCCTGTACAGAAAGTTCATATACTTACGCCAAGAATGTGACTTCGAACTTGAGTCCACCAGCACCAGAACCATAGTTAACATTCGAGCGAAATCCAAGCAAAATTGAAGGGTTTCCAGTGTATTTTGTTCCATCAGGAACGTTGACGGCTGTGCCACAAAGTCTATGAAAATATAAAGGGTTAGTATTTCAGGGTTAGTTTCTATTTTGCTAGGGGAGAGAGGGTCACTCTCCTCGTTGCTTTCGGTTATCCCGTCTGTCTGTAATCTGGCCTTTTTATGGCACTTGAGCATATCCAAACTTGAGCTATCCCAATCTGTTTTGTATTTATTTATTGATTCTTTGTCATTTTGGATTAATTAAACCTTATAATTATGCCATCAAGCTCCGTTTTGCTGTGAGCAAGGCTGCTGCTCCTATAATAAATACTGTAAACCTGCAATCCAACGAAGTAATTGTTACAAGAATAACACGAAAATTCAACACATATACAATATAACACACAAATACCATGAAACATATTTTAAGCCGACTATGTATTATTACGCTAAGGTGGATGCTAGAGTTTAGAAATATTTTCGTAGGCGGGAATTTCTTCAGATGTTGACTGTTATCATTCGTGATAGCCACCCCTAGGAATTTAATCTTTGGTTGTATGGATGAGATTTTTTCTCCATTTTGGATTGAGAGTTGAATTATTTCCAGAGCGAATTTTAAAGATGATTGATTGGTCGAAAATTAGAAAGGGAAAAGTTTCTTGGGGTTCTGCAACTATGCAGATTCTTGCGGAGAGATTAGGATCGATAAGATTTTCTTTAGCTAGGTAGATTTCTGGAACGAATAATCACTTTCTTTCAGCAAAATCCATATATCTACACTCGAGCAAAATCAACGAAAACAAGAAGAATTATGGAAGATTGCTTTGTTTTGTATTTTCTTCTTGAATTCATTTGAATCGCAAAGGCCCTCGGGCTTTAAAGGACACCTGAATGAAGAGTACCAAGTATCATCCCTATTTGCATGACTTCCGTTAAAATTGACCCAATCCAAATACGAAATAGTGTTTCCAAGCTATGATTTTTGCTCCATTTTGCATCTGTCCTTATTTCAGTACCGAACAACTTTAGAAATGAGCATCTGTCTCCAATCAATCCTTCTTCTGGAATATTTTTTAACCAGTTAAGCCCAAAGGTATATCTAGGAGAAATTCCAATATGATCTGGCCAGCGCTGTACAAGATTTGAATCAATTGCGCTTTTTGTCTTGGAGTCTACATGTGCAAATCCCCGGAAACGAACTACTATTTTGAAAACCTCACGCTCAGGAGAAGAATGCTCTTTGTGGCCATGTCTGTAAAAGCATTCTCCATGGTGTTTTCAAGTATGGTTTCATTGGTCAGGTGTCCTCTAAGCAATACATCATAAGATCTAGACGGCGAAAGTGCCGCTGTTCTGATGCAGTTCTCGTGCATTACAGCTTATACTTTGAAAAGTTGGCAAACCACAGCTCAAATAGCATTTTGTAGGTCGTGGTTTGCAGACGGGAATGAAAAGCTTCTTCCGTGGCATTCTGGGTCGGTACTCACGGTCCAATATCAGAGCCGCCGTAGATGTCCTTGGTCGCAACGGTCATTGACTCGAAGTAGCAGCCGTAAGTTGCATCCTTGTATGCTTTAAACGCAGAGACCGTTATTTGAGAGATCTTGCAAGCTGGAGCTTCGATGTACCAGGTACAGTCCAAACCGGCAGAACGAGCTCCACCCATGCCTGGTACTGAGAAATTTCCAGCGGAGGTGATTCTTCCACCGCAAGTTGGAGGAGCTGAAAATGAGAATTCCGGTTCATTTCGCTATTTCTTCCAAAGGGGTTCATCGTTGAGCCTCTCATAATATTTTGGGTTCTTCCATATAAAAGCTGCAAGGCCATCGTGCAGGAAAAACGATTTTGACACCAAATTACGTACTTATTAGATACTTATACTTATTAGATCACTATATGCTCTTACATTAAGTGTCCTTACACTTGGAAATAGGAAATATTAAATCATTATAAGTTTTGTTTTGTTTTCTGTTGTGAAAGTATTAAAAAAAATTACCATTCCTTCGACGCCATAGCCTGTCCAGAATATCGTGAGGAAGAACTAAGTGCAAACACGCAAACGATAATAGTTTAATTCGAATTTATATTATTTAAATTAATCTTTACGCTCTGCTCTCTGTACTAGACTTGATGTTAGTTATTCTTTCATGCCATTCCAACCGAGTATTAGGTGACGTTAAAAGTAACGTACCTCTACTGCACTTAGTTTTGTTGTGAACTGGGAGGGGCAAGAGCGGTTTCCGAATTCACCATAACCCAGGTCAGAGTAACCATGCAGCTTAGTTCCTGCCAGTTTCCCAATGATAGTCAACATCATCAACGTTTAACAAAACTGCCAGGATAGTTTTTGAATTGAAATAACGTATGGAGCTGTTGTAGATGAAATTAAGTTATGGAAGAGAATGCCAGTTTCTTCCATTTTGGTCAATATCTCACGGACCCACAAGCAACCGAAACAAGAAAGTAGACGGAGTGCATGAGTATAGCCTACTCTTTATTAGCCTACTGCAAAAATTGTAAATATGATGGAAGGTGATAATTTGGCGAGGGCGAAAAAAATAGCGTATGCACTTAGAGCGCTGAACTGGTATAATGCCGAATGAGAAAGTAAACAAGGTAATACTCACGATAGACTGGCAAACTGGAAGCCGTCTTTGTTCCGCAGTCTGCACCGCTTGTTCCGTCCGGACAAACGCACGTGCAGGCTGACGTAATGTAGCCAAAGTTCTTGCAGGCTGGTGCGGTAGCACCGCATTTGGTCTTCCAAGTGTCTAGGATGGATTATAGCTCATTAACATATGTCTCTTCGAATCAGAACTTGGGGCATACAATGCAGTTATGAACATTCAGCGTCTGGTGTAGGGGTAAAGCTGCTTCACCTAATATGATAACAAAGATAGCAAAAATTGTTTTATTTTTAATTAATACTCTGGAAAGCTTCCTCCTCATGTCCTTGTGAAAACCTGGAATGTTTAACCCTAATCCAGTGCTCAGATTTTGCTTCAAATAAACCCACCCTCTAATGTGATCCAGATCTAAGATGAAGAAAGATTTAATGCATCAAACATTCTTGTACAGCATAGCGCACATTTCATGCGAGAAAGAAAAGACATTCGGTGTATTTCTTAAGGGATCAGTCATTTGCAAGTTGACTTCGTAAGCTCATAAATTTGCCATTGCTAGTTACTCTCAGATTATTGGTTAAGCTCGTGGAAGGATTTTAGGAATTCCGGCATGGCGAATCGAAAGAAAAGAGTGACAGGGATTTAGAGACTCGGCAATGAACAGGCCGAAAGAAAGTCAGAACCGCATGTGCGGTTCTGACATTGCTTATGAAACTTTAATGGAAGAAAAGTTTACACGTACCAAGAAACAGTTTGATGATAAACTGTGTACTTTGAGTCGGCTATGAAGTAAGCTATAGTATTAGTAATTTTAAGGTCTTCTCCGGTGCTACTAAGTCAATGTAAAAGCAAATAGCCTAAGGGCGATAACACAGGCGATAATTCAAGATGCAAGTGTTACCCTTTTGGATGTTTCCTCATCACTTTCAAAAATTATGGACAACAGGGCCCAACCAGCGCACGACGTCGTCCACTGCTTCCTGATCGAAGATTGAAGATTAAGTATCTTTTTCTGTGTGTTTATGTATTTTCTTTATTTTCTTCATTTACTCCGCCTTTTCAAAATGACGGGTCATAAATAAATTACTTAATTACTTACTTACTTACAGAGGAAGCGATCCCTATGCGATGTTCCAAAAAATATTTCGGGCCTGTTTTTATTTTCACCCATCCTCACTGCCAGACATTCCTTCCTCAACCTCCTCCTCTCAAGAATCTAGCCATCTTTTTTGTTTGTTTAAGTACTTTTAACAAACATTTGTGATGTAGTGTTCATGTTTTAACCATGGGGCTGGGGGCTAGATTTAGGAGGAGAACAAATCTTCTACCTCAGATCCCCTTCGTTGCTAATGATTAGGTTTCAGTAGCACAGCGCAAAGCAATAACCCCAATTTCAGGTTAGTTCGAAAACTGGTTTAATATTACCCAAAAAGAGTAATGAAATTTCGAGTAGCACATTTCACAATGCGACTTAAACCATCTGAAAATGGGGGCCCAGAATTAATCTTTTCCATATTTTTTTTTTATCTAGGTAATTTTAACATAGTCTGTTCAATTTTCTTCTTCTTATAACGTTCTCTTCTTCTTTTTTTCTGTCCATGCCTTGTGCTTTCTGATGGGTGATACAAATTTTATTAGGTTATTGAATGAATGAATGAATTTTTTACGTGATTTAGCCTTACGGCATTTCACAACTAACAAAGGAACAAAACTCTAAATCTAAAATAAAAAGACAAATCACATAATTTTTTAAAAACAACTAATCAAAAGAAAAAGAAAAACCCCTAAATAATACACAAAGTGAATTCCATTATCAAACACAAAACACGTATTTTTAAATCAAATCATTCCAAATTCGAATGTTATACTATTAACTTAACAGTACCTATGTCTCCTGCTGAAATGCTACAACTTTTTGTCACTTTTGTCATCGGTCTGACCGATGATTACCGATAAAATAGAAAAAACGAGATTTTTGTGTTTTTTTTTTTTTTTTTTTTTAACCTTATATTTGATTACCAATTGAGATTAGGATTCCAACAAATCGGCTATGGAGATGATAAGAGTATAAATTGGAGGAACCTGACAATATTCAGTTGAGAATTTTAATTTCCTGGGTCGAAGCGAAAGTCAAATTTCCGTAAGCTTTACTTACCAATGCATCCAAACGCAGTATTTGCTGCAAGCGCATCATAGTGGCTTACTGGATTGTTCGTCCTTAAAAGGTATAGTAGTGATGGATCCTTAGGCATAACGGTTGCTTTGTCAGAAGAAATGGAGAATATCTGGAAGAAATGCGAATGTAAATCGTCCTGTTATTTCATGTTGTTCGGAAGCGATCTGATTTTCCTTTCTTGATTATCTTACGACGGCCAGGGGCTCTAAGTCACCAGCCGTCTTAGGACTGATGGTTGGGTTTTTTTGTTTGTCTTTTTTCTCAGAACTCTTGATGACGATACAAAATTAACTGATTGCACGTACGTGCGAACTCTTTCCAAATTTTTGAATACTCAGATTGACTGAAGTTATGGTCATCCTCATCTCTCGTGTGACGTTTACAGATACGCTGACCCTATGAAGATTTCATGTCCTCCGTCAAATAGACATCTTCAGCCCCCCCCCCCTCTCCCCTTAACAGAAAGCACACTGTGCCGTTTGTCCAAACTCTCTCATCCTCAAGGGATTGAACAAGGTGCCCTGATCATGACCCTGATGGTGTTTCCTGTCTGTGAACTGATAGTTTTATAGCAGTCCGTCTGGCGATCTTGTTGTTGTTCGAGTCCATCAGGAAGGGAAGTCCCACATAAAGAATTTTGTTCCTCAGCTGAGCCTGGACATTTCTAAGACTGGGCTTCAACCGACCGGGGAGGCAGAAGTTAACTTACATTCCAGTAGTAGTGCATCACTGAGAGGTAGTTGTAGGGTACTCCGAAGTTGTTCGAGTTCTCTTTGTAGAAGTTGTTTTCCATACCAGGTATTATATTCTTGTCGAGCGAAACAATGTAGTCATCGCGATCAGAGCGTTGATTCTCGTGGCCGAAGCCAAGGGCGTGGCCAACCTCGTGGGCAATTACGTTAGCCTAGAAACCAAGTTATATCAATTAAGAAAGTGGTGAAAAAGATTTATTGGCAGTCTGTTAACTAAGTAGCTCGTCGTTCCAGTGTCCCGCTACTGGCGTACAGTTTCAGCATTCCATTCAAAATCCAAGAAAACAAATCAGATCTTTTGCCTTAGCTCTTATAGTGTCTATCCACTGAAAGCACAAACCGCGCAATGTTGACTAACATCACCCATCACCCACAACATGAGTTGCGTTTTTGCAGATACCATAGTATCTGATACCACCTGGGTAGTGGATTTGCATCATGTCTTTTTTGCAGTTGGTGTACGTGGTATTGTTGTGTCGGTCTCTATGTCAAGTGCTTAACTAACTATATGTACATACCGAAGTGAACGTAATCCTTTGGTACTTCGTAGAATCTAACTGCACAAATGAAGACTCAGAACTAAACAACATCCTGTTAAACTGAAGTCCACGTCAGCTGGATATTGCTAAATTCCATACTACGTCGACATCAGATAGTTTCCGGTCAGGAAGCTAAATTGTATGTTACGTCAGGACCTTCACTTGTGCAGTTAGGAGTATATAAGCTCTTTCCAGTCTTAGCGCTGGGTCTTCGTCTTTCGTCATTCATATTTTGTAAGTCACACATGACTTAGTCTATTATAGTTATCGATCGTGATATTATTTACCCGGATTGGGATTGCCTTTATAAAGAGTAAGTCAGAAATAAAACCACTATATGTTAACGTAAACCTTGTCTACTATCGCCCTTACTTACCCGCCGCCTTACACGCTACGGTTACGCTACCTCAAGTTATAGGCTACTACCGAGCGTAGTTACCCTACGCTCCATCGCCAGTTACAACAGTGGTGACAAGCGGTTTTAGGGTTGAAACGTAGTGGACGGGTATTACGATAGCATACAGACTGTCCGACTGACAAAATGACTGACGGAATTACCGAAGAGACGAAAAGGACATTGGAGTGCCATGTCCTCCAGACGGAACTGGTAAGACAAATGCCGGAGTATGACGGCACAGGGGATGTAGACTCCTTTGTCACATCCGTTAAAAATTTCCTGAGTATTGCGGGAATAACAGAAACAGAAAGGTTGAGACAAATGATGTACCTGAGATTGCGAGGGACCGCAATTTCGTTTCTGGACACATTGGAGGGAGAGGATTTTGCAACACCGAAAGATCTTTTAGACAGATTGAAAGTTCGATTTGCAAATACCAGCCAAAAAAGTAAACTGAAGTACGAGATTGTGCATTTAAGAGCGGATGAAAGTATAAGAAATTATGCGGACCGTGTGACCCTAATGACCATTGAAAAGCTAGGAAAACCTACGGGGCCAAATGACCAATTCACGAGGGCGGTCTTCGAAAATTTTAAGAACGGCCTGGGACCGAAACTGCTGCGCCTGGTGCTTTCCAAGCAGCCACCCGACTTGGAAGCGGCACTAAAACTGATCGAGCACGAACTGACTATTGACGAGGTAGTAAAAGCCCAGCAACGGTTGACAATTAGTGCAGTTTCTGAAGAGGGAGAGATTGCTGCGGTAACTAGTACCTTCCAGACTGCGTCAGGACAAAGAGGAGTATCCTTCGCGGACGTAGTTAGGGATCAAGTTAGGAGCACGTTCAGCTCACCAAGGCAGCATGAATCACCCGCACAGCAAACAAACGAATGGGGATACCGTCAACATGACGCGTTTAGGGGAAGATCTAACTCAAGAACAATCCGCTGCTATGCGTGCTCACGAATTGGCCACATAGCTAGATACTGTGGAAGCGTAGAAAATTTTCACCCCCAAGGGCGCAATTTCCAGAGACCTCCCTTTTCCCCCCCTTCATCTAACGCCCGAGGGCGCACCTTCCAGAGGAGCTTCCCCCCAAACAGATTCCCCCAACGACCTTATAACCGATCTCAAAATAGTTCACGTGAGAATTTAAACGACGACAGTCGGCTTTGAAGGGGCGCAAAGTCGGCTACTCTGCAGGTTACCGTATTAGTAAGCCCCCTGCATATTTCAGATTGAATGAAGTGAATAGTAGATATGAGAGTTTTTCTAGCCTCCCTATTTTGAACGGTTTCAGTACATTTGATGTAAATTTTTCGGGATTAGTCGACACGGGCGCTCAGCAAAATATTCTTAACAGTAGCGTTTTTGAAAAATTACCATATAATGCCAGAAATGCAGCCAGACCGGCACAATCAAGGCTCTCAAGCGTGACCGGACATGACCTTGACGCAAGGTATGAAATAAAGCTACCAGTAAAATACCAAGGAACAACATACCAAGTGCCGTTCGTCGTTTGCAAATATCTGCCGTACCAAGCGATCCTCGGAATGCCTTTCCTCAGCAAAAATAGAATGTTAATTGACGCCGAGCACAAAACGCTGACTTGCAAAACAGTACGCGAGCGTAGTAGATATCATGACCCAGCCCAAGACCGGCCATTCACGAAAGCACATGGAGAGAATATGAGACGGACCCAAACAAACGGACATAACTACGACAGACGAAACGTAAACTACGTTCGGACAGAGCTCCACGAAAACGAAACTAGAGGGAACGACCCGCCAATCCGGCCGAGTCCCCCATTAAGATATGAAGACCGAGAAACTTACCAAATGCACACAGAGACTCAGAGACCAATCCAACAAAAAATTCAAGCCCCAAGAAAGAAAGATGACAAAGCAGTAACCATATGGAAGGCGACAGTGGCGCCACACTCCTACGAAAGGTTACAGATCGTCCTTACGACTGATGATGATAGCGAAATAGAAGGGACTGTACGACTACTGGCAGTCGAAGGCGCTTGGACTGGAGCTCTAAGCATTGATGAGCAAATAACAGCAGCTAGCGAAGGAATAGCACACATCATAGTATTCAACCCGACGGGAGATGCGATACGGATTCCAAAGAAGACCTTGATCGCTCGATACGAAGTACTCATTGACACAGATATACAGACCGTACAACCCGGCCAACAGATAAACGGGATACAATTTTCCGACGATAGAAGTACCGGAAAAACACCAAGAATGCCGGAATACCCGATGAAGAAGCCGGAGTTCTTCGCTCAGTTCAAGCTGGGTCACTTGACAGAAGAAAATTTCAAGAAGGAAGTACAGAGCACACTATGGGAGTTCAGAGATACTTTCAGCACGGATGACGAGGATTTCGGTCACACAGACCTAATCGAGATGCAGATCGACACCGGAGACAGCGCCCCCATAGCTCAAGCCCCATACAGGACACCCTGGAACTTGAGACCATTTCTGAGGGAAGAAATCGACAAGCTGGCGAGGCAAGGTATCATCTACCCATGTGACAGCCCGTGGGCAAGTCCAGTTGTCATCGTAAAGAAGAAGAGTGGGCCAGGACAACCGGAGCAACATCGGCTATGCATAGATTTCAGAAAGCTCAACTCGGTAACGAAGAAAAATAACTTCCGAGTCCCGAATCTGAACGAATGCCTCGACTGCATACCACCTGACAGCAAATTCTTCACCTCCGTGGACCAAACGGGAGCTTACCATGCAGTACCAGTCAAAGAGGAGGATCAGCCGAAAACAGCATTCATCACCGCAGACGGCGCAACTTATGCCTACCGTAGAATGCCTTTCGGCCTCGCAAACAGCCCTGCAGTGTATCAGCGCCTCGTCTACACACTATTCAAGGATAAGCAGTACAAGTCCCTAATCTGCTTCTTGGACGACCTGCTTGCATGGGCTAGAACACAGAAAGAAGCTTTGGAAATTCTGCGATTAATACTAACAAGATTCAGACTGGCGGGCTTAAAACTAAAGCCAAAGAAGTGCCGCATACTAGTGCCTTCCACAGTATTTTTGGGCCACGTTATAGGAGAAGGATGCGTTCGGCCGGATCCGGATAAGATAAAATCCGTCGAAGAAATGAAGCCACCCAGAAATCTGAAGGAACTCCGGGGAATAATTGGACTTTTCTCATGGTTCAGGAAATTTATCCGGGACTTCGCAGACCACTGTCGTCCGCTAGTAACCCTCACCAAGAAAAGCAACACCCCATTCAGGTTCACAGAAGAAGCGAGAAAGGCAATGGAATTTCTTAAAGGGGAACTGACATCAGAACCAATCCTGATTCTACCAGACCTCAACGAGAAAATGATACTGTCGGTAGATGCAAGCCAGACTGGGATCGGCGGAATGCTCGGACAGTATAGGGATGGCCGACTACACCCTATCCACTACGGAAGCCGAGCCCTAACGGACAGCGAGACCCGTTATTCTACAGTTGAAAGAGAACTACTTTCAATAGTTCACTTCACGCACCACTTCCGCGCTTATCTTCAAGGGAAAAAGTTTCTGTTGAGGACAGACCAAAGATCTCTACAATACCTCAAGACGATGAAAGAGCCGCAAAGCAACCCTAACAGCCGGCTAAGCAGATGGATCCTGAAACTACTATCCTTTGACTTCGACATCGAATACATACAAGGGAAGTCCAACATAGTCCCTGATTGGCTAAGCCGGAAATACGAAGTCAACACCGTTAAAGCACCAACGACAGCCGGAAGAACCGACCAAAAACCTTCAGGAGTCTTATCTCCTCGGAACATCGCGGAATACCAGAAGAAGGACGGACTCTGCGTAGCACTTAAAGAATACTTCCTCGAAGAAGAACCACTTGGGATGGACTACCGGAAGTACATGAAAGAAATCGATAACTTCACCTATAACGTCGACACAGATCTAGTTTGCCGACTCGTATGTCCTGGACAAACCTACCGGAAAAAGGATGTGAAAATGGTACCAGTTATACCAGAAGCACTCGAGGGTGAATGCCTGAAATACTGCCATGATGTACTTAGCGCCCACTTTGGCACTATGAAGACACTAGCCATGGTCAGGGAGAACTTCTACTTACCACAAGCAACAGAGAAAGTAAAGAATTTTGTGGGTACTTGTGAAGCATGCGCACGTCGAAAAACTCCACCCTACACTTGGACGGCGCCACTTGGTACATTCCCGATTGCGAAGCACCCGATGGACATTCTGAGCATAGACCTCGTCGGACCCCTCCCAACAAGTACCAGCGGATATACCTACATACTCTCAGCGATAGACAATTTTACTTCGTACTGCTGGGCCATTCCGCTAAGAGATATAACATCGGAAACTGTATGCAGAGCGCTCACAGACCTATTCTTGACTTTCGGGAAGCCAAACACTGTGATGAGCGACAGAGGAGCCCAACTTATATCAAAACTATCAATGGAAGTAGCCAAACTGATGGGCATAGCACGATGGAAGACTTCAGCCTACCGACCCTGCTCAAACGGTAAAATTGAGCAAGTTCACAGACAGTTCAACAAAATACTGGGAATTACAACCAAAGATGACAGGCTTTCATGGGAAAAGCAGCTACCATACCTCTGCCACAGCATCAACACAGCCTATTCCGCAGTGACGGGTGATAACAGTTTCTTCTTGATGTTTGGCAGAGACAGCGCCCTTCCCAGGACAGATATCATCGAAGAAGAGCCACAGACCCATCAAGGCTACAAGACAGAACTCATTACAAGGATGAAAAGTGCATACGCCGAGGTCGAGAAACACCTTACACAGGCAAAAATACAACAAAAGGAATTCTACGATAGGAAGGCAAAACACTTCAAGAAATACGAAGTGGGAGACATCGTGTGGCTGAAACAAGAACCAAAAGGCGCCGGGAAAAAACTAGAGGATAAATACACAGGACCATGGAGAATAACAGAACGGCTCCCAAATGACGTAACCTACAAGCTACACCACATCGAAGAGGCAAAAAGGGATACTGTGGCACACATGGACAGAATGAAACCCGCAGTATTTAGAAACCCCTGGCAAGCCACCCCACTGTCGGATTCTAGCAGCAGCGATTCAGAAAACGAGGAAGAAGAGGACAATTACGCTGATCCGAAGGCGAACCCTTTATCTCGATTGCGCCCATTCCACTGGCGCTACGATGATGACAGCTCAGACGAAGAAGACGCCCTTAAAGAATATCTACAGTCAACAAACGAGGGGCCCGGAACAATAAGTACGGGGGTGCAAACGACAACAGAACTAAATCCAAGCGCCCCGCCATTCCGACCACTATTGCCGACACTTGAAGAAGAAATCTCAGAAGAAGAAGACGAAGAGGAAGAAAGATCCCTTCAAATTTTCCACCCGTGGGGAAAATCCACCCCAGCACCACCGAGGATAAATCCTACAGATACAGTGGAGCCGGTCAGCCCAATAGAACACGACAGGATAAGATACACAGACCCCTTTCAACCCACCCCCGTGAGGAAAGAAAAAGAAAGAAGGGGCTGGCTACCCAAGATACCTAGAGATGGGTTACAACATATATCAGTATCGGATATATACCAGGACAAGAAGAAAAAGTCCGGCAAAGAATGGTCATGGATAGATTTCGTACCTGACCCTCTAGAAGATTTAACTGGTGGACCAATGACGAGTCGGTGGGGACGCAGGAGCCCACGAAAATACAGTTCTGGCAGCTCAGCAGACAGCGAGTCTCCCAAGGTGCCGCCAGCGACGCCCACACGGGGCCATACGAATGAGAATGAACCTGGAGGTTCCGGAATGAGACGTGAACCTTCAAGAACAATCCAAGGAGGGATTGTACCTCTCAAAGAAGAGGTAGACGTCTTCGACATTTGGGGCGACATACCCCCACTCGAAGGACAAGCAGGGGATTTACTGGAAGAAACCCTACGAATTGCTGGACCACCCCCTTTGAGCGGGAAAGGAATCGCTGGTCCTAGCACGGCAGCAGCTATGAAGGAAAATAAGGAGAAAACAAAGAAGGCACACGAAAAAAAACTGTTGAGATTTGATTTGCTGACGAGGAGGCCGACAAACAAACGAGAAACAAAAAATTCAGAAGCACAGACCGCAAACCAAGGGAGCTACGTAACAAGGTCAGGGAGGGAGTCTAGGCCAACACAATTTTATCCGTCGGGCAAATAAAAAAAAAAAAAAAAAAAGATAAAAGGATGGGACGAGGAAACACTGAGAATTAAGAATAACTTGGTACACGGGCAGGGGAAGGTACACCCCCCCCCCTCCCCCGCGGTAACCCGACAGGAAACAAGAGAAAAATAATTACCTTAACACTCCTGCAGATCCAGCATCCAGAAGTTCCCCAACAGAAGAGCATCCTTACTCATATTATTTACACTATTCACAATATTGTTCACATAAAAAACCAAATTAAATGTCCCGAAAGAAAACGACCCGGCCATCGGTCTGGACCCGAACACAGATGGTCTGGGGTCGATTTGGGACCGAAGGAGAAACGATAGGAGTTAAAGGCGGCATGACCTCTACTGGCGCCTCGTATTTGACCACTGCCGTCGAGGTCGATGGGACCGGATCTGAGGTTGACGGCACTGGTTGGAGTAAAGTGGAAGAAGACACCGCAGGAACCGCGCCGCGGACTTCCGTGACAAGTGGGACGGGGGCGGGCCGTTTCCGAGCTATGGACCCCCTGGTCGCGGGGCCAGCGGCGGAGGCACCCAACATGGCCTCAGCAAACAGTTGAGATGCCGTCAGGTTGGCCCTTTCAGCCACCGCGTCCGGAGCCCATGAATACGGGTCGCTAGCGTTGACGAAACGTTGGGAGGCCCGCAAAAGCCGCCCGAGCCCTTCCCTCATACGGAGGCCCTCGGCCTCCATCAAATCAGCTCGTGTTTTTTGAGCACTATCGGCTGTCTCGGCTTGCAAATTGGCAAGCCGATGACTCAAACGGCGATTCTCTCGCTGAAGAGACTCGACTTGTCCCTTCAATGCGGTCTCAACCGACCGCAAAGAAGCAGTCAAAGTCGCGAACTCCTCGGCCGTGAACATCTTCTCGGCATTCATGGTAGAAAAAAAATTCAAGCAACACACTTCAACACACTTCAAGCAACTACAAAACAAAACTGACAAATCCTTGGGAATCAGATACGTAAACGCAAATTTCGAACAGGAAGTCAATCTGCTGATTTCTTTTCCAGGAGGATGTTAACCTGGAAGTCCCAGATCAGCATTTTGGTTCTACTTCGCATAATAAATTTGACACCTTCCGCCGGAACAAAGGTAAATCACGGATTGATTTTCACACAAAACGGAGAACTTGCTCTATCGACGATATCTTGGAAGATTTTCTTGCGACTTGATGGTGACCCCCTAAATCAGTTGGAATTCGAGATTTCAAAAGTAAGAAGTGCACTAAGCCCCTTGAAAAATGAACTCACAAAAATGGCAGGGACAGCGATTATCCATAGGCACGGGAACGTACATGTCGGACCCGAAAATAGCAGTCTGGAGAGTATCATGACGAAGCGACTTTCAATTTTATTCGACTTATACGAAAGCGAATGTGCGAAAATTCAGGACGTAGTAAAAAGGATTCAAATCACTTTTTTCAGGAAAGGGTCAAATCTAGACCGAACGAAAAGGGAAGCCGGGATTTTCCCATTCGCCGGGCAAGTAATAAGCAAAATATTCTCTCTAGCAACTGACGACGAAATAAAGACTTTACGGGACTCAGTACTTGACTTACAATCAGTGACAAACAGCACTCTTCACATACAAAAAATGTTTACGAGTATATCCAGCAAGCAAAGCGAGAGACTGGAGTCTTTAACCCAGCAAGTTCGAACGACAGCGACAAACTTGGAGGAATTACGCGTGGAAACCTACCAATTAGGTTCTCTGAACGCCCTAATGACCACTTCACTCGAAATCATCTCAGCATCCCTCCTAAATATCGCCACAGACCTCAGTAAAATAGAACTTGCCCTCCTCAGCCTTTTGAATGGCAAACTCAGCACGGATTTTATTAGCCCTCAGACATTATTTGAAATTCTTTCCGAAATAAATCAGAAGATCCCCTACGGCATACGCCTCCCTATCCCTTTATCCCGTGATAGCATGCTCCTCTATTATTTGAGAATGAAGACTAACCTCGTAGTAGTCGACCGACACCTCTTTTCGGTGTTATTAATACCGTTAGTGGACCCAGCACAAAAGTTCAAATTATTCACGATAAACAGTTTGCCAACCCCTGTCGGACAAACCAAAGTCATGATAAGTATTAAACCCCCCACTGAAATGCTACTAGTAAGCGAAGACGAGCAACAATACGCACCGTTCTCAGAGAGGGATTTTGCCTCATGTTTTGAATTCCCCGTTGTAGTCTGTCAAGCAAATTTCCCCGTATACAACAGAAACCGCCCGAATTGTCTGGCCCAAGCCTACTTTGAAGTTGGTAACGAACTACCCCTTTCCTGCACAGGCACAATCTCAGAAAAAACAGAAGAAACCTTCATAAGGTTAAACGGCGAAAGTTGGGCATTTAGCGTCCCCACAGAAACAAAAATTTCGGTCGTTTGCCACAATGCAACAGATAACATAAAACCAGTGCTTGAAATGCGCAGCAAAGTCACTGGAATCGGACTAATACGAGTTCCGCAAGGTTGTTATCTAACAACAAGCACAACTAGGATAACAACCCCATTCGTAACCACAACCGTCAAAGACCTCACCCCCCAAATTCACCGGTTCCCGAACCTAAACACTACACTCTTTGGCTCCCAAAATTGGACAAATCTCTTTACCGGAAACAACCGCACTAAAACGGGAGAAACGACAAAGGCGCTGGATACTTCGCTCGAAAAAGTGCGAGATGCCATAGACAACCAGATTCCGATTTTGACGAAAGAATCGGAAAGACTGAAGTACTATGCTGAAAAAATGAACCCTTTCCCAAGTAACGCGATAACCTTAGGTGTCGGATTGTCCCTATTGGTGTTTCTATCTATTGTGATAAAACTCATCCGTAGATACATCCCTTGCTCCCTGGCTAAACCACGACGCCCAGCAGACCTTGAACTTCAGGGACACTAGAGCTCCCTCCCAATATCGTTACAGTTATATATTCCAAATCCCCTTCCTCTTTATGTAAATGTTTGAAGTCTTCTGGGAGAGTCAGATTTCAGGGACCAAGTGAGGGATTTCGGACGCCAATTGTAAAAATTGAGCGGAAATGGGCTGGCTAGGAAGATTAACAAGTCAGCAAGTCACAAATTCGAAATTAGTACCAACTCGATAGCACATCCGGACACCTATTATAAAAGACCAGTAGCGTAAGACAAACTAGTTAGTCATCATTAGTGAGCAAATGGATACCTTACCAAATTCAGTCATGGTAATCCACAGTTTTTTTCATCAGGTATTAGAAAGAGGGGAGGTACTTGACACGGAAGAAGCATGTAGATTCGGATACAACATGGGCTGTTTAGCTAAAGAAAAATTGAGAACTCAATTTCCTTGCACAGTACAGTTAGAGTGGCCAAGGGACCCTAACAATTTCATTAAGAACGCTATGGAAGCGTCAGGAATTAGCCCAGAAACCATCAAGAAATGTTTCCCAAAAGAATTCACTTTCAGGATAAGCGCGCAAAATGTGCGGGTACGCAGGCCCCTTGTCAGGGGAAGACAGTGGACTTTAAATGGGAAGATGTGTCCGACCACTGCAATGGCGAGTGGAATAGATTTCTTCTTAGCACTTTCGGAAGAGGGGCCACGATTTCCGTGCAACCAAACACAAAAATCAGAATATTTAACTCGTTTGAGAACCAAAATTCTAGCCAGCATGGAAGAAGGACCAACATGCAAACTATCCGTCTATTATGTCGGAAGCCAATACGCGAATTCCCGTTATAGTAGGCTGGCAAAGAAACCATTGAAAACTAAACAGCCAAACCTAGATCCTAGGGATATGAGCAAAGTAGGTCCACCAAGTCCGGTGGCACAGCCACCAATGCCGGGCCATATGCCCGGCATCGGGAAGGTAACTGATGAGATTGCGCTACCCGCAAGGATAATTGGACCTCAATCACAAATGCCGGGGCAAATACCCAGCACCAGTGGGGTAGCGGGAGGAGCAACAGGGGAGGAGAGCTCCTCCGTAGAAGAGGAAGTCCCCATCGATCTTGAATGGTGGGAAACTTTCATCGCGGACGCCTTTATATAGAGCTATCTCGGGCCCCCCCCCCCAAACAAAAAATGCGACAAACAACAGGGTTCGTTTGCCGTATCGTGTTCCCACGCCCTGGGATATTCGCCTCTGAGCCCTGAAAACCTTGACATAGAGACACCTTAACCTTTGTCTGTTTCGCACATGTATTTTTGCGTAGCGTAGAAATTTTTGTAGTGTTGTGTAACAGGAATCCGTTAGCGCGGGATTGAACTTGACTAGAAAAGTCTTGACATTGCAACTCTGCACATTTAGCAGACGCTATCACTGCTGAAAAAACAGAATATTTACTCATGCTGCATAAGCAGAATTTTCCATCAGTTTAGTTCCGCGCCAATGAACTCACAAGTCCAATTGTTCGCAGTAGGCAAGCGCCATGCTTCCATACCCAAATTGCTTTCCAAAAGGAACATATTTCTGCTGAAAAAATGTTTCAGGTAGTCATTTACTACACCGGCGACGAGCTACAAATCCCGTATCCGAACGTCGCAACGCCAAGGGGAAACCACGATAACATCTTCGGAGGACTGTGAGCCAAACACAGGCTCTCGACAACAACACAGCAGAAGCTCAGGAAAGGAGGAACTTCGAGATACGACGGCGACCCCGCAAATCGGCAATGAAACAACAGAGAACTATCTATCACATTTTTCCCACCATACGGGGAAACGACGAAGCCGACATCAAATTGCGTGCGGTCCATGAACCATCTATGAACTATCCAAGCCTGTCGTTGAAGTTCCAACATGAATATCTCCTGAATGTGAGCTGGTTGCTACAAACAACAACAGCAACAACATCTGTGACAATTCAAGACTGTGTCCTCGAAGATCGAAAGCAAGTGAGTTAAAATGAAAGTGAGTTAGGTCGTGGTAGGCGGTTGCGATGTGAAGATGCGAGACGCGTAGTGAGTTAGTTGGACTTAAAGCACAACTGAACTGTTCCCGACTGTTCCAATTTATGAACAAATGAAGAACATTTGAGCTAAAGGTGAACCCCAGGAGCATCAACTTTTTTTGGACTTACGGAAAGCGAACTATCTCCCCGCAGGACTAAGAACTGCAAGGTGGATGGGGAAGTTATAGGAGTGAGAATGACCATCAAAACCTTAAAGACTTGCTGTGGAAGAAACATGGTCGTTAACCTGGATAAACAGAAACCACTCCAGCGGACTGAGCGCGGCTAGGTAGCTAAGAAAGGAAGAAACTGTGAGTCATAGTTTAAATTTTTTTTGTAGAATAGGGTGTACAATTTTAGGCGAGAGTCGAGCAATCCTGCGGAGGACTTGACAATCCATCCGCCTGGACTCGTTGTCCTTTTATGTATGTATTCGGGATTAGGTTAAGCTAGGTTGCATTAGTGTTAGGACCCATATAATCTCAAACATTTTAAATACTTACATTTCCCATAATAACTGCATACTATTCAAAGCATATTTTTGCTTTCGTGCTTTTCATCTATCTAAGCATATTTTTGCTTTCAGAACTTCCTGTATATATTCATATATACCCATCATAATGCCCATGTTATTCAAAGCAGAATATGTATGGTAGATTGGTATTTCCCCTTCAGCTTCGTGGGATAAGTTAGTTTAGTACTTTAGACCGGGAGGTCTAATTCGTTAAAGGTTAGAGGACTGTTGTGTCGGTCTCTATGTCAAGTGCTTAACTAACTATATGTACATACCGAAGTGAACGTAATCCTTTGGTACTTCGTAGAATCTAACTGCACAAATGAAGACTCAGAACTAAACAACATCCTGTTAAACTGAAGTCCACGTCAGCTGGATATTGCTAAATTCCATACTACGTCGACATCAGATAGTTTCCGGTCAGGAAGCTAAATTGTATGTTACGTCAGGACCTTCACTTGTGCAGTTAGGAGTATATAAGCTCTTTCCAGTCTTAGCGCTGGGTCTTCGTCTTTCGTCATTCATATTTTGTAAGTCACACATGACTTAGTCTATTATAGTTATCGATCGTGATATTATTTACCCGGATTGGGATTGCCTTTATAAAGAGTAAGTCAGAAATAAAACCACTATATGTTAACGTAAACCTTGTCTACTATCGCCCTTACTTACCCGCCGCCTTACACGCTACGGTTACGCTACCTCAAGTTATAGGCTACTACCGAGCGTAGTTACCCTACGCTCCATCGCCAGTTACAACAGTATCTGAATATCAGTTACCACAGTAACTGGCGAGATACCACGGTAACTGCAAAAAAGCCTTTTGGCCGTGGGATCGGATATCATGGTAACTGCAAAAACGATGTTAGACCGTGGTCTAAGATGACATCGTATCTGATACCACGGTAACAGGATTTGAATTTTGTCGTTTCTGCCGTTACCGTGGTATCTGATAATATGGTTGCTTTGAAAAAACGGCATTTGCCGACATTGCCGAAGTCATCCCAAAAGAAATCACAAAAAAGAAAATCACAAGTGCAAAACGTCTTCCCTACGAATTTGACAAAAACCCATGCTCTTGGGCTGGTGATGATGAAAGTGAGATCAGTTTTCAGATACCACGATCAGCTACCCCGGTAAGTGGTCAGATACCACTGTAACTGCAAAAATACTTTTTGACCTGCGAAAACGACTTTAGACGGTGGTATCAGACACAGTGGTATCAGCAAAACGCAACTACTGTCTGGGATTGGTTTGTACAGTCCGCGCCTCCCATGGAACCAGCCACAAGCGACTTGAGAGGCGGTACATATGAGCGTGTTCCACCCTTCCAACAATAGTTACTATTAGTTACTATTTCCGTTCCATCCTCACGAAAAGTTACTACGCTGACCGTTCCAACCTTGTCGGAATAGTAACTAATAGTTACTATTTGCTTACCATGCTCGGGTACGTAGTAAGCGTAGTAACTACGCATCTCTGTAACGTGATTGGTCGGATTCACCCCTGGCGTGAGATCCTGCTGGAAAATAGAAAAATCGTTCCAGCCTTGACGGCAAAAGGCCAGAATTCGTGACGTCATGCGTAGTAACTATGGTAAGTAGGGTGGAACACGCTCTAAATGACAAAAGAATATCGATGGGAATATTAGATTTGGCGGAACATCATGCAAACAACTGTGAAATAAAAAATGAAAATAGACGGACTGGTGGTGGCACTTGTTATTGAAAGTAATATAATTGAACAGTAACAGGTTTCGATTAAGCTTTAAAGGATATCCTCAGGAAAAAAGGAATGTCTAGTTCCATAACTAGATTCATTTTGGTAAGGAAAATCGGCTTAAACTTCTTATTCACTTATCATTCTTAGGACATTCGATTCAAGAAGATAGGGCAAGGCAACAGCTCTGACCATTCTTGACCCTATTATAAATGCTTCCATTTCACGAAGAGGTGAGTTTTTCGAGGTTGACTACGAACCATGAACTACGGTCTGAACTGAACCCCTGTAAAGAAAGGCCGAAGTCTCGCCGAAAAAAAAAATCAGATTCCCACTACGCTCGCTTCCAGTGTGTTTGTTCTGGCCGCACATAAAATTCGCATACGCTTCTACTTCACTGAAATTGCCGTTCATCGAATATACGAAGGAAGAAGGCGGTATTGATCGTTGCTTTGCCGTAGCTCGTCTTTGACGTAAGCCAGTTTGGTAAACTTAGGGGAAGAGGGAACCTACCGAGTCGCAGTTTGGGTCGAGGTTGAGTGGTTGCGCGCCCAAGCGAATCCTTCCGACGTAAGAGCTGCACCCCCCTCCAGAGCCAGGGTTGATAAAAGCCACCCAGTCAGCTCCAGTTCCAGCAGGAAGATTCGGGTCCGTCTTCTGGAAGAACTTCACGCATGTCTTGCTGCTCCACTGTTGCATCGCGTTCATGATGTTCGTAGTTGATACGGTAACTGTAATTGAATCGAGAATGATGGTTGTAATTAATCTTTCCTTTTGTGATGTCTAGGCAGTCGGCCATGGCTGGGAATTGGACATTGGGGTAGTCCTTTGGCAATATTTCAATGGTTATTATGTATTAGTAGAAGAAAATCCACAAACAAACCCACAAATATTATATTTTTAGATTTGTTTGTGTTTGAAATGGAACGGAAATTACAGAACAAATGAAAACCTTCAAGGTTTGATCGGAAGTATACAGAAAAGTTTTCAAAATTGTAAGTTGAGAATGTGTTTGAAATGGAATGGAAATTAGCCTTTTAGTTGTTATGTTAAGTTATTAGTTAAGTTGGTTAAATCAGTTAAAGTTAAATATGTTTGTAGAAGGACGATTAACGTAAGTGTGTATGTCTTCTGTTAAAATACGAAAAATCAGACCAGACGCTGGGCCGGCTTAAAAAAAATACACTTGTTCTGGCTTTATACTAGTTACCCTAGTTCCGAACATGATGCCTATATATAGTTGACTTATCAATTTCTGTTGTGTGAGTTTGGTTAGATACCTATATAAACGGACCTTGAACCTCTATTTGTAAATGACACGCTCAGTATTCCCTCTTTTTTCACCGAGCCCTCTTAAAAAAATTAGTCTTTGTGCTGTTTGATTAGTTCAGTTTAGTTCAGTTTGTTTGTTAACAAAAAGCAAATCATTCACTGTAAACTAACTACACCCTTAGTGAGCATTGCCCGCAACGGGTGACGGTATTCATTCATTTGTCAAGGAAAGAAATACAGGGAAAAAGAAAAGAAAAGAAGAAGAAGGGAACAGAAAAGAAAAAAAAGGAAAATTAATAAAACAAAACATAGTGAACTATCGGTAGAAAAAGTTGGGATCTAACTCGATATTTTGCAATAAGAAACTTTTAATCTTACTATTGAACTCTGGTATGCTATTAGCATTTTTCAAGGTATTTGGCTGATAATTCCATATTTTCGGACCGGTAAATTTGATTGAAAACCAGATGACGTGAGACGTCTCGTTTCTGTAACTAGTTCCAATGACTGCAGAACTTCTGAACCTTAATTCACAGAGGGCGGAATACGACAGAATATCCTGGGTCCGGGGTTCAGCTTAGGAAACTGAGATTTCAGAAGACTTCTTTGAATTTGGTATTTCGGCGTCTAGGGATGGGTCTATAGTGGATCGTTTTTTTCCAGCTTGCCCTACTGTATATTACGGTTATTGTTTTTTTAACTTTAATTATATCAGAGGATTTGCTAAGATTATGTGCACCTCTCCTATTTTTCATCGATTTTTCTTCGACAAATTTCTAGTATAGACCACCAGATATAAACTGAATATGAGGTGGTTTAAGCTGGGCGATGGGTATTGTTCTCAGTGGATCATAGGATTGTCCAGCATATACCATTGGATCTTACCTTTACCAACACATGGTAAATATTGCTTTCTTCTGTAAAATCCTTCAGAGATCAGCACGCAAGTATAAAAAAATTTATAAAGAATGTAAATTGGTTTCTCGGGGTCCTCGTCAGCGACAGCCTGACGAGGACCCTTGCCAAGAAGGGCCGAAATATCGCTGATGAAGAAACGTAGCTGACGTATCCGTTGAAAACATTGTTGGAATAAAACTCACATCGCTGAAATGGCCGAGGAAACGCAGTCACAAGCTGACCCCTCTCAGCTGAGGTTGTTTTCTTTCAAAAAAATTTCCTTTTTTGTCAACAATTTGTAGACAAAGAAAATTCCATAATTCGCAGCATTTGGTTAAAAAAAAAGGTACCAAGTTTCGTGACCAAAGAGAAAAACAGTTTGAGGGGACGATCAAACGAACTAAAACTAAAGATATAAAAAGTAAAATTCCCAAGCTGATGACATATTTCGGTGGTTTATTGATCATTAACAGTCCAGTAATGACCAGGATGAACATTATCCGCTATAGACCGTTTTTCTTCCAGCGGTAAACAGCTTTTGTGGTCAAACGCGTTGCTTTTAATTCGCTAGATGGAGTTCATGGAACCTAGAATACAACGTAAACGTGACAAAGTTTTGATAAATTTCAGCTAAATTCTTCAAAATTATAGAGGTATTAGTTTTCAGAATATTCGGTTTGAGGATAGGCGCTACGATTTTCGTAAAGAACTTAAAAAAGTAAGGTTTCAACACACAATTTAATTTAGACTGCCAGAATAAGGAGGAAACTGACAGAAACGAAAATGAAAATTTAATTACGAATTTTTCACCAGTATAGACAGGCTTCCTCTATGATTTGACGATTTTGGTTAAGCGATGTTCCCAGTACAAAACATTGTGAAATTTAATCAGAAGAATGTAGTTAAGGTAGTAGACGGGAACGTTAGTAGCCTACATGTACATTTTGTTATGAGGGTCACTAGGCTTTAGAAAATTTGTGTGCCCTACGGAGGAAGAACATTAAAATTAAATGCAGGGATCAGGGTTGGGTCTATGGCTAGGAAAAATAAAAATGTTGTCTCGTATGCTCAGTTTGTTCAGATAAAATTAGAATTTCCAAACTTGTTAATGAGAAAGTATCCGTTTGGATAGGTTTGGTAGACTTGGAGCGTGTTCCATCCTACTTACCGTAGTTACTACGCATGACGTCACGAATCCTGGCTTTTTGCCGTAAAGGCTGGAACGATTTTTCTATTTTCCAGCAGAATGTCGTGCAACGGGCGAATCCGACCAATAACATTACATAGATCCGTAGTTACTACGCTTACTGCGCTCCCAAGCGTGGTAAGCACATAGTTACTATTTCGAGAAGGTTGGAACGGTCAGCGTAGTAACTTTTGGTGAGGTTGGAACGGAATAGTAAAGACCAAGAATGGAAATCTGGGAGACCCATCCAGAATAAACAACTTACGATTCGTAGACAGCGTGTATGGGACAATGACATTTCCTGCTGCATCCTTGGGCCAACGAGACGAAATGTCGTCTACAATGCCCCTCCCCTTTGAGATCCATTGGTTCCATGTATGCGGAGTAAACATCATATCACCAACCATCTTATGGGGTGGGGGGAATTTTTCTCCATCATACTCGTTCACCTCGCCAATGTCGATTACATTTGACTCGTCTTGTACTACAGCGTTCACAGCCACTGCGACGCAAATCTGGAAATCATAGTCTATATTTAACCCTTCCCATATTTTATAAAGCAATTTCATTTATCCGTCTTATGCTAAGAGGGAAAAATCATGAAAGAGTACCTTCGATCCACACGATCCCAATATTTGGGCTTAAGGTATATCGTGCTTCTTGCTTGATTCCCTGACATATCCCTTATAACTTGTCGCTGAAAAACCTGTAACCTGACCAACTATTTTCGACGAAGAACACGCCACTCCCTGTTTAATTTAAGGTCATCTTTTTTTAATTTCTAACGTATGGCTATCGCCTGATTTCCCATCTATTGGCCCCTCCCCTCCTGTCTTTCGTGCGTCGTTCCGAGAGGAATACTGGCAATCAGTTGTCTCCAGATCCTGCTAATTCTTCTGCCCAATTTTTACGTAGTTTCATCCCGTCATTTATTTCTGGTCATATCTTGTAAGTGTATTAGTTAATTTGTTTCGTGTCTTTGTATTTTGTAAGTATTCCTCTTCTAGCTTTTAGCTATTCAGATTAAACTTGAATGATCGAAAAAAAAAAAAAAAAAAAAAATGGGCTCGGGAATTGAGAAGGACTAGGACTAGGACTTCTTGATCAGAGTCAGGAAGTCGAACAAATATTACATTCGGGGATCCCGACGAAACCATTTGCTTTGTTATGTCAAAAAAGCAAAAAATAGCACTTACCAAATGTACCAGTTTCCAAGCAGTCATCTTCCCAACACGATGTATGAATGTATGATCTTTCGGTCGGCATACCAAGGTTTATATTCAGAATCGTCGACTTAGTAGATCCTAGAACTTTTGTTATAGGAAAACACCTGAAGCTTTGTTTTCATACAAAGCCCTCCATTAGGCCGTGTTGCAACATGCCATTTTCTGGAACAAATATCTTTATTGAAAATATAATGGACGCCAGATGTTGCTAATATGTCATATCCGTAAGCAGGTCACAAAGTACGTATGACACGTATCCATTTATGTGCAATCGGATGACTTACATTTCTCTAACGTAGAAAATCTTCCAAGAAACCCAGAATATTCAAGATCGTCCTATTCATACTTTCTTAGAATTTTTTTTTTTTTAAACAACAAAAGCTTACCGTTAATCGTCTGTCTAGCAGACGATCTCGTCTGGCTCCATCGACATTTTTTCGAAAATTTTTGAAACTTGGCTTTAAATTATTTGTTCATATACTGTTCATTACACATTTTGATTCTGTAATCCCCACACAAATCACTACCACATATAATAATTGTAAGAGTCAATATGAACATCTTTCCATTTTTCAAAATTTTAGTTTCTAATGGAGATTGACAATGTGGTATTGAATCTGGGGCGTGGTTTGCACTGCATAATAAGAAGTAAACAGCCATTGCTTTGGCATGGACAACGTCAGTTAGTGCATAGTCAAAAAGACCAAAGGCTTTGACGGGACACCAAAAGGTGAATATATGCCGGACTTCTTCATCCACTTAATCGGGTCTTGAAGATTTTCTTTCATCGCCAGATCCCGTAAACATGTTGTCTTCTCCAGATCAGATTACCGGAATTGCTCTTAGATTACTACCGCAAATACCAACGCTAGTCGAAAATCTAAAACTGTTCTTATCCATCAGGTTATATATACAGACTATACACCCCCTTGTAAATTTTAGCGGAGGCTTTTGTTATTCTGTAATGTTCGGATTATTTCCAGTCCTGATCGTACTGTTTACCCGGTAGTAAAACAAAGCGTATTGTAAAGATCGATCCATTCCAATAGGTATATGTCTTCATATCTATAGTAACCTGGCAGAGATCTTTATTGGAAATGTACAAAGGCCACGGATAGGGCTATACGACTGATTCAATGCTGAGAGAATAAACAACATATATGAATTTATTGTTCAGTCTTCAGTTGCACATCGAAGCTCTATACGGCTTAGGAATAATTTAATTTTATAAATTTCCTGGTTTCAGTAAACTAGACGGACTGCTTGTCCGGTGGAAAATAAAAGTTCAGATACAGTTTCAGCATTTACTTTTAATCCAAAAAAGAATATCCGATCGATTTCAGAAAAAAAAACTTACTAAGAACAAATTGTCGTTTTTGGTGAAATCAGATATTTGAAGAAGTAATCTTTAGTTGCTTCTTTACAAGCTCATTTTCAGCTTGTAACCTTGAGCCTGAATAGGACCCTTGTCAAGAAGGGTCGAAATGTAGCTGTAAAAAATGTTGCTGACGTATCCGTTTTGCAATGTCAAACATGATTCGCAGTTAAAGTGCGAACACACGATCTGGGTCGGGAGCTCCTGGTCTGGAATTCCTGCCCGGATTTTTGAAACCATCATCACTTCAATATGGAAAAGTTGAAATTTTGTCTACTTGATGATAAAAGTGCGGAAAATCCGGCCGGGAAAATGTTCATGTGTTCGCACTATCAGCTTGGGCTTCCTGTCCCAACACCCACACAATTTTCAATTACTCATATGGGCTCCGAAAAGAACTATCGGGGTCTTTCGCGTCATTAGCTGCGTTTTTTGCCGTCATCCAGTTAACCGACCTACAAGATTTCCCACTAGAAGTAGTTTTCTTCCTTCGGTTAACCAACCTAAGTTTTATAAGCTGTTTTTTGGGCTCCGTTCGCCGGTCGGTTAACCGACCTGTGGACTGTGGCGGGAGCTCCATCCAACCGACATACGCTCTTGGCACGGTGCGAACAAGACGCCATTTTTTCTTATAAGCCATTTTTTGGAGCTCAGTCTAACCGACCGGCGAGACGAAAAAACGGTCAATAGTGGCAAATAGATAGGTTAACACCTATGGAGAAAAAGCAAAAACGCAACTATTGGCTTCCAGGTTCAAATCTCGAGCGTTGTATTCCTGATCGGCACAGAATATTCAGCTAATAAATGTGCAGGGTAACAGATGTGATTCTAGGTAGGAAACAAAATTATTTGAAAAATATGAGAATTTAGCGCGTGGAAATACACACGGGGAGTGCAGTCAAACGAACTGGCACGGCTTTCTACAGTCTTGAATTGTCTCTCCTCACCCAACAGCCTTTCCCACTCTTTCATTTCATCTTTAACTAGTGCCGCTTTCATCTGAAACGTTCTTATTATGTATGTCCACGATAATTTCATCTGATCCCTTTAAGAACCCCTCTTGCATATTCTGCCTTTTGTATTATACCTAGCTCCCTCATGGAGTTATAAGCTTCCAAAATCCCCACCTTTCTCCATTGTTTCGTTTTGTAACTACGAATTGTAACTACGAACGTGCCGAGTTTTACCGGTTACACTACGCAAAGTTTGCCGGAACCTTGAATATAGCCGGCAACTCTTTCACACACAAGGAGATGCTAATCTTCTGTTTTTGTCTTCTTTTATTTGCTTAGTTTTCCTATTTTTTAACCATAGCGCGTCAAGTTTTTAAACGTTTTGCGCCGTCGACAAGCGCTAACAAAAAAATCGCTAAATTCAGATGGAAAGTAATTTTTCTGATCCGTTTCTAGTAAGAGTTGTGCTTTGAAGGACACGTCGTACTGATGATAGTAATTCATTCTGCTTCAAAAGTATTTTGACCCATTTGTTCCTGAGATTCTACACTTTATAAGTATACCCTATACCCTCTATTAGCAACACACTGATTATCACGCCTGGCACGATTTTTTTCTTCTTATTTTTTACAAGTCGCCCGATCAGCGTTTCCGAGGACCAGGTTCGTCCGAAGCCCGGATATGCACATTTTCCCAAGACTCTTGTCCAAGGTAAGGGGCTGACAAGAGTCCGAAAGAGTCTTTCTGTAAGCATATAAATATTCCTTCAGCTCAAGCTGACTGCCAATCATATTTGATAGAGCAAAACGCATGTAATCTGAGTTTTATTAAAGCTATATTTCGGCCCTTATTGGCAAGCTTAGTGACTTAGAGCCTGAAGAGGACCCTTGCCAGAAGGGCCGAAATATAACTCTAAGATCTAGATGACGCATCCGTTTCCCACTATCAAATATGTAAGCATATAGCTTAGCAGAAACACCATGCAGTGCGAAGCGTACTTTAAAATATACGATACTTTTCGCCAATCGTACACAAAGATGGATTGATACGTCCCCCAGACTATTTCTTTTATTATATGGATGTGTGATTCGGAGTTCTGCAAGGGTCCTCCCCTGTTAATAGATAACCGTAGACATCAGAGTGAGATATATTTGCCGTTTGCTACGGATCCTCGCAGTGTAAATTTGTCCAATATGCCCATTGAGTGCGGGCACGCTTCTAACAAGAAATCATTTTGAGTGCCAAGACAAAAATTGGGATCAGGAGTCGACTCCCCCTATCCACCCTCGTGTCAGAACGTTTCTACTGTTCAATTCTAGTAAAAGCTTTGCCAGCTACTTGAGAACATAATTCTGGAAAATGTCTTGGAAACGCCACCATCTAAGCAGACGTTGGGGAGCAAACGATTCTCATTACTCTGAAAGCCTCGACTTGTGAATTCGTCATAGCAGATGGCAAAGCGACTTAGCCTCTCTTAACGACACCGATTCGCAGACAGTAGCCGACGGCACCCCAACATTTGTCTTTCCCTACTGTTGAATATGGCCGACGAAATGTCAAATGGCAGAAATTTGTAAAGCCTCTCCAGTTTATCTCTAACGATGTTGCTAAATTAATGTTTTCGTATGGCAACTCGTACTGTGTTCCATCTTTTATTGCCTAGTTTTAAGTATGTCATTATAAATGGATGTGGAGTCAGAAGAGGGGACAAGTTGTTCAGTACACTGTCAGAAGTTTCATAACAGATGATGCGCGGTTTCAACTTATAATGCGTAACAGATACAATTCGGATGTTCTATGTTGTGTTTGAAAATGTTATGCATAATAAGCGTTACCATCAGGAAGAACCGAAAAACCGCCAAAAAGTATCTGCTGAGTTTTCCGACATCATGACGATAAGGAATAAAGTCAGTAGATGCTTTTTTGGCTCTTCCTAACAAAACTTGTTATGCACAACGTTCCATGAATAACGTTTTCAAACACAACAGATAACATACGAAGTGTTATCTGTGACGCATTATCTGTTGAAACCGCACATCCTCGTGTTATCTGTTATGAAACTTCTGAGATGTACAGGGTTTCTCTGGCTAGTGTTCGAGTTTCCTCCGTCAGATGGCTAGTTTGAATGTTTGACTACTAACTAGGACTTTCTTTTTTAGAGAATAAATGGGTTTATTCCAATCAGTTAAACGTCAATGCCCAGAGGCTAACCTGTTAGGCTTTAGATAACCCGAAAAAATTATTGAAAACAAATTACTTGGATAAAAAAAAACAAGAAGGAAAGGGGTATGGTATGTCAAAGTCGTTGGGTCTTGAATTATTTTGCTTATTCCAAGACCTACACGATAGCAAACCCATGATAGGCTACTCGTGATCAAAAGACACACGATAGGTCAACAAATTACTTAATTTGTCTTTTATTCTCTGATAAATTAAAAGTTATGTTAACAAAATTTAAGAGTGTGAAATGGTGAGAACGTCCAGTAAAAGAAGATCCCGTATCCGTCTTCCCTTTCAGTTGCTTGAGGTCGGGTCAGCTACGTCATTAAGACTTATTTTAGCCCAATTAGGCAATGTAAAGTTTTGTATTTTCTCCAGACGGCTCAGAACTTCAGCCAAGTTTCCCTTGTCTGCTTGTCTGATGTTTACAAGGCATTTGCAAACTAATGCTACTTTTTCTTCGAAAATGTCATCCGCTTTTCCATTCACTCTGTTCGAAATTTGCATAGAACTAGTTTTCATCAGGAGTTTGGAAAGGGGTCCGTCTCTGACTGCCCGTCTAAGATATATTGATATATGGTGGGTTTACACACTGCGTAAAATCTGAGCGTATTTTGAAATCCGAGCGTATTTTACGCACGTTTTGAGCTTGAAAAGATTTCTAGCAATACGGACGTAAATAGAGAAATCGGTCCGTTTTGTATTCAAAAACGTTCGTATTGCTAGAAATCTTTTCAAGCTCAAAACGTGCGTAAAATACGCTCGGATTTCAAAATACGCTCGGATTTTACGCAGTGTGTAAATGGACCAACAGTTTTTATTATTTCGATGGGCTCCATTCTAAAGTGTTACCGAATATGGTTGAGATTCAACAGTCCAGTTACCCATCACTTATTTTAGTGGGCTTAAACACCCGCTGAAAATGTGCTACTTCGCTGGTTGGCTACTCGTATGGTCAGTTTTCGAATGAATTTTTTTTTTCGGATTTGGGTAAAATCGGTGTGACTGTCCCTCTTTGCTTGAAAAGTTTGAAAGTTGCAATAACTACTTCAGAAAAATAAATCTTTTGGGGTCAACACACAAATAGTGGGCTTTAGCCATTTATCCCTTTATTTAGTTTATCTATTTAGCCATCGTGTCTTTAGCCTTTGAAATCTGAAGAATAAATAACTTTATTGTAAATATCGTGAGGATAAATAAAACAGCCTATGTTACAAAAAAGAAAATGTCTGTCACTTATTAAAATTTTTCCACAACATATTGTCTGAATGACTGCCTGTATCTCGCCGACGCACCAGGGTTGCATGGTTCCAACTTGTTTTGGTGTCGGGTGTAGCACTGAGCTGATTTTGACGGCGGGAGGATGTCACGGTGCTTCGAGGACGATAGCAAGCCATGTCCAAAATACATGACCAACTCATGCCTTCTCTCCTTCAAAGTGGTCAGCTTGAGCTGTGAGAGACACATTTCGTATGGTATGGCTGTCCCCCAAGATTATTCACAAGGCTCGGTTCTGGACGGACTCTAGCTTGTTGCTTTGTTCAGTGGTGAGGCCCGCATGCCAACCGGCACATGCGTATTCCATTATCGGACGCATATGGGCTGTGTAATAGGTTAGCAAGGCTTGCTCGCTCAAACCATGTCGGCGCAATTCGGCCAAAGACCTCAGGAGAGGTACGGCTTGTCCTAGCATCTGGCGGATGTGGTCTTCCCACGTCATTTTGTTGTTGAAATTGGCTCCCAGAATTTTCATCTTTTGTGCAGCTGGGATCCCTGCATCCGGTATCTCAGGTATATTTTGTTTCAAGAACGAGACCCTCATAATACCAGACTTCGTCCTATTGATGCTCAGTTTCTTCTGTGCATAGTCATCTTCGAGTTTCTTGACTACAGCTTCTGTGTCCAACAACTCGCGAAGTCTCTGCAGAAGCATCAAAGTAAGGTCATCGGCGAGCTTGGCACGGTCTTGGTGCCACTCTGCTATCAAGTTGCAGAGCAACAAGAAAAGCGTGGGGCATAATTTCGTCCCTTGGGGTATTCCGCATGTCAAGTCCGCGATCTCCGAGGTTTCTGCTTTGTATTTTGTCCTTTGCTTTCTGCCTGCGAGGAAGCTGGATACGATCAGGATCAGAACTGCAGGAAACCCTTCCATGGCACTCAGTATTTCTTCATGGCTAGATGTGTCGAAATTTTTGCTGACATCCCCTTGCAAAATATCCACGAAAGCTTCGTCGTTTTCCAAGTGGGCCAAGATAGTTTTGAAGATGTAAACAAGGTAATGGCTTGTACTGTTCTTCCTAAGAAACCCGTACTGTCGAGGATCTAGCATTTCACTCAGCCATTGCAGGAGCCACTTATTTAGGAATGTCTCGTAGATCTTTGATAGAAGTGGTATAAGCGAAATTGGTCTTAAATCGCCAAGTTCCTTAGGATTGTTCACTTTCGGGATAGGACTCACGACTGATTGTTTTAGCACCTCAGGAAAAAAACCTGTGATGAGTGACTGGTTTATGATTGCTGCAATAGGCTCTGCAAGCAAAACGGCATTTTCTTTGAATAGGATTGCTGGTGGGTCGCCCGGGTGTGTCGCTTTGTTTGCGGCTATTTTCTCAAGAACTTTAAGTACTTCAGTGGGTGTCACTACTGGGATGTCATCGATGTCAGGTACAATGCTTCTTGTTTCTGCACTGGGGTTTGCTTTGCAGATGTTGGCAAACCAGATATTTAGATCGTTAGCAGTTATTTGCTCACCATCACCGTTTTTGATGTGAAAAGATGTCGCCTGCGTGGAAGTTGTTTGATCATCTGCATGCGTAGACCACGTGGTTGCGTAGTTTTTTCCACTTTTCTCTCTGTCCTAGCCGATGCAGCCTCTCTCGTTTTTTCATTAGTTTCTTTAGCTCAATCGTAACCCAGAGCTTGTCTGCGTTCGAACGAGTTTCGCGTTTCTCAGGGAAACAATAATGGTAGACAATTTTTATTTCAGTGCTGAATATTGCCACCATATCATTGACATCTGAGAGTCTGTATAGATTTGCCCAGTTTTTCGTAACACACCATTTGGAAAACTCTTCTTTCCCGTGTAATGTTAGAGGCCGAGAAACATGTGTTAACTTTCGTAGCCATCAGTTTACCATCTTCCGGCTTCCAAATTACTGAAAGATGTGTACTCTTGCCCAAGCTGGGTCGGGATTCCGCGGCATTGTAGAACTCTCCGACGTCGGTAAAGATCAGGTCAATTGTTGACTTCTCTGTCGGGTCTAAGATCTAGAAACTGGCTAACCCAGCGCCTGTCAAGGGAATCACCCATCAGCATAATTCCACTATTAGGGTAGGTTCTTCGAATACCGTCTATTGACTTTTGAAGGTTCAATAGTTCTTTTCTGGACGCAGCTCGCGGTGGGTAGTAGAGTATTCCAACGATCACTGACGAAAATGCCCTTGGCATAGCTTTCGGTTTAATCTTCATCCATAAGAGCTCATAAGTCTGTGGCTGTCCATTTATACTCAGCAGCTCATGCTCCATCTGAGCTCTAACGTAGATACCTACTCCACCTCCATGTCCGTCTGCATCTTTCCTCTATCTCTACGTTTATTTTTTTAATTTCTTAATTATTTTTTTCCTTCAGTTCTTTCTAATCTTTACACTTCCAGCCTGTCTTTATTTATAAAATTAAATTAACAAAACTAAAATCTATATCAATATTTACTCTTTCCACTATCTATACAGTTCAATCATATTATACAATTTTAACGTGATTATCTTTCCAAACTATTTCTGTTACAAAATTCAACCTTAAAAAAAAATTCTATAACAATCATATAAAATACACATTACTATTATTTTTTTTACCATTTACCATACATTTTAAAAACAAAATATATAAAACATATTTTAGATAATATTTAAAATTCTCTTTATGCGGACCATTTTACCGTAAAACAATCAAGGAACATCCTACAAATACTTAACCAATAATTAAATAAAATCGCTCATCCCGTTCAAAAGGTGCTCTTCTGTCATAGAGAACCTTTTACACGGTGGCATAAATTATACAACACAAAATCAAATTTTCTTCAAATCTCATTCCTTTCATATTTCATGTTAAAAAACAAAAACAAAAACAACTAAATTCCAATAAAAAAAACTAAAAAAGTTGCTTTTGTAAGTAATTGCGTTAATAGACAACACAGTTAACATTTGTGCATATTCAGGACCTTAGGTCATTAGAATGAGTCTTGTTTATCGTTAGAGTAGGCGGGCCTCTAAGGATTGACCAATTCTTTCCATAGTGAACCCGTTGATGCCCTTTGTACTTATTGCTATTCCTGACATCGATATTTGTATACCACCTTGGACGTTTATCATTTGTCCGGCTTAAGGACCGTTCAAGCTTACGTTTAAGGCGCAGAATTTCTGATTAATACGTGCTATCCGCGAATATGTGTGGTAAACTTTCATCCCGCCGAGGCTTACTGTTGTAAAAATTAATAGGAACGGGTTCTATTAAAAATTATACATGACCAATCACAGAAATGCATTTCCATCACGTGACTACTGAAGAAGAAAGATAAACATTTAGGGAGAGATATTTGTAATATAAATGGAGCTGAATGAGCTCCTTGAAAGAGAGTCAGTCGTATTAAAATATATTGCTAATTATGTTTACAAGCTTTTACCTTATCTGGAATAATAAGAGCGATCTTGGTAGGCTCAAAACTATATTGAGAAATATGCACTAGTTCAAATCCAACAGACACGTAGCAACGGATATTATACTGGATTGTTATAAAACCGGTAGAGGCTTATCTAAAATTCCGCATGAAAGTCATCAAAGGTTATCTTCTCTTGGCCAAACTCTTGCGATTCATTGTCAGGCTTAAGGCTCTGTTTTGAAAATCTACGCATTCGTGTTCGAAACGTTGGCTAGCGTTTTTCAAGTTCAACGGCTGCAGAAGATAACGCTTACAAGACGGAGTATTTTTATTCGTGTTACAACATAAGCGTGAACGGTAATTTACTACACCCTTCGTCGTAACAGCTGGTTGAGAATGCAGTCTTCTCACCTCAAAGCAGTCGTCGTAACAATAGCTGCGTTCTTTGTCACGGGAGTTCTCACCGGTGGTCTCTGGTTTTTCTTATAAGCCGTTTTTGGATCCACCGGTGACTTCTCACCAGTCTTATAACCCGTTTTTGAACTAACCAGTGTCCGGTTTTATCTCACCGGTGCGGACTAACCAGAACCTGCTCGTGGGCCCGGCTGCAGCGAGGAGTTAACCAGTTTTCATCAACTCACAGGTGAACCAAAAAAACGCGTTTTAAGGGAAGAACTGGACACTGGTGACTAAACACCAGAGACAGCCCGGAGTGCAACGAACGCAGCTAATACTACTTAACTTGCGTGATAAGCAGCTGACCGAAAGATAAGCATTTCCAGGCTATTTCTTTTTCTTGGTTGAAAATTCTGCTCGGGAAGTCAGAGTTAGTGTGTACTAAAACTGGCGAATTGACTAAAAGGATCTTGCCAAAGCCATTATTAAGCTACATAAAATAAGACATGGGTCTTGGACGTAATCTAATTCACGGTTCTGATTCTGGTCGACGGTTGGCGTAAAATATTTTGCTTAACCACTTGTATTATGTAGAAAAAGACAATTTGCGAGTCCGGTCAGAAAAGGAATTCTGTGAAAATGATAATCCGTGAAAGTAGCCAACACATCAGGATGAAAAAATGAGTGAGTGGTCATAATTACAGGCATTGAAGCTTTTATATATAAACGTGGTTTTATTTTTCTCCTTGTTTCGATCTGAGAGAGTAGATTGGAATGTTTATCTATTTCGAAGAAAATCCTTTTTCCAGTATTCCTCTGCCGGGGAGTTCCCATGGCAAACAAATCGCACCTCAATCCGAAAACTAGTTCTGGGAATTGTATTTTCTTGTCGGAAGTTTCTCAGTTGATACGCTATTTTTACTACAAGACAATGCCACCGGGCATTTGACGATGATATAACGTGAGAGGGGTGGAGGGGTACAATGTCAGAAGTTTCGTAACAGACAAAAGAAGGATGCGCGGTTTCAACAGACAATGTGTAACGGACAACACTTCGAATGTTATTTGTCATGTTATGCAATTTAACGTTGCCTTCAGGAAGAGCCGAAAAATCGCCAAATAGCATCTGCTGAATTTTCAGACATTCATGACGACAAAAGAAAAGGCAGTATTATATATATTTTATTTACAAAAAAGGCAGTGGATGCTTTTCGGCTGTTTTTAGCTCTTCCTGGCATGTATAACGTATTTAATGTTTTCCAACACAACAGATAACATCCCAAGTGTTGTCTGTTACGCACTATCTGTTAAAACCGCGCAACCTTCGCGTCTGTTATGAAACTTCTGACGGTGTAGTTCTGTCCGTTTTGTGGATGACATGGAAGTAAAAGGAATAGTCAGCGCTACCTTTACCATCAAAAGCGAGACTGGAAAGTCTACAATATAGTGAGTAGCCTATTATATAGGCTCGTTTAAACAAAATTCAACTTATTGTTTTTAAATGTACTCAGCCCCCTCAAAGAAAGCCTCAGAATAGGCTGTGGTTGGAAAAACTTATTTTTTGTCCCTGCTCGTATACTTTTGGGCACGACTTCATTTGATCCACGCTTACACTGTCTGAAGTTTCATAGCAGATTACACGAGGATGCGTGGTTTCAACAGATAAGACTTCGGATTATCTGTTGGGTTTCAAAATGTTATGAATGATAATAGTTACCATCAGGAAGAGCCCAAAAATCGCCAAAAGTATCTGCTCAGTCTTCCGACATCATGACGATAAGGAATAAAGTCAGTAGATACTTTTTTTGGATCTTACTAACAAAGCTTGTTATCCATAACATTTCATACATAACGTTTTTAAACACAACAGATAACATCCGAAGTGTCTAAACATTTCATACGTAACGTTTTCAAACACCACAGATAACATCCAAAGTGTTATCTGTTGAAACCGCGCGTCTTTCTGTTGTCGTTATGTAACTTCTAACAGTGTAGTATTTTAACCTATTGAAGGTGTTGTCGGAGATCTATGCACGAAATAGTATACACTTAATTGGTCTACCGCGCATCCTCGTGTTATCTATTACGAAACTTCTGTAAGTGTACTGATTGAACAGCTTTTGTTCAATATGTTAGCCTGTGATTCAGATAAGCTTTAATTCGAGTCATTCTAGCTAGCCTACTAGTAGTGCCTAGATCTCCAACGTCATCTTCAATTAGTAAAAATACTAACGGGAACGAAAGTAACATAACAGATAACATCCCAAAGTGTTATCTGTTGAAACCGCGCATCTTTCTGTTGTCGTTATGTAACTTCTAACAGTGTAGTATTTTAACCTATTGAAGGTGTTGTCGGAGATCTATGCACGAAATAGTATAAACTTAATTGGTCATAACACTTTATTTCTAAGTGAAAAGGTGTTATTCATGAAAGTGTTATGTGCAGTCTGTGATGAAACTTCTGACAGTGTATAGAGTTCGCTACGCTAGAGCAACTATTCTAGAGTGCATTATCCTTTTTACCCCTAAAATATTCAAGAGGAGTATACACATTCAGCACTTACAAATTCGGGGTTAGTAGTAATAGTACATTGTCAGAAGTTTCGGAACAGACAACACAAGGATGCGCAGTTTCAACAGACAACACTGGAAATGTCATTGCCAGGAAGAGATGAAAAGCCGCCAAAAATGTCATGACGACAAACTGAATATCCAGCAGATGCTTTTTCGGCTCTTCCTGGCAAAGCTTGTTTCGCATGACATTTCATGCGTAATGTTTGACGCGACAACAGATAACGATATTTCAGGTCTTCTTGGCAAGGGTCCTCGTCAGGCTGACTTGGACCCTTGCCAAGAAGTACCGAAATATCGCTGATGAAGAATCGTAGCTGACGTATGTCCGTTGTAAACATTGTTTGAATATATGTTTCAAAGTCAGCTTAGGCTCAAAGAATATTTATCAACAGATAACATTCCAAATGTTGTATGTTGCGTGTTTTCTGTTGAAACCGCGCATCCTTACGTTTTTGACAGTTTAGTTGCTTCATGAAAATAAACAAGTTTTGATCAATAGCACAAAACGCGTAGCTTGCGAGGTTTTGCTAACTTGTAGGATCTACTTATTTTTTACTGTCACAAGACAGTCGAGCTGTGCATTAATTTTGGTACATTGTCCTACTTAACATGGGACCATGTTTAGGATACGGATGGTGTCACGTAAGATTTTATGAGTGCCCTATCTGGTCTCAGCCTGTAGATTTATAATTGACATCGAACATTGGATTCTCCGAGTTTCTTCCTTATCGTGTCAAATAACATGTTAGTTAAAATGTAGAACGGGGTCATTGAAAATCTCTTTTGGTATCTATTACGAGTTTCCAGTCAGTTGCTCATGCCATTGACCTAACTGGAGTTGAATCGGAACCATTCTAGCAGCCAAGTCGTGACTTAAATCTTCGGCAGGGTACGAGCGTCATAGCGTGTGAAGTCTGACCAACTGCGAATGTATGAATGGGTAGGATTGACTGGCTATTTTCACACAGGCTTGTTTGGTTTCATTAGTTCCGAATAAAGTTGGCTGATGTTAGAATGATGTAGAAAGACTGATGAAAAGCTACCAAAGGATCGCAGCTGACTATCCGTTTTTAGCCATTTTTCGAATATATCTTTCCCAGTGAGCTTTGGCTCAAAGAGTATGTAATTCAGAAACAAAAGTTGTAGTAGTCATTCCTACTGGCTGATGATAGTTTCTCTTTAATTTTCTACCGAATCAATTTGCTCCGTTAACGTTAAACAAAAATCTTGAAACAATTCACCTTTCTCCATTGTCCATTAAATCAACATGTCCTATTATCGACACATATGACAGTAAAAGAGATGAGTTGAAAATCTGCTTCCATCAGAGGTGTTACTAGCCAAAATGGGGGGGGGGGAGAGGCATTTACCGACTGGCTGGTAATTTTACCGACTGTTTCTGCAGAAAAAATTTGTGTTTTCTTCAACAAATTACAGTTTTGAAAGAAATCGACTGATTTTCAGATAAACCCACTGATTTTCAGAAAAACTGACTATTTCTGACGAAAAACAGACCAAATCAACTGTTTCGACGAAGAATCGCGGCGCTCGACTCGGTTATTTTTTAACGGCTGGCCAACAGCATCAGGGGGGGGGCGCCCCCCTCCCCCCAGTCGTGACGCCCCTAGCTTCCATGACAATAGAATTTTGCACTACCTCTGAAGTAGATAGTGAAACCTTTACTCTGATTGATTACCTTATTACCCGATTGATCCATGTTTTTACTATCTCTGTGTGATCAGTGTTGACTATGATACAATGGTGGACTTTCAGAAAGTAATCCCACCTGGAGTGCTGAATCTTAAAAAGTATTGACATTATGCTGTTGTGCTTTTTCTGCCTATTTGTGTTATTTTGGAACTTGCGATCTCACAGTCGAACCATTTCTCTCTGGAACAAAAAAGATCTGTTACTTCTATATAAAGTTCGACGTTCCTTCGGGCAAGTTGGCATTGGATCCAGCGAGCTGTAAATGTCTTCCTGCCTTCGTTTCTCCCCCGGGATCTCAGACCAATCATCTTCTTCTTCTTTTCAGGGTCAGCGCGTCAGTCAGAACATTACCGGAGGGATTATCATCAGTGACCGCAGTATCGTTCTTCAAAGAGTGAGCAGAAACCAGATTGGGCGGTATACGTGTGCCGCCTGGAACGACCAAGGGGGGTCGGAGAGCGAGCCGCTCCAACTGAGTCTTCAATGTAAGCTATTTCCTGTTCTTTGATGGCTAGCAAAACAAGACCAAAGGTTTCGATGGGATCCCAAAAATCTAACATTTGATTCAAACAGTTGCGTCATGTTTTCGCCATTCAGTCTTCGTCAGATTCCTTGAATATTTTTACTGTTAAAATAAAGTTCAAAAATGGATTCAAAATGTCTCCTTGCCCGATACCAATCTCTAATCGATCCAGAAACAACTTTGAGCTTCAATCAAATTTCCAGTTTCAGCCAAATTTGTGATGAACCTTTGTCCAACCAGAAATATAAGTTCACATATGGGTTCAGCGCACATCCTTACCGCCTCAGTGAATATATTATTAGCTTATAAGACATATATATTTTTACCATCAACTCCAAACCCATCCTCTGCTCTAAAGATAGGACTAAAAGACCCATCTACGAACTTGACCTGTACTTTACCAGTGACTCCTCATTGAACAACATCCTCGCTTGATATTTCCTCATTTGTAACATTATGTATCGACCTCTTCGACCTTCGATCACACTAGATCTCTCTGACGTCACACATAATAAACAAATGAATGCCGGCATTCAGGGGCAGAGCTATACTAGTTTGTGAATAAGGGGTTTGCTTGCTGGTCGGACAAAAAAGTACAAAAAAACGCATAGATCAGAGGGAAAAGCCTATACAAATTAGTAGTTTTGTATGTTTCGGGGGGGGGGGGGGCACCCCCCCCCCCCGGATACGGCCTTGGGTAGGGATTGCTATAGCCAGAACTGGTCGAAAGATTTTGTCCGGTTTTCGCCGGATTCCAGGTGAACTACTTGTCCGGCAAGAAAATAACTTTCATATTCGGATTCAGCAGATCTCCATACTTTATCTGGAAACCCCCACCCCTAAATATAGGGCTACAGAGCCCATCTACGAACTTAACCTTACTCTTGACTCAAAGAATCCTCACACCAAGTTTCATCAAAATATCTAATTCCCTTCGAGAGTAATCGTGCTCACAGACAGACGGACAAGTTTTGCGATATCATAGGTATTCCTCCACTTACGTTTTGGGATCCCAAAAACTCGACCATTTCTTGAGGGATCGACTAAAAAAAGGCACGGCAGGGTTTGGTGCAGGAGGCACGAGTAATAAAAAGAGATCAAAGTGTCTCAGTAAGCTCACTCAGAGAGCGTGTTCCACCCTTCTAACAATAGTTACTATTTCCGTTTCATCCTTTTTTCATCCTCACAAAAGTTACTACGCTGACCGTTCCAACCTTCTCGGATAGTAACTAATAGTTACTATTTGCTTACCATGCTCGGGAGCGTGGTAAGCGTAGTAACTACGCATCTCTGAAACGTGATTGGTCTAATTCGCCCGTTGCGTGATATCCTGCTGGAAAATAGAAAAATCGTTCCTGTCTTGACGGCAAAAAGCCAGAATTCGTGACGTCATGCGTAGTAACTACGGTAGTAGGGTGGAACACGCTCTCTCGTTCGTAGTTATCACGCTTACTACGCTCCCGAGCGTGGTAAGGAAATAGTTACTATTTCGAGAAGGTTGGAACGGTTAGCATAGTAACTTTTCACGAGGTTGGGACAAAACAAGTAACTAATAGTTACTATTGTTATAAGGGTGGAACGCGCTCAGAGTGCGTGCTGTTTGCACGGTAAACCAAAATTCATCCAGACGCGGAGAATTTGAATTTAAACAACGGCCTGTATTTACACGGCCAAAGATGCAACATCAGAGAAGCTAGGCCTGTAGAAAAGAAATAAATAATTTTAGGCTGTATCCTGCAATGAATCATATATTTTATTTTGTTTTTCGGCAATGGCTTACATTTCTAGTTAGTAAACGTTTAAAGCGTAGACGGACAAGCACATAGAAAAGACAACTGCCTCAAAAATCGACGATTCGCTAAAGTGAAAAACAAATTTTAATTAAACTGAAGTGAGATAACGCATGCCCTGCGAACGGCAGAAAAAGCTGCAGTTCCAAGTCGTAAAGTTCGTATGGGTTCTGAGGTTCCAGGACTGACAGAGAATCCAGCCTTAAGTAGTTCCTGCAGGAGATCTAAGTTTTGGCTCCAGCCAAGGAAATATTAGGACAAGCACATAGAAAAGAAAACTGCCGCAAAAATCGACGATTCCTGACAGTATCAAACAGATTTTACTTAACATTTACTCAAGTGAGATAACGCATGCCCTGCGAACGGCAGAAAAAGCTGCAGTGCCAAGTCATAAAGTTCGTGTGGGTTCTGAGGTTCCAGGATGGACAGAGAATCCAGCCTTATGGTCCATTTACACACTGCGTAAAATCCAAGCGTAATTTGAAATCCGAGCGTATTTTACGCACGTTTTGAGCTTGAAAAGATTTCTAGCAATATGGACGTATTTGGATACAAAAAGGGCCGATTTTTCAAATACTTCCGTATTGCTAGAAATGTTTTCAAGCTCAAAACGTGCTTTAAATTCGCTCTGATTTCAAAATACGCTCGGATTTTATCCAGTTTGTAAACCCACCATTAAGCAGTTCCTGCAGGATATATAAGTTTTGGCTCCAGCTGTGGAAAGATTGTGACAAATCTAAACATGGCATGATAGAAAGTTTATTGTAAAAATCGACTATCGTGGTTATAAACCAAATTTGCGATTATTGTCAAACAAACAGAGAAAATTGACATCCGCTGACATCCGTTTGTTTTCAAAGCGTCAATTTTCCGAAGTGCTAAAAAAACACAAAGCGACCATGATTGGACAGCATTCAAAATTGGTGAGTGGAGACATGGCCGCGGCATGGAAATTTGTGAAAAGCGGCAACAGAAACGACGCGGTGGAACATGTCTTTCCCAGCGAGGACGAGTGGGTTACTTACTTTAGTGATGAGTTTTCACCCCCTGATATTATGTTAGAAGACAGATATGAAAGCCAGCTGAATCATAGACTGTCACTAGAGAGGTCCGAAACCGGAGCCTCGTTTTTGTTGCAATAGCGCTACCGCATCGCTGCTGCAGCACTTCTTTGCTTTTGCACAACATGCGTTTTTGGATTCACATTCTTCTTGGTTGAAGCGGCAGCGGTGCAGCATCTTACAGGGAAGCACGGACTCGGTCGGTGAGCAAGTCCGCGATTCTCGAGAAGCGCTGCCGTCTTCCTCGGAAGCGCTGCAGTGCAAAAACGGATGTAGGAAGAATCAGTCCGGAATCGGCCGAGAAGTGGACCTGCAGCATGCAACAAAAACGAGGCTCAGGTATGTGGTTACGACCACTAAACTACGCGAGGCTATCCGAAAGCTCAGGAAAAAGTATTTACGTGGTGCCGATCAGCTATGTGGGATGCATGCTAGTAAGTAAATAAGTAAGTAAGTAATTTATTTATGACCAGCCATTTTGAAAGGCGGAGTAAATTAAGAAAATAAACAAAACTCATAAACACAAAAAAAAACACTTAATTTTCAACCTTCGGTCAGGAAGCAGTGGACGACGTTGTGCGTCGTCATGCCCTGTTGTCCATGATTTTTGAAAGCGATGATGAAACATCCAAAAGGGTAACTCTTGCATCTTGAATTTTGAATCTCTTCGCAATGTATGGCTATGACATAATTTGGATAATTAGAGTAGGTGCTTTGCATATTTAAAATAACATGATCTCATCTTTTTAATCTCCTTCTTTCGCAGAACATGAGTGACGCCAGAAAGAAATAGTATAGAAGGAGCGCAGAAGGTGCTGTACAAATCCCAAAGCTTTTCGATTATATACTAGTGTGTAATTATATTCATATGCTAGTGAAATTCTTGCACAGCATCTGTCACTTTTGTACCAAATGATATTCAACAGTGGTCTTATTCCAGACGCTTTCTGCTCCGGGATAATTACGCCAGTCTGTAAGAAGGGAAAAGATCCTAGTCTGTGTGACTCGTACCGTCCTGTCACCGTTTCTCCTGTTCTCATCAAAGTCCTGGAGGCTCCGGTGATGGAAGAAATTATGAGTACTTGCACTACTCCTGATTTTCGATTCGGCTTTAAAAAAGGTCAAAGTCGCGAACACGTGCACAGCCTCCTTGCAAATGTGCTACTAGAATCTAATCGTTCGGATAAAAGCATCATTCACGATGTACCTTTGATTCGGGTGTGCATCCTCAACTTCTCCTGTCAGCTCATAAGAGAGGTCTCGACTCTTCAATCAATGTTTAACCCCTCTAACAAAACCACGCTGATTTTCAGACAGAAGTTCCGATAGATTCTCCGAGTCAATTTCCGGTAAGTTCCTTGTGAAAGATTTTGGTAGATTCCCTTTGCAAAATTCTGGTACGTTCCCTGAGCAATAATCCGGTAGATTCCTTAAAAGGAGGAATGTTTTATCACAGGTCTTCTAGGGAGGCGCAGCACACCCCTCTCGAGACTCCCCTGGTTCCTCCTACACTATTCGTGCCGTACCGTGCCTCTTTTTAGTCGATCCCATTTCTTGATTCTTCAAGTTATCTAGACGAAGATACAAGTACAAAAGAATTCAGTTTGGCAGTGAAGAATATTTGATCTCCAGATAGGAAGCATTTTGCCTTGTTCCAGTTCAGCAAGTTTTAAAAGTCTCAGTATCGACACCTGTGACAGAGAGATAGTAAAGTATGACTCCAGAACTTGATTTACGTTTACGACGCCTGCGGCCCTTTTTTCTTACTAATGCTGGTTAGTTTATTCATGTCGTTTTGCTAGTTTTTTGTTATTTTATTTATCATTTTTTTTCTTCATAATATCAATTAAATCAAAACAACAAACAGAACGCTCCCAAGAAGGACACAACCGTGTCCTGTGCGAGAGTGCACGACTTTTATCACTATTACAAACGATGACACAAATCTCTCGTTTTAACCGTATCATTTCTTTTTCTCCCCACCCCCCCCCCAAACATCATTCAATAATAATAATAATGAAATATTAACCTTAAATAAAATTCCAAGTAAATATTCCACATTTATCTAACTACCCAGCAAATTATTTTTAAGCACAAAACTGGTTATCCAACTCCTGATTCTCTCCGGAAGATGATTCCATACCTTCACACCCGAGTTCCTCACACAAAACCCTCCTCTTGACGACTCTCCAATACCATTATCCAACAAACTTACATTTCTTACTCGTGGTAATATGCATGATCAACATAAAAATTCAGAAAATACGATGGGCACAATTCGTTTAGACTCTTATATACAAATACTCCAATTTGGTGTTGACATATCTTTTTTTATCGGTAACACACATAACGATTTAAAACAATTAACCGTATCTCTACAATGCAGACGCTCACCTAAAATACGAAGAACTTTATTTTGCATAATCTGCTCTTTCTTAAAATATGAAAACTACATGCATAAACAGAACATCCATACGTTAAATAAGAATGGATTAAAGCATAATAATTTATTTTTCAAAGCACTCAAAGGTAAAAAATGCTTCATTCTCCGTAGAACTCCAACTCCTCTTGCGATTTCCGATGATATAATTTCACAGTGCCTCTTAAAACTAAAATTTACATCCAAATGAAAACCAAGATAAGAAATGAAAAACAAGATACAAAATACTCCGTACTTTGTGTTTTCCACTTTACAGGTAATAAAGTTCATTCATTCAATCATTTATTCATTCATAAGCACTACACTTTCTATTTCAGAGAGAGGCAAAACTTCTATTACTCGGGTGGCTGATCGAGCTTGTGTGAACTTATGGATCAGTTCTTGTATAATCTGTTCAAATGTTGATAATGAGATAAGTGGACTTCGAAGAACTATCCCCTCATTGCAAATATGGAGTTTTGCGAATAGTACTTGCACTCTTACACTAGCATAATTTGAAATAACAATAGTAACCATCCGGATCGAAAATGAAAAAAATTTAGCTGTTTAGTGTCGGTCGATATTGAGGAATATAAAAAATCGATATTGTCAAGTTCGATAATCGATAGTTCGACTATCGTAAACCGACTTTTGACACTGCTTATACTGCTACATCTATCACGTATTCTAGGACTTTTGCTTGTTCTTTCCACCAAGTTCCATCCCAATTTCTCTATTCTAAGCGTTTTCCAAGATTTCCGGTCCCCCCTCCAACTCCACCGGATCACCACCCTGTCACCGGATCCGGTCCTGATTTAAAATGGGATGTCTGAGACACGAGGTTTTTCTATGAATCAAGTTCCGTTAAGATCTGATCATCCAATCGCAAGTAAAATATACCTATTTTTTTTCGGATTTCCCCTCCCTCCACTCCCCCAGATGCTCGGATCGCGGAAGTGACTATTCTCAACAATTGTTTGAGGTCCCTGATATACCTGCCAAGTTTCATCGTCTTAGCTTATGTGGAAGTGCCCGAACTAGCAAAACCTGGACAGACCGACCGCCCGACCGACGGTCGGACAGATATTCCGATCTCTATATAGCACTTGTCCTAAGGGCAAGTGCCATAAAAACTGTGCTCTTCGTAATGCAATATCGAAAATATCTTTATTTGAAAAGTCAGTATCGAAATATCGACATTGTTCAATATTATCGATATTTCGAAAATCGTATCGAATGTCGCCTAACGCTAGAGTTGTTCAAAAAATCGAACGCATTTTAATTTGTCCTGTTATTTTTGTAAAGGGATAATTTGGCTCGCTAAAAAGTAACAGTATACCCTCAAGCAGGGCCTTTCTAGAAATTCTTATCAGTGGGAGGGGGGTCAACCCGCTGGTCTGGCCTGTCCATACTTAAGGGTAAATGAAAAACATAGATATGAGGCAAAAGCCTATAAATAGCGATTATTTTTGTGTCTTCGGTGGAGCCCGGGGGAACCCCTAATTCCCCTGGGTACGGCCTTGCCCTCAAGCTTATGGTTCTTAGAGAAAATCTTGTATTGTTCCAAAACTATCAGATCGTGAAATCGGTTCCTCTTCTAATCAAAAATCCTCCCCACCATCGTTCTTCAAACAGAGGGGAACAGGCGCAAGTTAACGAACGACCACTTCAGCTAAGTCTGTTCTAGAAGGATGTGTTAGTATGTAGTGCCACATGGTTGTGGAGGTAGCTAAACGGTGTCTGGACAGGCACTAGAAAATACTAACCACTTTATGAATGTTTGCCAAGAAATAAAAGATTTAAAGAGGGTGATTTATTGGTGGAGGGTGGTTTACTGGTGGAAAGAACGGTTGATACGGATGCTGGGAGAAAAATTGTTTCTAGGAATTAAGAATCTTGGAATCTTTGTCTCTCTGGGAATGTTGCATGGGAGCAATTTCTGTAGGATCGCCATTTTTTCTGTTTCTTTATGTTTTGCTTCTTCTTTGTTTGTTTTGTTTTGGGTATTTGTATTGTTCTCCTTGGCCGAACCATACTCAAAAACCCACTACAAACAGTGCTAGGGTGTTGCACATTAAAAAAAAATTATAGGACGTGGACTTAATCTTACTGAAACCATTCCTCGCGATCATTGCTAGGCATAACTATTTGTTAGGTTAGGATTTCAGCATTTTCTTGGTCCCGTTCAAGCTAAGGTGACACCGAAAGTAACAAACTAGATGGAAAGCACATCGGAGAATTTTCCTGAATACGGGAACCTACTCAGGTAAGAAAGAATTCCCTGTGTAAGAGAACGTGGGTTGTACTGTCAGAGATGTTATAGCTAGCTAACCACTATCATCCCTGAAAACCCAAGCTCATGTTAAAATGATGCTTTGTTAATTAAAGAAGAAAAAAAAATATTAACCTTAAGAATCAAAACAATCAAAAACTGCAGCACCAGAATTTTAGAACAATTTATTTACCGATCAGAACAAACACAAATTTTGCGCACGGAAATTATAACACACATGCTAGCACGAACATATTTGAATTAGAAAATCTGCAGAATAACTAGAAACATGGGGAATCCAGCAGTTTTGCCAGCCTTCTTGTCCAAGACAGCTTTGGTGGAAAACTTGCATTATTTCTGCACGAAACAACTTCTTTGAACCATCTGTCACCTTTTTTTTGTGTTTGCTTCAGTCAATGAATCAATTCTGTAGGGCCCCAGTAACACTGAGGTGAAATGTTTCCTGAAATAGGGGACGAATGAATTGAGACACTATCCATACGAGTTGTTGGAGGAGGGGGAAGTTCAAGGTTGCGTTCCAGGACTTAACGATCGTTAACAAATCGTTAACTTTCTGCGTTCCATGTTTCTGGTTTCAAAATTAAAGCTCCGCCCACCTACAATTTCCGTTCCAGAGCTTAACGATTGTTAACTATTTTGTAACGATAGTCGGTGAGCATCGTTGCAAAATAGTTAACAATTGTAGAACTGGGAAAAGGTAACGATCCTTAAAGCTGCAGTTAGCTCCGCCCCGATGTAAGTTAATGATTGCTCACAATTGTTAAGTTTGGGGAACGCAAACTAAGTATCTCGTTATTCTTCCTTCACATACTAGCGCCTTCTGTAAAGATTGTTCTGTGACGTCCTGAATTCCAGATTTGGGGGGGGGGGGTGAAACTAGAATGCGATGAATTTATGACTTTTTTCTTAACGTTTTTTATGTCGAGAGTGGAAGGCTTCCACTGTATGAAGAGTAATGAGACCCAAGTATTAGCTAATAATTTGAGCAATGGTTTCTCCTAAGAATTTGCACCCTCCTGCAACATGATAACAAATACTGGCCGAAAATCATTTTCGGTCTGTTTATTTTCATTTTCAATACCTGCTCCGCCTTCCTCTCCCTGACCCTGTCACAGCGATATGATTGATGACACACTCACACAGTATTAAAATCACTTTATGTATACTATATACACAATTTTTCCCTCCGAAGAAACCTTTCCTATTTTTAAAAGTTAGCTTGAGGAACTTCCAAACATTTCTTTGAAATCTTTACTTCCCCATCATTTTAATAATCCATTTCTTATCACTTCCACCTACCTAAAAAATCTCCTTCTAGCACACAAATTCACGCAAATGGTGGCATACATCGTCATTCATTTCTTCACACTTAAGGTAAAAATAAGAAACTTACCTGACCTTTCCTCTTTTTTTATGGCATCTTGAGCTTACTCAAGTGCCATATAGCGATCGTAATGTCTGTCTGTCTGTCGGCATTTTGCTAGTTTGGGCACTTCCACATGACCTAGGACGATAAAACTTGGCACGCATATCAGGGACCCAACCGGATTAACTTGGAAATAATCACTTCCCCAATCCGACCATCAATGGGGGATTGGCAAGATACGGAATCCGGAAATTAGTAACACTCATAACTTTGGAACGGATAATCGGACGTGCATTAAACTTGACAGGTATCAAGAACAAGTGTCTTGGATGTTCGTTGTCAAATTCTGATCGGATCCGATAACAGGGGGGGGGGGGCTGGAGGGGGACACCCGAAAGCTACCGAAGTACATAGACACAATCCAGGTTATTTAAAACTGTCAGGGTATTTTTCGGTATTAAGACAAGGCGAGAGGATGTTCCTCCTGGAAAAAAGGTAGTGCTGTAATGTGTTCGTGAAATAATAATTTTGGTGCAAGAGAAACTTGTGTCCTACTAAAGATCATAATGAAACACGAGCGAGTATTAAAACAAAATGATAGCGGCAACCCTTCACATAACCAATACTGTCCATGTTTTATTCTCCATCTGTATATAATAGATTTGAGGCTAAATGCATCTAAATTGTATTCGAGAATCCCTCAAATGTCTTCGAGGTGTGTAATTGAATTTGACGATACCTGAGCCAGATACCTGAAGATCGACGACAGTCGCAAGATGACGCTGTTTGTATCGATTTGGTTGGATAGAAAAAAAACTGTGTAAGGAAAGTAAAGAAAGAAAGAAAGAAGAAGAAAAAAGAAAGAATTAACAGACTTTTGATAACAACCCTTAGAAAAACGAGGAAGAAAAGACTATGAGGATTGAACAAAATCAATTTTTAAAGATATTATATCCCATGTCAATGGGTATTTGACATTTAAAATGAAATTAGGTATTCGAGAATGAGAAAAATGTATTCGAGAATTTGTAATTTTTCATCTTGAATGTATTTTAGTCATTCTCAATACATTTGTGTCATTCTCGATTTCATATTTCAATTTAATGTCAAATCATGGTAGAAATCCTCGAGTACTTTTTATCTTTTCTCGAATACTTTTTGTAGTTTCTCGAATACAAACACCGACTCCTCGCATAAATCTAAGCGATTCTCGAACAGATTTTCGGGGACTCTTGAATACATTTTTGACATATTTAGCTTCAAATCCATTTAATATATCTGGGCAAAACGCGGAAGCGTATTGAAAAATTACAGCTCAGCATAGAGTAGAACATCACCAACTTATCCACACGCGGGAATTACGGTGATGGGTGTAACAATAGATTAAATCTACAGTACTTTTTGTGGCTCTTGCAGCGGGGGGTTGCAGCGGGGAGGTATGAGAAATTCGGAATATTCAGGCATGTAAAACTTTCGAAGGGGTGATCGATCGTAATGAAACGTAACATTCGGAAAGACGCCGTGTCTGAAATATCCCAAATCAAGTCCGGACCGGATCGATTAATGTCGGGGAGGGGGGGGGGGGATCTTGGCATTGGAGATCTTGTTATCGGAAATCTTGTGATATTTTTGTTGTAAAGCGATCCCGACAAAAATTTGAGGGAAGAATAAGCACAAGCCGTAGATATATCAGTGACAGAACCGGACCGAATTCGGGCACTGTGGGGGGAGTTGTAGAGGGGTGGGCTCCGGAAATCCGGTGATTGCGAGCTAAGTTACTTGCAGAGGCGCCAGGACGACGAAAGTTGACTTGAAAATGAGAGACTTGACAAGATTGGCCAAGAAATTGTCATCCCTTTAAGTACTCATCTTAACCACAAAATACAAAATTTACTTTCAAGTAAAAAATACATTTATGCTTCAAGGGTTTTGCTTAGAAATCAATTTCTAACTCCCTTAAAGCGCGCATCTTATCCGCGAAGTGAAAAAAATACTTCTATATATATTTATGTACCTAAAGGGCTCATAATAACTTTTGCCTCGAGGGATCTGATTACAGATGAGTTTCAAGGACCTCAAAGTGCGCATCTTATACAATCAATAAAATTAATGCAAAAATAAAATACATTTGCCGAACGATACATACTCGTAATTTCCAAGGCTACATAATTATTTCTATCTCAAGTTTCTTGCTTACAAATGATTGCAACAAACCCAAATACTGTCAAATTCTTACTTAAATTCTATGAACCAGTCCGTCACGGAATACCTTCAGATCACCTTTTGCGAGTTTACACATCTTTTATACGGTCCTGCTTAGAATACTGTTTTCCAGTTTGGCATTACGGCCTGACGCAGGAGCAGTTTTCACAAAAAGGACTGAGTTATAACATAATAAGAAAATACCATTTCTTTCACATTTGGACAGACATCCTTGTCGAAAATCAGGGTGCTTGAATAGGCTCAGCGGCAGTTCTAGACTGCTAGCTCAATTATTCTGGCTTACTTTTTTGCAAAGGCCAATCGTATTTCAAGTAGTCGACAAGCATTCATAAGAATTTCTTGGAAAGGACAATAATTAATGAGACAAAGTCTGCCTAATTGGCCGGAAAAGGGTCTTCTCAAATGGGAAGTTTTAAAGGCACCGGGAAGCTTGACGGATACAAATGCAGGTTCTAGCTGAGGACGATGGGGACTCAATACTTATAGCCTACTTGTATTAGATAATATATATTTCCATGAGTATTATAAACGTTCATTTACCCGACGAAAAGATGCGTGATCAATAAAAAACTAGACCTACGTTGCCCGGGCAACGTGAAGTGTTGCGGCAACCTTTGTCCGGCTTCGCCGGCTAAAGTGTTGCGAGAGCAACACTTTGGTTTTGTTTCTTCGCTGTCGGTTAAATGCTGAAATTGTCAACTTATCGAATCTTTTAAAACGTTATGTTCTAAAAAGAATAATCACATAATCAAAAGCTGTTCTTTAGCGTTGTAAAACCAACAACAAAACAATATCGGAAGAAGGCTATCCGTAACGTTTCAGGATTAAAATACCATAGATGACACTATTAATTATTACAAAACTACCTTATTGTTTTACATTACCGTATCGTTTGTACCCGTTGCGTAAACAGTTAATCCTAGGTTATAGCGATAGACCATCGATACAAACTTTCTTACTGTCATATTTACAGAAATCGAATACAATGTGCAACAAATTTTCAAAAATTTCTAGCCCCTCGTGAACCAATCTTACTTACAAGTCCGTCTCCCGTGATTGACATCAAATTCACCGGAAACAAATAATGGATACACCAGCTATCAAAAGTTGCAAGCCCCTCATCGCTGAAGATGATTATAGCATAAAAGCCGATTATTATCCCATGCATGTCTTACAATTGGGAACAAAATTGTTCTTACCATCGAATACACCTGAGACAAATAACAGGTATACCAACTAGCAAAAGCTGCAAACTCCTCGTTGCCGAAGATGATTATGAGCTAACAGTCGACTGTTGCTTACAGTCGACTGTTGCGTACAAGTCCCTTACATGTCTCACAACTGTATCGCCTATTTTTGGTTTCAGTGTGTACCTTACTCCTGAAGTTGTCAACCCCTTGAAACTTTCAAACTGGTTTATCTCATGAAGGATTTTTGTTCAAAAAAACGGATGGCATATATTTTGATCAGCTCTTCAAGGGCTATCGATTGCCCTAACCACAACAAAAGCATATCGGAAAAAGGGACTAAAGTTGCGTTTTTTTGGATTCACTTTTGTTTCGTCAAAGTTTGTAGTTTGGCCCTTGTTTTGTCTTACTTGCGTTTTATTGAGTTCTCGTTTCCGGAGAGTCAAACTACACCAAACTACGTCGGCGATGTAGTTTGTAGTTTCAGCTCTGTAGTTTCAGGTTCGAAACTACAGCAAATGGAATGGACAAATAAAACGGCTTTTAAGCGAAACTACGCCGAAACTACATACAAAAAAACGCAACTTAAATTGACTTTGCAGTCAGTTGAACTTTATCCTTTTCAATCGTAGACATCGTGACGGATGAAAACTTGGAATAGTATCCTATATAATCTAGTTGGTATTATAAAGCTATCCGTAACTTTTGGGATTAAAATACCATAGATGACACTATTAATTATTACGAAACTACCTTGTTTTACATTACAGTATCGTTTGTACCCGTTGCGTTAACAGTAAATCCTAGGTTACAGCGATAGACCAACGATACAAACTTTCTTACCGTCAGATTTATATAAATCGAATACAATGTGCAACAATTTGCACAAATTTCTAGCCCCTCGTGCATCGATTCTACTGACAAGTCCCTTTCCCGTGATAGACATCAAGTTCACCGGATAAAAATAATGGGTACACCGACTAGCAAAAGTTGCAAACCCCTCATCGCTGAAGATTTGTGTAGCATAACAGCCGATTATTACTTACAAGTCCCTTGCATGTTTTACATTTGGGAACCAAATTGTTCATCAAATGACAGGTATGCCAACTAGCGAAAGCTGCAAACCCCTCATTGCCGAAGATATTATGAGCTAACAGTCGCCTGTCGCGTACAAGTCCCCTAAATGTCTCACAACTGGTATCGCCTATTTTTGGTTTCAGTGTGTACCTTACTACTGAAGTTGTCAACCCCTTGAAACTTTCAAACTGTTGTATCTCATGAAGGAATTTTTGTACCAAAAAATGGATGTCATATACTTTGATCAGCTCATCAGCGGCTATCGATTGCCGTCGAAGTTGAACTTTATCCTTTTCAATCGTAGATATCGTGAAGGATGAAAACTTGGAACAATATCTTATATAATCTAGTTGATATTATAAAGCTATCCGTAACTTTTCAGGATTAAAATACCATAGATGACACTATTAATTATTACAAAATTACCTTATTGTTTTACATTACCGTATCGTTTGTACCCGTTGCGTAAACAGTTAATCCTAGGTTATAGCGATAGACCATCGATACAAACTTTCTTACTGTCATATTTACAGAAATCGAATACAATGTGCACCAATTTTCAAAAATTTCTAGCCCCTCGTGAACCGATTCTTACTTACAAGTCCGTCTCCCGTGATTGACATCAAATTCACCGGAAACAAATAATGGATATACCAGCTATCAAAAGTTGCAAGCCCCTCATCGCTGAAGATCATTATAGCATAAGCTTTTTAAACGGGATGTTCTAAAAAAATTAATCATATGATCAAAAGGTATTCTTCAGCGTTGTAAAAACAACAACAAAATATGTAGGAAGAAGGGACTAAATTAACTTTGCAGTCAGCTGTACTTTATCCTTTTCAATCGTAGACATCGTGACGGATGAAAACTTGGAACAATATCTTATATAATCTAGTTGGTAATAGAAAGCTATCCGTAACTTTTCAGGATTAAAATACCATAGATGACACTATTAATTATTATGAAACTACCTCATTGCTTTACATTTTCGTTTGTAAACAGTTAATCCTCGGTTACATTGATAGACCATCGACACAAACTTTCTTACCGTCAGATTTATAGAAATCGAATACAATGTGCACCCAAAATTCCAAAAATTCCTAGCCCCTCGTGAACCGATTCCTACTTACAAGTCCCTCTCCCGTGATATGCATTAAGTTAACCGGAAACAAATAATGGGTACACCAGCTAGCAAAAGCTGCAATTTCAAAAATTTCTAGCCCCTCGTGAACCGATCCTACTTACAAGTCCATGTTTTACATTTGTGAACCAAATTGTTCATCAAATGACAGGTACGCCAACTAGCGAGAGCTGCAAACCCCTCATTGCCGAAGATGATTATGAGCTAACAGTCGCCTGTCGCGTACAAGTCCCCTAAATGTCTCACAACTGGTATCGCCTATTTTTGGTTTCAGTGTGTACCTTACTACTGAAGTTGTCAACCCGTTGAAACTTTCAAACTGGTGTATCTCATAAAGGAATTTTTTTTACCAAAAAATGGATGTCATATACTTTTATCAGCTCATCAGCGGCTATCGATTGCCGTCGAAGTTGAACTTTATCCTTTTCAATCGTAGATATCGTGACGGATGAAAACTTGGAACAATATCTTATATAATCTAGTTGATATTATAAAGCTATCCGTAACTTTTCAGGATTAAAATACCATAGATGACACTATTAATTATTACAAAATTACCTTATTGTTTTACATTACCGTATCGTTTGTACCCGTTGCGTAAACAGTTAATCCTAGGTTATAGCGATAGACCATCGATACAAACTTTCTTACTGTCATATTTACAGAAATCGAATACAATGTGCACCAATTTTCAAAAATTTCTAGCCCCTCGTGAACCGATTCTTACTTACAAGTCCGTCTCCCGTGATTGACATCAAATTCACCGGAAACAAATAATGGATATACCAGCTATCAAAAGTTGCAAGCCCCTCATCGCTGAAGATGATTATAGCATAAGCTTTTTAAACGGGATGTTCTAAAAAAATTAATCATATGATCAAAAGGTATTCTTCAGCGTTGTAAAAACAACAACAAAATAATATAGGAAGAAGGGACTAAATTAACTTTGCAGTCAGTTGTACTTTATCCTTTTCAATCGTAGACATCGTGACGGATGAAAACTTGGAACAATATCCTATATAATCTAGTTGGTAATAGAAAGCTATCCGTAACTTTTCGGATTAAAATACCATGGATGACACTATTAATTATTATGAAACTACCTCATTGCTTTACATTTTCGTTTGTAAACAGTTAATCCTCGGTTACATTGATAGACCATCGACACAAACTTTCTTACCGTCAGATTTATAGAAATCGAATACAATGTGCACCCATTTGCAAAAATTCCTAGCCCCTCGTGAACCGATTCCTACTTACAAGTCCCTCTCCCGTGATATACATTAAGTTAACCGGAAACAAATAATGGGTACACCAGCTAGCAAAAGCTGCAAACCCATCATCGCAGAAGATGATTGTAGCATAACAGCCGATTATTACTTACAAGTCCCTTGCATATCTTACCATTGGGAACCAAATTGTTCTTACCATCGAATACACCGGAAACAAATAACAGGTATACCAACTAGCAAAAGCTGCAAACCCCTCATTACCGAAGATGATTATGGGCTAACAGTCGACTGTTGCTTAAAAGTCCCCTATATGTATCATAACTGGTAACGCCTATTTTTGGTTTCAATGTACCTTACTAAGAAGTTGTCAACCCCTTTGAAATTTTCAAACTGGTGTATCTCATGAAGGAATTTTTGTACCAAAAAATGGATGACATATACTTTGATCAGCTCATCAATGGCTATCGATTGCCGTCGAAAAAAAAATTCTACCTGTCTTAGTTCAAAAGTTGACTTTTTTGCCGTAGGCCAACTTTCTAACGTCACGACTTAGAAAGGAGCAAAGGATAAGCTCTAGTTTCTTTAGCAATGAGAGAACTTTTAAAGTTTAAGAGGCACATCTGATACCGTTACTCTACCACAAACCAAAGTGCAAAAAAAAAAATTATAAACTCAGCTGAAATCGTCGCAGACATGGACAGAAACAATAGATGGCAGCACTTTCGGACCCGTGGGAAAAAGCCACTTTTTTGTCTCTGTAGATTTTTCTATTTATCACTCGAAGAAGATATGTTGGCTGTGGGGCCGGGTAACTGCCGCATATATTTAACACTTATAGATTTTAGTCCATCTTCAATTTGAAACTGGTGCCTGCCTGCTTGCGTGCTAGAACGGAGCTTTCCACTCGAAAGCAGAAACATCTTTTGATGAAACGAAAGGTTCGCTACACAACTTCAGGTAGTCCTCTCTGACATAGGCTATACAACTCCACTTCACTTCGCAAACCGTAGGCTCTGGCTCGATGACAAGCAAAAACCATCCTTATTGGCCCCAGGCAAGAGTTCTACGGAGCTTTCCAAAATGTAATGTCATATTCATCAATCCGGCCTAAGGTCCACTCTTTCCGTAGAAACCGCACAGGTTAGACCCTTCTCAGTTACCAGGAATAAAATGAAATCGGAGTCACAGGAAAAAAAAAAAAAAAAAAAAAAAAAAACGAGGACAAAACCAAAGTGTTGCTCTCGCAACACAATTACGAAGAAATTTTGGACCCTGGACTGTCTCTTGATATTTTGGCTTATATCAGATAGTTTGAACTCAGTTTAGAAGAAAGTAACAGGGGGGGGGGAGGTCATCCCAGGGGGGGGGGGGAGGTCATCCCACAGGTGCTTTGTGCTTCATACTCTCAGTTCCATGTTTTGAACTTGGTCAGAATGACAGTCGTAATTTTGTTTTAGCTTGTCAGACTGAAAGTTGTATGAATGAATGAATATATTTAATAGCCGATTGCCCATATAAAATACCTGATTGTTACAATACACTTTACATCACTTAATACTTATCTTTATTTAACTAAAACACTTTTTAAAAATTGGCATTTTAAGTATCTTAGCTTTATTTTTTGTATCAAGAACATCGGGGAACTTGATAGTATACCTGTAGAAAATGCCTGCTGGGGTCTGAGAGTTGCTCGCATTCAACCAGAAAATGGCCATAAAGGGGGGAATCTTAATTATTCCAATTACTCCGACCACGTACTGGCAGGTAGTTCGATCGTAGCTGAAACCACAGGTGCAGGCTCTCCGCCGGTAGGTATAACTTGAAGTAAATTTTGCTTATTGCGAAAAATCTGCTTAACTTCTTTGTAATACTTGAATGTATTTGAATTTTGTGTAAGTTTGCACCAAGCCTGAACCTCTTCTTCTTCTAACACTCTTGTGAATTCACGGATTAAGGTCGTCGGGTTTCCTTCTGGCCCTCTTTCTTCCTTCCGTATGTACGGAAGACCTGCATTATTTAAAAGTTTTTGGGATCCCAAAACGTAAGTGGAGGGATACCTTTGACATCGCAAAAGTTGTCCGTCTGTCTGTCAGCACGATAACTCTCGAAGGGACTGGGATATTTTGATGAAACTTGGTTTGAGGATTCTTTGGGTCAAGGGAAGGTCAAGTTCGTAGACAGGCTCTGTATCCCTACAGTTAGGGGTGGGGGAGTGGGTTCAAGTTAAGAGGCAAGCAAAATATTTTTAAACAGCTAATGTGATAGTCGATTATGGAGTAAGAAGACACGCTGAAAACGATGGTAAAATCAATTTTCTCGCCAGATAAGTAGTTCGTTCGGAATCGAGCACAAATCGGGAAGCTGGTTAGAATTAAAAGTTTTTTTTGAAGTTGATAGATGTTCGATTGTGGGGTAAGAAGACATGCTGAACCTGATGGTGAAAGCCATTTTCTCGTCGGATATCTAGTTCGCCCGGAATCAGGCCAAACCGGAAAATTTGTGAAAAGCGTAAGTTTTATTTGAAATTGACTAGATGATATATTTAGGGCTAGGAAAAGACGCTGAGTCTATACGACAACCATTTTAACCCGGATATTTAATTCGTCCGGAATTTGGCCGGAATTTTGTATCAGTTAATGTTTTATTTGAAGTTGATTAGATGTTCTTTATATGAAAAAGGAGACACGGTGAATTCGTTTGTGAATTGTTCTTTTTCTGCTGGACAAGTAGTTGGCTTGGAATTCGGCCAAAACCGGAAATTTAGCAGAAGTAAAGCAGGAAGTTTCGGTCAGTATCGTCCAAATAGATATGACTTATGAACTTGGTTTTCTCAGACGATTAGCGTGGCGAAGACTGGATCTGGCGAAGACAAGACTAAGTTGTCTGGATCAAATATCAGATTTTTGGGATCCTGTCGAAACCTTAGGTCTCTTTGTCTTGGAGCAGCTATGAACTTCGCTTTTTTGTAGATAGTGGTTCCAGGTTAGCTTGCTTAAGCAGTCTCTTCTCTGGTAAAGATATAACTTTTGTCCAGAACCTTATCATTTGGGTTAATCTATGTCTCCTTAGGGAGAAAAGTCCCATATCCCCTTTTACTGCCTGGCTGTGGGTCGACTGGCGTAGACCAGTAAGTCTCTTGAAATACTGAAGCTGAATTGTCTCTAGTTGGGGGGGCAGTTTCAGATCCCCATAGCTCTGCACCGTAGTGAATTGTTGACGTCACTTTTGACATGGAGATTTGTTTATGGATTTGAATGAGCGTAGTTCCTGAGAGCGTCCCGTTCCGAAGTATTGCGCTTGTTACTTCTCTCCCCCTATTTTCCATCTCTTTTGCATGGTATTTCCATCCTCCTACTTCTGGGAAAATTATCCCCAGACATTTAAAGCTAGGCTTTGTAGACACTTGCTCTTGTCTATAATAAAATTTTGCCGGTTCTGTCTCAATTCTTTCTTTCTTACTGAATATCGCTCTCAGTCGTATGTTTTAAACTTGGACAGTAGTAATTTTGTTTTTAGCTTTTCAGAATGAAAGTAGTACGAGTTAAAGTTGTTTTTGAGCTTGTGAGTCTCAAGAGAATCCTAATTTCCGTCTTACGTTTTAAGCTTATCAATATGTTTGAGTTTGTCAGAACGACAGTCGGATACTTTGGTCTTGACATTATGAAACAAAGCTACCAAACCATTTATTTCACTCGCAAATTACCCGTTTCTAGTCGTAAGGTTATGAAGCTCTCTTTTCGTACGTTTCGAGACAGAGGTATGTTTTGACTTTGGAATATGAAAATCGTATGGTCTGAACTTTCAGAATGATTGTCGTGTATTTCCAGCTCACCATACGAAAAGTTGTGTTTTGAATGTGCGAGTGTCACTGACAATCCTCTGTTTAAAGAGACAATCGTTTGATTTTACAAACTCTTGAGCCTTGCCGGCGGTCAGGCAAATGCACATCTCCCCCCCCCCCCCCCCATCCTAAAACGCTTGAGATTGCACCTGGAAAAGAAGTGTTTTTATCTGCTGAATACCTTGTGTAATACCTTGTGTGTATCACATTGCTATTCGATTCGGACAAGCAGCCGAGGTCCCTTCAAAACTTCAGAATCAAAATTTCAAAGTTTTTGAAGCTTTGCTGGGATATTCATAGCGGCCGTGATCCAATCAAAATCGTTATTTTTTATCCGGCCCGGCCATTCGTGGGACCGAGGGGTTGCTTACTCCCAGAAACGATGTACACAAAGTGGCGCGTGGTGTGGTGCCTTGCCAGTGGCGTGGTGGCGTACGGTCATTAAAAAAGTTCAACTCCATTGTAAGTGAAAATCACAATTATTTAACACTTCTTTAATGTTACGCACACGAGAATTTGGCAACAGGTCGCTGGTATACTCTTAATAAGCTGTTTCAAATATTGTAAACGCTCGGTAAATGACTTCCGAAGAATTTAATTGAAAAAAATAACCAGGACCTGTTTTGCAGTTTTGATATGGAGAGTAGCAGTCAAATCCTGCAAGAAAATGGAAAATAGGTATGCCACGGGGTAGATTAATCTTCGTTTAAATGCAAAATTTTCTTCTGAAAAAGATTTTCACCGATATACCGAATGGGAAAAGGTCGGCTCATTTGCATTCAGGCAATTGGTTCGACAAATATTGTTAAGTCTGATGCGAAGAGTTGCTCACTCCCAGAAACGATGTACACGAAGTGGTGCAGTGGTCTGCTAGTGGAGTGCGGTCGTGAAAAGTTTTCGGAAATGAAACTATCCGGGCACAAATAAAGCATGATCCAATGATCCAACTTATTTTCTACTGTCCCTAGATGTCCCCTTTGTATCCAAACATAACTGATTTCATCCCTTATCTTCTTTTCTTCTGCCTTGACAACTTGCATATTTATTTATTTGATTTATGTCTAAACTGTGTAGCCTGTATGACACTGTCCTCAAATCGGAATCTTGGGGGGGGGGGGGGGGGGGGGGATACCATGCAAGATGCTATTTGACGACAATTTTTTTCTTAAATTTGGCGAAACGAGACTTATCCTGTAGCAAAACACGGGGAAACAATTATCGATTTTCGAATATTGAAAATGAAAATTCGACATATATAAAAATCCAAATATCGCCCCAACACTAGCCCAGAAACATGGTTGGTTACTAGACGCCTTTGTCAACGGCATGGTCCTTATATCTAGATCTTCTTCTTCTTCATATATTCTATAGTCGTTCAAGTACCTTCGGTACTGGGTGCCAAATTGCGAAGCAGACATCTACAGAAAATTTGTCGGTGGCCGGAGGTATCGTGCCGGTAGCGCGCTGACGTGCCGGGGCCGTGCTGCTTCCGTGTCGGTGGCGCGCCAGTGCCAAGCTGGTGTCGCGCTGAGGTGTACACCAGTGGCGGAGAGAGAGCAACCCCTCGTCTGAGACATAAGAGGTACTCTGGAACTTTTGGCACATGTAGTTCATTAACAAGCAAATCGTTATTTTATAGTCTTCAGTTTCTGGGCTGGAGAAGGTTTGTTGGATGGGTATTGGCTTCTTTCTTTTTCCTCCTTAAAGGACCCCTCGCACTATTTGCTCTTCAACTTGTAGTATTTTAAAATATTTGTTTACTTTAAACTAGGCTGTGCTTTCAAAACATAACCCACAGTTTTGGCTGTTTTAAGCCTTTTGAGACCCGCTGACTTACAGCGAAAACAGGGAAACATTTTTTCTGTCGTAACCCGTTTTTCTGATGGAAAAGCTTCTCGCAGACAGCTGTCAACAGCGTAATACACATGGAAGGTAGAAAAACACGGCAAGTGAGAAAATCAGCGTGGTTTTTTTAAGGGATTAGAATGTACCGTAGGAAATTGGGGCCTCCGGGTTTAGACATATATGGAGTGATTATGAAAGTAGGTTACGTTAGTATTATATGGAAGACAAGTCCTTTAAGAGCTGAGAGACAAGAACCCCGCTGTGGCTAATCGACTTTTAAATTGACAAATTTTATCATTTCGAAAACTTGTTTCAACAAGGTTGTGCTACTTGACAAAAAAGGATCTAATTACAATTAGACGTGATTCATGCTTCCACATTTAGTTTTAAGGGTAGGAAGAGCCCCTTGCAGTCGTGGGTATTTGATTTTTTTTTCCAGTAAATTAGTATTTTATGTTCTTGAAGCTTGAGTTTAACAAAAGATATATGAATAATTAAGGTTGTGATCAGGCCCGTATCCAGTATTTTTTTTTTTTTTTTACAATTTTGTGGGGTCCCTTTCGAGGGGGGGGGTTTGCCTGCGGGTCGCAAACAAAAGTATAAAAATACATAAATCAGAGGGAAAAGCCTACCCAAATGAGTATTTTTGTATCTTTCGGGGGGGGGGGGTCAGCCACCTAATCCCCCCCTCCCTGATACGGCCTTGGTTGTGATAAAGTAAACTAGTGAAGTTTGTTTTAAAAAAATGTATTTTATGTATCATAGTATAATTTAAATACTGTGTGGAGTTGGAAATGTTTTACAGTTGTTTATAGTCGGAAAGATATATTTGTCCCTTTCTTTTGTTTTTTTATTCTATATGTATAGTATGGTAAAAGATTTTCTGTTTTTTTTCGTAATTTACAGTAGTTTGGTTGGGAGTAGAATTTTAATGTATGGTTGTGAAGGTATGAGGTTTGTAGGACAGAAAAAGAAAAAAAAAGAAAAAGTCTTAGGGGGTAAGAATAGTAAATAAAATACGGGCTTATTCTCGAAAGTTAAGTGACGTAAATAGCTAAAAATAGATTAAAATTAACGTCACTGAGGGAAGGAGGAGTTGCCACAAAAAGTACGAAATGTGACTACTGGTTTTAAAAAAAAATGCTTCCACTGACCATGGCTCCGAATTTTTTTTTTTTTTACCTCTCGACTTACAATGAAGGGGGGTGAACAAAGTGAACTGACCACAACGGACCCCTATGCCACAGCGGTCCTTATTCGTATCTTTATCATTTGAGTTGATCTCCCTTTCTATTGATTAAAATTATGCTCTGGTAAAGCGGAGCTGTGTAAATATACAAGTTGCTGACAAAGCTAGCAATAATATTTTCCTTTTCAAGTCAACTTCATTATGTTATTTACCTTCCATCATCGGGACTTTCTGTTTCACTTCAGCTTACCTCGAATGGAAAATGTAAATGACTCGAAGACTGCCAAATTCCAGCTTGTTCTCTCATCTTTGGAAATTTGTTCTGTTTTACTCATTCATGCATTTTCACATTTGCATAAATATACCTGCCCTAAGAGACTAGAGAACTCGATTATCCTTGTCGAAACGTGGGAAAATAGGAAGAGGAAGAACCTGAACGCCCTGAATCTTAAAGCACAATGGACACTTCTAGTGCTTTACTTTGTATTAAATGCTTCACAAATAAAGATTTTCGACTTCCTTTAGAAGGCGCTATGAAAATTGGCCGTTTTCTTGTTATCTCTTGCCTTTACCTCTCTGGCAGATCCAAATCTTAGGAGCTGGGATATCGTGGCAGGAAATTCAAAAACTCCCGGCAATGCTTGATATAAAAGGATATATTTGAGATGTCACCAAAATCAAGCCGCAGATGCAGTTTACCTGATTGTTCTAGTGTTTCATCAGAAGTTCCATGACTTAAAGTGATGATGATGATGATGATTTTATTAAAGCACTTAAGGAGAGGAAATAGTGCAGTATAGAAAAAAAAAGGAAAAAATACACTGAGCTTTCAATAATGTAGTTAATGGCTTAGATCAAAAAATAAACATTTGGACTAAATAAATTTGGATTAACATAGGCACAAGTACCTAAAAGTTTTTCTTTGTGGAATAGTGTTGTGAAGCATGATTAGCTTGCTTTATAAAATGTACCAGAATATGCAATAAGCTTAAAAAAAATAAAATAGCTACAAAAATCATTAAAAAAAAACCTATTCAAATCTGAATTATTTCATAAAATAAAGATCTACTAAGTATTATAAGAAACATCACTTTTATCTTTATCCAAGCTAGTAAAATGAGCATGTACTGGCCCAAAAAATTACGCTTTGAAATATCACAGAGAGGAAACTGTTGAAAAAGCTGCTGATCTAGGGGGTAAGCATTGTTCCTAGGCTGTTACAGAGTGGGATTGGGGTTGTTTGATGTGCCCATTGAACTTTAAAGATATTTCGGTTTTAGCAGCAAAATGGCAGACGAATGTTACGTTCAAATTGTGAGGTTGTCCGCGTGGCAGGCGAAGTTAAAGCTCCTGTGTTGTTTGCTTCAGCCTCAAAGTTATACGAACGTATAAAGACAGAGGAGAATTGTTGAACGTCATCGTAACCGAAAACGCTCGAGAGATCTTTGCAAGCTGAAGAATGCAACCCGTTTCGACCGAAAAATGCTAGGAACCCTGCATATTCCCGTTTCAGTACCCCAATTTCTTTACCTAGCTCCCTTTTGGCAAATATTCTCAACTAGTGAAAAAAATAAAATCTGTTCCACCTTCTTCAGATTCTCTAAATACTTACTTACCCCCCCCCCCCCCTTGGACAAGAAATACCAAAGCTATTAAAATATATAACATAAGAGACCCTGAGCTTGCTATTGCTAACCTGATTAACGAGTATAACTCAAAAATCCAGTCCCACCCCCTGGAGCTGTATTTGTTGATTTTTTCCTATGAAAGTGTTACGTTTTTCTTTGGTCGTTTTTGTACGCCGTCCTTTTTCTTTTCGAAATGACGGGGAATAAATAATTAAATAAATATATAGTAAAAGCGAAGAGTCAGAAGAAATTGTCTCTCAGCCAGTTAGAGTTCCGGCAAAGTCAAGAGTACGGTAGAAGTATGGTTGGCAAAGTCAAGAGTACGGTCGGCGAATAAAACCCACACCAAGCGAATGCTCATTCCTTCCGTTCGGTATAAATTCCTCTGGTACACCACCCCCTTGGTACAAAAACAGACACCTGGTTTCATAAATTTCCGGACTCTCGGCCATTATCAATACCAAAGGTTTCGGTGGGATCCCACAAATTATAATATTTCTTGGACTATTTTATCAATACAGTCGGGCCTTTTAGAGATCTCGTCTTCCTCACACTCCTTAAACAGTATACTATCTGTCATTAATCAACCGTTTGAGAATCTGAAAGTCCCTTATATTTATTTTCTTAAATTAATCTGACAACCCTGTCTCACCGTCGTGAAAATTTGTGCTTAAAGTTTGGAGGGCAGACTCTACTGAACCCAATCCTTCGCGACATCCTGCCACCCAACTTTACAACAGAAAGGGAGAGGCCTCAAAGACAAGCTTCCGAACCAGACCCTACCCTTCAACCAGTGTTTTGCCGATACGTGAGATACAAGAATAGTTTTGTCCCCTCCTTTGTTTCCATACGTAACAGAAATTAGTAGGTTGTTATATTACCCCCCGTTGTCTATTTCCCCAATCGTTACTTTTTATATTATTTGTTCTCAGTATTTTATATATAATTCGACCACTTTCTAGTATGTTGATAATTTTGGTTAGTTTTTAGTGTATGTTTGACTTTACCGCCTGCTATTCGGCTAGTCCGTAATTGGTGCTGAAATAAAACTGAATTGAACTGAATTAAATTGAATAAACATAAATGCACCGTAGTGGGGTTTTCTTGAAAAATAACGGCCAAACGGCTCAACTTCAGACACAATTGTCACTTTCAGCAAATTTTCTGGTTTTGGCCGGATAACGGGCAAACTATTTTGATGCGAGATAATAATTGTCAAAGAAGGATTCAGGATGTCTTTTTACCCCAACACCGGGCTTCTAATCAACTTTAGCTAGAACTTTAACTTTCAACACATTTTCCGGTTTTGGCCGGATTCCGGGCGAACTGTAGGCTGTCCTGATTAAAAAATACTGTGTGTATATGGATTCAGCATGTCTGCCTACCCCTGTATCGGACCTCTAATCAACTTCAAGTGAAACCTTTATTTTTAACAATTTTAGGTTTTTTTTCGGATTCCCGGCGAGCTATATGTCCCGGGAGAAAATAATCTGTATATAACGGATTCAGCATGTACGCTTACCCCTGTATAAGACCTCTAATCAACATCAAGTAAAATATTTATTTTTAACAAGTTACCGGTTTTGTCCAGATTCCGGACGAACTATATGTCCGGCGAGACAATAATTTGCATATACGGATTCAGCTTTTCTCCATACCCCTGTATCGAACCTCTAGTCAACTTGTTCACTTTTTTGTCCGACGAGAAAATAATTATCGTACTTGGATTCAGCATGTCTGCTTACCCCTACATCGAATATCTCATTAGTGTTTAAAAAGGGTTTTGTTGGCCCCTTAATTTGAACCCCAAATATTAAGCTACGCAGCCCATCTACGAACTTGACATGTGCTTTAGAGGCGAAAGCCTTATTATTGCAATTATATTATTATTATTATTATTATTATATTATTATTATTTATCCCAATAACCTTCATACCAAGTTTGAACAAAATGTATCATTCCCTTGGAGAGTTATCGTGCTCTCAGACGGGCGGACGGACCGACAGACAGAGGGACAGCTTTTACGTACGTATCCCTACAGTTACGTTTTGGGATCCCAGAAACCTCTCCGTAACATCCGCTCTTAGCTTCCCAGCACATGACGGCCTGTCTATTCTTCTTTAGTAAATTTGAGTGTTTCTACCGTAATGTTTAGTTTCTGTTTTTTCGTTATTTGCACTCCGATATTATGTCTTTTCGGCGGGTTGTTAATAAAAAAAAGAAATGTACCAAAAATGTTTATTTTATGGTGGATTTTTTGGATACCAGCTGGATTCTGGAATAGCTCGCCTGAAACTCCTTTGTTTCTTTGTTCATTTCTTGCACCGTCCCAAGTATCTCAACAGACCGTTCACAGTTTATCAGCACCTTGTGGACTGCCCGATAACTGGATAACAATATGCAAAGAATTATATGAGCGGATGGTGTCCGAACTAAACTAACGAATCGTCCCTAGTTCTTCTGAACCTTGCTCCTTCGCTCAACCCGTCGAAAATGAAGAAGCAGCATATTCAAAAGTAAAAGAAAAGGCGTTAGCAGTTGCCAGAAAAGAAAATGTACTAATAGCTGATATTAAAGTTTGTTTTTTTTCTTTTACATTTGACTGTTTCATAAGCAAGAAACAATATCAAGATAGAGAAGAACTGAAAGAATTGAGATTTAAAGAACCATGTCCCTGCTGTAAGTTTGTTTTCTGATTAACCTGCTTATCGTTCACAGATGTCCCTGTATGCAGAGTCACCGAGCCGATAGTTCGCATGTTCACCATCGGTGATGAAGCGGAACTAAAATGTCCAGTTGACGGTGATCCGAAACCAACCTCTTTTCGGTGAGTCGAGCTTTTTATTACCCGCGTAACATTTTTGTTCACACGTTTCAAACTAGACTCGGAACCAGCTTGATGCGATGTCTCTTCCTCCCTCGATGACATTAGTTGCGTTTTTACTGATACCATGGTATCTGTTACCTCGGTCAAAAGGTGTTTTTGCAGTTATCTTGGTATCTGGCTGGTTGTCGTGGTATCAGATATTCAGATACTACGGTCCGACCGTGATAACTAGTCGTGGCATCTGAAAAGTCATCTTGCTTTCATCAAATTTTATCAGATTGGTGAGAAAGAAGTTTAGCACTTAGTGATATAACTGGATATCTGTTTTTCTTTTGGGATGACTTCGAAAAGTGCAATTTTGGCAATAGTCGTTTTTGCAGAGCACCGTATATCAGATACCACGATAGCTGCTAAAACGACTAATTGCAGATCCAGTTACCGTGGTAACAGATACCATGGTAAAAAAAAAGCAACTGCTAAATCCTAAGTTTCCTTAAGCTTTCCTGATTAATTTCATCTACACTAATTTTTGTGCTCTTTACGATTTCGATCCCCTGACACATTAACGACTTTCATTCATATGTCCTTGGCTTCGGTCGTGGATACTACACACATTTTCTTTGTATCCGAAACGGGAGTAAGGGATATCACAGACATAATTACCTGTCTGTTTGTGACCTCAGCAATTGGTGAATGAGATTGATTGCTTTGCTTTTGTCATTAGGTTCAGGGAATATTTTGTAGAATTACCGGACGGAAACGTACTCCCCAACGATTCTAACTTGAGGGTAGATATACGAGTTAATTTTGGATGTCCAGATGGTGATCCCGGATGACCACGTGGATAAATTGTGTCGCTGTCGGTCAGGCAATAATGCAGAGAAAAGCCGGAAACTGGTTACCTTGTAGCGAGGGGTCGCTCACTCCCAAAAACGATATACACCAAGTGGCACGTGCCGCGGTGCCGTGGCGGTGCCGAGCTGAAGGCTTGTAGAACCAAAACCTCGTTGGTCAAGTTACTTGGAATTTGGATTGTTCTATGTATAGTATTTATGATCGGAACAATAGATCGACCGGATTCCGGAGAAAACATATGCGAGTTCTCGCATTAGTTAACTAAGTTAACAAGTTTTGCAGATTTAAAAAAAAACAAAAACATAATGTCAAAAAGAGGTTTCAAAACATTTCCTTCCGTAACGCCACTTCCACAAGTTTACATCCCTACTTTAAAAAGACTAGAATTATTTCACTAGATTTAATCAAAACAAATTTTGTCAGTGTACGGACAATTCCTTTCCTTTCTTTTCGCTCCTAAATATTGATCGATAAAAAATAACTAAAAACAGTCCCATCCGAATATACTGTTTGCCCAGAAGATGGGGGGACCTGGAAGGCTGGCCTCCGAGGCTAGATTTTGCCTAAGACCTACGCGACTAGATCGTTGACAAAGACAACATATTGTTATAAGCCTCCCTTTTTCTGTCTTAAATCCGTAGATGCTCCGTTAGAGCCTCGTGTTTTCCTGTTGGTTTTATCGGGATGGTGCCCAAGCTTTCTTCCACGAAAGTCATTTCCTGATGTTTCCGATTTTGCGGATTTACGCTTAATTGACTTTCTATGTAGTTACTGCAGAAACAGATTTCCTTTGAAGAAAGTCCGTGGGTTCATATCCCGCCTAAGGAGTAATTTGGTCCTTCAGTTCACTACCTAGAACTATTCCCAATTTACCAAGAATTGCATGATTAGAAAGTGTGCTGTTATGGGAGTTTGTGGTTTCTGGATTTTTAGTGGAGTGTTCCTTGGAACAATCCATTATAGCGAGCGCTGTAGCAGCTTTCGGTTTCACCGTTTTTTGTGGAGCTCATGACTCGTGAACCAGTGCAGGTATCAAGTTCAAATTTGGTACACCTATTGTTATTTGGTCTCGTTGTGCCTTTTGAGGGTCCCACCACCCACTCGGTTCAGGGGTAATGGGCCCAGATTGCCCAGTGAATAATGCTCGTAGCTTGAAAGACCTGGTTCAACTTCGGGGAAGGAAACAAACCTGTAATCTTACAGATTACACACCTGTAATCTTACAAACTTGTAATCTTACAGATTACAGGTTTGTTTCCTTTCCCGAAGTTGAACCAGAAGATTGACAGCCTGACGAGGACCCTTGCCAAGAAGGGCCAAAATATCGCTGATGAAAAATCATAGCTGACGTATCCGTTGTAAACATTGTTTGAATGTATGATATATTCTTAGTGAAGTTGTGTTGTGACAAAGAAAGATTTCGTTTTATTGTACTCTTTATTACCTTGCTAATGGAAAAGAGGTTTAAAGGTCGGACTGACTAGCAAGACATTCAGGATTGAGACTGCGACCGTTCTTGCAAGATCTTGAAAAATTTCTTTAGATTTTGAAACGCGGTTTCTTAAACAGCTTTTAAACTGGGATGATTTCAAATTAGATTATTTCAATATCTTTTTAGTTATTCGGGATGTGAAATGTCTTGGTTCTAACACTGTTTCTTTATAAGATGTGATAAAAGATTTTACTTTCACACTCTACGTCTGAGCGCTTGCGCACTTGTTTAATCTTTTATGACAGTTACTGGAGATATGGCGATGAAATTTCTTGTGCTTTGAGATCTTAGGGTTGGGAGTATATATTTGGAGTTGAACCACCTTCCAATCCTCCACGTTTATTGGCAGTGGGACCAAATTGTCCATGAGTTGAGCTCTTTACCCGTGACTAGAATCAAACTCTAAGCTGATATACTTGAGTTATATAGGTCTATAGGTTTAGGGTTGTGAGCATTGGGGTATCTTTTGCATTTTGATGTGTTCCACCCCCCCCCCACACCCATCCACGATCCCGTTCATGGGCAACTGGGCCCAGATTTCCCATAAGTGAATGAATGAAATTTATTTCCCATTTTTAAGACACAAGTCACAAATGGAGTATGAAAGAAAAAAAAAGAAAAAAAAGACACAACATGTAACACACATATTCTGATACTCTTATTTTCACATGGGCAACATAGCCCTATACAAAGTATGGCTAACGTCAAGAGAACGAATAAAACCTTAAGTTCACTCAGATACTGCAATAAACGGATCGGTGACATTATACTTTGCCGACAGTCTAGAATTAGGGGCCCACGGAGGTAGTCCTAGAAGATATTTGCAATACCTATAAAATGTGGAACGAATGCATTTTTTATCTTTCATAGTCAGTAATGACCAGAATGACGACAGCGCTAGTATGTGCGGCATAGCGAATGCGGAATATAGCCGGGGCAGTATGTGTCTATTGTAACGAAGCTTCGAAGTAATGAGTATTCCGTATGCTTTTCTAGCTTTTTCCGCAAAAAAACAGACAAGACAAGAACGCGCTGTTTTCATATCCGACCCAATAGGCAGACCAAGGTACACAATCGAAGGTGAAGGTTGAAGAATGTGATCCCCGAAGCATATATCAATTGTCTCTGTATCAGGCTTTTGGTTGAAGAAGACAACCTTGCTCTTATTCGGGTTAAATGATACACCAAGACACTCATATTCTTCACTAAGAACCCGAAAATTTCCTTCAACATACGTAATCGACCGGCTCAAGTTCAACACATCATCTGCGTAATTTAATAAAGACAAGTTCATACCTTCAGACACATAACTCATTCTTACAGGTCTTTGTGCTTCAACTACACTGTTATTATAAATAAGAGGGGAAGAAATAGCACTCTGGCGTATGCCTTTTTCAACGGGCAGGGTGCGACTCGACAAAACGGGACCCCTGTACGTCGGTAATTCAATCTTTACCCTTAGCTTCCGATACATATTTCGAAAAGTAACAATTACCGAGGCATTAACACCGCGCTTCAAACCGCTCAGTAGCAGTTGTGCGTGGATCCCGGGATCAAAAGCTCGCCGAACATCGATGCTAGTGACAGCCAGTTTTTCACCAGAATTATGGCAATCAATCAACACGTTAGCAAGTATATGGTGCACATGCTCCCTGCTGAGATCTTTCTTGAACCCAAATTGGTTATCAGGTGTACTACGTACATTCTTAAAATCGTCAATCACTAAAAGCTCCATTAATTTACAAAGTACAGGCGACACTGTTGTCGGCCTATATGATGCGCATTCATTTTCCGGTTTGCCTTTTTTTAAGACCGGGCTAACAATACCAACGCCGAAAACATCGGGCACTGTGCCTGAATTAAACATCATCTGGTATAGCAAAGATAGATGGTTAATCAGAAGTTCACTATCGGAAACAAGGTGCATACCACAAAGACTGTCAATGCCTCTTGAGTACTTTTTTTTCAACTTCTTAAGGGCGGCCAGGGTTTTTGACGTAGAAACTATAACGCCCAAACCTGGCTCTACTGAGTCTAAGAGAGTATCCAGTTCTTGCTAAAAATTTATTTTCAAGGTCATCATCGGGGGGGGGGGGGAGAACTCGGAACTAGCATGAAGGTTCCAATCTTCCTCTGTAGGCAGGTCTGTGCTAATCTCTAGGTTATGCCGCTTCCCTTTCACGAATCGCCATACCGCATTGGGACTATTTTTCAATGCCTCACTGTTGCGGTCAATCACATCAGCACGATTTTTGTATAGGCACTTACTAAACTGACGTTTACAATGAAGACGTATCGAATTAACAGCACCTTGTCTGGGGCGCCCGCACTCCGTCCAGACTCTCAATGTTCAATGTTCGTGAATGACAGGTCCATGTTCAACTCTTGTATACTTGTGGAATATGAATGAATGAATGAAAAAAATTATTTCCCTTCAAACTTGGCCCGAGGGGACCGAGACGGAGTAAACAAAATAGAAAAGAAGAGAAAAACAACAACAACACGCAATACAAAATTTTAACACAACAACAATGTAAGAGAATACGAACATTAGCACGTAAATGAGTTGTATAAGCCGTGGGATCTGTTTAATGAACTTTCAAACTTTTTCATTCTTGCCTCAATCGAATTCACAGGATCGGCGGGATGGTATTTTGTACTGATCTTTGTATTCTTTGCCCATGGGAGAAGATTCAGCAGATACTTGGCATACTGTTGTATGGGGAGATGGAGCGTAGGGTAACTACGGGTGGTAGTAGCCTACAGCTTGAGGTAGCGTAACCGTAGCGTGTAAGGCGGTGGGTCAGTAAGGGCGGTAGTAGACAAGGTTTACGTTAGCATATAGTGGTTTTATTTCTGACTTACTCTTTATAAAGGTAATCCCAATCCGAGTAAATAATATCACGATCGATAACGATAATAGACTAAGTCATGTGTGACTTACAAAATATGAATGACGAAAGACCCAGCGCTAAGACTGGAAAAAGCTTATATACTCCTAACTGCACAAGTGAAGGTCCTGACGTAACATACAATTTAGCTTCCTGACCGGAAACTATCTGATGTCGACGTAGTATGGACTTTAGCAATATCCAACTGACGTGGATTTCAGTTTAACTGGATGTTGTTTAGTTCTGAGTCTTCATTTGTGCAATTAGATTCCACGAAGTACCAAAGGATCATGTTCACTTCGGTATGTACATAAAGTTAGTTAAGCACTTGACATAGAGACCGACACAACAATGCCGATAATAATATGATCTAATATTTTGACGTTGGGACTGTAGCATTTTATGCCAAAGTGGTGCCAAAGCTATAACATGTGTGGCAGACGCACACTCTACAGCATTGTAGAGACGTGCAAGAATATGTCGGTTATACGCACACTTACAGGAAACTAGGTTACCGTAACACTGAAAAGTCGGTGACTAGACCATGCCTTGTCAATTTTTGACCAACTCTATTTTGACTCATGCCTATATAATAAATTTTGCGGACGACACTGTACCATTTCCCACACATAAAAACCGCGAACAACCAGTTAAAAACGCTGAAATGTCTTCAAGCAGCAACTAAATTGATTGAAGAACGGTTGCTTTCCCTTAATACAAAAAAGACGAAGTATATAATTTTTAAACATGGAAATGACCTAGTTTACGACAGCAAGATAACTACGGCAGACCACGAAGAAATTGAACAGGTTGACCACATTAAATATTTAGGGCTATTAATTGATGAAAAGTTGGATTGGTCAATCCAGATTAAATTTCTTTGTATGAAGCTGTTTTTATTTTTATTTATTTTCTACCGAAAATATTACTGATTTTGTATTTCAGTTGATTCCACTCATATATTTCATATGGAATAAGCATTTGGGATTCAAATTCCAAGTCAAAACCGAAGCAAGTTCAAATTCTTCAGAATAAAGCTATACGTGCCATGCAAGCTTGAGCGTCGTCAGAGTTTGAAGCCGTTTTTAATAAAACTTAAGATATTAAATGTGGCACGAATTCGGGAAAAAAATTTGCCGAAACCTTATATAAAGTAAGCGGGAATACCGCACCTGAGTCGTTTATGTGGGTTTTTCGAAGGAATGATGAAATTCACCAACATGATACTCGACATGCATCGGAACTAGTTACAGACGTCTCACGTCATCTGGTTTTTCAATCAAATTTACCGGTCCGAAAATATGGAATTATCTGCAAAATACAAATGCTAATAGCATACAAGAGTTCAATAGTAAGATTAGAAGTTTGTTGTTGGAAAATATCGAATTCGATCTACTCTATGTTTTGTTATATAATATACGTTTCTTTTCTTTTCTTTTCCCTTTCTTCTTCTTTTCTTTTCTTTTTCCTTGTATTTCTTTTCTTGACAAATGAATGAATACTGTCACCCTTTACTTTATGCGTAATAACTGCGGTAAGTAGGGTGGAACACGCTCCAAATCTCCTTGACAGTTATTTCGGCCGAAATAACCGTTAAATCCAGTCACATCCAGCACTATATTTGCTGCGTCTTACGGCTTAATCGTCTTTGAAACTAACCTAGAATATTTGGCGTCTTAATGGCATCTAATTTCTAATCAGAACTGAAATCTAGTGAAAATTCCATTATGTATGTGACAGTTCCTTTTAGCTATTCCAGAGCTTAGATTAGGATCTTCTACTCTGGGATACCTCAGAGCTCTGTTCTGGGAAAAGCTTGGAAAGTAGAAGGATGATGGATTGGAGAAACCTTTAGTCAGGAAAAGGGGAACGACAGGAAAAGCTTTTAGTGGACGGTCGAGGTGCTGGAGCGACCCACTGCCTACCGTCTGGATTTTCCTGAAATGCAAGCGTGAGATGAAACGTAATCGTTACAACATGAGCTTAAACCAACGAGGGAGTAATTACTCATGTTCTTGACAAATTTCGATGTCCGGAGCCTCAAGCTCACTGAGGAACAATGCCATCCTTTCATAAGTCATGAAATCACAAGAGCTATTATATCACCTTCTACCGATCCAAAAAGTTTGTTCGCCATCTACTATCATTTTGGGATCCCAAAACGTAAGTGGAGGGATACCTATGACATCGCAAAAGTTGTCCAATCTGTCCGTCCGTCCGTCTGTAAGCACGATAACTCTCGAAGGGAATGAGAAATTTTGATGAAACTTGGTTTGAGGATTCGTTGGGTCATCGGACCAGTCCAGCTCGAAGATGGGCTTTGTAGCCCTACACTTAGGGGTGGGGGTTCAAATTAAGGGGCAAACAAAATATTTTTAAACAGCTAATGTGATAGTCGATTATGGGGTAAGAAGACATGGTGAAGACGATGGTGAAAACCATTTTGTCATCGGACAAATAGTTCGTCCGGAAGCCGGCCAAAACCGGAAAGCTTGTTAAAAGTAAAAGTTTTATTTGCAGTTGATTAGATGTTTGATTTAGGGGTAGGAAGATTGCTGAACTCGATGGTAAAAACCATTTTCTCGACGGACAAGTAGTTCGCCCGGAATCCGGCCCAAACCGGATAGTTTATTAAAATTAAAAGTTTTATTTGGAGTTGATTAGATGTTCGATTTAGAGCAAGAAGACATTCTTAAGACGTATGTGAAAACAATTTTCTACCCGGACATAGTAGTTCGCCCGAAATCCGGACAAAACCGGAAAACTGTTAAGAGTTGAAGTTTTATTTGTAGTTGATTAGATATCGGATTTAAGGGTAAGAAGAGATGCTGAATCCGTCTGTGACAACGTTTTTACCGGGACATATAGTTCGACCGGAGTCCGGCTGGAGTCGGAAAATTTGTTATAAGTTAAATTTTTATTTGAAGTTGATACATGTTAATTACTGGGGAAAGAAGATACCCTGAGTTCGTGTTTTAGCTTTCTTTTTTCGCCGGACAAGTAGAGTTCGGCGGAAACCGGGAAATTGGCAGAAGTGGAAAGAAGCTTTCGTCTAAACAGATATGACTTATGGGGTAAACACACATGCTGAATCCATATCTGAACTCTCAGATGATTAGCTATTTGGCCTTAATCTGTTTCTGAATTTTAATAGTAAAAACGCTCAAGGAGTCTGGCGAAGACAAGAACCAGTTGTCTGGATCAGATACTGAAATTTTGGGATCCCATCGAAACCTTCGGTCTTGTTACATTCTAGAATACGTCCTTAAATTCACCGTCTTTGTTTGTTTGTTGTCAATTTAAATACTGTAATAATAATAATAATAATATTTATTTATTACCCACTTACATCGAAAAGATTAATAGTGGAGTATAAACTTGAAGAAGGAAAAAAAAAAAAAAAAAAACGGAAAAGACGTAAAACAACAACTAAAGTCAACAACACATTAATCAAACCAACGGATCAATTCGTGGTTAGGCGACAAACGCCGATACGCTGTTTCTGAGAGCTTTTTGTGTAGATCAGTCAGCTTCTCAGTAATATTCGGAAGATAAAACTTTTTAACTATCTTTCGATTCTTATACTACAGAAGAAGATAGAGAAGAAATTTAAAGAAATTTACCCCTTTATTATATATAGTTCTTAATTTAAATCACTGAATCTGCAATGGAACGGATCGAATGCGGTGAAATAGATGCGGACTGAACTAAGGTTCGGTCATTACCGAATTTGGTCATTAATACGAACTAAATCATATTTCGTTTAAGCCTGAACGTGCATTGCTCGTGCAAGCAGCTGTTTTGCTTTTATGTTTGTGATCAAGAGCTGTAAGCTCACGTGGCACTTGCTAGCTATAGCATAGCTTTAGCATACATATCAGCTAAGGTTCACATTGCGCTAGTAGCTATAGCATACATATCAGCTAAGGTTCACATTGCGCTTCCTGGAGGTCCCCTATAGTTTCCAGATCTATAAATGGCAGATCTAAAGCATATGGAATTTCCCTCTAACCAAGCCTTGTCCTGTCCAGTCAACTTTTTTGGCTGTTAGTTGTCTGTCGAGATTCTTGGACACTTCCAAACTCCGTAACAGTCCCGACACCCAGTTCGGATCTGCTATTGATACATTTAGGACTTATGACCGACCATCATCCATACCGGTTTCTCCTCCCTGATCGTCCCGTATTTCTGAGACCTCCTTCATCAGCTTCAAAACTAATCTAGGATGCCCTGGATCCGATCTGGATACTGGATCCGACCAGGACTGCAAATTTATTGACTAGGATATGTGTTCATGCCAACTATCAATTTTGATCCTTACCACGTCAGTCGTTGTAAGTCACAGCATTTCCGATATCCCTTCCCCTTTAATCCCTTTCCACTTCCTGGATTCGGTCCGGATCTACAAATTGTACATAAGTTCCCTGGCGATACCTCCACTCTAAGCGTCCCACAATGTTTCCGGTACCCTTCTCTGGTCCCTCGACTGCCGGCTTCAGCCCAGACCTGTAAACCTGTAAATGGAGCATGTATGGCATGGGCTCTTATCAACTATCCAATTTCACAAAGATTTGATAGTTAAGATAGGCGCCCATAGAAACCGAATTTTTTCCGCCAAAGAGTTTTGTTCTTTCGCGCCGCTCGGCGAATTCGTTTCTTAGACAACACTTACAGCGAATACGCAAACGGACTTATAGTGTGTCTTCTTTTTGTAGATTGTGTAATGTGTTTATTCGCTATGTGTCAATGTGTCAATTGCTTATGTACCGACGAAAAAATATCGAATTTGGCAATTTGCTATGATAAGCCATATTTTTTAATTAAAGTTTTATTCTATTCTATACTATTCTAATTCGCCAGGACTAGTTATGTATACCTGGATACGGAAGGACTAGAACGAAAATAGGGGGAAAGTAAACTTTATGGTCACATACTCTGTATCTGGTTATATACTCTACTTTGGCCAAGTTGATCATTGATTCCTTGAATTTCCTCAGCGCAAACTGAGACGGCGCGAAAATAATTCGACTTTTTCCGCTATCGACGTCAAATTCGTCTAGGCGAACGCGAATTCCCCTTTTGTGGTCACCCATCTTTAGAGAGTTAGGCATGCTATAAGATTTTTTTTTTCGGGGGTGGGGGGGGCACTCCGTCCACGTGGTAGAGGAATTCAGGAAATGACAGGCTTCGGAGGAATCTGGTCAGGTTTCAGATGTGCTTAGCAAGTTTCTCTTAGCCTTTCTTTGAGTATCGTGACTCGCTATCAGCGAATTGAATATATGCTACCATAGTGGCTAAGGCTGCGGTTGCCGCACGAATACATTTGGTCATGAAAAACACTTTTGCCTTTACTTGTTGTGGAAAGTCGTGCTTAGCACAGTATAAAATCTTGTCTACTTTGCACCTGAATGATTGATCGATTTGGAACATTGGCAAAAATCGTGGCACAGCTACCAATAGCTTGCTTGTTTAGTACAGAATATAATGAAATATAAAAATTTCGTGATCGCCAACAAATAAAATTCGAACAACTCATGATTGCCCTTACGGTAGTGTCTGTTCTGTAAAACATTTCTCCGAGTAAGGATTAAAGTAGTTAACTGCAATATTTGCTACTGGGATTAAGCTTATCTCTACTGGGATAAGATTAATATGAATTAGAGCTCTGCAAGTTTTTCTGCAAGTTTTTTTTTTACAGTATTCTTGAAATTTCATCAGTTTCTGGGACAAAATATTTTCGCTCAGTGTGGCAACGACGGAGGAAATTAACCGGGTCCTCCCGTTTCAAAGAAACAAGCGAGGAGGAGGGTTTGAGTGGGGTGTTACTTTAAACTGACACTAAAACTTAAACAAAGTCTTTCCCGCTTTTCGTGCGTACTCAAGCTGTTTAGTTGCAGCAGTAGAGTGTTTATATCAACAAACACAATCAGGAGTAGATCACTAGGGCAGCAAATTTCGAAAACAATCAGCTTTCAAGGCTGAGTTGTTGATCCTCGAGAAAAACAAACTTATTCGACTCTTTGGTAAGTCTGATCCCGGGTTCAACAAGTCTTGTTTTGTAAGCTCCATTTCCACACGTCCTTTTGGAAACGGGATTTCAAAAGCATACATACCTCACTTTACCTTTAGTTAGTTATTCAATCCAAGAGCAGAAGATTCAAGAGAATAGGCGGAGAAGCTTTGGCTGATGAATATTTTTTTTTTTTTTATTATTTATTTATGACCCGCTTTTTGCGTAACAGCGGAGTATGAATAAAACACAAAAGTAAAATATACATATTAAAACACTTAAACAAAACAATGTAAATAAACACACTAGCCTATTTACACAATGAGTATTTAGGACAAACATGTATCAACTGTAACTTTCATCACACCTTTCACTGCTAGGATGAAGTCTGTTGTTGAAACTTGCAGTATCACGCATTTCAATCTGTGACAGTTCCCGTTGAACAGATGGAATAGCTGAACAAATCTGTACAAGGAAAGACGTGATTTGGGAGAAGTCGCTCTCGACAGGGTAAATTTGCTTGGTTGAATTTAGAACTTAGTTATTGAAGTCGTTCTCAGAAGCCGTCAGAAGCATCTATCGAAAAGAGGTCCTGCAAAGTGTCTTTTGGTCCAGGTTATGTTCCTTGTGAGGTAGTCTGGTCAAGTTTGCCCTTGTGGATAGGAGACATCAGCTTAAGTTCAGAAATTAATGTTTAACAGTTCTGAGTTCTTTTACCAGATTTTGAGGGATGAACTAAAGCGGGAATGGAACGGAATGACAAGGAACGTGTACTAAAAACGGTAATGACGCTCAGATCGGGAACTGCACAAGCAGTAACACCTTAGAAGGTACAATCCTTCCTTCTTTTAGTAGCTTGCTCGGACACGGTAAAGGTAGAAACAAACAGCTACAACAGTAAACTAAGTATTAGATAATAGGGTTCTCGACTTTGTTCCTCCTGCAGCAGGGAGCCAAGTATACAAAAACAGGAGCTTATTATTCCCGTTTTTATTACTTGCTCTTCCTGCTCCCCTTAAAGAACACTAGTCCTACCCTACCCCTCGCCATGGGGCGACTAAAGCAACACGACTACCAGAACATCCTTTTGGATGGGAGTGATCCGGAACTCGTGTCCGGACAAGCTACTAAAAGAAGGAAGGACGATGAATTTAATAATGTTCCTCCGGATGCAGTGTTAAAATAAGGAAGATTAAAAGAAGGGAGGACGGGACACCATTACCTCTTTTAATAATGTACCTCCGGAGTGCAATATTAAAAAACATGGGCCTGTCTTTCCCGTTTTTAGTACTTATTCATCCTGCGTCCCCTAAAGAACAAGAATCCTTTCCCTGGCCGTGGAGCTATTACAGTATAACTTCAACTGTTTTGCCCTCTGACCCTTGTGCAAAGCTATCTTCAATTTCCCAGGACCTTCACGTTTCTGCTCTTGGCCATTTCTCCGCATTCCATCTAGGAAGAAGTTTTTTTTTAGACCCGATTAGTCTTTTAATGTTTAGTTTTTTGTCTTTCTGCTTTTAGCATATTATGGAAAGCTCAGTGTATTTTTTCCCTTTCTTTGTCTTGTACTGGGCTATTTCCCTCTCTTCTTAAGTGTGTCAATAAAATTTGCATCGTCATCATCATCAAAGGAACACTACTATTAGAACAGGAACAGGCGTATGGGAATGATTGGAACTCGTGTCCGAACAAGCTACTAAAAGAAGGAAGGACGGTGCATCATTCCCCCTTTTAATAATGTTCCACCGGATGCGGTGTTCCTGATTTTAGTACGCGCTCTTGCTGCACCATATCATTCCGTTCCATTCCTGTTTTTAAGTCGGTCCCAGCTTATAAGGCTCCAAACCTGAACAGACGTATCGCCTGACAAAGTTGTTCCTCCATTGATAAGCCAGAACATGTTCGACCCCCTACACACTCAACCCAAAGGTGCTTATCGTCGTGGGTGCCTTACTTTAATTTTCATTTCAGTTTTGCTTAACTTTACCAAGTGTTAGTGTTTCTATGTTGACGATCCGTGGTTAACAGTCTTCAAATGGCTATTAATTGGAATAAAGAGTTAGTATTCTATGTATGTACTTATAACCAGTCGTTGAAAAATAAAAAAAAAATGAGAAAAAGAAAGAACATGTATTTTAACAATCTAGACCGACTTTTAACATGCAATGATCACATTTTCCATCCATTGCCAGTTTTCGGACAGCGCATGTTTCATTAGCTCAGCTAACTTAGTACACGGGTACGACAGACTGTATTTTTTCATTAAATCAGAGCTGCGAATTCGCTTCTTTCCAAGACGGTCACATTCACTAAATATAATGTAGACCAGCACTAAGTACAGAATATGTAGCTTATTGTTAGTCTCGTTGCTTACTCCAAATACTTCCCGTTTTAGATGGATGATGAATTCTACTTCCGACTTCATTGACTTGTCTGGCTCAGGTGATGAAATCTTCCGGTGGAAGGTCAATAGTGAGCACGACCTTGGTGATGTCCTTTGCTGGTCTCACAATGAACTTGGCCAGCAAAGTGAACCTTGCCTCTTCCATTTGCTTCTAGCAGGTACGTGCTACTGTTATTGTTTGTATGTATAATTTATTATTATTAAAGCCAACGAAAGGCTTTATCACTCATCACAATAGCCACAGACGCATGAGACAGAGTATCAGGAAAAGAGACAAAAAAACGAGATAAAAGAACCAAATAAGATCCCGCCTGATTACAAAATGAACAAAAAACGTATACTAAAAAACACTAAAAAATAATGCCTCTCTATGGATGGCGAGACGGCGTATAGCCATTCGCTTAAAATATTCGGTCATTTCAGTTACTCTCTGAACCGCAAATGTTGACAGCCTGACGAGGACCCTTGCCAAGAAGGGCCGAAATATCGCTGAGTCATAGCTGACGTATCCGTTGTAAACATTGTTTGAATAAATGTTTCAAAGTCAGCTTGGGCTCAAAGAATAGCAAATGTGTCTATTTCTGCCATTGAATGAATGAAAGATTGATTTATTACGCACGGCACGAGGGTTAAGTGCAATGAAAGAATAAAAACAAATCTTAACTGCATTTTCAGAGAAGTTAAATCACAAGCGAGCACTTAGCAAATGGGTAAACAGCCAATCGGTGAAGTTTTTTTAAGGGCACATGTTCCATTATCAGTTAAGAAAAAGAAAAGAATTTGGTGCAGTAGTTTCGTTTTAAAAATATGTTATTTATTGTTTGACTTTTGATAAATTATAAGTGCCAAGTGTATTATACATATGTAAGTGTATAATACACGATTAACAACGATTAACAAGTAATCATGTAAATTATGATGCCAATCAATTTGGTTTTAAAAAGGGAATTGGATGCCAGCATGCACACAGGGCGCTTGCTGTTCTCCTCAAAGACGTGCATACCAAAGGCCAGTCATTACATATTTGTGCTTTGGACATTTCTAAAGCGTTTGACACCATTGTTCATTCACAAGCTCTGCTGTCACTGTATCAGCTTGGTATAAACATTTCAGTTATATCTGTGCTACGTTTCTGGTATTCTAATTCGTATGTGAGACTGAAATCCAACGGTCATATTTTCGGGAATATTCCAGTGAAGTGCGGGGTCAGACAAGGAGGTGTCCTTTCGCCGTACATATTTAATGCTTGTATCGCAAGTGTTCTGACCAAGATCCCATCGAGTTGTTTTTTCGGGTTTAGTGAACTTTCATATCTAGCATATGCTGATGACCTCCTTCTGATTAGCCGTTCAAAAAGCTCACTTGAGCGAAACGTTCGTCTGGTTGGATCTCTGTTTAAAGATATTGGCCTTGCTTTAAATATTGCTAAGTGTGAATATGTGTCTTTCAATAATGATCAATGTGCCAGTTCTCTGAATTGCGGGAGTTTCGCTATACCCAGAGTAAAGATGTTTAAGTGGCTGGGTATATCTGTTTGTGACTCGCTTGCTAGTATCCGGAGGAAGTTTTTATCTGATACTAAAGATAAATTAAGAATCGGGTACGCAAAAATCGTTGCTAATCGTGGTCGTTTCAGCAGACGTGGACTGGCTAAACTTTATTCTAGTTTTTGCGACCATGCCGTTTTGTCTGCGTCTGGTTTATATCCTATATTTACAAAGACTGATCTTAAGCAAATGAGGGTGGATTATTTTCGATATTGCAAATTCCTTTTGTATTTACCCAGATCGGTCCGAAATAGAGTGTAATCGTGTATTACTTGTTAATCGTTACGGAGCTAGCGACATCTTATGTTCGCTGGAAAATCTGCAGACCAATATTGGTGCTGACGCGTGTTTCCGCCTAGGTGCGCACCACGGCCTCATCCGGCTTTTTCATTGAGTGCTTTTTTGTTGTTGTGTGTGATATGTTGTACTATCTTTATTTCTTTTCTTTTCTTTCATTACTCCACTATCTTAAATCTGTACAGTGGGTCACAAATAAATATTATATTATTATATTATTATTATTTAGTTTACTTTGCTTTGAATTATTATTTAGATTGTTTGGACAAGATTTGTTTGTTCATTTGATAGTTGTGAAATGTCGTAAGGCACGTTCACGCAATAAATTCTTCATTCATTCGGTGGGTCCTGGACTGACAAACGCCGGATCAAACAGCAATTATGCGTGCCCTCTTGTGAGTACAGCAGGAAACACCTCTATTTTAAATACGTCACCATGTTCGACGCAGATCTTGTCCCTTAGTACACCTTCAGTCCAGCAAGAAGGTTCACGTATGGTGCGGAAAAGTCGTTTCATAAGTTGCGTGTCTGATCCGAATTCTCCGTTCAGAATTCTCGCTTCTGAATTCTCGATTCTCGTACAAATTACCGTTTTTGCTTCTCTGGCTTCTCCATTCTCTGTTTTGACAAAAAAACTAATTTGACAGCTCGTCCACAACCCGGTATATGTGTTTATGCATAATAATAATAATAATAATAATTGTATTTGAAAAAGCCCGAGGGCCATATACAGGTACAGGTTATTAATACACAGAAACGTCAATCAACATAAAACTAATCTACGGAAAGCTTTCTATATTCTAACGCTCTAGACACAAACCTACAAATCTTACTAATCGCCTGGGCGGATGTACACTTGAGGATACCAGGGAGTGTCGGGATATACCCACCGAAAATCTCCCTACGGAGATCCGAAAGCTCTTGGCACCGGCTTAGAAAATGGCCAATATCCTCATCTTCACCACCGCAAAGGGGACACGCATATTTCCCATCCGGACTCTTCTTATTCCTATCAAACACTTTTTTTCTACCGTGGAGTGGTAGGCAATTCGCCCTCAGTTGGATCCAGTACCTCAAATAAATCGCGGGTAGATTAAGCTTAAAAGAAAATGCTGGTTCATAAAGTGTCTTCACCATACTATAACACCTGTAATTTGTTGACCAATCAGGGAGGAGAACGGAGAGAGCAGAATCGAGAATTCACCATCGGAACAACTTTTGGATTCTGCAGAATCGCGAAGCTTTCCCCGTTCTCGATTTTGAGTAAAACGCAAGAAAAGGAGAATTCGCTTTATCTGAATAGTCGAAAATGCAAATAGGAGAATTGCGAGGAGAATTCGGATCAAAAACGCAACTATAGTTTCCCGAGTCCCTGCCTGGTATACAGCGAACTTTTCAGACAAATTTTTCTGTTGCCGTAACGGATCTGTGTCGAGCTTGGGATAAGTTTACGAGGATATCTCTCGATCAATCCTACTAAAGCCTGTGTGACTTTATTGGTGGAGTCTTCCTACCTTCCCTTTATGTTAGTTTTGTATGTTGTTTTATAATTTAGTGGTCCCCACTGATTATGAAATATGTTGTAAATGTTTGACTGCCTTTAACAGAACATAAGCTGAGCTTTATTCTAGCGATATTTCATTTTCAGGTTTAGTTATTTCAGCGAAATATTCTTTGAGCCCAAGCTGACTTTGAAACATTTATTCAAACAATGTTTACAACGGTTACGTCAGCTACGATTTTTTATCATCGATATTTCGGCCCTTCTTGGCAAGGGTCCTCGTCAGGCTGTCAATCCTCTGGTTCGACTTCGGGGAAGGAAACAAACCTGTAATAAATAACTGAAGCTTCTACCGACTATAAATATCTTATTAAAGTAAATTATCTTCAAATACCACTATAATGAAAAACTAGTCCTGAGATTTAATTTTTGACACGGACGCTGTTTTAGCTGCACGATTGGGGCGATGACAGCAAAGGTTTTTTCTGCACTTTGATCAACTTCGTTTTTATGGCACTTGCCCTTCGGCCAAGTGCCATATAGCGATCGCAATTTCTGTCCGTCCGTCGGTCTGTCCAGGTTTTGCTAGTTCGGGCACTTCCACATAAGCTAGGACGATAAAACTTGGCAGGCGTATCAGGGACCCCAAATGATTAAGTTGGAAATAGTCACTTCCACGATCCGAGCACCGTGGGGGGAGTGGAGGGAGGGGGAATCCGGAATCTTGAGGTATTTTTAACTTTTGAACGGGTGATCGGATCTCGATGAAACTTGATATTTGGAACGACCTCATGCCTCAGACGACCCACTTAAAATCCGGACCGGATCCGGTGACTTTTGGGGGGAGCTGGAGGTGGCAACCGGAAATTTTGGGAAACGCTATTACAACATTGACATAACCGAGCCGATTCGGGCACTGTGGGGGGGGGGAGTGGAGGGAAGGGGAATCCGGAATCTTGAGGTATTTATAACTTTTGAACGGGTGATCGGATCTCGATGGAACTTGATATTTGGAAAGACCTCATGCCTCAGACGACCTACTTAAAATCCGGACCGGATCCGGTGACTTTTGGGGGGAGCTGGAGGTGGCAACCGGAAATTTTGGGAAACGCTATGAGTGGAGGGATCGAGATGAAACTTGCTGGGAAGACACCTAGCAAACACTAGACACATCATTGACATAACCGAGCCGATTCGGGTACTGTGGGGGGAGTGGAGGGAGGGGGAATCCGGAATCTTGAGGTATTTATAACTTTTGAACGGGTGATCGGATCTCGATGGAACTTGATATTTGGAAAGACCTCATACCTCAGACGACCCACTTAAAATCTGGACCGGATCCGGTGACTTTTGGGGGGAGCTGCAGGGGGCAACCGGAAATCTTGGGAAACGCTATGAGTGGAGGGATCGAGATGAAACTTGGTGTGAAGACACCTAGCAAACACGAGATACACCATTGACATAACCGAGCCGATTCGGGCACTGTGGGGGGAGTGGAGGGAGGGGGAATCCGGAATCTTGAGGTATTTATAACTTTTGAACGGGTGATCGGATCTCGATGGAACTTGATATTTGGAAGACTTCATGACTCAGACGACCCACTTAAAATCCGGACCGGGTCCGGTGACTTTTGGGGGGAACTGGAGGAGGCAACCGGAAATCTTGGGAAACGCTATGAGTGGAGGGGTCGAGATGAAACTTGGTTGGAAGACACCTAGCAAACACTAGATACATCATTGACATGACCGAGCCGATTCGGGCACTGTCGGGGGAGTGGAGGGAGGGGGAATCCGGAATCTTGAGGTATTTATAACTTTTGAACGGGTGACCGGATCTCGATGAAACTTGATATTTGGAACGACCTCATGCCTCAGACGACCCACTTAAAATCCGGACCGGATCCGGTGACTTTTGGGGGGAGCTGGATGGGGCAACCGGAAATCTTGGGAAACGCTATGAGTGGAGGGATCGAGATGAAACTTGGTGTGAAGACACCTAGCAAACACTAGATACATCATTGACATAACCGAGCCAATTCGGGCACTGTGGGGGGAGTGGAGGGAGGGGAATCCGGAATCTTGAGGTATTTATAACTTTTGAACGGGTGACCGGATCTCGATGGAACTTGATATTTGGAAAGGCCTCATGCCTCAGACGACCCACTTAAAATCCGGACCGGATCCGGTGACTTTTGGGGGAGCTGGAGGGGGCAACCGGAAATCTTGGGAAACGCTATGAGTGGAGGGATAGAGATGAAACTTGGTGGGAAGACACCTAGCAAACACTAGTTACATCATTGACATGACCGAGCCGATTCAGGCACTGTCGGGGAAGTGGAGGGAGGGGGAATCCGGAATCTTGAGGTTATAACTTTTGAACGGGTGACCGGATCTCGATGAAACTTGATATTTGGAAAGACCTCATGCCTCAGACGACCCACTTAAAATCCGGACCGGATTCGGTGTCTTTTGGGGGGAGCTGGAGGGGAGAACCGGAAATATTGGAAAACGCAATGAGTGGAGGGATCGAGATGAAACTTGGTGGGAAGACACCTAGCAAACACTAGATATATCATTGACATAACCGAGCCGTGCCTACTCGTAACAAGTGCCATATGAGCTCGTAGCTCTTGTTTTTGTTAATATGACGAGGACCCGTGCCAAGAAGGGTCGAAATATCGCTGATGAAGAATCGTAGCTGACGTATCCGTTGTAAACATTGTTTGAATAAATTTTATTTCGGCTTGAGCCTGGAAAGGACCCTTGACAAGAAGGAACGAATTTTCTGGTGAATAAAACTCAGATGACTCTTTTAACGGGGTTGAATATATTTTGCAGTTAGGCTTTCGGCTATGGTAGGTTCGGCTATAGCCAGAACATAAATGAACACTAAGAAATTAAGTAAACAGCAGACAGTTAGGTGATACAGTAACGATAATTGTGTGATGGAGTTACTCCACAGGGGAGGAGTCATTCCACTTTAAGAGTTTACAGTCCTTTTTCACTTTGACGGACCGGAGCCATCCTAAGTAACAAGTTTGACATTACTCTCAGGAACTTATAAACAAAGAAGACTGCATGTCGGATGTGTTGTACTGCGGCATCTGTCTATCATATACCTATACTTCCTATACAGCATCTCTTGGTGCTTTAAATACAGGGACGTTTTCTGGAGAACTCGTGGTTGCCCCCGCATATGTAAGATTTCGTATTGTTTTCACAGTCATTTTCGTGTTTTTTTCGGCGTCCAGCTGACGGATCGCAATCTATCTAGCCAAGTTTCATTCAGTGAAAGTATGGCAATAATAATATCCAAAGAATTTTCCAGCTTGAGCCAAAAAGGGTTGACATATAGCTCTAATAAAATCTAGCGGACATATTTGTTTTTCACTGTTAAATAAGTAGTGTCAGATACTATGGTTACTGGAAAAGCGACAAAAGTCAAATCCACTTACTCTGGTATCAGATACCATGGTATTTGCAAAAACACAGCTATTATCATCAGATCTTCAAGCCCGTTCGAGTGAATAAGTGATGGGTAACTATTCCGGCTAAACACTTTTATATGGCAGCTCATCTGCAAGAAGCAGGATGGGTCCTTGGGTGCTAATTTGACCTTCATCATTCTGCAATTCCTTAATGGATTGAGGTCCATTCGGCTTCTACGTTTGTGAGTCACTGTCATTCAAGCCAAAATGAGAAATAAGATAGCTGTATACTAAAAGCTTCTCAAGTCCCACGACATTGTTCCTACAGAGGGCGAATTCTCGGATTCCTACGTTTTATTTAAACCTATAGGAGATTTGGAACACGGGCTTCTGCTTACATTTCACTCGCCTTGTATAGTTGGCAGGCTATTCCATATAGAAATAATAAAACTTTAAGAGATCAGTTAATCAAGATCAGTTCCAAATCCCGACACTGTCTTAACATTGTTTAGTGTTGTTTTTTTTGTTTGTTTTTTTTTTTGGGGGGGGGGGGGGCAAGGTAGCTACCAACCTCAGACAAAGCGGATCTTTCTAGGACAATCCGACCTGTTTTAATCAGAATCAACCGTTTGTCAGAAAAATCATCTGATTTTCAGAAAAATTGACTGTTCTTAAAGGACCCCTCTTGCTTATTCTGCCTTTTATAATATACTTAGCTCCCATATGGAATTATAAGCTTCTAAAATCCCCACCTTTCTCCGTTGTTTCGTTTCGTAACTACGAATTCTTAGCGCTTTTTCGGCCTTTCCGAGTTTTCCCGTCACCCAACGAAAAGTTTGCCGTAATCTTCAATGTACGCTGACAGCTCTTTCACATATAAAGATGTGATACTCTCCTGTTTATTACTTGTTTTATTTGCTTAGTTTTCCCACTTCTTAACCAAGGCACGGTTCAGTTTTCAAATGTTTTGCGCCCAGCCGCCGCGTCGGAGAGCAGGGAGGCTGGATATACTCGACAGGCGCTAACAAGAGAATCGCTAGTTTTAGGTGGGAAGGAATGGTATTTCCAAAAGAGTTTTTTCTGATTCATTTCATAGGGAAAAGATCATTTCTAGTAAGAGTTGTGCTTTAAAGGAACCGTCGTACCTATACGGCCAATGATACGATATGATATTTATTTGTCTTAAAAGCCCAAAGGCCATAACAAACACAAGGACCAGGTTGGCCAATGGGCCAATGCAACCTACTTACGAAGTACAGTCATTAATTTTTAAACCTGAATATTTAAATTGTATATGTTACTTCTAAGCTCACTAACGACACTACACCAATCTTTGCACTTGCCGCGATTCACGTTTTCCATGCGCGTATGCTCCCAACGAGTGTTTGCGTATCATGCTACTGATGCTTAAAACCGGTTGTCTCACTCTTGCCGAGTTTTTGCTAGAAGTCAATGGTGCTGGGAAAAGGCTTAAAATAGTCCAAGACTTTGATAATTTATTAAAAGTAGAGCTTAGTTTTACAGTATTAAGATAGTTTTGTACGTTGGAACTTAAACAATATGAAAAATCGAACGTTCTCAAGAAAAATCGTGGGGCTTCGCGCCGACTCATTTTTCTTAGCAACCGTTTGACAACATTGGTAGGGAGCATCTCCCCCCTAGAAAAAAGTGCCACCTATAGCCAAGACACGCTTGTACAGTAACTTCTGGAAACTACCGTAACGCACACTAAAATTTTCGTCAGGGCAGATTACCCCACTGTTCTCTCAGGGTTGGTATACTGTGGGATGTAGCTTTGATGTGTTGTATGGCAAGAGACTGCTTCTGCGGATTAGAAATTAGATTATCAGCTCTGTAGCGCACCAAGTTCGGTCTCTCTGAACTAGTCAATTATCCCGTGAGGATTATATCCTTTTCATAGAGTAATAGGCTACATTCGATCCACGCGGAGTGAGCCACTGTTGTTGATATGTGGAATAAGCAAGTTCATGAGTAGCCTATAATGTTTCAGAATGTACCGTATTTTTAAGCCGACAAAAATTACCAAAAGGAGTGTTAGTGACCCGATACCCATGACTTCATACACTGTCAGAACCTTCATAACAGATAACACAAGGATGCGCAGTTTCAACAGACACATTCCAAATTCCACATTCCAAATGTTATCTGTTGTGTTTGAAAACGTTATATATGAAATGTTAAGCATAGCAATTAAGCTTTGCTAGGAAGAGCCAAAAACAGTCAAAAAAGCATCTACTGACTTTATTCTTTATCGTCATGATGTCGGAAAACTCAGCGGATGCTTTTTGGTGGTTTTTCGGCTCTTCCTGATGGAAACGTTTATTATGAATAACATTTTGAAACCCAACAGACAACATCCGAAGTGTTATCTATTGCAAATTATCTTTTGTAACAGTGTAGTCTATATTTATCCGTTCGTTTTTCCGTCCGTCTTTCTGTGCGCCTTCCGCAAATATCTTTTTCAAGCCGAAAATAGCTTAAAAGCAGTGTCAGTGCCTGTGAATTCAATAACTTACGTCGCTTATTTGGGTTTTGTTTTGACAGGAATTTTCTGACTATTGCGCATTAATACCTGACAAAGCGACAAGTTAACTAATGTCGTGTGTATTAAAGTATATGTCTATACTTCATCCTTTCTTCTGCCTTTGTTCTTTCCGGTACAGTTCAGCTCGTAAGATGGAAATCGTAGCCCTTTATTTGCGGTGGAAGAGGGGTTTTCTAATCAATAAGTTACGATCTGAATTTATATAATAATCTTATTTTTATCGGTTATAGCCCACAACAGAGCGAAAATGTAAAACAAAGCAACAAGCATAGGTTAATTCTTCTACACTCTGACCGTACGAAATCAACAGCTGCTGTACGTATTTCGAAATTTGGGTTCATCTATTTTTGGAATAGCCTATGAAGAAGCATAAAATTCCCCTAATCAGCTTTTTTATGTTTTCTCCAATCAGTCGTTTATCCGGAGAATACCGTAAAAGTTAGTGGAAATAAAATTTTCTTGATGAAATCTACTCGATAGATCGATAAGACTTCTTGCTGATTCTTTGCTGACTCTTCGGATCTGTGTTTCGGATCTGTGACAAAAACTCGAAAAGTACTAAAAAAATATCAAGGAACGTTCTGAATAAAATGATAAGAATTTATGTCGTAAAGTTTGCTTACCGGTTTTTATGACATGATAGTGTTTCGTTATTCTTTTGCTATATACATCGCTGCTTGTTTATGTTTGTTGCCGTGATACATATGACATAAATACAAGAGAAAAATGCAAGAGAATTTTGCGAAGTGAGGCTGGCTGTAGCCTAGATATTCTGAACATGCTAGAGTAGCTCTTTCTTAAAGAACAGCTATGCCAGCGTTTCGGAACAAATTTGTTATCCCACCCTTTCTACCGAAACATCCTTCCACTACCCTTTAAACCGAAAAGAAACAAACCTCCAAGAGAAGCAGCTATGAAAGTACCAAAACTCACACCTGTCGCTTGTAAAACTAAAAGTTACCGTAATAGTTTTGTGCCTCAGTTTATATTGTATCATAATAACCTTACTTGAAGTACTGTATTTATTTCATGACAATTGTATATATGCTTTAGTTGTAGGAACAAGTGCCAATTAATTTGCTTGCGCATGAAATGTTGTGCCGCGTTTATTTTGGAATTAAATCAAGTTAAATAGAGTAAATAGTGAAAAATAAAACAATCCCTTAACATAATTTAAATAATGCAGTGTGTTCAGTTAAATGAATGATACAAAAGCAAGTTGTCTTTTCAATCAAACTTTAATGTAGATGTAGATCGTGGTGCTGGTCTAGGGACTGTGATGTCCGGCAGAAAAGATGATAGGGCGAAACGGTGATTTAAGAGGTTTTCTTTCTTTTACTTTCACAACATCTCTGCTTTCTTGGAAAAGTGAATAAATGAATGAACAGCTCCGTAACGTACTTCCGAGGGTAAAGAGACATGAATGAGTAGAATTTGCAAGCATTTGCGATGTCAATGTTACCCCAAAAAATCAACGGAGTTTGTATAGGCCAACTACTGAGATAAAAGACGAAGATTGTTATTCGCAGGTATTGGTGACTGGCTCGCTGTCTATATTTTAGGCTCTCAATTCTTCGATTTTTTTTTTACTTTTCGGCTTCTTGTTGGTTTTCTGCTTTGGGTTGGTCTTATTGGTTGTCGATTTGGTTGATCTTCATCCTTGTTTCGTCATTTTTCCTCAAAATTTTCTGTTTGCGCTGAAGAAGGGAGGCGGTTGTCCTCCCGAAATATTCGCCTTTTATCTCAGTATTGGCCTTTACAAACCCCATTTTCCTTGGTTTCTTCGTTGATTTTTGTGTGATATATCAAGCCAATGTGGTTTACGAAATTATCTTCAATATTACCCCCATCCAAGTTGCTTATACAAACCAGAACTCGGCACAACCCTGGGACCATCTAGAGACTTGCCTCGATAACAGCCGACGGGGTAAGCCCAAAATAGGTTTTGACAAGAAAATCGGAAGAAAATAAACAATTTTCACTGGTATTTAGACAAAACGCTAAAACCCACAGATAAATATTTGTTGGAATCCTATGCTTCTTTCAGTAATATGCACCTAGGTTCTTATGAAGTTTTTTCCTAACAACCAGTCACATCTTTAGGAAGAGAGTGTGTGTACGTCCAGTGGTCTGTTGCAGTGTAGGCAGTATGACCTACCTAATAATGTATGAAAGGGTGGGATGACTGACGTCATAAAGGGTCGATGAAGTTTCTTGTTTGGGAATTTTGGGGAAAAATATGTAAAGTGGTTTTCACAACGATTCTTCGTATCGACTGGGAATTGTATCTCTTTCGTCTTCCGTCATATCAGTAAACCTCTTTAAAAATAACCAAATTTCGCGTCTGGAGCTAGAAAATCTGTTCCAGCGAACAACATGTGTTACCCGTTTCCTGGCCAGCTGTTTTGAATCTCAGTCGACCCATTTCATTCCTATGGGGGGATGCAACTAATTACTTTCGCTCTTTATTTCTTCTCCCGTTCTACGGAGAAAAAGTAATGGGATTAGATGAGAAGAAAAGATGATTTGTTTGACAGTAGTTTCTTTCGCAAGGAGTCTCAGACTCTTGAAACAGTTGTACTCTCGTTGGTGGGACAATTTTGCCTGTGGGTGTGGGATCGTCGGGTGAGTGTTCTTTTTCAAAAGCATATCGGTGTGAACTCTTTCATAATAATAAAAATATGATACTTCATTTAATTCCAAATTATCGTGTAAAAAATGGTGGGGAAAGTCATGCATGGTTGCATATTCACAAATAGCCACACATATGTTACAATTTAAAATAAAATACGTTAATAAGCATAACTGCAAAGTAAGTCATGGTGAGTTTACGCACTGCGTAAAATCCGAGCGTCTGTTACGCACGTATTAGGGCTAGAAAATATCTCTAGCAATAAGGACGTACAGAACGGACCGATTTCTCCGAACGTCCGTATACTCTTGACGACTATCTCTCCTTGCCGATGCAAAATCAGGGTAGCTAGCGGAAGAAAGGTAGAAATGGTGTCACAACTGCACCCAAAGATCGCGGTGATTGATTGACACAGAATTTGAGTTTGAGTCGTACGGACACGCTTACTCCTTCTTCCTGAGGATCACTGGCGTGTTTTGGACTTAGTCATATAGAGCAGTGTTGCCAGATTGGGCGCAATTGTGCCGTTTGGGCACATTTTGAAATTCCGTGGCGCATATTTTTTCCAGAAATGCGCCTGCGCACTTTTGGGCGTAATTCTGGAACTCAGCTGGCGCTTTTGGGCTAGAGTGTTGCTAGAGACATTTTCAAGCCCAAAGACATTCGTAAAATACGCTCGGATTGACGCAGATGCGTAAACGTACCATCAATTCAGATTCGGAGTTCGTTTAGTTCTGAATAATCAGCGCTATTGGAAGCCCACAAAAAAACCGCCTGTGCTTAAGGGTGTTGGCTGAAAGTGATTGAAATGTGAAACTGAATATGATTGAAATAAACAAATAAAATAAAATGTTGATTCTTAAAGGACCCCTCACACTATTTACTCTTCAACTTCCAGTATTTTAAAATATTTGGATACTTTAAAACTAGGCTGTGCTTTCAACAAACAACCCACGGTTTTGGCTGTTTTAAGCCTTATCCGGGACCCGTTGATTTATAAGGAAAACAGGGAAACAATTTACATAACCGGTTTTTCTGATGAAAAAACTTCTCGCAGACAACTGTCGAGAGCGTGATAAACATCGAAGATAGCAAAAAATGGCAAGTAAAAAAAATCAGCTTGGTTTTCTTAGTGGGGTTGGAATTTACCGTATGAAACTGGGGTCTCCGGGTTTAGAAATATATGGAATGAATATGGAAGTAGGTTGCATTAGCATTATAGGTAAGACAGGTCCTTTAAGTATTTTTGCATTTGCACTCTTATCATCCAGGACTTGATAGGACCATGAGTTTATCTATCAGCGCGATTTTGGGAATAAACGGGTGGAGGCTGCCGAAATTGCTCCAGGACGAAAAATCAAAGAGAAAGAATTTTTGTTGATGGTAATGTGTCCCTTCAGATCACGCTGGCCAGGCCAGGCCAATATGTTTGATGACGTCAAGAGGAGAAGTCCACTGAGACTTATTCCGGCGATTTTGACCCTTAGCCTACTGACAACGGTCATCTTCAGGTAGGCTTTAGGTAGAAGTATGAACCTGCAGGACTTCTATGAATGAATGAATGAATGAATTTATGACGCACTGCCCAAGGGCGTAAGTGCAGTAAAAATGATAAAGAAATATAAAATAATCGCAAAAAAACTCAACAAATATTTTCCATAAAGGTTCACTAATTTAGAATCACGTTGATGGTGTGTTTTTGTGTTAGGCCATATTCAGCTTGAATTATTTATCTTGATATTATGACAGACATTATTGATTTGCCTTTATGTATATTGACGTATTCAACACGCCATTTGGACCCAAGCCACGACATGTGTTGATATTTGAGATAAACTGAAACTGACACTGATAAGAAATCAAGCTTATCAACTACAATTATTCTATTTTGGGGAGTTATTTTAAAAGGACTGCTGCTGTATTTTTTTTTTGTGGGAACGACTGCAAAAGATTTTTTCTGCATTACTGTCTCTACTTTTCATTATTAATTAATTTCAACTCTTTTTCTTACCCTTATTTTGCCTTAACTTTTAAAAACTGACATTTCTTATATTACATCAACTTCTCTTAAACACTCATTTTTTTTTTTTTTTATTATAGCTACTGTCGGAAAAAAGCTAATCCAGATAAAAAAAACAGAATATTTGGAATATACCTTCTGATACTTTCCCCTTGAGGTTTCTGAATGATTTCTGTTTAAATAAACTCCATACGTCCAAGAAGAAAAGGTGAATTCTTGAAACTAAACTATCCGGGTCTGGTAACGCTTTTGGTTTGACCACGTTACCTTACTTCTACTTCTTCTTAGGTAATTCAGAAATAGGTAAACAGGCAGAATCAAAATAGATGGTGGTGTGTCTTCCAAGTCAGAATAAATACATGTTCGGTCGAATTTGATGCCACTTGGAGAAAGAACAACATACCTAGGTAAAGATGGGGTAACGGATGGTGTTTATGTTTTTGTTGTTGTTGTTTTTAATGATGATGATGATAATGATAATTGATAACTTCATGATAATGTGCTAGAAGAATACGGAGCATTGTATGAATGATGACAAAGAACTAAGGATGGAGGTTTTTGGGGTGGAATACATGGGGAAAATTGTTGATACAGAGGTTGGAGAAAATTCTTTTCTAGGAATTGAAATTTTTGGATGGTTCGTCTGTATGTGAATGTCGCACAGCTGGAGCACTTTCTGGGTTTTGCCCGGTTTCCGGTTCGGATTGTCTCATTGTACCATATGTAAATTTTGTTATGTTGTTTTTTGGGATCACAACACGTAAGTGGAGGGATACCTATGACATCGAAAAAGTTGTCCGTCCGTCCGTCCGTCCGTCTGTTAGCACGATAACTCTCGAAGGGGTTGAGGTATTTTGATTAAAGTAGGCATGAAGACTCTTTAGGTCAAAGTACAGGTCAAGTTCGAAGATGGGCTATGTAGTTCTATATTTAGGGGTGGGGGAGGGGTTTAGGAAACAAAACATATTTTTTTAAACCTAATGAAATAGTCTAATTAGGGATAAGGAGACATGGTGAATCCGAGTATGAAATTATTTTCTCGCCGGACATATAGTGCACCTGGAATCCGGCGAAAACCGGAAAATTTGTGAAAAGTAATCTGAAGTTGATTGGAGGTTCGATTTAGGGGCAAGGAAACGTTCTGAGTCCAAATATGAAAAATTATTTCTATTTATTATTATCTACTATCTATATTGTTAACTCTCGAAGGGAATGAGATATTTTGATGAAACTTGGTGTGAGGATTCATTGGGTCAAGGGTAAGGTCAAGTTTGTAGATGGGCTATGCAGATCTACATTTAGGGGTGCGGAAGGGGTTTCACATTAAGGGACAAACAAAATATTTTAAAACAGCTAATGTGATAGTCGATTATGAAGTAAGAAGGCATGCTGAGCACGATAGTGAACACCATTTTCTTGCCGGACAAGTAGTTCGTCCGGAATCCGGCAAAAAACAGAAAATTGTTTAAAAGTTAAAGTTTTATTTGAAGTTGATTAAACGGTCGGTCTACAGTTTCTCGCCGAACAAGTAGCTCGTCCGGAGTCCGGCGAAAACCGGAAAGTTTACTAAAAGTAAAAGTTTCATTTGAAGTTGATTAAATGTTCGACTTAGGGATAAGAAGACATGCTAAACACGACGGTGAAAACCATTTTCTCGACGGACAACTAGTTCACCCGGAATCCGGCCAAAATCGGAAAATTTTTTAAAGTTCAAGTTCAAGTTTTTTTTTATTTTACACAAAAATACAAATAGATGGCACAAGCACTGAGGAGAAAAATAATTCGAACATTCAGTGTTTGCAGCAAAAGTTCGATTATATGACAGATTATGGCGCAAGGAGAAAGGCTGAGTCTGTATATGACAATAATTTTTTACCCAGACATATATATATGTCCGAGTTATCCTAATTATAATTAGTCTGGAATCCGGTTGTAACCGGAATTTTTTTGTAAGTCAAACTTTTATTCAAAGTTGATTAGATCTTCTTTATAGCGATAAAGAGGTGTTTCTGAGTTTTCTTTTTTTGCTGGACTAGTAGTTCGCTCGGAATTGGGGCGAAACCGGAAACTTGGCAGAAATAAAGCAGGAAGTATCGGTCAGTATCTTCAAAATAGATATGGCTTATAGACGTATATCTAAACTTGGTCTTCTCTGATGATTTGCCTGGCGAAGACTGGATCTGGCGAAGACAAGACCCGATTGTCTGAATCAAATATTAGATTTTTGGGATCCCATCGACACCCTTGATCTTGTTCGATATTGAAAGTTCTACTGCCTGTGTAGTAATAGCCCTGCTATGACTTATTTGATACTAGTTTATGGCTCCTTCTTTTCTTCTCTTCCTCTGGAACGCATTCAAGAAAGGGGAAGTTTTTCTGGTCATTATTTGACTTCCTCTGACGCTACAGCAAGATTCAGTTGCCATGTTCTTGACATTTGTCTAATGTTCTCACTGAAAGGGACTATCTTTTACCTCAGGACAGTTCCCCGTATCCAATGGCGTTGGCAGAATAGATTTGAATTATCATTCTACATTGTAGCATCTAACCGGTCCAAGATCGAATTCTGGCGTAGGGTTTCTGTCATTTTCTAGATGTGGCCTGCTGTTCAATGTTTTTGCTTTGGCACTGTCTAGGGAACCGGGAGTCGTACTTTATGTCCTACGGGCTACGGAACCGGTAGTTCTCACGGAAACCAAACCATATGAGCTGCGATTCCGGGATCTGACGTCATTAACTAACGGAAACTTGTACGTGCTGGCTCCCGTTCCGGTAGTAATTGGAAATATCTCACGGAAACTTCATCGCACCAGCTTCTCGTCCGGTAGCCTCACGGAATTGTGTACCCAGAAGCTAGGGAGCCGGTAGTTGATACCGGAAACTGTATAATTGGAGCTTCTGTTCCGGTAGTGTCTACGTGGAATATAAAACTCACGGAATAGTTTGGATGAGAGCTAGGATGCCGGGATTTTCACGGATTTAGAGAAAATAACACTGGACAAAATTCACTACCGGAACCCATATATTGAGAGCTAAGGTACCGGTAGCAACTACTATTTGCTTGAAAATTACCAGCTCACGGACACAGGTGACTATGGGCTAGGGTTCCGGTAGTGACGAAAATAAAAAAAATAGGACTCACGGACCCATGTCAGTGTAGACTAGGAAACCGGAAGTGAAAATTTTTTACTCACGGAACCCTGCTCTTGCGAGCTGCGGTTCCGGTAGTGCCAAAAAATAAAATTAAAAACTCATGGACGGGTGTCAATATGGACTTTGAGTCCGGTACAGCTCACTGAATCCAGTTATACATCTTATTTTTTTTTGCCCTACCGGAACCCCATCCAGCAGAAGTTGGGTTCCGTTAGTTAAAAATATTTGCTTCCGGTTTCCTAGTCTGGACTGACATGAGTACGTGAGTTCAACTTTTTTTTTTCATCACTACCGGAACCTTAGCCCATAGCCATCTGTGTCCGTGAGCTGGTCATTTTCAAGCAAATAGTAGTTGCTACCGGTACCTTAGCTCCCAATATATGGGTTCCGGTAGTGAATTTTTTCCCATGTTATTTTCTCTAAGTCCATGAAAATCCCGGCATCCTAGCTCTCATCCAAACTATTCCGTGAGTTTTATATTCCACGTAGACACTACCGGAGCAGAAGCTCCAATTATACAGTTTCCGGTATCAACTACCGGCTCCCTAGCTTCTGAGTACACAATTCCGTGAGGCTACCGGACGAGAAGCTGGTGCGATGAAGTTTCCGTGAGCTATTTCCAAATACTACCGGAACGGGAGCCAGCACATACAAGTTTCCGTTAGTTAATGACGTCAGATCCCGGAATCGCAGCTCATATGGTTTGCTTTCCGTGAGAACTACCGGTTCCGTAGCCCGTAGGACATAAAGTACGACTCCCGGTTCCCTAGACCGTGCCTTTTGCTTTATTGTCGTATTTTTCACAACGTCCGAGGCTATTTGGAATCCCAAGCGGCAGTAGAGATTGCCTATGACGTCACAACTATGACGTCGTCTCTGCGTCCGTGTTCCTTACCACGTAATAGCTGTTGAGCGATTCGAGAAATTTGATGAAAAATTGTATGGGGACTCTTCAGCTACAGTTTTGCTAGTTTGTGGGTGGATTTGTAACTGGATATTCGGGGGTGGTGAGTTGATTTCATTCAAAATAAGTTTGTTGTCGGGTGAAATGGTACCAAAGGTTTTGATGGGATCCCAAGAATCTAATATTTGATCCAGACAATCGGGTCTTCTCTTCGCCATATCCAGTCTTCGCCAGGCTAATCGTTAGAGAAAACCAAGTTCAGATATACCTCTAAAAGTGCGAACACACGATGAGGATTTCCCGGCCGGATTTCCTGCACTTTCATCATCTAGTTGAAAAAATTTCAACTTTTCCACATGGAAGTGATGATTGTGACGAAAATCCGGGCAGGAATTCCAGACCGGGAGCTCCGGATCCTGATCGTGTGTCCGCACTATAAAAGCCATATCGATTTTGACGATACTGACCGAGATCTGCTTTACATCTGCCAAATTTCTGGTCTTGGCCGAGTTCCGGTTTCCGAGCGAACTAATTGTCCAGCAAACAAATAAATTCAGAAACGAATTCAGCGTATATCCTATAAAGTATATCCTATAATCTCTATAAAGAACATCCAATCAACTTCAAGAAAAACTTTAACTTATAAACAAAGAATTCGGTTACAACCGGATTCCAGACGAATTATCTGTCCGGATAAAAAATTATTCTCAGATACAGACTCAGCGTCTCTTCTTACCCCCGAAGTCTTTCATCTAATCATTTCAAAGAAAACTTTTGCTTTTAACAAATTTTCCGGTTTCGGCCAAATTCCGGGCGAACTAGTTGTCCGAGTAGAGAATGCTTTTAACATAGGCTTAGTGTTCAGCATTTCTTCTTACCCCTAAATCGAATATATAATCAACTTCAAATGAAACTTTTACTTTTAACCAATTGTGTTGAACCAACTACTTGTCGGGCGAGAGAATGGTTTCACCATCGTGTTCATCATGTCTTCTTATCCCATAATCGACCATCACATTAGCTGTTTAAAAATCTTTTGTTTGCCCTTTAATTTGTAACCCCTCCCCCACCCCTAATTGTAGGGCTACAGAGCCCATCTACGAACTTGACCTTACCCTTGACCCCAAAACTCCTCACGCCAAGTTTCATCAAAATATCTCATTCCCTTCGAGAGTTATCGTGCTCACAGACGGACGGACAGACGGAAAACTTTTGCGATGTCATAGGTATCCCTGCAGCGCAATTAACAGAGCCAAGGATTCCTGCATTTTCCCCTAGTTGTGACGCCCCTGGTTGTTTCTGCTCAGAAATGGAACGAAAATTTTGGGATTCTGGTTCAAGGCCTGCCTTGTTCTAACTCTGATTCGTTCCTCAGATACCCATCTGCTCTGGAAGAAGCATGTTTATCCTCTTGAGCCGAAAAGGTAAGGCAAATCCGCCCGGTTCAGCAAGTTGGTCTCCCACTCATACGTTAGGGAATTAGCACCGTTCTTGGATTTTCCGTTGAAAATCTCTTTTTGTTTCATATGCATTATCAGCTTGGCTTTCAGCCAAAATAAATACTTTATTTGTGCTATCAGAAATTTATTCTTTGATCTACCAAATAAGTGTACCTGATGTCGATTTTAAAACTGTCACACGCAGATCCTCCACATCTCCGCTTCTATTATGGCGTTTCTTCAGTCAAATTGCGCAGTCCTGTCTCCTTGTTTGGAATTCTTCCCTTTCCGACATCCCAAAATTGAATTTCGATTAGATTGGACTTCCTTCTCTTCCATTCTTTATTGAAATAAATTGAAATTTGAATAGGAAATTACCTTCATGAAGGTCCTATGATTGACAGAAAATCACTTCAGTAATGTGTCTGATAGAAATATTTCTCAGAGGTCTCGTTCTTTGGTCCTTAAAGGCCTTTTTCCGCGACACAGTTGTGGGCCACACACGTGTTGGTCGCGGAAATACGATTGTGTTTGTGTGCCACACAATCGAGCCACTAGTTGAAACTTGAGCAAACGTCGTTTTGTCTACTTTTTGGCGGTAATTTCAAGTATCTGAAAATAAAAAGAAAATTCATGTAAAATCTCAGTAAATAGAACTCCAGGTGTCTCCGGGCTTATTTTCTTACCATTCTCTACAAAAATCATCCTCAGTTTTAAGTCTGTATGCTTGAAAAAGTAGTTAGCTTTATTATTTAGACACTATTTTGCTGCTTAATTTGGATTTCCCGCCAGAATTGAGCCCCGAAATCGACAGTCACCTCGCCAGTTGTTCGTCAAATTTGAGCCACAAATTAAGCGAGCCACGAAAATCTTGTTGGTAGCGGAAACACACTTGTGGGCCGCACAAAAAGCCGTGAAAACACATTTTGTGGGAGGTTGGTTTTGTGTGGGAGCACGGAAAAACGTCTTAAAGCACAATGGACACTTCTAATGCTTTACTTTGTATTAAATGCTTCACCAAAAAAGATTTCCGACTTCCTTTAGAAGGCCCTACGAAAATCGGCCGTTTTCTTCTAATCCCTTGTCTTTACCTCTCCAAATCTCAGGAGCTGCACTGTAAGAAGTTTCATAACAGATTGCGCATAACACTTTCAAGAATAACACCTTTTCACTTAGGAATAAAGTGTTATGACCAATTAAGTTTATACTATTTCGTGGTGCCTAGATCTCCAACAACACCTTCAATAGTTAAAAATAATACCAGAAGTTGAATAACGACAACAGAAGGATGCGCGTTTTCAACAGATAACACTTTGGGATGTTATCTGTTATGTTTCTTTCGTTCCCGTTAGAATTTTTGCTAAAGGTGTTATTCTTGAAAGTGTTATACTCTATCTGTTATGAGACTTCTGACAGTGTGGGATATCGTGACAGGAAATTCAAAAACTACCAGCAATGCTTGATATAAAAGGATATATTTGAGATGGCACCAAAGTCAAGCCGCAGATGCAGTTTACCTGATTGTTCTTGTCTTTCATCAGAAGTTCCATGGCTTAAAGTGCCAATTAAAAGTTTTTCTTTGTGGAATAGTGTTGTGAAGCTTGATTAGCTTGCTTTATAAAATGTACCAGAATATGCAATAAGCTTATAAAAAATAACATAGCTACAAAAATCATTCAAAAAAAAAAACCTATTCAAATCTGAATTATACAAGCTGATTTATGCATAAAATAAAGATCTACTAAGTATTATTAGAAACATCACTTTTATCTTTGTCCAAGCTAGTAAATTAAGCATGTACTGGCCCAAAAAATTACGCTTTGAAATAACACAGAGAGGAAACTGTTGAAGAAGCTGCTGATCTGGGGGTTGTTAGGTTGTTCCTAGGTTGTTACAGAGTGGGATTGGGGTAGTTTGATATGCCCATTGAACTTTAAGTGAGAACACTGCAACAACAAAATATCATCAGAAGAAAGGACGCATGGGAGCTTTCTATAGCCGTCGACAACGTAGATCCTCCGTCTCATCCTCGTATATCTTCTGTGTCAACAAACATGTAAAATTTTTAATGGAAATCATTCAAAGGGACTGGAAAAAATTAACGAATAGGAGCACGCACCAGCATAACCGCTAAATTTTATTGCAACAGAAGTAGCATTAGAATTAGAAAATTCCAGACGTGCCAGTGGCATACAGAAATGAATTAAAAAAAGAAATTATTCAGTAAAATGATTTTTATAAACAGAAAATAAAATAAAACAAACAAACAAATATACAGACACAATAAAAAACATAATATTATCACGCGAATATTCGGACAAGGAAGCCTAAATAATGTCTAATCTGTCAAGAAATCTTAAAGAATTACAAATAAAATTAAAGAGTGGAAATATACTTGTTGTTTATCATGCAATTTTTGTAGAGCCATCGGAAAAAAAAAATATTTTGTCTGATAATTTTATATTTTCAGGCAACGATCTAAATTTGTGTGCCATAAACTTGCTGGCGTGTTTCCTTAATGGAAGTTCTTTTCATAAACCACTCCTCCATTCCACCACAGCGTACGTTTTTTTTACAATTATCTGAAGAAGGTTAATCTTCTACTCAGGTGACTAAGGGAAGAGTTGAAGGATAGAGATAGAACAAAATGAGGGGTGTTTTCCTGAAGCCCTAGTCCTCTCAGAAATTCTAGTATTAGTGAATCCCCCAACCCCCCTTCCTCCAACCCTTCATCGACCCCCCCCCCCCCCCAGTCGTGACGCCTGTGCTCTAATGATATGGTTTAGTTCAGTTCAATGGGTTTATTAACAAATAAGAAGATGATTCGCACACAACCAAAACACCCAGTCCATTCCTGGACGCCGAGAACCGCATTCTTTACATTTAAAGAAAATACGCAGAGTGACCACTGTTCCTACTCTCAGACATAACCATACCTCTCAATTTACAAAATAACTAACCAACTTCCTTTTTATTTTCCTGCACCTTACCTCAGGAGAAACCACCCCATCATATAAATAAAAATTCGAAAACTATATTTATGTCTTAGTTTTCTTATTTTTATTTTATTCTTAAATTTTGTTTCATCATACCTTATTTTCACTATTCCTCTGTAATGCTAATTAATAATTTTTTACTAATTTTTTGAAATGACTCAAGGGAGCTCCTACCTCTCAGCTATATCATAATGTACCTAATAATAATAATAATTTATTTGTGACCCACTATACAAGAAAAGAAGTGGAGTCTTAAGAAAAAAGAAAAGGAACGTAAATTGCAAAACAACAACAACACAAAATCAAACAACCCAAAACTCAGCGCGCTGTCGCTACCCTGATGACCCGGATGAACGTGGCAAAAACGTTCTCCTGAAGGCGGCGACTTTGTTGTACCTCACCCTTTTGAAAGCTGTGCCGTCTTTTCAAAAAATTACAGACCCATCCCGGTGGTTTCAGCCATGCGTTTCAGCCGGTTAACACCGAGGAAATTACACAGTCGGTCTTTCAGACCAATGACCTTCTGGGAAGCAACAAGCGAGTGCCTGGTACACTTCATTAAGAGCCAGACATGGCAAATGTAATAATCGGCATTTTCCCGTTAGGACTGTTAAAAATTATGTCGTTCGTTCAAAATCTCGGAATTTGGAGTGGATGAAACGATTAGGGACTTCAGGCGTCTTTCTCGCCGTTCCCCGATGAGTCTTCGGGGAATCAAAAGGAACGGCGAGAATAGAGGGAGTCACTTCTCGCGGACTACGAGTACTGGAAACAACGAGAACACGGGGAATGCTTCTAAAATGGATTTTGTTCCAAACAAAAATATGCAGTTGACGAAACTAGTCTGTATCCATTTTATTTTTGATTTTGTTTATTCTGATCGTTTTTAATTAATTTTACATTTCACAACTCCAGCAAAAAATTGGTTCCCCTCCGAATTCAAAATTACCAAAACAGGACAGTTCGGACACTGGTCTATGGAAAATATACAACGTCTGACGCGTATGCGGAATCTAACCTTCTTAATACTATGCAAATACGTAAAGCACAGAGAAGAATATTTATGTACAATATTCACTTTCTCCTCCTGGAATTCAACAGCTGGATCTTTTTAAGGAATCGTCATCATACATCGTCCCCGACATCGTCAGCATCAAATAGTTTGTTGTCCTACTCAAGGAGGCATACTTCAAGAGGGGCGTTTTCAATAAGACATGCAGGCAGGAGCGTCGCAAGTGGATTTTCGGTGGGGGGTGCAGAGCCAAAATTTTACCGGATCTTTCAAAAATTTTACCGAATCCTAGAACTAAGAATTCGAGCTTTAAATTATGGAACAGAAACGATTACGTAGGAAGCCGGCATCTTGTTTTTACTATTAGCCGGCATTTTGGCGAAACCCACATGGAGAATATATTGCCGGGCATGATTGCAGGAACAGTTTCTATCTATTATATACGCGAAGTTGTACGGTTATGGCGGTCGGAGAACTGTCTTATCATCGTGGCAGCAAACCCCATTTTCCACAATCTACCAGTTTGGAGGCATCTGCTGGAGATACATTGATGTTGTACCATAGTGTTGTTTTTGTTTGTTTGTTAGTTTATGGACAAAGCTGAATTAAAAGTTAATAATAATAATAATAATATGTAGGCAATAGAAAGTTAAATCGAGCGCCGCAGGCGAAAACTTTCGAAATTCATTTTTTGTTCTGTAGGTTAAAGTTTAAATGCTTCTCTTACAAACTCTATCATTTACCGTTGATTAAATACCGAGACTCGACGAAGTTCCGGAAACCGGATGGAGTGACGTTCTGGCAGCAGCAGCAACTGTAGTCTAGTCAATATACTACCTATAATCACATAAAGTGAGCGTCGCAGGCGAAATGTTTGGTTGCTTTTCCCTGCCAAATTTAATTTCAATCCAAATTCTAGCTTCTAATCTTTCGAAATCTCAATCCTTAAACTCGCTCAAAACCCCCGTCAAATGACGCGCCCTTCCACAAAATAGAGAATATTACGGAAAGTGCTGCAGGCGGAGTTTTCGTAATATTTATGCTTAGATATTCTTTTTGGGATCCAAAATAAAAGTAAGAACTGTCGATGATATCACAGATCATCCCTTTCGTCTGCGACCAGTGCTTCACTGGACCTCTTCTAAGTTTCGAGGTTCGTGGTAACTTCCGAATTCTGGCAATTCTAACGAATAAATTACCGAATCCCAGCTATTTTACCGAATAAGTTTAGACCGATAGCATGTTTGGGATTCTGTATAACTATCGTATCCCGGTTATTATACCGAATTGTTTGGGTATCGAAAGACTACCGAACAATGTTCATATTCGGTATACTTTCGTTGAAACTGGAACAAAGTCGGGATTCGTGGTTAACTTCATACTACTGGAAATTATACTGAACAAATTACTGAATCCCAATCATGATACCGAATAGATTTGAACCAATAGCTTATTCAGGATTCTTTGTAACTACGGAATCTCCATAAATATACCGAACAGTTCCGGCATTGAAAAATAGCAAATTCTTTTTAGCAAATTCTCTCACCAAATTCGTGATAACTACCGAATACTGCCAATTATACCGAATCCCGATCATTATACCGAAGAGATTTATACAGATAGCCTATTTAGGATTCTGTATAACTACCGAATCCCCGTAAATATATCGAACAGTTCTACTATCGAAAAAATACCGAACAATTTCAGTAAAATTTTGGGCCTCCGGCCCAAAATTTTACCGAATCTCAAAAAGGCGGGGGAGGGGGGTGCAGGGGATGCAGCACCCCCCCCCCTTTGCGACGCCCCTGCATGCACGAGTAGCGCAATGGAATGAAATACCTCTGTGTATTAGGAATGCAACAACCCTTCCGTCTTTAAAAAAAAAATACTAAAAGAGTCATTTGGAAGTGATAGTAGTTGCGAGTTGGTATTTGTAGATGTATTTTGACAAGAACGTTTCTTTTTTTATGTAATTTATAAGAAGTAGGACTATTGAATGAGCTCCTTGTTTGTATGTTCGTTCCCATAGTCTTCGTCTGACCGTTGAAGCGAACGGTCGCAATCTGGCATCAACTTTAAGTTTAACTGTAATCCTGAACGGGCAAAACGACGGTTGACCTTTGACCTTTGACTTCGTGCCAAACACAACGGAATCCAAGCCTAGCATCTAGGAATGCCAACCGATTGGAGCGTTGAGCTCTGCTACTCTCCTGTGCTCAACTTCTTACAGCAGAGTTTTATTAGCGGACTGCAAACTGACGATATTGTGAAGTATGCTACTGAGTCCTTCAGTCCTCAAGCGATTGGAGAAGCAAGGAAACTGTTGTGGCAGAAGATTTACCCTGATGTTCTTGCACCTCGCCGCACTGGACCCAATGCACCCACAAATAGCTTGATCGATCTGCTGTCTGCCTTTGAGGATTGTGACGATACGAGCTCGACGCTCCCACAGTTCGTCATCAAGTCACTGGCTGAGGTCCCAAGCGTTCCGGCTAATTCTTTTTCTATCCTGTCTGCCAACATGACGTCTTGTCTGAATGAAATCAAGTTCATCAAAGAAGCTATCAGTACCAGCTACAACCAAGATCGGTCCACGGTATGCAATGGCTGTCCTGGGAGATCAGAAAGCCATACTTTTACCCAAAACAAGAGAACTTACGCCCAAGTTGTTAAGGTTGTAGTGGACAATGTGCCAGCTCATCTTTCAGACCCATTGGCAAGGAAAGGTCATCTCGATGCAATGGAAGGAAACGAGGAAATAACTGAATTACGAACAGCTAATCAAAATAGCCGTTGGATTGTCCAAACAAGGGATCCATCATCTGCTTCTCGCTTAGCCAAAGCACTCGCCGAAACGATGCCTGAAGCCGAGACTCGAATCGTTGAACCGAAGTTCGTTGGCATCATTCGCATCCTACCGGACAATGTGTCCGCAACCGACATTGCAAGTCTTGTTCCGAACGTAGTGGAAACTTCCCGAATAGGGAGTTCCCAAGCCTACAAGATATACTTTGCCGACAAGTCTTCTCTCGACAAAGCCATTGCTGCTGGTGTCCGCATAGGGTATGAAGTCGTTAGAATTTCCGAGTTCGTCAGACTACCAAGACGTTGCAGCAAATGTCAGTCGCCCAAACATCTCAAACAGAGCTGCCCCCTTCCCAACGGAACACAGAGGTGTGCTCGATGTTCAGAAGACCATGAGAATTCACGAGCTAATCCTTGTTCGAAACCCCCCAAATGTGCCAACTGTGGTGCGAGCCATGTCTCTTTTAGCCTGCGTTGTCCCGAGCTCAGAAAAGCCGCCGATAATGCGAGAAAATGATGGATTCTGAGAAAAAACTCAAACTTGGAAGTCTTAACATAAATGGAACGAAGGATAAAGACCTGTTGATTGAAGACCTTCTTACCAATAATGATGTCGTTTTTCTACAAGAGCATTTATTGACTGAGGCTTCGTCCAGCTCCCTTCGCCGCTCCCAAGATCATTCTATCTTTATCCAGGCAGTAAAGAAGACAAATGGAAGACCTTCAGGTGGTCTTGCTACCTTCGTTTGTACCTCTGTTGGCTCTGTCCCGGTTTGCACTTATTCAGATCAGAATATCCTAGCTACCCAGATCAATGGCACTGTTCTTGTAAGTGTCTATTTCCCCTGCGAAAGAAAGGACAAAAAATCGCTCGATGCATTTTCGAGCGCTTGCAACAAACTGAAAACTGTCCTTCAAGATTGTACAAAGCTGAAGAAAACCTGGATTTTAGCTGGCGATTTGAACTGCAACTTGCTCATCGACAGTACTCGGAGCAGCCTATTCCTGTCAGCACTCCCGACTGGATATATGGTTGTGCCTAAAAACCTTGGGCACACCTATATCCATAATATAGGCGGCACCACGTCCAATCTGGACCACGTCATTGTCTCTGATCCTTCTCTGGTAACCGACATAGTGAATGTTGATGAAGAAAAGATCGACGACGATCATCTCATCTTGACATGCAATATCAACCTACAAGGGGCTTGGAAGACCATACAATCTAGTAGGACTTCAGATTGGTATACGCGACGCGACTGGAAGCATGCTAACCATCTCCTTTTTTGCCAAACACTTACCTTTCTCCTGGCCTCGATCAAAATCCCTTTTCACCTACTTCAGACTTCAGTACCTTCCAGAACAACAGAAACTGATCTGAACTGTTACTATCAGCAAGTAGTATGGTGTATGCGTAGAGCGGAAGATTTAGCCGTCCCGCTTGAGAAGATCCGTCGAGGTACACGGAAACCATTTTGGAACATCAACCCTGAGATAAAAAAGCTAAAAAATTCAGCAAAACTTTGGTTGAGAATTTGGATCGCCTGCGGCCGGCCTACATCCGGTGCAGTTTCCAAGCTAAAAATAAAGACAAAAAGGGAATACAAATCATGTCTGAGTAAGACTCGCCTGAAACGCAGCCGATGCCCCACACAACAAGAAGGCCTGGGAGAACGTCATTCGCTCGGACAAATGTAATCCGGAGGTACCCTCCATCCTCTCCTGTTCGGACTGGATGTCTCACTATACAAGATTGTTTTCTGCCTGCAATGAAAAGGTATCTTCCTTCTTTTCAGTCTACACTGACCGTTACTTGTCACCAAGGTTAAAACAACATGAAATTTTCCCGATTACAATATCTGCCATCCAGAGTGCATTGAAAAACATGAAGAAAAAGAAGAATCCAGATAGAGATGGAATTTCCCACGAGCATTTAAAGTACGATTTACCAGCCCTTAATAACCACCTCCAGCTATTGTTCCAGATGATCCTGTCAACATCCACCTTACCGGAAAGTTTTCTTCTGGGTACGATTACCCCAGTCTTAAAAAGAGGAAAAGATGCAAATCATTGCAGCTCTTACAGGCCAATTACTGTTTCATGCATCCTCAGCAAAATTTTCGAATACACTTTGGCACCTGAAATTACTTCTAAATGTGACATCGGAAGCCTACAGTATGGTTTCAGAAAACGAATTGGATGCTCCCATGCCCATAAGTCACTGATCCAAATTCTAAAGCAAGCATCAGCAAAGAGAGAGACAGTTCATCTTTGTGCGATTGACATCGCTGGAGCTTTCGACAGTTAACCACGTCCAGGCTCTACTGTCTTTGATGGAAAACGGCGTAAATAGGTCGATCATATTGGCCTTAAGATCTTGGTACTCGAAATGCAAGCTGGTAGTCAAATGGCAAGACAGGCGGAGTCACCCTATTACAGTGAAAAAGGGAGTCCCTCAGGGCAGGGTCCTATCGCCCCAGATTTTAAAATGTGCAATTGCTCAGTGCCTAAGAAAGCTTACGCCAACTTTTAACTTCCGTGGCATCGATGTTAGCTACCTGGCCTATGCTGACGACGTCCTCCTTATCAGCCGATCCAGGAAGGGCCTTGAAACAAACGTTGCTATCCTGAACCAAACGCTTGGCGAGATTGGCCTATCAGTCAACGCTAGTAAATGTCAGTACGTTTGTTTCAACGCTCCTGCTACTCTTCGGAAGCCCTCTTTGAATGTTGGAGGCAATGTTCTCATAACCGAGGAAAAAATTCGATGGCTTGGTATAACAATTGCGCAAACGATGCGAAAGATTTGTGAGGAAGCAGTTAAATCAGCCGCTAAAGGAATTAGATATGGCTACTGCAAAATTGTGCCGAACCGTTCGAGGTATAGCAGACCTGGGCTTGGAAAGTTATATACTGCCTTTTGCGCACCGTATGTTAACTTCCTTGCTGGATTACATGCTATACTCAGAAGAAAGGACCTTCGACGCATACGCTCGACATACTTCAGATATCTGAGATTTCTTCTCTACCTACCCCGGCGCACACGGAACCGCTACCTGATCCGCCGTTTGTTAATTTCCGACCCGTTGTTGACGCTTGAAGCCCTCTCCTCTAATTTGTGTTCTCCGATTGGAAAATTACCTGTCCATGATCCAATCAACGTGATTCTAAATTAGTGAACCTTTATGGAAAATATTTGTTGAGTTTTTTGCGATTATTTTATATTTCTTTATCTTTTTTACTGCACTTACGCCCTTGGGCAGTGCGTCATAAATTCATTCATTCATTCATAAATTTATTCATTCATTCATTCATAGGTCGCATGGCCTTTTTTTTTGCGGACATGCAGTTTGTTCCAGGAAGTATATTATTTTTTTGTGTAATAAATAATCTGAAATCTGAAAAAAAAAAAAATCTGAATGGGAGTTCTTTTTTATGATGGTGATGATAATCGGAGCATTCCCCGTCCATGGGGACTCACTAGAATACGGGAAGTGAGTCCTCGTGATAAACAAAAATGCGGGGATTTCTCAGTTGGAGTCCTCGGGGAACGACGAGAATACGCCTTTGGAGCGAATCAGTGGATCCTTTAAAGTTGCTGCGGTTCTTTAGAATTTCGCTAGAGATCCGTTCCATCACTGTAGAACATTATCGCCGAGGTCACCGGATCCGTCAGTCCAGGGCAAACTAGAACGTTGGAGAAAACAGCTCCGCTTTCAGTTAGCTTGACAGAGATAGATTACTTTGAGCAGATAATGTTCAGCGTGGTAATAAGCTCTGACACTCAACTTTGGGATTTACTCATCTTGAAGTAGCTCCCATTATATCCGTTATGAAAGTGGTGTGGTAATCATTAAATCCCGTCTGTTTGATCGCAAGTGTTTCTTGCAGCCGGTGTAGTGCGGGAGAATAGTTAAGGACCGTTCAAGCTTACGTTGAAGGTGCAGAATTTGTGAGTTATGCGTGCTATCCGCGAATATGTGTGGTAAATTTTCATCACGCCGAGGCTTGTTGTGGTAAAAATTAATAGGAACGGGTTCTATTTTGTGTGTTAAAAATTATACGTGACCAATCATCCATCACGTGACTACTGATGAAGAAAGAGAGAAACACTTAAGGACAGATATTTGTAATATAAAAGTAACTGAATGCAGACTGAATGAGTTCTTGGAATGAAAGTCAGTCATACTAATTTATACAACTAATTGTGTTTTGACAATTACAAGCTTTTACCTTATCTGAAATAAGAAGAACAATCCTAGTAGGCTCAAATTTAAATCGAGGAACATAGGGACGTATTGCCCGGTAACTTAAAGGCACAGAAAACTACGCAATTTTCAGCCATCAAACCGACCTGGGTGGCTTAGATAAAGATACAGGGACTTATTGTCGACAGGACCCCCCTTCTTTGTTATCTCGAACCACCTCCTTAGTGTTGCCAAAGCTAGCTGGCAGGCCCTTGCCCCTTATGCACTGTAATTATGGACTTATGCACTGTAAAAGTTCGCGTTTGGCCGTGTTTCTGCCATAGTATCGGGACAGTAGTCAAGAAGTCGTGCGTTCGATTCCTACTCTCGTCATACAAACCTTTTGCTTTTTTTTCCTACTAAGAGTGCGAACACACGATCAGGATCGGGAGCTCCCGGACTGGATTTCCTGCCCGGATTTTGCCACCATCATCACTTCCATATGGAAAAGTTGAAACTTTTTCAACTTGATGATGAAAGTGCAGGAATTCCGGCCGGGAAATCCTGATCGTGTGTTCGCATTATAACTCAAAAGTCGAATTCTCGGAAACTGCAATGGTCGTAACGAGAACTTTTCTTACTCTCAATATCGACTCAGGGTGCATTCTTGATATGTCAGCTAGCTCCCCGAGTCAAGTTTGAGTCAAGATTTCTGTTCCTTAAAGCATTGTCCAAATAGGTGTAATAAGGTAAATAGCGGTATACGCGATGTTTACGTCTTCATACACACGCCTGTTAGTAGTTATATAAAGGGGCTCCCACTCCACCCTCCCCCCAATTTCAAACCCCATTTTAACATCAATTTCTTAAATTTTAACATCCTTTTTACCAAATTATCCCCCTTTTTAAGAACATTTTTATTTTCTTACTTCCAAAATAAAGGATACAAGAAATGAGAATATTACCCTTTACTACATATAAAATACTAAAATATACTACTACTTCTTTTTTTTTTTACATTTTTCATTTTTTATTCAAATATTACTGAGTAAACAGTTCTAAATCCACATATGTTTCTTTGTTCTTGTTTTCGCGTACAATAGGCTGCAAAACCAGATTTTTCTTTAAAAGTAATTCGTTAGCAATGGCATTATATTTCTGTGTTATAAACAAATCACAGGGTTTGTCATTATGATTAATAACTACAACCAACTTATCACCATATTTTGTCTTAGCAATTCTCATTTTAACAATAGTATATTTCAATCCTAGAACTAGTTCTTCTTTCCTGATTGTCTCATTGTATTTATTCATTCTGATTGTATTCAAGACTTCCTTTGTGGACTCCATTTATTAGGGGATGATTTTATTAAATAAAAATCCAGACTCACAAACTCACATACATATTTTTGTTAATAATACCTAATGTAGCTTTTCTTTCATAATATATAACACAGTAAATATTATATGGTACAGGCTGAGCGTGTTTTAATGTTAAACTTATTTCAATATCAGCAGTTGTTCCATTATATATACTTGATTCGTGTTTGGAAACATCGAAACAGAATAGTGGATATACTTCTTTAAATTCTTCTATACTAACAACACTACCAGTATCAAATGCTAATTGTTTATAACCCAAATGTATGAACCTATTGTAAAGATTTGAGTATTTACATTTATCATCGCTAAAATCACATTTAAGTGGTTCTTCAGGATATTTATCCCCATTAATTCTAAGTTCTATGTCTGTTAAATTCATATGATCAAACACCATATTATTCATTAATTGATTGTTATGCTTTTCATTTTTCTGTAACATCACAACGATTTTTGTAGGACTATTTCTCTCAGACACAACTTTCCAGGTGTGCTCCTTATTCTGACTAACATCACTTTTATAACTATTACATGCTTCCCACATCAGATTATGCTTTTTATCCTTAGCAAGATCCTTTTCTAATTCACTCATCATTTCGATACTAGGAGCTACAATAGGGATCTTCCAGGATAAATACTCGATGACTACTTTGAAATTAGTATTTCCATTTCTTATAATCATGTTGTTATCATCATTTCTTCTTAGAAATAATTTATGCGATGCACCTCTGAAGAATCGTTTGTTTCCTTTCAGAAATCCAAACAATTCTGATAATGGTAAATACATATTTACTAATTTACTGCTCTTTGTTCTGTTATATCTTTTTTCAAATCCTTTATTATAATTATTATTATTTCTCAAACTGACTGTTCCACCCCCTGCTGCAGCCCCTGCAGCCCCTGCTACTACTGGAGTTGCAGTAAACGAAGCAATAACAGGATTAATTTCTTTTCCTTGATTATAATCCTTATACCAGAAATGATTTCTTGCTGCACTTCTAGAATAATCATCAGAGTATTCAATCAACTTTGTAACGGTAGTTGTAATACCAACATGATTAATTTTTTCAACCGATTCATCGTTTATTACATACTCAGCGGTACTGAATAAATTAAATCCATTATTCGTTAAAGTAGCAACATCGGTTGCAGCTATAGGAGTCCCATCTTCGTTTACTATTCTTACACTGACATCAAGATAACTTTCACTTGGATAAAACCAAGAATCTAATTTCTTTGTTACGAATTCAAACTCTGATTTATTAGATACATTCACATCTGTTTCTCGAATTTCTTTAAATTCATATTTAACCACTGTATCATCCACAAGCGGTTCGTCAAATATGTTCCATTGAGGACTGATAACTTTATTTACTGCCATTTATATAAGAAAGAAATTATTAAATAAAACTTATTTCAGAATCTTTAATCCATTTCCAGTCATTAACGTTTTGATCAAGTCCTGACTTCTTTGATTTAAAATCCTTTTATTTGTACCGATAAGATCCTTCATCGATTTTTTGTTTCCAATTACATCAATGAGTTCCTTCTTGTTTACATTGATCAGATCTTTCCCATATTCTATTGCTCTGTTTTTCAACAACTCAAATCTCGGTTTAATAATATTATTATACATTGACATAGCCCCATCTTTTATTTGTTTTGCTGACGTTTGAAATAACTGGGAATTAACAATGTTTTTGAATACACTACCGATTCCACTTCCATACTGCTTTTTATAAAGTAATCGCTTATTATTAATCAACATTTATAGGTAAATAATTTTATTTCACTAATCCTTTAAGCTTTTCTTAAATGCAGCACGTATCCAACGTTATCACCATTCAAATCGATAGGTCTTCCCAACTGATCAGTAATTGTCATTCTCAAGGAGTAAATAAAGTCTTTTGTATTAATAGGAAGGTAGATTAATTGTCTAGGATTCTCAACAATTTGACAACCCGGTTCTGTATTAGGAACAAATGTCCAAATGACATCTGATTTACTTTTGTTTACGATAGAACTGTTTACGAGAGAGCAGTGAATTTGAATTTTATCAACGCTTCTTGTTATATTAGGAAGCTTTGTACCTTCATTGATTTTCTTAGATATCTCACTATCCTTCTCAAATCCTAAAATCTGACACAAGTCACTATTAAATCTAAACACATATTTTTCTTGTAATAGTATGACAAATCTCATAGATGCTGGATTGGATGAAATTACAATAGGACATTTATCTTTTGGGGTATCAAAATACTGACACAAAAAATAATTCAAACAATCATCGTTATACATCCCATTAGGAATAGTAACATTCATCCATCCCCCCTCTTCGTCTTTCCTGTATTGAAATGTATTATTTCCAAATTTATCACTTATATTATGCCATGAATACCACAAAGTACACTGATTCAAACCTATTTCATAATCCCAATTACGATTCAATTCGATTGGTTGACTAAATGTTATATCAATGATACTTTCATTACCTTCAATGTTTAACAACACCATTTATTAGAAATATTTTTTATATATTGAATTGTAATTTCTCTTCGTAAGAAATTTATTTCGCATTAACGAATCCAAAATATCAATAGCTTCATTTCTCACCTCGTCAGATGTATTTCCGTTTACTCTGCTACCTATCAAAGTGTATAATTTTGAAATCATTTCATCACAGTTCATAAATATTCCAGTTCCTTGTTGTCTGATAAAGGGTATACTAGATTGAATTTTTCTTAATCTATCCTTATAGTCTTGTATAAATAAAATAATTTTATCATACTTACTAGAACTATAACTTTTACTTTTCAGACCACCATAACTTTGACTTATAGGTGTTAATTCAGCCAAAGCATCTTCTATATTCTCTGGGTTATCATAATAAAAATGAGGCATCTCAAAATATTCCCCTTCATATCTTCTATGATTATCTCTATATTTCACATTAAGTGTTTTTAATAACTCTTTATCAATACCTTCATTCAGATCAACAACTTTTATACTTGTTGGAGATGCTTCTAAAGCGGTTGACTGCATTTCTACCCCTGAAACTGGAAGCTGATATGGTTGATTCGTTTCACCTATCTGGAGAAGCCTTGTTCTTGAACTATCATCACCTTCCTGTAGTTTATTTATGATCATTTCAGTGTTCTCTTGTAATTTTTTGATGGTGTCTTTAGTGTTTTCTTTTTGTGCTATAATAACTGGAGCGTTTAACTCTGAAGCATATTCCCGAAATCCTGCCTTCTCCATCTCATTTTGTTGAACCTTTCTTCTCTGAACTTCTCTGTTCTTCACTATATCCGATAACATATCACTCAAGCGTCTTGAATCCATTTATATACAAGTAATTTTATTTCATAATAAATTTTGAAAGTTCTTTTTCATAAAACCCTCCTTGAATTAATTCCCCACTTTTGTCAGATATTTCATAAGTAATGGGAATGGTAGGTCTGATGGTTGCTATCTGAAATACTTCATCCGTATAATTAGGTAAATATCCTTTATCGAAAATACTTTTTTCTTTTTTAATTCTGACTAAATTCCCTACTTTGACGTTTCCTGTGATTTTGTACTCATCTACTGGAGGAAACAGAGCACTAAAAACCTTTTTCTGATTAACCTTTTTACTAGCATCAACTGGTTTCATTTGTATTGAACGGTGGTACGAGTTATTATAATTATTTACGAATACAGGTAAAATATCAATCCATTTACTAGTGTTGTTGTGAGTAAAATATTTCCATAACTTGTCTTTCAGCGTTCTATTGAACCGTTCAACGATTTGTGCTTTCAATTCGCTTTCAGATGCAAACCAGTGTATATCGTTATTTTTCAAAAAAGATTGAACATTTCTCATAACAAATTCCTTACCTTTATCAGTTTGCAACTTTCTAGGAATTCTTTCTTTAAATATATGACTGAATGCGTTTATTATTCCAGCACCTGTTTTATCTTTCAAAGGGACACACCAAGCATATTTACTAAAGCAATCAATTACAGTCAAGATGTAATTTGCTTTATTATTTTCTTTTTTATATTTCTGCATGTCAACTAAATCAGCTTGCCATTGCTCATCAACATAGTGAACATACACTCGCCTCCTTTCAAAGTTATGATAGGAAGGTTTGTGTAACGTATACACATTCTCATTTTGCAACACATTTTTTATTGTATCTTTAGACACGTTCACTCCATTTTCTTTTAATTTTCTGTAAATATCATCAACACCTGAATAATTAGAATAATACGTCTTTAATATATCTTTTTCTGCGTCGAGGTTTTTTTAAAAAGCGATTTTTCATTGAACCACAGATAACGCAATTACCTTTCAGCATTGGAACATTATTTTTTTGTGACACTGCCTTAAACATTGATTCAGTGTCAGTGCTCTTTTTACATTTCATACAATAAATCTCCATTTATTAGAAAACAATTTTTATAAACGAAAAGCTACCAACTTCATTTTGCGCTTAATGTAGGAAATACAGTGAAGTCCACAGTTTAATTCATCTATATTTTGAACAGCAAGATTTTCATAAGCTATTTTTTTCTTTGAAGTTCTTAGATATTTAATTATTTCTTTTCCTGGGGGAATACCGAAAGAATCAAAAAATTCTACATGGGGGTATTCAGGTAGATTACAATAGGCAACCCAGTGAGTTCCAGGCATTCCGAGTTTATCATAATTAATGACACCACATTCCGAATCGTTTATATGTTTGGGTAGCGTATCTAAAGAGAAAACACCTCGAAACTGTGGTATACTCCCTAATGCATCCATAATATCAAAATTGGTTAGAGGTCCTACTTTACTTTTGCTTCTTTTTTGATGTCCCCGTTTTTTGACTTCCTAGGTCTTCCACGTACCCCATGACCGACAACTTTTTGTGTTCCAGGAAGTGTTAGCGCTCCACCTGTGTTAACATCATCGGTTTTCTTCTTAGGTCTACCACGTACACCATTACCGGTAACTTTTTGTGTTCCAGGAAGTTTTAGCGCACCACCTGTGTTGGTCATTTTATCCATAATTTTCTTACCAGCGAATGTACCCAAAGCAGCAGCACCACTTGTTAAAGCTGCCTTACCAAGGGTAATTGCTAGCGGTATTAAAAATGGAAGTAATCCACCTTTTTGAATCGCTTCTCTCATCTGCTTGTATGATACATCAATATCACAACCCTTATTATTCATTTTACAGGTTTCAATTTTATCAATTTGTCGTTTACTTAAAAGTAACTTAACTGGTTCTCGTTCATTTTGTCTACTATGACTAACACGTATCTGACATTTTTGTTTAGCATCAAAACATTTCTTCAGCTTTCCTTTCTGAAGCTTTGACAAATAAACTGTATACTCAAATATCTCAACCATTTATTAGGGAATTAATTTATCATATAAAATTTATTTACCAGCCATCATTTTTTCTATTCTGGTAACGAATGGTTTGTCAACAGGTTTTAGCTCTAGCTCTAGAAGCCTTTTTAAAATATTTACTACTGCTCTTTCAATATTATCGATACGAGTTTTTTGGCCAGCAATCTTCCCTTCAATTATACCGTTATGGGTGTGTTGCCCAAGAAGCTTTTTGTCATAATCTAAAAGATTCATAGTTAACGTTGCTAAATTAACAGCATCATTTTTGTTTCTAGGGTTTTGAACATTTGTTATCAACTTGTTTTCAGCGTTAATCTCTTTATCATTAACTCGAACTATTTCTTTTACAAATAACCCTTTATCTTTAATCCTTACCAATAAATTATCAGGAGAATCATGTACCGCAGTTAATCTGTTGATATCTTCGCTAAAATACTGATTTGCCCCCACTTGTTGTGCGGTAATTTCTTCTTTAAATTGATTCAAAATAATAGTCATAGATCTGAAACTAATAGCGTCCTGGTCAGCTTTCGCATCCCCTAACATAATAATTCTCTTACCTTGTAGGTTAATATTACCGTTGTCATCAGTAACTCTCTTTTCATTCGATTCGTTACTAACCTTTTTTCCAACACTACCAAATTTATTCATTTATTATAGAAATAAATTATCCGGTAAATTTTTCAAAGTTTTTCCTGTACTTAAGGGTTTTATCTTTTATTTTTAAATCTATGAAGAAAAAACCGTAGCCCTTGGTTGCAGTCTCGAATTGTTTGAGAAATTTTTCATCGTCTATACTGGATACATGGCTTTGTCTTATTAATTTTACTTCTTTTGGATTAGAACACTGAAAGAATGCAAAATAATTGCACTGGAGCCTTACCACCTTTGGCGTTTTATGATAGCTTTGAGACAAGTAAATAATTGAGGCATTTTTCTTTCTTCCTCTTATGAATAAATCTTCTATTTTCTTCTGGTCTTTTTCAGTGACAAAATCGTCAAAGATAATCAAGTTTTGGTATTCAGGGTCTAAGTCGTCAACATCGACAATATCATCAAGATTGTTACTTACTGTTAAGACTTTCGATTTGCATTGTGACTCCAAAGTGGTTAAATTGGTTATAAGGTCTTGATATTTATCTTCTTCAAGATCTTTAGCATACAAGTATATTCGGTTGAAACAAAGATATTCATAAATTAAATTCAAAAGAAGGTTAGTTTTCCCTGTTCCAGAACTACCACAAATTAAGAGTCTAAATGGCCACTGAGGTGCAAGGTCGTGCTTATTCTGATAAGTGTTCTTTTCGCTAAAATCATACACTTTGATTGGAGCCTTTTCATTCATTTATTTAGGAAGAATTTTTCATTATAAGATTTACTTGAGTATTTTAAGTATATACTTGAAGTTTTGAAGTAGGTACTTGATTTTTTTAAGTAGGTACTTGAATTTTTTAAGTAGGTACTTGATTTTTTTAAGTAGGTACTTGAATTTTTTAAGTAGGTACTTGAAGTTTTGAAGTAGGTACTTGAAGTTTTTAAGTAGGTACTTGAATTTTTTAAGTAGGTACTTGAATTTTTTAAGTAGGTACTTGAAGTTTTGAAGTAGGTACTTGAAGTTTTTAAGTAGGTACTTGAAGTTTTTAAGTAGGTACTTGAATTCTTTAAGTAGGTACTTGATTTTTTGAAGTAGGTACTTGAAGTTTTGAAGTAGGTACTTGAAGTTTTGAAGTAGGTATTTGAATTTTTTGAAGTAGGTACTTGAAGTTTTTAAGTAGGGACTTGAAGTTTTGAAGTAGGTACTTGAATTTTTTAAGTAGGAACTTGAAGTTTTGAAGTAGGTACTTGAAGTTTTGAAGTAGGTACTTGAATTTAATGTTTATAACCTAAAGGTAAAGTGTGTATTTTATCGCTTGTTACTATCCTTTTATCATCCTTAGGATCTAACGCTTTTTTATTCTGTTCTTCTAGAAACATATTGTGCTTGTATGATCTTAAGTTATACTGGGTTATAGAAAGGTTTTCCGTTTTACCAAACAGTACATCCTTATAGTTTTGAATCGTAATTTTATCTTTAACTATATTGGTTTTTATTCCTTTCAGTTTTTTGCTAGCTTTTGAAGGGTCTTGGTTGTCCTTTAAATAAGCATATACTTTTGATCGTAATCCAACAAACTCTGTCATAACCTGTCCACCTAATTCATCTTTCATCATTCCTATCACTTTCTTATTTACACTAGGAAACCCATATGGATTATCTTTCGCATAATCAGATGTATCGAACCTCTCATTCAAATCCTGCTTGATATCTTGATAAAAATCTTCAGTTCTAATATCATATATGAAAGAATCAGTGTCCATATAACACAAATCAATTTTATCTCCATATTTAGGCTTCATATAATCATAATGGAATTCATACATCAATAACTTGGATAGTTCCAATACAGCAAAGCCGATATACATTGGTTTGTCTAGTTTTATCTTTTCCTTCGACATTCTTGCCACTGAAAAGTTTTCACTGAATATTATTTCAGATTTAAAGTTGGGTTTCTTTATTATTTTTTCTCTTGTTGCATCATCCGTTATTATTTCCATATCCGCTCGCTTCCTTACGTTTTCCATAGTTTTTCCAAAGCAAGCATTATTCATAAGCTTAAAGAAGTCCTTCTCAAAATCATTTGTACCTTTAGTTCTAAGTGCTGTGTTGTGGTCTATATATCCTTTTAAGTAAGCACTTTCAGTGAATCCTAGTATTCTGTGTACTCTTTTCAATATCAAGCCTTTTTGTAAATAAAATTCTAGGTTCCTGTGGTGAACTACATAGTTGGTTTTATCTAATACTGTGGTACATAGCTTACCGTTAAAGTGTTCGGGTGCTAATGGTAAATCCTTGTGTAATTCGTGTAGTTCTTTTGTATATTCTAAATCTACCTCATATATAGCACCTACATTCTGTAATTTCATTATCGAATTGATATGAGTTTTTAGATGGTTGTAATACTCGATTGATTCGTATTCATTCCTTTCTTTCAAATCATCCGGTATGGAAATGAATTGGAAATCATTCGCTGGTAAATTCTGCGACATCGCCCACCCATATAAATTATTAGCGTCTAAATACATTAAATAATTAGGTGGTTTATGCTTATTATAATCACTTGTATATTTATTATTTGCTTTTGCGTATCTTTTTATACATTGGGATACACCACCTCTTATTCCCTTTTCAATGAATGTATACATGTCTTCCTTCGAGAATAGTGGTAGTTCTACTTTTGAATGCTTTAAGAAAGAATCCCATGTCAACCCAGGAGCTGAGAAGTAATGAAGTGGATCCAGATCATAATTATGTATACAAACGTTCCTGAAATTCTCCACAACATCTGATAGAATTAACACATCACTTTTTAGATACAACTTGGTATAATCAAGTAAAGTTTCACAGTTAAATTGTTTCCATATAGATACCGCTCTTTTATAATCACTTTTGTCAATACCTTTCCCCGTCAACCTAGAATAAAAGCTTTCTATTGGTGGTAACTTTGCACATTTCATTTTATCGAAACTATCTACGAATTCATAGGGATACACCCCTTTTTTAATTATTTCTTTGAATTCATCGTCATTTTTGAAGCTGTTAGATGTGTACTTGAAATTCTGTCTTAGATGATTACAAGGTACTTTGCAATCACATGTTGCTAAATTTGCTGATAGTTTGTCTAAAGATGAAGCCATAAATCTAATTGAATCTATAAACCGCATCTCATATTTTATTTCCGTATCCGCTTTTGTAATACTTATTGATTTCGAGAATGAGATGAAACTTTCTGCACTTTCAAAAATTCCGTTATCAGGTATCAATTCTCTAACAAATAAATGAGAATCATATTTTGATAAATTATGCATTACTACCGGGATATGCCTAGGAATCCTGTATTTCATATTACATTCAGCATGAGCAAATCCCCTATCTTCTCCTGTCATGTGGTCGTGATCAAAGTGAGGATTTTCAGTGATTTCAGTTGTACAGATGTGACAAGTCTTATTCATTAGATTTTTCCATTTTTCGGTAATTTCTGAATTGGTATAAGTATGGTTTCTTTGTCTGCTTTCATATTTGTTTGCAATTTCTGTGGATACTTTTGTAACGGTTTTAACAAAATGTTTTGCAGCGTCTTCACCGAAATAGTCATAGTATTTGTTCTGGTTTGTATCAAAGGAACAGCAAACCTGAAATCCGTAAGCAAATGGTTTCTGTTTGGCCAATTTTATTGTTTTCTTCCCGTTTACCTGATTGTATTCTTCGTTATAAGACTCAAAGTCTGCTATTATGCAATAAGGTACTTTCATTTGTTTTGCAATATTTTTATATTGTATACTTGAACCTTCAGGAGGCATTATGATATCAGGATCTTCGCAATTATTTTTACTTTCATGTTTTTCAAAGCATTCTTCCTTCTTAAAATGCCTTCCGCAATAAGTGCAGAGGTATGTCTTTGTTTTCTTTTTAGATATTTGAGGACCAACTAATCTGCTCAGATCCTTTACCAGTACATAATGATTATCGAAATACAATAAATTAATAACATGTTTAGCTGTTTTGCCATTGATTGTACTTTTTAGTATATGACTTCTGATAATTTTCTCTTTTTCAATTTGAAATAAACAAATCTTAATGTTGTATCTATTTTCAAATTTGTGTATATCTTTAGTATCCATTGGGAAGTTGGTAACCCCTTTGAAATCAAATTCGTTCTCATATTGTTTATATTTCGAAATTCTTTCCGGATGATCCTTAGCTGGGTATAAATTTGCTAAGATTGACCAAAGAAAGCATTTTTGATCCTTATTTTCAATATTCAGACAAGCTCTTTTATTTTTTACGAAATCTGGCAGTATTTTAAACGTTCCTCCCATGTAAGATTCTATTCGTGTCATCCTATAATCAATTCCTTCATATCGACTGAATTGTAGCCCAGATCGAGGGGTATTACTTAAAGAACTCAGTCTCTTGTTATTATCATCCAAATGATTATGAGTAAGAATGCTATTTTTATTTAAAATCCAAGAAGTACTGTTGTAATACACTACTACTTCTTCATCATTCTCCTGTCGATGGAAAATAACACGAGTTACGAACTGAACTCTATATTGATAAAGTTCATTCATCCGCCGCTGTAAATCGGCGAAAGTAAAAGCAATAAGAGCATGTTCATCTCTTCCATTGCTTTCAACTGATACGTTTATAGTGAATATATTCTCACTTTCCCTAGAGATAGTAGGTTGTTGTTCTTCTTCAGTTCTAAATAAATGATCAGGAATTAATTTTTCTTCTTTGATTTTTTTCTTATTTATGAAGAGAGTTGATAAACCAATTGGTTTCTGTCTACTGTTATCACGTCTTTCTGTTTGATCTCTTATCATATCTCTATTTTTCTGTACGGAATCTTTATGTTTGGTAATAATATTATTATAGTATTCTCCAACTCTTTTTAGTACTTCTTCTCGGTTTCCGCGAGTTGATAGGTTCTTGTTTTTCAGAAATTTCTTTAATTCGCTTGTCTCTTTTTCTTTGTTATCATTGTATTCTTGTTTTAGTTTTGTAATGGTGATATTATTTTCTTTTATCTCATCTTCCAGAATGGTTCGTAATCTCGGTTCTGGTTTGTAGTCGGATGGTCTGTTCTTATTATGAGTTCTTTCGTTTCTGCGTTCAATTTTAATTTTATCTTCAGCTATCAAAATATACTTATTAAGATGGTTTATTATATTATTTGTTATTTCATGTTTCTTAGCTCCATTTGTTTTGATTTTATTAATTTTCGCATAAGTCCGCAGTTCATTATATGTGTATAGCGATAATCTTTGTATAACCGCTTTGTTGTTTGATATAACCTTTTTACAAAGCTGAATAACCTCTGCAGTTTTCATCATTTAATAGGGGAACATTTTTATTAATAAATTTCTCCCGTCTGAGTTTTGTCAGCCGTAAAGAAAAGCACTGGTTTCAGTATGCGTTTCACAGAGCAAGCGCTGTCTATATTCTCTCCAATCAATCAAGAAAGATTCCATACAGTTTAGCAGGTGGCGGATGTGTTCCGAATCGCGAACCTTTCATTCAATTAAATAATTTCTGAAACAATTTTATTACATAATAAATGGAAGAATTAGAAAAGAAAATGTATGTTTACCGTCGCAGTTACAAGTACTACAATCGTATAAGTAATAGCTTACTTGTATCCAAATTCCTCTTTTCAGCAGCAGGAATGTCTGCGTTTCTAGTGCTACCGCTAGCTTCTTTAAGTTTGGGTGCTGTTATCATCGAAATAATTGAAAAGCAATTAAGCATTGCTGATAGAAAAGCAGAATTTAGGACTATTTATGATTTTTATACTGAGTTGTTGTCAATGTTAAAATGCGGACAGTTAACAATTGAGGAGGTAATTCAGAGAGAAACAGAGATGCGTAAAACCTTTCGATTTTTTCCTCGCGAAAAATACATGAAACAAGTCCGTCTGAATGGCTATAAATATTGCAAGAATACATCAATAGTTCAGAAGAATGTTCCACCAGTGTGACTCTTCACACATAACCACCACCTAGCAACAAAATCTAGCTTATAACTCAATCAATGAAACACCAATTTATTGAGAAAACTTAATTCAACATTTATAGACTCAGATTATCAAAATCAATCAACACTTCATCGGATAAGAAAACTTGCGCAGGATGCTCCTTGAGTAATGAAGACAATATCTCATCCTCTTGGATCGCTTTGCGAATAGCTTTTTCATTTTCGACGATGCAATAGTACCCTTTCCCACAGAAAGCTATTCCAGGATATTCGCGGACTAATCCATACAACTGAAGATATCTTCTTATTGTTGATTTGCTTTCTCCATATTTCTTAAATCGTTCTTCAAGAAAACACTTGTGCAGATTCTCAGGGTTGTCATTGAACAGTTTTTGCATGTACGCATACACTTCACCTTTTTTCGCTTTTAGTAACACTGATAAATAATCCAAATACACCTCCACTTTATTTAAATCAATAATTAAACGTTCTGCTTGTTCCAAACTGACTCCACATATTTTGCTGCTCAGCACCTTCTTGATGCTTACGTCCACTTTGAAGTTTCCAAACCTTCGCGAAGCATGTAAATTCGCTTTAATATCGGCTAAAAACTGCACGCTCTTCTCTTTTTTCTTGTCAACAGAGGAACACGCTGTCGTACGGTCTTCACCTTCGACTTCATCTGAGGCTGTGACTACCTTACTCCACAGCGAAAGGAATGTTTCTTGCTCCGATTTCTCCAGTTTGAACAACCCATTCATATACTTTTTCGGAATGGTTGCTGTTTTCTTCTGAATACCTTCGCTGTTCATCTGAAAATAAAAATCTTTTAACGACCTTGATGATTCCTTTACAGAATTTTTGAAGACCATTTGATTCCTACTTCATCTCGTGTGACACGCTTCGCAACATTATCTGACCCAGATAATTCCTTTACAGAATTTCCTACGTCATCTCGTGTGATGCGCTTCGCAACATTATCTAACCCATTAAAAATTCTTTACAGAATTTCCTACGTCATCTCGTGTGATGCGCTTCGTCATCTGATAACTCGTTTGGTATATTTGATATTTGCGTAATTGTTTGTTTCAGACGAAGCTATTCCTATCTTGCTAGATATCCTTGTTTTTATCGCTAGAAAACTAAAAAATACTTACATTGGAAATTTTTTCTTTCTTCAACACCTTCTTAATCTCAACTTGTTTACAAATGTCTCCTTAACCAGATGCGCGACACTATATATATATTCGCGAATCTTCTCCGCCGAGTCTTGTTATCTGCTGGAGGTGACGCATCTAAATATTCGAGAATATTCGAGAATATTTAGTGTGACGCATCTCTCACACCACAGGTGTTACGATCTGCCGGTAATTAGGAGCTTTGGATTTTTATTTAATAAAATCATCCCCTAATAAATGGAGTCCACAAAGGAAGTCTTGAATACAATCAGAATGAATAAATACAATGAGACAATCAGGAAAGAAGAACTAGTTCTAGGACTGAAATATACTATCGTTAAAATGAGAATTGCTAAGACAAAATATGGTGATAAGTTGGTTGTAGTTATTAATCATAATGACAAACCCTGTGATTTGTTTATAACTCAGAAATATAATGCCATTGCTAACGAATTACTTTTAAAGAAAAATCTGGTTTTGCAGCCTATTGTACGCGAAAACAAGAACAAAGAAACATATGTGGATTTAGAACTGTTTACTCAGTAATATTTGAATAAAAAATGAAAAATGTAAAAAAAAAAAGAAGTAGTAGTATATTGTAGTATTTTATATGTAGTAAAGGGTAATATTCTCATTTCTTGTATCCTTTATTTTGGAAGTAAGAAAATAAAAATGTTCTTAAAAAGGGGGATAATTTGGTAAAAAGGATGTTAAAATTTAAGAAATTGATGTTAAAATGGGGTTTTGAAATTGGGGGGAGGGTGGAGTGGGAGCCCCTTTATATAACTACTCCTGTTCAAATAAAACCTAAGAGGTTCTTATCCATGCGGCCTTCGGTGTTGCCAAGGTAATACAATTTTTCGAGCTCTAAAAATATCCGAAAAGGTTCTTAGTACCACTTGAAGTACACGAGTACAACATAACGCAAATTATACTCTAAAAAAGCTATTAAAATATCGGATGGACAGCATTGATCCTCGAACTGACAAAAAGCAGTCGTAATAGAACAAAAAGGAGTTTTTTTTATGAAAAGTTGTTTCCTTAGCTTCCAACAAAGTAGAACTGTTGTGCTTTCTTCGGCAACCCTGGCGGCGCTGCGCCTCTCCTCGGCCCGCTGGCGGAACCAACCAAGAGATCTGATTGGCTCTGCATAAGGAAGAATAGAGCCGAGCTCTATTTTCCTTATTCGCCTGATCACAGCGAGCCCCGAGGAAAAGAGGAATCTGTAATAAGCCTTATACGCCGTAATACAAAGACAATAATAGTGGGAAAGACCGGTGACTTCGCTAAAATCGGGTCTCTGAAAATCGATTGGAACCCTGCCTAGCGTTTGGACTTTGTCCAATTTCCAGCGGTAGATGATTAATATAATTAAAGCAAGAGGGCGTGAGTAGGCAATGTCTATAAACGTCAACTGATTCGAAATCGTGAATTCAACATTTTCCATAAAAAAGCGATTTATTCTTTTCCTACTTGGTTTTTATTCCAATTAAAGAGGAAATCTGAATGGAGAGAGAATGCTCATCATAAACAAAACGTGCTTTGATGATAATTCTGCGGAAAGCGACGGAAGAAATTTTCAACAGAGCGATTTTTTAACGAAAGAACATCCGCTAAACGGCGCTGATTGTTGTGACTCATGGGGCCTAAGGGAGTTTCCGGTCTTTCCCACGTTTACAGTCTTCGCCGTAATACACCTTACAACACCTATATGGACAGTGCTTTAGAGGGAGGCTGCTGGGTTTCTGTCTCGAGATCGACTAAAAAGAGGCACCGGGCGGCATACCATAGTGTAGGAGGAACGAGTACTAAAAGGAGGCACTGATACACATACACATTTTCACGATCCACATATCCATGATATTTTCGCGTCAGTGATTTTGCTTGAAATGAACCTCTAGCTACCTTAAATTACCCATCTTAACCAAAAAGTGAAAGAAAAAAAATACTTTTGACCAAATGATACATATTCATTATCCCGAAGGACCCCTGATCATTTTTGCCTCAAGGATTTTGCTTACAAATGAACTCGAATTTTGGAGTACAAAAATACTTTTGAGCAAAATATATATTTTCGTGATCCCGATGAGCCCACCATCATTTTTGCCTCAGGGCTTTTGCTTTTCAGCGCCCTTAAAGTGCACTTCATCACAGCCAAGTGCAAAAATAAACTACTTTGCACCAAACGACACATTCTCGTGATTTTTAAGGCATTGTGATCATTTTTATCTCAAGGGTTGTGCCTAGAATGATCACAACAAACTCACGATTTGGCGAATTCCTACATTCCTCCTCTGGTCCAGCCTTCCAAGTGTCATATGAGCTTCTAGCTCTTGTTAAGGTAGCAAAGTAGAACGATTTATTTGAACTAAATCCAAACATAAAAACTTTTGAACGAGAACATAAACGTAAAGTTATACAGTAGAGGTATGCTTATGTGAACAGTTACTTTAATGTGAACAGTGCAATTTTAGGCTAAATGGTAGAATGAAGATCCAAAATACCTATACAGGTGTTTTCAGATGCCCTTAATTACCTACTTTGGCTAACTGGTAGTTTGCTTTAGATAGAGCAAGTGCATGAAAATGGCAAAGTCCACTGTCAACAAATGTTCACATAAGCATACCTCTACTGTAGCCTACCTCTCTCAGTTTGACTACTTCACAGCATTTCATTCCGTTTGATTTTTTATACCAAAACCTGAAATTTATCGTGATATTATTACTTAACAAATAAATAAAACTTACCTATCCGGGTTTTCAATACTTAGTTTTATAAATTTACTGTTCTTCTTCTTCTTCTCGGTTTCATTCAAGAATAGGTAACTGAAATCAATCAGAGCAACATCGATGGCTTATCTCAAATCAAACAGTTGCGTTTTTGCCAAATTTGCTCAAAGGCCTCTTTCCCATGTCTTCTGTCCTTTGAGGTAATTTGACCATTTTTGGCAGAGAGGAGTCAGGTGCCGTTGTCTTCAAAAGATAGGTCAACCCGCCTCGGAGTTGCCAATTTCTTTTCTCCTCAGGCCTCGGCAGAAAGGACAAAGGCCTTGGTCCAAAAACGGTCAAAAGAGCAGTAGCGCTTGATGTAAAAAAACAGGTGAACCAAAGCCTTAGAGCGTGTTCCATCCTACTTACCGTAGTTACTACGCATGACGTCACGAATTCTGTTTTTTTGCCGTCAAGGCTGGAACGATTTTTCTATTTTCCAGCAGGATCTCACGCCAGGGGTGAATCCGACCAATCACGTTACAGAGATGCTTAGTTACTACGCTCCCGAGCATGGTAAGCAAATAGTAACTATTAGTTACTATTCCGACAAGGTTGGAACGGTCAGCGTAGTAACTTTTCGTGAGGATGGAACGGAAATAGTAACTAAAACTATTGTTAGAAGGGTGGAACACGCTCTTAGTAGATGGGTGACAAAAAACGGGATTTCTGATGAAAAGGGGCTATTGCTCCAGGTCTTGGGAATTAGGGGTAGGCGCAATATCTATTTTGTATTTCTTCGTTTGATTTGCTGGCTCTTAAAGACTAATTTTTCCGGATCACAGACTAAGCCATATCAGTATCAAAATGGTCAATATCGGTCAGTCAATGTCGATTTTGCTGGGAAAGGGATCGCCAGGCATGGACTGCGGATGTTTCGACTAACACTACAGCCAGCGTTATTTGTCTTTTTTTGCGAATCCACTTTTTTTTTTGCAACGACCACGACGTAGCCCGATGCTAGTGAGGCAAAGGCTGAAGATTAAATTAGGATTATTGTTTTTACTTAAGTTATTGTTTAAGTTAAGTTTAAGTAGTTTGTGGTAACCGCCCAGTGCCAGTGCATTTTTTCTCATGGGCGGTTACCTATCATGATGGGTTATTATGTAATTTAGCAATTAAATAACCTAATCTAATCTAAAAATCTAATGATTAAGAAGTCCGTGTTTACTTACGGACTTTAATTTGTAACCTTATGGCTTATGCGGAATCCGGTCCAAGAGTCTTTCCGTGGGCAAGATCTACTAGTATTTTCTGTTTCTGGAGCATTGTTTGTGATATCTGAAGCTCTAAAAGACCCTAACATCTACTCCCAAAGCAATTTAAGCTTGACACCCTTTCATGCCGCCGACTGCAACTCTGGCTGAAGTTTAGTAAATCAGTAATTCAAAACCCGTCTCACGGCGTTACTCCCCCCCCCCCCCCCGGTTTTATCCGCTTCCGAATTCATTTATAAGCTGCTGAGCGTGTGCCCTGTTAGCAGGGGCGTCACTATGGGGGGGGAGGGGGGACTCCCCCCCCAAAGGTCTTGAGAAAGTACTTTCGTGGGGCGAAGCCTGGCGAAAGTTCACTTGTTTGCGGCGCGAAGCGCCGGTAAACACAAAAGAAATAAGATTGTGCATGCTTTTATCAGGTGTCGGTCGACTCGTCGGCATATCGGGTTCTTTTTATACGCAAGAAATGAAATCCTGCAAATATTTGTCGGGCAAAACACTGAAGAACTCGACCACAAAAGAAATAAGATTGTGGATGCTTTTGTCAGCTGTCGGTCGACTCGCGGCACATCGGGTTATACGCAAGAAATGAAATCCTGCAAATATTTGTCGGGCAAAACACTGAAGAACTCGAATTCTACATGCATTTGTCGTGCCTTGGTATTCTCGCCGGCTCATCGGTTTTTATGGCACTTGCCTTCTCTTCAAGTGCCATATACCAATCACTTTTCCGTCGGTCGGTCGGTCGGTCGGTCAGTCCGGTGTTTGCGAGTTAGGGTACTTCTAGATACGCTAGGACGACGAAACTTGGCAGGCATATTAGTGACCCGACGAAACTAACTTGGAATTAGTCACTTGCCCGATCCGACCATCGCGGGGGGAGGGGGAGGTTGCGGAATCTAGAAAATAGGGGCATGAACAACTTTCGAACGGATGATCGGATCCTAATTAAACTTGATACCTGGGAAGACCTCGTGTCTTAGATGCCTCATCTGAAATCCGGACCGGAGCCGATGAATCTGAGGGGGAGTCGGAGGAGGGGCCGGAAATCGTGTGAAACTCTCGGAGTGGAGCGATTGGGATGAAACTTCTTGGGAAGAACAAGCATAAGCTCTAGATAAATAACTGACAGAACTGGACCGGATTCGGGCACTGTGGGGGAGTTGGAGGGGGTTCCGGAATTCTGGCGATCCGTAGTTCATGTACTTCCAGGTGGGCTAGACGATAAAACTTGGCAGGCATATCAGAGACCCGGCCAGATTAACTTGGAAACAGTCATTCGCCCGATCCGACCGTCGTGGGGGGAGAGGGAGACGGCAGAATCCGGAAATTAGTGGCACGCATAACTTTCGAACTGGTTATCGGATCTTAATGAAACTTGATATCTTGAAAGAAAAAATGTCTCAGATGTTCCATTTCAAGTGCGGACCCGGATCCGATGAACTGGGGGGGGGGGGGGGTGGAGGAGAGAACCGGAAATCTTGTGGTACGCATAGAGTGAAGCGATCAGGATGAAACTTGGTGGGATCCTAGGTGCATCAGTGACAGAATCAGACCAGATTCGGGTACCAAGGGGGGGGGGGGGGCTGGCTGTAGGGGGGTGTCCGAAAATCCGGTGATCGTGAGTTAAGGTACACCCACATGTGCTAGGACGATCTTCTCCGATCCGACCATTCCTTAAAGAACTCGGATCATCTTAACCGCAAAATAAAAAAAATACTTTTAAGCAATATTTATTTCAAGATCACCACGAGTACGTGAATCTTTTTGCCTCAAGGGTTTTGCTTATAAATTAAGTTTTGGCACCCTTAAAGTGTGCATCTTAACCGAAAAATGAAAAAAAAACTGTTGACCATCACTTCCATCCTCTGTCCCAGCCTTGCAAGTTTGGTGGATCTTCACCGAATACTTTCATCTGACCCAGCCTTGCCGGTTTTTGTTTTCCTTCTTGTTTCTTTTTGCTTTCTGTCTCCTATTTTTATATTTTAAATGAAACCATAGGTTGAATTTTCAGCCCCCTTCTTTTTTTCTTGTTGGGGTATTTCTTACTACATATGCTTGCTAGTGCCATATGAGCTTACAGCTCTTGATTTTTATACATAAGGAATCGAGAAGAAATAAATTTTTTATGTTTTGTCGGGCGTCGGTCGACTCGTCGGGACATCGGGTTCTTTTTACGCAAGAATGAAATCCTGCAAACATTTGTCCGGCAAAAGACTGAAGAAATTGAATTCTGCATGCTTTTGTCGTGCCTCGGTATTATCGTCGGCACATCGGTTTCTTTTTATAAATAAAAAACCCAGAAGAAATAAACTCTGTATGCTCATCGGGTTCTACTTATATTTAAGAAATCAAATTTTGCAAACCCTGTCGGGCGCACTCGGGAAGTTCAAGTCTCATCGGCACAAGGGGTTATTTGTACACGTAAGAAATCAAATTCTTTACAGTCTAGTCGAGCAAAACACAGAAAAAATCACATGCACGATGGTTTTGCCGCCTTTGCCGGGCGTCGGCATATCGGGTTCTTACACGAATTTTTTTTTTATCAAGTTCTGTTAATTTTTATTAGGCGCATGCCGAAAGTTCAAGTCTCGTCAGTACATCGGCTTTTATTTACACGTGAACAACATAGTTCTTTACAGTCTTGTTGGGCAAAACACAGAAGAGATCAAAGTATGAATGCTTTTCTCGGGCGTCGGTATTCGGCACATCGGGTCTTTTTGAGATCCCAAAACGTAAGTGGAGGGATACCTATGACATCGCAAAAGTTGTCCGTCTGTCCGTCCGTCCGTCCGTCCGTCTGTCCGTCCGTCTGTAAGCACGATAACTCTCGAAGGGAATGATATATTTTGATGAAACTTGGTGTGAGGGTTCGTTGGGTCGTCGGACCAGTCAAGTTCGTAGATGGGCTTTGTAGCTCTACATTTAGGGGTGGGGGAGGGGATTCAAATTAAGGGACAAACAAAATATTTTGAAACAGCTAATGTGATAGTCGATTATGGGGTAAGAAAACATGCTGAACATGATGGTGAAAACCATTTTGTCATCGGACAAGTAGTTCGCCCGGAATCCGGCCAAAACCGGAAAGTTTGTTGAAAGTAAAAGTTTTATTTGAAGTTGATTAGATGTTCGATTTAGGGGTAGGAAGACATGCTGAAGACGATGGTGAAAATTATTTTCTCGACGGACAAGTATTTCGCCCGGAATCCGGCCCAAACCGGAAAGTTTGTTGAAAGTAAAAGTTTTATTTGAAATTGATTAGATGTTCGATTTAGGGGTAGGAAGACATGCTGAAGACGATGGTGAAAACTATTTTCTCGACGGACAAGTATTTCGCCCGGAATCCGGCCCAAACCGGAAAGTTTGTTGAAAGTAAAAGTTTTATTTGAAGTTGATTAAATGTTCGATTTAGAGGAAGGAAGACATGCTGAACACGATAATGAAAACTATTTTCTCGACGGACAAGTTTTTCGACCGGGATCCGGCCCAAACCGGAAAGTTTGTCAAAATTAAAAGTTTTATTTGGAGTTGATTAGATGTTCGATTTAGGGCAAGAAGACATGCTGAACACTTATGTGAAAACAAGTTTCTACCCGGACATGTAGTTCGTCCGGAATCCGGCCAAAACTGGAAATCTGTTGGAAGTCAAAGTTTTATTTCTAGTTGATTAGATAAGCGATTTAGGGGTAAGGAGAGATGCTGAGTCCCTGTATGACAATCATATTTTACCCAGACATATAGTTCGCCCGGATCCGGCTGGAATCGGAAAATGTGTTATAAGCTAAATTTCTATTTGAAGTTGATTAGATGTTCATTACTGGGGAAAGAAGATACCCTGATTTCGTGTTTGAGCTTTCTTTTTTCGCCGGACAAGTAGTTCTGGAGTTCGGCCGGAACCGGGAAATTGGCAGAAGTGGCAGGAAGTTTTCGTCAAAACAGATATGACTTATAGGGGTAAACACACATGCTGAATCCAAATCTGAACTTGGTTTTCTCAGGGGATTAGCTATTTGGCCTTAATCTGTTTCTGAATTTTAATTGTAAAAATGTTCAAGGAGTCTGGCGAAGACTGGATCTGGCTAAGACAAGACCCAGTTGTCTGGATCAGATATTGAATTTTTGGGATCCCATCGAAACCTTTGGTCTTGTTATACATAAGAAATCAAATTGCAAACATTTGTCGGGCGCAAATTTTTCCGGAAAAAAAAAAGATTTAAAAATGTTTTCGCCGGCGCTGCTCAGTTCAACTGGGGTGCAGTCGTTGGAAGCTTCGCTTTTTAGCGAAAGCTGAAACGAAAAGCCGAATATGTTAATTTAAATATATGAATTTATATCAAAGGAACAACCTCAACTGATGCATTACAGTTAGTTTTACACAATTTTTCGCCTGCGGCATACTTTGTAGTTGTCTCTATCTGGAAGAACGGTTTATCATTTAGTTTACGTTTTAGGATATAAACTCTTGGGGTTTTAAACACGTTAAAAGCCGGAAATTGTATGGCACTATAGCTCAATTTTTCTTGGAAAGAAGCAGATTTCAAAATTTTTGCATGCGGCGCCTGGTTTATCTTGTCTTGTTACAGTCGTTAGAACCACCGCATTTTAGCGAAAGCTAAAAAGTGAACAGCAGGTGAAATTTAAAGTACGAAATTATACCAAAGGAATAATCTCAAGTGATGCATTACAGTTAATTTACACAAGATTTTGCCTCCAGCGCATTTTGTAGTATTCTTTGATTGGAAGAACGGTGTTTCATTTAATTGGCTTTTTAGGATTGAAATGCGTGGGGTTAAGAAACACTTTAAAAGCTAGAACTTGTATGGTAAGTATAGCTAAATTCTTCCGGAAAAAAGGCAGATTAACAAATTTTCGCCTGCGGCGCTTAGTTTAACTTGTTCTTGGTACAGTCGTTGGAAGCTTCGCTTTTTAGCGAAAGCTAAAATAAAAGCAAGCGTGTGAACTTTAACATACGAAATTACATCAAAGGATTAATCTCTACGGATGCATTATAGTTAATTTTACCACGTGGCGCTTTTTGTCGGCACATTTTTTAGTCCGTCGGCACAAACCGGACGTCCACCCCTCCCCCCCCCCCTCCCCAAAGTTAAAAGGCTAGTAACGCCCCTGCCTGTTGGAAGACGGTTTTAACCTTGCGAAAAAAGTATTCTCAGAGTATCGTCCACTCGTTTTTTCGTTGTATAATTTGAAGCGCAAATCACCTTAATTCGTGTTTCGGAGCGGATGAGGTCCGTGATATATCTATTATTCTCCACTTATGGTTGATTTTCTGGTTGGATGAATGTTCTGTTTATTAGTTTTGTTATATTTTCGATCATAAATTTGACGCCTGTATGGAAAAAATGTATTCTCAAAAAATCTCTTTGGGCCCTGGCGGGACAAAGATATAAATAAGCACCAACTGTACCAGTCAAAATATTCAACACTCAACTCATAATTCGTGTAAACGCCGAAAATTGTATTTATGTTGATATTTTGTTATGACCTACAAACAACCAATCGCCTTGTCCATTATTTTTGAGTTGATTATAATTTCAATACAGCACTCGTCTAGTCTATTCGATACCAAAAGTTGTTACTTTGCTTAATTAAAATCTTCTTAAAGTTCAACTGAAAAGCCAACTAATTTGTGCATCATTTTACTGACTACACTACATTATGATGATTGCGTTAAGGGTTGCTTTTTTTTGTCACTGTTGGTCTAGTATGACATTCAGAATATCTACGGCCGTCATCACAACGAAAAATACTACTATGACGCAGAAAATTTTACTCTCAATACACACGCGGCTTTTCAGTGGTCAGTCATCAGCCCGTGGAAGGTGTCTCACTGCGTGAACACTTATAATCGTTTTCTTCAAGCATAGAACACAGATACAAGCGCATAGAGGTACCATAAGTCGGACAGGGAAGTTCCACTATTTGAACAACGATTATTCATGAATAGCTGAGCAACTAAGTAACGCATTTTCATCTGATCTTCAACCCTCTTTAAATGAATAAGTCACAGGTCACTAAATAATTGTCCTATCCCAGCCCTTTTCGGTTAAACTTTAAAGTAAGACTTCTAGATTTATTCTTAGACAAATGGAAGGACGGACAAAAAAATGGTGTCATAGATATCCCTCACCAACTCTGGCTAGTGATCACAAAAGTCAACCCACACCTGAGATCATTCGAACAACTGTTAAATTAGTTCCAAGTTTTAAAGGCTCTCTGAAAAGCTTATCGTTGCTCCAAATAATCAAGAACAAATAATCACATAGAACCTCCGTCCCCCTATCTCTGTACTATGAGTATGCGGTGTCGAGTATTTCCCCATGCCTTTTCCGCTGCGAACGAGCGGAGGTTAGTAGCTTCTCGCCACATCACGTTTCGTTACCTCTACAATTAGCTATATCGCTGTGGAACCACCTTGAGGAAAAGTAGGAGACAAAGCTGATTGGTTCTTTGGACGTACCCAAGAGCAGGCCAACGCCAGAAGAGAAGGTTTATTTATACGTTGAGAAAACCGTTTGCATTTTCGCTTGTATTTCTTACTAGTTCAATTTTCCCAGCATAGGGATTTGAAAATAAATGTACAGTAGCCCAAGTCTCATAACACTGTCTAATCAAGTTAGCACTCTTAACTTCCAGCTAAAGTTTCTATCAAGAGTCAGTCCTGCTTCTGGGCCAGTCTACTACCTTTTGTAGCTTCCTGGGTTCATTATAATCTGGACTGAGAACAATAGCATAGCATATATCAACTAAATTTGACACAAGATAGTCAAACCAACACTACCGTTGGAATCGAGGTTAAATTTGGCATAGAAACATGTCTCGCAGTATCATTTTTCAGAAACAAATTTAGGCCTATAAATAAGTAATTAGCCTATGACAACCGTAGTTAATATTTGGACGAAAAGTAAATGTGATATTGGAATTCTACCAAATTCTAGCATAGAATATTGTGACACATCACCGTTTTGCAAAGATGTACTTTCTCATACATTTCTAGCCTATACTTTAAAAAACAAATTCTGTACGGCTTCACAGAAAAGTTGGAGTTTCGAACTTTATGGCAATGTGAAGCTCAGTGCCCAAGGCAAATTCTGGTAAAGTGTAAAAAATCCTAAAAATATATTAAGTTACGAGATACGTGCCGAACCTGGAAATAAACCTTTGAATTTCGAGATTTTCAGAGAAAATTAAGAAATACTAGCCGATAGCTCCGGGACTGTACCAAGATATCTGAAAAAAAATTTCTAAAAGACGACATTGTTAAGGATACTAAATTGCAACTAAATTGGGCTAGTACGACCTTAGAAAAAAATAAACAGTCTGCAAAAATTTATAGGCCTAAAAAGGGTGTTTTTTCGCTTTTACAAGGTCAAGCCGTCATCTTACAGCTTTGCTACCACCCATATTCCGACTCAGCGTGGTCGATAGTCGGGAACTATCGTCAAACTGACTTTGTCTTTCTGATCACCTAGTCGTAACATTTTAGAGGCCTGGCGCCCGGACTATTTGATATCTCTCGAAAAAGCTATATTTTCTAGTGCAACCAATTACCTAACTTGGTTGATTAAAAGTTTAATGAGGTTTGAAAGTAAGAAGACCGAGTTACCTGATTTTGTAAAAAAAAAAAGGTATTAAATGGTTTCGCGTGAGGTTAATGCAAATAAAGCTGCGTGTCCAGGCATCCAGTTTTGAAAATAGACAAAACCCAAAAATTACTTAAGTTTAGCTCAATGATTGGCTAAACTTATTTTGCCGTGCTAAGCTTACTCATTTAAGCAAGTTCTGTTTGTGAAAATCTAGCCGGGTTTTTTTTTTCGATAGAAAGAAAAGAGCTTACAGCTGATATGGCACAGGCAAAAGTAGGTGTTAGTTGCGTGTTTGCAGATACCATGGTATCTGATACCATAGTCTAATGTCGTTACTACTTAGAAAAGTGCAATTTTGACAACAGTCGTTTTTGCAGAGCAACCGTGTATCAAATACCACGGTAACTGCAAACACGACTAATTGCAGATTCAGTTACCGCGGTAACAGATACCATGATATCTGCAAAAACGCAACTATTATGTACCTCAGCTAAAGTTCTTGCTGTGAAGGTCGGATAGCCTGCTCTTCCGAGTTCCGTCCCCATCTTCCCAGCCTGTGTGATTCTAGATTACCGTTACTTCTACTCTATGCTGGATGGTTGGATCCGAGAATTGACAGTATTCAAGTCAAGCTGGTTTGTTCCCGAATATGCCTGATAATTTTCAACTCCTTAGCCCAACTGAAAGTGTCCTATAGCTCACGATCATCGCACCGACCGACCGATTGACACAAAAGCGATCCATATATGGCACTGGGGCAGAATGCTGCCATTCCCATAAAAATTTCTCAGCGCAAACGGACGAAAAAAAAAGATCAGATTGAAAACAAAATACACTTTTTTTTCGACTAGTGTAAAAGTATCGTCTAAATTTGTATTTAGATTTAAGTAAGTAAGTAAGTAATTTATTTATGACCCGCCGTTTTGAAAAGGGCGAGTAAATGCAGAAAATAAAGAAAATCAACAAAACACATAAACACTAAAAAAAGACACTTAATTTTCAATCTTCGGTCAGGAAGTAGTAGACGACATCGTGCTCTGGTTAGTCCCTGTTGTCCATGATTTTTGAAAGCGATGAGGAAACATCCAAAATCTGTTACTGTGCAATATTGTTGTATATATTGTTTATACAGGAGTGCTGCGTGAAGCCGCCACCCTAAACTCCTATTTTTGGGAAATGACTTAGGGAAAAAGAGTAAAGGTTGAGATAAAATCCAGTTGAGTATCCTGAAAGGAAGCTTAGAACCTTCACTTTCTGCTGGTACCATAGTTTACTTGTAATTGTTCAAGGCTAAGCTGGAGAACACGAAAGAATATAGGCACCCAAGTGATCATGAAGTCGCCCACTTTGCTAAAAATAGTATTTTGCTACATGGTGAAGTTAGAGGCCAGCTGTTTGGTCAGAGAGGTTCCTTGACCTTTTGCAAATTAACAAAATTTGCTGTTTTCTTGGAATTTGCATGATTTTTCTGGGGGTGGCAGCTTCATGATCCAAGGTGGCAGGATCATGTACCATGGCCAATTGGGGGGTGGGCGGTGCCATAGTAAGGGCGGCTTCATGCAACACTCCTGTAGTATTTCTGACGTTTTCTCTGAATTGGTAGGGAACTTGAAAGTGGGATGAATTAGTCTTACAGCGAGCAGCCCCTCGGTTCTGTAAAGCTCGGGTGTGACACCACATATCTTTCAATGCCATCGAAAGTAGTGAGTGCACGAGCACATAATATCCAGGCTTGGATTGTAAGAAATTTCATGCTGACGTATCCTAGGCTCTGGCCGCTTCTTTCAATCAATCAATATACACAGACACAGACACGAAACAAATTAACTAATACACTTACAAGATTTTACCCGAAATAAATGATCGGATGAAACTACCTAAAAATTCTTTCGGCTGAGCAAAGCTTGTTTGAGCTCAAGATGGGAAAGTTGTGACAAAAAAATTGTAAGTGATGAATAGAAGTACCTAATTCTTTTAGTGAGTGACAAGACAAATTTCAGTTACTAACCAGAAGAGTTTTCAGTTAATGACAAGAGCAACCAATTCCTCAGACATTACTGCCTGAAAAGGATACGTCAGATGAGTTTTCTGCGAGGGTTATTTCGGCCAGTCTTTGCAGGGGTCTTCTTCAGGCTCGAACTTCGGCTCAAGACAATTCTTCCTTAGTCTTTTGTATCAGATTTTGTTAAAGACTTTAATTGTTCTCAACTAAGTAATTCGACCATTTTTGGAATACCAACTTTTAATTAAACACTCACTACACACGAATGACTGATTTTGTTACGTGGAGCCTAGTAATTAGGTATTACACAGTAATCAGAAAAACAAGGTGAATAAATGTATAACAAGAATACAGAACGATATTAAGTTGGAAATTTGTCGCATAAAAAGAGGTCATGTTAAATCCTGTGCGACTAGAATTATTTCCATACGGGTCGGAATAAAAGCATTCTATAGAACTCTTAGCACAGTTCATCATACAATCATAGCTGACTTTCCTGTAATACTAGCCTACACTTCCCTGTATTTGGCAATATTTTTCACCCTCACGCATGGATGAAGTTGCCAAACGGAATAACCAGTTTCTGTTGATACACTGTCAAATCAATCAATCAAATCGTTTCTTGACAAACCAACTTCATAGCTTTCTTCGATAGAAGATGCTAAATTACGCTGGTCATACAGAAATAAAATAAGTGAATGACATTAATTTTTCACTTTCTTAGAAATCTCTGTAAAAAAGGGCACAAACGAGTTCATGAACCTTGAAGTTCGTCCTCTAACAGCTACTAGTTTGTTTTGCTGTCTTGTCCTACTTTTTTTTATGATTTATTTATGAACTGAGTGCTTAAAATATTGACACATCCAAAGCTATCCTTGTATGTTTTAAAGGGGTTCCGGCTCCCTCCCCCCCCCCTGACGAAAAACCCTGGGTGCAAATCCCCCGACCAAAACTCCCCATACAGTTCTGTTAAAATTAAATCTATTGTTGTGAAAAGGATATAGGCTATAGAGTCCAGCGACCGGCAAGCCGTCACGCGTGTACATTTAACCCGCCTGTCTGGGAAAACCCTTAAAGGACATGTCTTACCTATAATACTAACGCAACCTACTTCCATAATCACTGCATATATTTCTAAACTCGGAGACCCCAATTTCGCAAGGTGCATTCTAACCTCTCTAACAAATTACGCTGATTTTCACACTTGCCGTGTTCTGCTACCTTCGATGTAGATCACGCTGTCGACGGTTGTCTGCGAGAAGTTTTTCAATATGAAAAAACGGTTATGTAAATTGTTTCTCTGTTTTCACTACAAGTCAAAGTGTCTCGGAAAAGGCTTAAAGCAGCCAAAACCATGGGTTATTTGTTGAAAGCAGAGCCTAGTTTTAAAGTATTCAAATATTTTAAAATACTGGAAGTTGAAGAGTAGGAGTAGTGTGATGGGTCCTTTAAGTGCTCGCAGTCCAAACAGCTCTCTTTAATAAGATTTGTATAATTTCCTATATATTTGCATTCAGGGGTGGGGGGTGGGTTTGGCCTAGACCCGTGTTAAAGATATTCTGGGTTAAAAGCATTATTTGTATTATCAATGGGTCTGGGAAGCTCATTGTCAATTATTTATCTATTTCTAGGCAAACCCGAGTCCATCCGCAACTGTACCGTAGTCAACCAGACAGCAAACTCTGCATTCATTTCTTGCACCGAAGGCTTCAATGGGGGTTTACCGACGTGGTTCACCCTTAATCTTTACGACGCCACGCAGTCACGTTCAATACTAAACGTAACTAATGACGACCCTCATTTTCTGATTAGCCAATTGGAACCCGCCACGGAGTACCGCGTGACTATTGCCTCGGCCAATCAGTATGGAGTTGGCGGTTTTCGGAGCTTTACCGTACACACGCCAGCAGAAACTGTGTCAGTTGACACAGTGTCGTTGACTGGTAAGTTGGAACACCCTAAATACTTTGGATAGACTAAGGTTGCGTTCCTGAACTGAACAACCGGTAACAAATTGTTAACTTTTTCTGTTCCACGTTTCTAATTTTGAAATTTAAGCTCTGCCCACCGACAATTTCCGTTCAAGAGCTTAAATATTTTGTAACGATGGTTGGTGAGCATCGTTACAAAATACTTAACAGTTGTAGAACTGGGAGAAGTTAACGATCGTTAAAGCTGCAGTTAATAACGCTCCGAAGTAAATTTAACGATTGTTAACAGTTGTTAAGTTTGGGGAACGCAACCCAACATAAAATTAATTTTAGCCACTTTACTACCAACTTTGACCTTTTCCTGTTAGTAAACAAAGAAGATATAAGTAAATCACTTTGCCACTTTTGCTATTAAATACCATTAAAACGACTACGGTACGTAGTTTTACGGTTCTTGTCGAGCTAAAAAAAAAAAATATACTGGAACGAAACTTCTTCTATATCTTTCATGGAAATGGGCGAGGCGTATTAGTTTGGCGGATGGTGTTAGCGGCAGCAGACGACACTGTCGTCAACAAAGGCGTTACTAGCCACAATGTTTGGGGGGGGGGGGAGGCAAGGTACTTACCGACTGACCGGTCATTTTTACCGACTGTTTTAAGAAAAACATTGGCTGATTTTATGGAAAGATCGAGTGTTCTAAGCAAAATTCGACTATTTTTACGAAAACTGACGTTTTGAAGAAAAATCAACTGTTTCCAAGAAAAAAATCGACTGTTTTTACGAAACATCGTGGCACTTCGCGTCGACTAGGCTATTTTTTACTGACTGGCCGACAACATTGGGGGGGGGGAGGCGTTCCCCTTCCTCCCCATACGTGACTTTCCTGGTTGTCAACTGCGTATTTTGTCTAATTGGCATTTATTTCCCTTGCCTGAGCTCCTCCTTAAACATCAGCTGTGATTGGGACGTCAACGAAGGATCTCAATCCGAGGCTAATGTTAACGGTTCAGAGGACAGATAGCGAATCTGTCACTGAACCCCTCCTTTCCCAACCGCGCTTGGGACCGGATATGGCAGAGTTAAATAGCAGTTACCAGAATAATTGTCTATTTTAAATTCGGTTTCTCCTGGCGAACCCGATTTTCAATGAGAGAAATAGTAACTCAAATAAATTTGCCAGGCAATGTAAGTAATATTATACTTGTGAGGTAAGAATATGAATATCTTTTAGAGATATAACCAACAACAGCAAACACAGAAGAACTAACATTTTGAATGCCTTTGTCAGGCGTCGGTCGAGTCGTCGGCACGTCGGGTTCTTTTTATATACAAGAAATGAAACCCTGCAAATATCTGTCAGGCAAAACACTGAAGAAATCGAATTCTGCATGCTTTTGTCGTGCCTCAGTATTCTCGTCGGCACATCGGGAACGTTAGCATTAACTAGATTCACGTTGCTGGGCAACGTGAAACGTTCAGGCTCAAGCTAGGAATGAAAAAGAGGTCCCTTGTCAAGAAGGACTTAAGTATCCCTAGAATATATTCAGACGGCGTGTTCGTTTAACGCAGTTGAATACCCTCGGTAGAGCTCTTTTCTCCGTCTATAGAGCTCTCTACGTTCGAAAAATTTGCTCCATACTCACACCCCAACTTGCGCACAACTGACAAACGGAAGGTCATATTTCTTCATTCCGCTGCCAATATATCATTCTCCCAAATCGTTACACTATTTCGATCCACACTGGAGAGACCACAAACTGTGTATTACATAGGATGGTGAACTTGATAACTTGAACTTGATGGTCTAACTATTTTGCTTTTTTCATGGGGGAAAAGTTGACTTTTCAATTTGTCTCGTTTCGGACCCAATTTAAAACTGTACTATCGTATCCTATCTCTCTCTCTGACTGACACTTTGAACCCCAGAGATTCAGATCTATCTTTTTTGCCGAGCCCTGCTCGAATTTGTATATTGCTCGAGTCTTCCATTGGGAGACCCACTTCCTTGTAACGTTCAGTTTGTCCCTAAAAGAATACATATCTAATACCGACGTACCTTATTTTCTCAACATGAATTAGTTGAAACTCCGCTCTTAGGAAGGTAGCCCGTTTGCCCCCTCGTCTCCTTTTTCTTTTTAATCAGCTCTTCCTTAACTAATTCGTTTCGTTGAGAGAAAAGGGGCTGCTTTGTTATTTTCTCGTGTAATGTCTAGTAACAGCGTGACCTGGGAGCGCCTTTAAAATTTTCTGTTAGGCGGAGAAAGAAAAAAGCCATTAAGTTTTTCGTAAAAGGATTGGAGTCATGGCACTGAAAAGGCATCAATAACTTTTCCTATGACTAAAGATAATGTCTAAAGGCCCTCATGGCTTTACAGCATCGCGGGCAGTTCCCGAGAGTATCTCTGCTTGAGAGGTTTTGTTTAACTCTGAAGACCCATAAATAGACCCCAAGAAAGTTAAATAAAAATTAAAAAACAAAGAATACTTTAAGAAGACCCATTTTATTCCTATTTTAGCTTTAAGCTACTTGGAAAATAAACTTGATAGGTTGAGAAACCAAAAATTCAGAGCTTTGTTCATTGAAAAAGATTAAAGTTAATAAAGCTGTGAAGAGTATCGAAAATTCGAAGCTCTAGTAATTCATTGTTATCGCTCGGGCTGATAGGTTATGAAAAAATTGTTTAAACATACCGAGTTACAAAGTCTGAACGATAAACAAAGAAGGGTCCGTCTTTCTTTCTGATCTTTTGCTGCTTCGTAACTGATGACCTTGCAGACTCCCCTGACAAAAAAAAACGCTGGAAGCCCGTATGGCACTTACCAGAGTACATATTATGTGTTTCGTAAGGGTCGCTTACGGTTCGGCGTTCCGCCTGGATTGAATCACGACTTCGCCTGTGCGTGCCGTAAGTTACCTGGAAAGTGTTGAGTACCCTTCTACCCTTCCCCCCCCCTCAACTCTCCCATCGATGTTGGATTAGATCAGGAAACGAGATTGTCAAACCTGGAGCATGCTGGTATCACTCATTTCGCTCGACTTTGACAATTTCAGGAAACCCCCTTCATCTCAACCACTGAGGTTGCTAATTGCTCGTACAGGCCCCATGACCTTTGTACGCTCTAAGATTCGTCACTTTCACTCTGTTTGTCTGGCTCTATTGGAATCGCAACATTTCGAGAACCCCGTATACCTCCATCCCCCCGCTACGCTCACATGCACTTACGTAAATGATCCAACGAATTTCACTTGACTTCAGTCATCAAGAGTATATGGTGGGGTGCAGTTCTGACACATTTACAGAACACCTGTGACGTCTGCTCCTATTATCCACCAAGAGCGTGTTCCACCCTTCTAACAATAGTAGCTATTAGTTACTATTTTCGTTCCAACCTCGTAAAAAGTTACTGCACTGACCGTTCCAACCTTCTCTAAATAGTAACTATCTGCTTATCATGCTCGGGAGCGTAGTGTGCGTGGTAACTACGCATCTTTGTAACATGATTGGTCGGATTCGCCCGTGGCATGATATTCTGCTGGAAACTAGAAAAGTCGTTACAGCTTGACGGCAAAAAGACAGAATTCGTGACGTCATGCGTAGTAACTACGGTAAGCAGTGTGGAACACGCTCCAAGTTTCACGCGAATAGGATCACCTGTCATTTAGCCCCGGATTCCCCCTCCCTCCGTCCCGAAACAAATGATCGGATCTGGAAAAAAAAAGTTTCGTGCGGCGCATCGGAACGGGTCTTTTGTGTGCATATAGCTTATATTGAAGTGCCGAAAAGAAATGGAGTGGAAATCGACAGGGGGACAAATATTGCAGTTTTTGACCCTCGGTCACACTTTTGCTAGTTTGAGCACTCCCACGTAAGCTGGAAGCATGAAACTCGGCATGCTCATCTGCAGGATGCCTGTCCTTTCACTTTTTCTTTCTGTTCTTACTAAAAATAGATGACTACACTGTAAAAAGTTTCTCCGTACAAAGATTAAAGTTAACTGCAGTATTTGCTACTCGGATTCATCTTATCTCCATTTGTTATTAATCTTATCTCCATAGAGATAAGAATAGTCCGAGTAGCGAATACTGCAGCTAACTTTAATCTTTATGCGGAGAAACCTTTACAGTGTATGCAGGACAAGAATACCTAGTGCGTAGAATCTTGGCTTCCCACCACAACAGTTTAAAGACGAAATACCATACATGTAGCTGATACTTCTGATTGCAGGACAGCCCGGATGGGCCTGTGGGGGCAGTAAAAAAAACAAAAAAAACTTCCTTCAGTAATGAAGGAAGGAAGCAAAGGATACAAACAAAAAAGAACAGCAACAGACAATAAGTGGGAAACCATGCCGTCGTACCAAAACCAACCTATCAACTAAATAAATGGAGTAAAACTTTATCAATCATGGTATGTCAAGAAATCTTTCTTTAGTCGGTCCTTGAACTGAGCTCAAGTTTCAGTTAATTCCAAGTTTCATTTAATTTCATGTTTTTAAACGGACTTTAAATTTAATTGTTCCGTCGCCTCTTTTTTGTACTTCTAAAATCACGAACTCCCGAAAGTCTACCAAGAATACTAAGTTTCCTTTCCGACGTGACAACCGAAGAAAATTCCTTTGCAGTGAAAACCAACTGTCACCCCTCTCGAAAGGACTAAAAAGTATTGAGATCTCACTCAGGCAAAAATTCAGAGTTTTGTTTAGATGACTGGAGAAGGCACTGTCTAGGGAACCGGGATCCGTACTTTATGTCCTACGGGTTACGGAACCGGTAGTTTTCACGGAAACCAAACCATATGAGCTGCGATTCCGGGATCTGACGTCATTAACTAACGGAAACTTGTATGTGCTGGCTCCCATTCCGGTAGCAAGTGGAAATAGCTCACAGAAACTTCATCGTATCAGCTTCTCGTCCTGTAGCCTCACGGAATTGTGTACTCAGAAGCTAGGGAGCCGGTAGTGATACCGGAAACTGTATAATTGGAGCTTCTGTTCCGGTAGTGTCTCCATGGAATATAAACTCACGGAATAGTTTGGGTGAAAGCTAGGGTGCCGGGATTTTCACTGACTTAGAGAAAATAACATGGGATAAAGTCTACTACAGGAACCCATATGTTAAAAGCTAAGGTACCGGTAGCAACTACTATTTGGTTGAAAATTACCAGCTGACGGACACAGATAGCTATGGGCGAGGGTTCCAGTAGTGGAAAAAAAAAATTGAACTTACGGACCCATGTCAGTGCAGACTAGAAAACCGGTATTGAATATTTTTTAACTCACGGAACCCAACTCCTGCGGGCTCGGATTCCGGTAGTTCCACAGATTTAGCTGGAATGTTCATTTACGAACTTTCCCCTTATCGTTTCCGGTTTACCCTGTTCACGTTTTGGGTGGAGTTCGTAGCTCGTTAACCATAACAAATATCAAGTTGAAGCTTAGTATACTGGTTGTCACTAGTGTTCTAGGCGTCTCACCCCCACACCTTTCCGGTTCCTCGTCAACTGGACCGAATGGCTGAAGTCCGTAACTGACAAAGCATAGAAGTAAGTGAAACTGAAAAATCAGTTCGTAACTGAAAGAGCTTAGAAGTATCATAAGATCATGAGTTGAGTGTACATAAACATCCTAGGGTTTTACATTGCCTTTTTCCGATCACTTTTCCGTCGGTCGGTCTGTCTGCCGGTCGATCCGGTGGTCGCGAGTTAGGGTACTTCCAGATGTGCTAGGAAGATCAAACTTGGCAGGCGTATCAGGGACCCGACCAAACTGACTCGAAACAGTCACTTCCCTGATTTGACCATCGTGGGGGAGGGTGAATCCCGAATATTAAGGCATGCTTGAACTTTTGAACGGGTGATCGGATCTAAATGAAACTTGATATGTGGAAAGAAAACGTGCCTCACATGTCCCATTTTACGTCCTAACCGGATCTGACAACTGTGGGGTGAGTTCGAGGGGGGGGGGGGGATATCGTGACACGCTTAGAGTCGAGGGATTAGGATGAAACTTGGTGGGAAGAACAAGCACATATCCTTGATACATCGTTGACATAACCGGATCGGATCCGGCCACTGTGTGGGGGAAGGGGAGGCCGGATCCCGGAATTCCGGTTGTCACGGGCTAGAGTACTTCCGGATGTGCTAGGACATGACTTGGAAATAGTCACTTCCCCGTTTCGACCATCGTTGGGGGAGTGGAAGGAGGGGGAATCCGGAATATTGAGGCATGCGTAACCTCCGAACGGGTGATCGGATCTGAATGAAACTTGATATGTGAAAGAGATCTATCAACTGGGGGGGGGGGGGGGTTGAGGAAGCTACCGGAAATATCATGACACGCTTAGAGTGGAGGGATCGGGATGACACTTTGTGGGAAGAGCAAGAACATATCCTTGATGCATCGTTGACATAACCAGATAGGATCCGGGCACTGTGGGGGGGGGGGTCTGGGTCCAGAATTTTCAGTCATTACGGGTTAAGGTACTTCCAGGTGTGTTAGGACGATGCTATTACCGACTGCGTGTGCTTGCAATCAGAGGGGTCACGACTTGGGGGGAGGGGGGACGCCCCCCTCCCCCCAGTGATGTCGGCCAGTCGGTAAAAAGTAACCGAGTCGGCGAGACCGCAATTTTTCGTCAAAACAGTTTATTTTTTTCATGAAAAGAGTCGATTTTTTCTGAAAATCAGTCGATTTTTTTCAAAATATCATTTTTATTGTTGAAAGCAGTCGTTTTTTCTGCAGAAAAAGTCGGTAAAAATTACCAGCCAGTCGGTAAATGCCTCGTCCCCCCCAAACATTTTGGCTAGTAACGCCTCTGCTTGCAAGTGCCATGCGAGCTTACAGCTCTTGTTTAATGTACATATCCCCTAACCTCCAGTATCTCGTTCTTATTTTAACACACATCCTTTTAGCGCTGGTAAGTAAGTAAGAAAGTATATTTGTAACCCACAAAATATTTTCAACAAAAGAGAGTGGAGTAGAGATAATAGAAAAAAGAAAAGAACAAAAGACAACAGGAAAAGAACATACGAAACATACAATAGGCCTCCAACCATCAATCAGACAAGTCGAATCAGTCGGTGATGAGGCAACAGACGTAGACAAGACTTCTGACGGAAACCAGAGTGCAATTCTGGCAGCCGTCAGTCAGTGCAGCACGTCCTTAAGATTTTATGATCTTAGAATTACTTTGGGACTGGGGCAGATACAGAACAAACTTACAGTAACATATATAATCTATCCTTATTCTGGATAGATCCTGTTTATCAAAAATGTCCAACAGACCAACCTAGAAAAGCACAGCCGGGTCGCAGAACGAAGCCTAAAGTTTGTTTAGAGCTGTTCTTCTGTATTTTCCCAGATTTGCTACAATCTTCACTTACCCTATTTGTAGCTTACGCTTAATGTCGATAAGTGCAGTACCGCGGAAAGACGGAAAGGAACTCGTTACTGTAATACCCAGCCATCTAAGAGAAACAACATGGGGAATCTTAAATATCTGGTAATCTAGTGGACCAGGGCAAGGAGAACCGTTAAAATGCAGATATTCGCACTTATCGACATTAGCCGTAGACCAATATCCCAAAAAGTGACGCAACGTGAGAAACCATTCGATAGACCTCCTTCCGTGCGGCTAATTCGCATAAGGTCGTCAGCATAAGCAATGTATGATAGATCGGTCATCCCGATGAAACAGGGGTACGTAATTCGTGATAGAACACTAAATAAACAAGAGTTAAATAAATACGGGGAAAAAACCCACCTTGACGAACACCGCATTTCACAGGGATGTGACCAAATACACTATCACCAGGATCAAGCGCAAAAAAAGAATTAGAATATCAATAATAAAGAACATGAATAACAGAGGCATTTACACCAAGAGAATGAAGGGCAAACCATACTTGGACATGGACAAGACTGTCAAAGGCTTTAGATAGGTCTAAAGTACAGAGATGTAGATTCTGGCCCTTTCTATGGGCATCATTAAATTGAGACGACTAAGCTTTATGCGCATGTTGACACCTATTCCCGGACTCGAAACCAAACTGGTTGGCATTGTAGTCAACACTATCCGAAAGCAGTATCTATTCGAACTGTTTGCTAAGATTACACGCGACCGTAATTGGTCGATAAGACCCACAATTAGTTGGATCTTTACTACGCTTTAAAATTGATGTCACAGTACCGCATAGAAAACTATCTGGTACAAAAGAATTACAACTGCACATCTGGTAAAAAAAAAGCTGCAGGTGATAAGGCAGCTGTGACCAAGCAGGGTTAAGATGCTTCACGTTAATCCCATCCAAATCTACCGATTTTGACCTGAGGCGTTTAATCCGCTTTGAAATAGATTCACGCGATACAGCTATGACATACTTTTGCGACAAAGAAAATGGAAGAACTTCCCGAACTTGAGCAGAGAAATGAGCGTGCACTTTCTGATTAATATTTGAGAATATTTGCCCACAATCTTGCAGCCACAACGATTTAGTAATAATTTCCCTTTCGAAATCATCACTAAATTTCGAGGAATTAGTCACCTTTTTCCGTTCATTAATATTTTTGGGAAAATCTGTGCCTGACAGACAATATGATAAATAATCGATTTGTTGATTACTTGAGTAGTTCCGTCTCCTTAAAATTCTCTATATTATTGATGGTGGTTAGCTTGTTCATGTTGTCTTTTTCATTTTGTTTGTTGTTTTTTTTTTTCGTTATTTTTCCTTTTGTTTCTTTCATAATACTCCGTATTTTGGGTTTTACACTTTATGGGTATAAAGTTCATTCATTCATTCTGCCGCGATGGCCCGTCGTGTCAGCAGTCCAGCTTGATCTCTAATTCAAGATTTCGTAAGGTCTTTCTTCCAATAATCTATCATTTCCGTTGTCCAACTTAACCGACAAGTTAAGATTTGTGCGTAGCTAAAGTGGGGGAGCGGGTGAGGTCAAGGGAGCCTATCCCTTGAACCGCGATTTTCTAAGTCTTCACAATCCCTAAGATTTCCGGACCGGTTTTTCTTCATTTTCATTATTTCCGGCCAGGAAAGTTGAGCAAGCATCAACTTTTTCATCAGGAAGTGATAATCGTGCTGGAAACTGTGACAGGAAGTCAAGTTTGCCCTTGCTATGCCCTGATTGCCTTGGTCCAGGAAACAATCATTCCTACTAGTTGCAACAACAAAAGTTAAGGATCCGCAGATAGCATGCTGAACGACATGGTTTCAGTCTCAAGTTCAGAGAGACCTTTTAAATAGTAAGGTTTCTGGTATAAATTCTACTTTTTAGTACTATTCTGGTCATTTCATATTGAAGTAAGATACGTAACAGCATTTTGTAAGCGTTGTAGTTATTTCTAATAGATTCTTAAGAGCCATCGTTAATTTTTATTGACTGTGGAGTTATCGGGAGTTCTGGCTAAAGATAAACCAGCGAACCCCCCTGACGGTGGCTCGCTGGCCGCTCACCTCTCTATATACTATTCATTCAAATTTATTTTTCTTTCCAAAATTTATCAGAACTTCTAGATATGTCCGATAAGGGACTACTGACTGGTGGTCTGTATGCGGGGAGGCCGCAGTGGGGAAGGGCTGGGGGGTCGCTTATACCCGTTTCCTGATTGTTTTCCATTGACTCTTACTTTACTCTGTAGTTAGTTAAATGACCCGTCTTACCTATAACACTTATGCGACCTACTTCCGTAATCGCTCTGTCAATTCTTAACGTTCAACCGAAAATGGCTGAGATAGAACTGTCGAGTTACACATCACTTATTCACTTGAAGAGGACTGAAGACCCGAGGAAAATGGTACCTCTATGAGCTTTAACTGTGTTGCATGCTTGACAAAAATGTTTTATGAAAAATAAGTGTTCACGCAGTAAGCTATCTTCTGCAAGGTGATCGCTGGCCACTGAAAAGTCGCATTTGTATTGGGACAGCCGTAGATATTCTGAACGTAACACTAGAGCAAATAGTGAAACAAATAATCCTTACCACAATCAACTAGTGCAGCGTTTTTTATTTAAATGATACAAAAATAAGTTGGCTTTTCATTTAAACTTTAAAGACTTTTCAATCAAGATGATTCAAATTTACTACTCTTACTATATATAGAATTTATTCATCTTTGGACCACGAAAAGATAATTAAAAGCAAGTTTTGGGAAGTAGAGAGCTTATTAGTCGTGTTAAAAGTTGAGTTGATTAAAAGTTTGCCCCTATGCTGGATGTAAATAGTATTGGTCTTGTTCATAGCCCAAGGGTTTCAATAAACATCAACCAATCTATCTAATACCATAGTACTATTATTGACTTTCGGTGGGGGGCAACAGTTATCGCATTTACAGCCATGGTCTTGAGCCTCGTGTTAACGACTTTCATTAATCCAGCTCTGAAGTATTTCTGGCTTATATGATCCAGTTATATTTTTCATTTCACTTTTTCCTTTCAGCCGAAGCGTCGCGACCCAACTTGACCTGGAGTCCCGCCGTCAGCACAGCTTTGGCAGTTTCCGTAGCGTCCATTTTCATTTTCTTAACTCTGTGCATTGTAATGAAGCGGAGAAAGGCACCCCGAGGCGATGCGGCTCAAGTAAGTCTTCCTTGGATTTCATTCACGCGTAGGTAGAGTTGTTTTTATGAGTATCTAGAGACAGAACATTGTTGACTTTCTGTTCAGTTGAGTTGATGATGAAGATGAATCTATTGCATATATTTACGACAAGTCACAGGAAAGGAGAGAATAAACATGGACACAAATCGACGCGTACGCATCAGATTTGTCAGTGGAAAATGGAAGTTTTTGAAGAAAAACTAAAAAAAAACATGCTGATGATGAAGAAAATCTTGGTACTAGTGAGAGAAATTAATTAAATTAAATTCTCGCGCAGGTGTGAAAAAGACGCTACGCAACCTATACGCATTGCAAAATAAACGCATATGCAACGCATCGCAATGACGCGTCAATGTAAAAGCGGCTTAACACTTGCATCTTAAATTTTGAAATTCTCCGTCAATGTATGGCTATGGCATAATTTCGACAAGTGGAGGTGGGGCTTTGCATATTTAAAATAACATTCATCTCGAAGCACAGACGACGGAAGAGGAGGAGCGAACTGTCTCTGCGCCCAACTCTATCTCTATGGTCGGGAAGTGATTCCATTTCTTTTTATGGCGAGAGAAGTTAACAAAAAGAAGCGGGAGTAGGGGTGTTTGGCATCCGCGAAGGATAACTGGTGCTGAGATACGAGTCAGTGCTCCGGCAAGACAAACCCTCTATTTACAAGTTCCCAGTGGAAATTTTCCGCAAGACTGCCTGCTTCCCTCGGATTATTTGCCAGGGAAAAGTAATGCCTTGCGGGATGCCAGGAGTCCCACGAAGATCTGTCAGTATAATTTGTAACTTGCTTATTCGTATAGACTTCGCATAGTTTCCAGTTTATTCCGGTTGCACTTCCGTATAGGGAAAAAAAACGATGACTCCAGAGTTGTGCTATTTTAGCCGCGTTCTTCGTCACGGGAGTTCTCACCGGTGGTCTCTGGTTTTTCTAAACCGTTTCTGCATCCACTGGCGACTATTCACCACTCTTATAATCCGTTTCTGAACTAACCGATGTCCGGTTTTACCTCCCCGGTGTGGACTAAACAGAACCTGCTCGGGAGCCCGGCTTCAGCGAGGAGTTAGCAAGTTTTCGTCGACTCATCGGTGAACCAAGAAATGCGTTATAAGAGAAGAACCGAACACTAGTGACAAAACACTAGAGACAGCCCGGAGTGCAACGAACGCAGCTTTTGTTTAACGGTCGCCATTTTGTCCGCCCGTAGGTCCGTTCTCGTCTTTCAGCTGAATAACTTTCAAAGAAGTTGGGGAATTTTTTTCAAAGCATTCTAGGCTAAAAGTGAAAATTGCTAAGAAGATTAAGCATTCCTTGATAATTTAAAAATAAATTTATAGTTTTGACTGCCTTGACAGTATTATTCGAGCTTACATGCAGTCAAAGATATTGACTCTGTATGCATGGTATAAAACAGTTTATTACAACAATTGCGTTTTTGCAGATACCATGGTATCTGCTACCACGATAACTGGATCTACAATTAGTCGTTTTTGTAGTTATCGTGGTATCTGATACACGGTTGCTGTGCAAAAACAACTGTTGCCGAAATCGCACTTTTCAAATTCGTCCAAAAGAAAAACTGATATCCAGTTATATCACTAAGTGCTAAACTTCTTTCTCACCAATCTGAAAAAATTTGATGAAAGCGAGATGACTTTTCAGCAGGGGCGTCCCGAGCCTTTCTTCATTGAGGGGGCACACCTGGTAAAATTGACCGAATCGGTACCTGATTTTTACTGGATTTAAAAATTTTTTGGAAAAACACAGCGAGTTGCCTTTTGAAGCTACGACATCAAAAGTTGCTGAGTGTGTACAGAAAAGTCTAAAGAGAAAACCGCTTCTGTTTTTTTTTTTTTTTCAAGGACACGCCGTTACTAGCCTTTTACCTTTGGAAGACCGTTCCAGTTTTGCCTACAGGACTTGAAAAATCGCCAAAAAGCGTGTTGCTGCCTAGCGCAACGTCGCTAACGGCTGCGCCGATGATTAATTAAAGCGCCGCAGGCAACATATTTTTAATCCGCCTTTTTTTTCTGGCAGCATTTAACTACTTTCCATGCAAATTCTTAGCTTAGTTCAAGCCCCCTCAAATTCCAAGCCTCAAACGCCAAGTAATTGAGGCAAGTGAGGCAACCTTTGTTTAACGAGTGAAGACTGCGAAATGCGCTGCAGGTGAAATTTTGTGGAAACACTGAAGATAAAAGGGCCTTTCTGCGATCCCCAGATTATCTATTTAGCCCAGAGTTGTCTGGCAACGAAAGGGGCGATCCGGGGGAAAGTGGATATCAAGTTCATTTGTTCAGAATTTACAGCAAACAAAAGTAGGCTAGTTTTCACGTCAAGAGACGTGCTTATTCCTGAAGTACTGCAATCCTAAGTAAGAAAAATTAACAGCAACCAGCTGAAGCTACCATAAATAATAAAGAACGAGAGCTAGATGAATGCCACTAATTACCGAACTCAATTTTACCGAACTTCGTAGTATAGTACTTAAAACTAACTAAGCAAATAAGGAACAGATCGAGAGCGGTATTACAACTGAATTTCGTAATGGAATTAAAACTCTTGTTAAAACCACCTAAAATAACTGAAGTCGGCAAGTCTAGTAATAGAAACGGACTAAAGCAAAATCTGGTGAATAACCGTATTCGGTAACGAGTCAGAACCAAATGAATCTCACCGAATTTAATAATGAAATGGACTGACCAAATTACCCGATTCGTTAGAGAAGGAGACCGCATAAACTGGTTGAATCACCGAATTGACGCAGGGACGGACCGAATTCGGCGAAACCGATGCGGATTGAACAAAAGCTGGATGAATTATCGTATTCGGTCACGAATCAGAACCAAATGTATATGATTAATGACTGAATTATGAAATGGACTGACTGAATGATACGGACTTGAACCGAATTCGGTAAATAATGAGACCAAATAAACAGGTTAAATTACCGAATTTACGCAGGGACGGACACGGCGAAATCGATGCCGGCTGAAAAAGATTTGGTTGAATTATCTAATTCGGTCATGAATCAGAACCAAATGAATCTGATTAATGACCGAATTATGAAATGGACTGACCGAACAGATGCGGACTTACCCAATTTTGTAATGCGGGGACAAACGATTTTATGATTCGACTGATTCGGTCCCTTTCTCTGTTTTCCAACTTCTTCGACGCTGCGGCCAAATTATGGCAAAAAATGAAACTCAGTGTGTCATTACCGAGTGCTTAGAGTTTAAATAATTTCATTTCGCTCTGGTGTCGCCGCATGTTATATAGAAGAAGGAGTTGCAAACGAAGAGACAGTGCTATTTAAGTATGCGAAGCACCTAGTTTATTTGCCGAAGGTATGCCATAGCAACATGCTAATGGAGCAGTCCAAGTAAAAGATACCAGCGTCACACTTTTGCAAATTTCGTCGGCTATGCCAAAGCCGACGAAATTTGCCGACAACTGGCCGACAATTTGCCGACAACTGGGCCCAGCCAGCGCATGACATTCTACACTCTTTTCTGGCCGAGGAATGAACAATTGTGTTTGTGTTTGTTGTGTTTTATTTTATTTCTTTACCATGTTTTACATACTCCGCTTTTGAAAATGGCCGGTCAGAAATAAATTACTTACTTACTTAATATAAAGATAGATGCAAAGACGTAGCTGACCTTCAAGCTTGATTGTCTTCTCAAGTTGGCTCTGATTCTTTAAATCAGGAGAAATCTAGAAACCGAAAATTCTAACAATGCCTTTGTAGAGTTCATGTCGGAACTCTACGCGTGGATGCCGGCATTCGTTTGTTTATTCCATGTGACGGTGGAGAGACCTAGTGTAATCGAATGTCGAAGGGGTTGATATATAATGTGCAATCGAGGAAATGTCAAGCGAGGATGTTGTTCAATGAGGATTCACTGGTATAAAGTACAGGTCAAGTTCGTAGATGGGTCCTTTAGTCCTATCTTTAGAGGCAGAGAATGGGTTTGGAATTTACGGTAAAAACAAGTATATTTCTAAGCTAATAAGATTTGCATTGAGGGGGTCCATATGCGCTGAATCCATATGCGAACTTAATTTTCTTGCTGAAAAAAAGGTTCATAACGAATTCGGCTGAAACTGGAAATTTTGTTGAAGCTCAAAGTTGTTTCTGAAATCGATTAGAGATTCGGTATCGGGGCAAGGAGACATGCTGAATCCATTTTTGAACTTTATTTTAACAGTAAAAATATTCAAGGAATCTGACGAAGAATGAATGGCGAAGACATGACCCAACTGTTTGAACCAAATGTTAGCTTTTTGGTATCCCGTCGAAACCTTTGGTTTATTTTTCTACCGGATAAATAATATGACCAGGATCGATATTTACAGAAAATGTGGCGTAGAAAAAGTCCTCTGATAAGCTTTGTTAGACATGTAATCTTCCAAGTGTACTGACATAATAACTTGCTGACTCGGGATATCATATGAATTTTTGACTAGTATTGATAACGGCCGTAATCTGGGCAAAACAGAAAGTTACAGATATAAGTGAATTAGCCTACTTAATGGGTCTTGATAATGGGTAGGTTAAATCAGGGATAAAATAATATCTTTAAATGGACCAGGCAAAGACCGGAAATCTATTCAAGACCTGAATTTCTTGATCGAGAATTCCCGTTTAGATCCTATCAAAAGATTTGTAATGTAGTTTTGTGACACAAAAACTTTTTTCTCCAGTCGGCCGTTTGTTAAATTTTTATTTTTTTAGACATTTTTCAAAAAGTCGCGAAGAGTTTTTTTTTTCCGGTCCTTAGATCTACATTCACCTTGAAAAATACTCTTAAATAGGAAAGTGAATATCAGAAAATTCAGTACCAGTAATTTCATAAGTCACTGAAAAACTCACGGTTAGGCTACGGTAATGAGTAACCAAAAGAATTTTTTTTTCCTTAATGTAGGAGTGTTGATTAATTTCCAAAGTCCCAATGTCTTAATCGTGTTTCTGACAGAACTGGAGGGATATACGGGACACCTTGTGGAATAAATCGTCCAAGATAATAGAAAATACCAGCTCTCCTTGGACATCATCAATAACATAACCTGTCGTTTAAGGAGCACATTGTATAAATGGAAAAGCAATCACTTTCTAAACTCTTGTAAGCGTCGTTACATTTTTGTTCGCAGTAATTTGATTTATGTTGGATTATCTGTTATTTACGCTAATGTCCACTTTGACCGCAGAATTACCTCTCTGTTGTGTCAAGCTAACTTGCCACACATGCCAAATTTTGGCAAGTATAACCCGTGGCCAGATTCCCCACTGATTCGCATTAGTCAAAGCTAATACGGTGTCGCTAATGCTAGACCCAACCTTCGCGCTGCAACTCCTTTTAAAGCACAATGGACACTTCTAATGCTTTACTTTGTATTAAATGCTTCACAACTAAACATTTCCGACTTCCTTTAGAAGGCGCTACGAAAATCGGCCGTTTTCTTGTTATCCCTTGTCTTTACCTCTCTGGCATTTCGGTGATCCAAATCTTAGGAGCTGGGATATTGTGGCAGGAAATTCAAAAACTTCGAGCAATGCTTGATATAAAAAGGATATATCTGAGACATCACCAAAGTCTAGCCGCAGATGCAGTTTACCTGATTGTTCTAGTGTTTCATCAGAAGTTCCATGGCTTCAAGTGCCTATTAAAAGTTTTTCTTTGTGGAATAGTGTTGTGAAGCTTGATTAGCCTGCTTTATAAAATGTACCAGAATATGCAATAAGCTTATAAAAAATAACAGAGGTACAAAATCATTCAAAAACAAATAATCTATTCAAATCTGGATTATACAAGCTGATTTATGCATAAAATAAAGACCTACTAAGTATTATAAGAAACATCACTTATATCTTTGTCCAAGCTAGTAAACTGAGCATGTACTGGCCTAAAAAATTACTCTTTGAAATATCACAGAGAGGAAAATGTTGAAAAAGCTGCTGATCTAAGGCGTAAGCATTGTTCCTAGGTTGTTACAGAGTGGGATTGGGGTAGTTTGATGTGCCCATTCGAATTTTTGTGCGTCGTGTCTCAGTTCGTCTGGTGGGAATCGACATGGCCAAAGTATATTACTGACAGGGGTATGGTTTGTTTACATGCTATTGTAATATATTCTGATTGGGATCCAAACCTGATAACGACATTGTTCTCATATTAAAGTGACAAGGAAATTTAATTTGTCCTTGTTTGTATTTTGCCAGGCGGTCTTTCAAAGTGCCCGTGTTTAGTGGGCATGAAACGAATTCGTGTACCGGCGCTGAAAGAAAAACATTGTAATCGGAAAAGATGCGCGTTCTGTTGGCACCATGCTTCATATTTATTCTGCAGGAGATCTAACCGAAAATGATACCAAGCGACCCATTGCGAACGATTTGATTGAAAATTCTTACTTTAAATGGACTTGAATTTTGGTTCAGCTGACGAGAAGAATGCTAGCACTACAGTATCGAAACTTCCGACGAATACTAGCTGGCATCTGAGGGAAATCTCAGCTGAAGAATAAATCATGACACTACTGTATTAAACAGCTGACAGTCTCAGCTGGAGCCCGATGTTGGACAGTTGGGAAATTACGACTCTAAATTAGCATTTTGGTTCACGGTCTATCCCAAAAAAATCATCTGGAGGAGTGAGAACGCTTTACAGAGAAACACTATTTTACTATTTAACTTTGTGCATTTTACTCATGTTTTCCAAAAACCCGGTCACAAATAAACAAACAAAATTAGAGGAAATCCAGTATGTTTATTGATGATCCAGTCTTCTTCCGTTCTTTCCACAAAACTGCGTCTCGCTTGATATGTCTAATTGACTTGAATTTTCACCTACTCCCTATTTGTAGCACACTCAACCTTTTTCATAAATCTCTTACTGTGATGTGCGCATATTTTTTTGTCTTTCGGCCGTAAGGAATCTGAACTTCTAAAATTTGTATAAAACAAGCTGTGCAGCTTTAAAATTTTAAATAATTTCAGAGAATGAAGAGTTTGATATTTTAAAAGAAATGGTTTATTAGCGATACATTTTTGTATAAGCTTGGATTCAACAGAATTCCAAATTCGTAAACTGTTAGGAAAGTTTGCTAAAAATCTTAACTTATTAGATTGGTTATAGTTTAAATGTCCAGTGTCGTCATTGACTCTCAACTGAGACTTTACATGGTGAAATTTTGGATCCATAGATTGGTACTACTGTGATTTCTTATGTTAATACGTTGTATTATATTTTGTACACAAATGATTTAAAAGAAGTAGCAAAGTAGAGCTAAGCCCTGGCGTGTTTCTGAAGGACTAGTGAAAGTGGAACTTTATGCGTTTACATTAACTTGACATGATCTACAGGGTAGGTATTGGAATAAGTATTACAGATTTATAGCTAAAAAATGGCCATGGTGTTCAAGGTTATAGCCTAAATTCGTGTGCTCATTTCGTGGAAGAAAGCGTTTATTATTAGTATTTTAATCTTTCATAGATTTCTTGCTCCTAGCATTTCGCCTTTGCATAATAGCTATCCGTGCCCCCATGTCTCGTGTAGAGTTGTCTAAACTTTCTTGATCTTCTTAGGAAATCCCTGTCTTCATGTAGGATAAAAACAATACTGTCAGTAGGGGACAATGATCTCTAACTCAAGGATGAAAACTTCCAAGTGCTCAGATCTCAAGTTTCCCTTGACTTCTGGTAACCTTTGTTCTGGAGAAAACTAACAAGAATCTCTGCTTGCTTTCAGAGGGTCAGAAAGGCTTGGGGGAAAAAGTGGCTACAAACAAACCACTTGACTAGTTTTCTCATTTTCGCTTTGTATAGTGGCTACTGCGGTGGTCTCGACCGTTCAGCAGTCTATATATTGAGTTGGCGGAGACTGATGGATTTCTTCTGTGTCGTCACCCAATTGATAGTACACTGTAAAAAGTTTCTTCGAGTAAGGATTAAATTTAAAACACCTGTCTTACCTATAATACTATAATTACTCCATACACGGTACATTCTAACCCGGGATCGACTAAAAGCAGGAAAGGAAAGGCAAGAGAAAAACAGGAAAGAGTACTAAAACCAGGAAGGGCAAACTAAAACGAGGAAAGAATTACCAGGAATCGAGGATCCGAAAAACTGGCAAGCCTTTCCTCTGTTTAGTATCCCGTGAGGGGTCGGAAACGTATATTTGTAACAGTTCACCTTTTCGTCCTTTTAGTACCTTGTCGGTAGGTGATCATGAGTCCAGCGAAGGGTCGGCAACTAAGATATTGAAGTCCACCATTTCGTTCTTGGTTTTAGTAGCTTGTCACGGAGAGTACCAAAACGAGGAAAGAAATTAGGAATTTAAAAAAACTGGCAAGCCTTTCCTCTGTTTAGTATCCCGTGTTGGGTCAGCAACTAACATTTGTAAAAGTTCGCCTTTTAGTATTAGAAAAAACTGGCAAGCTGTGCCGTGCTTTTCCTGTGTTTAGTATCTTGCGAGGTGTGGGCAACTTACGCTTGTAAAAGTTCACCTTTTCGTCCTTTTAGTCCCTCAAGGGATACTAGGAACGGCTTGCCAGTTTTTTCGAATACTAAAAGGAGAAAAAGATGAACTTTAAGAAATGGAAGTTGCCAACCCTCACGGGATGCTAAACAGAGGAAAGGCTTGCCATTTTTGTCGAGTACTAAAAGGAGGAAAAGGTGAACTTTAACAAATGGAAGTTGCCGACCCCTCACGGGATACTAAACAGAGGAAAGGCTTGCCAGTTTTTCGAATCCTCGATTCTTGGTCATTCTTTCCTCGTTTTAGTTAGCCCTTCCTGGTTTTAGTATTCTTTCCTGCTTTTCTCTTGCCTTTCCCTTCCTGGTTTTAGTCGATCCCTTCTAACCCCTCTAACAAAACCACGCTGATTTTCTCACTTGCCATGTTTTACTACCTTTGATGTGTATCAGGCTGTTGACGGTTGTCCCGAGAAGATTTTCCATCAGAAAAACCGGTTATGTAAATCGTTTCCCTGTTTCCGCAATAAGTCAACGGGTCTCAGAAAAGGCTTAAAACAGCCAAAACCGTGGGTTGTTAGTTGAAAGCACAGCCTAGTTTTACAGTATTCAAATATTTTAAAATACTGTAAGTTCAAGAATAAATAGTGCGAGGCGTCCTTTAACTAATCCGAATTAGGGACAAGATTATCTTTTTACAGACAAGATTAATCCCAGTAGTAAATACTGCAAGATTTTTTTTTTTACCGTGTAGCTACACTGTGAGCATTCTAACATTCACAATGTCGACATCCCCCCTATTCCCACAACCAGGACTCATGGCGACCGTCGTGTCATCTAGTGTTGCCTCTCGGAAGCACTCGCTTGGGCAAGCTCAAAATAGACTAAAACAAAAAATTGCATTTCCTCTCCCGTCCAAAGATATTTAAACCGTTATTTAAATAAATGATGATTTTATCCGTTATATCTTTAAATACATAAAAATAGCTTTGGATATGTCAATTCAAGTAAAGACACTTCAAGCACTGTCAATCAAATTTCAACCATAACCAAGTCAAAAAGTTAAATAGCTGAAGTTGGAACTATTCTTTTAGCGAATGGATTCAGACGTTGGCGGTTCATGATTACTTATATTATTAGTCTTATGTAGTTATTGCCTTTTCCTTTTTTACTGATCATCTCCTTTGCCGCCTACCATTCCTGCCAACTTAGCAAATATACATATTAACTAAACTTAAAATCTAATGTATCCACTACAAACAATCATGTTCACATACTTAGTGCGAAATCATTTCCCTCATGTCTTACTGATGCTTTACTGTAAGTCTCAAGGAAGTGCTTTTCAAGGTAACAGTGAAATCAGACGAAGTCACAGTTCTACATTCCTCCGACTTTGCAAAGCTCAATACTAGTCCTAGAGGCCTATGTGGTTATGCTAGAGAGGCTGTACATTTAGTATAGAAATTGCAGTGGTCAAAGGACCCCTCGCACTATTTACTCTTCAGCTTACAGTAATTTAAAATATTTGAATACTTCAAAACTGTACTGTGCTTTCAACAAAGAACCCACGGTTTTGGCTGTTTTAAGCCTTTTCCGGAACCCATTTTTTTTTTTTTTTTTTTTAATAGCCTCGTAGTATCTTTTCTGTTCCTACAGTCCAATATGAATTGGCCAGGTGACTACGCTTCCACTTACCCTCGGTGACGCCAACGGTCTTATCAATTTTTTGTTTTCTTATTTTCTTAACTTAAACACATGACCGGCCTATCTATTTAGCGTCACCTACACTTTCCTCTATCTCTGCGTTTATTTTTTAATTTCTTAATTATTTTTTTTTCCTTCAGTTCATTCTAATCTTTACACTTCCATCCTATCTCTATTTATAAAATTAACTAACAAAACTATATTCAATAACAATATTTACTCCTTCCACTATCTATACATTTCTATCATATTATACAATTTTAACGTAATTATCTTTCCACTCTTATTATTCTCATCATTCAAACTATTTCTATTACAAAATTCATAATAATAACATAACAATCACATAAAATACACATTATTTTTTTTTCTCTATTACCATTTATCATACATTTTAAAAACAAAGTCTATAAAATATATTTTAAATATTAAAATTCTCTTTGTGCGGACCATTTTACCATAAAACAATCAAGGAACATCCTACAAAAACTGAACCGATAATTAAATAAAATCGCTCATCCCACTCAAAAGGTGGTCTTCCGTCATAGAGAACCTTTTATACGGTGGCATAAATTATACAACACAAAATCAAATTTTCTTCAAATCTCATTCCTTTCATATTTCATGTTAAAAAAAAACACAAAAAAACAACTAAACTCCAACAAAAAAACTAATAAAAAAACTTACAAAAATTTTCTCCTCTTTACAAATTTTTAGAAGAGAAAATTTATTTCCAAACTTAACACACTCTACTATCACAAATTATTCACATACAAAAATTAAAATGGTCCACAAGAGATCTATAAACATTAAATTAAATTACAAAAATTAACTAAAAAATTAAATAAATTAATATTATCTCACAAAAATTCATCTATATTTATATCCACATTCAATCTCTCCTTTAACACTTTCTTATTTATTCCTCTCATTCTATTCCATACAACATCAATTTGCTTCATGATTATAACTCATGTCCATCCATATTTTCCTTATCCTTTCACATAAAATAACAAAAATTCGAAAGAAAAATTGTCAATGTCCTACTTATTGGATTCATCTTACCATTCTCTAATTCTTGAAGCAAAATTTGCTTACTAATCCTCCATTTCTCATTATATCCTCCAATTCCTCGAACAATATTTTCTAGTATACCTACCATTCTTTCTTTTCCCCTACATTCTACAAAGAAATGATCTAATGTTTCACTTCACCATATAACCTACATTGACCAGATGAAATATGAGGCTGGATTCGGTGTTTTCTTTCCTCTGCTGAAGCATCGATGTGTTCAACAGTATGGTTGCGTTCAATAGATCCTCCTTACTCATTCTTCCATCCGTGACAGTTTTTGTCAGTGGTAGATCTAGCTTTTCTTTATAATATGTCTTCATTTCATTCTTCGCTATCTGTTTCTTTTGAAAATCAATAACTCCCATCTTTTCAAGTTCTTTAATTGTTTTAAAAGGTTCTTTCAGTGGATTCGGGCACTTCTTTTCATCACTTTGCCATGCTAGTAATACTGAATTTTCTCTACAGATTATTCTTTCAGCTACAGCTCTCGTAAACAGCTCCTCTGTTTTTGAATTTATGTGTATAATCTGTAAACCTCCTTCTTCTTTCGTTAAGAATAGATCTGTTATTTTTAATTTAGGATGGTATACCTTGCCAGATGTATCCGTAAATCGTTCTTTCAAATTTTACCCGTGTTGCTGCTGGCAGAATAAAAACATTGGACGTATACAATATTATCGGTATACAGTATTGGTTCACATATTTTGCTTTCTGGAAATTTGTCAGACCTCTACTCTGTCCATATCGAATTGCGGCTATGAATTTACCTAGAGCACTCTGCCAGCTATGCTGTACAGTGTCTCGCCAATCCTTTCGGAATACGACTCCGAGGACTCTAAGCCCATTTCTGACAGGTATCCCTTGAATATGGTCAACTGCCTTTTCTTCAGTAAGCATAAGAACTTCACATTTCTCTCTGTTTAGTTGAAGTTTGAAGATTTTGAAGAAAAACAGGGAAACAATTTAATAACCGTTTTTTCTGAGGAAAAGCTTCTCGCAGACAGCCGTTGACAGCCTGATCCACATCGAAGGTAGCAAAAGACGGCAAATGAGAAAATCAGCGTGGTTTTGTTAGAGAGGTTAGAATGTATCGTACAAAATTAGTTATATATTATAGTATTATAGATAAGGTAGGTCCTTTAACATTTCGCCCGCCCCTTTAATCCTTCTCGCTCTGGTTACTGTCACTTTAGATCGTGACTGTTGTAGTTTTGCAAACGTTATTGGAATGGTTCCTGGGCGTTAAATCAGAGGTATCTTTCTTCTAGCCTCAGATCACAGTGACTGACGGAGATTGCCAGAAGTCATCCGTATCGTCGAAAAGCACGATCCAGCAAACCATTCCAGTTCCAAGTGCTGTTGTTGATGTCGGCGGTAAATCTTCTGGGGGACGAGTTGTTACAGTTCCCAAAAATCATGGTGAGTGTCATGCTCGCTCCAGCAAAAAGAGGTTCTGAGTAGCTCAGAATAACAAGACCTGAAAGCTTCTATGGCACTTGCAAGGGTTCGCCCTGTCAGGGTAGGATGGATCTGACCGAGACCTCCTCTAACTACAGCAGGGTCTAGCAATTAGGTCTAAGTTTGTTCTTCACTCCGAGCCTGTGACTGGAAAAATAGAGGTCCAAAGATAGTACCTTGGGGCACACCACAGTAAATTGCAGTGGGTCAGAAAAGGCATTTTTGTACTTTTTTCTCTGGGACCTGTCAGAAAAGAAAGCTTCAATCAGTCGGACAAGGAAAGGATGGACATTTAAAAAAGCTTCCTTAGCAGAGCGGATGGCGGACGAGGTCAAAAGCTTTTTCAGATCAGTGGCGATAAGGTTGATCCAGTGATCTGGTTCGTCCAGGTGTTTCAGAATGTTGTCAAGTAGACTGAGCAGATAATGCGTGGAATACGTCTTCAAAAATTCATTTAACAAAATATCTATCGTAGTTATGGCTACCGCCGCAACTAATTTACGCTACCTTTTACAACATAATAAGCACTACTTATGATTAATCACACTAGTAACAAGACCAAAGGTGTCAATGGGATCCCAAAAATCTAATATTTGTTTCAGACAACTGGGTCTTGTCTTCGCCAGATCAGTCTTCGCCAGGCTAGTTATCAGAGAAAACCATGTTCAGATATACCTCTATAAGCCATATCTATTTTGACTAGTCCCCGAAGCCGCGCCGAATTTTTGATTGGCGGCGAGCCGCCGATTATTGGCGTTGCTCTATTGTTAACATTTTTTTTTATTATTTCTAAATTTTCCAACAACTTTTAAAATTTTTCGTCAGCGTTATTAAGTCTTTCCCATTATTCTCCGATCCAAGGAAAACTTGTTCGGCAGTAAGTGCCTTCGATGAAACATTTGTGGGTCCGAACCGCATCCGATGATGGGATGGAAGGGGGGGGGGGGTTAGGCAACATGCATAGGAGACAAATGGATGGAAGGATTGGGATGAAACTTGGATTGTGCACAGGTAACGGTTCCAAGATCCGGAAGAGCTTCCATTCGAGTGACTCGGTGGGTTATAGGAGCAAATGATAGTTGTGTGTCTGAATCGCATGTGAACACAGTGTGGGGGGGGGGGGGGAGTTCTGGAAACCTTGTGATACAGGGGAGGCAGGTGCGTCGCAAGTGCATTTTTGTTGGGGGGTGGGGGCGCAGAACCTAAATTTTACAGAATCTCTCAAAAAGCTTACCGAATCCTAGAAACAGAGAATTCGAACTCTTAATTATGGAACTGAAAGAATTACATGTGAACAGTAACATTAAAGGGCAGCATAACAGATGATAGGACAACTATTAGACGGCGTTTTGGCGAAGAACACTTGGAGAATATATTGCCGGGCTCGATTGCAGCAACAGCTTCTATCTTTTATACCCAAGATTTTTATATCCCCATTAAATCGAGCGCCGCAGGGGAAATTTTTTAAATGGCTAAAATTTAACTGCTTCTTTTACAAACTCTATCATTTGCCGTGGATACGAAGAAGCTCCAGAAACCGGATGGATTGACGTTCCAGCTACTATTGTCTAGTCCTAGTCAATACTACCCATAATCACAGAAAGTGAGCGCCGCAGGCAAGATTTTTTTTTAAGTTAGCTTCTTCCTGCCTAATTTAAGTATTTCTACCCAGATTCTTGCTTTTATTGTTTTGAAATCCCCATTCTAAAACTGGCTTAAAACCCCAGTCAAATGACGCTCCCTTTCACAAAATAGAGAATATTGGCGCCGCATGGGGAATTTTTGAAACATTTATGATTATATCTTTTTTGGGGAATCCAAGATGAAAGTAAGGACTATCGATGAACTTATAGATCAGTTCATCTGTCTGCCTTGTGCTCCACTCGGCTACTTCCGAGTTTCGAGGTTCTTGGTAATTCCCGAATCCTGGTAATTATGCCGTATAAATGACCGAATCCCAGTTATAATAATGAATAAGATTTGACCGATTGCATTTTCTGGACTCTGTATAACTACAGTACACCGGTTAGTATACTGACTTGTTTTGGTATCGAAAGACTACCGAATAATAGTCGTATTTGGTATAATTCTTGAAACTGGTAAATGATAAATGATAAATGACCGAATCCCAAACATGATACCGAATAATTTTGTACCGATAGCCTATTTGGGATTTTGTGTAACTACTGAATTCCCGTAAATGTACCGAATAGTGCTGCTATGGAAAAATACTGAAAAATACCCCCCTCCACTTGCGACGCCACTGCCCGGATGTGCCATTTGAGATCTGGACCAGATATGACCACATGCTATGTAGATGGACTACTACCCAAGTGACTTTACCGTGACGAATAAGCTCTCAAGAAGGTCCTGGGTCTAAATCCGGACTGTCTAGGAGCCATGACAGTTTTCGCGATGCACGCGGTCCACAAGTTCATAAGGTCCTGGATTCGCCCTCACCGTCCGACGCACCGATGGTCGTACCCGGAAAAAAAATGTTTCATTGAGTATCGGTCGGGTCATTCATGGTCCTTCGTATACCTATAGCTTATACAGAAATGTCGGAACTAGCAAAGTGGTCAGGGTATTTCTAGGGAATTTGGAATCCTCCAGCAATCGAGGTAGTTTCAAGGGAATTTCAAACGTTTGCCAACGTTCAGTGAACTACGCCTCCGGCCAGAAGGAATGACAAGTTTTACCGTCCTAGCTTTTCTGGAAGTATCTGAACCAAGTAAAGTTGTGCAGATATGGAAATACTGACAGGAAGCACGAATGCTGTTTGGCGCTCTGTTTACACGGTTCGAAGCCAGCATACAATTTTTTGTAGAAATTGTCATTCTTGCACTGCCATCACAAGCGCAGACTCTTTCTGTTAGTGCACGCTGGTGACAAAAACAGAACAACAACCTGGAGCCTTGGGAGGATAAAGCTCCATGGGAAGAAAATCAGATACATATCACTTAAACATATTCGGCGTCAGAATTGTACCGGCATGCCGCCGCCGTCGACCCCATGGGTGGTGTGCCGGCGCGCCGAGATGTTTTCGGCGGTGGCCCCGTGAGTTATTTTTGGCGCGGCTTCGGGGACTAGTTTTGACGATACTGACCAAGATTGCCTGCTTTACTTCTTCCAAGTTTGCAGTTTTGCCCAAATTCTGAGTGAACCACTAGTCCAGCAAAACAAGAAAATTCAGAAACGAATCCAGCGTATCTCCAAGAACATCTAATCAACTTTAAATAAACTTTGACTTATAAAAAATTCCGGTTACAACCGGATTCCAGACTAATTATATGTCCGGGTAAAAAACGATTGTCATATACAGCCTCAGCCTCTCTTCATACCCCTTAATCTGTCATCCAATCAAACTTTTGCTTCTTACAAATTTTCCGGTTTTGGCTGGATTCCGGACGAACTACTTGTTCGTCGAGAAAATGATTTTCACTATCGTGCTCAGAATGCCTTCTTACCCCATAATCAGCTATCACATTAGCTGTTTAAAAATATTTTGTTTGTCCCTTAATTTGAACCCCGTCCTCCACCCCTAAATGTAGGGCTCCAGAGCCCATATACGAACTTGACCTTACCCTGGACCCTATGAATCCTCACACAAGTTTCATCAAAATATCCCATTCCGTTCGAGAGTTATCGTGCTTACAGACAGACGGACAGACGGACATTTTTTGCGATGTCATAGGTATCCCTCCACTTACGTTTTGGGATCCCCCCAAAAAAGAACGAATGAATTGCTGAAACGATTCGTCCTGCAACGCATTGGTTCAAGTTAGTTCTTGTGGCGTGTGTTTCTTTTGGCTGCAACGGAGGGGGTAGTATGGAACGGTGATTATCATTCAAAAGTACGGAGTGCCCAAATATGCAAATCAGCTGGTACCTACGTTCTTCAAAGGTTGGGACTCCTAGAGTTACAAGGGCAGATTCGTATGAAACATATTCTTGCGCATGTTTCCATATTGTCTCGGATCAATCTGGGTCAAAATGAAATCCGATGAAAGAAAACTCTCGTAAACTTTGCTAAATATGGGTGTTAGTGTTATTGGGCGTACTCCTGAAAAGTCTATTGGTGTATCCTTCTTGGGAATTGTTGTCACAAACCCATTTTTCCAGACCGATGGGTATTCCAAAGATTGTGTAATGGCGTTAAAGAGTGTCGTTAGCCGTCCACTCAAAAATCCTGGGAAAGCACGGATAAGGTCAACGGGGATGTCTATCGGGGTAACACTTGTTCTTTTGAGTTTTTTCACTTCTTAAGTACTTCTTCTTCAGTTATTTCAAGGGATTCTTTGAAATTCATAGGGTTTGTTGGTATTTCATCTTTTCTTAGGGGAGATATGAAGTTTGCACAATGTCAGCAGAATGGGCGTTGAGCTTGTTTGCTCTGACCAGGGGCTCTTCATCAAGACAGAAATCTCTGTTGTTTGCGCATCATACGTTTGATATTTTGGTACCACTGTTTTGGATGAGATCTAAAAAGACTGTTGACTTCTCTTTCGTTGAAACGATGTTCTAACATGTCTTCTTTTACGCTCTGTCTCAGTTGCTAATCTCTTTTTGGTATCCCAAAACGTAAGTGGAGGGATACCTATGACATTGCAAAAGTTGTCCGCACGATAACCCTCGAGTGGATTGAGATATTTTTGATGAAACTTGTTGGGAGGATCCTCTGGTCAAGTTCGAAGAGGGGCTCTGCGACTCTATATTTGAGGGTGAGGTAGGGGTTTCAAATTAAGGGGCAATATCATATATCGAATATGACATTTATTTTCTCGCCAGACAAATAGTTCACCCGGAATTGGGCGAAAACTGGAAAATTTGTGAAAAATAAAAGTTTAATATGAAGTTGATTAGAGGTTCGGTCTAGGGGCAAAGAGAAGTGCTGAGTCCGAATGTGAAATTTATTTTCTCGCCGGACAATTAATTCGGCCAGAATCCGGCCCCAACCGAAAAATTTGTTAAAAGTAAAAGTTTTCTTTAAATTTGATAAGATGTTCGATTTGTGAGTAAGAAGACATGCCGAATCCGCATATGACAATCACTTTCTCACCGAACGTATAGATCGCTCGGAATCCGGCTGAAACCGGAAAATTTGTTGAAAAGTAAAAGTTAAATGTGAAGTTGTAGAGGTTGGATATAGGGGGGTAAGGAAACAGGCTGAATTCGTTTTTGAGCTTTTTTTTTTGCCAGACAAGTAGTTTGTCCGGTATCCGGCCAAGCGGAAGTTGCTCTTGCTCAGAAGTAAGTAAGGAAGGAGATACGACGTAGGCGGTAGGGTAAACCATATGTTGAATCCATATCTGAATATTTTACATCGCAAAACGGATACCTGAATATATCTGAACTTGTTGAAATTCAGCTGGCGTATCCGATTTTCACTCCCAATACGAACTTGGTCTTCTCCGATTATTACCATTGACCTTAACCTGTTTGTAAATTTTAAAAGTAAAAATGTTTAAGAAGTCTCTTGAAGACCGAATTGTCGGGAGCAAAAATAAATTTGTGTGATCCCATCGGAACCTTTGGTCTTGTTATTACTCGTGCCTCCTGCACCACGCCGTTCCTCTTTTTAGTCCGCTAATGAAAACTTTCCGCTAATGAAAACTTTCTTTGGGTTAGAGAAAGGCGAGTGAGTTGATAGACATTTTTACACAGACTGTAATGCAATCGTGGTTTTACGGGTTTACAAATGATTTGGAGCAAAAGCCCCAACACATAAATGTGTTACTGTTCTCGGAAAACACAATTCGTTTAGTGGCAGTTTAGATGCAAACTGGTCTAATGTCGGAACCTTGAAATGAAATGCGATGATGGGCAGGTTGTTTACCGTTTGGGAGAAGAAGAACGTGTATCGGAAGTTCTTCCGAGCGTTCTGGTCAGTATTTCTCCTGTCCAATGTGTCTGGATGAGAATGAAAGTGTGGTGCATGTCATGTGTGAATGTGAAGAAGTAAGAGAGCTGAGGAATGAAGTGATCGGAGAATGCGTGAGGGTGTTCGATGAGAAATGGATCTGTAGTATGATTGGTAGCCGTCAGTTTGGTGACGTGAGGAGGCTGGCAAGATTCCTCAGGTTTGTTTTTTGGGATTTTTTTTTAACATGGCCTTTTTGCTTTTTGTGCAGTTAAATCTTGTCTGTCTATCTTATTTTGGAATTGAAAGTAGGTTCGATAGTTCTACCTGCAGAGTCATCCTTACAGGAAACGTCACCGATCTTTTGGAAAAGCTGGGAAAACTTGCAGTCGCTGCGACAAAAATGGGAGGAGGGAAACAGAAGTGAAAGTTTATTTCGTGCTTCTTGACAGAAAATGGCATACAAATAACGCAGTGATTCCACCGAGTCTTAAAAGAAGTATACTAAAGAGTGCCGTGCCGGATTTTTGTTTGTTTAAATCAACCTACTTTTCTGCTGAATAGAGGAAATTTGTGCGATGTTGAAGTATACGGCACGCAATAATTTCGAAAATCGGCCTTTTTCGCTAAAATACAGAGATTTTGTAAAAGACCCGATTTCGAAACTCAAGATTTAGTAATTACCTAAGTGTCCTTACTGCAGAGCTCAAAACATGCGACTATCTAGACATAAATATAGGCGAAATTAAGTAGAAGGTCGAAAAGTAAGTAGTAAATAAGCAGGTAAGTAGATTAGTTTGAAAAACTAAAAATAAGTAAATATTCTTTGATCCCAAGCAAACTTTGAAACATATATTCAAATAAATTATGTAAAGAATACGTCAGCTACCATTCTTCATCAGCGATATTTCGGCCCTTCTTTCAAACTACAGGTTTGTTTCCTTCACCGACGTTGACCCAGAAAATTGGCAGTCTGACGAGGACCCTTGCCAATAAGGTCCGAAATATCGCTGATGAAGAATCGTAGCTGACGTATCCGTTATATACATTATTTGAATACAAATAAGTAGGCCAAAATAAGCAGAAGTGGGAGCAAATTAACAATAGTAATCATGGCAATATTTGTAACTTATCAAAAGTAGACGAAACAACGTCCCGAAACGAAAGATTTCCTAGAATTTCGTTATCTGCCTAAAGAGAATAGGTTTCAACTCGTGTACAATTCTGTTCAAACTCGGAATTGCCTGCTCGATCACTGTTTACGGCTCTGTTATTTCCAAGTCACGGAGGTCTTGCTGCTATGGTTTCCGGGAGTTAATCTTGTTAATAGGACACATTCGAAATCTATGTCGGAGTCTAAGTAACGCTAGAGGCATCTGCAGAACTTCCAGTTCTTGAGTTCGGTGCAAGGAACGCGATAATTGAAAGCATATCTTCCTATGAATGTCAGAGATATTCAATTTCTGGAGTATTTGCAGTTCCGTTTTGCTTTTAATTTGGCTGCACAAAGGCGCTCGAACGATTTCTAGATTTCTTTCCCAGGCCGTCAACTGAATCGACACTAGAGAAGGTCACGATTTTAGCCACTAGTGCTCTTCAGTCTATAATAGTGTTGACTAGTCCACTAGAATAACGTCTGCCTGTTCAGCCAAATTGCCTTACAAGAGATTCATGACTTTAATTTAAACTAATTATAAAATTTTCTTGCCCTTCTAAAGACCTCCTCCAAATTTGCGTTAGTTTTATCAGACCTATTCTTGAATACGTTTGTCCTGTTTGGCACTACGGGCCCTCTTCAAAACACACATACCGTATTGAGAACATTAAAAAAAAGGCCCTCATGAGTATTAACGGGGAGGGTAAAGTGCCCTTCAGTTACCTACTAAAAAGGTTCAAGCTGGCTACCCTGGAAGAGAGAGCGAACTCGCCTTAGCATCGATTTCGGTATTAAAACCCTATCTGTTCCACGATTCTGTTCCAGCGAGAGAAATTCCAGAAAATTCCCAAACTAGCCCCTGTGGCCCCTCTTCATGAAAGATATAGTAGGAGTTTTGTTCCAGCATTTGGTGAGCTATAACCGATAAGTTAGTCCTTTTTAGTGTTTTCTTTTTTTCCTTCGTGACAAAGTTTTATGTTATTCGTCACTTTTTATGACGAAAAGGTCAAAGTCGGCGGTAACGCTGTGACAGCTGCTTTTGAAAAATAAAATTCTATTCTTCTATTCTGTTCTATACATGTATGACATAGTAGAAAATAAACCGTCAAAAGCTAAGCAAACTGTGCCAACCTTTCTGTTTGAAGTTGCAACGCTTAAGTATATATTTACAAGCTTTCCCAATGATGCCGGGCTCGTAGATGTAACAGTACCGGAAAGAAAGCCAGTGCCCCCCCCCCCCCCCCGTGACGAATTGAAATCTCTAACACAAAAGTGTTTAACACTCTGGGACGAAGATGGCCAAATTAAGAGGTCATATTAGAGATCATATAAGAGACCAATCCAAGTATTCAACACTCGAACTCATACTTCTAATAACTAAACAACTATTAAACAAACTAATACCTATCCCTAACACAACATCAACCTACAATAAAACGTTCACGGTGCTTCATGGCAACCTTCAGGAATCTACCCAACCGACGCAAGTCTTGGAACACTTTGCTACCCATGAAATCTTTCAAAGACCTTCCTTGAAGAGCCTCCTTACCAACAACTTCTCTCCTTAGATCCCTCAACTCACTACAAGAACAAAACAAGTGTTCCACATCTTCATCCATCTTTCCGCATAACGGGCAAAAATAAGGACCAGAACCGCACTTAATTCTACCAATATATTTTCTTCTCGCATTCACCGGTAAAGCATCTGCACGAAAACTCACTATCCACTTCAGTTCATCGGGTCCTAAACCAACCTTAAGATAAAGCTCCTTCCCCCATAAATTCTTTGACTGAGCATAGACCCTCAGAGAAGGGGTCAAGCTCACCGCCCACAGCTTGAACTTAGTAAATATGACAAAGCTGGGTCTTACACTAAATGTCAGAGAGCATAATAATCAGAGAGACCACATACACTCCTACCCAGGACTCAGCTCTTTAGAGCTTGAAAGAGCCAGAGGCCCTGAATTGCAGAATCGAAAGGAAAGTTAAGACTAAGATGAACGCAGCTTTCTTAGAGCTCATAAATATGCGACTGATCCCGCCAGTGGAGGCAGCCATCCTAAAGTTCCCTAAGAAACTTGTGTCGAAAGACGACTTTAGGTTGATGTACCTACGTCGACTCAAAGTTGTCGCTAGAAGAGACGCCGCAAGGGTGACTTAGCCCGAAGAGAACGTCAGCAAATACCGGACGAGGACAATTTTAATAATTACATCTATTTATTTATATTATATACACATCCTGTACACATCATATATTACTATATAGTATCTCACATGGAAATGGATAGAAATATGCCCCAAGTTAGACAAAGTATCTGCCAACTCGCGGGCCTAATTAAAAATAGTGCGAGGAACAAATGATGACTCTAAAACTAGTCGAGTCAACCAACTATAGAATTATAAAAAAAAATTAATTATTAGTAATAAATACAGTAAAGTTCAACACATCCATTTGGTCCTGTCTTCGGTCTTAAGTGTGAACAACGGGATAATGTAATAGAAATGTTGATTTCTTGAATAGTGATGAATGTGAACACTTTCAATTTACGCTATCTTTAATCTGATGTAATATTCGAGTTTAGCACATAAAACTATATCAGAAATATGTTTCTCATGAAGTAAACCCCAAGCCTCAAGACAATCGAAAATTTTAGCTTAAAAAAAAAAAAAAAAAATATAAAACGCCAAGAAACACTAATTTTGCACCCAGCTAGCTTTCCAAATTTTTGATATGTTGCACAGTTTTTATGGCACTTGAGCTTACACAAGTGCCATATAGCGATCGTAATGTCTGTCGGTCTGTCCGCATTTATACAGATAAACACAAAAGTTCTTAACACTGCAAAGAATGGGGGAAACGATGAAAATTATCCGGTAAGTACCCCGCCCGGTTACAGTAACGCGTCCGGTGAATCGTTAAGAAAACGTAACTAAAATGTCAGAAAATATTCATCCCGTAACAATCCAACTTCATATTCAGAGACCAAGACGTCTAATGCGGGATCTACTAAAACCGGGAAGGGAAGGGAACGCGAGAAAAGCAGGAAGGCATACTAAAACCAGGAAGTGCATACTAAAACGAGGAAGGCTGTCGCCAGAATTCGCCGCACCGTTCCCTTCCTCTATTTAGTATTCTTTGAGGGGTCTGCAACTTTTCAAATTCAAAGTTCACCTTCCCTTCCTCGTTTTAGTATCCTGACATGGGTAGGCATTAAGTTCGGTGCGGTGTTGGCAACTATACAAATTGTTATTCACCTTTTCATTTCTCGTTCTGACGGTAGGCGACAAAAATCCTCCGAGGCCAGCGGGGGGTCGGCAACTATAAAAATTATAATTCACCTTTTCGTTTCTCGTTCTTACGCAACTAAAATCCTCGGATTCTAAATTCAAAGTTACCATCTTATAGTTGCCAACCCCTCCAAAGATTACTAGATAGAGGAAGGGAACGGTGCGGTGAATTCTGGCGACAGCCTTCCTCGTTTTAGTATGCCCTTCCTCGTTCTAGTATGCCCTTCCTGGTATTAGTATGCCTTCCTGCTTTTCTCGCGTTCCCTTCCCTTCCTGGTTTTAGTCGATCCCGTCTAATGCAAATGTAAAAAAAAGAGGAAAGAGACCCATGCACCATTGATGACCCGGACCTTTTTTTTTCTTGTACAACTTTTATTCAAACGCACTGAACATATGTATTAATACTTTACCACATATACAAAGACATTTGTAATTAATAATTTTATTTAAACCCTCCATACAAATACAATGTAAATGGTCGGAGGAGTTGGTATTGTAAATGGTCGGAGGAGTTGGTAATTGTGTACAATAGTACACTATCAAAACTACTATCAGAATGGGGAAACTTAAAGTTGAGGCATTTTTACAACTTGATATAAAAAGCAGAAATGATTATGTAGTCATTCTAATCACTAATTTACGTTTAGTTAGAGTGTTAATTTACGAGATTAGTTAGAGCGCATACTCGCCCCTCAAAAGTTCCGTTTCGAACGTCAGCAAGAATGGCAGAACTTCACTGTCAGAAGTTTCATAACAGATTGCGCATAACACTTTCAAGAATAACACATTTTCACTTAGAAATAAAGTGTTATGACCAATTAAGTTTATACTATTTCGTGCCTAGATCTCCAACAACAGGTAAAAATACTACACTGTCAGAAGTTACATAACGACAACAGAAGGATGCGCGGTTTCAACAGATAACACTTTGGGATATTATCTGTTATGTTTTTTTCTTTCCCGTTAGTATTTTTTACCAATTGAAGGTGTTGTTGGAGATCTAGACACGAAATAGTGTAAACTCAATTGGTCACAAGACTTTATTTCTAAGTGAAAAGGTGTTATACGCTATCTGTTATGAAACTTCTGACAGTGTTGTATTTCGCTTATTTAGTCCCGACAGGACATTTCCGCCCCTGCAAACATCACGTAACATGAAGGATTTCTCACCGAAACAGGCACGCTTTGTTCATCATGCGACAAGCTACTAGTTTGGCCCCTTTGTTTTACGATCTTCGTGTCTACCGTCTCGTACAACAACTGAATATGATAGATGAGAGGAAGGGTTGAAATAGAATTCGTGTCTAGTGGTATTAAGTAAGTAATTAAGCTTATTACACTAAAGCCTTCATGATCATGGCTCATAACAAAATAAATCAGATATGAAATAAATAAAAAAGTAGAACTTGTCAGATGGTGACAGAATGATATGAAATCCGGGCAAATTTTTTTTTTTAATCTGGAAAAGACAGAATAGCGGAGTACAGACATTGAGAAAATAAAAACCGAACAATACTACAATTGACTATAGAATAAGGAACAGGGCGCGATATGTGGAGTAGCTAAGATGATATTTTGCTGTTAAAAGTTTTTTATGACACTTGCCCTTCGGCCAAGTGCCATATAGCGATCACAATTTCTGTCCGTCCGTCGGTCTGTCCGGGCTTTGCTAGTTCGGACCCTTCCATATAAGCTAGGACGATGAAACTTGGCAGGCATATCAGGGACCCCAAAAGAATAAGCTGGAAATATTCACTTCTCCAATCCAAGCATCATGGGGGAGTGAAAGGAGGGGAATTCCGGAATCTTGAGGTATAGATTAATTTTGAACGGGTGATCGGATCTTAATAAACTTGAAATTTGGAAAGGCGCCTCAGACAACCCACTTCAAATCCGAACCGGATCCAGTGATTTGGGGGGAGCTTCAGGGGGAACCCGAAATCTTGGGAAAGGCTTAGAGTGGAGGGATGGGGAATTAACTTGGTGTAAAGAACAAGCACACGTCCTAGATATATCGTTGACATAGCCGGACTGGATTAGGGCACTTTGGGGGAGTTTTTCGGAGTTCTGGTGATCTCGCGAATTCGGTACTTCCTGGTGCGCTAGGGCGATGAAACTTGGGAGGCGCATTAGGGACCCAAACAGACTGACTTAAAAATAGTCTTCTACCCGATTCAACTATCATGGGGTGTGTGTGGAGGGATGGGGAGCCGGGAATAACTTTTGAAGGGGTGATCGGAATTGAATGAAACCTGGCAACTGGAAACAGCTAATGTCTCATTCCATGTCAAGTCCTGACTGGATCCGATACTTGTGGGGGGGGGAGGCACCGAAAGTCTCGTGAAACGCCTACAGTCGACGGATTGGGATGGAACTTGGTCGGAAGAACAAGCATTAGCGCTAGATAGGCTACGTTATTTACAGAACCAGATCAAACTGGGGCTCTGTGGGACGAGTTGGAGGTCTTCTCGGAATTCCAGTGATCGCCAGTTAGGATAGTTCTAGATATTTTAAGAACGATGAAAATTTGCAGGGATATTAGTGACTTAAGGACCCGACATAATTCCCTAGGAAAACTTGTGTTCATGGACCCTACCATCTTTGGGGAGTTTAGGGTAGGCGAATCCGGAAATCACTGGCTTCCGTAAGTTGCGTCTGATCCGAGTTAAACTTTACGGGTGATAAGAACTGAGGAAGTAGACAAGCAAAACATGCGTCCTAACCACACGCGGCCACGGTTGGGAGAGTTGGGGGGGGGGGAGGGCGGGTCCGAAAACTTGTTGATATGCACAAAACCAAACTGATGGACTGAATGGGATGCAAATTGAATAGTACCGAGTTTTTGCGGCCTTGATTTGTTATTTGGCGTCCGAGTTGGTTTCGGCCACGGTAGTAGAGGGGGGGGGATGAAGCGGGAGCCGGAAATTGTAGATAGGCTATGCTCCGATTCCATTCAAACTTGATGGACGGGAATATAAGATGTCAGAGATGCGACATTATGTTTCCGAGCCGTTTTCAGCCAGAGTGGGGGAGCTGGAAGGGGGGCACCAGATATGTTGTGGCTCGCGTAGGCGTCAAACAGGGAGACCGATTTGAATAAAACATGGAAGGTAGAGAGATCACATGCTCTAAATGACATATTTTAGGGTTCAAATCAGATCCGACCAAGGTGGTGGTGGGGGGGGGGGGTAAATAATGACGCATAACGCACGGCGATTGCGTTATGTATCGGGTCAAAGAGCTTAAGAATTGATGGAGCGATTCCGGAAGTAGGTTGAACTGGCATTATAGGTACGAAGTGTCCTTTAAGAGTGATGCCTGGAGACAACCAAGTAGTTAAAGCGTTAATATTTTAAACTATTTGTTCGTTGATCCGGGCTGATCGCGGACGATACAGTTCATTGAAGATCAAGGAAGGCTAACCGCACAAACTCGGCTCTTTGTTCAGAGGAATAGATTTGGTGAGCGGACTCGTTATGGAAATAGAAGAGGTTTTGGAAGACCTACTTCGAGCTTGTCCAGGTCACTGCTGCTAGACGGATCGTGCCGCTAGAGGATTCCACGGTCGTAGCGAGTCCTGGTTTGAACTTATGACTTCTATGAGGAGTGAAAGAATGCTTTCGGTTTAACTCCATTAAATAAACTGGGGCAGCTCCCTAGCTTTTCGCCTGATCACATCTGTACCTGATCATACCAAGGCAGAGCTGTTCGAGCGTTGTTACTTTGTACTATCCTCGCCATTGCACTTGGTTTGTCGGCCTGAGAACAGGCAAACAAGTTCACTACAAAACGAGTAAATAGAGCATTGTTCAAATAGATCTAACAAGATGCAAGTAAGTAAGTAAGTAAATTATTTATTACCCGTATTTTTACTTGGAACAAAAAGGAGTAAAAAGAAAATAACGAAAAAAAAAAAATTAGAGAAATTTAAGGCAGAACACAGATATAGACACGTGACATTTTACATAACAGTTACAAAATCAAGGACTATTAAAACGTTTACGCCAGGGGTGGTTCCATTGCCCCTAGAAATTTGAGATTACCTGATTCACTGCTATGTGTACTACGGCGTACATAGTTTCGTCGTTCCTCCGGGGGCGCTGTGATAATCCGCATAAGGACTTCGGTTCTAGTTTTTCTTATGCAGCGCCAATCAGATCGTTTGGTTAGGTTCTTTTCTGCCAGCGAAGAAGACTTAACGCACAAGAACCTTTTAGTTTCAGTTCGAAGAAGGGTGTGTAAACATTACGCATAGCGCTGGATAGTTGATTTCACTTCCTTGAACAATGCTAGAACAATGCAAACGCGGGTAAGCTGCCTGATCGCAAGCAAGACTACACACTATTGTATATCCTGCTTTCTTCTGCCCAATGCCATGCTATGTATGAGTGTAGAGAGTTAAATGATTTAAGATCTAAGGTATTTATTTATTTTATTTATTTATTCATTTATTTTCCTCAGAACTAAGGAGTACAAAATAATGTATAAAACAGAACTATGCCTAAACCTTCTGGTCCATTCATTATCATATAAATACTATACAAAATACACACGATTTCGACAAGTAAGTTACAATTATTTACGCACTATATTTTTCACTTGTTAAAAATGGGTACAGGTTGTGGGTTTGGAGGGCTACCGAAGCTTCAAAATTAAAACTGGGTCTTTTACTTTGAAATTGCTTTAAAATTTACTTTAAAACTACTTTAAATTTGGTGAAATATTGTTTGGTAAAGAGCGGATGGCTAAAATATTAAAAAGTAAACTATTTTGTGACGTGAGATTGTTGGGGAAATTCCTCCGGTTTGCCCCACCGCGATTTGTTGATCCAATAGTTGTTATCTTTTTATTTGTATGTTGTAAGTTGTGTATGTTTATTCTAGCCAATGTAAACCCTATATGTTTTTGCCATCGCCTTCGGACTCTCATGTAAAAACATATTCATATTCAGTCATATTCATATTTCCTTAAATTTTATTGTTAATGTGTGATAGTTGTTCGTTTGGTTTTTCTTTACAATGCCTTAGGCTAGAATTGTATTAATAATTTTTACAAACCCATCAGAATTAGTGAAGCGTCGTTTTTTATGGCACTGGCATGTATGATGCTTTTAAGAAACACCAGATTTATTTATATTTGCCATTAAAATTGTACCTTGACCTTAACTTTAACCTTCATATAGCAAAGCAGAACAGTGGATCTCGGCTGCGTTACGTGAGAGTTTTATTGTACGTGAGATTTGCCTTTCTTTTCTTGTTTGAAAATGATTTGATGTCATTTTGGCCCTTTTCTTGGCCTTCGTGTTCACCGATGTTGACCTGTTACTAATTCACTTAACTGAAAACAATTTTCTCGAGTAATGAAAGGCAAAATCAGTAATTATCCTAACTATTCTAATTTGGTGCGCTGTTGGTAATCAAGTTTTCGAAGGTAATAATCGCGGGCTAATGAAGTGTATTTTCTTGTCAACGACGGGACCGAATTACGCTGTTTCAATTAAGGCCCTACTGCACTCTCCTTGTCTTCGTGCAGGTAAACTTTTGCGTCCGCAAAATTATCATCGGTGATGACAAAGTGTACATTTAAACAGTCCTTTAGGGCTAATAGTTACGGAATCTCTAACTCCTTTGCTCATACCCTGTCACTATTTTGTACCGATTCAGTGATAACAGAGTCCCTAAATTCGTCCCATGAGCTTAAAGGATCAAAGAATCAAGGATATCATATTCCTAAGTTCTAGATATCAGCTTGAAATAGCTGATCCTTGTAAATATTTTAATTTTTTGATTGTATTTTCTTTCTTGCTCGAAATGTGTTGCTATGTAGTCTACACAATAACGTCTGAAGTCTTAAATACTGTCTCGGATCGTCTTTTTTATGAGCCACAACAGACCGTGGGTTCATTTTCCATCGAATATATTTCCATTGGTAAGGCAGCAAACTGGATGCATTATGGTTTATTTATAACTTGTGAGTAGATGTTTTTATAGTTTGTAGTAGAAGAAAATGTCCGCCATTTGGCCTCGAGCCTCCTCTCTGCCAAATTGGCTCTTTATGTGGAATTAGTTAGAAATAAACAGAACTTGAACTTGAACTTGAACATCTGAAGCAAAAGGTGTAGACGAACTTTGAATTAGGACTAACACTTGCAGGTTTGGATAATATTTCGGATTGAATGAAAATTGCGACCAGACTTTCAGGCTATCTTGGTGAGTTACAATCTGTTGGCAGCCGCTCTCCCTTATGAATCGATGCAAACCAAAGTGATCACATGCCGAATCAGCTCCTTGTCTTCCTGTTGTCTGTTGTCTTCCACTAGCAGCTCATGTGCCGTGAGCCATTTTTCTTAAGCCAAAACTCTGAAAAATCTGTTTTCCACAAAAGGTAAACACTCTGGTAGGCTCTTGGCACTCTTTTTCTTTTTATAAATACCAATCCGTAAATAAACAAGACCAAAGGTTTCGATGGGATCCCAAAAATTCAGTATCTGATCCAGACAACTGGGTCTTGTCTTAGCCAGATCCAGTCATCGCCAGACTCTTTGAACATTTTTACAATTAAAATTCAGAAACATATTAAGGCCAAATAGCTAGTCATCTGAGAAAAGCAAGTTCAGATATGGATTCAGCATGTGTGTTTATCCCTATAAGTCATATCTGTTTTGACGAAAACTTCTGCCACTTCTGCCAATTTCCTGGTTTCGGCCGAATTCCAGAACTACTTGTCCCGCGAAAAAAGAAAGCTAAAAAACGAACTCAGGGTATCCTCTTTCCCCAGTAATGAATCCGGTCGAACTAAATTTCCGGGTAAAATATGATTGTCAAATACGGATTCAGTATCTCTTCTTACCCTTAAATCGGTTATCTAATCAACTAGAAATAAAACTTAAGCTTCTAACAATTTTCCGGTTTTGGCCGGATTTGGGGGGAACTACATGTCCTGGTAGAAAGTTTGTTCACATAAGTGTTCAGCATGTCTTCTTGCCCTAAATCGAATATCTAATCAACTCCAAATAAAACTTTTAATCTTAACAAACTTTCCGGTTTGGGCCGGATTCCGGACCAACTACTTGTCCGTCAAGAACATGGTTTTCACCATCGTCCTCAGCATATCTTCCTATCTCGAAATCGAACATTTAATCAACTTCAAATAAAACTTTTACTTTTAACAAACTTTCCGGTTTTAGCCGGATTCTGGGCGAACTACTTGTCCTATGACAAAATGGTTTTCACCATCGTGTTCAGCATGTCTCCCTACCTCATTAGCTTTTTCAAAATATTTTGTTTGCCCCTTAAATTCAACCCCCTCTCACACCCCTCAATGTCGGGCTACAAAGCCCATCTACGAACTTGACTGGTCCGACGACCCAACGAATCCGCACACCAAGTTTCATCAAAATATCTCATTCCCTTCGAGAGTTATCGTGCTTACAGACGGACAGACGGACGGACGGACAGACGGACAACTTTTGCGATGTCATAGGGATCCCTCCACTTACGTCTTGGGATCCCAATAATATAGATAGATTTTTTTCAAGCCGTTGAGGCTAGCTGATCAAAGTTCATGTCATCAGTTTTTATTGTACACAGATTTCTTTTGTGAGATACACCATTTTGAAAGTTTGAGGGGTTGATATGGATATGTATATCTAACTTTACCAGATATACACATACACATAGTCATTTCTAGAAAAAAGATAGCGTTTGCTTATAGCAGGATAGTGGCTAAGAAAAGACGATTGGATCGAACTATTTTGGCTCGATTGTACAACGCTGTCTCGCTTCCACATTATCTGTAATAATTTGGTGATTTTTTCGCCCATCTGATAAGCGAAAAATACGGTCTCTGTACTATAAGTATGCGAAATTTTTGCTGCGGTTACCTCCTTGGAGCAGTAATCGTTTTATAACGAGAAATTATAAAGTGGCAGATCCAGATTCGGTACTAGAAGCCCAAATACCTGGCCATAATTCGAAAGTTGCTTCCCACCTTTGGGCTTCTGTGCTGAAGCAGTAGGTGTACCCATCTTTGTGAATTTGTTCTATTGTTTATCTGTATGCGTAGATATATAATGGTTTCTGTATTTTGTCTCCTTTTCTCTCTTTTTGTCTCTTTTTCTCTCTTATACTCCATCTGTTTGTTTTCGGTGGGAAATAAATTATATATATATATATATATACATCAGCTGACGCACTATCACTATATACAAGTACTATCACTGTATGCACTATCAAATATGCACATACATATTCACACTTTTATCGATGACATTAATTTACAGTTGCACTTCCACTTCTTGGCAATATCATCCACCATCACAAATAAAGGACGTTGCCAAACAGAATTTAAAAGGTATGTAACATATAGCCGACAAATAATAATATTCAAACATATTTTCTTGCTTTTCACGCTATCTTTATCTTTACGTTTCATATTTTCTCTACCTCTTTTCGACTTCATATGCTCCTTCCATCTTATAAAATGCTCCATAGGCTACGGCATTTCTTATATAGGTTTCATCATTTACATACTATTCTTAGCTAGCTTTCGTGGAATAGGGCGTGGTTAAAAGAAGGCGTGGCATAATAAAACTTGTTTACTTGCTAGATCATTACTTAAGCTGATATCGATTTTATCCTTGTCCTGGTCCTGTCTCAGTACTGTAAGCCAAATATCGTTTTATTTATCTGTCATGTTAAGAAATTATTTCCCCTTTCACCGAGACATGGGAGTCAGGCAGAATTCTGGAAAAAGCCATTTGGGCTAGTGAGTACCTTCCAAGAACTTCTAAAAAGCATCAAGTGTTTCGAAAAGAAAACTAGATTTCAAGGACCTTGCATACATAACATCGTCTCCGGGAATCGTTCGACCTTATCTCCAATTTTGACTCATGAGAGCGTCGCCGTTAATGTATCAAACCTGATGAAGGAAGAACAGACATTACCCTCAAATTGGAAATCTCTGAGCCTTTATGTCCAACTAGTCCTGAAATGAAACAATCTATTTCATGCTTATAGGTTGTTAGGTGGAAAATTGGATTCCCAATCCAAGTCCTCGAAGCTTGGAAGTTCAGAACTTATCAAGGGTCAGGCCGCTTGGGAAACAATCTATATCAATCTATATCGTTCGAGTATCGGCATAACTTAAAGATAGATGGAATGTCGGATGAATTTGGCAGGCCTTTGTCCGTCTCTCGAATTTTCTTCTTTATTATTCTCTGACTAATCCCAAGTGTTTCTAGCATCATGATGGGTACATTCGTACACAAATCCTCGTTTTTGGGATCCCAAAACGTAAGTGGAGGGATACCTATGAAATCGCAAAAGTTGTCAGTCCGTCTGTCCGTCCGTCTGTGAGCACGATAACTCTACAAGAGAATGAGACATTTTGATGAAACTTGGTGTGAGGATTCTTTGGGTCAAGGGTAAGATCAAGTTCGTAGATGGGCTCTGTAGCCCTACATTTAGAGGTGGGGCAGGAGGTTCAGATGAAGGGGTAAGCAAAATATTTTTGAAAAAGCTAATGTGATAGTCGATTATGGGGTAAGAAGCTAAACACGATGATGAAACCTTTTTCTCGCCGGACGGAATCCGGACAAAACCGGAAAATTTGTTGAAAGTAAAAGTTTTATTTGTAGTTGATTTATATACGATTTAGAGGTAAGAAGAAATACTGAATCCGTATTTGACAATCATTTTTTACCCGGAAATATGGTTTACCCGGAATCCGGCTGGAAAAGGAAATTTTTTATAATTTAAACTTTTATTTGAAGTTGATTAAGCCTCACCTCCTTATGCTGGTCACACAATTTCAAGGCCCCCTCCCCTCCCCCACGATAAGATTTGAACTTATAATTGGTACGGTTAGAGAATCCAAATTCCCGTCAAGTTTTACTCGAACCGCATCAACCGTTTGGAACTTGAGATTTCCTTTAAAGGACCTATATTTTTAAAATGGGGTATTTTTTGAAAAGAATAGGGTTTATCTGTTACAGTACTGCTGCATCGCATCTGTCTTAGCAAGTCCCATTTGTGCAAATGACCTGTCTGTGAAAGCTCACTGGTATCAAAGCTAAATCTCTGTTATCAACGTCTGTCACAGTCGACCTCGTTTTCAATTCGCTGTGGATGAGGTCGTCCCGTCGTAAGATCTCTCCTCTCACCCTTCAGAAAATCGTCCATGCACTTAGCATGGTTTCTTAGACGACAAGTCAAGCCGTTAATGGAGTCGCAAATTCAGACTTCCCAATGCAGAAAATTACAGGACGTGTGAATCATCTAGGAGTGACTGCTTTCTTCTCCTGAGTAGTCTAATCGTGACACATAGATATAGAGGAACGCAACGAACATAGAGCGTTTTTTGACTATCCACAAAGAGGCGGCGTGGTTCGAAAAGAGTTGTGCCGCGCTAGTTGGTCTATGATAATATACAATAAAAAGTATACAAAAAAAACTAAAGCAAATGGTTGACCTTGTTACATCCGACAAATTGACTACGACCTTACATGACATTTTGTTATAACTCATCAACATCTAAGATTTCCAACACCTAGATTATTTTAGATAATATTAGTAGATTAGAGGGAAAGTTATTTTTGTTGAGTTGTTTTGGTTTGTTTGTGGTTGGAGGTTGATTCCACTGCTGACAACGTTATGTAATCGGTATTGCGGATTTAGTGGTCACCCCCAGGACAATGGCCGCCCAGGTTCTCGGTTGACTGGTTTATTTGAAGATGTATCGTTTAGTTCTTATGTTTTTTGTTACAAGTTGTTTAATGTGATTTTGTGTAAAATAAAGAATAACGTAACCGAATCATCGCAAAACACAGGGATCGACTAAAAAGAGGCACGGCACGGCACATAGTGTAGGAGGCAAGAGTACTCAAAATAGGCACAAAAGCTAAAAGAGCCCTTTCAGGCTTCAGAGTGAGTGGCAGGAATAATGTTCTAACGTAACTTCTTTTAGGCTTTAGAGTTAAGAACTCTCACTTACTTGTCTACTTCTACTACTTGTTAATCTCTTTTTATTACTCGGGCCTTCTGAGCCATGCCGTGCCTCTTTTTAGTCGATACGCAAAACGTATAGTCTTCATCATTCTCACCATTCTTTCCTCATCTTACACCTTAGTTATACCTTAGTTCAACTCATCCAGCCCACCGCATGTATGAACGAGATTGACCAGATCTTCAGTCATGTCGCCTATATGAGCTAACGATACTGTATTCACGACCATCAAGGTTCGTGGGGCCTATTTGACAACTCTCGAGGGGACTTTGGCTTTTCCGCTCAAATTTCAAATTTAGCAGCAGATTCAAGACCAAATAAGTATTTGTGTAGCAAGAACTTTTTATTGAACAGAGTTCTGTTCTGTTCTGTTAGAGTTCTGTGAAATTATTTGTACAGTGATGGGTAAAGCGAAGGATTATATAATGGCTGGGTGAGAGCTTCTGCGCTTTCCCAGGGAATTGGTAAATTGTAAATAGACACAGAATTCAAAATTGTAAAATATTCAAATTGGATTGTCAAATAATAAATTATTTGAATTTGTTTGTCGTTTTCAATCAGCATCGTTCTTCTGGTTTATAGTTACAAATCGTTGTATGTTTTGTTGGTTCCGCATCACTTTTCTGTTGGTAATGTGTTGGATTTTATGATTTAGTTGTTTGTTTTTCGCTGAGGACGGTTTGCCGGAAGTGCAACCGAAATATCCGAATTTAGATTTATCCCTCGCACATCATCCTAGAGGGATAATTAGCTGATCAATAAGAAAATCCGAAAATCACGGTTTTCTATTTCTTTCATAATGAATGGTCAGCTTGGCTTCAAACCTTATATTTGAACAGATATACACAAGACTGATAATCTTTCTTTCTACTTAATGGTAATTTTGTGAACCTGATGTTTTATTTGCTGAAATTTTGTTTTCAGTTTACGCATTTAAAAATACACGAAAAGAACACAAATGGCGTTTCTCTGGGTTGATGCAGATGACTTCAGACCGCTCGGCGCGTTTGAGACGAAGCTGCTGCGTCGAATCGCCGGCATAACTTACGTAGAGCGAGTCTCAAATTCTAACCTCCTCGAAAGACTGCAGTTGTACTGCAAGTTGCACCTGCAGCAGAGCAAAATAACACTAGGAGTAGGGTCAAGACCTATGCTTTCGTTGGTTCGCTAACGGGCCATACTCATAGTGCCGCCCACTACGCTCGCAACATTTAAAGCGAGACAAACTTGCGGGCTTAGAAATTTACAGTAACGCTAAGATGCGGTCTGCACGCATCGAGGAAACTGGGAGGCTGTATCTTTTTTTTTGCTTTGTTCAGAATACAAAGTTATTGGAGACAGTGCTGGTGCACGACCGATTAAGTTTCAGTAGGGACGTTCACTATCGCTAGTGGTGCTAGTGTCACTGTTATTTGAGGGTGTGGCATTTTTTTCAAGTAGACCACCATCATGGAAAAGAGTCCACCTCCAAGAGCCAAGATGGCTCGACCACGTTCAACTATCCAATGACCAACCGCCAAAACTTGCCTTCAAGGTCGCATACACGGTTTTCGTCCATGTGGTCACCCTCTAATGCGTTGAAAAGATACTTTTCACACTACCACTTTCCTAGTCTTCTCAGAATCTCCCAAAACAGAGAGCAGTACAGGCTGCCTCGAAACCGCTATCAAGGCCGTCTGGCACTCATGTCAAATCAATCGAAGCCTTTCGGCCATGAACAAAAAGCAAGAGCTAGGGGCTCGTGTGAAAACTTAGATTTTCTCGAGAGACGAGTTTATTATGAGCTCTTTTATTCATTGCATGGTATATATAGCACTTGAATGATACGTCACGAGACACGTCATGACATTACTCCCCCTTTTTACATCAATCCCCATTAAGACAAAAAAAATATATCAAAGTACTAGGTAAACATCAAGGCCAACCCACCGCTGCCATCAGTTGTGGAAACTTGAATGTTCTCCAGTCGAGAGACAGTTTATTATGAGCTCTTTCATTCATAACGTGGTATATATAGCAATTGACTTATACCTCACGAGACACGTCATGACAACTGGTATGGCGCTTGATACAAGTAGGTTGTACAGAAAAGTAGATGAGATGGTCACAAGAAATCCCGCTGTCCGAAAATGCGGTTCGGACCTAAAAATACGATCTCTAGTTTCACTCAAGTCTGACCATTTCTGGCATCGCCTCGGATCATCTAGGGCAAATGACTTTTCTTTCTTCCAAGTTTCAACCAAATAGATCCACTCGTTTGGTCCCTAGACTTACCACACGATTTCCGGTATCCCCCTCCAACTCCCCCTACCGCGGCAAAATCTGGTTTGGGCTACTATATAATAATTTTATTTAAATTTTATTTAGACCCTCCATACAAATACAATGTAAATAGATCATCCAAAACGTTTTCTCTTACCATCTATCATGTTTCACTCAAATCCGAGGTCGTAAATTGGGGTCTCCTGGTTTAGAAATATATGAAATGATTAAGGAAGTAGGTTGCATTACGATCATGTTTAAAACAGGTCCATTAAAAATATAAAGAAAAAGAAATGATAAGTTTAAGACGAGAAATGTGAGTCCCCGTTTGTAATAGGTGATTAAAAGTTGTGCACTCCCGCACAGGACACGGTTGTGTCCTTCTGGGGAGCGTTTTTTGTTTAAGGAATGTTTAAATTAAAATTAATTGAATTGAATTTCATATAGGGACATATAATGTCACCTGTCCATACCTTCATGTAATGTACGTTTATGGAATGGCTTTATATTACAATAATATAAAGCTAATAATTTAGCCAATAAAACAAACAAAGAAGGGTCGTTCGAAGTATTGATGTTTCATTTCTCTCAGTTTAATTCATCTTTCTTTCTTTAGGGCGCTGACAGCCTCCGGATTTTTTGCCATATATAGACTGTATTCCGTCGGTCCGGTAATCACGGGTTAAGGTATTTACACACATAGTCTGACTTTCGCAGTCAGAGCTGGATAAGACAAGGGCCGCAGCTAAGCTCTGCCGTGTGTATTTTCTTTTAAAAATGTTTAAAAAAAAATTCAGTGAAGCGTAATGGATGTACCGGCTCTTGTGTGATACCGTCTCCAATCTCCGTCTCCAATCTCCGAAATTGTCTCTGTAGAGGCGCCAAAGACGTAATAACAAGAGTTAAAAAAGAAAGCGGTCAACTTTCGAAGCACTATCGTGAGCATGCCAGACATGTTATATTTATAAAAGGTGACGGAAAGATACTACAGAAAATACTTAAACATTCGTGAAAGGTGTACGATGGATGTAGTTTTTTTTGGTAGGTAGGTTTTTATTTTTAACCAAAACATTGAAAATAAAACAAAACAACATTACTAATATACTGTTACAGCAAAAATTTCTTTTTGCTGCAACAGTATAGATAGATAGATAGATAGATTTATTTGCGCTAAAAAGCCACAAGGGCCATGGCAAATACAAAATAATAACAACAAAACAACAACAATAACAAACCTACAAAAAACCTTCCCGATATGACAGAGCGATCCGAAGGAATCTTCCAAAACTCTTTAAATCCCCAAAATGTTTACTTTTTAATTTTCTAACAAGTTCCTCCCTCGAGAAAAAACCCACCCTAAAAATTTCCTCCCTTAGATACCTTAAACCCTCACAATCACAAATAAAATGCTCTACATCTTCATCAATCATCCCGCACAAAGGGCAGAAATAAGGACCAGACGAAACTCTAATTTTCCCAATATATTTTCTTCTTTGGCCAAAAGGTAAACAATCTCCTCTCAGACTAATTAAACATATCAATTCTTCTGGAGATAACCCCGACTTAAAATAAATTTCTTCGCCCCGTGCCTCCTTAACCCTATTGTAGAGACTCAGAGACCCAGGAATCCAAACCTTACAACCCCACGCCTGCAACTCCTGGTCCTTTAATACTCTTTGGACTTCTTTCGCGACCTCACCTACCTCTAGCTGAACCCCCTTCCCCTCGTTCCACCTACCTGACAGTCCACACTCATTCAAAATAGTCTTAATTTGGCCAGGCCAAGTACCCTCACGTTCATCCTTTAGTGCCTCCAGGTATGCCGCTTTGGTCAACCGTACCCGAGGAAGCGTAAGGATTTTTTGTTATGTTATTTTATTCAGCACAAGTCCTAAGGACTTGTTCTGAAATGTACTAATACTACTTGTATCCAGGGGCGTCGCAAAAGGAGGTGCAGCACCCCCTTTACGGGGATTCGGTAGTTATACAGAAACCTAAATAGGCTATCTGTACAAATCTCTTCGGTATAATGATCGGGATTCGGTATAATTGCCAGTATTCGGTAGTTATCATGAATTTGGTGAGAGAATTTACTGAAATCATTTGGTAATTTTTTGATGCCGGAACTATTCGGTATATTTATGGAGATACCGCAGTTACACAGACTCCCGAATAAGCTATCGGTTCAGAATTATTCGGTGTCGTGATTGGGATTCGGTACTTTATTAAGTATATTTCCAGGATTCGGAAGTTAACCACGAATCCTGACTTTGTTCCAGTTTCGACGAAAGTATACCGAATATGAATTTTGTTCGGTAGTCTTTCGATACCAAAACAATTCGGTATAATAACCGGGATACGGTGGTTATACAGAATCCCGAACACGCTATCGGTCTAAACGTATTAGGTATAATAACTGGGATTCGGTAACTTATTCGTTGTAATTGCCAGAATTCGGAAGTTACCACGAACCTCGAAACTCAGAAGAGGTCGAGAGAGGCACTGGTCGCAGACAAAAGGGATGATCTGTGATATCATCGATAGTCCTTACTTTTATTTTGGATCCCAAAAAGAGTATCTAATCATAAATATTTCGAAAATTCCGCCTGCCGCACTTTTCGTAATGTTGTGGAATTTTGTGGAAGGGCGCGTTATTTGACGGGGGTCTTAAGACAGTTTTAGGATTGAGATTTCGAAACATTAAAAGCTAGAATTTGAATGGAAATTAAATTTGGCAGGAAAAATGAAAAAAAAATTTTAGCCTGTGGCGCTCACTTTATGTTATCATAGGTAGTATATTGACTAGACTATAGTTGCTGCTGCTGCTGGAACGTCGCTCCATCCGTTTTCTAGAACTTCTTAAGAGTCTCGGTATTTCATCAACGTTAAATGATAGAACTTGTAACAGAAGCACTTAAATTTTAGCCTACAAAAACAAACAAAAATGGATTTCAAAATTTCCGCCTGCGGCGCTCCATTTAATTTTCTATTGACTATAATAGATAGTAGCTGTTACTGCAATCATGCCCGGCTACGTATTCTCCATGTGGGCTTCGCCAAAACGCCGCCTAATAGTTGGCTTATCGTCCTTCATGCTGCCTTTTATTGTTACTCTTCCTACGTAATCGTTTCTGTTCCATAATTTAAAGCTCGAATTCTTAGTTCTAGGATTCGGTAAAAATTTTGAAAGATTCGGTAGAATTTTGCTCATTACAGTTTCAGCCCCACCCGAACAACTGTGAAAAAAGAAAGACAAAAAAAGAACAACTGTGAAAAAAGAAAGACAAAAAAAGAAGAAAAAGACCACAACCCTTCATCACGTACTAATTAAGTAGAAAGTTTTCAGTTTCATGTGATGTCTCATTCAAGGGTAAGCTTGTGGTAACTCTTTATTGTTTTTTTTTTAAAGAGCAATCTGATATAGCTAAGATAGGGGGGAAATTGCCGGTTGACAGGAATGATTATTCCAAACTTCAATCTACTTTCTTTTTCTGAATTTCGAAAAACGAGCCAATATTATTTGCAACTGACAGAAAAATAAATGCCCCCTTCATGACATCATCATGGGCGTTGCATCAGTTCCACCCTCCCTGGCACTGTCAATGCCTTATCCTGACGGAAACACCTGCGAGACGCCATTTATTCTTAACTGCTGATGATTGCTAGGTTGAAATGACATGAAGACCTTAAAACAAAATATTAAACAAACAGATTCTGTTTTATTGTTAGTTTTAACTCATACAAGGGTTAAATTTTTTGTCTGATTACTTTGGTTAAGTGTATTTTGAGCCGTTCGCTAGCCCAGTGATTCCCAACCTTTTCCGTATCGCGTACCCCTAAACAACGTTGAAAAAGGTTGCCTACCCCCATTTTCAGAACGTGAAAAAGGCGATCTCTACTTCAAAAACGAAAAAGCATACACGTATATATATACAAAATCAATGAGACCTTTGAGGTGCGTTGTAGCAGAAATTTTGACAAATCTCGGTCGATGTCATTAAGGGCAAAATTTTTCACATTTTTACCTTGACATCACGTTTCCACTAAATGGATTTTCAATCCAGTCATAAGTTCTACCCTGTCACTGCAAACTGATAAATACCAGGCATTTGTTTCATGCTGTCCTCGGTACTGGAGGTATCTGAGCTTCATGTGATACATCCCGCAAATCCGTGCTTTCATCAAGCTTCTTTTCATCGCAGACATTTTCGTTAATTTTGTTCTTGACCTGAGGGACAATATTACTTGCAATACCTTCGCTTCTTTTCGAACAGTATAATAGATTTTACAGCAGTAGGCTAGCTGTTCTGCACCTTCCCCGGGGGCAAGGTGCAGGAAGGTAATTGGTAAGTTTTTTTGTTTTGTTTTTTGAGAGGCAAGGTTGTGTCTGAGAGCAGGAGCAGTGACCATTCTGCGTATTATGTTTAAAATGTAATGATTGTGGTTCTCGGCGTCCAGAAATGGACTGAGTGTTTTGTTTATGTATGATTTATTTTGTATTGTTAATAAACCCATTGAACTTGAACTTGAACTTGAATCAATAATATTTCACAGATTTCACTAGGGCTTGGATTCAGAGGCGTCACGCATGAGCTGGGGACACCCCTCCCCCTAAATGGTAGGCCAGTCGGTAAAAATATACTGGTAGGCGCGAAGTGCCGCAATTTTCTAAAAACAGTTATTTTTTCTCAAAAAACAGTAGGTAAAAATTACCAGCCACTCGGTAAAAACATTTTGACCCCAAACAACTTTTTGCTAGTTTTTGAAAATACAGATTAAAAAGATTTTGTTACCTTCGCGCACCCCTTGCAAGGGTCTCGCGTACCCATTTGGGTACGCGTACCACCGGTTGGGAACCACTGAAACCGACACTGTTAATTTTCGCCTCTTTTTTGGTTACCTTGCGCAGCTCCCAGAACACTTTTAATCTTATCTGGCTTAGCTGCTAATTGGTGGTCCTAGTATATTTTTGTGGGTTAGTGTCTGGAACCCTTCAGACATTTTGAAAAATTAACAATTATTCGAACTGAAAACACGTTATTGAGGACTTTCTGATCATTCCATTATGGAACTGATAAACAGAATTGTAACGATCGAAACTAATAAGAGCCTCGTGAACGCAACTTGTGTTTTATTTCGCAGCTCGCACCTTTTACTGGGCTGAGCGCAAACAAGGTAAGAAAAACTGGTACATTTGTTCTTGACGCTTAGTCCCTATTTAAGTCCTTATGGGATATGTCTGGAATCTAAAGGTAATCACTTGGACAGTCATTGGCTGCAGCTTAGAATCGGAGATTACCACTGTCAAGAGGGACATTGTGCTAGTGGATTTCCATCCTTCTGCTATGTTCAGTAGTTTCTCATATGTTACATTTTTTTACTACGACCGGAGAGGAATCTCCACCGACTGGATATTCGGTCTTCTGTTTGAATCTCACATTTCTACTGGTTAGTAGGGTCTTTTTACTTCTGGATTTCTATCCATTTGCTGTGTTTGGTAGTTTTTCGGCTCGTCATTTCTTATAATAATCAATAAGGTTCAGTTCTCACCACTGAGTGGATTTTGGGTCTTCTTTTTGTGATCCCAAAACGTAAGTGGAGGGATACCTATGACATTACAAATTTTATTTTTAGTTTATTTAATTTATTAAAATTAATTTAATTTATTTAAAAATAAATCGAAAAAGTATTTGTTAGGCCAAGGTTCATAGTTTTTCTTCTTGTTTTTCTTATTTTTTCTTCTTGTTTTTTTTCTTCTTTTTCTTTTTTCTCATTATTATTATTAAATGAGTTGATGAGAGATTGGTTATTATTTCTTGTTTTAGTGCTCTTTTCTGGTATGTTTTGTTTCTAGTTAATTATTAGTTAGGAAATGAGTTTTATGTACCCGCCCAACTGCAAGTGCTTTTTTGTACCTTTCTTGGGGCGGGTACTGGCAACATAGTTAAATGTATTTGGTCGTAAAATAAACTGAACTTATAAAAAAAAAAGAACTAAATGAACATTACAAAAGTTGTCCGTCTGTCCGTCCGTCTGTCAGCACGATTACTCTGGAAGGAAATGAGATATTTTGATGAAACTTGGTGTGAAGATTCTTTCGGTCAAAGGTAAGATGAAGTTAGTCGATGAGCTCTGTAGATATACTTTTAGGGGTGGGGGAGGGGGTTCAAATTAAGGGTCAAGCAAAACATTTTAAACAGCTAATTTCACAGTCAATTGTGACGTAAGAAGACATGCTGAATACGATGGTGAAAACCATTTTCTTGCCGGATAAGTAGTTCGTCCGGAATCCGGCAAAACGCGGAAAGTTGGTTAGAATTAAAAAAGATTATTTGAAATTGATTAGATGTTCTATTATCGGGTAAGAAAACATGCTGAACACGATGATGAAAACCATTTTTCTCGTCGGACAACTAGTTCGCCCGGAATCCGGTCAAACCGGAAAATTTGTTAAAAGCAAAAGTTTTATTTGAAGTTGATTAGATGACAGAGTCTGTATCTGACAATCATTTTTTACCCGGAGATATAATTCGTCTGGAATCCGGTTGAAACCGGAAATTTTATAAGTTAAAGTTTTATTTGAAGTTATTAGATGTTCTTTATGGGGATAAGAAGATACGCTGAATTTGTTTCTGAATTTTCTTTTTTTGCTGGACAAGTAGTTCGCTCGGAATTTGGCTGAAACCGGAGATTTGGCAGAAGTAAAGCAGGAAGTTTCGGTTAGTATCGTCAAAATAGATACGGCTTATACAGGGATATCTGAGCTTGGTTTTCTCAGATGGTTAGCGTGGCGAAGACAAGACTTAATTGTCTGGATCAAATATTAGATTTTTGGGATCCATCGAAACCTTAGGTTTTCTTTAATCTGACAATTTTACTTGTTATAAGGATGTTATATTGACTCGTTTTCCTTGTGGGTTTTCATTCATGTTCGGTAGTTTTTCAGCTGGTCATTCTTTAGACTAAAGCCAGAAGGTTCAGTTTCTTCCCCATTGAGTGAATATTGGGACTTGCTCTTCGAATCTGACAATTCTACTTCTTATAAAGGTCGTTTTGACTCGTTTTTCTCGTGGTTTCTGTGTTCGGTAGTTTTTCAGTCAGTCATTCCTTAGACTAAAGCCAGCAGGTTCAGTTTGTTCCCCATTTGACTGAGTATTCGTACTTTTATTTGACTCTTGAAATGCTACTTGTTGTAACAATTCAGACCAAATTTAGTACGGACAAGTCGTTCAGGATCGAACTGCCCAGTGTTTACTTTGATAAGGTACTGAAATCGAAGTTTTGGCAGGCGGGCAGTAATATCTACCCCCCCCCCCTCGACAGGCCCTGGTGGCTCACAATCTGAGAGCAACACTAATAAGGAACAATGGTATTGCAAATTGCGTCATATAATTGTTGCTCTATTCATGCTAGACGACAGTAGGTTCTGTCTTTATGTAATCAGTATCAACACGTGTTCTTGCAAGAAATTATGCTGATGCCTTGTGATTTCACCTTTGTTGATAAACTTTGCCTGGTTTTGTTTCAGCTTCAAAATCTCCTGTTAGCCCTGAAGCCAGGCTCTTGCGAGGTCGTCCTAATGGTGACCTATCTATTCTGTGGCACGAGTCTCTTACATCAGCCATTAAAGTGCTCGAAATAGATAATGAACGTGTGCCGGCCGTGTGATTATCCAGTAGCAAAGGTTATGTCATTTATATGTGTGTGTTCACTAGAAAATTTGCCGATATTATTACCGTGTCTAGCTGATATTGCGGCCTTTACTAATCTGCAGAAGGGTGTTGATGGGGTATTTATTACTGGGGATCTTAATGCTAATTTCCTGAAGAACACTCTGTTCCACCTTGAACTGGATTCTTTCTGCCGTGAGAATGCTTTTCACATCCTTGATCGTCTGAATTGCCCCGTAATTCGTTCACGTTTTTAAGCTATTCTTCCGCTTATGCTATGTCGTTGCTTGACCACGCCATTGGATCTGAATCTATTTCCAATTTATTGTCAAGTGTTACTGTTAGACATGTAAGTGATTGGGTCGGGCCATTTCCTTTTATATGTGGTATTGAAATAGAACCTACCCATCTGGTCACCGATAGTACATATGGCGCTTCGTTGCTTTCTGATGAGATTTTATGGAAAGCCCCACTATAGCTCAGTTGTTGAATTATAGGAATTCTGTCAGGAATAAACTGGAAAATATTGATCTAGGTGGTCCTGAATTTGTGTGTAGAGATCCGCTGTGCCGCCAGAAATCGCATAAGAGTAGCATTAGTTGGTATATGAACCAGATGTGCTATTTTATTGCTAGCGTCTGCTGAATCTGCTGAACCTAACGACGTAGTTTTATGTTCCGGGTTACAGTGATTACGTGAAGCCATCATAATATGAAGCTGCACAATACTGGTTTAAGGTCTGGGTTCATGAAGGCCGAGAAAAACGGGGGTTTCTTGATCGGCCTAGAACAGTGGTTCCCAAATGGGGGTACGCGTACCCGAAGGGGTACGCGAGACCCTCGTAAGGGGTACGCGAAGGTCCGAATCTCTGAATTAGAAAATGTCTGCTTTTGTCAAGAACTAACAGTTTTGGCTTACGAAGTTTCAAAGAAACAGCGTAAGTTTCTTTCTGATCATTGAGCAATTATGAAATTGACAACCTTGCAGCCTCAAGTGCCCCCTTTATTTGTATATATTTTGTATATATCATCCCTTACCACTTATGACAATAAATGACTTCTTTTTGGCGTTCTGATCTTGATAATCTTGTTAGAATAGTAGGATAATTATTCTTCAGGGTACGCAACCTTTTTGAACCTTAATCAGGGGTACGCGTGACGGCGTGACGGTACGCGTGACTATTGAACACGCGTTTTAAAGGTATGTTTCATTCGGTCCTTTCTCAAGATAAAGAAATACGTTCGAATCAAATGGCATCTACTTTTAGAACGGTTGAAGGGCTTTACCGAAGACGGTTGAAGGTCTTAGTAGTAAGTCGGAAATTTCCAGTTTTTGGAGAAGTCACTTTGAAGGAGTTTTTAATTCATTGCCCCGTAGCCCTCTTAGGGTGTTCATGAATATTGCAGACCAATCCGAAACGGTGTTTGAAGATTTTTCGCCCATGGAAGTAATTCTTGCTATTCGTGGATTAAAGTTGAATTCTGCGCGGGGTAAAATCAAGTGTCGTCAAACCATATTAAACTGTGCGATGACCTTGTTTCGCCATTATTTGCAGGAATTTTTTCATCAATGATTTCACATGATTTCCTCCCAGATTCCCTTATGGATGTTATTCTTGTTCCGATACAAAAAAGCCGTCTGAGCTATTCCTCCAAGGCTGACAATTTCCGACCCATCGCTCTTGCGTCAACGTTGTCGAAAATACTTGAGAGACTTCTTCTAGTACGTCTAAGAAGTTTGCTTCAAACGTCTGAGTACCAATATGCTTGCAAAAAGAAACTGTCCGTTAAGTTTCCTATTTTTTTTTCAATCATCGTTTTTATTCCTGAATATCTGTTTCACAACATGATAACAATGGACTGTCAACTTCAACAAAATATAATTAATTTATACAATTCATTTTAAAACTTATACGACTTCATAAATTTATAACAGAATTAAACATTATGTCAAACATAACAATATAAAAAAAAGTGTAATACTAGATTAATTGTCAAAATATTAGACGTGTCTTCATTTGTTAAACAAGAACCAAAGGTTTCGATGGGATCCCAAAAATCTAATATTTGATCCAGACAATTGCGAGCAAACTACCATACTTGTCCAGAAAAAAAAGAAAGTTCAGAAACGAATTCAGAGTATCTCCTTACCCGTATAAAGAACATCTAATCAACTTCAAGTAAAACTTTAACTTATAAAAAAATTCGGTTTCAGCCGGATTCCGAACGAACTATATATCCTGGTAAAAGAAAAGCTTGTTATATACAGATTCAGCGTGTCTTCTTACCCCTAAATCTGTCATCTAATCAACTTCATTGCTTTTAACAAATTTTCCGGTGTTCCGGGCGAACGAGTTGTCTGGGTAGAAAATACTTTTCAAATAAGTGTTCAGCATGTCTCCTTACCCCTCAATCGAACATCTAATCGACTTCAAATAAAACTTTTACTTTTAACAGATTTTCCGGTTTTGGCCAGATTCCTGGCTAACTACTTGTCCGGCGAAAAAATGGTTTTCACCATCATGTTCAGCATGTCTTCCTACCCCTAAATCGGACACCTATTCAACTTCAAATAAAACTTTTACTTTTAACAGACTTTCCGATTTTGGCCAGATTCCGGGCTAACTACTTGTCTGGCAAAAAAATGGTTTTCACTATCGTGTGCAGCATGTCTTCTTACCTCTAAATCGAACATCTAATCAACTTAAAATAAAACTTTTACTTTTAACAAACTTTCCGGTTTTGGCCGGATTCCGGGTCAACTACTTGTCTGATGACACAATGGTTTTCACCACCGTGTTGAGCATGTCTTCTTACCCCATAATCGACTATCACATTATATCTTTTAAAATATTTCGTTTGCCTTTAATTTAAACCCCCTCCCCCACCCCTAACTGTAGGGCTACAGAGCCCGTCTACGAACTTGACCCAAACAACACTCACACCAAATTTCATCAAAATATCTCGTTCCCTTCGAGAGTTATAGTGCGCACAGACGGACAGAAGGACGGACGGACAGACGGACAACTTTTATGATGTCATAGGTATCCCTCCACTTACGTTTTGGGATCCCAAAAACTTCACAAAATATGGCACAAATAACTTAAGGGATCTATCAGAAGAGTGACTAGGTGGGTTTTGTATCGTTAACTTCTTTGCCGTTCTGGTGCGTAGTCAGGCAGAATACCCCTGTGCGTTTCTTCTGACAAGCACTTCCTTCCGAATTTCATGACTAAGTCATGGCGCCGTTCTGATAGGAGTTGTAATCCGAGTTGTTCTCTTCTTGTTTCGTAATCAACATATTCGTATCCAAGTATAATTATGCAGGCCCGTTTCTGAACGTTTTCTAGTCTGTCATTTTGTTCTTGATTCAGATCGCAGTGCCAGCAGTATTATCATATCATATCATATCATAAGTCTTATAGCAAATAATGAGAACGTTTGTTTTAAAGCCAATCCGTTTGAGTTGACTGAAGGACCGCAGAAGCAGAGATGCCTATGTACAAAGTGCATTTATCTGGGGATCCACATGTTAGATTGAGCAAATCTTGTCTGGGTTGCCATATTGGTTCTCGATGCATGAACAGTTGGTGTTTTTCTGACGATTTGGTTATGCGACCACTGTTGGGACACTTTGTCCAAGTACCTTGACTGTTTTCACAGTTTTGAGGTTGGTGTCAACAATTTCTGGAACCTCACGTTTTAGAAAGTTGATCCTAAGGATGGAGCTTTTTTCGATGCTTAATGTCAGCTTAGTATTAGCTGCTTGAGCATTGATCTCTGTCAGCAAGGTCTTCACGGGGTTGTTGAAACATGGATCGGAAAGAGATCGAAAGATGGCAGCATTCAAATCGTCTGAAGATTTGTAGCGATTTGGATACTCAATTATGAGCTTGTTTATCACTATAATGAAGTCGAGAGGTCCTAGTTTGCTTCCCTGTGCAGCTCCACAGGTGATGTTCAATGAGGTTGAGACGTCGTCTTGGCTTAGCTGGACACACTGGCTTCTTTCGTGAAGGAAATCTGCCAACTGAAATCTGCCATTAATTTTTATGTTTTTTTGATGAAATTAAAAAAAATGCCATGTCAAAAAAAATATTCTCAGCACAAATCTTCTGGCCCTCATCATAGAACCTTCTTCGACAACTACACTGTGGTCCACAAAATCGAAAGCTTTGACGAAGTCCGTGATTAGGGTGTCAACAAATGAGCCCTCAGTTTCCAGGTGCTTTAGAACGTCACGGATATATTGAACCAGGTAATGCGAAGTATTGCAGCCTGAACGAAATTCGTACTGTTGTTCATCGAGTTTGTCCTTAACGTCTTCGTGCAGCCATTTAAAGATAAACTGTTTGAAAACTTTTGAAAAAAACGTTAGAAATCGGTCGATGGTCCTTCACTGATTTTGGGGTCCCTTTTTTTGGTATTGGGGTGATGCATGCCAGCTTAAAGTGCTTGGATAAGATTCCTTTGACAAGAGATTGGTTAAAGACAGCTGCTAATGGCTCGACAAGCTCATTTGCGCACTCTTTCACGTAACGGATGGGAACTTCACCAGGATAAGTAGCTTTTCTTGGGTTTAACTTTGACAATATCTCGAAAACCTCTCCTGGGTGAATTGTGGGGATTTCTGTGATGGGTCGGAGCTCTGGCATAGTCGCGAGTCCCGGATGTTCGCAGCAAATCGCTACAAAGTGCTCGTTTATGGAGCTATATGACAGTAGCTCTCCGTTATCGTTCCTAATTTCCAATTTAGGGTTTGTTTTTCCTATTAACTGCTGAACCGTTGTATGAAACTTGCGAGGATCAGCTGCCAGGACTTTCTTATCGCACTTCCTGCCGAGCTCTTTCCTCGCTTTTTTCAGCTTTTTAACTATTTTGTTCCGCGGTATTTTTCCGTTATCCTTGTCACCTTCTTGAAAAGGCTGATCTCTTCGCTGCTTGTATTGGGAGGTATTATTCAATATTACTGGCTGTTTTTGACTTGACTGTATGTTTGCTTTCTCGATGTTAAGAAAGCTTTTGATAGAGTTAATCAGACTAAACTCCTTAAAATACTTGCCAATAGGGGTGTGTATATTATTATATATATATATACCTTATATATATACGGTTGTTTGCTTTTTGGTTCGGTCCTATCTACCCGTTTTTCTGTGATGAATGGTCTCCGGCAAGGAGGGGTGTTGTCTGCACTCCTGTATATAGTATACTGTGATGAGCTCAATGTTAGATTGAGCAAATCTGGTCAGGGTTGCCATATTGGTTCTCGATGCATGAACAATTTGAGTTTTGCTGACGATTTGGTTATGCGACCACTGTTGGGACACTTAGTACGTTCTTGTTATATGTGATTCGTTTGCGAAAGAGTACGATATCATTTTCGACGCATCTAAAACTAAATGTATGTGTTTCCGCCCGCGCTCCCGTTCTGCACCTCTGTTACCGAGTGTACGCCTTGCAGGTACAGAACTAGCGTTTGCACAATCTTTCCGTTATCTGGGTTTTATTTTCTCGGGGCACCTTCTAGATGATGGGCTCTACGTTCTGTTTACATACGTGGAAATATGCTTATACGTAAATTTAGTCATTGCTCACCAGATTTTTTGTTTCGGACTTTTTGTTTTTCTATTTTTGGGCTTTCCGTCACGTGTAAATAACCAAGCAAGGTATAAATGATCTCTGCGTGGTATACAATGATTGCTTCTGTTCCTTCACGGGCTGCCACGGTTCGCCAGCGCCTCCGAAGTGTCGATGATTGCAAAGGGAAAAATTTCGCACAGATTCAACATTTTTGCAATAGTTGCGAATTTTGATCGAAGTTTGAAGTTACCTTCAACCTCAAAGGTCTCTGCTTAAATACCGTTTTTTGTCGCCGGTCACAGTTCCTTCGTCCTTCAAACTCTAACCGTCGAACTTCGTGCACTAGCAAGTTCGAAGTTTGCTTGAACCGTCGAAGAAACGTCTACCTGGCAAGGATCGCCGGAGTCGTAAAAACACTAATTAAGCAAACGGTGAACTTCGACGGCGTTCAAAAACGGAAATTAGGCAACCGGCTAAGAAACGGCGAACAAACTTCGATCAAAAACGCAACTAATGTATCATTATGTGAGTGACTCATTTCATTGGAAAATGCAAACATTCGCGTTCTTTCTTGTGCGGTACTCCGTTTGTCTCTGCCTATCTGGCTGCAGCTATACGAACCTGAAGCTGGTTAACCTTTTTTCTGTTCATTGGTATGTTTAGCTGCATTCGTTGCACTCCGAGCTGTCTCTGGTGTTTAGTCACCAGTGTCTGGTTCTTCTCTTAAAACGCGTTCTTTTGGTTCACCAAGTGAGTTGATGAAAACTGGCTAACTCCTCGCTGAACCCAGGCTACCGAGCAGGTTCTGGCTAGTCCGCACCGGTGAGATAAAACCGGACAGTGGTTAGTTCAAAAACTGGTTATAAGACTGGTGAGAAGTCACCAGTGGATGCAAAAACGGCTGATAAAAAAAACCCGGAGACCACCGGTGAGGACTCCCGTGACAAAGAACGCAGCTTTTGTTTAAGTCTGTATTGCAGAGTGTGGTCTCTGGCTGGAATAGAGTTATTACGTTACGTTAATACGTTAGCGTCGTTAGTTTTGCTTGTTGGGTTCCATCTATTCGCTGTGTACGGTAGTTTTTTAGATGGTCATTCTTTAGACTAAAACAGTCTACCACAAACCCCTGATTTTGGGAAAGCCTATGCCAAACGCTGGGTATATCTAAAGTTTGGCATACCTTATGCCTAACGCTGGATACACTATGCCAAAGTATTGATAATTTGAGTGAATCTCAGAAATCAATCAATCAGACTTCGTTTGTTGTGAGGTAGGTCAGGGTTAGGGTATCCAGCGTTTGGCATAGGGTATACAAAAAAATGAGGGATTTAGTGGTTGACTGGACTAAAGCCGTATAAGGTTCGGTTTCTTCTCCGGGGAGTAGAGATCTAGACTTTCTTCGAATTCGACAATTCTACTTCTAATTAGGGTCGCTTTGCTTGGTTTCCATCCGTTCGCTGTGGAGGGTAGTTTCTCAGATCTTCAGTTGTTAGAGTAAAGGCAGAGAAGGTTCGGTCTGTTCCGCCGTCGAGTGGATATTCGAACTTCTCTTCGAATCCAACAGGTCTACTTGTTATCAGGTTCATTTTGCTTGCAGGTTTTCATCCATTTGCTGTGTCCGGTAGTTTTTCAGATGACCATTCTATATATCCGGACTTCCGGGCTTCTAAGCTCTCTTCGTCCGTCCCTAAGCTTGAATTGACAATTCCGTCGACTTCTTCGGCCATTAAAGAAGCTTCCCGGGTTCAGTGGAGGGAGCAGTCCTGCGGCACTAAAAGAGAACTTTAGAGTTTCCGATTCAGCAGTCAGGCTTCAGATAAAGAACATAAAAGGTACAAGGAAAACGCCTAAAAGGTACATGGGGGGGGGCTTGTTTTGGGATAGAAAGTTCAAGTTCATTAAAAGTTGAGGAGATAGTCTTACTGGCAGCTAAGAATACAAGAAATCTAATTGTTGATTCAGTTCAATATAGTTTATTTTCAAAACCGATACAACGTCAAGCCGATTTGCTGGTTCTCGTCCATATTAACACTCATTATATACAAAAGATAATTCTACACTAGTTTGGATTTAACCAAGACTTGTCAAACATAGCACAAAATATTCAAATCTATTAATGATGCGAGTTGAAAAGGTTGACGAAAGATGGAACAAAACTTCTTAGGTTACTAGTCGTTGTGTGTTTAATTGCCTGCAATTTGGGTATTGGCTGGGCTACCACTCTCTCAGGCCTTACTCTTGCCGCTGAAAAATCTGGGTGGAGGATGTCAAGTAGTGCTTGGTGTATTCAAGATTTTAGTTCCAAACACGGCGCTTCAACAGGGTTTCTAAATTATAAGTTTTAAGGAGGTCTATATACGGTACTTTGGGGGACTTGGAAACTATAAGGAGGGCTCTAAACTGTATCCTGTCAAGCGAATCAGACTGTTCACGAGTAATTCCAAAGTGCCACACAGGACAACAGTATTCCAGAAGTGGGCGTATGAAAGAAAGATAAACTCTTTTTGATGAGGTTTAACGCTACGCTTTGTGTGTCACTTTGAGAGAGATGCTTTAAGGACAGAATGGCATCTTGAAAAGGCATTGCGATAGTAGATGTTTGAAATTAGTTGTTAGAATATTCCTGATAGAACCTTTAGTGTGACTTCTTAAACTTGAACAGTAGGAGAGTTATTTTTTTCTGCTTTCTTAGGTTTTAAATAAAACATGTCGATGTGCCATCTTCTTGTTCTACCTTTAGCTGTAGTTCATTCATATTTGTTTTCATTTACTTTGCTGATAATATACATATATATTAGGAGCCAAATTCACCAGAAACTGTCTTTTTGGGCGACTCACCAATACATACAGAATACTAGACATATCGCATAATGACGAAGGATACATCGAGTATAGTACAGGTAACCTTACACAGTTAAGTGAACATGCACAAAAAAAGAAACGTATGCAAAAGAAACAAAAATGATATGAGAAAAGATTCTCACCTCATCTTACCGTAACGAAAATTCGTTTTTCGTCAGGGTAAGGCGAGAAAGACAGAAACAATTGAGCGAAAAAGAGAGAGATAGTAATAATGAAAGTAAATTACAAAGGACGGGAACAAATACGACTACGGCTGCATTACTGGTGAACTAAGGATCACTGGAGGAAACGACGTTGAGCAAAACGATCAGTAAGACAAAAAGAGGTGTATCAGATTGCATGGGGAGGTTAAAAGGCAGCAGCAAAACTGTCTACTTAGTGCGTATGTACCACCTCATCATCGAGTGGCTCGACCGAGGGAGTACCATTATCGATCTTCTCCTTGTGAACTACCGAAAAGCTTTTGACCTTATTCGCCACGCCATTGCTATGACAAATTTGCGCACCATGGGTGCACGCAAACATATCCTCCATCTAGTGATCGATCTTTTACGAGACCCTTATGTTACCAGTGTGTGTACAGTCTTTTCCCAGTACACACTGATTCCGAATGGGCTGAGCTAACGTGCGGAGCTCCACAAGGCACAAAACTTGCGGCACTGTTGTTTTTGGCAGTGATAAATTTTGTCCTTTCTGGGTTCGATGAAAGATTCAAGTATGTTGACGACGACTTGTCAGTTCTTCTCAAGTACATTGTCGAGAAGTCCGAGGCAGTTGCTCAGTTCTGTGACGAAATATTCAGCAATTTTAAAGACCAATGTGCTACTAACAGCCTACAAATCAACGAAGGGAAAACTAAAATCCTTCGCTTTAATCCCCTGAAAAGGGATTTTGTGTGCCCTCCTCCACCGTATCCTAGTGTACCTTCGGCTGTTATTCTCGGCGTCACGTTTAGCGTTGATTGCTCCTTTTGTCTTCACGTTGATACTATAGTAAGAAAAGCCAACTGTGCGATGCGTACCCTTATCTTAATGCGTCGATTCGGTTTTTCAGTGTCGCAACTAAAGCTGGCGTACCTGACATATACCCGACCAATTGTAGAGTACGCTTGCCCTGATTGGGGGCCTCAAGTCAATAACACAGGATACTTAAGTGATTTGAGTCAATGCAGAAAAGAGCCGTTAAAGTAATATTGTGTGAAGCATTTACTGACTATGAATCAGCATTATCAACCTTACAACTACCGTCCCTTGACGACCGTCGGTTTAATTTGATATGCAAATTTGGCCAATTGCTTCTACGAAGTGACACACTTACGGCCATACTACCACCCGGTATATTTATTCGTGAGTAAACCAAACAAGGTATTTCACTCTATATACTAAACTAAAACTACATGACATCAAAAAGAAAGCACTAATCTAATCATAAAGTCTCGAATGAAGAAAAATGATCACGCAACCAATGATCACTAACTACGAAATTTCTTCTCTTCTTGACTATGATAGCTTGTGTAAAGAAACGATTCTAATTCTGATTCTGATTCCGATTCTGATTCTGATACAACGGTGAATGCGGAATTTTTTAGAAGCTGCGGAGGCAATAATGCCACGGCAATGTTTGTTGGGGAGCGTCTCCTACTTTTATCTTAAGTCCTGGGATCTTGCTGTCTTTCACTCCAGAATAAGATTTTGGAGTTTCAGAACCCTCTTCTGGTCGCTCAACCTAGCCCCCACGTACCACCCTATGCGGCTGAAACGAGGGGAGTGGTTTTTGCGGGTTCGAACCAGCTTACTGTTGGAAGTGCTATGGCTTTTTGGTATCCCAAAACGTAAGTGCAGGGATACCTATGACATAATAAAAGTTGTCCGTCTGTCCGTCCGTCTTGAAAATAAAATAGAGAAACGAGATTTTTTTTTCTCGGAAATCTCGTTTTTCTATTTTATTTGAAATGAATGGCCAGCTTGGCTTCAAACCTTATATTCAGACGTCTGTTAGCACAATAACTCTCGAAGGGAATGAGATATTTTGAAGAAACTTGGTGTAAGGATTCTTTGGTCAAGTGGATTGTCAACTTCGTCTGTCCGTCCGTCTTGAAAATAAAATAGAGAAACGAGATTTTTTTTCTCGGAAACCTCGTTTTTCCATTTTATTTGAAATGAATGGCCAGCTTGGCTTCAAACCTTATATTCAGACGTCTGTTAGCACAATAACTCTCGAAGGGAATGAGATATTTTGAAGAAACTTGGTGTAAGGATTCTTTGGTCAAGTGGATTGTCAACTTCGTAGATGGGCTTACCCCTACATTTAGGGGAGGGGGTTCAAATTAAGGGGCAAACAAAATAGTATTTTGAAACAGCTAATATGAGAGGTGATTATGATGTAAGAAGACATGCTAAACACGATGATGACAACTATTTTCTCGCCGGACAAGTAGTTCGTCCGGAATCCGGCAAAAAACGAAAAGTTTGTTAAAATAAAAGTTTTATTTGATGTTAATTAGATGTTCGATTTAGGGATAAGAAGACATGCTGAACACTGTGAAAATCATTTTCTACCCGGACAAGTAGTTCGTCCGGGATCCGGCCAAAACCGGAAAATTTGTTGAAAGTAAACAATTATTTTTAGTTGATTAGATATCCGATTTAGGGGTAAGAACAACCATTTCTTACCCGGACAGAGAGTTCACCCGGAATCCGTCTGGAAACGGAAAATTGGTTATACGTTAAATTTTTATTGAAAGTTTATTAGATGTTCGATATTGGGGAAAGAAGATACGCTGAATTCGTTTTTTAGCTTTCTTTTTCACCGGACAAGTAGTTCCGGAATTCGACGGAAACCGGAAAATTGGCAGAAGTAAGGCAGGAAGTTTCCGTCAAAATAGATATGACTTATAAGGGTAACCTGGCGAAGACATGACCCAATTGTCTGGATCAAATATTGGATATTTGGGATCCCATCGAAACCCTCTTGTTATTATGTTTGACGGCCCAAGTTGGTCACCCCCCCCCCCTCAAAAATCCCCCCCTCTCCCTCCATTACTGATGGAGTGGACAGTGAATTTTTTAGGTATTCGCCGGAAACCGGAAACCTTAGCAAAAAGAGTCATTAATGTAAAAGGAGAACGCTACAATTCGCTATACCTCCACAATTAAAAGTTTGCAAAGTCCAAGTTTACAAGTCATTCAGGTCAATAACAAAGGTAATCATGATTGGTAGAATGGGGAGTGGAGAAAAATAAAAAGTTATCTTAGCATGGCCTTCTTCTGTCATACACAAATGCTCAATTTTTCGGCATTGTGCCCGAACGTCTAAGCATGCGCCAATGTTTGGTCACGGTGCATGCTCTGATAGCGAGGGCATGGTATCCTCAGAAAACTCTGTTTATAAGGCAGATATCCATTTTAAATGCTCAGTTTAACAGATTTGCATGAGGGTACCATGCCCATTCCCATGCCCAACGATTGGGGATGTGTATGCCTGGCCTACTTGAATTCTTACTTTTACGTTTTAACCGTAATTCGTCTTTTTATGAATGTAATAGGTGTTTTTTTTCATTCCAGTCCTCGATCGTGCCGAGTGTGTCTCTCTGCTAAGCGTTGTAACCCCCTCTGAGCTTAACGAGATTAATCCCCACTCTACAAGGCCTACCAGCTACTGTACAGTCCAAAGGAAATCTGGTCTTAAGACGAGAATCCCACAGGCAAGTCATTGCTTTTGCCATATTTGTCCCTAAAGCCCAAGCCGTAGCAAGTGTTGATTGTATTCCAGCAGTATCACGTACGGGATTTCTATAAACTGTGCATGGTTTTCGAAAAGATTAAAGACCCGTCCCATTGTGCTTAGCCACATTCGCCCCCACGTCGGTAATGGGACACACGGGGAAACTTGTGAAACCGGTGTTTCTGACCAGTGAGCTCCTGGGAAGCAGTAAGCGGTAGTCTAATCCACTTTAAAAAGAGCAAAATACGGCAAATGCAGACATCAGTGTAATGCCGCTAGGGTGCCGAAACTGCCTATCTCATTTCGACAGGTCGTGTTATGACCAAACAAGACCTAAGGTTTCGATGGGATCCCAAAAATCTAATATTTGATCCAGACGGGTCTTGTCTTCGCCAGATCCAGTCTTCGCCAAGCTAATCATCTGAGAAAACCAAGATCAGATATACCTTTATAAGCCGTATCTATTTTAACGATACTGACCGAAACTTCCTGCTTTACTTCTGCCAAATTTCCGGTTTCAGCCGAATTCCAAGCGAACTGCTTGTCCAGCAAAAAAAGAACAATTCAGAAACGAATTCAGCGTATATATCTCCTTATCCCTAAGAACATCTAATAACTTCATAAAACTTTAACTTATAAAATTCCGAGTAATTCCGAGTAAAAATTATTGTCATATACAGACTCAGCGTCTTTTCTTAGCCCCAAATCTGTCATCTAATCAACTTCAAATAAAACTTTCGCTTTTAACAAATTTTCCAGTTTGACCGGATCCCGATCGAACTAGTTTTCCGACGATAACATGGTTTTCATCATCGTGTTCGGCATGTCTTTTACCCCATAATCGAACATCTAATCAGCTTCAAATAAAACTATTAATTCCAACAAACTTTCCGGTTTTTGCCGAATTCCGGACGAAATACTTATCCGACAAGAAAATAGTTTTCAGCGTCGTGTTCAGCATGTCTTCTTACCCCATTATCAACGATCATATTAGCTTTTTATAAATAATTTGTTTGCCACTTAATTTGAACCCCCTCCCCCACCCCTAAATGTATGGCTACAGAGCTCGTCTACGAACTTGACCTTATCCTTGGCCCAAAGAATCCTCACACCAAATTTCTCTTCGGGAGTTATCGTGCTGACAGACGGACGGACGGACGGATAGACAGACGGGCGGGCGGACGGACGGACAGACGGAAAACTTTTGCGATGTCTTAGGTATCCCTCCACCTACGTTTTGTGATCCCAAAAAGGAAATGATCTCTAACCTCACGAGTCAAGTCTCGAATATTAAAGTTCTCGAAAGAACTGAATGTCTTTATCACGTTCAAAAACATGTCAAAAGCAATTTTCTAGCTCTATAATTTTCGTCTAAATATTTTTTTTCTCCTGTTTGCTTGAATCAACATGTTTACTCCACAGAATAGCGGTGTGTCACTCGGTCCAGTATCGATCAAACTTATCGCTAAAGTCCGCCACTTTACTGAATACGTAAATATCGGTGATATTCCGATCGGTCAGTTGACAATTTTATTTAGCAAATTTTGTTGTCAATCCTCCGACATCTGACCAATTGATTTGCTTGGGCTGACGGGTTTTCGTTTCAATCAATCAATCGTTGTAATTTGCCAGAATATTTTGCAAAATAGCAGTGGCATTGTCAAGACATGGTTAAAAAAAAAACAGTTAAATGAGCACACACACAAGAACAAGACGCATTATCTGGCATTGTAGTGCTGAACAAAGTAGGGGACAAATGATACAATCAAAACCGTACTATCGCTCTATTTTCTGATATTTATTTGATGTTTACCTGAAAGGGCAGCTTATTTTTACATGCGATATCTTAAGATCGAACTCATCAAAAAATATTAAATATTTGTAATATAAATATAAATATTTTTAAATATTTTGACTCATCTAAGGATTTTTTATTTTTTTTCACCCAGGGCTCTAGTTATGATACTTTGATACTTTTTTGTTATACTTATTTTATTAATAAACACCATTTAACGCTCTACTATTTACATCTACTGCACTAATGGAAAGTGACGTTCAGAGTGTGCGCTGCTTGCACAACAACACAAATTCACCCAGACTTGGAGAATTTGAATTTCAGCGAAGGCTAGCATTTCCAGGGTTAAAGATTCTATTGGTTTTAAGATATGTCTTGCAAGGAATCGGACATTGTTATTTTATTTAGCGTAGTTTTGAAATGATTTATTCGATGAATTTGATTATCTGTGGATAACGTCAAAGAAGTACCGCATTTGAACGGGTTTTCAGGCCCTTTTTTTCCTGTAGCATCTTTTGTAATTTAATTTATATTTATATTATTGAAAAACTAAGAAATCAGATTTCGTACATTTTGTGGCTACTCCTCCATCCCTCAGTGATGTTAATTTTAATCTATTTTTACCCAATTTTAAGTATTCACGTCACCTAACTTTTTAAGTTAAACCCATATGTTATTTTTATTTTATTATACAGGCCTTTTTAAGTGTACAAGTGACGTGTATTTAGACTGCCGTATCTTAAACCTGTTCGGTTAAACTTTTAAGAAGTTGTTTCACTCCGTGAATGATAGATAGATAGATAGATAGAAAGTTTATTGTAAAAATCGACTATCGTGGTCATAAACCAAATTTGCGATTATTGTCAATCAAACAGAAAAAACTACAATATACGTATCTAAATTCTAAAGTCAGTACACTTAAAAATTCACGCCTATTTAAAATATTTCACGAACTCGGGAATAAAACTTTTTGTATATCTAGCGTGTTTTGTAGGTACGGGACAGAACTTGGGAACCTTAGAACTTACCACTCGTTCTGGTCGACTTCTAACATTTTGCAAGGGGGGAGGGAGGACTTGGGAGTGGAGAGGATGAGATACCATGGCTGAACCGAAGTCAGTGCTTAGCTCCTTTCTGCGCTCCTGCAGTGTTTTCAGGTTAAAGTGTTTGTGTCACTTCGTCTATTGCGAATTTGTCTTCTCTATTTTCTGATAGCTATTGAGTATGTTGTTCCTGAATAGGGAAATGCTGGTTCTCCTGAAACTAGGGATAAAAGAAGGCCACGACAAAGTTCAATTTGATTGAGTGCCTGAACTACCGCTGACCTGGTTTCAACTGTCTGTATTCTTACACCTTCCCTAGCATCCAGAAATGTGAAAAGAAACGAGTGAGCTGTAGAAAAACTGTTTGGGTTCCGGAGCTGTTCAGTTAAAGGAAATAATATTTATAACTTCGCTATTGCCCTCTGACTGTAAAAAGCTAACAAAAATATCCTTATTATTATTGTTATGCCAACGTACGGGACTATTGATTTATTCTTTGGGTCCCAGGCCGTCGATTAATTAAGTTAATTGCTCAAAAATAAAAAATAAAATTAGGGGAAGTCGAAAAACGATTAAATTAGAATTAGTAATATAGGTCATAGCTCAAATATTCAAGTTTGAATTTGAGATTTTGAAAAGCAGGTTGTTTGTAGATATCGTGGTTGGGAGTTTACTGGAGATAGTTTGTAGTAAGTGAGTACGGTTGGAGTTTATATGTATAGTAGTGATGGATGGGTTCCGGCTAGCTAAACCCAGACACCCCCGCCAAAGCCACCCCGGCTACCCCCCCTCCTGCCCCCCCCCCGGTAAGGCATAGATAAAAAGACAATACCACCTAGTCCCAAATAATCCCTACGCCACGGATAGTACAAGGGATTAGCTGGATACCCGGATTAGCTCATGTACCTACTGACGGATACATAAGAGTAGGGTAACTGGACGCAACTTCATTCGCAAAATTGAGTGTACAATAATGTCTGAAATACAGTGGGTATCCAGTAACAAGTGGAAGAATAAGTTTGTGCGTGCACAAACGGCATGTGTACGTGAAGCAAAAAGCTGGCTGGATGTGTTCCTAGTATTTAATGAGTGAAGCCCAGGCACAACAAAGATAAACAAGGGAGGGGAATGTAAAGGTGAAGGTTAATGGTGACTGAATAATTACTGAAGTCAACGAACACGCGCATCCACGTTAAGCTCTTGCCAGTGAGGTGTTAAAAGTGAAAGATGAAATCAAAACTCGTGCCACTCAGTGTGACGACCCCCCCCCCCAACACCAAATCCTTTCACAATTCCTTCCCCTTCTTGGCGAGGAAGCTGCAGTTAGGTGCCGTTAGTTTTTCTTGTTGTAGGCTACCAGAAGTCCACTTGACTTGGACTAAGATCACGGTAAGTCAAGTTAAATATTTTGAATTCGTATTAAATGTAAAGGATTCGGGGGGGGGGGGCACCGGAGGTATTTTGTTCGGGGGTTCTGGTACATGCGTCTTGTTTAGCCAGGGGGTTCTCGCCTAGAACCGTGATGGATTACGTGTTTGTGGATACAAATTATAAAGTTTATAAACTATTGAAGAAAATAAGATTTAGCAATAATTAGAGGAGAAATTATTAAAACATAAATGTGGATTTTTAATTTGAAATTCATAAAACCGTTTAATAATTGAAAACAAAGATTGAAAATAAAAATAATTGAATAATTGAAAAGAAAGATTTTATTTGAAATATAAATTTGTAGTTTTTTTGGGGAAAGAGTAGGTGACGTTAAAGAGTTTAAGAAAATATTAATATCACCGTGTGGAGGAGTCGTAGCCCAAAATTCGAAAACAGGATTATTTATAGAAAATATGCTACGCGGAATTTAAAAAAAAATGCATTTCCCAAATAACAGCCTTTGAAACAGATATCATTTCACACACTTCACGTTCCAAAATGACGTTGCTGCCTCAACCCTGTTCTTACCGAATATGAGGGCTTGATTGCCTTTAGATTGTCCTGCTAATCTTGACGTCATCATTTTACGCCGCATCGAAGAATCTACCTAAAGAAAATGTACATATGAGAGGTCTGTCTTATTGGCTTAGTTACTTTGTGTCACGTACCTAGCCTGTATCCACGCTCAGCTCATCTCCTATCTTTCAATAGTCGTCTCTGATTCTTTCGAATCAGGTTCTTATTCCGGAAAGACTTAAAGATCTAGTATTGCCTTTGATCTTCATAAAAGAAAATATTTGTCTCTTAGAGAAGGTCTCAAAGTATGCCGCTGTTTCTACCTAATCTATTTTCTTCTGCTCAATCTTTTATCTATATTTCCTGATACACATATAACTTTTCCTTCCACCAAAGTGGCATACTATTATGACAAATTCCGAGTAAAAGTCCATAACCCACTTGCTCAGCGCTTATCTGTTTCACTGGTTTTGAACGAGTAAGTGAACGGGACCTGAAGGCTAGATTAGAATTAAAAATTCCAAGTTATAATAAGAACTTTAAAGCGGGCCACACAAATCGTATTTCTACCAAATACACAATGCTAACTATCCTTACAGTCACTATGAATGTTTAAAACCACTAAAACACCGTCAAACAATGAGCAAATTAAACAAAACCCACCAAATTCCCTAGGTTTGAAATAACTCCGTCTGGACTAAATCTCAGCCGATTATCCCGGACAGCTGTTATGGCCCGTAGGGAGCGAAGGGTCAAAATAATAATTTCCATCTAATGCTCCAACTGTTTATTACAAATACAAATAAATTAAAAAAAATAAGACCAGTGTGGTACCTCTGAAGACATACACAAATTATCAATTAGGTCTTATAATTTTTTACTAATCAATCCTGGAAAATCTCGTCATCTAGAAAAGAAGACTTTCGGCGTGGGTTTTTTCTCGAGCCGAAACAGCAACCCGGCAATCGCGTTCTATTCAAAATAACCCTGTGGCATGCGATAACTAAGAAAAGGTAAACGGAATGTTTGGATTAGGACTTTAAGCATGGTTGTAGTAATTGTCGTGACGCCGTAAAATACATATATATATCAATATTGGGCAAGTCAGATTTAGCTTGTCAGGATTTTTGGATTCGGAAATCCGGAAGCCATGGCGAACAAGCTTAAACTACTGCTTTTGATTCACAAAAAGGTTTAACAAGACGTAACATTCTGGTTGGATTCCCCTAGTTTTCCTGATAAGACTCCGGATTCGGTAATTTGGAAGCCATGGCGAACAAGCTTAAACTACTGCTTTTCATTCACAAAAAGTTTTAACAAGGTGTAATGTTCTGGTTGGATCCCGAACCCTGTTTTGAGGATCTAATGGTGCTTTTACACACTGCGTAAAATCCGAGCTTATTTTACGCATGTATTTGGGCTTGAAAGGATCTCTGGCAGTACGGACGTATTTGAGAAATCGGCTCGTCCGTTTTGTATCCCTAGGTTCCCAAAGAGCAAATCGCGGGCGACGAACAAGATTTTTCAATCACAGCGACAGAAGATTTTTATCGCCTTGATGTTCACACTGAATTTTCGTCGGCAACTGATTTAACGCGAAAAATAAGTAAAATAATTTAAAATAACCCTTAAAATAGTTAAAATAATAAACAATAATAAATTTTTACAAAAGAATCATCAAAAGGGTCGTCCTTGTTGCTGTTGCGTGCACAGAAACGTACTGTCGCCCGATTAAAGTTGAATTTTCCCAACATTGAAAATCGCCTGACGAAGCAACAGAAATCGCCGATTTTGGTGACGAAAATCTTGGCGATGGCCGATATCGCCTCAGTGTGAACGTCTGTGTGAACCTTGGGTATCTAAATGCGTCCATATTGCTAGATTTCTTTTCAAGCTCAAGTACGTGCATAAAATACGCTCAAATTTCAAAATGCGCTCTGATTTTACGCACTATGTAAACCCACTAAAACCAATCTTATCAATCTCATTTCACCTGTGTGAACGTAGGATGTGTGAGTGAGCTTGATCAGGGATTTCTGGATTGATTCCGAACTACCGGGAACGAACTTTCATGGGACGAATTGTGGGCGCGAAGAATTAATTATCGTTGGACGGATTGTCCGTGAATTCTATGGGACAAATTTTCTTTGTGACCAACTATCCCGGGGCGAATAGTTCACAGGTAGGATTAAGTAGCCTTGTTGTACCAATACCTGGACAACTAAAATTAACTAAAATTAATAAACAAAATTTAAATAATATTGGTTTCAAAGAATTAGAGAATAATTTTATTATTAAACGAATTAGGAATGACCCATGAAAATTAAAGTTAATTATTTAGAAAATGTATTAAATAAAATAAATATGGTTCACGGGCGGATTGGAAGTTTTTATGTTTACATTAAAATTTACAGTATAGATTAAAGTAAATACTGTAGTTTGTAATTATGGATTTGGAACTGAAATTGTAATTATGTGTATTTGTAGTTTTTAGGGGACTCTGTCTGGTGGTGTTTGTTTCTTTTTCATATGTAGAAGTTTTGGTTTGGGTTAGAGTCTTTATGTTTAGAGATGATGATTCTTAGACAAAAGTTTCTTATATTTGTATTGAAATAAGAATAAATAAGAATTAAGGTTGGTAAATTTAAATTAAAAAATATTAAACATTTGAAATAGAGAAGTTTATATTTTTAAAGTTAAAAGTTTGTATGATTGCTTAAACAAATATTCAACGTCACCGAGTGGAGGAGGAGTCGTAGCCCAAAAAGTAAAAAATAAAAATAGTTTAGGAAAGATGCTACACGGGTTTAACAAAAAAAAATAGCCTCGTTTTACCGAATTCGCGGGGCGAATAGTCGGCTGAAGAACTAAGTCTTTGTTGGACGAATTATCCTGGGAGAATATCAGACAAGCATGTGCTTCTTCAAGGAATTAGGGAGGGAAGTGTAGTTGAGAGCTTTGCTTGCACAACGACCGCGTTTTACTCCTTCATTCTTTCCGCTTTGTGTCCTTCGAAAACATTCCTATCCCATATGTCGCTAAAGTATTTGTGCAGAAGCTTTCTCAGTTCGGGAGACAAACTCTCCCGGGCAGAGAAGTGTCGTTCCCAGTTAAGTAACTCAAAATTTACGGAGTGTTTGCCCGACGTTACTGGGGAATAAATCTTACTCAGTCGGTCAGTAAAATTGTTTTTGTCTTATCATTGCTTTCTGCTGATTCCACTGTTAGGATCGTCTGCAATTGTGTAAAATCGCTTTGCGATGCTGGATTCTTTTTTTCTTGCGATCTTTCACGATGAATGAATGAATGAATGAATGAATGAATGTCCAAGAAACAGAGTTACACCTTAGACTAGAACAAATATTTACAGTTAAACAGATGGACGAGACCATTGCGCGGAGAAAACTTTGGAGCCGTATTATGACTATACGGAATATTACTTAGCAAGTACGTTACGTTTAACTGCTTCGTTTACTCTTTAACTCGATCTTATTCGTGTGTCCCACCTTTCATTCTAGTGCTATCAAACTTTGATAGCACCATCTTATTTATTTATAGTGATAAAGATTATATGATAGCACCATCTTATTTATTTTAATTCGTGAAAATTCGGCGACTCCTATTTTCGTTTACTTACAGTAAAATTGTTATATAAGCAAGTAAGGTTAATTTAAAAGATTAAAGGATAACTTTTTCGAGATGTCGAAAGAGCAGTTAAAATGCTTATAGAACAGTGGTCGTTGGTGAGGTTCTTAAAAATATACCTAGGGTGGTATTCCTTTAAAAAGATAAACTATTTAATGTTTTTCTTCAACACAGTGAACATTGACATATATATGTATTTTACGGCGTCACGACAATTACTACAACCATGCTTAAAGTCCTAATCCAAACATTCCGTTTACCTTTTCTTAGTTATCGCATGCCACAGGGTTATTTTGAATAGAACGCGATTGCCGGGTTGCTGTTTCGGCTCGAGAAAAAACCCACGCCGAAAGTCTTCTTTTCTAGATGACGAGATTTTCCAGGATTGATTAGTAAAGAATTCTTGGACACAGTGAAATTGAACGAAGTTTCTTCAGAAAGAAAAGAAGTCATTGAGTCTGTGTAGAGATCTACTTTTTACCAGGTATTATTATTGACGCGAGTAAGATTTTATGCGAAAGTTGCTAATGATTCTTGGAGGGAATTTCAGAATCGTGCATGCGCTTTCACTATGAACGAAAAGGATCATGCGATCGTCGACACAGACTTACCACGGGACACTGAGTTTTGTATTTATAAGGCTTTATATTACTATATATTACCAAACACTATTAGCTAAATCTCTTTTACCATCGGCCAAGGTTAGGACTCTAGCGCAGGGTTGTCGCAAGTTGCATAAAGTGATATTTTTGACACTTTTCTCAAAGAAGCTTTTTCTCAAAGTAGCTTTTTATTTCCTGTTCAGATCGAACAATTCTTGCTGCGTTCTGACTGCTTACCGATTTAGAGGTACGATGGCAAATGGATGTGTTTTTCGTAGCTTCCTAGCAGTAGCGCAATTCTCCGCGACGTTTTTTCCACTTATTAGTTTCCTCGGTTTGCACCAACGCTAAAATATGGCTTTTTGGGATCCCAGAACGTAACTGGAGGGATACCCATGACATCGCAAAAGTGTCCGTCCGTCCGTCTGTAAGCACGATAGCTCTCGAAGGGAATGAGATATTTTGATGAAACTTGGTGTGAGGATTGTTTGGGTCAAGAGTAAGGTCGAGTTCGTAGATGGGCTTTATAGCTCTATGTTTAGGGGTAGGGGAGGGGGTTTAAATTAAGGGGCAAGCAAAATCTTTTTAAACAGATAATGGGACAGTCGAATATGATGTAAGAAGACATGCTAACAAGATGGTGGAAACCATTTTCTCGCCGGACAAGTAGTTCGCCCGGAATCCGGCCAAAACCGGAAAGTTTGTTAAAAGTAAAAGTTTTATTTGAAGTTGATTGGATGTACGATTTAGGGGTAAGAAGACATGCTGAACTTGAAGGTGAAAACCATTTTTTCGCCGGGCAAGTAGTTAGCACGGAATCCGGCAAAAACCGTAAAACATGTCAGAAGTAAAAGTTTTATTTGAAGTTAATTATATGTTTCGGTTTAGGGGTAGGAAGACCTTTCTGAACAGGATAGTTAAAACCATTTTCTTGCCGGTCAAGTAGTTCGTCCGGAATCCGGCCAAAACCGGAAAATTGTTAAAGCACAGTAGACACTTCTAATGCTTTACTTTGTATTAAATGCTTCATAAACAAACATTTACGACTTTCTTTAGAAGGCACTACGAAAATCGGCCGTTTTCTTGTTATTCCTTGTCTTTACGTCTCCGGCATTTCGGCGATCCAAATCTTAGGAGCTGGGATATCGTGGCAGGAAATTCAAAAACTCCCAACAATTCTTGATATAAAAGGATATATTTGAGATGTCACCAAAGTCAAGCCGCAGATGCAGTTTACCTGATTATTCTAGTGTTTCATCAGAAGTTCCATAGCTTAAAGTGCCTATTAAAAGTTTTTCTTTGTGGAAAAGTGTTGTGAAGCTTGCTTAGCTTGCTTTATAAAATGTACCAGAATATGCAATAAGCATATAAAAAATAACATAGCTACAAAAGTCATTCAAAAACAAATAACCTATTCAAATCTGAATTATACAAGCTGATTTATGCATAAAAGAAAGATCTACTAAGTATTATAAGAAACATCACTTTTATCTTTGTCCAAGCTAGTAAATTGAGCATGTACTGGCCCAAAAAATCACGCTTTGAAATATCACAGAGAGGAAACTGTTGAAAAAGCTGCTGATCTAGGGGGTAAGCATTGTTCCTAGGTTGTTACAGAGTGGGACTGGGGTAGTTTGATGTGCCCATTGAACTTTAAAAGTATTTGTAGTTGGTTAGATATCCGATTTAGGGTAAGAGAAGATGCTGAATTCGTGTATGACAGTCTTTTTGTACCCGGACATATAGTTCGCCCGGAATCCGGCTGGAACCGTAAAATTTGTTTTAAGTTTAATTTTAATTTGTAGTTGATTAGATATCCGATATAGGGTAAGAAGGGATGCTGAATCCGTGTATGACGGTCATTTCGTACCCGGACATATAGTTCACCCAGAATCCGGCTGGACCGGAAAATTTGTGTTAAGTTAAATTTTAATTTGATGTTGATTAGATGTTCGATATAGGGGAAAAAAGAAACGCTGAGCGAGATACTGAGTTCGACTTTAGCTTCTTTTTTTGCTGGACAGGTAGTTCTCTTTCTGAATTTTAATAGTAAAAATGTTCAAGGGGTCAGGCGAAGACTATATCTGGCGTAGACAAGACCCAATTGTCTTGAGCAAATATTGAGTATTTGGGATCCCATCGAAACCTTTGGTTTTGTTTAAGTTCGACTCTGTCTAGAAAACTCGTTTTGTCTTATTGAAATACCAAACGGACTTTCGTGAATCAAGTATTTGCAATTGTTCCATGATTACAAATGTAGATTTATATAGCCTCTGTTCAGTTCATTATTAGAGATATTTTAGATTATAATTGTTAATTCTTTTGTGTATGAAACTTCACTCATTTTCTTTTGTTGTTTTGTCTGTAGGCTACTCGTCTTTTTTGGGATCCCAAAACGTAGGTGGAGAGGTACTATGACATCGCAAAACTTGTCCGTCTGTGCGCGCTATAGCTGTCGAAGGGAATGAGATATTTTGATGAAACTTGGTGTGAGGTCTATTTGGGTCAAGAGTAAGGTCGAATTTGTAGATGGGCTCTGTAGACCTACATTTAGAGGTGGGGGAGGGGGTTTAAATTAAAGGCCAATCGATTATGGTGTAAGAAGACATGCTGAACACGACGTTCAAAGCCATTTTGCCCTCAGAGAACTAGTTCGTTCGGAATCTGGCCAAAACCGGAAAGTTTTTTGAAAGTAAAAGTTTTATTTGAAGCCGATTAGATGTTTGATATAGGGGTAAGAAGACATGCTGAACACGAAGATGAAAACCATTCTTCGCCAGACAAGTAGTTAGCCCGGAATTTGGCCAAAACCGGAAAGTCTTTTAAATGCAAGTTTTATTTGAAGTTGATTAGATGTTCGATTTAGGCGCAAGAAGATATGCCGAACACGATGGTGAAAACCATTTTTTTCGCCATACAAGTAGTTAGCCCGGAATCCGGCTAAAACCGGTAAGTCTTTAAAAGTAAAATTTAGTTTAGTAAAGTAGTTAAGTTAAGTTAAGTAAGTTAAAGTAAAGTTCGACAAGGGGTAGAAAAACATGGTGAACACGGTAGTGAAAACCATTTTCTCGTAGGGCAAGATGTTCGCCCAGAATTCGGCGAAACCGGAAAGTTTGTTAAAAGTAACAGTTTTATCTGAAGTTGATTAGATATTCGATTTAGGTGTAAGAAGACATGCTGAACACTTACTTGAAAAGTATTTTCTACCCGGACAACTTTTTCGCCCGGAATCAGGCCGAAACTGGAAAATTTGTTAAAATCAAAAGTTTTATTTGAAGTTGATTAGATGACAGACTTAGGGGTAAGAAGACACGCTGAATCTGTATATGACAATCTTTTTTTTTTTTACCGGGACAAATAGTTCGTTCGGAATCCGGTTGAAACCGGATTTTTTTTTTATAAGAAGTTTTACTTGAAGTTGATTAGATGTTCTTTATACGGTGAGGAGATACGCTGAATTCGCTTCTGAACTTTTTTTTTTCAGGACAAGTATGGCAGTTCGTTCGCTGGATCAAGTATTAGATTTTTGGGATCGAAACCTTTGGTCTTGTTCTTTGTTGAATGGACAAAATATCGATGAGAAACTTTCTGACTTTTGTAAAAAAAAAATAAAAAAAAATATGGTCTTCGAATTCACCTTTTCTAACCAGAAGTACTTCCTCAAAATGCAGATAGGGGAAAATAGAAACCTTCCCAGAGCGCGCTTAAAGTGCGCATCATCACAGCCAAATGCAACAAAAAAATAGTTTTTACGAACGATAAATTCTCGTGATTTCCAATTGGACCATGACTATCCCTTGCACCAGCCGTGCGAGTGCCATATGAGCTTCTAGTTCTTGTTGAAAATAACTGCACCGTTTCTTCCGAACGTGATCTAATTTTGCTTTGCCAAAAATATATTATCTGCTTTTGTTCAATCAAATGTTGTTCGCCATGAGCTATTCCAATGAAGTCATTAAATCGACATTCTCAAACATCTAAATGTCTAAGAAACATTAGTGATTGATATGTTATTCAGCACTTGAAAAAGTAATTCAAGCGGAAACAACGAGAGGATAAACCGAATTAACAACGTAAGGACTGTTATTAAAAATCGTAGTGTCTTTTTCCGGAAACTTGAACAAAGAATACAGTAAAATTTTAGCAGCGTTTGTTCTGATTTCTAATTAAATGTTCGGTCATACCAGTTTAATACTGTACCTGCTATGGCACTTGCCTTTCGGCCAAGTGCCATATAGCGATCGCAATTTCTGTCCGTCCATCGGTCGGTCGGGGTTTTGCTAGTTCGGGCACTTCCACATACGCTAGGACAATGAAACTTGGCAGACATATCAGGGACCCCAAATGATTAAGTTTCAAATAGTTATTTCCCCGATCCGAGCATCGTTGGGGGGGAGTAGAGGGAGGGGGAAACCGGAATCTTGAGTTATTTATAACTTTTGAACGGGTGATCGGATAGCAATGAAATTTGATATTTTGAGAGATCTCATGGTTCAGACGACCCACTTAAAATACGGACCGGATCCGGTGACTTGGGGGGGGGGTTAGAGGGGTTACCGGAAATCTTGGGAAACGCTTAGATTGGAGGAATTGCGACGAAACTTGGTGGGAAAAACAAGTACAAGTCCTAGATATATCGTTGACATAACCGGACCGGATTCGGGCACTGTGGAGGAGTTCTTTTGGGGGGGGGGGAGCGGAATCCAGTGATCTCGCGAGATCGGTACTAGGACGATGAAATTTAGTAGTTACATCAGGGACCCAAACAGAATGCCTTGAGAATAGTTGTTTCCCCAATCCGACCATCGCAGGGGGAGTGGAGGGATGGGGAATCCGGAAATTAGTTACATGCCTAACTTTCGAAGGGGTAATCGGACGTGCTTGAAACTTGACAAGTGCCTCAGATGTTCCTTTTTAAATCCAGATCGGATACGATAACTAAGGTGAGGGGGCTGGAAGGAGGCATCGGAAATCTTCTGAAAAGCTCAGATTCGAGGGATCGGGATGGAACTTGGTGGGAAGAACAAGCTTAAACCCTAGATACATTACTGACAAAAGAGAACTGTATCGTGTCACAGTGGGGGGGGGGGGAGATCGAGGGGGTTTACTGGAATTCCGGTGATCTCGAGTTAGGATACTTCCAGATGTGCTAGGACCATGAAACTTGGCAGGCATTTTAGGGACTCTACCATATTGACTTGAAAATAATTCCTTCCCTGATCCAATCAATCGTGGGGGAGTAGAGGCGTTTGAAATCCGGAATCTAGTGACGTTCACAACTTTGGAACGGATGATCGGACGTGCATGAAACTTGGTAAGTATTAGGAGCTGGAGGAGGCACCGGAAATCTCGTGAATCGCTTAAAGTTAAGGGATCTGAGTTGGACTTGATTGGAAGAAAGAGCGTAAATCCTAGTTACATTCCTGACAAAACAGGACCGGATCATGTCACGGTGGTGGAAGTTGGAGGGAGTTTCCCGGAATTCCGGTGATCTCGAGCTAGGGTGCTTTCAGATGTGCTAGGACCATGAAACTTAGCAAGCGTATTAAGGACTCTAACCTATTGAAAAAGAATCCCGCCTGAACAGATAATACAGTAAAATTTTAGCAGCGGTTGTCCTTAGTTTCTAATTAAATTCTCGATTATACCAGTTTAATACTGTACTTTATTCTGGTTAAAGAAAATTATCGTAACCACTCTTGACAGTTCTCCCAAGCATACTAACTGACAACAGTGTTCATTTCCCTCGGAGTCATTTGACGCACTCCGGGGGCGAATTTTTGTCCGCTCGAAAGCAAAACCTCCAAAACCTCCGTCTCCCTATCTCTGTAATACGACCATGCGGAGTCGAATAGAATCCCGATACCCTGCCAGATACAAATGAGAGGAGGGTAGGAGCTATGCGGAAATTCACAATTCTTTACCTCTACAAACAAGGTATATCGCAGTAAAGCCCTGGAGAAGAAATTTTCAGAGTAAAGACCATTGGTTGTATACCATTTGGACGTGCTGAAGAGCGGGTCAGCACGCCTGCTGTGGTTTTTATTCCAGTATGCGCTGCGGCGAAGAGGGAAAACAGACGGGCATCAACTCAAAGCTCAGCACGTACCTCTAGCTCAGCTCATTTCTCTCAGGGTATCCAGGCTTACCCTGAAGCGTGAGAGTGCTTTCCGGGTCCTATACAACAATTCTCTAAGATGGTTTCATGGGTTCTCTTTGAATTCTAGTGCTTCAGGTATGTTTGTTGGAAGGTCTTCCATCTTTTGGTAAAGTGAGGCGGGCATCTGCCCTATCACTTCAGACACGAATTCTGTGCGCTGAGAATCCTCTCCTTCTGGTGAAGGCAAGCTCCCATATGCGGCTGAGTTTGCCAATTTGGCTGTCGTGGGGTACCCTACTTTATTGTGGGTTCTCTCCAGGTTGATGCGCTGAAATTTGTTTTATTTTATTTGTAGTTTATATTTATGCAGTGTGTAAGTTATTTTGTCATTTGTTTGACCCTAGTTGGTCGTATCCTAGTTTAAATAAATAAATAAAATAGTCGCTGCATTGGACCAAATACGGAAGTTCTATTGGCTTGTTTGTTCTTGCCAGAAGCTAGTACAAGCACAATTTTGTGAGATTTTTACCGTTTTCGTGTGCTGAATATTTGGTGTACACTGCTGCCTAACAATTTTTAGTGGAGTGTTCCTTGAAACAATCCATTATTGCGAGCGCTGTAGCAGCTTTCGGTTTTCACCGTATTTTGTGGAGCTCAGAATTCGTCAATCAGTGCAAGTATCAAGTTCAAACGAGTTACACTTGTGGGTATTGAGGTCTAGTTGTGCTTTTTGCACCCCCCCCCCTTCCACACAACTCACTCGGTTCAAGGGCAAATGGGCCCAGATTGCTCAGTGTGTATAATGTTCGTAACTTTACCATCCCTGCCCATAGGGTGATGAAATTCTTTATACTTGTAGATCCTAGGGCTAAAGTTGCACCTCCCCACCCACCCCGTTCGTTAGAAACTGGACACAGATTGCCCAGGAATAAAGTTCGTTACCCGTGGCAGTAATCAACAGGTATCAAGTTGAAACTTCCCCACCCCCACTTGGTTAAAGGGCATTTGGGCCCAGAGTGCCCATCTTTTAATGTTTTCAACGTGACAATAGCGCGACAAGGCGATGAAATTCCTTTGTGCTTTTGGAACATATGGGTTGAGGACATATATGTGGAGTTAACCCCCCCCCCCCCCCCCCCCCATCCACGTTCAGGGGCAAGCGGGACCAATTTCCCCATGAGTTAAATTTTTACCCTGACCGGAATCAAACTCTAGCTGGTATAGTCGAGGATATTTAGGTATAGATATGCCATTTGAGTGGTCCCGACCACTATCCCTCACCCTCCCGTTCATGGGTGACTGGTTCCCGATTTCCCATGAGTTACATTCTGGTTATGTTCGTCCATGACATGTCTTGAGTACAGCTCCTGTATACTCGTGGATATGTAGTATTGATGCGGATTTTAGTGTTTTCGGATCCAGTCTAATTGTGTAAACGATTTATTTAGAGCAAATGCTTGTTCTTCCCAGCAAGTTTCATTCCGACCCCTCCGTTCTAACCGTTTCTTCAGATTTCGGCCCCACCTCCCCCCCCCCCCCCGAGTCCCCCATAGCTGTCGGATCCGGTCCAGACTTCAAACAGGACATCAGAGATATACCATCCACTCAGTTATTAAATTTCATTCCAATCCGATCACCCGTTCGAACGTTACCCATTACGCAATTTTCCGGTTCAATTTTCCGGTTTCCCCCGCCCTCCACTCCCTCTTGGATGGTCGGATCGGGAAACTGATTATTTCCAAGATAATTTGGTCTGGTCTCCGAAGGCCCATTCACAAGGGGTTTTAACTAATACTCGGTACCAGCCAGTTCCAGAATCGCACTGAGACCGAGAATTAGCTGGGTTAGCCGTTCGCAATCGATACTGGTGCCAGTTTTGGGTACCAGCTAGTCTCGCACCCAAGTTGAAATCAGTTCAACTTTTCAGGTACTAGCCAATCACATTACTTAGAGGAATTCTAAGGTATGTTCCTATTGGCTAATGCTCAACCACGTTAGACCGAAGAACAATGACCTCAATTCACTTTCGGTTTCCAAGACAGTAAGGAGTGGATGTGATTTTATCTATTCGGCTTGGTTCAAAACTAGCCAATCAGAATATTCCTCAATATTCCCCGAAATAATCTGATTGGCTAGTACCCTCGAAAGTTGAACTGATTTCAACTTGGGTGCGAGACTAGCTGGTATCCGAAACTGGCACCAAGATCAATTGCGAACGGCAGAAACTCAGTTAATTCTCGGTCTCAGATCGATTTCCGGAACTGGCTGGCTAAAACCCGTTGTGAATGGGCCTTGATATGCCTGCCAAGTTTCATCATCCTAGCACATCTGTTAGTACCCTAACTCGAAAAAGTGTGACAAACTGCCCTCAGTTTTCCATTTTCCACAGCCCTCCACTCGGCCCTCCACAAACTGCCCTTAATTTTCCAGTTTCCGCTCCACTCCCCGCAGATGGTCGGATCGGGAAACTAATTATTTCCAGGTTAGTTTGGTCGGGACCCTCATATGCCTACCAAGTCCCATCGTCCTAGCTCTAAGTCGAAAAAGTGTGACAAAAACACCGGACCGACCGACAGACGGAATTGCGATCGGTATGTGGCACTTGAGCCATAGCCGCCAGGCTGCAAGGGCCATAAAAACCTGTAACAAATCGCAGAATTCTGCAAACAGAGACAACATGGCTGCAGGCTACACCGTGTAGAAGTGCTGGCACTATCAGTCAGATAGATTTCTAGACTAGTAAATGAAATTATATAATAGTGTTGCGCTACCCCATATTTTATATATAGCTCCATTTTCTGAAACTTTAAATGCGACGGACCGACTAGAAATTAAACGTATTTACTTTAAATTCGCAAAATACCTTCTTCGTCTTCCTCCTTGGACGCGCAATACCTACATGACCAATAAATACGGTATCGTTGACCCGATTCGAAATCTTGATGAGCTATTATTATTATTATTATTATTAGTATTTATTTATCACCCACAACTACAAAAAACAAGTAGTACAAGTGGAGTAAACGATAAAAAGAAAAAGAACTTCAACTAAACACTATCCTCTTCAACAAAAAATTGAATAAGACCGTGATCAGGGCCTATTTTACAAAATGCATCCGCAGAAAGCTTTCTGTGTAGGTCACCGAACTTTTGAACTACATCCGTAACATTATATTTTTTAACCAAATACCGATTTCTAGTCCACGGTGGCAGAGAAAGCAGAAATTTGCAAAATTTGAAATACGTAACTTTCATTTTCTTCAAATCTTTTAGCTTCAGAACAGAATGAATACCCGAAAAATAAAGAACAGAATGATCAGAAAACGTCGAGAATAAACGCCCAAGAGCTCTTCTGTTGTCAACGAGTAAAATGCAGTAAGAGCGGCCATGAGTGGCAAGGGATTTTTTTTTTACATTTTGTGATTCATAAGTGTGATTTTTTCCTCTGTGATCTGCCTTTTGTTTTTCTTTCTTGTGTGATCTTTTTTCTGTGTTTTTCTACTTTCTTTCTTTCTTATACTCCATCATTTTCACTTTCCTGTACGATGGGTGAAAAATAAACATTACATTACATTGCAAAAATAGCAAATTCAGATGGAACTAATGTCATCATTTATACAGTCAAAGAATTAGAAACAACATATTATTAGCAGCCACTGTTACTTCTTGTTTTTTTTTCGCTTACTCTCCCCATTATGATACGGGGGCAGAGAAACAGTTCTCAAGTTTATCGGTTGTCAAAAGCAAGGCTTGGAAGAAGCTCTAAGCTCCTCGTGTCGGGTGTCTTGTCCATGATAAAACGTAGCAACTCGTTCTTCATGTAGTGTTTGTGACGGGGCGGTTCCGCGACAATCTGACTCGAGCTGCCAAGAAATAGAACCAGGAAGGCCTGTCTAGTCAGGGTATTGCAATTCTGGATTTTTCGATTCGGAGGAATCCGAAGACGACAAATTGGATTCGTGCATTTATGTTTTCAGTTTTGGCTTTCCCCGATTTCCGTTATCCTTTTTTGGTCTTTCCAGTATATCTAAATTGACGAAAGTATTGAAAAAATATTATACTTTTGTTTCGGGACTAGATCGTTGCTAGAAATTCTTAGCACTAAGCTTTCTTTCGACGGTCCGTAACGAAAACGGAAGGATAAAGAAATACAGTTAAAGCAGTTAAATGACGAAGTCCGTGCTTCGTTAGGTTTTCTCTGCTTTCCTACAGAGAAAGATGATACGTGGGACCAGAGGCAGCATTTACCGACTGTCTGACAACATCGGGAGGTGACCCCCCCCCCCCCCCCCCCAGTCGTGACGCCCCTGCTTGGGACTGGGTATGATCTCCAAAGAAACCTGCAAAGTGCTTAAAACCGGTTATGTTTCCCGGCAACGGGGAAGGATCGCCGGAGTCGTAAAAACACCAATTAAAGGACCTGTCTTACCTGTACTAACGCAACCTACTTCCATGATCACTCTATATATTTCTGAAGCCAGAGACCCCAATTTCGTACGGTACATTCTAACCCCTCTAACAACAAGACCAAAGGTGCCGATGGGATCCCAAAAATCTAATATTTGATTCAGACAATAGGGTCTTGTCTTCGCCAGATTCAGTCTTCGCCAGGCTAATCATCAGAGAAAACCAAGTTCAGATATACCTCTATAAGCCATATTTATTTTGACGATACTGACCGAGACTTCCTGCCAGAGGCGTTACTAGCCAAAATGTTTGGGGGGGGGGGACGAGGCATTTACGGACTAGCTGGTAATTTTTTCCGACTTTTTCTGCAGAAAAAACGACTGTTTTCAACAACAAAAATTATATTTTCGAAAAAAATCGACTGATTTTCGGAAAAACCGACTATTTTAACGAAAAATCGACCAATTTTCAGAAAAACCGACTGTTTTAATGAAAAAAAAATCAACCATTTGGCCGACAGCATTGGGGGGGGGGGGCGTCCCCCCCCGTCGTGACGCCCCTGCTTCCTGCTTTACTTCTGCCAAGTTTCCGGTTTCGCCCGAATTCCGAGCAAACTACTGGTCCAGCAAAAAAAGAAAATTCAGAAACAGATCCAGCGTCAAATCCCTATGAAGAACATCTAATCAACTTTGAATAAAAGTCTGACTTAAAAAAAAAATCCGTTTACAACCGGGCTCCGGACTAATTACATGTCCGGGAAAAACATGATTGTCATATACAGACTCAGCTTCTCTTCTTACCCCTTAATCTGTCATCTAATCAAACTTTTGCTTTTAACAAATTTTCCAGTTTTGGTCGGATTCCGGGCGAGCTAGTTGTCCGGCGAGAAAATAGTTTTCACCATCGTCATCCCTAAATCGAACATTTAATCAAATGAAACTTTTACTTTTAACCAACTTTCCGGTCTTCGCAACATTCCGGACGAACTACTTGCTCGGCGAGAAAATGGTTTTCACCATCGTGTTCAGCATGTCTTCTTACCCCTAAATCGACCATTTAATCAACTTCTTACAAAACTTTTACTTCTAACCAACTTTCCGATTTTTGCCGGATTCCGGACGAACTACACTTCCGGCGAGAAAATAGTTGTCACTATTGTGTTCAGCATGCCTTCTTACACCGTAGTCGACTATCACATTAGATGTTTAGAGATATTTTGTTTGTCCCTTAACGTGAACCCCCTCCCCCACCCCGAAATGTCGAGCTACAGAGCCCATCTACGAACCTGACCTTACCATTGGCCCTAAAGAAATTAAAGTCGAAGCATTCTGAGGACCATGATGGTGTGAATTCGCGACTTCTGAAATGGTCATCGCCTTTAGCTATTTATTTTATTGCCCTTTTATTTACTCTTATTATTCGTACTGGTTTTATCCCTCGAAGTTTTTGTCAGTCAACTACACGCCCCCTTCTAAAGAGAGGTGGTAAGTTAAACGAGTGCTCTTCATACCGCCCTATAACGACATCATGCCAGATGAGTAAACTTTTTGAACTAGTTTTATTGCCGTATTTTGAGGGTTGTAATCATGGGTTAAATCAAATTGGGTTCCGGAAAAAGTTAAACTGTGATTTGGCTCATTCAGTTCTTTCCCGTATTCTTTCTTTTTGTTCTCCTTTTAAAAAGGTTTATGCCCTTGCTTTGGATATTGCGGCTGCATATGATAGTATTTTGCATTCTTGGGCGATGTATGCGCTACTTAAGAACAGAGTCCCTACGAAAATTGTTCTAGTGTTACACCAGTGGTATAAACTATCTAAAGTAAGAGTTTTTTGGAAGGGATCTTTTTCTGGTTATGATGTCGTTGTTAAACGAGGTGTCCGGCAAGGTAGTGTGCTTTCCCCTTTTATTTTCAGTATAACACTAGCTTTGTGTTTGGATCAACTCAAGACTTCTTTTGTTGATGCTTCTGGTATTTTTGTTTCTTGGATCGCTTACGCGGATGACATCCTCCTTTTAAGTCGGTCTCGTTTTTCTCTACAACGTAATGTTGATTTTATTTTTCGTTTTTTAAATAAGCATGGCCTTCGGTTAAAACCTGAAAAATGTCAGTTTATTATTTTTGGTTCTAAGCCATGTGAAAACCAGCATGAAAATATTTGTATTGGTCAGCATAGGGTTATGGCTACTGATTTTATTAAGTATCTTGGTCTTATTTACGGGACGACGCTTTCTTCAACTCGTGCTTTTATTGTAAAGGCTGTAGATGCACGAATTTCTTGCTCTTTTGGTGCTCTCGTTTCTCTCCGAGAGCTTTTGACAAGAAAATCTTTGTCGCGAATTTTTAATACAGCTGTTTTACCTCAAATTTTAATTGCTTCTCCCCTTTTACCGTATTTTACCCTTAGCAATTTAACGCATATGAAAACGTCATTTTTTAAATTTGGAAAGTTTTTATGCCGATTTTCTCGTTATTTTTCTAACACGCAAATGATGGAATACTATAATCTTAAAGATCCGCTTATTATAATGAATAAGAAACTTCAACGGGTTGTATCAAATTTTTCAGGTCTCCAACATAACCTGTGCAGGTTTTTTCGTGAATGACATTTTTATTCTTTTTTGTTTTTTTTTTTTATTTTCAATTTGTCAGTTATTAAACTGTAATTAAATTGTAGATAAGTTTTAAGTATTTTCGGCAGTGTAGTTAGGCTATCTTTTGGCAGTTTCTGAGTTATAGTGTTTAGCCGAAATTTGTCAGTGTCTATTAATTTCTTTTTTACTCGCTATCTTTGGTGGAAATAAAATATTGATTGATTGATTGATTGATTGATTGATTGACCCAGTGAATCCTCACACCAAGTTTCTTCAAAATATCTGATTCCCTTCGAGAGTTATAGCGCGCACAGACGGACAGACGTACGGACGGACAGACGGACAACTTTTGCCATGTCATAGGTATCCCTCCACTTACGTTTTGGGATCACAAAAACCACGCTAATTTTCTCACTTGCGTGTTTTGCTACCTTCGATGTGTATCACGCTGCCAACGGTTGTCTGCTAGAAGTTTTTCCATTAGAAAAACTGGTAATGTAAATTGTTTCCCGGCTTTCGCTACAAGTCAACGGGTCTCGGAAAAAGCTTAAACAGCCAAAACCGTGGGTTATTTTGTTGAAAGCACAGCCTAGTTCAAATATTTAAAATACTGTCAGTTGAAGAGTAAATAGTGCGATGGGTCCTTTAGGAGATTATATTGAATTTTGTTCGGATGGCAACATCGCTATGTTGTGTTACCAGTATTGCCACTGGTCGTTGAATTTTTAGATTTATGACAGGGTTTGTAGTGGAAATCGCACGTATGCCAAATTTGTTGCTGGATTCTGAAATGTCGAGCATTTTTGTCAGTTTTAAGAAAACTGTATTTTGAGAAAACTGTTTCTGGTCCCGATCGCCAACCCTTAGAGCTAACAACTATTCTATCGCAAACATTATTTTCACGAACCATCGTTTTTAAAATCTCCCTCCCTTTATCAAATTGTTACTCAAAACCCCAACATCTTATTGGAAGTTTGTAAGTGTTGATGCTTTCAAACTTCTAAGAGACAGTATAGTTCATTATATAGCAGTGTAACGGTTCATTTCCTGCGAAGTGATACATGTCATCTTATATGGCTTTCCGGCTGGACAAACAAACATCATAGTCCATTTTCCTGTAGTTCCTAGTTATAGTAGTAAACTGGTTATTGACCCCCAGAAGCACCGCCGTAAAACACGCTTGGCATTTCTAGCTGTAAGAACTGTTGGTTTTCTAAAGCTTCTGGAAATTTCCAGGGAACCCATGGCCTGGAAGAGGAATGGTTCAGCACAGCGAGAAGAGTTCCGAAGGCGATTGAACGACTCCCCAGGGATCAAGCGAGTTTGAATCGGTCCCAAAACGGAAACATTTTTTCGTTAGTAGATCGCTTGCAGGTAGCGTCGCCTTTGATTGAATTGACAAAGGAAGGAATCAGTGCTTTGTAAAAAGAAAAAAAGTTTGATTGATGAATAAAGATTTTTTACTTTCCTACATTGCAATAAGCAGAGCAGAGATATTTGTCTGATTTTCTTCGAAGGCTGTTTGGTGGTGCTAAATTAAGTAGTCAACTGAAGGACAAAAGTGGTCCCTAGGCGGGACTTCGACCAACGATCTTCGTATTTGACCTGATCTAAAGGAAGCATGTCAGTCGGAAGGTTTTCATCCGGCAATTCGGAAATCCCCAGTAGGTGTCTGAACAAGGAAATTCAGTGAAAGGCGAGTCCCTATGGGCCAAGCGAGTTTTCGGCAATCCTGTACCACAAGCAAGTCGGCTATATAATATTAGGCAAGTGTCGATGCGATTAAATTCGGAGGCAGGATATTTCGTATGTTTAGTCCACAATGTCGGAGATGAATTATACTGCTTTGAACTAACCGTTATAGTCCAGTTGTTTTTTACACTAAAATGTTCAGAAAAAATCTCTGAACAACATATCCAAAATCCGCTAAAATCCCCCCACGGGAAAATCTCCTGGGGCTGCTTAAAGGGGGTAGAACGGGTGAAAAAAAAAACTTTTTCCGACTTTTTATGTTTCGATACGTTCAGAGACTCGATTCTGACATAAATCAACTCGCTGGACCGAAAAATAATATTAATTTTCTTGTAACGTGTCTCTAACTCAAATTTAACCGTAAAAAAGAAGAGCTATAGTTACGATTTTAAAGAATTCCGACAAAGGAAGTAGTTTTTCTTCCGAAATGTTACCAAAAGAACAGATCAATGTTGCAGACATCTGAAATACTCCAAACAGCAAAAGAAGAAAATCTGGCACGGTGATTTAAAGGAGTAGAGAAGTACCTCACTCTTTTTAGTTCCGCTAATTGTCAGGAACTTGGTGATCGGATCCGAATTAACTCTGTGAAGACCAGACTGAAGAAAAGGTTGACTAGGTTATAGACTAATAGAAACTTGAAAAATCATTCTTATTATCGGCTTCTTCCTCTTCTTCCAGAAAGGTTGATTCGGAGTTACTAAAGTTTGTTCCCAAGCACTCTCCGCTAACAAGTGTGCAGGGCATGCTATTCTTACGGCAGGTGCATCTGGCCGTATCACAACCTGATTTGCAGTTGCAGCGGAGGATCTGAAGAAGACTTTGAGGAGCTGGTTTCTTCTCCGTCATTACTGGGATGTAACTATCAGCAGAGAGCCGCCATACCCAACTCTCTGGATTCATCTCAGAAGACTCACTTTTCCACTCCGTTATCTACAAATACACGCGAAACGAATGGAACCTCGCGAATTCGGTTGCCAAGTCAATTTCTGGAGCAGCCAACCGCCGTCTTTGACATAGTGGCCTTTCGAATAGCGTTTGACAACGATGCTTTGTCGGCAGGACGTAAAACTTCATAGGATCCAAAAAAGGATGGGGGATACGTGCAAAGCTCGCAAAGACTCTGCCGACAAAATGGCTTGAAGGTCGAATTCTTCGCGGTTCGCCACCGTAGCTAAGCGCTGGAACAGAAGCCCTTGACCTATATGAACTGGTTCGCAATTGATTTGGTTGCCATTGTAAATGCCTTATCTTTCTTCCAGAAGGAAAAGGAATCAGCTGTTTTCCCAGTCATCTCGTCTAAATTCGGGCTCCAACTCTTCTCGCGGTACATTCGCTGCTGCAGTTAGACCGGTAACGATGTTGAGGAGCCCTCCTGTTCTCTGAATGGAATTAGGGGTTCCAAAAAGTCCAGAACCACCTTCGTCATCAGTGTCTCTTTTCACCCGCCACTTGGAAACTTTGACTTCTGTCAAAACTAGGTTAGCTGACATAAAAGTCAGGTACAACTTCTGAAGATAGATGGCGCTACTGTTGTGCGCGCCTCCGAATTCGTAAGTTAAATTTACCTGGTCTTTAATGGGCCAGATCAAAGATGCGCGAATCCGACCATGGAAGGATTTGAATCCGAATCCAGATCTAGGCACGAATCCGAATCCATCATTTCATGCTGAAGATTCGAATCCGGAACCGAATCCGGATTCGAATCCGACCTTAACAAAAATTAAATCGTTTACGTAGGTTAAAGGTCTGAAAATCAGAGGTTACAAAAAAGTACTGAAGGCAAATGAGACGGTATTTCTGGGTACTCATGGGGGTTATCATAATATGGGTTTCCTCCCGGCAATCAGGAGCGACTTTGGGGCTCGTTTCGGGAATGTCGGGAAAATGGAAACTGGAAGGATGAAGATTAGAAACTGCAGCGGATTTGTAAGATCCGGGGTTTGGAATCCGAGTCCGAATCCGAATCCAGTCTGAAAAGAAGAAGATTCGAATCCAGATTTGAGTCCGGCCAAAAGGACGAATCCTGGATTCGAATCCGAATCCAGATTCGGATTTGCCCATCTCTCGGCCATATAAACTAGAATACGTTCTCGTGTACGGCGTCCTCATGATTTAGCCGAGCAAAAATTAGTGCATACTGAACTGTTTAATTTTTACCCCTTACAACCCATTTTTTTTTCATTTATGGTAGGTTCCTGATAAGAAAAGAAAAAACTAATGTGTTTTCCGAATCCCCCGCGCAAGTTTCTACCGGAATCGAGTCCTCAAACCATCAAAATATATATAAAAAAAAAAAAAAAAAAATCCCCCTTTCCAACCGTTTAAGGAGCCGTAGAAGATTTTCCCATGGGGCGATTTTAGCGGATTTTGGATATGTTGTTCAGCGATTTTTTCTGAATATTTTAGTGTAAACAAACCTTTTGTTGCTATTTTGTCGGGGTCGACCCACTTTTCTCCGTACTTATACTGGACTAATAGTTCCACTCCACTTTTAGAGGAGGGAAATCCACACAGGTGGATTTCAGTTCGTTCAAGTCGTCCAAGCGTCATCAAGATGCTGAAAATCGTCCTAGACCGCGAATCCAGCGACATGGTTCTTAGTTGTGTTTTTGCAGATACCATGCTATCTGATATCACGGTCTAAAGTCGTTTTTGCAGTTATCGTGGTATCTGATAACACGGTCAAAAGGCGTTTTTTTGCAGTTATCGTGGTATCTAGCAAGTTATCGTGGTATCTGTTATTCAGATACCACGGTCCGACCGTAAAAGTCATCTCACTTTCATCAGTTTTTGTCAAATTGATGGGAAAGAAGTTTGGCACTTAGTGATGTGACTGAATATCACTTTTTCTTTGGGGATGACTTCGAAAAGTGCAATTTCGGCAATTGTCGTTTTTGCAGAGTAACCGTATATCAGATACCACGACAACTGCAAAAAGGACTAATTGGAGATCAGTTATCGTGGTAACAGATACCATGGCATCTGCAAAAACACAAATCTTGTCAAGCAGCTTTGTAATAGAAAGACGAAGGAAGTGTTTCAGAAAGGACCGAAAGCTGCAGGAATAAATGGTCGTCGTGACCCTCAAGGGCTTCTTAGACGGGACGGCACAATCTTCACGATCTATCTACAAGGCTAAGTTCTTTAAAAAAAAAATCGTACTTCGTCTATGTGTTTGTAACTTGAGTCTGATTACCTTTTATTTCCTGGGGGGTCCACCTTGGGACCTTGCCGAATCATGAGTTTCTCAAACGGGAATTTGGCGAAAATTGTTGTCAGCTGACTATAGACTTCTCGGTTGAAATGCCAGTTGATATGTACAGTCGAGGTGTGCTTATTTGAACACTTTTTCAGCTTTTTCACTAGGCTTTGTTACTTGTCAACAGTCAAGTTGTTAACAGTCAAGTAATAAAATTTGATATCAGCTAACAGCAAACTATTTCAGTGTTATTCTTGGAGTTGAAATTATATTTTATTTTGAATTTACAAATAAGCTTCTCCTATTTATGGCATCTGTAGACTCAAATCGCCATCTTGTCTGTTGAAGGTGCGTTCCTAGTCGCGAAATCCAAATTGTGAAAGGAAACCTAGGTGGCAGTTGAGTCACTATCAGCTGTGCTATCATCACTTTATTCAAAAGTGACAAGAACGTGAATAGAAAAAGGGTTATTGCCAGTATTCTATGGTAAAAAATGCCTGGTTTTGGTTTTAATTTTCGGCCACCAGTCATGGTTAGGCGACGTTCATATAGTATACCTTTACTGCAGCCCTTTTGCCGTGAAAATAAACAGGAAGTAGATGTAAATTTGGTAAAAAGTGCTTCAGAGCTGGGTACATCGGGACATCCTACCGGCCTCTGCTACAACTCCTAGCGGCAATACAGGTCGGGCCGCTGCGACACACTTCTCCAGAAACCGCCGGATCAAGCACCTGAAGCAAAACCTACCTAGTGACATCGAAGAAATATCGTCTACATCACTCCCCCCTAGACGCGAACGATCAGTGTTCCTGCCGATCATCACCGCCCTCAAATTCCTCTGCATTTCTTGAGAGTACCATTCATCTCGGCCCAAGGTTGCTCTAACCTAACCTACCCAGTACCCAGCGATTCAACCAAACCAACCATCAAGTTATCAACCACAAGGAAGCCGAAAGGGTCCCATCCAGGAACCCAGGTGCTGACAAATCCAAAGAAGAAGCCAGCCGTACAGCAGATGATTTGAGCCATACTTCGTTAAGCACCACAACCTGGAAGCAGGAAGCAAACAAGATCATGAGATAACAGTGGATAGAAACAATAGTGCTTATGATGTGTTTATTTCGTGTTTTTATTTAACGTTTTGACACCCCAGGCTATTTTAAAGCACAATGGACACTTCTCATGCTTTACTTTGTATTGAATGCTTCACAAATAAACATTTCCAACTTCCTTTAGAAGGCGCTACGAAAATCGGCCGTTTTCTTGTTATCCCTTGTCTTTACCTCTCTGGCATTTCGGCGATCCAAATCTTAGGAGCTGGGATATCGTGGCAGGAAATTCAAAAACTCCCAGCAATGCTTGATAGAAAAGGATATATTTGAAAATATTTGAAAAGGATATATTTGTAATTAGTGCGACTGACGCAACCAGTAACTCAGGCTGGAAGCTTGTCAGTCAGAGGAAAAAGTGCCGTTTTCTAAGAAAAAGCTCATGTGAGAAGAGCGATCAGAGTGACGTTCCCCTATCAAGCCCGAAGAAAGCACACCAGCCTACGGGCAAGAATAGGAAAAAGGCTTCCAAATTCAACACGATATGTCGTTATTTTAATGAAAGTGGTTTTTGTAAGAACAGGAAAAAGTGTCGCTTTTTGCATATCTGTGCGCGTTTTATTTCGAAAACATGCAGTAATAATGAGTGTAGTTTTGACCACGTTGATTTGTGTAATGTTTTATCATGTACTGACAAAGAATGTAGTTTCGCGCATCCGTATTGCGGTATGTCAAAAAGACGTAGCCCTAGTCATGCAAATCGACAGGAAAACTTTTTTTTGAATCAAAACCCGGCATCAAAAAACTTGGCCGGACGGGGGTCGCGAATTCAGTCACACCGCGAATACACGTCTCGCGGACCTGCGTGGCTCCCCTTGCCAACAATTCCTCCCGCACATCAGCAACCCCCCTACCAAGCGGGTGTTGCACCTCCACAATCGGTCGGAGTGTTTCTTCCCAATCCGCCACCTCAACAGCATCAACCTTTGTATCCCCCACGAAAGATAACGTACCCCCCTCTACATCCGAGCCCTCTGACAGTGTCTCAAATCCCCGTGCCTCCCTCTTTCTGTCCACCTTTGCTGCCCTCACCGGCGAGGACGCAATTTCTCTCGTTTCAGCCGCAATTCCGGTACTGAATAGATTTGAGCCCCTTATTGGTGTGGGTAATGCTGACGGCCGCAACGCCCACCAGGAAAACAATTTATTATTACAAAGACCTCCTACGAGAACATCAAACACCACTAAGGTAAAGTATTACAATTCTGAACTTTTTACTTTCCCTAGGTTTATTTACGCAAATGCCGAGAGTTTAAATTTTGATAAAGTGGCCGAGTTAGAAAGTCTAGCTCAGGTTACAAAGGCATCTGTTTTAATGGTTTCTGAAGTCCATCGACAAAACCCGGAACTCCTGAAAATCGGTGGTTTTGACGAATTTATAAAAATGCGACCGGATGACCACCCACTGGGAAAAAAAGGTGGGGGAGTCCTTATTTATGCCCATGAAACTTTAAGAGCAACTAGACTTGATATCCCATTTTTAACTGATTACGATGAAATTATGTGGGTCATTTTAAAACCACGACGTCTCCCGAGGAAATTCACTGGTATAGCTTTATGCGTGTATTACTACTCTCCAGGTCAGACGAGTGAAAATCGCAAAGCATTTGTCGAAAAGTTGCAACTCAGTTCGGATTTTGTTTTGGGTAAATACCCGTCATGCGGAATTTTCATGATGGGCGATGCTAATGAATTAAAGCTCAATTATCTTGACACTGGAATTGGCCTGAAGCAACTCGTCAATTTTCCCACGACTAAGGGCGGTACCTCTCTTGACCGAATTTCCACAAATATGTATGAATTTTACAACATGCCTACGGCCGGTGCTCCGATTGGAGGAAGTTACCATTTTTCTCTTGAACTTAACCCCACCAATTCCATTAAGATTGACTACACTACAACTGTAAATACCAGTCGATCGATCACAGATGAGGGACTACTAACTTTTGGTCAATGGTTGAGTTGCGAGAAATGGGAAAAATTCAAAGATGCTAAAAGTAGTAATGAGAAAGCTACTATTTTCCAAGAAACTTTGCTTCAAAATTACAAGGCTTGTTTTCCCGAGAAGTCAACAAAACGTTTCTCATCAGATCGACCATATATTTCGCAAGAAGTTAAGAAAATGGTAATGGAAAAACGATGGCTTTTCCGTCAGGGTAATACCAAACAAGCCAACAGGTTGAAAAACAAGCTCAGAAAAGTCACTCGAAAACATGCAAAAAAATACTTGGAACGTGAAGTTAATCATCTGTATGAGTCCAAACCAAGCCAGTGGTACAACCGAATCAAAAGAATGACAGGCAAGGTCAAAAAAGGAGTTGATTTTGGTCTTGACGAAGACGACGACGTTACTGCCAACTCCCTTAATAAACATTTGGCTAACATTGTGCAGTCCCTCCCGCCTTTGCTGGGCGAAGAAGTGCCCACCCCGCCCCCTGAGTTTATTGATTTCCCTCTAATATCAGAGTCCCAGGTGTTTTTTAAATTAAAAAGACTTAAAAGAACAAGCATTACCCCTGTAGATATTCCTGTTGATCTTATTAAAGCATTTCCCGATTATCTCAGTGGCCCACTAACACTCCTTTTTAATCAGGTCACAAAAACAGGTGAGTATCCATCAATCTGGAAAAATGGTTTCATTACACCAATACCAAAAAAAGATGCGCCTAATGATTTTTCGGGCGTCCGACCGATCACCATGACACCCATTTTTAGCAAAGTGTATGAGAGTTTTGTCGCAGCATGGCTGAAAGACCGTATTTTGGAGAAAATTGATCCGAGGCAGTTTGGAAATATGCCGAACACGTCTACATCTCATTACCTAGTAAGTATAATTGACAAAATCTTACAAAACCTTGATGAACCAGATTCTTGGATTAATCTTATTGCAATAGATCTAAGAAAAGCTTTTGATTTAATTTGCCATAATCTTCTTATAAAAAAACTTCTTGGCCTAGGTGTACACTCATTCCTTGTTCGTTTAATCGCTAGTTTTCTTTCAGGCAGATGTCAACGGACAAAATATAAGTCCACCTACTCTGATCCACTGCCCATCTTTTGTGGTGTTCCTCAAGGTACCCTTTTGGGACCACTTTTGTTCCTTGTCATGATAAATGATTTGGCAACAACACTGGACAACCGTTGGAAGTATGTCGATGACTTGTCACTCATTGAATGCTGTCGGAAAAACCTCCCAAGCAGTGCAGGTTCACTAATGAATGATATATGTCAAGAGGCAAAGGTGGACAGAATGACTGTCAACTGCGACAAATCTGTAATTTTAACCATTTCTTTTTTAAAATCCACGCCAGTTTTTAACCCAAGTATTCCCAGCGCTAGTCACGTGACCGAAATCAAACTACTTGGTGTCCATATAACTTCAGATCTGAAGTGGAACAAGCACGTCGATGGCATGTTAAAGAAAACCAATTTGGCCATCAGATCTCTAAAGTTGCTGGCTCGCCATGGAATCCCTGCCCCACACCTCCTACGCATTTATTTTTCTTTTATTCGTTCGACACTCGAGTACTGCTGCCCTGTATGGCATTTTGGACTGACGAAGGAACAGTCTGACCGGGTTGAGAGGGTGCAATACCGTGCCCTCCTAGTAATTTCAAAAGCCCCGAAAGTACCATACATATCCCTCCTTAATCAGTTTCAACTTCAAACCCTTCACTCCCGTCGTTTAAAACTCTCCCTATCTTTTGGACATAAAATCCTGTCGAGCCCCATTCACCGAAATATCCTCCCGCCCCAACATGAACCGGCTCGGTTAAGGCCAAGCAGGTCCATTGCAGAGCCTGTACCGAAACTTCAACCTGTGACTGCCTCACATGCTCGTTATGAGCTTAGTTTTGTGCCCTCGTTTGTTAAGTTGTTCAATGCCGGGTCGATTTTTTAGTCTGTAAAATAGTTATCAATTGTATATATTGTATTTTTGTGCATGTTATTTTTGGCTCATCGATTGACATACATGTTGACAACAAAAACTAATAATCGGCTCTGTCCGTCGCATGTTTTTCGAATAAAGTGAATTGAACCTATTGAACCAGATGCCACCAAAGTCAAGCCGCAGATGCAGTTTACCTGATTGTTCTAGTATTTCATCAGAAGTTCCATGGCTTAAAGTGCCTATTAAAAGTTTTTCTTTGTGGAAGTGAAGCTTGATTAGCTTGCTTTATAAAAATGTACAAGAATATGCAATAAGGTTATAAAAGATAACATAGCTACAAAAATCATTCAAAAACAAATAACCTGTTGAAATCTGAATTATAGAAGCTGATTTATGCATAAAATAAAGATCTACTAAGTATTACAAGAAACATCACTTTCATCTTTGTCCAAGCTAGTAAATTGAGCATGTACTGGCCCAAAAAATTACGCTTTGAAATATCACAGAGAGGAAACTGTTGAAAAAGCTGCCGATCTAGGGGGTAAGCGTTGTTCCTAGGTTGTTACAGAGTGGGATTGGGGTAGATTGATGTGCCCATTGAACTTTAACGAATATTGGGAAAATTAAACTGATTCTGATTCTGATAAATTAACTCTAGACGTCCAGGGATCTAGCGGAACCCTGTAGACAGTTCAGGGTAGTCTTTGGCGGGATCATCGTTCTGTAGTCCCCGAATATCTGAAAACTTTAGTTGTTTGCTATTCTAAGTTCCCCAGCACCTCTGTAGCTGACTGGATATCACTTGGCAAGATTCCAGCCGACAAGTCTGTCATTGGACAAAAAATCGAGAAGCTTATCATTTGGCAAGTTCCCAACTGCAGCTCGAAGAAAATACAAGTTAATGAAATACAAGAAAAAATACATACTACATAATAAAATACAAGAACATACAACCACTACAATTTTCAGATAGTCTTGTGCTCTAAAACAGTGATCCCATCCCGCCTGAGACCGAAGAGGGGATCATTAAAGTTTATAGTTTGCTAAAATGTACGTTTTGTACTTTGCGGTTAAGATGAGTATTTTAAGGAATTCATTCCTAATCAAACCCTTGATGCAAAAATGACCTTGGGGATCATAAGAATCTATCGTTTGGTCAATAATTTTTGTACAAGTTTGCAGTTATGATGAGCACTATAAGGAGGCTAGGAAGTAGGTAATGAATTTGTAAGCAAAATCCTTGAATCAATAATGACTATGAACCCATGGGGATCATGAAAATGTATTGTTTGCTCAACAGTATTTTTTGTACTTTGCGGTTAAGATGAGTATCTTTAAGGAATTCATTTTTCAGACAAACGCTTAAGGTAAAGATAATTATGGGCCCTTGTAGATCATGAAAATAATTGTTTGGTGAAAAGTATTTTTTTTACCCCCAATTATATCTGGCTAGTGGCTAGTTCTAAATCAATCTTGTTTCGTCTCTAACGTGCCAGCAAAGTTTCATCTTCCTGGCACATCTCGAAGTACCTTCACTCGCCATTATCGAAATTCCGAACCCCCTCCAACTCCTCCCACAGTGCCTGGATCCAGTCTGGGTCTGTTACTGATATATCTAGGGATCCTTCTTGTTCCTCCTGCCAAGTCTCATCCCGACCCCTCCATTCCTACCGTGTCACAAGATTTTCGGTTCCACCCTGCACAGCCCCAGAAAAAAGTCTTCTGAGGAACTTCTGAAACACGAATTCTTTCCAGAAATCAAGTTTCATAAGGATCCGATCAGCAGTGTACCCGAGGCAGTGTAAATATTCCCTCTGTCCGAGATGACTGCGAACCATGTTTTAAGGGGTCAACGGAATAGAGAGCTGACATTTTACTTTTGCTTGCTAAATCGCGGGCATGACGTACGTAGACAGTCTCAAACGCATCCCCACTTGTTAGTGTAGATGACACTTGTAATGAAAGATTAGGGTAAGTTAGCTGGTGAAATATGCTACGTGGGGATTAAACAAATAGTATAGAAAGAAAGAAAGAAAGAAAAGTTTATTTGAGCCCTACGGCCATACACAACATACACTGCACAGAACACTTACTCAATATAAAACAATACTTATATTCTTTCACTCGAGCTCGACTGAGACTCTCCCGCCTTTTCCACATATCGTGCCATTTTGCATATGGTTCCAGGCTTCGAAGACCTCAGGATATCAGAAAGTAGCACCAAACGATGGTTCCCCCCAAATTTCATCCCTAAGACTTTCAAGCTCCTGGCACTCCATGAGGAGATGGGCTAATTTATTATCCTCTTTTCCGCAATACCCACACTTACCATTTGTACCATTATTTTTTTTAAATCGTTGTTCCCTATGTACTGGAAGGCAATTTCCCCTCAACTGGATCCATGATTTTAGATATTTAAAAGGTAAATTTAACTTAAAATAATATTCTTCCCCAAAAGTGTCTTTTACTTTACAATATTCTTTCAGTGTTTCCGACGAACGTACTAAACAGCCCCACTTTTGTATCTCTTGATCTTTCAATCTCTGCATAATTTCTGCAAGGCATTGTGTGTTTCCGGGTCCATTTCCTTCCATCCACAAATAAGAGAGGCCTAATTTGTCAAGAGATTTCTTGATTTGTTGAGTCCAAGTAGTTTTCCTATTAATTCGAAGCAAATCATTATAAGCTTGTTTAGCCAATCGGTCCTCAGGAAGTTGGGTTAATATCAGCCAAAACTTAAATACTTGATAAAGCCGGTGCAGTTTCAGTGAGAATATGCCGAAGTCTCCTTTGATTAGCTGGTTATGTGTTGTCTGGTGCAGCCCAAAAAGTCTTTTGTAGTATCTAAACTGGACTGATTCTAGCTTATCCGCGGCCTCCAGGCCCCATAGCTCAGCTCCGTAATGGATTGCCGGTTTAATTTTCGAATCAAATATTTGCTTAAACATTTTTAATGACTTCGACTTTTTCACTAGGTCATTACGTAATATTGCACCCACTGCTGCTTTCCCTCGCTTTGACATTTCGCTCACATGTTCCTTCCATCTGCAGTTAGGTGTCAGGGTAAATCCCAGATATTTCGCCTTTTCCACTACCTTAATCTCTTGTCCTTTGAACCAAAATTTCTCATTCTCAACTAAATTCCTTCTTCCTCCTTTATTGAAGATCATTATCTCCGTCTTCCCGAGGTTTAAACGTAGTTTCTTCGATTCAAGGTATTCTGCCATCAGGTCAATTAAAATTTGTAGTTCACGAGCTGTTTTCGCTACTAATGCCATGTCGTCGGCGAACAGCAGAGCCAAAATCGTCCTGTTGCCGAGCTTAACGGTTGGGGCCCATCTTTTCTCCAAGAATTCTACAATGTCGTTTACGAATATTCCGAATAGCCGAGGTGACAGGGCGCTTCCTTGTTTCACCCCTCTTGTCTGTTCAAATATCCTTGAAACTCCTTTTCCAAACACTCTAACGACTGCTTTTGTACTTCCGTACATATTAGCTACCAGCTGTGCAAATTGACCTGGTAGTCCAATTATAATTAATTCCATTATCAGTAATTCCCTATCCACGCTATCGAAAGCTTTTTGGAGGTCTAGGAAAGCATCGTAAAATTTATTTTTTCCTCTTCCATATTTTTCAGAAAGGGCATGCAGTACAAACATTCTGTCCGCTGTATTGTATCCGGCCCGGAAGCCTCCTGGCTCTTCTTTAATTTTTTTGTACACTTCAAGCCATTTTGACAGTCTCACATCAATAATTTTTTCAAATATTTTACACATCGTTGGTATTAGGGATATGGGTCTATAGTTTGAGTGTTCCTCCGCATTTCCCTTTTTGAAAAGCGGCAAAATTACTGACGTCTTCCATGCTTCGGGCCATTTACATGTGCTAAGAATTGCATTGAAAATGAGGACCATTATGGGAACGAATGACAGTGCGAACTTCTTATAAGCCATAATAGGGATTCCATCCAGCCCCGGCGCTGTGCCCCCTTTCTGATTCTTCAAAATGTTTTTTATTTCCTCCTCCGTTGTTTCCTCCAGCAAACTGTAATCATGCTCTTGGAGCGGGAAACAAGTTCCCTCCGTCGGGATAGAATTTAGCATTTCAAGAGGTGCTGTATCGTTTCCTAGTTCGAAATATGGTGGCCATGTTTCTGGTTCCGGGCATTTTTGTTGGGTAGGTTTTCTTTTCTCAGGGTCTTGAATTTTCCTCCAAAATACTTTCATATCATTCATTTTAAAACTCTCCGATAATTGTTTTATATCCCTTATTTCCGCTTCTCTTTTTTTCTGTTTCAATAACCGTTTATAATCTCGCCGCATAGCTTTCATCTGGAGAACTACTGTCTCTTTCAGGGGGCTCTCTTTGAGGGCCTTCACTTTTTCAACTATTTGCATCAATTCTTTTTTCCTTGCTAAACATTCATCATCAAAAAATTCCTTTCGCTCGCTCTCAGGGGACACTTTAGGCGTTATTTCATGAATAATTCCGTTTAGCCCGTCGATCATCTGTTCGACTGGTAATTTACCTTCTTTCAAGACCTTCAGTTCTTCCTGAACCTTCCTGTCAATTAATCTTTCTTCCATTTTATGTATTTCTGATTTCGACATTTCTCTTTTTAAAATTTCTTTTTTCTGGAAATTTCTTCTATGCTGTGTTTGTAGAACCTTCGTCGGAAACTTTTGCAAAATTTCTATTAAAACTGGGAAATGATCTGAACCTACAAAGGGGAGAACTTCTACATTTCTAACATCCATTGCGAGGGAAACGTCCACCAGTACATAATCAATAACACTCCCTTTCGCACCCGAAAAACACGTAAAGTCCCCCTTACCCTTATCTTTCCCAAACCTCCCATTCCCTATAACTAGCCCATTTTCTCCACAAAAATCCAAAAGCCTTTTCCCCCAAATATTCAACTTCCTACCTTCATCCATGCTACTTCTTGTAATCCCGTAAGCCTTCGGAGCTGGAACCACTTCCTCACAAATCACTGTATCCACTACTTCTCTGTTCACGCTGGTGTACGCGTTAAAGTCTCCCAATAGCGTTAAACTGTGGTCATGGTATTTAAATCTCATTTCTTCGATCTCTTTTTCCAGAATATCCCAAGTAACTTCATTTGTGTACGAACTGTTCTGTGGTGGTAAGTAAACTGATCCGATCACTATCTGCCGTCTATCAGAAAAAAGAACTTTGACTCAAATTATATTTTCCGACTTGCTACTTAATCTCTGGTATTTCGACACACTTTTACACTTTATAAGGACAATAACACCCCCGTAATATCTTCTGTTCGACGACTCTCTTCTTGAGACTTTTTCTACATAAAATCCGTCAAATAGTAGCGTTTCGTTGGGGTCATGCCAAGTTTCCGCTAAACACACAACGTCAAATGCACTCACGTCTTCCGATACTTGCTTATATTTGTTCTTTAGTCCCTGGACGTTCCATGTGATCATTTTCATAGTTTGGGCATGGCCGTCGGCATGCTAGTTCGAGTCTTCCATATTTTCGTCGTACCGGTCCCTGGTTGGGTCCGGATAATTGGTTCTGTAGTAGTCTGCTGTGCTTCTGCCTCTTCTGACATTGGGGCTTTCGTATCTCGGACCTCCTCTGTTTTCGTGCGCGTTCCAAGTTGTCTCTCTCTGTGGTCTTTGTGCACGATTATTCAGCCTATTGCGTTCTTCCGGGCTGATCATCTGATCCGCTTTCCTGGCGGGCTTAGGCCTTGGGTTCAACCTAGATGGTCCAGCAGTTACTTCTGTAGCCCTAGTCTGTTGCCCATTTTCCACTGGTCGTTGACTGTTCAGTTCCTGGTGAATTTCGGCGGTGATCGCCGCGTTTACTACTGTCTGGGCCGAGGAGGCACTATCCATTGAGCTCTGAGAGTCACTTCGACCACGGGGGGACCTAGGCCTAGTTGTAATTTTTCGGGTGACCTCTTTCACTTTTTTACCCTCTTCATCATAAACCAAGAGAGTTCCATCGACAAAAAGTTTTGTTCCCCGTAATCTGACGGGTTTTCCCTCTTCAATTCCTTGATTCATGACTATTTTTAAGTGGCTTCGCGCATTCCTTTCCTCCAATGTGTAGTCCGGGGCCACAGACACTCCGTCGTTCCGAAACGTACGGCCGCTTTTCAGAATAAAGTTTCGGGTGTCTGCGCACTGCAGTTTCAGCAAAATTGCTCCTGACCTCATCCGGAAAACATCCTTTACCTCACTACGATGGAGCTCCAAAGACGAAATTCGGGTATTCAGATACAACATCACTTCTTCTTTAAGCGTAGGTAGTGGTGGGTTTCTCTGACCTAAGTTGTAAATAATCAAGTTCGTTCTCTTCGCTTCGGTTTCTACATACCGAATACGGCGGTTTGCCTCACTCAGCTCTTTCCTCGTTACTACAAGTTCTTGACTAAGCCTTTGGTTTTCTGCCTTAATTTGTGTCAACTGTCCTTTAATGAAGCCTATGTCTGTCATCACTTGTGGCAATAAGGCGAGTTTTGCGTTAATCTGGTCAAGCACTGACTGTGGTGCGTCTTCTCCCGCCATATTGTGCAAGATAGTGCTAGCTTCTGCTGTGGACTATCCGTTCATCGGGATTGTAGTCATCGTCCGATATTATCACAAAATTCAATCAGAAACGAAGTTCTTATCATGCAAATCACAAGGAAAGTCTTAACACGCAAAATCCAGTCAAACAGGTTTATTATCACAGCGCTGGTTAGACAAGTTCGCTGAATGAGAGCTACTTGACGACTGATATGCAGCCTAACTCGGGTCACGAGCGTCACCTGGTTAAGGAATGGATCGCCATATTTGATAGTGCAAAACGGATACTTCAGCTGAATTTTATTAGAGCTATATTTTCGCCCTTCTTGGCAAGGGTCCTCTTCAGGCTCAAAGCCGCTCAAGTTGAAAAAACAAACTTGTTTTTTCAACTGGTTCGTATATCCAACTTGAGCCTGAAGATGACCCTTGCACTATCAAATATGATTCGCAGTCAGCTTGGGCTAAAGGAATATTTGTAATGCATCGTCATTACCATCTCCTTTACCTCAATTCGCTTTGCCCTACACATTCAACCCTTATTTCCCTGCTTCAGCAACAGTGACACAAGACCACCATTTGTTGTGAACTGAAAGACAAAAATGCTCCTCAGCTGGGACTTGAACTCAGTACACTCCGCTCTCTAGGTGAGTGCTCAACCATTGAGCTACCGAAGGGCTTTTTGACTGTTCATTTATCGTTACAAGATCATCTCTAAACTGGCCAAGGCACATGAGTCTAAGCATATTAATTATCCTAATATTAGCAGGTTTATATAGTTGCAAAAATAACAACTCCCGTTCTGATTTTAGGATACTTTTTTAGGATACTTATTTTATTAATAAACACGGTTTAACTCTTCTGTATTTACATCTACTGCACTAATGGAAAAACCTACGTTTTTGCTGGCGTGCAGTAGTAAAGGTTAACCATTTTCTAAACATACCAACAAACAACATAATAAATAACTAATGAAAAAAAAGGAAAAAAAAGGAAAAGAACAGACCCCCCACCCCCCAAAAAAAAGAAAAAAAAAAGCAAAACAAAAACAGACCAGACTCCTTCACATTATAACCTCCAAAATAAACATATACCTCCCAACAACCTTACTCCCTCCCTACCGCCCCGACCACCCATCCACCAATTCCTCCCTACCACCCCCAACGAACCATTCCTCCCAACCAGCCAGACCACCCTACCTACCTACCGCCCCCTACCCCCTAACAAATAAATACATTTCTCAACCATCTTTTATTAAATATTCTTTTAATTTTCTCTTAAACTCTAAAAGATGTTCAGCCGCCCTGATGCTCACTGGTAAAGAATTCCAGACTGCAGTTCCAAGAAACTGCAATCGAAATCCTGCTCTTGTGCTACTCTTAAGCTCAATCACCAAATTTTCACTATTCCTCGTATCATATTGATGAATATCACTGTTTGCACGGTAAGTATCACGAAAAACACTTGGGACTAGATTATGCACGCACTGGAAAACGAAAACTGCCGCTTGATAATCCCGTAGTTGTCCCACGTTAAGCAAATTTAAAGACTTAAAACAAGCACTTGTATCATTCACATCCTGGACATACTTGCCTATGATCCTCACGGCCTTGTTCTGAAGAATCTGGACTCTTTTGAAATTACTGTAAAAATTGCTGCTCCAGATCAGACAGCCATATGAAATATATGGGTAAACAATTGAGTGATAAATCATTAGGAGAATCCGCTTTGGCAAATAATGCTTCAGTCTACGCAGCATTCCAACTCCTCGGGCAATTTTTGCAGAAATAATATCACTGTGATGCTTCCATGAAAGGTTTGAATCTATAAAAAATCCTAAGTACCGCACTACATGAACTTGTTGGACAGGCTTCCCGGATAATGTAACTAGACCACTCGCATCAACTGGCATGCCTACTCTGCAGAAAGTCATTAGAAAAGTCTTTTTCACGTTGACACACAGCAAGCTAAGGTTCATAAAAACCTCCAGCCTTCTTAACGCATCATTTGCTTTCAAAACAAGCTCTTCGATCGATTTAGCACACACTGTCAAAGCTGTATCATCAGCAAAGGTTGTAACACAGACGTCTTGAAGATGAAAGCGCACTGCATCGACATACACAAGATAAAGCAAGGGACCTAAGACTGAACCTTGCGGTACTCCACATTTTAGTCGATAAGAAGATGAAGTCACATCATTGAGTACTACACGCAAGGATCTTCCAAGCAGATAACTTTCAAACCACTGTAAAGAAGTGCCCCGAATTCCCAGACACTTGAGTCGGTCAAGCAAAATCTTGAAATCTACAGTATCGAATGCCTTCCTTATATCAATGAAAATTGGCATCGGTAAGTACCCTTTATCCAACGCACCACCAACACATTCCACCAGATGCTGCAAGGCATGAGTTGTAGAGTGTCCCTTTCGGAAACCAAATTGTGTTTCACTTAATAATTCATTCACCTGGAGAAATTCATATAGGCGTTTATGAACGACTTTTTCTAATATCTTTGAAAAAAGAGGTAATATCGATATCGGTCGCCAGTTTTCAATGTCTCTTTTGCAGCCACCCTTGTGGAGGGGTATGACCTTCGCGACTTTAAGCTGTTCAGGGAACTTACCCTTTTCTAGAGAAAGATTAATAATAAAAACCAGACAGGGTAGTATGTAACCGAAAATCGCTTTAAGCCCTCGAAGAGATAAGCCATCCACTCCAGCTGAATTAGACTTTAGCGACTTCACAATTTTACAAACTTCATCACTGGTACACAAATCAAAATTCATTTCCAGAGATTCACCTCTTTCATCAGGAATATTACTACTCTGCATTTCTTGATACTTGTCATACACACTATCTTGCACTTCAGGACCAATATTCGAGAAAAACTCACCAAATTTATTTACAATTGCACTTTTATCATCACGATCACAACCGGTTAAACATACTTCTTCATTCCTCTTGTCTCCTTTGTCACTAACAAGATCATTTATTGTCCTCCACGTTTCTTTCATATCCCCTTTGTTATTCTCAAATTTACGATTATAAAAATCAGAAATTGCATTTCTTCGAAGTTTGTTCACTCAGTTCCTCTGTGTTTTAAATAGGTCAAATGATTCATCACTCCGATTATCTAAATATCTCTCATATAGCCTGTTTCTCAGTTCTATTTCATCAATTATTTCCATCGACATCCATGGCTTTCGTGGAATAAGTTTTTTGGATTTTATGGCCTTTAGAGGGCATGCTTTTTCATAAATAGGCAATATGGCTGACATAAGGCTATCTAATGCCCTTGAAGGGCATTCTTTTTCTGCAAAAACAGGGCTCCAATCAATAATACTAATCTCTTCGGCAAATTTCTGGAGATTTTCTTTTTTCATCAGTCTAGTTACGACCTTCTTCTTTCGCAGTTTTTTCACAGGGTGATTAATTGTAGCTATTAATGGAAGATGGTCAGATCCAGGGCAAACTATCACATCAGCAAAGCTCCTGTGAAGATCACTCGATTTAACAAAGATATTGTCTATCAGTGTTTCACTTTGTGAGGTAATTCTCGTTGGTACGCCCACGAGGGGATACAAATCACTCGAAATCATAAAATTCAAAAAATCACCATTCGTTCCAGACAAATCAAGAAGATTAAAATTGAAATCCCCCATCACATTATGGCTACACTCAGGTGGTATTTTAGCAAGCAGCTCATTAAACCCTTCAATAAAATCATCCAAGTGTGCACTGGGCGGCTTATACACCATACTAATTATATTTTTCTTACCATTTAACTCAACCTCTATTGAAAAAATTTCTACCTTACCTTCTTTCCAAATACTTAGATCATCCCGTACTCCATACCCAATCCCCTCCTTAACCAAAAATGCAATCCCACCACGGCTCATCGAAACTCGGTTCTTCACATGGACGTTGTACCCTGGAAATGAATAAAGCGAAAGAGAATGGTCTGTGCTTAAAAACGATTCACAAATACCAATTATATCAAACTCCGACGAAAAATCATCGAGTAGCTGAAGAATATCCTGATAACTCGACGTAATATGCACATTCCATGAACCAAGACGAAGACACGGGTCACTCAGAGGTGACAGGAAATCTTGCGGCGATCGGATAAATGTACTATTTCTCATAGGCTTCAAATCTATTACTGGGCAATCATCATCTTGAGCCACTCCTCTCGACAAATAACTTTCAAGGTTAAACCGTCGTAATTCACCCAGAACCATCAAAAAAACAACATAACTTTAGCAACAAAATGGAATGTTTCTTTTTCGAAAATGAAAAAGAATCAAACAATTTTGGGAGGAAAATAATACTAAAGGAAAAAAATAGAAGAAGAAATAACGAAAGAATTGGTGACCCGTGGTCACGGAAAAAAAAAGAAAATGAAAGAGAAAGAAGCGAACAAAAGATAAACAGACAACCGAAAAGAAGAACAACTTAACCATAAGAAAAAAAATAAATCAACCTAGATACAGTCCGCGAGCGACCGTATCTTTCTAATCACAGTCTCATCTCTAGGCTTTGCTAAGATTTGCCCTTGATCAGACCAAGCATTCTTCTGACCGAATTTGTCCTTAGCCGCATTCAGAATGTCTCTTCGTTGCTTGGTCGGAGACTCCGCAACGAAAATGCCACTAGAGGCCAGTTTGGCTTTGGCCTTGAACACTTTCTTAGTTATGTCTTTGCTCGCAAACTTCACAATAACTGGAGCGACCCTTGGAGCAGACTGAGTTGAGTCAGTAGCAGCATTATTCAGTCTGAGTCTGTAGACGTTCATGATCTCCGTTGTAGTAACTTCAGGCAACGACATCTTCTGATTTATAATCGACATCACAGCAGAACGAGTGTCAACTCCAGTTTGTTGCCTAACACCGTGAAACACAAGACTATCTAGTAATGACTCTTGTTCATAACCGTCCAATTTAGTTTCCAGCCTGTTCAGTTTTTCCTCCAAGTGCTCAAGTTCATTACTCAGCCCCTTCAACGATTTCTCGATTAGTTGAAACTTGGGATTAAATTCAAGGGTAACGGCGTCATAAATTTGACTCACAATAAGCTCAGTTGACTCCTTAAGTGAGTTTGAGCTAGCCAGTTTTTCTGTAACTTTTTGAGTTATACTGTCCATCAAATCATTTTTGGTCTTATCCAGTTCCGCTTGAGTTGCTACAAGTTGCTGATGAATCGGGCTAATGCTGCTAGATGATATGGGTGATGAGCCTTTAGCTTTACCTTTATCATTGCCTTTCAGCGCAAGGTATGTTTTGGACAGTCTCTTGTAAATATCAGGCGCAGTAGCAAGCTCGTCAAAAGCTTTTTTTGTAGCAGGAGCAGATGAATTATCTGCGGTAGGATCGTAGGCTTGGATATTGGCTTCAACTCCTTTAAGTGTTTGGCCACACTTTTGGCTGCAAGCGCCATCTAAGATTCTGAATATTTTCATCATACAAGAAAAAATACTTGATGGCAGCAGTTTCTGTATGCATTCGTTTCCAAGGAAATCATCAGCTTTTAAGAAATATATCAGGATGCACAACAAAGGCTTGAGAGAGAATTTCAGAGTGAAAATACAAGTAAAAATTAGTAGACAGAAGAGCAAAAAGAAGGGTGAGAAATATGAGGTGGTACGAGAGATATCGATCAAACTGAAGTGGCAACAGAAGAAGTTTAGGTGTGTATTCTAAAGTTTGAGAGTTATGTGATGTGCGAGCAAGCAGTAATTAATCTGCTGATCTACCGGGATAGTTTATTTGTGGATAATCATTTGAAAAGCTGGAGCAACTCTGACATACTGCACGACGAGAAAAGGATTATTTGTTTATATTCTTATAAAGTAGCTGTAGTGGTTTTGTATAAACTGTGTGAAACAATTAATCATGAAAATTGTATAATCCCTCGAAAAAAAGTTGTCACAGTAGCATAGCCCAATACTCGGCTTATTTTTATTTTTTAACTCTCTGTTAAAAAAAATAACAAAAATACCAACAGCCTACTATGGATTACAATTTCTAATTTTGTTGGTCCACAAAGTTCGTCCTCTCTCAACCAGAAAATCAAAGCTCATCAAGTTAGCAATACAGGTCGATATTAGAGTTTCGAAGCTGGTCCTCCTCGCTTCAACAACCCCTCCCACCTCCCAGTTTCCATTGCCTCGGAACTGATTGCTGAAACTTGATGATAATGGCTGTCATGGCCCGGTTTGTGCTCTGACTCAGATCTTAAATTGGGTAAATTAGATTCACACGTTTGTTGGATTTGTGAGATCAAAATACCTCTTGGCTAGGTTCTCTTAGAGAGCAGTTTCCGTTACGACTGACAAATACTCTATGAGCGTGTTCCATCCTACTTACCGTAGTTCCTACGCATGACGTCTCGAATTCTGGCTTTTTGCCGTCAAGGCTGGACTGGAACATATAACATCGAAAAGTTGTCCGTCCGTCCGTTCGTCCGTCCGTCCGTCTGTCCGTCCGTCTTTAAGCACGATAACTCTCGAAGGGAATGAGATATTTTGATGAAACTTGGTGTGAGGATTCGTTGGGTCGTCGGACCAGTCAAGTTCGTAGATGGGCTTTCTAGCCATACATTTAGGGGTGGGGTAGGGGTTTCAAATTAAGGGGCAAACAAAGTATTTTGAAACAGCTAATGTGATAGTCGATTATGGGGTAAGAAGACATGCTGAACACGATGGTGAAAACCATTCTGTTATCGAACATGTAGTTCGCCCCGGAATCCGGCCCAAACTGGAAAGTTTGTTAAAAGTAAAAGTTTTATTTAAGTTGATTGGATGTTCGATTTAGGGGTAGGAAGACACGCTGAACACGGTTGTGAAAACCATTTTCTCTACGGGCAAGTAGTTCGCCCGGAATCCGGCCCAAACCGGAAAGTCTGTTAAAATTAAAAGTTGAAGTTGAAGTTGATTAGATGTTCGATTTAGGGACATACTGAACACTTATGTGAAAACAATTTTCTATCCGGACATGTAGTTCGCCCGGAATCCGGCCAAAACCGGAAAATTGGTACAAGTTAAAGTTTTATTTCTAGTTGATTAGACAACCGATTTAGGGGTAAGAGGAGATGCTGAATCCGTGTGTGACAATCATATTTTACCCAGGCATATAGTTCGACCGGAATCCGGCTGGAGTCTGAAAATTTGTTATAAGTTAAATTTTTCTTTGAAGTTGATTAGATGTTCATTAGTGGGAAAGAAGATACCCTGAGTTCATTTTTGAGCTTTCTTTTTTTCGCCGGACAAGTAGTTCTGGAGTTTGGCCGAAATCGGGAAATTGGCGGTAGTGGCAGGAAGTTTTTCTCAGATGATTAGCTATTTGGCCTTAATCTGTTTCTGAATTTTAATTGTAAAAATGTTCAAGGAGTCTGTCGATGACTGGATCTGGCTAAAACAAGACCCAGTTCTCTGGATCAGATATTGAATTTTTTGGATCCCATCGAAACCTTTGGTCTTGTTCTATTTTCCAGCAGAATATCATGCCACGGGCGAATCCAACCAATCATGTTACAGAGATCAGTAGCTATTACGCTTACTCGGCTCCCGAGCGTGGTAAGCAAATAGTTTCCAGCAGAATATCATTCCATCGGAGAATCCAACCAATCATCTTACAGAGATCCGTAGTTATTACGCTTACTACACTCCCGAGCGTGGTAAGCAAATAGTTATTATTTCAAGAAGGTTGGAACGGTCAGCGTAGTAACTTTTGGTGAGGTTGGAACAGAAATAGTAACTAACAGTTACTATTGGTTGAAGGGTGGAACACGCTGTACATAACCAAGTTCAAAACACGCCACTGATCCTCGGGAAGAACGAGAAAACGTAGCACTAACGACTCAAACTCAACAACTCAATCCTGTGTTAACCAATCACGGCGATGTTTGGGAGCAGCTGTGGTACTGCTTCCGGCTCTTCTGCTAGGTACAAGGCAATTTTGCGTCGGCAAGAAGAGTTAGTTGTCAAGGGTAGCCTATTCACACCACCAGCCAGAGAAACAGGTATCCCTACCGAGATAACTTGGTCGCAGTGTTGCCAGGTGTGACACTTTTGGTGCTTTTTTACACTTTTTGTCTCTGGGACACTTTTTCTATAAAAGTGACACCTTTATTTTACAAACAACCCTGTTTAGGTCAGAAAAGTACTTTTTCATTTACTTTCATCATCATCATCATTTTATTTTGAACCCGTCACTGAACAAAACTGGGCGAGGCCCAGAAAAGACGGTTGACCTTTACGAAAGTAACGGATTACTGCCCCAAAAATATTGCCAAAACATGTACTTTAATTTGATTTTGTACACAAAAACAGTTTGAAGCCTTAAAAGCTCATTTCCTGTTAAATTTTGCTACAGAACTGTGATGTAACAGTTGAGAAATGCTTCGAAAAATGTTACAAATTCAGTTATTACCAATTTTGCGGGTTGTGCAGCGGAATGCAAAAACAAAAACAAAAATCGAGGTGTCAACAAGCACCTTTTTGTCAGATATTGTGACACTTTGATGAATCGAGCTAAATGCTTCGAAAAATGGTACAAATTCAATTATTACCAATTTTGCCGGTTGTGCAGCGGAGTGCAACAAAAAAATCGAGGTATCAAAAAGCACCTTTTTATCAGCAATTATGATGACTCGAGCTCTTGGTAATCCTGCTTGGTCGAGCGTGAAGCGGTGAGCGACGTCACTGCATTGTAGTCCCAGCTTATTTGAAGTTACGAGTGCACTTAATAAAGGTTTTGCGCTAGTAAAGATTTCTAACCGAGATCTGACGTAAATACGTTGGGGTTCCGAGCGTATTTCAAGTGGGAACTTGTTTACGCCCGTTCTTGTGTTAGGAAAAATCATTTACCAGCGATAAACCACGTAAATACGTTTGAATTTTGAAGTTCGGATTGCGACGGTATTTCAAGTAACAGCGTGTTTATGCACGCTTTTGTAGTAATTCACTTGCGCGGAAAAAAAACACTCGAATTTTACACTATGGTGTAAATCAGGCAGGAAGGAGTACCACTAAGGTATCCTTCTTTTTACGTTACTGAACTTCGGGTTAGAGTGTTAGAGGGTTAGAGTAAGGGCACCTCTCGGTGTGGGTTGTGCGGCTTCTGTTTTGTTTTTTGTTCGGTTAGTGTGTGTTTTGACTCGTTTTCATGTTACAATAATCATTTTGAATGCTTTTCATTGATTTTGATTTTTAATAGTTTTTTGTATTGTAAAAAGTAAAGGTACAATATTAAGGTAATTGTTAAGTTATGAATAGAATTGTAAAGATAATATTTTTAAAGTAAAAATTGAAAGAGCAAGTGCCACACTTGCGTCACTGAGTGGAGGAGGAGGTAAAAAAAAAAAAAAAAAGGACACGCTTCGCCGAAGCATGCAGTAGCATTTGTTAGTAGATCATAATTCGTGACCAGACACCGCATGACCAGACCTCGACTGAGTAGCTAGACTTTGATTTGACACAAGACAGAACAAAGCTTTTTCTCTAGCGTAGTATAAAAATACATTGTAGAGGAAAATAAGACCGGTCTACGAAGAACGTCCGAACTGGTGTTTTAAGATGGTATTTACGCTAAAGCGAACTTCTCAAGTTCTATAACTCTTTGAATACTCTTGATGACTATCTTTCCTTGCCGATGCAAAATCTCCGGCCTCTCCGGGTAGTTAGCGGAAGAAAGGCAGAAGTGGTGTCACAGATGGTCCCAAAGATCGCGGAGATTGATTTGACACAGGATTTGAGTCGCTGAGTTTGAGTTGTACGGACACGCTTACTCCTTCTTCCTGAGGATCGCCAGCGTGTTTTGGACTTGGTCGTATATAGTCGAGTATAGAGTATTAACAGACCTCTGCTGTAGCGGAAAACGTCATCTGTGAGGATCAAAAAGTAAACCTGTACCGTTGTTCGTGGGTGGCTTAGTTTCGGACAAGACGAATTTTAACTAAGCATCCGTGCCCGTGTTGATTTCCCAGCTCCCTTTGAGTAATTTCAGTCACTAAATTCTCGTCTTCACAAAACTTATTTTCTTCCGGAATACTCTTGACGATTAACTCTACGTGACGATGAAGAATCGCCGTGGACCTAGCGGAAGAGCTGTCGGTGTCACCACGTCTATCCCCAACGAACGCCGTTTATTGGTTGACACAAGGTTTTAGTCATCATTCGGGCGAAGTTTCTCATTCTTCCCGAGGTTTACTGGTGTGTTTTACTGAGTCATATACAGCAGTGGTTCCCAACCGGGGTTACGCGTGCCCAAAGGGGTACGCGAGACCAGGCACTTATCCAGGATTTTTTTTTTTTGGGGGGGGGGGGTGCTTTTCGGGGGGGGGGGGCCTGTGGGTCGGACAGAAAAGTACCAAAAAGACAGATCAGAGGGAAAAGCCTATAAAAATTAATATTTTTGAATTTTTCGGGGGGAGGGGGTCAACCCCCTGGATACGACCCAGCGCGAGACCCTCGTCAGGGTACGCGAAGGCCCCAAAATCTCTGAATTCTGATTCGAAAATTGTCTGCTTTCATGAAAAAATAAAATTTTGGCTAAAGACGGTTCATTTTATAGAACCAGCGAAAGTGTCTTTCTGAACTAGACCAGTTTGCGAACGATAATAAAATTGACAACCTTAAAGGAAACCTAGCACTAGACGCCATGTTTTGGCTTAGATGTTCTGAAATAGTTGACACCTTTACAACTAAGGTATGCTTACAGAAAATTACACGCTGCTTCGGCTGCGTTCAACCTCTTTCCATGTCCCTTGCCTTGGATATAAATCTTGGAGAAATTTACATTTAACCTGGTCTCACGACGAATAAGCTCCTCGGAAAACAATGATTGGGCGCATAGAATGTCATGTAAAGAGTTTAATCGTGCAAACGTGATAACCAGTGTGATGCTACAAGTGGAGATAGGATACACCAATAAGAATGCTGCGAGAACTTGCTTAATAGCTCCCACCAACCATGACAAAAGATAGATCTCGGGACTATGTGTCCAATATCCATGTATTGGACCGCGAGCTTTTAGTGAAAAGCTTACAGAAAATCTTACTGAACTTGCAAGTAATCGTAACTTAGAAATGAAATTTTAAAATTTTACTGTTTCTTAGTTTTGTTTGGAGGTGCAGGGAGAATACAAAGAACCAAGTGGAAACGCCATTCTATTGCAATTTGAATCTAACTACTTTTAAGAAGTCTTGTTTCCGACAATGTTTTTGATAAAAAAAAAAGAAACAGAGAAATATCTTATTATTGGGTTCCGGCTAAAAAAAACCGGACCCCCCCCCCCCCCTCGGCGAAGCCCCCCCCCCCCCCCGCATTGAAAAAAAGATAATACCAAAAGAATCTCCTAGTCCCAAATAATCACTACGCCACGGGTAATACAAGGGATTAGCTGGGTACCCGGATTAGCTCATGTAGGCCTACCTACTGACGAATACACAAGAGTAGGATAACTGGACGCAACTTCATTCGCAAACTTGACTGTACAATAATGTGTGAAGTCCAGTGAGTATCCAGTAATAAGTGTAAGAATAAGCTTGTGCGTGCACAAATGGTATGTGTATGTGAAGGAAAAGTGCTGGCTGGATGTGTTCTTTGTTTTCAATGCGTTAAGCACAGGTAGAACAGAGATAAACGAAGGAGGGGAGTGTAAAGCAAAGGTTGATGGTGACAGAATAGTTGCTGAAGTCAACGAACACACGCATTCACCTGAAACTCTTTTCAGTGAGGTTTTAAAAGTGAAAGATTAAATCAAAACCCGTGCCACTCAGTTTAACGATTCTTACCCCACCCCAAAAAAAAATCCTTTCCGAATTCCTTCCCCTTCTTGGTGAGGAAGCTGCAGTTAGGTGCCGTTAGTTTTCTTCTTGTACCAGAAGTACACTTGACTTGGAAGTCCAAGTTAAATGGTTTAGATTCCTATTAAATGTAGAGATTTTTTTTTTTTTTTTTTTGGGGGGGGGGGGTTGTTTGTGGGGGGGGCTGGTACCGGGTTTTTTTTTAGCCGGGGGCTGGCGTCGGGTTTTTTTTGTACCGTGGGGATTTTTTCTGTTTTTTTTTGTCCGTGGTTTTTTGGACCGGGGGGTTCTCGCCTGGACCCCTTCTTATTTACGATTGTGACATCGAGCCAAAATTTGACGAAATTCCAGCAAGAAAGCAGCCTCAAAAGTATGATTAATTCATATATATTTTTTCACTTTATGCCTTATCCTTGATGACAATACACTGTAAAAAGTTTCAACGTATAAAGATTAAAGTTAACTGCAGTATTTGCTACTCGGATTATTCTTATCTCTACGGGGATAAGATCAATACCAAATAGAGATAAGATGAATCACAGAAGCAAATACTGAAGTTAACTTTAATCTTTAGACGGAGAAACTTTTTACAGTGTATATGTCGTCTTTTTGACGATGTGGTCTTAGTAAAAAAAAATAGTAGAACAATTATTCTCAGAAAGGGGTACGCAACCTTTTTGAACCTTGATTAGGGGTACGCCGTAGGGAAAAGGTTGGGAACGACTGATATAGAGTATTGCAATCCGTCCTAACTAAACCTCTGACGTGGTTCAGCAGAAACTTCTTGTAAAACCCATATGAGTACTTTGGGAACGTCATTTTATGTGGTTTCTGCAAAATAATACTAACCACCAAAGTCACCAATTTGAGGACACAGGTGGTGTCGAACAAAATTTTTACCCGGAAACAGGAACGGTTATCTTTCAGGAACACTGTAAAAAGTTTCTCCGAATAAGGATGCAGTATTTGCTACTGGGTTTAATCTTATCTCTATTGGGATAAAATGTATCCGAATTAGGGATAATCTTATCTTAATAAAGACAAGATTAATCCCAGCAGCAAATACTGCAAGATTTGTTTTTACATTGAAGCTGTTGATCACGCAACACAAGAAATGCCGAATGTCACTTCCTTGTATGCAATGACACAAAAGTGCTCCCCTGGCGGGATTTGAACCCCCTTTTGCTCACAAGGCCACTGCTACAAATGTGCTACATTTTGCAAATCAGTACAATGGTCAGACCGAAGCGACCTACAGAAACAGTTATCCAGTCGAGGACAAAATCATCAAAGCGGTTCACATGTAGTCAAGGGATTGATTCAAATTTACTGACAGGTCTATTTGTCACGGAAGAATTCCGTTTAAGTCCAAGTTTAACTGAAAAGGCAGCTTATTTTTACACCTGATATTTGATTTCACTGAAATATTTTGACTCAAATATGGATGTTGCATCTGGGGCTCTAGTACTAAGAGCTTGGTCACACTGGGCTCAAAAAGCCACGTATTGGACAAACAATTAAAAATCCGTAGGAGACGTGAGATTTGATTGGTTTTGTGGCAGCTTGGGGATAATGAGCAGACTACAATAAGGGGTCAATTATGATTCCTGATACACGCTGTTTTGCTCTAATTGATCTCCTGAATTTAAAATGACAACATTGAGAATTAGTTGTATCTTGTCCTTTTCTTTTTTGTACGTTTGCAACCCAAAAAAAACAGGAAATGAGCCCAATGTGACCAAGCTGTAACATTCAGAGTGTGCGCTGCTTGCGCGACAAATCAAAATTCAACTAGACGCGGAGAATTTGAATTCCAGCAAAAGCCTGCACTTCCAGTGAGAAATGTGTGACGCTCGTAAAAAGTTACGCCTGTACGAAGTGAGAAGATTATGTTAAGATATGCCTTGCAAGGAATCAGACATTATTCTTCTAATTTTCGGCAAAGGTTTACGTTTGTAGTTGGTTGATGTTTTAAGCTTAAAGTACAAGCACATAGAGGTACCACGTACTTACCTGCTGTGGGTTGGATACCTGAGTCCTCCAAGAGAAGCGGTTGAAGAGTACCTGATCAAACCTGGATTTTTGCAGTAACGAAGAATTTGAGAGGATTTCTTCTGCGGAAAAAACTACATCTACGTTGGATCAGAAGTACAAGAAATTAATTGCAGATGGTGCCAAATCGTCGCCTATATTCAGCTATACCGACAGCGATCTATGGACTACTGAAAGGGAGGTAATTAAAGACAAGAACAATCAATAAAAGTCAATTAATCAAAGATAAGCAGTGGAAATACAGGAAACTCAAGCCGCAAGAGTTACGGTAATGAGTGCGGACTAGCTGTTGGTCTGTCGTGAAAATGATCACGCTGTTTTCCACTTCGACCGGTCGTTCTGTCACATCATCGTCAAACTACAGTGTCAAGTGTTTTTCTTTGCAAATCCTTGCTATATTCCATGTTTTGTTTGTCCGCTCTCGCTTTCATCGTTTAAAGTTGGACGACATTAAAGTCTATTGTTCAGGTCTTTAGTATCAAAGGAAAATAAAGGCGTCCAGCCTTTTTCAGTTCATATCAGTAGAGGCTTAGGAAGGGGCGTCCCGAATGTGGGGGGCGCAGTGCCCCCCCCCCCCCCCTACGTTTTGAGCATTTGCTCAAATTTGAAAATTCGGTCAAAACGGGCATCGCGGCGAAGCCGTGATGCCTGTTTTATAAAATCTTTTGCACCCACGATTCCAAATTAGGCGGTTTAACGTGTTTATTGGTTCCCATTCTGCATCGAATTTGGTCGTTAATCCAAATTTTGTTCAGTCCGAGTCGATTTTCTCGCATTCGGTACGTCCCTACGTAAATTCGGAGATTTAACGTATTAATTTGGTCCAATTCGTTAGCGCATTCGGTTGTTCACCGGACTTCTCAAGTCCCTATGTGTTCTATCGCATTCGGTCAGACAATTTCATAATTCGGTCATTAATCAGACGCATTTGGTTCTGATTCGTGACCGAATTCGAAAATTCATCCAACTTTTGTTCAGTCCGAGTCGATTTCACCTCATTCGGTACGTCCCTACGTAAATTCGGTGATTTAACGTACATCTTTGGTCTCATTCGTTAGCAAATTCTGTTGTTCACCGGGCTTTTCTCAAGTCCGTATCTGTTCTAACCCATTCGGTGATTAATCAGACTCATTTGGTCCTAATTCGTTACCGAATTCGGTAATTCACCTGATTTTTGTTTGGTCCGCATCTGTTACCAGATACGGTGACCGACCTCATTCCGTTTCTTACACATTCAGATGTCTTAGGTGGTTCTACCAAGAGATTTACTCCATTCCGAAATCTGGTCGTTATACCGCTCCCGATCTGCTCATTATTTTGTAGTTAATTTTTCGGTAGTACGAATTCATTATTTGGTTCACCCAAGTTACTGTGCTTGGTAATTTAAGTGGCATTTATTTAGCTCTTGTTCTTTACCATTTAACGGTAGCTTCAAATGGTTTCCATTCATCACTTAACTTATACTTCTAATGATTGCAGAACTTCAGGAATAACCACGTGAAAACTAACCTATTTTTGTTGTCGTGTGTCGCTTGGCAGCAACTGCGTTTTTGTCGGCACATTTTCAAGTCCTGTTGGCAAACCAGACTTTCCCAAAGGTAAAAGGCTAGTGACGGCGTTTTCCTCAAAAACAAAAAAAAAGACGTGGAAGAGCGAGAAAACACGCCAAATTTCTCTTTAGTACATACTATGCAACTTTGTACATTATAGCTTCTTGAAAAATTAAAAATTCGGTCAATATCACGTAGCCTACCGATTGGGTCAATTTGACCAGGTTCCCCCCCCCCCCCGAATGAAGAAAGGCTCGGGACGCCCCTGGCCTTAGGCCACAGACACTATGTTTTGAAGGAAGATGTGCAATAGCCCCTGGAGATAACGGTGGCATTAATGTTCTGACATGGTAGGCCCTTAATTTAAATTATTGAATTCTCCTTAGCAGTAGCCTACATTGATAAAATGGTAGAGCAGGAATCAAGCGCCTCTGTGCATAGTACAATCGGTATAACCACGATTGCCACATCGCTAAATTTTTACTTACTTATTCTGATTGTCCATTGGTTGCAATGATCATGGTGGCAATGGTGCGTTAGCACCATGGTCAACCAGGTCGGACAAAAAATAATCATGGCTAGTCAGTCTAGTTGCTTCGTTTTTTACCTTCATCCAGTTAACGGAACTGCAGGATTTCTCACTCTAAGTCGTTTTCTTCTTTCGTTCAACCGAATTAAGTCCTTCTAAAAAAAATTGTCGCCGTTTACCTGTCGGTTAACCGTCCGGTGGAGCTCCGTCTAACGATCCTACTTTCGTTCTGAGGCAGGAAATTTGAACCTTTCATGTAATGCTCGAAAATGCGAAATAAGCCGTTTTTGAGTTGCCACTCAAACGGGATGGGATGTCGGAAATATCTTACAACAGTGGCACAGTTGGTTAACTGGATGATGGAGGTGTCACGTAATCACCTAGCGACACAGTTACTCGACAGAGTAGGCTAACTGATATTATACAGATTCTTTTGTGTCGAAGCTGAATAATATTTTGCTCTTTTCGTAAATTTGGCACCGAAAGGTGGCAAGGTCGGGGCCGATCTACAAACTTTACCTGTACTTGTAACCCATATGCTCTTCACATTTAGTTTGAAAAAAAAATATCTCAACCCCTTTGAGAGTTATCTTGCTAACAGACAGAAGGACGTACAAGGTTTACGATGTCTTAGGAATTTCTTCACCAGATTTTGGTTTCTCAAAAATATTCTAGAACAAAATCCCCAATTTTGGATCAAAGACTTGTATTTTTTTATTTTTTTTCATTTTAAGATAAACTCCTACAAACATAACCATACGAAGAAGCTTCCGCATCTAGTAGAAGAAATTATCAAAGCGCGTACAGTTCGTGGAACGTCAGATGGCAGTGCGATTACAGATGGCGCGCTAAATATGCCGAAGAACGATGTGCACATAGGACTGTCAGATGGAGTTTCAGCGTCTACACGACTCCCTTCGCTAGTTCCAGAGGTCATGTACATCATGTTGGACGCAAGGTGAGTAGATAAGTAAGTAGACGATAAACAGGCCATGACCAGGGGCTCGCTCCTATATAAAGACTCCCACTCGTCGTTGTAAATCTTTACATACTCGTCTTTTCAAAATGGCACGTCACAATATTTCAAGCCTGCTCACCACCCCTGAATATCCAGTTACATATCCAACCACCCACAAACTAGCAAAACTGTTGCTCAAACGTCCCGATACAAAATTTTCGTCAAAACTTCTCGAATCGCTCAAGAGCTATCATGGTAAAATAACACGGACACAGATTGCGTGTCGGCACTCTCTACTGCCGCTTGGGATCGCAAAAGACTCGGACGTCGTGAGAAAATAAGAAAATATGAGTCGCAAATAACTTTCTTACTTTGCCTACTTATAGTAAGTCTTCTTTCTGTGTTTCTCCTATTCTTCTTTTTGCTGTATCAAACTCCGTCATTTGTCTTTTTAGCTGTCTGTTCTGGTGTGATTTTTGTCCTTCTTTCGTGACAAATTACTAACCTTGAAGCAACATGTTCTAGTAACATTAACCTTATTGACAAACAAGGTACCGACCTTTTCAGTCTTCTATACAATCTTTTGGAAGCCAACCTTGCAGTTGTAATTGGGATAGCCCAGGCTCACATTCAGGCTTCGATTACAAAACATAACATTATTTATACATCAAGACACCACTACTGCAGTCAATTTAAAGCAAGATATATTAGCGTAGTCTTGATCTTTAAATAATTATAAAAATGTGAACTTGTCCCATTTCGGTTGAATTCACAACACGAGAAAATAGTCCGATGTCGCAACTACGAGAAAGCATTGTTAATTGTCGTAAAGTTTGCCTGGGTTCTGTTGCAATGTTGTGCCACATAATGTATTAATGTGTATACCGTTGCGGTACGAGTTCTGAGAAAATAAAAGGCCCATGAAAAACTGACCAGAACAATAGTAGGCTTGTGAGATGCTTTTTCCGACGGTGACACAGACACATGCGGAATAGCAGTGCTTTGGGTATGTTCGTTGGTGAAGGACGTCTTTCTCGCCCTTGAATCCACCATTTTCTGTGTTCTTTCCCTTCGGTCTTGGCCCTTAGCGTCGAGCAAGTCGTGCGCTCGTGGTAAATACTTACTTGTACTTGAATGAGGACATCAGCTGCGAGCCTTTGCTGGCCCCCTAGAGTATAATAGTTTCAGAATCAAACTCCGTCGTTGTCGGTCTTGGGTCCATTCCTATGTCCCTTCCTGCCAGTTCTAACTCTGGAAAAAGTGTAAAGCCCCTTTCGGGCTCGAGATAGGCTTTGAAGCAAGCGAGCCAATATCTGTGTTGACGCTCTTTGCGTTATTGGGATCCCAAAACGTAAGTGGAGGGATACCAATGACATCGCAAAAGTTGTCCGTCTGTCCATCTGTCAGCACTATAACTCTCGAAGGGATTGAGATATTTTGGTGAAACTTGGTGTAAAGATTCTTTGGGTCAAGTGTAAGGTCAGGTTCGTAGATGGGCTCTTTAGCCCTACATTTAGGGGCGGGGGAGGGGGTTCAAATTAAGGGGCAAACAAAATATTTTTAAACAGCTAATGTGATAGCCGATTATGGGGTAAGAAGACATGCTAAATATGCAAAACATTTCTTCGTCCGACAAGTAGTTCGCACGGAATCCGGCAAAAACCGAAAAGTTGGTTAAAAGTAAAGTTTCATTTTAAGTTGAATAAATGTTCGATTTCGAGGTAAGAAGACATGCTGATCACGATGGTTAAAGCCATTTTCTCGCTAGACAAGTCGTTCGTCCGGAATCCGGCAGAAACCGGAAAGTTGGCTAAATTAAAAGTTTTATCTGAAGTTGATTAGATGACAGATTTAGGAGTAACAAAGCATGCTGAACACGTATATGAAAAGCATTTTCTACTCGGACAAATAGTTCGCCCGGAATCCAGCCAAAACCGGAAAATTCGTTAATAGCAAAAGTGTTATTTGAAGTTGATTAGATGACAGATTTAGGGCTAAGGAGACGCTGAGTCTTTATATGACAATCATTTTTCGACCGGACATATAATTCGTCCGGAATCCGGTTGAAACCGGAAATTTGTTTGTAAGTTAAGTTTTGTTTGAAGTTGATTAGATGTCCTATAAGATGTCCTTATATGCTGACTTCGTTTCAGAGTTTTCTTTTATTTGCTGGACAATTAGTTCGCTTGGAATTCGTCAGAAACCGGAAATTTGGCAGAAGTAAAGCAGGAAATTTTGGTCAGTATCGTCAAAGGAGATATGGCTGATAGAGGTATATCTGAACTAGGTTTTCTCAGATGATTAGCCTGGCAAATATTGGGTCTGGCGAAGAATGGATCTGGCGAAGACAAGCCCCAGTTGTCTGGATCAAATACTAGATTTTTGGGATCCCATCGAAACCTTAGGTCTTGTTTACAGCGGGGGAGGGGCTGGCAATAGAGCTTTTTTGGTGAGCGCGTCCAGTGGTCGGCGTAGCCGGTGTTTCTTAGAGCGTGTCGGAAAGCTCAAAATGCAGCAATCAATGTAGCATTCATGCACCATTTTCAGTTCGGACTAGAATTTCTTCTGTCAGTAGTGCAGCATTATTGACGTCAAAAATTCTATGAAAAATGCTGCGAAGTTGCAGCATTTATGTGACACTTTTGAGAAGAAGTCAGGAAAACTCCGGTGATCCATTTTGATCAACTGTTTGGGGTTATCGGGAGAAGAAAAAAGATAAACCTATTCTTGTATATTCTTTTTGTGTGTAATAAAATATATAAAAATAAACAAAACATGTCGTGAGGCGTGGGGTCAGCATTGCTCATTCGGTCTGTTCATCTGACGCCGAATATCCTTCGGGGGCAAGATTGGTCATAAACGTTGAGGCCGTGTACTTTGGATGATTCCAATCTCCAGGGCTCATACTGCTCTCTTGTTGAAGGACCTGTCGTACCTATATTGCCAATGTACTCTAATTACATTACAGCATCCATTAATTCTGATAACTGGAGACCCAAATTTCAGATGACATTCTGAACCCACTAACGAATCTCGAATCTTTACACTTATTGCGATTCATTAGTTCCCATGCGCATTATTCTCCCGACAAGTGTTTGTGTCTTACAGTGTTGATGCGTACAACCAGTTTTCTGATTTGTTGCCTAGATTTTGGTAGAAGTCAATGGGTGTCAATGGGTTTTTTTAACGGCTTAAAATAGCCGGATATTATGTTAAAAGCAGAAGCTAGCTTTACTGTAGTCAGATAGTTTTGAATATTAAAAACATTAATTAGCGAGAGGTGTGCTTTAACAAATTAATGGTTTTCCTGGCTTGGAGAAATCGTCTGCTGGTGATCTTGTCTGCACACGGATGCGGATGCCTCTTCCCTTGCTGCTAGCTTAGGGAACAATGTTCCCTGTAGGGTAAAACCCACAATACAAATTAATGTCACAGGGATCAAACATCCTTTAATTGTTGTGCCTGTGTTTGTATGGCACTTGCAGCCTCTGGCTCAAGTGCCATCTACCGATCACAATTCCGTCTGTCGGTCTGTCCGAGTTTTTTGTCACTTTTTCGTGTTAGGGTACTTCCAGATGTGCTAGGACAATGAAACTTGGCAGGCATCTGACCAAACTAACCTGGAAATAATCAGTTTCCCGATCCGAGCATGTGTGGGGGAGTGGGGGGGGGGGGGGGGGCGCTGGAAACTTGAAAATTTAGGGCATTTTGTCACACTTTTTCGAGCTAGGGTATTTCCAGATGAGCTAGGACAATGAAACTTGGCAGGCATCAGGGACCCGACCAAGTTAACCTGGAAATAATCAGTTTTCCGATCCGAACATATGCGGGGGAGTGGGGACGCTGGAAACTTGAAAATTTAGGACATTTTGTCACACTTTTTCGAGTTAGGGTACTTCCAGTTGTGATAGGACCATGAAACTTGGCAGGCATATCAGGGACCCGATCAAACAAACTTAGAAATAATCAGTTTTCCGATCCGACCATTTTTTGGGGGGGGGAGTGTAGGGTAGGGGGAATCCGGGAAATTGAGAAGTGTGTAACTTTCGAACGGGGGATCGGATTATAATGAAACTTAATAACTGAATAGATTATATATCTGTGATGTCCCGTTTAAAGTCTTGAGCGGATTCGGTAACCAGGGGGGAGTTGGGGGGGGGAGACTGGAAATTTCAAGAAACGGTTAGAATGGAGGGATTGGAGTGAAACTTGCTGGGAAGAACAAGCGTCTTCTCTAGATAAATCCATTAGACCATTGTACACTTATTGGGGGGGGGGGGGGTCCCAGAATTCCAGTGATGGCGGTTTTGGGAATTTTCACGATGAAACTTGGCAGGCATATCAGAGACCCGATCAAACTGACGTCAAAATAAATTTTGTGTCGATCTGATAATGGGGGGGGGGGAGTGGAGGGAGAGGAATCCGGAATTTTCAGTTATGTGTAACTTTGCAATGGGTGATCGGATTCGAGTGAAATTTAAGAACTGAACAGAGAACATTTCTCCGGTGATCTTTTTCATACCCGGACCGCATCCGGCAACTATTTGGGGGGGGGGGGGGGGGGAATACGTGACCTGCTTAGAATGGAGAGATCGGGATGGAACTTTGTGGAAAGAACAAACAGATGCTCTAGGTAGATCATTTACTGAATCGGATTGGCTACGGGCACCGTGGCAGAGCTGGGGGGGGGGGGGGGCGGAAATCTCGAGAAACGGTTAGAATGATGGTATCGGAGTGAAACTTGCTGGTGAAACAAACATCTGATCCTTGTAAATCTTTTACACAATTTGACTGGATCCGGACACTTGAGGGGGGGGGAAGGGGGTTTCCCGTGATTCCATTTTTTTCGGATTTTCACGACGAAACTTGGAAGGCATATCAGGGACCCGGTCAAACTTACTTGGAATAAAAAAAAAAATCCTCGATATGATAATCTTGGGGGGGGGGGGGGGTGAGGGAGGGGAATCCGGAATATTGAGTCATGCGTAACTTTGGAACGGGTGATCGGATTCGAGGGAAATTTAATAATTGAACAGGGGACATTTTTATCTGGTGATTTTTTTTTATTTCCGGACCGAATCCGGCAATTATTGGGCGGAGGGCGGAAAATACTTGACCCGCTTCGACTGGTGTGATCTGGACCGAACTTCGTGGGAATGACAAAAAGATACTCTGGATTAATCATTTAAAGAATCTGATTGCCTCCGGGTATTGTGTGTGGAGTTGGAGGGGGGGGGGGGAGGGTCTGGGATTCCGGTGATCGCGAGTTAAGGTACTTCCAGATGTGCTAGGACGATGAAACTTCGCTGGGATATTGGAGATTCAGCAGCATTTGATTAGAAATTGCTAATTCCCAAATCCGATTATTCCTTAAAGTACCAATCTTGACCGCAAAGTAAAAAAAAATACTTTTAAGCAATATGGATTTTCATGATGCCCATTAGCCCATTAGTATTTTTGCCTCAAGTGTTTTGATTACAAATGAAGTTCCAGCTCCCTTAGAGTGCGCATCTCAACCGCAAAGTCGAAACTTACTTTTGATCAATCAAAACATCTTAACCCATGCAAGTGCCATATGAGCTTACAGCTCTTGTTATGTAAGAAAGGATTATGATCCTCAGAAAAGATAATAACTGCAGAAGGATTCTCAGAAAAAAACAAAAGTTTGTAATAGCTATTGGAAGAAAAGTAGGCCAAGACAAGTAGACTTGTGCGAAACCTCAGAATAGCCTATGAATAATTATTAACTTTCTTTAATTTGTATCCAAGAGATAACTATCATATTTGGATTCTTCGAAGGAATGATACAGTTAAACTTTCTTTAATTTGAATCCAACAGGCAAATATCATATTTTTATTCTTCGAAGGATGCTCATTAGCGGTACAAGAAAAGTTTCGTTCCCTCCTCTGTGAAGTTTTCAACACGCTTCTTTCAGAAACGTGACACCCAGGGGCGTCGCAAGGGGGGAGTCTTAGGGGGGTACAGCCCCCCTCCTCAACTTTTTCGAGATTCGGTTAAACGGGAGTCGAAAAAAGCTCCTCGGAGGGTAGCTACTGCGGTTGAAAAATTGGACACAATCAGTAGTGCAAACCAGAGGCTCATAGAGTTTAGTCCCTTTCTTGTAGATTTGCAGAACAAAGCGTAAGCCGCGATTTTTTGACTTGTTAGCTTGTAGTTTGGACATGAATGATTTCCGTGATTTATTTGTGTGTACTTATGATAGACAGCATGAAGTTAGCAAATAAATTTGACATGAGCTATGCCTGATTTCGTGTCAGAAAAAGATCTATCTGTTTATCATATGCTGTCGACCATTGTCCTTTTCCCATAGCGTGTGACACTCGAGACGGATTTTCCACCAGTCCTAAATTGCCGGGAACTGCCCTTTCATAATGAATGAATGAATGAATGAAATTTATTTCCCATTTTTACAACACAAGTCACAAATGTTTTTATAAGTAGTGAACTGATAGACGAAAATGCTCCTCAGCCGGGATTTGAACCCAGGCCCTCTGTTTACAAGACAGACGCTCTACCAACTGAGCTACCGAGGGGCTTGTAGACAGAGTTCGCAAACTACCATGATAGACTGGTAGAAGCCGGCCATAGGAACAGTGATCCCGCCTGAAGGCAAATTCATCTAACCAGTTCACATCTCCATGTCACGGAAATTAATAATATATTAAGTCACAAATGGAGTATGAAAGAAAAAAAAAAAAGACAAGAAGACACAGTATTCGGAGTTCGTGGATCACGCTATCTGAAACAAAAAAAAAATGATGAAGTGGCATGTCATTGGAAGTGTCATTCATTACCGGCAGAATTATTTGGGGTGGGAATTACTAGGGAGGAGTGGCTACTAGAAAAAATTGGAAGTACAAATATGGAGGATATTCGTAAGGTGGCTAGATTCCTCCGCGTTGGTTGTCCCATAGAGATCGAGCGATTTTTGTAGTTTGTTGAGTTTTATTTTTGTTTTGTTGCCATGACGCCAAGGGTTTTTTCGTGCAATAAATTAATTCATTCCTTCATCATGAACTGGTAATGATAAGAACCTCTCCAGCTATGCCCCTGCGCCTATAAAAATATCAGCTTCCTTGTTCCGTCAATATTGAGCGGGTGCTTATAACCGAGACACTGACTTCGAGACTCAGTCTATGCCTTTTGCTTTTTTATGTTCAAAATATCAGTATCATTATTATAGTCGGAGTAAGGTAAGGAAATATTGTGAGAAGTGAGAGACAGTCGTTCTCTCCTACACACTAGTATACGAATGAATGAACTTTAGTATCCGTAAAGTGTAAAACACAAAATACGCAGTATTATAAAAGAAACAAAACGATAAATAACGAAAAAAAGAACAATAAACAAACTAAAAAAAAAAACATGAACAAGCAACATGAACAGTACCAGTTAGAAATAATGTCCGCAGAGGGTCGTAGGCCTAAGCGTGAATCAAGTTCTGTTCCTGCTCCATTGCATTACGATAATAGACATGCACTTTCTTAGGGAAGTCTTGTCAGACTCTGAGTCATCATCAGAAGACATCCAACTTTGCCGTATAGCCTTGTCGACCTTCTTCAAGTCTGACCCATCATTCTCAACTGAGCGATCCAAGCCTTACAAGGTTGTCAAAGGGGATGTCAGGATCGAGTACTGGATTTTCGACTGCACGAAACAGCCGCGGATCCCACGTCCTCCAGAAAAATACACCAGGGTAGGTTGTTATACTACTGTATGTGTATCTTAGTCTTAAAGTCTTTGATTCATGTGGACCGAGAAGGTGGGAGACACCATCATTTGTCTATGGGTCGGATTTTTACGAACACACTGTTACATTTGTTTTCCCCCAAACCCTCACGGTAACCAGCGTTATTCAGAAATAACTTGAAACACAATTCACTCCTGAACGCCAACCCGCCGTTGCTAATTAACTATTCATTGATCTCCTGACGCTTGTGAAAAAATTACTAGAACCTTCAAGAAGATCGTGTAAGAGGATTAAAACAACTAAGTACATCACCATGTTGACGTTTAGATATGTCGGAAGAAAAAATCATCAGCTAGTTTGACATTTTTTGGTCTAGTTAGGAAGCTAAATATTATTTAGCTCGTTTTAGAATCTTCAAGAATTCACTATAACGAATTTAGTATAATTTACGGCGTTTGTTTACTGTGATCTAGTTTACATCCTTAATTCTTTGGACTTACGGTAATAAACAAGAAAAAACAGAAAACAAAATACGTAAAAAAATCGATAATGCAAATAATTAGCATAATTTTTCTACTCTTTTTCCATATGCCTGCTACAATAAAAACCTTTTGTTAGATCCAAAGTCAAACTATGATTCCATCCTACCCATGTTGGGCGCTTCCAATCCGCATCGCTAGATGACCCAGCGGTCGGATCGAGCCGTGGCTTCACCTTGGGTCTTGGGTGGGGGGGGGGGGGGGTCTAGACGTTGCAAGTACTAGAATGCTTACGATATAACTCCTTCAAAGGACCACTCGCACTATTTACTGTTCATCTTACTGAATGCCGCTGTCCGTGGGACCTATTTCGATTCCAGTAACCGATTCGTTAAAGTGGCTTGGCCTCAGTTTCAAAAAAACGCTTTCCAAGACTTGTTCGGCTATTATTCAAGATACCTTTAGGTTGATTCGCATAGCATATGGTCGTTTATGTCCAAACAAAGGTCGCTACAACCGGAAAGCACTTGTGCGAATTTATAGCGCTTTCTGCACTCCTTACATCTTGTATTGTTCCGGTGTTTATCACATTCTGCGAAAAAAAGACAATAAAGCTTTGAAGACCTGTTACTATAATCATTGTACATTTTTTATGTACCTTCCTCGTTCTTGTTGCAACCACAAATTAGTTCAGAAGTTCGGCGTCCAAGATGTGTTTCGCTCACTCGAGAAAACGTCAGCGTCACTACTATCTACATCTCGTCATCCTGGTCTTCGAGTACATGCTATTTTTCAAGAGTTTTTCAGGCCCAGTTAGTAATTATGTCTAAATTTTGTGTGTGTGTTAATACTGTTATTCATGTTGTGTTATTTCGCGTTATTCCCTTTACTCCGCTACCACATTCTGTATATGGCAGGTTATAAATAAAATACATATATGTATTTTAAAGTATTTGAATAACCCACGGTTTTGGCCGTTTTAAACCTTTTCCGAGACCCGCTGACTTGTAGCGAAAACAGGGAAACAATTTACGTAACCGGTTTTCTGGTAGAAAAACTTCTCGCAGACAACCGTCGACATCATGATACATCTCGAAGGTAGCAAAAGACGCCAAGTGGGAAAATCAGAGTTGTTTTGTTAAAAAGGTTAGAATGTACCGTGCGAAATTCTGGTCTCCGGGTTTACAAATATACGGAGGGATTATGGAAGTAGGTTGCGTTAGTATTATAGGTAAGACAGGTCCTTTAACAACTAAACACTAAAAAAGAAGAGAAAAAGACCATAAGAGCTATAAGCCTCAGCTCATGCTTCGAGCAGGACGTGACGGGCGTGATTCATAAAAATAAAAATCGATCCTGTTTTCTCTTATGCTCTAATTTAAGAAAAAGTAGAAGAGAAAAAGAGGAGTAGCAAATAAATAGAAAATAACCAGGATGTAATAGCCTGGACATACTAGTCCTAATCTTGCTTCTGCTTGACACAAACTTACCTTCTAATGTTAGGTCAATGTCAGTAGGATAAACTAAAATTATTATTTATTTCTGATAATTTCTTGTAAGTGTATTAGTTAATTTGTTTCTTGTGTGTCTTTGTATTTTGTAAATTTGTATTCCTTTTCTAGCTTTTGGCTATTCGGGTTAAATTTGATTGATTGATTGAAAAAAAAATAGAGGCACGGCAAGTAATAGAAGTAGACAAGTATGTGAGAGTTCTTAACTCCAGAGCCTAAGAGAAGGCACGTTAGAGCATTGTCCCTGCCCCTCAGTCTGAATCCTGAAAGGGTCCTTTTAGTTTTCGTACCTCTTTGTAATACTTGTATCTCCTAAAGTATATCGTGCAGTGCCTCTTTTTAGTCCATCCCACTGTTAATGCCAATCTGCTGTTCCTGCAGACAACCCCCCAAGCAAGAACAGAGGTAGAAACAGAATGAGACATTAAAAATGTTCGTATGGATGAAATTCTCACACGCTTACATTGCTGATTATTCAGTGCATGATGTTTCAGTTTGCTCGTGGAAGGAAACACAGAATCTGGCGTTAAAAAAAAATAAAAATTAAATAAAGGCAATAGAGTTGCAATGAAGTTTGCATTTGTGAAAGGAAAAGTATGTTTGCATCACGACATACAGAGAAGAGGGCTTAGGGCAGAAATGTCGTGATTTAAGGCACTTTATTAAGTGAAACAAGTGAATTAAGAGCATACTTGCTACGGTAGGGTTCCAAATCTCTGCGTTTTTGCCTGTCCGATCCACTAATAGCCAGGCTTCACCTTCCAGATTCCCAGACGTCCGGGGCTTTCCCATAGTCAAGCCAACCCTTCCAGATTTTCATGATAATGATGACAGCTAAATTTGCTGTTGATCCACATTTTCTCGATGCCCCCTTTACATTGCAAATATCTAGTGCATCCCAGTCACAACTGTCAATCACTTTCCCTTTTCTTCCTCCATTTGCCTATCTGTAATGTCTCTCGAACGGGTTGCCTCTATGGCACCTTCCAGACACCCTGAACCTCGGGTGTCCAACATCCCGGACTTCCAGACATTTTTGGCCTGGCTTCACCTTCCAGATCCGTCTCGACGAAAACGGCTGTCTGGAATCAGGAAGAAAAATCCGGAAGGTGAAGCCTGGCTTTAAGAAAAGAAAGGGAATGGACATTGTCAAATGTAAAGACGGGAGGTACCAATTTCCTGATACCGTAGCGTGTAGCAGTTTGCCCAAATCTGACCAACTAATCGGTTCAGTGAGAAATTCTCGTGATTTTTAGATCTTTTGCGATCCTTCCTTTGCACCCCCTGATGGACCTAACACGCGAAGCAAGGACAACCCGAAACCCAAGCTTGTTCCCCACTTACGAAATCTTCAGAAATATGCCTAAATTCTTTCGTTCCGTATTTCACTTAACATTTTAACTGTTCTTGATTTATGTTCGTTTCTTATTTATTGTTTGTTAGTTTTTGTTTTATTTGTATTGTTAGTGAGTGTTTATTCTTCCAATTCCCGTCCATGTTAGCCTAGTGCTGTTAGGGTTGAAAATAAAATTGATTGTTTGATTGATCTTCTCCCCGCTATTTGGAAATCAAAAAGCTTTACAAAGAATTTGTAGCAACACCAGCTTCCAGGTTTAGCCGGATTCCGGTTGGGCTGCTGTCCCCCCCCCCCCAGAAAAAAATAAAAATAAATTCCCCGGATCCTGAGCAATGGTCCGGTGTCATTTTAGTAAGTAAGTATGACATAAATGATGGAAGAGAAGACATACATGAACGGAGAAGTTCTCCGTACAATGGTTCGACTTCAGCTGTACTTCAGACCCTACACCACATAGCGCTTCAGTCTCTCCGATCAGGGGGTACGAGCCGTAGTAGTGTAAAGTTAACAGTATGTTTGACTCCTGATTAAGCATTTCTCATTTCAGAGACTTTCCAGTTATGATGACTATCCAGAAGAGGGTTCTCTAAGAATCAGTTGCAACGGAGAAGTAGAAACGGCATGCGGCTACGAAGGGAAAATGCTCCACGTCAACTACCTCATCGATATCTCTAACTGTAAGTCGGAGTGTAAAGTAGATTATTCACTGGCAATCGTAGCGTGTCGTAACCGGATTTCCAGCCAATGAAGGTCAGACTGGGTCTGGAAGAGCAAGGTTACAGAAGGCTTTGTAACTGCAAGTGGAGTTCCCGCTTCAAAGTTTACATTTCCGAGCACTAACTCCCTCTCTAAAATCCACCAAGGGCCCTACATTGTTGAACGTAACGCTCTTGATGAACTTGACAGAACAACCAATGTAGCCTAACAAGTTTGACAATAGAAGCTTGAAAGGATAGAGAAGGCTTTGACAAACATGACTGGTCGAATACGTTTCGAGAAACAGGGTATCGATGAATGTGAGCCGCTTTTTGGGATCCCAAAACGTAAGTGGGGGGATACCTATGACATCGCAAAAGTTGTCCGTCTGTCCGTCCGTCCGTCCGTCCGTCCGTCCGTCCGTCCGTCCGTCTGTCCGTCCGTCTGTAAGCACGATAACTCTCGAAGGGAGTGAGATATTTTGATGAAACTTGGTGTGAGGATTCGTTGGGTCGTCGGACCAGTCAAGTTCGTAGATGGGCTATGTAGCCCTACATTTAGGGGTGGGGGAGGGGGTTTAAATTAAGGGGCAAACAAAATATTTTGAAACAGCTAATGTGATAGTCGATTATGGGGTAAGAAGACATGCTGAGCACGATGGTGAAAACTATTTTGTCATCGGACGAGTAGTTCGCCCGGAATCCGGCCAAAACCGGAAAGTTTGTTAAAAGTAAAAGTTTTATTTGAAGTTGATTAGATGTTCGATTTAGGGGTAGGAAGACATGCTGAAGACGATGGTGAAAACCATTTTCTCGAAGGATAAGTAGTACGCCCGGAATCCGGCCGAAACCGGAAAGTTTGTTAAAATTAGAAGTTTTATTTCGAGTTGATAGTTTGATAGTCGATTAAGGGGTAAGAAGACATGCTGAGCACGATGGGGAAAATCATTTTGTCATCGGGCGAGTAGTTCGCCCGGAATCCGGCCAAAACCGGACAGTTTGTTAAAAGTGAAAGTTTTATTTGAAGTTGATTAGATGTTCGATTTAGGGGTAGGAAGACATGCTGAAGACGATGGTGAAAATCATTTTCTTGACGGACAAGTAGTTCGCCCGGAATCCGGCCAAAACCGGAAAGTTTGTTAAAATTAGAAGTTTTATTTCGAGTTGATAGTTTGATAGTCGATTATGGGGTAAGAAGACATGCTGAGCACGATGGGGAAAATCATTTTGTCATCGGCCGAGTAGTTCGCCCGGAATCCGGCCAAAACCGGAAAGTTTGTTAAAAGTGAAAGTTTTATTTGAAGTTGATTAGATGTTCGATTGAGGGGTAGGAAGACATGCTGAAGACGATGGTGAAAATCATTTTCTTGACGGACAAGTAGTTCGCCCGGAATCCGGCCAAAACCGGAAAATTTGTTAAAAGCAAAAGTTCGAGTAGATGACAGATTAAGGGGTAAGAAGGGAGGCTGAGTCGGTTTATGACGATGTTTTTTTACCCGGACATATAATTTTTCCGGAATCCGGTTGTAACCGGATTTTTTTTTAAGTCAAACTTTTATTCAAAGTTGATTAGATGTTCTTTATAGGGATAAGGAGATACGCTGGTTTTGTTTCTGTATTTTTTTTGTTTGCTGGGCTAGTAGTTCGCTCGGAAATCGGCAGGAAGTCCCGGTCATCGTCAAAATAGATATGGTTTATAGAGGTATATCTGAACTTGGTTTTCTCTGATAATTAGCCTGTCCAAGACTGGATCTGGCGAAGACAAGACTCGATTGTCTGAATCAAATATTAGATTTTTGGGATCCCATCGACACCTTTGGTCTTGTTTTAGTTTGCCCCGCAAGCAGGACAGGACAGTAGGCTTGGCCGAGTGGCTTGAAGAGGTTTTGGATGGATAGGCTCTATGAACGACCTATATGCGCCACCGCTGCCCCTGACGGCTCTGGAAAAGCTGCATTTAAAAAAAAAAACTCTCCAGTTTCAGATAACTTAATCTGTAATATCTTGCATTCTAGCGTTTTAACCCTCCATGAGATTTCAACCCTCCGAATTCGGAATAAGGATATCGGATTTCGGTTCCGTACAGTTACTGAAGTCCGATTTAGGGGATACTTTTTGCATTGCAAGGTCTATAACGGCTCGAAAGCATTGTGACTGCTTCATCAGGAGATTGTCGAGAGCCTTGGGATAGTCTTGGTAACAGGTGGAAAAACAAACGTTGAATGCGTCTCCTCTGTCAACTGGTACAAAGATAGATTGCTGATGATGGCCCAGCAGACCAAAATAACACTAGGGAGTACCGCCAAGGCTTGACAAAATTGACACATACTCGAATAGCAGCGATACTAGCACCAACAGCGATAGAGAACGTCCCTAATGAAACTCATTCACTCGTTCACCAGCGCTGGCTTTGATAACTTCATATTCTGAAAATAGCAAAAATATGATACAGTCTCCACTGTTTTTGTATGTGCACCTTTGCTTTACCAGAAATTTCTAAACCCTGCAAGTTCGTCTCGCTTTAAATGTGTCAAGCGCACTGGGCGGGGCTACGAGTATGTCCCGTTTGCAAAGCATAGAAAGCATAGGTCTTGGCGGTACTCCCTAGTCTTATTTTGCTCTGTGGCACAGCGACGTTCTTAAGGATAGGAAAATAGGCTTGGTAAAAAATACTTGTTAGAATGCTAAACTAGAGAGGGAGTTTGATTTCTTCAGGTTATCCGAACCTTTCCCTTGATCCTTTTCCAGCCGTCAACAACAGTTCGTCGAAAAAGTAAGTAATTTATTTCTGACCCGCCATTTCCAAAAGCGGAGTCTGTAAAATATATAAATAAATTAAATAAGACACAACAAAAACAAATACAATATGCAATTTTTTTATTCTTCGTCCAGAAAAGAGTGTAGAATGGCATGCGATGGCTGGGCCCAGTTGTCCATGATTTTTGGCAGAGCTACGACATAATTTTGGCAAATAAAGCAGGTGCTTGTCATCCTTAAAATAATACTTTCTCATCTTTTGGAACTCCTTCTTCCGTAGAACATGCGCGACAAAGAAAACAACAAAAGTTTTTAACTTACAAATATTATTCGCAGCTATTCTGTCAAATGGATCACCTTCCATCAAAGGGTCCACGCAGCGTTGTCGGAACAGAGATGGAAACGCAATATTTGCCCATCCTTTTGATGCTCAGTTTACAATCAGTGAATCAGATTTCAGCAGAAAAGGTAAGCCGAATCCCTTTTTGGGATCCCAAAACGTAAGTTTCGGTTTCAGTTTCAGTTGCAGTTTATTCACAAAAATAAAAAACACCATTAACTGTTTATGGCCCCACCATAAGGCCTAACATAAGGCCTGGCAATGGGCGGGGCTTATCATTTATTCATATAGTCTTAAGGAAAACAAACCAAAGAAATCAAAAAAAGAAAGAAAAAGAAGGAGAGAAAAAAAGAAGAAAAGAAGAATGAAGACATAAGAAACTGACAAGAGAAATCCACTAATGAACGATCTTCCATCAACAAAGCGCCCTCCCCCCCCCAAAAAAAAAGGAAGGAAAAAAGAAGAAAGGAAATTAAGTTTTGGAACATTATGTTCTCAATAAGAAAAAAGACTTGGCCTGTGACTTGAAAGCTGAAAGGGTAGACGCAACCCTTAACTCCTCTTGTATTGAATTCCACACCCCCGGAGCAAAGTGTTTTATTATGAAAGAAGCTCTAGTTTTACGGGGGGCACTTGCCATCTGCCGGGCATTCCGAGTAGAATATTCCTGGAAATCCTGATTCTGTGAAAACAAATTCTGAAAACATGAATTTAATGATCATTAAATACTTATAAGTGAAAACTTACCTATGAAATCGCAAAAGTTGTCCGTCTGTCCGTCCGTATATCTGTAAGCACGATAACTGTCGAAGGGAATTTAGATATTTTGACTGAACTTGGTGTGACAACTCTTAGGGTCAAGGGAGAAGTCGAGTTCGTAGATGGGCTCTGTGGCTCAACATTTAGGGGTGGGAGAGGGGTTTCAAACTAACGGGCGAACACTGGGCGAACAATTAATGAGCTACTGAGCTAAACAGCTAATGAGATAGATTTAGTGGTAACAAGACACGCTGAACACCAATATGAAAACCATTTTCATGCCGGACAAGTATTTCGCCCGGAATCTGTTCAAATCGGAAAGTTTATTAAAATATTTGTAATAAAATATACATTTTTTTAAATTAAAACTTTTACTTAAGTAAAATTTTAATTTAAAGTTGATTAGATGTCCTATATAGGGGTAAGAAGACAAGCTGAAAATTTATATGAAAATCATTTTCTTCTCGGACAAGTAGTTCGCCCGGAATCCGTCTGAAACCGGAAAAATTGTTAAAAGTAAAAGTTTTATCTGAAGTTGACTAGTTGTTCGGCTGAGGGGTAAGAAGACATGCTGAATTCACTTTTGACAATCATTTTCGACCCGGACATATAGTTCACCCGGAATCCAGCTGAAACCGGAAAATTTGTTAAAAGTTAAAGTTTTATCCGAAGTTGATTAGATGTTCGGTATAGGGGTAAGGTGATACGATGAATTCGTTTCTGATCTTCAGTTTTTGCCGGACAAGTAGCTCGCCCGGAATCCGGTCGAAACCGGAGATTTGGCAGAAGTAAGTTAGGAAGATTTGATCAGTATCGTCGAAGTAGACATGACGTATAGTCTAGTGGAAACACACACATGGTGGATCCATATCTGAAGATGGTTTTCGCAGATGATTAGCCATTGACCTTATTCTGTTCGTAAAAATGTTCAAGGAGTCTGGCGAAGACCGGATCCTACAAGACCAAATTGTCTGGACCAGATATTAAATTTGTGGGATCCCATCGAAACCCTTGGTCTTGTTCCTAATAACAGGAGCAGAGCTATGACAGAAATCCTACTCATAACTTTCCTCCTGTGTTTTCTCTGGGGACTTATCACGATACCGCACAAAAAGTTATTGGACATCATATTTGGACATTTATTTGGACAAAAAGAAGATGAAGTTGAATATTAAAAAAACAGAAATAGTAGTTTTTGGTAATAATAAAAATAATCACAAATTTTTCTATAAAGGTACTGATTTAAAAGAAGTGATACTTTCAAGTATCTTGGGTTTTTGTTGAATGAAAAAGGAAACTGGAAAGATCATATTAAAGAAATGATTCGTAGAGGTAAAGCAGTGTCTGCTGCTGTGTTGAGAAATTCAGTGATAAGTGGAATAAAAAATTTAAAAATGCATAAGCAAATATTTCAGTAAAAAATTCGCCTACTATCCATTATGGGGCTGAGCTCTGGGGGTATGAGGCTATCCCGCAACTTGAAACCGTTCAGCTGCAACATTATAAGAAATTAATTGGGGTCCATCCTACAATTCCCACGCTAGCCCTTAAGGGGGATTTAGGACTCTGTACTTTGCAGAAAGATAGAGCTGTCCAGGTTATTAGGTTTTGGATAAAACTTCTTCAACTGCCAGATGAGAGGCTGTTGAAGGCAGCGTATTTGGAACTATTAAAGCAGGGAAAGAAGAGATCCTGGCCATTTCAAGTGAAAGCCCTACTTGATAAAGCAGGGCTGTCTTATGCTTGGAATGAGGGTCTCGGTCCTACAACTGATCAAGATATACTTTGTCGCAGTTTTGCGCGAGTTCAGGAGGATCAGGAAATTCAACTTTGGCATGCACAGACTGTTAATTCAGAGACTCTGAAAGATTATAGGAATATTAAAGAGTCGATTGGTTTTGAATTTTATTTTAAGTTACGTTTACCGAAAAACCTGCGTTTGTGGTTCCAGATCCGAGCGAACAGTCTCCCTCTTAAGAGTAGGGTTAAATTATTTGAAAGAAATTCCCGAAACCCGAAGTCATGTTATACTTGCTCGTTATGTGGTTTGGAAGAGGAAAATCTGTCTCACTTCCTGTCAAGATGCAAGGGGCTCTCGGATTTGAGAGTAAGATTTTTTGGTGAAGATGGGTTGCTCTTTCCTGGTATCCTAAAGTCATCTTCACGGTCAGCGATAATGGCAGTTACAGGTTTTGTCAAAGAAGCGTTAAGGAGATGTAAATAGTTATTGGTAGTGGGAGTTTAAATCGTTTTACATGTGAGTTTATATAACCGCTCTCTCGAAGTGTTTAAAAATGTATGATTTTGTGTATGGCCTAACGGCTAAAATTAAAGTATCTATCTATCTATCTATAAGCTAAGAATAATGTCCTATTGTTGTGCCCAGTAGGCAGTGTCGGGCTTGGACAGAAAAATTAGTCCAGTTTGTTTTTAGTAACGATCAGAACAAAATAACACTAGGGAGTAGTACCAAGGCTTCAAAAATATGCGCACACTCGAATAGCAGCGACACTAGCGATACGCAACGTCCCTACTGAAGCTCAATCAGTCGTGCACCAGTGTTGGCTCCGATAACTCCATATTCCAGGGAGAGCAAAGAAATATACAACCACCCCTGTTTCCTTGATGCTTACAGACTGCTTCTTAGCTGTACTATTATTTTCTAAGTCGCAAGTGTTTTTATGGTCCGTCTGTCGATCGGTCCGAGTTTTCTGTCACACTATTTCGAGTAAGTGTACTTCCAGATGTGCTAGGACAATGAAACTTGGCAGGCGTATCAGGGATCCGACCAAACTAACCTGGAAATAATTAGTTTCCCGATCCGACCATATGTGGAGGAGTGGATGGCACTGGAAACTTGAAAATTTAGGGCGTTTTGTCACACTTTTTCGAGTTAGGGTACTTCCAGGTGTGCTAGGATAATGAAACCTGGCAGGCGTATCAGGGACCCGACCAAACTAACCTGGAAATAATCAGTTTCCCAATCCGATCACATGCGGGGGAATGGAAGACGCTGGAACCTTGCAAATTGAGGGCATTTTGTCACACTTTTTCTTGTTAGGGTAATCCAGATCTGCTAGGACCATGAAACTTGGCAGGCATATCAGAGACCCGACAAAACAAACTTAGAAATAATCAGTTTTCCGACCCGACCATTTCGGGGGGGGGGGGTGGAGGGCAGGGGAATCCGAGAAATTGAGTAGTGTGTAACTTTCGAACGGGTGATCGGATTGTAATGAAACTTAATAACTGGATAGATTATGTATCTGAGATGTCCCGTCTAAAGTCCTGACCGGATTCGGTAGCCAGGAGGGAATTGGGGGGAAGACCGGAAATTTCAAGAAACGGTTAGAATGGAGGGATCGGAGTGAAATTTGATGGGGAGAACAAGCATCTGCTCTAGATAAATCGTTTCGACAATTGTACTGGATCCGGACACTTAGGGGGGGGGGGGGGAGGGGGTTCCCCGGAATTCCGGTGATGGCGGTTGTGGGATTTTCACGATGAAACTTGGCAGGCATATTAGGGACCCGATCAAACTGACTTCCAAATACAAATTTTGTCGATCTGATAATGGTTGGGGGAGTGGAGGGAGGGGAATCCGAAACATTCAGTCATGCGTAAATTTGGAACGGATGATCGGATTCAAGTGAAATTTAAGAATTGAACAGAGGACATTGCTCTAGTGACCTTTTTCGTATCTGAAACGGATCCGGCAACTATTTGGGGTTCGGGGGGGAATACGTGACCCGCTTAGAATGGAGAGATCGGGATGGGACTTTGTGGGAAGAACAAACAGATGCCCCAGGTAAATCATTTACTGAATCCGATTGGCTACGGGCACCGTGGGGGAGTTGGGGGTGGGGCCGGAAATCTCGAGAAATGGCTAGAATGGAGGTATCGGAGTGAAACTTCCTGGGATAAACAAACATCTGCTCTATGTAAATCTTTTACACAATTTGACTGGATCCAGACACTTGAGAGGGGGGGGGGGGGGGGGGGAAGGGGTTTCCCGGAATTCCGGTGTTTGGGATTTTCACGACGAAACTTAGCAGGTATATCAGGGACCCGGTCAAACTGATCTTGGGGGGAGTTGAGGAGGGGAATCCGGAATATTGAGTCATGCGTGACTTTGGAGCGGGTGCGGATTCGAGTGAAATCTAATAATTGAACAGAGGATCTTTCTCTCTGGTGATCTTTTTCATTTCAGGACCGAATCCGACAATTATTGGGGGGGGGGGGGGGAATACTTGACCTGCTTAGACTGATGTGATCGGGATCGAACTTTGTGGGAATAACAAACAGGTGCTCTGAATTAATCATTTACAGAACTGGATTGGCTCCGGGTATTGTGGGTGGAGTTGAAGGGGGTGGGGGAGTCTGGGATTCCAAGTGATCGCGAGTTGAGGTACTTCCAGATGTGCTAGGACGATGAAACTTCGCTGGAATATTGGAGATTCAACAACATTTGCTTAGAAATGGCTACTTCCCAAATCCGATTATTCCTTAAAGTACCAATCTTGATCGCAAAGTAAAACAAGAGCTACGAGCTCATATGGCACTTGTACGAGTAGGCTGTACAAGAAAGTAGATGAAAACGTCACAAAATACACCCGCCATCCAAAAAGGCGGTTTGGAAATAGAAATAGGATATTTAGTTTCACTCATTTCTGAGCAGTTCCGGCATCGTCTCGATTGCAAATGCAAATGACTGTTCAAACTTTCATCCCAATAAATCCATTTGTTTGATCCCTAGACGTGCTACACGATTTCCGGTACTCACTCTATTTCCACCTACCGTGGCCGAATCTGGTTCGGAATAAAAAAAAATCGACCACCTAAAGCATCTTCGTTTCTACCATCTACCAAGTTTCACTCGAATCTGAGCATTTTTGGAAAGTTCCGGTACCCCCCCCCCCCTTCCCACCAACGTTGTCGGAGCCAGTTCGGGCCGAATCTCTTAATTCCCTCATCAAGTTTGACTGAAATTGGAGCATAGCCTATCTGCAAGTTTCCAGTACCCCCCCCCCCTACCTTGGCCGAATCCGGCCCAGACGCCAAATAACAAATCTAGGCCGCATAAACTCGGCACTGTCGAATTGCATCTCATTCGGTCCATCCGTTTGGTTTTTGTGCATGTCAAAAGTCCCCCCACCCCCAATTCCCCTAATCGTGGTCGCATATGGTTCGAACGCATGTTTTACATGTCGAGGCCATCGATTCGTATCACCCATGAAGTTTCACTCGAATCAGACCACTCGTTCGCAATTTATAGAAGTCCATATTTCTCTTCTCTTGCTCCCCCAAAAATGCTCGGATCTAGGAACGGAAGTTTCCGGGGGTACGTTGTGTCAGGTTTTTAAGTCAAGATAATTCGGGTCGCTAATATGCCTGCAAAGTTTCGTTGTCGTTTTACATCTGGAACTATTCTAACTCACGACTACCGGAATTCCATGAAACCCCCTCCAACTCCCCCCACAGAGCCCCGAAACCATCTGGCTCCGTCAATTTCATCTAGGCCTAATGCTTGTTCCATCCATTAAGTTTCGTCCCAATCCCTCTACTTTTAGAGTTTCTTGAGTTTTCCACCCCCCCCCCCCCCCCATCCCCACAGGTATCGGACCCGACTCGGACGTGACACTGAACGTCCGAGGCGATAGCTCACCAGACAAGTTTCATTCAAATCCGATCACCCGTTCAAAAGTTATGCACGCCACTAGATTCCGGACTCCCCATCCACCCACTCCCCCCACGATGGTCGGGTCGGGGAAACGGCTGTTCTCAAGTCAATCTGTTCGGATCCCTGACATACCTGCCAAGTTTCATCGCCCTAGGACATCAGGAAGTATGCCGAACTCGCGGGATCGCTAGAAATCCGGACCCCCACCCCAACTCCCCCACAGTGCCCTGATCCGGTCCGGTTATGTCAATGACGTGTCGAGGACCTGTGCTTGTTTTTCAGACCAAGTTTCATCCCGATCCCTCCACTTTAAGCGTTTCTCAAAATTTCCGGTTCCCTCCTCCAGCTCCTCCCAGTGTCATCGGATCCAGTCCGGTTATGTCAATGACGTGTCTAGGACCTGTGCTTGTTTTTCCCACCAACTTTCATCCCGATCCCTCCACTTTAAGCGTTTCTCAAAATTTCCGGTTACCTCCTCCAACTCCCCCCAGTGTCATCGGATCCGGCCCGGATTTAAAGTGAGGTGTCTGAGACACAAGGTCATCCTAAATATCAATTTTCATCAAGATCCGATCACCCGTTCAAAAGTTATGCACGCCACTAGATTCCGGACTCCCCATCCACCCACTCCCCCCACGATGGTCGGGTCGGGGAAACGGCTGTTCTCAAGTCAATCTGTTCGGATCCTTGACATACCTGCCAAGTTTCATCGCCCTAGGACGCCAGGAAGTATGCCGAACTCGCGGGATCGCTAGAAATCCGGACCCCCATCCCAACACCCCCACAGTGCCCTGATCCGGTCCGGTTATGTCAATGACGTGTCTAGGACCTGTGCTTGTTTTTCCCACCAAGTTTCATCCCGATCCCTCCACTTTAAGCGTTTCTCAAAATTTCCGGTTCCCCACCCCAACTCCCCCACAGTGCCCTGATCCGGTCCGGTTATGTCAATGACGTTTCTAGGACCTGTGCTTGTTTTTCCCACCAAGTTTCATCCCGATCCCTCCACTTTAAGCGTTTCTCAAAATTTCCGGTTCCCTCCTCCAACTCCCCCCAGTGTCATCGGATCCGGCCCGGATTTAAAGTGAGGTGTCTGAGACACGAGGTCATCCTAAATATCAATTTTCATCAAGATCCGATCACCCGTTCGCAAGCTAAAAATACCTCAAATTTTGGCTTCACCCTCCCTCCACTCCCCCCCCCCCCCCCCCCCCCAGATGGTCGAATCGGGGAATTGATGATTTCCTATTTAAGCTGGTCGGGTCCCAGACATGCCTGTCAATTTCCATCGTCCCAGCACATCAGGAAGCACGGAACTCGCGGGATCACTACAAATTCGGACTTCCCCCCACCCCCCCCAACTCCCCCAAAGTGAGCGGATCCGTTCCGGTTATATCAGTCACGTATCTAGGACTTTTGCTTGTACTTTCCACCAAGTTTCATTCGGATCCCTCCACTCTAAGTGTTTTCCAAGATTTCCGGTTTCCCCCTCTAACTCCCCTCAGTGTCACCGGATCCGGTCTGGATTTAAAATGGAGGGTCTGAGACACGAAGTCCTTCCATGTATTAAGTTTCATTAAGATCCGATCACCCGTTCGTAAGCTAAAAATATCTCATTTTTCCTATTTTTTCCGGATTCCCCCTCCCTCCACTCCCCTCCAGATGGTCGGATCGAGGAAGCGACAATTTCTAATTTAATCTGGTCCAGTTCCTGATATGCTTGCCAAGTTTCATCGTCTTAGCTTATCTGGAAGTGCCCGAACTAGCAAAACCGGGACCGACAGACCGACAGACCGACTGACGGACAGAAATAACAATCGCTATATGGCACTTGAGTAAGCTCAAGTGCCATAAAAAGATACTTTTAAGCAATATATGTATTTTCATGATGCTCATCTGCCCAATATCATTTTTGCCTCAAGGGTTTTGCTTACAAATGAAGTTCTAGCTTCCTCAGAGTGCGCATCTCAACCGCAAAGTCGAAACTTACTTTTGATCAATCAAAACAACTTAACCCATGCAAGTGCCATATGAGGTTACAGCTCTTTTTCTGTTAGTTGCGAATAATGCTGGCTTGTGTTTTAATTTTCGAAAAGAAAAGGTACAGTGACGTTTGAACAAATCATCCTTGCCAAATGAATGAGCGAATTAATATTCCCAAAAAGCACGTTTGGCCATGGCAGGAAAACAAAATAAACACAAAATAACACTTAAAGCACAATGGACACTTCTAATGCTTTATTTTATATTAAATGCTTCACAATAAACATTTGCAACTTCCTTTAGAAGGCGCTACGAAAATCGGCCGTTTTCTTGTTATCCCTTGTCTTTACCTCTCTGGCATTTCGGTGATCCAAATCTTAGGAGCTGGGATATCGTGGCAGGAAATTCAAAAACTCCCAGCAATGCTTGATAGAAAAGGATATGTTTGAGATGTCACCAATAAGTCAATCCGCAGATGCAATTTACTTGATTGTTATAGTGTTTCATCAGAAGTTCCGTGTTTTAAGTGCCTATTAAAAGTTTTTCTTTGTAGAATAGTGTTGTGAAGCTTCATTAACTTGCTTTATAAAATGTACCAGAATATGTAATAAGCTTATAAAAAATAACATAGCTGCAAAAATCATTCAAAAACAAATAGCCTATTCAAATCTGAATTAGACAAGCTGATTTATGCATAAACTAATCTACTAAGTGTTATAAGAAACATCACTTTTATCTTTGTCCAAGCTAGTAAATTGAGCACGTACTGGCCCAAAAATTACGCTTTGAAATATCACAGAGAGGAAACTATTGAAAAAGCTGCTGAGCTAGGGGGTAAGCATTGTTACTCGGTTGTTACAGAGTGGGATCGGGATAGTTTGATGTGCCCATGGAACTTTAACAAGACCAAAGGTTTCGATGGGATCCCACAAAACTAATATTTGATTCAGACAATCGAGTCTTGTCTTCGACAGCCTAATCATCAGAGAAAACGAAGTTCAGATATACCTCTATAAGCCATATCTATTTTGACGATACTGACCGATTTCCTAGTCCTGCAAAAAAAAATACACAAACAAAACCAGCGTATCTCCTCATCCCTATAAAGAACATCTAATCAACTTTGAATAAAAGTTTGACTTAACAAAAAATTCGGTTACAATCGGATTCCGAAATAATTATATGTCCGGGTGAAAAAACATTGTCATATACCGACTCAGCCTCTCTTCTTACCCCTTAATCTGTCATCTAATCGAACTTATGCTTTTAACAAATTTTCCGGTTTTGGCCGGATTCCTGACGAACTAGTTGTCCAGCGAGAAAATGATTTTCACCATCGTGTTCGGCAAGTCTTTTTACCGATAAATCAAACATTTAATCAACTTCAAATTAAACTTTTACTTTTAACAAGCTTTCCGGTTTTGGCCGGATTCCGGGCGAACTACTCGTCCGATGATCCCCCACCCCTAAATGTACGGCTACAAAGCCCATCTACGAACTCGACTGGTCGACGACCAACTACATGTCCGGGTAGAAAATTGTTTTCACATAAGTGTTCAGCATGTTTTCTTGCCCTAAATCGATCATCTAATCAGCTCGAAATAAAACTTATAACTTTAACAAACTTTCCGGTTTCGGCCGGATTCCGGGTGAACTACTTGTTCGGAGAAAATGGTTTTCACCATTGTCTTCAGCATGTCTTCCTACCCCTAAATCGAACATTTAATCAACTTCAAATAAAACTTTTACTTTTAACAAGCTTTCCGGTTTTGGCCGGATTCCGGGCGAACTACTCGTCCGATGATCCCCCACCCCTAAATGTACGGCTACAAAGCCCATCTACGAACTCGACTGGTCGACGACCCAACGAATCCTCACACCAAGTTTCATCAAAATATCTTATTCCCTTCGAGAGTTATCGTGCTTACAGACGGACGGACAGACGGACAACTTTTGCGATGTCATAGGTATGTCTCCACTTACGTTTTGGGATCCCAAAAACACATTATTTACACTAAAAGGAGGGAACCCTTACAGGGGCGGCTCGAGGGGGGGGGGGTGACTCACCCCCCATGCTCCAGAGAATCTACTCTCAGTCGTATGTTTCGCGCTTGTCTGTATGACAGTCGTATGCTTTAAGCTTTTCAGAATAACACATAGGCAGCACAAATCATATTTTTTATTCGTATGGCTACGAAGAAATTTCTATTCGTACGTTTTCAGATTCACAGTTGTGTGTTTTGAGTTTTTGCAGAATGAAAGTCGTATATTTGAGCTCGCCAGAATAACATAAGCGCGAAATTCACCTGAAAAGACACGTTTCTTGTCGTACTTTACGAAGGAATTTTCTAGTCGTAAATTAGAGACGGTCATAGTTTTGGTCTTGCCAGATAAAGGCAGACAAACCAGTTAGCTAATCGTGAACTTCGCCTTCAAATCACCTGTTTCTGGTCGTATTGTTCAACTGAGATTTTAGTTGTATGTTTTAAGCTTTTCAGATTCACAGTTTCGTGTTCTAAGTTTGTCAGAATCAGTCGTATGGAACTTGCCAGAATGACATAAACCGAAGATTTTCTCTAAGAATGACCCGTTTCTTGTCGTATTTTACAAAGAGATTTTCTAGTCGTCTATTAGAGACAGTCGTAAGTTTCGAGCTTGCCAGTGAATTTCGATAGCAAATGACCCATTTTTGGCGGGATGGTTGTATAGAGATTTTCTATAAGTCACTAGGTTAGGAAATATCGTGTGTTTTGAGCTTGTGAGAATGACAATCGTATGTTTCGAACTTGCCAGAGTGACATAAGTGCCTTTACCAAGCTGTGGCGCTGAAAACAAGCTGATTTTCGAGATTTTCGCATGCGGCGCGAAGTTTCAACATTATCCTACCTGTTTTTTTGCAAAAACAAGGCACAACCGCCTGATGATTGCACTATTATTTTTATAGTCTAAATTCAAAGTGTAAGCACTACCACATACTAAATTCCGGGAAATCATCCCACTCCGTTTGCGAGTTATCGGGGCACGGACATATATGTGATATAGGAGGCAGGCTTTAAAATGTTTCGCAAAACTTTACCTGCGCTGTCTTTCATAGTTGCTTACTCGCTATATGGTTGAATGGCCCGTAATTTAGGTGAGGTGTTAGGCCTAAGATTTCAGCAACCTGAAAGGTTAGAAATGCCAGGAAAATGTCGGATTACAAAAAAATCGCACGCGGCGCTGAGTTTAAATCTGTCTTAGTTACATACGGTAAAAGCTGCTGCTTGGGATCTGCACCACTTTAAAAGCAATAGTTTGTGTCGGAAATCAATCAATCAATCAATCATCGCATTTATTCCTGAATATCTGTTTCACAACATGATAACATAGGACTGTCAACTTAAAATAGTTGAATGTTGCCGAATAAAGGCCGATTTAGCAAATTTTGGCTGCAGCTCTTTCGTAGTCCTATCCTATTTCTATTTAGTTGAAGTGTGTATTATTTGCAGTTTTAAGCTTGAGATTTGAGATTTACCGTAGTTGAATTTTGCTCGGATTGAAAAAATTTCGCCTGCGGCGCTCACTTTAATTTCTCTTGAGTAGATATGTCAGAAGCTGATACCGAGGCCGAGGTCCAGCGAAATTTGATATGAACGGCGTCGTCTAATTCCTGCTACTTATTTTGTTTATTATTTTAGTACTACAATGGCATTACCCGTAACGTTTTAGAATTTATATCGTTAATATTCCTTGGGCCTGCTGGTACTGTGTTTTTAGCAAGTCGTATATTTTAAGTCCTTACCCCTCCCATGACCAAGCCCTTCGGACCGCCCCTGAACCCTTACTCCAAAAACACTCCCGATGCTCCATAGCCTGCTTGAGGAACCTCCCAAGCCGATGAAGGTCCCCAAATATTTACATAACGAAATGCTACTTGTTTCGTCCGTGTTGCGCCAAATCGAATCCCTCCTTTCAGCTAACTTGTCCATGATATTTTTAAACCGCCAACTGGTACTTGTATTGTTCGTTCTTGCGTGTTTGGTGGTAATTCCCGCGTGTTTTCCATTATATGCGGCTACTTTTGTTTCTAGGTGCTAAATTGACCATCTAAAAAAAAAGAATCAAAATAATTAGACCATCTCACGTTAAACCAAAACGAACATCTGGGGGTGCTAATGCGCTATTCGTGAAACTGAGTCAAGATGTTCATTGCGACATAAGAAAGTGATTTAAGGACATGCAGTATGCGAATAAAGCTGACGTGACGATCAACGAACCACAATACTCTCAGATGCTTTGAATGAACCTGATCTACTTCTTTGGCCACAAAATCACGATCACAGTTTATGATGACTCGTTGGGCAATTACGATTGGGTCCTTGCAATGACAAAGAACATCTGTTGGTTTCTACTGGGGACTTTCCAACAATAATGCAGTCTCAGACACAGAGTTTGTTAGCTGTAGGTTGTGATGATCGAACCTACGATCGTCTTTAAGCTGAAAAAGCAAATCTGGGAGCGAGGGGCCTCAAGAGGTGGGTTGTCGGCGAAATGTCCCCAACCAAAACGTCCCCTAGTGAATGTCACCAGCGAAACGTCCCAACAATAAAACGTCCCGATCAAAAAACCTCCCCGTGGCGAAACGTCCCCATGTCCCCCAAATGTCCCCGGCTAAAATGAGCCAATAACCAAAACAAGATAACATTTCTGGCGGGTAGGGGAGGGGTCATGATTTACATCGAACCCGGTATTCTTTTAAAGCGGAATACTCAAGACCAGAGCATGGGAAGAAGATATTAAAATCCCCTAGGTGTGCAATTTAAATATTACCCCAAGCAATACAGGTTCATTAAACAGATCTTGAACTTCCTCCCATTTATCCACCATAGCGCCACTACGCTGATTTTTGCATTCTCCTTGTTTGACTCTTTTTGAGCCAGATCAGGTTCCACTTGTTTCCTCCGGGGAACGTATTGGTAACAAAAACAAGAGCTGAAAGTTCATATGGCACTTGCAAGAATAGGCAAAATGTTGACGAGAGTTTTTTTGTTTGGTAGTTTTGTACAGAGTCGAATTTTATTTTATTATACACTAGTAAGTAAAAAGTACTGTAAAAGGCATTTCTAGAACTCCTCTCCTCCGTTGGGTGGTTCAGTGGTCTTCAATATGGTTTCGAGATTTATATCAAGTACGTTTCTTCTTTGAATTGTTGCTGCGTAATTTCAGGTTTCGAGGAGACGGACCTTTGCTTCGTCTAGGGTTTCGCCTGCTAGTAGCTAGAAGAGCTAGAAGGTATCGTTCGATAAAAAGTACTTTTCGACCTTGCGGTGAAGATGCGCACTTTAAGGGAGCTAGAACCTCATTTGTAAGCAAAACCCTTGAGACAAAAATGGTAATGGGCTTATGGGGATCATGAAAATGCATATTTTGCTTAAAAGTATTTGTCTTAATTTGCTGTCATGATTGGTATGTTAAGGAATGGTCGGATTTGGAAAGTGGGGCTTTCCAAGCCAATCTTGTCGAATTTCTAATATTCCAGCAAAGTTTCATCGTCCTAGCACACCTGGAAGTACCTTTACTCGCGTTTACTCGCGACCACCGGAATTTCGGAATCCCCCTTAAACTCCCCCCACAGTCGCCTGAGCCAATCCGGTTCTGTAAATGATTTATCCGGAGCATCTCTTAGTTATTCCCACAAAGTTCCATCCCCATCTCTCCAGTCTAAGCCGTTCATGTATCCCCCTCCCAGTTGTTTTCGGATCCGGTCCGGATATGAAAAAGATCACCAGAGACCTCTGTTCAATTACAAAATTTCACTCAAATCTGATCACGCGTTCCAAAGTTACGCACGACTCAATATTCCGGATTCCCTTTCTCTACTCCCCCGCGACCATCGGATCGAGTAAATTTTTATTTACAAGTCAGTTTGATAGGGTCCCTGATACGCCTCCAAAGTTTCGTCGTGAAAATCCCCAGAACAGCCATCACCAGAATTCCGGGAAACACCGCTCCCCCAAAGTGTCCGGATCCAGTCCAAATGTGATAAAAGATTCATCTGGAGCAGATGCTTGTTATTCCCAGCAAGTTTCACTCCGATCCCTCCATTCAACCCCCCCCCCCCTAACTCCTCCATAGCCAGTTCAGACTTCAAATGAAAATTTATTCAGGTATTAAGTTTCATTTCAATCCGCTCACCCGTTCGAAGGTTACACACCACTCAATTTTCCGGATTCCCCACCCCCCAGGTGGTCGGATTGGGAAACTGCTTTTTTCCAGGTTGGTTTGGTCGGGTCCCTGATACGCCTGCCAAGTTTCATCATCCTACCACCCCCTAATCTATATCAACCCCTACTAAGGTTCAACAACATATTAAACCAACCCCTTCGACCTTCGATTGCTCTAGCTCTCTCCAAACGAGTTTAAGCAAAGATAGACTCATCCACGAGCAAAGCTATACTAGTGTGAAGAAAGAATGACTCATCCAGGCACAGAGTTATGCTAGTGTGAAGAAAGGGGTAGGGGTTTGACAAAAACTAGAAAAGTGTTTCAAGAGATTTTGGGTGTCCCCATCCATCCCCCCCCCCAGTTATCGGATTATCGGATTCGATCCGAATTTGACAATGAACATCCAAGACACTTGTTCTTGATACCTGTCAAGTTTAATACACGCCCGATTATCCGTTCCAAAGTTACGAGTGTTACTAATTTCCTGATTCCCCATCTTGCCACTCCCCATTGATGGTCGGATCAGGGAAGTGATTATATCCAAGTTAATCCGGTTGGGTCCCTGATAAGTGTGCCAAGTTTTATCGTCCTAGGTCATGTGGAAGTGCCCAAACTAGCAAAATGCGGACAGACCGACCGACATTACGATCGCTATATGGCACTTGAGTAAGCTCAAGTGCCATAAAAAGTACCGGTTATGCGTGTTGCTATAAGCAAAACAGAACTAGCCTACTACTGATTAGTTCCGAGCCCAGGGAAAGGCGTATTGCACCATCTATTTTGAAGGGAAACGGTGCAGATCTGAAGCAACTGGACCCAAGTCCACCCGTAACTGACAATAAGGAATGTTCCTACATCTGTAATGCAAACTCTGAAGTTGTTTCACCTGTAAAGAAAAAGAAATGAGAAGGTTAAGACGAGAAATGTGTGTCATCGTTTGTAATAGGGGAGTAAATATCATGCACTCCCGCACAGGACACGGTTGTGCCCTTCTTGGGAGTGTTATGTTTCGTTTAAAGAATGTTGAAATTAAATTGAATTGGATTGACCTGAATCGATCATGTGGCTGAAGACAAGGCGAAATTCAAAATCTTTAGGACGTTTCGCCACTTGGACTTCTTGTCATGGGGACGTTTCACCTCTTGTCAGGTCTCTTGTCACCTCTTGTCTCAGGGCAGGTCTTGGTGTCCTGTCATGGGGAAGTTTTGTCACGGGGACGTTTCGCCACAGGGACGTTTTGACGGGGAAGTTTTGCCATGGGGACATTTCGCCGGTAAGCCCAAGAGGCCATTGCCAAGAATTTTCTGGAATTTCCCCATGATAAACCTCAGCTAGCTTATGAATGAATGAAGGATTTATGGCGCACTGTCCAAGGGCATAAGTGCTGTGAAAAATGACAAAGAATATAAAATAATCGCAAAACACTCAACAAATATTTTCCATAAAGGTTCACATTGATCTGTTTTGCGCAGTTAAATATGACGAGAACCGTTTTCTTTGAAATGGTACCATGATCGATTTGTTTGTTTTTAGTAAATACTAAAAAAAAATTGTCTGTATGTAATAGACAAGAAAGAAAATAAAAAACAGACAAAAGACATACAAGATACAATCTCTCTTTCTTCGGAGAGAAAACAGTGAAGAACATCATGTGCTGGCTGGGCCTAGTCCTCCTTGATTTTTGACAGAGACGACGAAATTTCCAAAAGTAGCTGCGTTTTTGCATGCCTTACATCACGCCTGTGATTAGCAGCTGTGCTTATAAGGTGTTTTGGCAAACCTTTCCCTGTAGCCCCTTTGCCTATAAGGCGTTTTTACTCCTCAGTCCAACGGACAAAGAACGAAATCCACAGGCTACGGCCAAAGACCTGCTTGATGCCGTTGTCCTTGTCCTTAGCCTGCGGTTCCTCTAAACAAGAGCTGAAAGCTCAAATGGCACTTGTAAGAACAGTTAGCATGTTTGTCAGATATGGTTTGCAGTTGTCAAGGCTGGATCTCTCTCCCGATATTCATCTCAACAGAAAATGGGCTTGATCTAGTGAATCTGAAGTGGTTATTCTACTCATTGACAACTGTTCCTCCCACAACGATGATCGGATCGGGGAAGGGACTATTTTTAAGCAAATCTGATAGAGTACCTTACATGCCTGCCAAGTTTCGTGGTCATAGCAAGGCCGACCAAGCTTCATGGTCATAGCACAGTCGGAAGTACCCCATCTCGTGATCACCGAAATTGTGTAACACCCTCTCAAATTCCCCCAAACTGTGACATGATCCGGTCCTGTTTTGTCAATATTTTCTGTCATTATCCCCCCACTATGGCCGGATCTGGGAAGTGATTATTTCCAAGTTAATTTGGTTTTGAAGCCCCAATCTGGAACATCATCAAAATATAATCACGACAGAAGTAGCTTACTTTCTTGGGAAAAGCAGAACACAATCAGATAAAAGCTTAGTTTAGCATTGACCAAAATCCTTAAACTGTAGCTTTTCCTCCATTCGGTTCTAGATACAACGTCCAATAGCGCAGTGAGCTAACGTGTCGGGCCTCCGTGAAAGAGGACGTCAGATCTATACCACATCAGCCCATTACCCTTTTGCACCCATTTTGCTACCCTTGTTCCTAGTTTCTGGACTCCCGGATCGGGGAAAGTCGGATCGGGGAAGTGATTATTTATAAGTTATTCTGGTCGGGTTCCTGATACGCCTGCCAAGTTTCATCGTCCTAGCTTGTTTGGAAGTGCCCAAACTAGCAAAACCTGGACAGACCGACAGACGGACAGAGATTGCGATCGCTATATGGCACTTGGCCGAAGGGCAAGTGCCATAAAAATGGAGGATGTTGAGCATTTGGAGATTCTGGAATACAAAACTGAATTCTGCAAAGTTAAATGTAAGTATTGTGAATGACTGCTGTTTGCTTGTCAAATCTCTGTATTCGGGGAATTTTTTTTTGTATAGTCGGTCCCGAACTTCTTGTAGCTGTAGGTTGATGTGCGTCCAGAAGAGCACACTGGGCTAGTTAGCACACTAGTTTTAAACCAGGAAGTAAGCTGTTTAGCTGGGGTTTTTTTTTCAGAGTTTAAAATTTCCCGCCACTTGAGCATCTTATAAAGTGTTTTTGCTGTTCGAACCCACAGGCCAAAGTCTACGGCAAAAGGCGTGCAAAAACGCCTTATTAGCACACAGGCCACTGCTACGGCTACAGCCCCCAGGAATGCAAACATGCAGCTAGTGTAACGGATCTTTAATTTTTGGAAAACTTGAAATTTTCGACATTCCCGGAAGAAGCCGCTTGCCAAAAGGGCCGAATAAAAATTTTCACCGGACTATTCGTTAGCGCTACTAAACATGATTTCCGATAACCGAATACCCAAGCCGGAAATTGGGGTTAGGATACCTGATTGATTTCGACATTATTCTAGAGGCTTTCCAACTACGCTTTTTCGTCGAAGTTGTCTCAACAGACGGTGGCACCAGCGAGATACAGGGCTACGGGTATATGGTGCTACTTGTAAAGCCGGGTGGAAGCTCCTCAACCATCCACACATGGAAACCAGTGCTTGAAGGGACAACCCAGCGACTTTTCAACGTTGCTGCTCGACGCCATCTAGTGCTTCCTGACCTAAGGATGCTTGCTGAACCTGGAGATTTTCAGGTAATGTTCCGGGGTCTAGGCGGAACTCACCAGCAGAACCTCCTGGGTATAACCGCCCAGCAAAAAAAAAGATTACCCCCCCCCCCAATATAACCCCCTTCCCTGTATCCAAATATGTAATAATTTTCAAACTCTTTTGAACTTAATATGTTCAGATGGATCATCAGATTTTCCCGACCGGATTTTCTTGACTTACTCCGATTAGCAGACAAAAATCAAACTTTTTGGCATGGAATTTATGATTGTATCGAGAAGTCGTGGCGTTCAAGTCTCCGATCCCAGTCGTCTGTCCGCTAGTGCTTTCCTGTTTAGTTTATCATCGTATGGTGTGTTATATCGAAAGGTTTCAGGAAAATATGAAAATAATTATGTCAGCTAAAGTTCTTCCGCGTATTTGGAACCCTCTATGGCTAGAAAAGGACCCTATTAAGAAGTGCTGAAATCAAACACGTAACATACGTTGCCTATAACATTAATACTTATCCCAGAGTAGATCCGTTTCTACTGTTTGCACGTTACAACTTTACCCACGTTAAACTTTCCCTATTAAACTGTCACTATTTGATAATGTAAAGAAGATGTGGTTCGCAGATGACAACACCTATATGGCTTCATGATCCAGACAATCTGCCAAACATGCATTAAAAATATATGGTGATAATATTCCACCTTGTCTAACGCCTTTTCCCACTGAGATTAAATTAGACAGAATTTTTGGGGAACGAATTGCCACTTGAACGTTCAGTCCATTGTACCATGACCTTAAAGCACGCACAACAGAACGGGGAATACCATTATACACAAGGGATAGAACGGCAGCCGCATGAGAAATATTGTCGAAAGCACCTTTTGTCAATCAGAAGCGTATAAAGTTTGACCGGAACCCGGCCAAAACATAAAATAGAATCCAAACCCAAAAAAATCTTTGGAAAAGATCCGATAAAGACACGATGAATCGGGAACTACTAATTATTCTCGGCTCAGGTGGATCGCAGGGATGTTTTCGTATCAAATGTGTATGGTATGGGGCTTGGCAAAGAACGAAATCAACCAGCTCTGATTATACGTACTAAGGGATCGACAAACATTCCTCTTTGGGATCCCATCAAAACATTTGGTGTTGTTGCAAGTTAGTGCTTGCAGGGTATTTAAAGTAATTGTTTCGGGAAATCTTTCTTTTGATTTTCATAGCCAAAGCAAATTGCAAAAACTATCAGGCCATGTCGGAATGTAGTTATCTTGATCTAATTGTGATATAATTATCTTGATCCCATAGTATGAAAAAAAAGTTTAAGTATGCGAAGTCGATTATTTACATACTTTTTCATTGACCCTCTTTCAAGAGTTTCAAGATATGATTCTTCCTTATCACTACAGTTTATTCGTTTCTTCATCTTATTCTAAGTAAAACAAAGTCTCGAACAAAACAAGGCAGCACAAGCCCTCCTCTGCATTCTCACAAAAAAGCAATACAGCAAGACAAGTTTCCGTTCTCGTCACTGCGTTCACCGGTGGATCTACACGTAGGAGGCAGTGTGCCGGGGCTCAGAGCTATGTACCAAAAGCTTCTCATGGGGAACATAGGAGCTTGCTTAACTGCCTAGGTTGTTAAACTGTGCTGCTAACACAATAACAGAAAAAGACTTGAACAATATTGACTAATTTCCGGTCCATTTTCCTCTGATCCGCTATTCTTGACATCAACATCGACTTGTTTTTGGCACCGTCGATAGAACTTAGAAAATGTGCGTATATCCATACATAGGACAGCGTCTTACTAATGAGAAGTTTCTCCTGTGCTTAAAACTAAGTGAAATCTGTCATATGCACGGTTTATGCACTGTCGTCATATGTTTCTTGTTTCCGACTGCGAAGTTCCACCGGTTTCCGCTCGTGTCGCACGGTTGTGGCCCGCCAACTCTGTCCCAAAAATAAATCGAGCTTGCTTAACTGCCTAGGTTGTTAAGCTGTGGTCATATGCCAGTTCAGCGCTTCCAAGCGGACTAGTTTCTGTAAATCCCCCATCCCCCTGTACCTCACCATCAGCACTCGTGTCAGACATAGTAAAAAAGAACCACAGGCTGATGCAGAAAGTCTGCAATGTGAGCCCCAGGTAAGGGAAGTTTGCATATTTCTCAGTAGTAGAAAGTGAAAGTTACCCTCTACGTTATGGATCTGATTTTTTACTATGTCTACACGAGTGTTAATTATGAGGCAGTGGAGGATTAATACGAACTAGTCCACTTGCAGCGCTGAACTAGAATAAGGCGAATTACGCGGAGCTACGTTTGGCATATTTGTCAGTTATGTGTCTGGTATCAACCTTAACATTTATTTAGTAAATACTGGCGGCTTCTTATTAATAAGGAAGTAAGTAAGTCATTTATTTATGACCCGCCATTTTGAAAAGGCGGAGTAAATGAACAAAATAAACAAAAGACATAAACACACAGAGACTTGTACTTAAAACATCTGAGCCAACCGGACATGCTACTGCCTAATAAGTATAAAATGCAAGGAAAAGCGTCCTAATAATTAGATCTTACGTACAAAACTAATTAAAATTTATACGAAGCAACACTTGACGTATTATCCTGTAATGTGTCAAGTGAAAGACTATACGTCATTATTATTTTTGCCGAATTTGAGGTAAACACGTCAGACAAACAGCTACCATTTACAACCAAGCTGGTCATTAGTAATATCTAACTGTCCAAAGCGTGTCTTGTTTCCCGACAGAAAGCCATATGTTTTTATCAGTGCATCACGTTCCGTTAAGTATCGTCGCTTCCTGTTTAACCGTCTTTGCTTATTCTGGTTGGTACTCACACCTATTTGGCTATAATTGTAAAAAAAAAACACCTTCTTTACCACAAATTAGCGATTTACTGTTTGAGACCGAACACAAAAATCTAGTAGTTATAATCAAGCTGTGACACAGTTTTCACGATGAGACAACATTATGCGGCAATTTTGTTTTGGTTAACGAAAGCGAATTTCATCTAGAGGTGCAGATTCGCACTTTCAGTTTCTGCAAGTCGTTGCAACTGCATGTGGTAAAGGCTAAAGGTGCAGCATTAAGATAGGTGCCCACATAACGCGAATTCGCGTTCGTCTAGGCGAATTTGACGTCACTAGCGGAAAAAGTTCGCTTCGCTACGCAAACCGAGCCGTTTCAATTCCAAGTCAAATTATACTGTTTCGGCATGTCCAGAGTCTTTTGGTGGGATAACCATTTGGTTGAACTGAGGCAGTTGAAATCGAAATCTTGAAAATACACGTGAAATGCTTTTGATGTTTTCTAAAGTAAGAGGTCGATGAAAAGGGAGGAGCTAATTTTAGAATATAGGAAAATAAGCAGTGTTTACTGCTGTATTTTCTTTACCAAGATCTTTCTTTGTACCACAACTTTTTAAGGGCTTTTCTCTTTAATTACAAAAAAAAAGGTGTCAACATCAGCCTATACAGGCGTAACCGGCAGAGCTGGTTAGTTCGAGGCTAGCCATTCTTGTGCTTTTGCACATCTTTCATGTCACCTTCCCCAGATTTCTCCAGGTACCTACTTTAAGCTGGGTGGACTTCTGCTTGTCTTCGAGCCGCCTCAGTTCGCGCTGAGGAAATTCAGGAAATCAACAGTCAACCTGGCCAAAGTAGAGTATATAGCCAGATATAGAGTATATAACCATAAAGTTGACTTTTCACCCTATCGTCGTTCTAGTCTTACGTATCGTGTCCAGATAAATTTAGTCAGGAAGTGCAATGGGCGGTTGTGGGCAAGCCATCCTAGCGCTTTCCTGTCACCTTCCCCACATTTCTTCAGGTACCAATTTTTTTCAAATATTTTTTTCATTTTTTTTTTAGCCTCGTAGTATCTTTTCTGTTCTTCCAGTCCAATATGAATTGGCCAGGTGACTACGCTTCCATTTGCCCTCGGTGACGCCAACCGTCTTATCAACTAATTTTTTTTTTTTTTTTTTCTTAAACAAATGACTGGCCTATCTATTTAGCGTCACCTACACTTTCCTCTATCTCTACGTTAATTTTTTAATTTCTTAATTATTTTTTTTTTCCTTCAATTCTTTCTAATCTTTACACTTCCATCCTATCTTTATTTATAAAATTAAATTAACAAAACTAAATTCAATAACAATATTTACTCTTTCCACTATCTATACATTTTAATCATATTATACAATTTTTACGTGATTATCTTTCCACTATTATTATTCTCATCATCCAAACTATTTCTATTACAAAATTCAACCTCAAATCGGTACCCATTTTAAGCTGAGTGGACTTTACACTATGTCATGCCACTGAGCCTGTCCCAAACCGAATGGTCATCACCACCGCAACTCGAACCAGCGACCTTCGCTTGCGAGTTCGGCGCAAGAGGCATTCGGAGAGGGCGGACCCTGGACGTCCTTTCGTACCGACACCATCAGTAACAACATATATGTTATGGCCGATGATATATTATCCGAGTTAACGATTGGCTATGGGCCTAGGCTGGGGTCTGTCGGCGGTGCCTCACCTCTCAAAAGGTTTCCCTCTTCGTCGAATCAGAAGGATCCTAAAGTTAAAGCCAGGCTTCACCTTACAGATTCCCACACTCTCAGAAGTTTCATAGCAGATAACACGAGCTTGTTATGCCCAACATTTAATGCAAAACTTTTTCAAACACAACAGATCACATACGAAGTGTTATCTGTTACGCACTGTCTGTTGAAACCGCGCACCCTCGTGTTATCTGTTATGAAACTTCTGACAATATAGATGTCCGGGTCTTCCGCATAGTTAAAGTCTTTTGATTCACGTGGGCCGAGATGGTGGTAGACAACATCATTTTTCGATGGGTCGAGATTTTACGAACACACTGTTACCTTTGTTTTCCCCAAAATTCTCACGGTAGCCAACATTATCCACAAATTACTTGAACACAAGTCACTCCTGAACGCTAATCCGCCATTGCCTAATTAACTAGTCATTGATCTCCTGGCGCTGGTCAAAAGATTACTAAAACCTTCGAGAAGATCCAAAAGGGCGTGTAAGAGAATAAAACAATTAAGTATATCGCCATGTGGACGTTTAGATATGTCGGTAGAAGAAACCATCGGCCAGTTTGACACTTAATGGTCTCGGAAGCTGAAGATTATTTAGCTCAATTGCAGAATCTTCCAGAAATCACTATAACGAATTTAGTATAATTTACGGCGTTTGTTTATTGTGATCTAGTTTACATCCTTAATTCTTTAGACTTACGGGAATTAACAAGAAAAACAGAAAACAAGATACTTAAAGAAATCGATAATGCAAATAATTAGTTTATTTTCCACATATATTCCACATAAAAACATTTCGTTAGATCTAAAGTCAAACTATGATTCCATCTTCCCCACATCGAGCGCTTCAGACCCGCACCACTAGATGACCCAGCGGTCGGATCGAGTCGTGGCTTCATCTTGGTCTTAGGGGGGGGGGGTCTAGACGTTGAAAGTGGTAGAATGCTTATAATATAACTCCTTTAAGCCAAGCCTTCCAAATTTTCATGACAGTGCTTAGAAATGAGGTTAGATTCCAGAAAAGAAGAAATGAGGTTAGATTCCAGTTCACCTTGGCTAGATGCTGAAACAGATGCTGCTGTGTCGTCTGCGAATTGAGTGTTTATTTTTGACGAATCAGAAACAGAAATTTCATTCAGATCATTAACATATATTAAAAATAGCAAAGGGCCTAAAAATGGTGGCCGGTGACTCCACACGATCCAGAGAATCATTAGTATACTGAACATATTATACATAGGATGTTCCGTGCTGTATTTTTTCCGAAATCCAAACTGTAAATTAGAAAAAAAAATTGAATTTATCAAGAAAACTGTATATTCTATTATATAACGCTTTTTCAATAACTTTTGAAAATGATGACAAAATAGATATAGGTCGTTAATTCGAACCATTCTCTCCCAAAGATTATTCACTTCCTAGTGTATCCTTTCTCCTCTATTCGCGATACACCGATTTCTACACCAACCGTCCTTCCTATCGTCTCCCTGGACAGAACTATATACTAAAACCCATCTCGTTTACACCCCCCACCCCCAATAGAAAGAGACAAACATAAAATCTAAGCGATTCCGCTTAAATTGCTACTGCACAACAAATCTAAGACTTTTTTTTAAGGCATTACATAAACATGATGGATGCCTGGCCATTATTTGAAACAAGATAAATACTAATATTTAATTTCCTTTAGGAAAAGTTCTTGGTATCAGAGAAAGTGACAACAATCTCTACTGGAATTGTATCACTGACTATCAACATGATGATTCAGTCATCATGTGCAAAAGAGAGTCTAGAACTGCCTCCTGAATTGTGTCAAGAAGGAGAAGAAGAAGAAATCGAAGTTGATAATCTTTCTATAGAAGCCGTGATTCAGACATTCCAAGAAGCACGAAAAAGGCTATGGGTCGCTATTGAGAAACTGAAGACACTATGACAACCCTCAATGCTCCGACTGTCGCCAACAAGGGTTTATCTTCTAAGCGTGGCATTGCCAGAATAATGAACAGACCGTCTTTAGCTGTTCCCAGAGAGACACCTAATCGACTGATTACCTGATCTTGTGTCGCGCTTTGTAAGTTTTGTCCCAGTTCTTTATGTCCCCTGATAATAAAATTTTCGACCGGTACCAGAATGACCACCAGCTAGAAACAAGACCAAAGGTGTCGATGGGATCCCAAAAATCTAATATTTGATTCAGACAATCGAGTCTTGTCTTCGCCAGATCCAGTCTTGGACAGGCTAATTATCAGAGAAAACCAAGTTCAGATATACCTCTATAAACCATATCTATTTTGACGATACTGACCGGGACTTCCTGCCGATTTCCGAGCGAACTACTAGCCCAGCAAAAAAAAAAAATACAGAAACAAAACCAGCGTATCTCCTTATCCCTATAAAGAACATCTAATCAACCTTGAATAAAAGTTTGACTTAAAAAAAAATCCGGTTACAACCGGATTCCGGAAAAATTATATGTCCGGGTAAAAAAACATCGTCATAAACCGACTCAGCCTCCCTTCTTACCCCTTAATCTGTCATCTACTCGAACTTTTGCTTTTAACAAATTTTCCGGTTTTGGCCGGATTCCGGGCGAACTACTTGTCCGTCAAGAAAATGATTTTCACCATCGTCTTCAGCATGTCTTCCTACCCCTAAATCGAACATCTAATCAACTTCAAATAAAACTTTCACTTTTAACAAACTTTCCGGTTTTGGCCGGATTCCGGGCGAACTACTCGTCCGATGACAAAATGAGTTTCCCCATCGTGCTCAGCATGTCTTCTTACCCCATAATCGACTATCAAACTATCAACTCGAAACAAAACTTCTAATTTTAACAAACTTTCCGGTTTCGGCCGGATTCCGGGCGTACTACTTATCCTTCGAGAAAATGGTTTTCACCATCGTCTTCAGCATGTCTTCCTACCCCTAAATCGAACATCTAATCAACTTCAAATAAAACTTTTACTTTTACCAAACTTTCCGGTTTTGGCCGGATTCCGGGCGAACTACTCGTCCGATGACAAAATAGTTTTCACCATCGTGCTCAGCATGTCTTCTTACCTCATAATCGACTATCACATTAGCTGTTTCAAAATATTTTGTTTGCCCCTTAATTTAAACCCCCTCCCCCACCCCTAAATGTAGGGCTACATAGCCCATCTACGAACTTGACTGGTCCGACGACCCAACGAATCCTCACACCAAGTTTCATCAAAATATCTCACTCCCTTAGAGAGTTATCGTGCTTACAGACGGACGGACAGACGGACAACTTTTGCGATGTCATAGGTATCCCTCCACTTACGTTTTGGGATCCCAAAAAACTGCAGGATTATTTTGCAAAATGAAGAAGTACAGACTGGACGCTATGTTCACTCTTTGGTTTTCGAAGTACCTTCTTTGCTTGAAGTATATTAACAGGAACGTGTTCTTCGCTGATGGAACCTGTCATAATCTCTGGTCTCGATGAATATGGGAACTCAGCTACGTGCACCGTTGCTATCTTGTTTCTTATCGTCTTTCTAATTTGTAACGTACACTGCATGTCTATTTGATAAATATTTTCAATGTAATATATATTGATACTGACGAGTGTCGCGTGTTTGTTAGTGGGAATGACGAAGAGAAAGAAATGAGAACGATACAACAGGTACAAGCGCTGTTTTGTATTTTCTTGTTGCGTGTGACTGGGGTTATCTAATGTTGTGTGTGTTTTTATGCGTTTCCTTAGTTGGCCTTTAAGTTGAGTAAACGAATAATAACAGCTCGGCCTGTTTGAATAGTAAAAAACAAAAGTTATCAGATGAAAACCTTATTCATTTTGAAAATATCCAGACGAACTTTCGGTGGTTTCGGGGGAAGGCCTTTCCCCGTCTACACTTTGGTCTGATTTGTTTTGTTTTTTAACTTTCTTGATAAGTTGTGTTGGCACGAATGGCACCAGTCCACACTGTCAGAAGCTTCATAACAGATAACCGAAGGATGCGCGGTTTCAACATACAATGCGTAACGGATAACACTTGGTATGTTATCTGTTGTATTTCAAAATGTTATGCATAATAAGCGTTACCATCAGGAAAAACCGAAAAATTGACAAAAGGTATTTGCTGAGTTTTCCGACATCATGACGATAAGGAATAAAGTCTGTAGATACATTATTTTTTTTGCTCTTCCTAACAATTAAGCTTGTTATGCACAATATTTAATGCATAACGTTCTCAAACGCAACAGATAACATCTGAAGTATTATGTGTTACGCATTATCTGTTGAAACCGCGCATCCTTGTCTTATCATCTTTATGAAACTTTTAACCGTGGACCAGTTGGTACTTTTCATGCAAAGTTGTGTTCGTTTGTTTTTGCGTAGATTTTAGGATACTTACCATTGTTTAGGATGTCTAAACGCTAGGATAGGGTTTGTGTAAGCTTACTTACAGAAATATTTGTTGAGGGGGGGGGGGCAAGTATTACCGACTGGCTGGTAATTTTTAAATACTGTTTTCTCAGAAAGACCGAATTTTTTGTTCAGAAATCAATGCCAGAAAAACCGACTATTTTTAAGAAAATCGCCCCCTTCTTAGAAAAGCGCAGCGGTTTGTGCCAAAGTCATTTTTTTTCGACTGGCCACTAACATTGAGAGGGGGCGTCGAACCCCATACTTGACACTTCTGGCCCTTGCAGGGAATCATAAGTTATCATAACTAGGGTCAAAAAAGCTTTAAATCCTTTGAACCTTCACCTTCGCTCCAGCTTGGACTTCAGCAGATCGTTGAGGTCACGTTTATTTTTTTCTTCTTGTCTGAAGAAAATGAGAAAAAAACAATGAGTGTGCCGCTAACGGTACTTTACTCGTAATCAGACAAGTACTGCTGAATAATTGACTGCGGGTGCAATACCCGTAGATGACAGGCAACTTACATAACTTATGGAAATGAAAAAGAATTTTCAAATGAAATAATATTACGGTATGTTGTCACTTCTTTTCAGACATAAATTTCGATACTGGATTACCGAAAGGTAAACATTTTGAGTAAAGCAAGAAATGGTTTGCCAAAATATTAAGAAATTTGGTGTAAGTCAAGTCAATTTTGTATGATATATGAAGTTCTTTGTGGTATGATACCTCCATATGTTTATGGAGGATGGTTAGAAGCATTCACAGCATCCCATTTCAGCTCACTGATCTCTTTCGAGTAATCTTATTGTTAGTATCGTTTCATTCTGTTTTTCATATTTAAATTTGGAAAAACAAAACTAAACAAAAATCCGTTATTAATAGGATTACCGGGCCAAAGCTAACTTGATCCCTGTCATAGTCGACTTGACCATTTTAGACTATCAACTTCCAAGGTTGCTTTCAGTCCACCTACCATAAAGATTTGCTTATTTGGACGTCGCCTAACTGAAAGCTCACTGAAGAATATTTGTATTTTTGTTTTATATGATATGATATGATACCCGTTACTCTAAAAGCCTAAGAGCCAAGGGAACTAACAACCACTCAAAACTACAAAAAGTTTGTATCTGTAAACCATTGACAAGTAGGAATCTACCCGCTTTCTTCACAGAAGCATACCACTGACTCTTCAGCATATGCTTCATCCATTCCTGGTTACACTCGTTTACTCTAAATCTTTATCTTCTCAAATCGTTCAATTCCCTACATTCACACGAAAGATGGCCACACACTCATTCGTATATCTGTTAAACAATCAAATTCTGAGTTGTTTTTCGACAAGCTTAAAGTTTGTCATTTTGAAAATCATAGACGAAGAAATACGAACAATCAAAATTATCACACTATGTTTGTATATAATATTACGTTATAAGAATAATATTATAAACGTTTCTTAAGCCCAAGTTGACTACGAATAATATTTGACCGGACTAAACAGATAGGCCTACGTCAGCCAAGTTTTGTCCTAGCAACATTTCTGCTAAAAAAAAAAAATGAGCCCGTGACCTCCTTCAGCCCAAGCTGACTGTGAACCACAGTTGACTCGTAGTTCGTTTTTGTAAGTGGGACTGGAGAGGGCCCTTCCCAAGAAGGGCCGACAAGTAGCTAGAATATAACTGAGCTGATGGATCTGTTTAGGATAGTAATAGTTACTAATAATAGTTCCTGATTTCATCACATGTTGACTTTTTCAGACGCCCACGCTCGATAAACGCATAATGCTTTTAATTGGTGGGTAATCATGTTCAAATTGTAGAGTATAAAGTGTTCCGTTCCGCTCTTGTAAGTGGTTACACGCCACAACCACAACAACCCTAAATTACGGTAGAGTGCGATAAGTATTGTTATTTAGATTCGCTAACTAAAGCGATGGATGTCGATCGTGTCGCTTCTGGCTTAAACCGAAATCAACACAGGGTAATCTATTTACTGCCAAAAAATTAAAAAGTCCAGAAATCAAAAACTGGAATTGGAAAAATATCGTCAGAGGGCAGCTTTTGACAGAGACGTTAAAGCTAGGCTTCACCTTCCCGATTTTTCTTCCGGATTCCAGACAGCCGTTTCCGTCATGACGGATCTTGGAAGGTGGAGCCTGGCCAAAAACGTCTGGAAGTCCGGGGCGTTGGACACCCGGGATTCCGGATGTCTGGAAGGTGTCATAGAGGTAACTCGTACGAGAGACGTAGTAAATATACAAATGTAGGAAGAAAAGGGAAACGGATTGACAGTTGATCGCCAGCTAGGGTACTTCCAGATTTGCTAGGAGGATGAAACTTGGCAGGCATATTAGGGACCCGACCAAACTAGCTTGGAAATAGTCACTTCCCCGATCTGTGATTGAAGGGAGGGGGAATCCAGAATATTGATCTATGAATAACTTTTGAACGGGGAATCGGATCTGAATGAAATTTGATATTTAGAAAGATCTCGTATCTCAGATGTCACATTTCAAGTCCGGAACAGATCCGGTGACTTTGGGTGGAGTTGAAGGGGGAAGCTGTAAATCGTGTCATGTTCAGAGGGGACGGCTGTAGGAGGAACAAGCACAAGTCCTAGATACATAGCTGACAAGACCGGACCGGATCCGGGTCATGTGGGGGGGGGGGAGGGATGTTCCGAAATACCGGTGATCCCGAGTTCAGATGCTTCCACATTTACTAGGACGATGAAACTTGGTTGGCATAGCAGGGACTCGACCAATTTAACTTAAGATCGCGGGGGGAGTGGAGGGAGGGGGAATCCGGAATCTTGAGATATGTCCTACTTTTGAATGGATGATCGGATCTCAATGAAACTTGAAACTCGGAAAGAACTCTCAGATGTCCCATTTCAAGTGTGGACGGGATACAATCAATTTGGGGGGGGGGGGAAGCGGGGGGGGCGGACATTTTGTGACACGCTTAGAGTGTAGCGATTGGGACGACACATGGTAGGAAGTATAAACATAAGCCCTAGATACAACAGTGACAAAACCGGACCGGATTCGAGCACTCTGGGGGGAGTTGGAGGAGGCGCGTGCGGAATTCCGGTAATTGCGATTTAAGGTACTTCCAGATGTGCTAGAACGATGAAACCTGGCTTGAACATTAAAGACTCGCGGTTACTCATCTTAACCGCGAAGTACAAACAAGAGCTGGAAGCTCATATGGCACTTGCAAGGCTGGGTCAGAGGATGAAAGTAGGAATATTTTGCTGAAACTTATTGTTTGAACTTTAAGAAACTCACTTGTAAGCAAAACCCTTGGGTCAAAAATGATCATGGGCCCTTGTGAATCATGAATATATGTCGTCTGGTTAATGTAATTTTTTTTTATCTTTCGGTTAAGAAACGCACTTTAAAGGACAACTGAACAATGAAACCATACTTGAACACACCATGGAAAATGCATTTACAGACATTGCCAGGGAGAGCATTCTTCTCCGGAGCGTGACGTTTTCGAAATAGGGATGTTCTTTTCTGGAGGTTTGCACATGCAGACTCCAAGACAAAAAAGCGCAATTCATTCAAATCTTGTAAATCGCTGGCCGGATCGTATTGGAATTTCTTCTAGATACACGTGTGGGCTTAACTGGTTAAACAAAATTTCCAGAAGAAGGGTTGATTCGAGACATTTGTTCATTTCTAAAATTTTGGTACTGAAATAAGGACAGATGCAAAATGGAGCAAAAATCATAGCTTGGAATCACTATTTCGTATTTGGATTGGGTTTTCTGCCGGCAATGTTAACGGAAGTCATGCAGATAGGGATAATACTGTGTACTCTTCACTCAGGTGTCCTTTAAGGGTGCTAAAATGAATTTTTGAGCAAAACCCTTGACTTAAAATGTATAATTTGCTTTAGATCATTTTTTGTGTACTTTGTGGTTTGTTTCCTTCTCCGACGTTGACCAAGAGGATTGACAGCCTGACGAGGACCCTTGCCAAGAAGGGCCAAAATATCGCTGATGAAGAATCGTAGCTGACGTATCCGTTGTAAAGATTGTTTGAATATTTGTGGTTGATTAGTACTTTAAGGTTCGGATTAGTACTTTAAGAGATGGTCGGATCTGAGTAGTGACAATGTCTAAGCCAATCTTGTCAAGTTTCTAATGTTCAAGCCAAGTTTCATCGCCCTATCACATCTGTATCACATCTGGAAGTACCTGAATTCGCGATTACCGGAATTCCGGAGCCCCCCTTCCCCAATTCCCCTCACAGTGCCCGAACCCGGTCCGGTTTTGTCACTGACGAATCTAGTTCTTGTCCTTGTTCTTCCCCCCAAGTTTCATCCCAATCGCTCCACTCTAAGTGATTTCCGTCCCCCCCCCCCCACGTTCATCGGATCCGGACCGGACTTAAAATGGGAAATCCGAGACACGTGGTCTTTCCAAACATCAAGTTTCGTTAAGATCCGATCACCCGTTCCAAAGTTATACATTCCTTAAGATTCCGCATTCCCCCTCCCTCCACTCCCCCACGATGGTTGGATGGGGAAGTTGACTATTTCCAGGTTGATCTGGTTGGATCCCTGACTCGACTATCAAGTTTCATTGTCCTAGTCAACCTGGAAGTAACTCAACTCCTTATCACCGGAATTCCGGACCCCCCTCCAACTCCCCCCATAGTGCACGAATCCGGTTCGCTCTGTCAATGATCTACCTAGGGCTTGTCCTTGTTCCTCCCACCAAGTTTCATCCCGATCGCTCCACTCTAAGCGTGTCACATGATTTCTGGTTCCCCACTTCGACTCCCCCCAACCACATTCATCGGATTCGGCCCGGACTTGAAACGGGACATCCGAGACATACCGTCTTTCCAAATATCAAGTTTCGTTAAGATCTGATCACCCGTTCGAAAGTAATACATATCACTAGATTCCGGATTTTGGCTCCCCTCCCTCCCCCTACGATCTTCGGATCGGGCAAGTTACTATTTCCAAGTTAGTTGGTCGGGTCCCTAATATGCCTGCCAAGTTTCACCGTCCTAGCACATCTGGAAGTACCCTAACTCGCGATCACCTGACTAACCGACCGACCGACCGACGGAAGAGTGATCGGTATATGGCACTTGGCCAGAAGGCAAGTGCCATAAAAATACTTTTTAGCAAAATCTACACTGTCATGATCCTCATGAGCAGGGGCGTCGCAAGTGCATTTTCGGTGGGGGGGGGGGGGGGGTGTAGAGCCAAAATTTTACCGGATCTTTCACAAATTTTACCGAATCCTACAACTAAGAATTCGAGCTTTAAATTATGGAACAGAAACGATTACGTAGGAAGGGTAACAATAAAGGACAGCATGAAAGACGATAAGCCAACTATTAGGCGGCATTGGCGAAGCCCACATGGAGAATATATTGCCGGGCATGATTGCCGTAACAGCTTCTATCTATTATAGCCAATAGAAAATTAAACAAACGCCACAGGCGAAATGTTTCGAAATTGTTGTTTTCTGTAGGCTAAAATTTAACTGCTTCTCTTACAAATTATCATTTACCGTTGATTAAATACCGAGACTCTAAGAAGTTCCAGAAACCGGATGGAGCGACGTTCCGGGAGCAGCAGCAACTGTAGTCTGGTCAATATACTACCCATAATCACATACGAATTTTTTTTTGCTTTTTCCTGGCAAATTTAATTTCTATCCAAACTCTAGCTTTTAATGTTTCGAAATCTCAATCTTATAACTGGCTTAAAACCCCCGCCAAATGACGCGCCCTTCCACAAAATAGAGAATATTACGAAAGTGCTGCAGGCGGAATTTTCGAAATATTTATCATTATATATTCGTTTAGGGATCCAAAATAAAAGTAAGGACTATCGATGATATCATAGATCATCCCTTTTTCTGCCACCAGTGCTTCACTCTACCTCTTCTGAGTTTCGACGTTCGTGGTAACTTCCGAATCCTGGCAATTATAACGAATAAATTACCGAATCCCAGTTATTATACCGAATAAGTTTAGACCGAGAGCATGTTCAGGATTCTTTATAACTACCGTATCCCGGTTATTATACCGAATTATTTTTGTATCGAAAGACTACCGAACAGTATTCATATTCGGTATACTTTCGTCGAAACTGGAACAAAGTCAGGATTCGTGGTTAACTTCCTAATCCTGGAAATTATACTAAAAAAACTAATGAATCCCAATCATGATACCGGATTATTTTGAACCAATAGCTTATTCGGGATTCTGTGTAACTACGGAATCTCCATAAATATACCGAATAGTTCCGGCATCGAAAAATTACCAAATGGTTTCAGTAAATTCTCTCACCAAATTCGTGATAACTACCGAATACTGGCAATTATACTGAATCCCAATCACTATACCGAAAAGATTTGTACAGATAGCCTATTTAGGATTCTGTATAACTACCGAATCCCCGTAAATATATGAAACAGTACTGCTATTGAAAAAATACCGACAAATTTTAGTGAAATGTCTTATCTTCAAATCTTAGTCGGGATGGACTTTTCTTCTTTTAGGTTCTGGTCCTATATCTGTGAAAACCCTTGAGGCACAACTAATTGTGGGTTTTTGGTGACAGGAAAATGTGCGGTTTGGCCCAGATTATTTTGTACTTTGCGGGGAAGATGCTTAAACTGAGGGTGCTTGGACGTAATTTCCAATCAAAACTACTTAGGTAGAAATGATAAATTCCGAAATATAGAAAATGGCATGCTAATAACCTTTGTCATGCTCCTCGACATTTCTTCATGGGGGTATGCTCGAGAACTGCGAAGCCTAAAATAATGCATTGGACGATGCTTGCCTCCTGGTGCCTTCTTTTAGTATTCCGTGCCCTGTGCCGCCGAGGGGCTTAACCGCTACCCGGCACCTGCTGTACAGCTTTCCCCGGCACCGGTACAGATCAGCGGTGTCCGCAAAAAAAAAATAGGCGATACCGCTTCTGAATATGCTGATTTTAATGTTCTAACACGTGCCCCCCCCCCCCCCCCCATTGCCTCATCCATTGTCAGGCCCCGTGCGTTGTGCCTTCTTTTAATCGATCCCCGTCACATAAACGCCAATGCACTTGCGAATCCGTAACTGTGACGATCGACAGAAATAAAAACAAGACCAAAGGTGTCGATGGGATCCCAAATATCTAAGATTTGATCCAGACAAATGGGTCTTTTCTTCGCCAGATCCAGTCTTCGCCAGGCTAATCATCAGAGAAAACCCAGCTGAGATATTATATCTATCTATCTATCTATACCTCTATAAGCCATATCTATTATGACGATACTGACCGAAACTTCCTGCTTTACTTCAGCGAAATTTTCGGTTTCACCCGAATACCGAGCGAGATACTAGTCCAGCAAACGAATCTAACGCATCTCCTTATCCCTATAAAGAACATCTAATCAACTTTAAATAAGACTTTGACTTAAAAAAATGCGGGTACAACCGGATTCCAAACGAAATGAATGTCCAGGTAAAAAATTATTGTCAAATACAGACGCAGCGTCTCTTTTTACCCCTAAATCTATCATTTAATCAACTTCAGGGAAAACTTTTGCTTTTAACATATTTTCCGGTTTAGGCCGGATTCCAGGCGAACTAGTTGCCCGGCGAGAAAATGGTTTTCACCGTCGTGTTCAGTATGTCTTCTGACCCCTCAATGAAACATTTAATCAACTTCAAATGAAACTTTTACTTCTAACCAACTTTCGATTTTTTTTGGATTCCGGACGAACTACTTGTCCAGCGAGAAAATGGTTTTCACCATCGTCTTCAGCATGTCTTCTTACCCCTAAATCAAACATTTAATCAACTTCAAATGAAACTTTTACTTTTAACAAACTTTCCGGTTTTGCCGGATTCTGGACAAACTACTTGTCCGGCAAGGCGACAAAATGATTTTCACCGTCGTGCTCAGCATGTCTTCTTACCCCATAATCGACTATCACATTAGCTGTTTAAAAATATTTTGTTTATCCCTTAATTTGAACCCCTTTCCCCACCCTCAAAATATAGGGCTACAGAGCCCATCTACGAACTTGACCTTACCCTTGACCCAAAAAAATCCTCAAACCAAGTTTCATCAAAATGTCTCATTCCCTTCGAGAGTTATCGTGCTTACAGACGGACGGACGGACGGACAACTTTTGCGATGTCAGAGGTATCCCTCCACTTACTTTTTGGGATCCCAAAAACAAGATGATCTGTCAGGATGATTCCACAATCATCTATCAAGATCACTTCACGTATCGCTTTATCGCATCCGTGTGGATTTTTCACACGAGGCCGGTTCGCGCTATAATTCAAACAGTTTGGTTCCGAACACAAACCGTTACATATTTCGGATAAAACACTAAAATTATATAAAAACATATGCGGTGGGTGCTTACTATGCCACTGGGACATTTTTTTTTCAGCCAATCGTGCTGCGACGTGCCTCCAGGGCCCATTTCGCGATCGAGGAATTAATTGGGGCAAAGAATGAAATTCTGATGCGGTGATTACGATAGAATGAGACTTACTATCTTTGATGTGCCATGATCTAGTTTTAATCGAGAGTGAAGGAAAAATTAAGTGCTTATTTGAAAGACAAAAACATGGAATTTAGAACTTGGATTAAACTTATGGTTTTTGGATTATACGTCGCACATTCCGTCACAGCGGTAAGCCACCCCCATACCTTTGCTAGCTATATTTGCTATTTTGGTGAATAAACGATATATATATATATAAAGCCAAATCTCATTTTCGAACTTGGATTAAACTTATGGTTTTTGGATTATACGTCGCACATTCCGTCACAGCGGTAAGCCACCCCCATACCTTTGCTAGCTATATTTGCTATTTTGGTGAATAAACGATATATATATATAAAGCCAAATCTCATTTTAGAACTTGGATTAAACTTATGGTTTTTGGATTATACGTCGCACATTCTGTCACAGCGGTAAGCCACCCCCTTACCTTTGCTAGCTATCTTTGCTATTTTGGTGAATAAACGATATATATATATAAAGCCAATCTCATTTTAGCAGCAGAAAGCAGATACAAGAAATCAAGGGTTGCAATGGGATCTCAATAGGACGGCTTTTTTCTACTAGACTGTAGAAGTGTTCAAGTTTAACCTAATGAGGCTAAAAATATGACAGTCTAATTACCCATCATTTAAACACTTAAACGTTAACTGAAAAGGGCTGGGATAGGACAATCTAGTTATCCATCACTTATTCACTTAAATTGACTTGAAAACTCGCTGAAAATGCGTTCCTTCGTTGTTCCGCTATTCACAAATGATAGATTTCCAAATAGTGGAATTTTCGTGTGATTTGTGGTACCTCTATGCGCTTGTATCTGTATCGTATGCCGTACCAGAAAGATTTAGGATTGTTTTTGTTCTGTTCAGGCACTAAGCATTCTTCACCAAACTCACCACTGCCCAATGAATCCCGCGTTTGTGTTGAGATTAAAATTTCCTGTGTCATAGTAGAATTTACGTTGTGGGGACGGCCGCAGATATTTTGAACGTCATAACTAGAGCAGATAGTGGAAAATAAATAAATCCCTTAGTAGAATCCAAATTAGTCAGTGCTTTCAATTAAATGACGCAAAAATAAATTGGCTTTCCAGTTAAACTAAGATAAAATCATATGCCATCGGCATCGAAATGCTGTGCTATTTCCGCTGTCTAAACAATCAATTTTCATCGAATAAACTTTTCTTTCGGGTTTCTTGTATTTCCATGTGTGTTTACCTCTATGCTCGAAATATTTAGCAACTTACAATGGCAAAAGATTGCCGAAAATATGTTGTTTGGGTAGCACGCAATAATGGACTTCCTTCACTTCGTAACCTTACACTCTGGATTAGCCATCGAAATGCACGCATTTCTCGAAATTCAAATGAACTTTGTCGTATCAGGTCACCAGTGCATATTCTGAACGTCACTGATGGAGCTCAGTAAAAGATAAAAGAAATCCCCTAACAGATTCAAAACAATTCAAAATATTCAAATCCGAGATGCAAAAATAAGCTGGCGTTTCTGTTAAAGTTAAGTCTCTCCGGTTGCACTTCAGTTCTAAACAGGCATTCGAAGAGATCGTATCCTGATTCGGCTTGTCGCTTTACCCATTTGAGACCCTTAACAACTTTTTCTTCCGAAATTTTCCACATCACTCCAGCTGAACGACTCACATAACTCCGTAGAAAAATCTCGAGATTCCGCGTTATTCCCGGAATCCGTGACCTTACACGGAATCCGGGCAGTTTTTTTCCCTACTAGGTTCTCTGAGTACTATTCCGTTTCCCCTTTTATTGACCCCTAAAATGATCTTACTTTAGAACTTAGATCCTCCAGAATAACAGAGGGCTTCCATATAGGTGCTAGTCTTCTTTCTGTTGGCTCTTTATTTAACTGATAATTAACAGAAACAAACATAACTTGAACTTGGAGCTGCTGCCGGGATATCTTCCCACATCAGACAGTTCTCACTGGATTCCATCCGATCTGTCAATTTGAAGTAGAAATAGCAGCATTACCTGGCTCATATTGCTCGATTACCCCTATGTCCGCTTTCTAATAACATTTTTCAGATAATTCTTCGAGCCGAATCGTCGTATCCATTATTTCTTCTTCTGTTTTTTTTTCACCAGATTCCAGTTCAAGTACAAATCCAGTGCACACAATAAGGTCTTGTATTTATATTTTTTTGTGTCCTGGTCAACCTTGTCATCAAAATTAACTTGGGCGATTTGTCCTTCCTAAGAATTTTTAATTTTGCCGCATTCTGGAGGTAGGGTACCTTTTTGGTACGCTAGGGTACGCTTTGTAACCGAGAAAATACCAAACACTTCTCCGGCTTGACACAGTATTGTCTATATCGGGTTTCAGAAAAGTTCAATCAAGACTTTTTCTTACTTCCTTATTTCGAAACTACTCTTATTACTAAATATTAATGTTCAATGGAAGGATCAAACAATCATGATGCCACATTCCCGATGAAAAATTTATCTCAAAATAGTACTATGAAGTAGTACGAAAAAGTTGCATGCAGTACTAACGATGCTAGTACATGCTTCTACTTCAAGGCTACCGTGTTACTGCATACTACTATATGCTAATATTAGAAGACTGGATGCTACTATGGCAAGACAGGATGCGACTGGATACTACTACATAAGATTGGACCAGTCTGAGGCACATTAAATGATAGTATTCTTTGCCATTATATAGTATTACATGCAACGCTTTCGTACTACTACCATACTACTACAGGCTATAGATTTTTCATCGGGTTACCCCCTAGCTAGAATACAATATAACATCAGAAATCATTAGATTCTTCGACTACTTATTTTCGCTAATATATCCTTACGCTGTTTCTTGCTGCTAAATACTCCGATTTACTAGTGTCGACAAATATAAGCGGAGTTTTTTTTTTAATCTATTCGTCGTTATTATATGCTCCGGATTATTTGTAATGTTGACAAATATTCATATTAACGGTGTTACCTGAGGATTCCTTGTAAGCTCTGGAATCAGCTACAAGTAGGTCGGTTATATTTGTACATTTTGGTAGTGTCGTAACTTTACATCCAGAAAAAAAAACTTTTCTTCGGTACTAAAAACAACAGAAAGTTTCGTCAGGTAACACAGGAGCAATCTGCCAGCTACAGAGACGGTATATTTGAGGAGCCATGGCACTCGCATCACTCAGCTCTACAAAAACATTGATTTTCATACATGGCCAGGAGTTTTTGAATTTCCGCGCCTTGCAATACCATGCTCTAAAATCGTCTCCGCCGATACGCCGAAGAGTCAATGACAAGCGATAACAAGAAAACGGCTTATTTTTGAAGTGCTATTTAGTGCAAGTCAGTAATATGTAGGTGTTAAACATGTTATAATAATTAAAACATAGTTAGTCCCCATTGTGCTTTAAGATAGGAAGTCCATTTTCGAACTTTAGGATCTATCCTTTTCCAAAGTTAATGTGTCTACTCTTCCCTTAAATGGTACTAAAAAATATGGCAGCATTTATTATAACTGCCAAAATATCAACGATTACTAGCCTAGGATGTGAGTTTCCCTTGAAAAGTCATTACGTATGCAGTTGAAGCACCCCCTCCCCCTCCAATGCTGTTGTCCACTTGCCACTTGCCCGTCGAAAAAAGTCGTAATAACAGTCGACTTTCCCTTAAAACCAGTCGATACAAAGAGCAAGCCCCCTCCCCCCAATCTTTTGGCTGTAAGGCGCCTCTGTTCCCCTGTACGGTATCGATTATTAACGATTAATAATCAGAGCTGTGCCGGAAAATTAGCACCGAGAAACACTGGTTAAAGGGTCTCAATTTTCAATTTGAACTCAATTTCAATTCAGTTTTATATAAAACTGATACAGCGGTACAAGCAAATTGCTTGGTTGTCGTAATCAGGCATATTAATTAATTAATTAATTTATTTTTTTATCCGCTAAATGAACAAAAGCGGAGTATAAACAAAAAAGAAAGAAAAAATACGACAAAAACGACTAAATACACAACAAAAACACTTGATTATTTAAGGAGGCGGACAAACCCATGATGAGCTGGGAGAGCCTTCACTGTCTGGGGGAGTTTATCAGCAAGCTCAACTAGCTTTCCGGTTATATCTGGAAGCCCGAAAACTGAAATAAGGTTGCGGTCCCGAAAGGTGAAATAAGGTATACATATGTCAACCCTAATTGGTGACGCCTTGCCAGACATAACATGTCAACATACAAAAGACACTCAGTATTATTGTACAATTTGTTCGATTAAAACAGGTCAACAAACGCTTTCTTTAAAATTTCTCAGGTAGAGAATTGTTTAAGTGTCTAGCTGGTTTCTACCAGCAGGCCCATATCCAGGAATTTATTTCGGGGGGGGGGGGGGGCCTTTCGGGGGGTGGTTACCTCCGGGTCGCACAAAAAAGTACAAAAAAGACACAGATCGGAGGGAAAAGCCTCATGAAATGAGTATTTTTGTATGTTTCGGGGGGGGGGAGGGTAAACCCCCTGCCCCCCCCCTGGATACGGCCTTGGCTACCAATCTCTCGGGATTTACCCTCGCCGCTGAAAATCTAGGGCGAGGATATCGCGTGGTGCTGGGGATTCAAATTTCTGGTTCCAATCATTAATTCCAATCATTCATGGCACTTCGTAATATAACGTGTGTAATACAATATAATACATTTCAATTCAGTTACTATTACTAAAGGGAAAGCGGCCTAGCCTAATATTCATTTAGTCACCAATTTAAAAATACGTTGTCTGACGTAGTCAACAATTAAAAAATGATCCAGTCAAAATTAATCATCAAGTGTATTCAACAAAGGGAGGGAGTTAACCGCAGGTACGATTACAATTAGAAGACTGACTAAACTAGTCAATTACAACTTAATTTAAGATTTTCATGGTTTAACTTACAATTAACAAATATAGTTTTGCAAACGAGAAAAGAAAGCTTTTTCGGTATTGGCCTTCAGGGCCCTTTGATAGGCTGTAGCCGAGGAAGGGATCTGGCAAGATCAGCAATCCAATCCAGGAGACCAAACTGTTTGATCTTAGGTTCAACGAGTATTCCCCTTTGAGACCCCGCGGAAAGCTTCGTTGTACCGTCGTCAAGTACTAGTTCGGCTTCAGCACCATGCACAGTATCAGTATTATTACTGTTATCATAATAATTATGGCTAATTTATTAGTACGTTGTCAGCTAGTCCTTATTACGTCATCTAAACTAACCGTATCGACCAGTACTGCAGCTATTGTTGAAAAGTATCCGCTCGGTAATGAAAGCACCTGGCTCCGCAAAAAAGTTATAATTGGTGAGTTCGCAAATATGGTATTCAGATTATCCGACTCACGAACGGCGACAGGGTAAAATGTCTGTACAGGATATTACTCGGACGATGTCTTGGTCTATTAAGCGCTACATTCATCTGTAGAAAATCTCATATTTCTTTTTTAGCACCGGCACACCGCTTCCCCCGAAAATAATGTCCCCAAAAATAGTCCCCACGAAAGCTTCCCCAAGTAGTACTATATACGTAAGCCTTCCTTCAAAGTTTTGCGTTGAAGGAAAGACGGATAGTTACCATTGATTTAGGGGATGATGATCCTATGTATACACGACCTTACGAAAACACGACAGAAAAGCGAAACAAAAAGAATGTCATATGGTGGGAACAACAGTTCATGGACCCGACGGAAGGATTACCGCCAGTACATTGACGCGACGACATGGATACGAGACGTAGTGTCGGATTTTGTCCTGTCAGTGACGTATACACTTAGTGTCGTTCGACGTACTGGCTGTATTTTTGGTGTGAACGTAGTGGCGTTCAATGTATCGTCGTATCTAGAAACGACCCGACCCTCGTAAACACGACCCTATAAAGACACGACAGAACAACGAAACGAAAAAAAACTTCACATGAAACGTCATTTTGCTAAACATCACAACAGTACAGTGCACGACGGTATCAATCAGGGGCGTCACGACGAGGGGGGCGCCCCCCCCCCCCCCAATGCTGTCGGCCAGTCGGTAGAAAATAACCGTGTCAGCGCGAAGCGCCCCGATTTTCATGAAAACAGTCGGTTTTTCTGAAAATTGGTCGATTTTTCGTCAAAATAGTCGGTTTTTCTGAAAATCAGTTAGTTTTCCTGATCAGTGGATTTTTTTCAAAAATGTCATTTTCGTTGCTGAAAACAGTCTTTTTTTCTACAGAAAAAGTCGGTAAAAATTACCAGCCAGTCGGTAAATGCCTCGCTCCCCCAAATATTTTGGCTAGTAACGCCTCTGGTATCAATACCGAAAATAAATTGACACTTGTAGTGTCGGATTTTGTACCGGTAATGACGTGCCCAAGTACTATCGTCTGAACGTACTAGCATGTCTCCGTAGTGTCCTTCGATGTACCGTCGTGTTTATGTAGTGTCATTCGCTTTACCGCTGTGAATACGAAGTGTCATTTGACGTACCTTCGTGTCTAATGTGTTGACACGATATGTCAACACATTCGACGATTATATTTACGACATCATGTATGTTTACTTATCACCCGTCATTTCATAAAGAAAAAGGACGGAGGACAAAAACAAAAAGAATAACAAAACAAAAGGAAAACTTCAGCACTTTCGTAGGAAAAAAAAAATCAACAATTACAAACTGAAACTCTCTGACTGACTACAACAGAACACGATTACATACATATACACTTAGACTCTGAGAATTTTGCTCTACTGGATTTTTGAGTGGTCCCTGCTAATTACGTCAGAAGGTCTCTTCTTTTATATATTTTCATAATATTGGTATTTCTTGTTCAAAGGGGTAGCCGAACGTTTAGAGAATCTGAAGAAAGTGGAACGGAGTTTATTTTTTTCACTAGCTGAGAATATTTGCTAGAGGGAGCTAGGTAAAGAAATTGGGGTATTGCAACGGTGTTATTTGTGTTTAAGTAGTGCGATATTTTCGTTTCCGATGTGTCGTACCCCTGTTTTCTCCATTCTTACGTGTCCTTGAAGCGTAGTGTCGCTGTTGCGTCGGATGTTTGTGTCTCTTCCAGGTGGAAGTTCCAGCTTCGGATATTGCGCAAGAATTTTTTTTTTTTTAATGAAGTAAAATTGAAGTTTCTGCCTGCCTCCCTTTGTTTACGCCAACACTCTTGTCACTTTTAAAATTTGATGACGGTTTGTCTGTCCGTGGGATCTCAAGTTCGGGCACTTCTAAGTAAGCGAGGACGATGAAATTTGATATGCGGAAGACGCTTAGGCCCTGAACTAGACTGAAAGAAGACCGGTTGCAATCCAACCCGTATTTTGAGGGCGGAAAGGGACTTACCGGAATTCTGCGATCATCACATACCAGGAGCCGGTTGTCATAGAACTCGAACTATCAAAGTTACATTATTAAACGGAACTAAACTTATTATTTGTTTACCATATTATTTTGTGGAAAAGTAGTCAGTGCGAAATTATCTACTTGTATACTATTATCAGTAAATTGAAGTCTTTTCTCATTTATGTGTAATAGATAAATTGCTATATTACTTTGAAGTTAATGTGGGTCTTATTTTCAACTTCTAGAACTGTGTTCAGTTGAAGATAAGCTCTATTTTTAATACAGTAAGCGTATTTGAACACTCTGTTTAGGACGTATTTTTGGCTCTATAAATTCGTAGACTTTGTCCGTCCATCTGTTACCCGATATCTCTCGAACAGGCTGAGGTATTTTGGTGAAATTTGGTACGAGGGTCCATTGGGTTAAAGTACAGGTTAAGTTCGTGGATGGGTTCCTTAACCCTAGTTTTAGAGGTGGGATTTCAAATTAAGGGGCGAATCAACATTTTTTTTTATTAATCAGATAGTCAATCCAGTGGTAAGGAAACGTGCTGAATCCATATAAGAAACTTATTTTCTTCCCGGACAAGTAGTTGGCCTGGAATCCGGTCATCACTAGAAATTAGGCAGAAGAAAAAGTTTTTTCTGAAGCCAATTAGAGATTCATCATAGTAGTAATAAGACATGTTTAATCCATTTTTGAACTTTATTTATTTGACGGATGACAGATAGTTCGCCTGAAATCCGTCTAAAACTGGAAATTTGATATAAGGAAAAGTTTTGATAGAAGTCGATAGATTCGACCTTACCTAAGACCTTAGATCCGGGATCGGCTACAAAGAGGCACGGCCGAGGCAAGGCACAGCATGGCGCAGAAGGCATAAAAAGATGTTAGCAAGTAGAAGAAGTAGACAAGTAAGTGAGAGTTCGTAACTCCAAAGTCTAAAAGAAGGCACGTTAAACATTGTTCCTGCCCCTGACTCTGAAACCTGAAAGAGCCGTTTTAGTTTTTGTGCCTCTTTTTAGTACTCGTGCCTCCTAGACTTTGCCGTGCCGTTTTTTAGTCGATCCATACTACATGTACTTATAGCACCCCGTGGAGCGCAGGAGGACACTGCAGACGTCTCGATTGTTCTCTTTTTCTGTACTAGTGTAGGCATCATCTGAAAGAATGGCACTCGATGCCTGGACGGACTTCTGTATCGAAAGAGTCGGTTTACTTAAATGAAGCTGAGGCCATATTAATGAGTAAAGATACGCTTATATAAAATGAACTCGAGAAATTTCAAGTCATAGTTAGATCAAGTGATATTGGTATGTGGGAACTTTCCGGCCTCTCTCCAGTACCGTCCTTCCATAGAGCCAAAGTGCCTCTTTGCAAATTCGATCTTCTCCTGAACCAAGGACCTAAAAGGAACCAAAGACTGAAAGGAAACAAAGTTTTAAAGTTGGGTTGTTTGTTTTTTATTGTAAAAGAATTCGAGTCTTGTTTTCCTTTTTTGATGTAGGTCTTTTTGCCACCACAGTAGACGTGACATATGGCGGAAGGGCACCTCTCGGCGTGGGTTGTGCTCTTATGTTTTGTTTTTTGTTCGGTTACTGTGTGTTTGACTCGTTTTCATATTACAATAATCATTTTGAATGCTTGTCATTGATTTAGATTTTAATAGTTTTTGTTGTAAAAAGTAAAGGTGGAAAATTAAGGTAAATGTTAAGTTATGAATAGAATTTTAAACATGATAATATAATTTTTAAAGTAAAAATAGAAAGAGTAAGTGCCACACTTCTGTCACTGAGTGGAGGAGGAGGAAAAAAAAAAAAAAAAAAAGACTGAGAGGAAACATTAGAGCTGCTGCGAGTCCAGCAAAGCCGAGTCCGAGACAAGTCCAAGTCCTTGAAAAAAGCGTCTCGAGACGAGTCTAGTGTCCGAGTCCACAGCTCTGGCGTACGGACAGCTCCGTGAAAGACGAGTCCAAGTCCTTGAAAAGGCGTCCCGAGACAAGTCTCGAGTCCAAGTCGACCAGCTCTGGGAAACATGGTCTCATATGGGATCGTAAAACTGCGTTAACAGGACTAAGGGAAAAAATTGTGCAGCAGTAATACAAAGGAGATTCAGTCTTACTATCTGTATACCCACTGAAGAAACTGACAGAGAACAAGTGAAATTGCTGGTTATCTTGAGCCGTAAGAAAAGATATGGATTTCAATCAAAAGGTTCTATCGATTTCTGCCGGATCCTTCACGAACTATTATTACATTTGAAGCTTTTAGCTTGCTGAAAAAATAAAGGTCCAGATGAGGAAGGACGCAAAATGTTTGAAAACTGAAAGCACCGTGGTTAAACAGTGGGAGAATCAAGCAAAGCAAAAGAAGTCCCAAAGGGAAGACAGACCTGATTGCCAACCACGTCTTCTATCTGAACAAGAACAAAGGTTTCAATGGAATCCCAAGAAATTCATACCTGATCCATACAACTGAATCTTGTAGATATTCGGTCTTTGCCAGACTCCTTGAAATATTTACAATTAGAGTTTAGAATTAGATTAAGGCCAATGGCTAATCTCCTGAGAAGACTAAGTTCAGATATGAATTCAGCGTGTGTGTTTACCCCTATGCGTCATATATAATTTGACGAAACAGATCAAAACTTCCAGCTCCTTACTTCTGCCAAATTTCCGGTTTCTCCGGATTCTGGGCGAACTACTTGTCCGTTAAAAAAAAATTCAAAAGCGAACTCAGCATATCTCCTTACCCATTTATCGAACCTCTAATCAACTTAACAAACTTTCACTTTTAACGAATTTTCAGGTTTTGGTGAAAATGGTTGTCATAAACGGATTCACCATGTCTTCTTATCCCTGAATCGAGCATCTAATCAAGTTCAAATAAACTTTTACTTTAAACAAATGTTCCGGTTTAGGCCGAATTCCGGGAAAACCACTTGTCCGGCGAAAAAATAAGTTTCATATACTTTTTGAGCATGTTTCCTTACTCCTAGATTGAACCTCTAATCAACTACGGATTGAACTTTTATTTTTCACAAATTTTCCGTTTTTTGCTGGATTCTGGGGGAACTACTTGTCCGACAAGAAATTAATTTTGATATTCGGATTCAGCATGTCTCCTTACCTCTAAGTCGACTATCTCATTAGCTTTTGAATTTTTTTTTGTCCTTTGTAATGTAATGTTTACTTTTCACCCATCGTACAGGAAAGAAAAAATGATGGAGTATAAAAAAGAAAGAAAGTAAAAAAACACAGAAAAAAGATCACACAACAAAGAAAACAACAGATCACAGAGGGAAAAATCACACTTTGAATCACAAAATGTCAGAAAACAATCCCTTGCCACTCATGGCCGCTCTTACTATATTTTAGAATTTTACTCAGTAAGGCTTTAGTTTGTAAGCTCAGTGTAAGCTTTTGTGTAAGCCCAGTAAGTCTTTAGTTTGAAACCCTCCCTCACCCCTAAATATAGGGCTACAGGGCCGACTTCAACCTTGACCTGTACGTTGACCCAAATGGCCTCAAGCCAAATTTGAACAAAATATTTCTTCGAGAGTTATCGTGCTAACAGACAGACAGACGACGGACAAAGGGACAACTTTTACGAAATCATTGTTATCCCTCTATTTACCTTTTGGGATCCCAACAACAACACTTTGAAGCTTCTCATGTCCTTCTGTGTGAAGTTGTCGGAGGACCCTGAATCTGCGTTGCGTGACTGACAAAACCCGGCTAGTGAAAAGAAGCGCTAAAGCGTCGTAAATATAAACCGGAACATTGGCGAAAGGCTGGGATTTCAGAAGCTTGCAATTCCACAAGGAGCCAGTGATAATGCAAAAGGCAGAACAAGCAAGAGTTTTTTTTATGCAAACATAAAAAATCCAAGCAGCTATTCCTTAAATACAGCTTTCCTGGAGGCACATAGATGTAAGAAGTAAATAACAATACTAACAACAATCAAGTACTCAATTTTCAATCAATTTAATATCAAAATACTTTCCACGGACATGCCGAATAGCAGTATTGTCGTCAATGGCCTATAGCCTATTCAATAAATCACAATCGTTAATTTGACCATAACTATAAGAGTTAAAACTCAAACTTGCGCAGCCTACATTCAATGGTCATATTCACAGTTCGTCATGGGCATTGAAAAACTTGACGAACGAAGGTACGAAACTACGCTCGTATCGCGAGTGAGAAACCCTTGTTGGTGCAAGGCGTGGTACCATCTCAGCCACAGCTCGTTGTGGACGAACTCGTGTAGGTTGATATTCTTGTGGGATGATATCTCGGTGGATGGGGTTCGCTAGGATCTCAAATATCAAGTACCGTCCCCCAATCTCAAGTACATTCTGCTTCAATCATTCGAGTTACATGCCACACTGTAATTAATTTGCGGTAGCTCTCGCCATATATATTACCTGTTTTTAGTGGAGTGTTCCTTGGAACAATCCACTATTGCAAGCGCCGTAACAGCTTTTGGCTTTCTGTTTTCACCCTATTTTCTGGAGCTGATAACTAGTGCAAGTATCAAGTTCAAACTTTGAACACTAGTGGGTATTGGGGTCTAGTTGTGCTTTTTGGGGGTCCCGCCCCCCACTCCAGCCCAGTTCAGACGCAAATGGGTCCAGATTGCCCAGTGAATACTGTTCATTGACCATAACTGGTGATAGGACGATGAAATTCCTGTACATGTAGGTCCTAGGGCTGAGAAATTGCTTTTAAAGTTGCACCTTCCCCACCCACCCCGTGCATGGGCAACTGGGCCCAGATTGCCCAGGGGTAAAGTTCGTTACCCGCGACAGGAATCAACAGGTATCAAGTTGGAACTTGGTAAGTTTGAGGGCACCAGAGTCTCTTGTTACTTTTTTGCCGGTCCCAAACTCCACCCCCACTTGGTTCAGAGGCAATTGGGCCCAGATTGACAATTTTTTAACGTTTTTAACTTGACAATGGCTGGAGATAAGGCGATGAAATTCCTTGGGATCATAGTGCTTGGGGATATATGTGAATCTGAACCACCCCCACCCTCCCCGTCCATGGGCAAGTGGGCCCAAATTGCCCATGAAAAAAGTTATTGACTCGAGACTGGAGTCAAACTCTAAGCTGGTATACTTGCGGAAAAAGGAGGTGTAAATACGTATCATATTTTGATACTTCTTTAATGAACAGTTGGAAACTAGACTCTTCTGTCATATGATCGATAGCAGGGCCGTATCCAGTTAGGCCGAAACATACAAAAATAATAATTTGTATAGGCTTTTCCCTCAACCAACAGGCCCCCCCCCCGAAAGGCAACCCCCCCTCCCTGGAAATAAATTCCTGAATACGTACCTGATCGATGATATGTCGTTTATTGCACTTGTCATTATCTTGCTAATGGAAAAGAGGTTTAAAGGGTCGGATCATCTTCAACATTTCTTGGATTCATACTTGCGGTTCGTTTACATTTAAAGCTGGATGATTACAAATTAGGTTATTTCAATACTTCTTTGGTTACTGGGGATGTGAAATATCTTGGTTCTAAAGCTGTTTGTATACAAAATTTGATAAGCATTTTACTTTCACACTCCACGTCTGACCGCTTGCGCACTTGTTTATTTTCTTCGCAGGTTCAACTCACATGTTGAGGTTCTTTATCCTCTTTCAGACTCACTCTCAAAAGTCCACAGCTCGCAAAGGACGATGGGCCGATACATGGATGGCCAAACTGATACATGGCACAGAGGTAAGATATCCCACTGACAGGGGCGCCCCGAGCCTTTCTTCATTGGAGGGGTGGGGGTGGGAGAACCTGGTAAATTGACCAAATCGGTACCTTATATTGACTGATTTTTTTCCTTCTAAAACACAGCGAGCTGCCCTCAGGAAGCTACAATGTAAAAGTTGCATAGTTTGTCTAAAGAGAAAATTTTGCACGTTTTCACGCTCTTCCTCTTCTGTTTTGTTTTTCTTACAGGGCAGGCCCGTATCCAGGAATTTATTTCGGGCGGGGGGGGGGTGCCTTTCGCGGGGGGGGGGGGGGGTTGCCTGCTGGTCGGACAAAAAAGTACAAAAAACACATAGATCAGAGGGAAAAGCCTATAAAAATCGTTATTTTTGTATGTTTTTCTTGGATACGGGATTTTGTATGTTTTTTGGATACGGCCACTACCCCTTGAGCTTGGGCGGACGTCCAATTTTGTAAACAGGACTTGAAAATGTGCCGACAAAAGAAGGATCGACTAAAAGAGGCACGGCACGACCCTATATAGTCTAGGAGGCACGAGTACTAGAAAGAGGCACGAAAACTAAAAAGGCCCTTTCAGGCTTCAGAGTGAGGGCAGGAATAATGTTTTAAGTGCCTTCTTTTAGGCTCTGGAGTTACGAACTCTCACTTAGTTGCCTACTTCTACTACTTGCTAATCTCTTTTAATTACTTGTGCATCCTGCGCCATGCCGTGCCTATTTTTGGTCAGTCCCGACAAAAATCGCCGCTTTAGTATAGCGGCAACGTCACTAACGGCTACTAGGAGAAATTAAAGCGCCGCAGACGAAAAAAAACATGTAACTACCTTCCACGCAAATTCTAGCTTTTAATGTGGATCAAGCCGAGGGTCAAGCCCCTCGGGATTCCAAGCCTAAAACTGCAAATAAATAACGCACCCTTCTTCTAAATAGTGGAGACTGCAAAATGCGCCGCAGACGAAGTTTTGTGGAAACACAATGATAAAGGTGCCTTTTTGCTATCCAAGACTATCTATTAAACCGTGTCTGGCGAAAAAAGGAGTCATCCAAGGTAAAGTAGATACTAAGTACATTCATTCTGAATTTACAGCAAACAAAAGCAGGCCAGTTTTCACGTCAAGAAACGTGCTTATTCCTAAAGTACTGCAATCTTTAGAAGTAAAAGTTATGTAATGAACGGCAACCGGCTGAAGCTACTGTTAAATGGTAAAGAACAAGAGCTAAATAAATGCCAATTAAATTACCGAGCTCAGTAATACGGGTTGAACCAAATAATTAATTCGAAAAACTAACTAATAAAAAAAAAACGGTAAAACAACCAAATTTCGCAATGCAATAAACTCCTGTTAGAACCACCAAAAAAACGCATGTGGCAAGTCTGGTAATAGACAAGAACTAAACAAAAATCCGGTGGATTACAAAATTAGGTCACGAATCAAAACCAAAGGAACCTGATGAATCACCGAATTCTGAAATGAACTGACCGAATGCGATAGAACAGATGCGGACTTGACAAAAGTTCCTTGAATTACTGAATTCGGTAACGAATGAGAAAACACGTTAAGCCACCGAATTTACGAAGGGACGCACCGAATGCGATGAAATTGAGCAAAAGCTGTGATGAATTACCACACTCGATAAAGAATGGGAACAAATAAACTTATTCAATCACCCAATTTAGAAAAGAACGCGAATCAATAAACACATCAAATCACCCAATTTAGAAATACGGGGACAAAATATATTATAAAACGTGCATCACGGCTTAACCGCTTCGCAACGATACCCGTTTCGAACGGAATTTTCGCCTTCGCCAAAATTTTACCGAATGCCCAAAACGTAGGGGGGTGGGGTGGGGTTGGAATATATACGACAGTTCCCTTGCCCCAACGACAGCCCCCTATTCTGGGCGCTGCTAACGCGTTACACTCATATCCAAGGCCTCATATGTGAGGCTCTTTTTGGGATCCCAAAACGTCCGTATATCCGTCCGTCCGTCTGTCAGTAGGATAACTCTCGAAAGGAATGAGATATTTTGACGAAACTTGGTGTGGGGATTCTTCGGGTCAAGGGAAAGGTCGAGTTCATAGATGGGCCCGATAGCTGCATATTTAGGGGGGGGGGGGGTCAAATGAAGGGGCGAAAAAAATATTTTTAAAAAGCTAATGAGATAGTCGATTAAGGGGTAAGACGACATGCTGAACACGAATATGAAAACCATTTTCTCGCCGGACAAGTAGTTCACCCGGAATCCGGCCAAAGCCGGAATGTTTGTTAAAAGTAAGTTTTATCTGAAGTTGATTAGATGTCGGATTTAGGGGTAAGGAGACATACTGTATCCGAATGAAAATGATCGCCCAGAATCCGGCCAAAACTGGAAAATTTGTCAAAAACAAAAGTTTAATTGGAAGTGGATTAGAGGTTCGATTTAAGGACAGGGAAACATGCTGAATCAGAATATGAAAACTATTATCTCGCCGGACAAGCAGACCGCTCGGAATCCGGCCAAAACCGGAAAATTTGTTTTCTATGAATTTCATTAGGTGTTCGATTTACGGGTAAGAAAACATGCTAACTTCATGTATGACAATCATTTTCTACCTTGACACATAGTTTGCCACGAATCCGGCTGAAATCGGAAAATTTGTTAAAAGTTGAAGTTTTATCTGAAATTGATTAGAGGTTCGACATAACGGTAAGGAGATATGCTGAATTCGTTTTTGAGCTTCATTTTTTTGCGAGACAGGTAGTTCATCCGGAATCCGGCTGAAACCGGAAATTTGGCAGAAGTAAGGCAGGAACTTCCGTCAAAGTAGATATGACGCAGGCTATAGGGGTATAAACTCACATGTTGAATCCATATTTGAACTTGGTCTTCTCAGATGACCCACACATTTTATTAGTAAAGTGCTCAAGGAGTCCGCGAAGACTGGACCTCTATAAGACCCGATTGTCTGGATCAAATATTACATTTTTGGGATCTCATCGAAATCTTTGGTCTTGTTACTTTAACCAAGAACAAATAAGCCAACAGAAGTCAACAAAGAAGCCAACAAGTCCATGGTCCCTCGCATATACTATGGATACCCCGACAAAATTGAGCAGAGCTAGAGCTACTTGCTGAGCTTCGTGTTGTCGCCCGTCTACTTCCTCTTAGCCGCTGCGCATTTGAGAGGAAGAGACCGCAGCAGACGTGTATGACCCGTCTCCGCAGTACGTCACAGTAGTCGTCTCAATGTCTGTTTACTCCTGAGTTTTCTTCTACGGGGCTCAACTGCGATGAGCTGTATGTAGAGGAAAAGAGTTGTGATTTTCCGCGGAGTTCCAAGCCTCTGCTCGTTTGCATCGGAAAGGGAATCTATCCGACTTAGCTTGGTCTTACAGAGATCGGGAGACGGAGGTCTTCTTCTCTGTTCTTGCTGGTAGCGTTCCGGCGACTTAGGTAGCGTTCCAGTGAAGCTATTACAATTTACGATGATAAGAGGAGGGGCGAGCGCCGTATTGCGGTGGTTACCACGCTCTCTGGACGAAAATAATAACAACGCGGACATACGTCATCACTCTCACGGGAGTTCCTGCAGACCCGATAGTTATTATCACTTATGATGCTCGCGACCATCATAAGCAAATAGTAGCGATCAGAAAAGTCGTGGAACGAAAATAATAAGTGGGAGGAGCCAATTTACTTATTACGGCGGTCTCTGGAACGGCAATAATAACAAGAATAGTAACGATCGTAACTAATAATACGTCGCTGGAACGCTACCTTATTTTTAGTTACGATCGTTACCATTCTTGTTATTATTGCCGTTCCAGAGCCCGCCGTGATAAGTAAATTGGATCCTCCGACTTATTATTTTCGTTCCACGACTGTAACGATCGGTGGTCGCGAGCATCATAAGCGATAGTAACTATCGCCTCTGCGGGAACTCCCGTAAGAGTGATGACGTATACTCCCGTTGTTATTATTTTCGTTCCAGAGAGCGTGATAACTACCACAATACGGCGCTCGCCCCTCCTCTTATCATCATAACTTGCAATAAGTTCTCTGGAACGCTACGCTAGTTTCAGATCGGTTCTCGCTCTAGTTTCAGGTCGGTCACCTTGAATGATGCTCGCGAGCATCATACGTGAATTGTAACGATCGTAACAGTTTTGGAACGAAAATAATAAGTGGGAGGAGCAAATTTACCTATTACGGCGGGATCTGGAACGGCAATAATAACAAGAATAGTAACGATCGTAACTAATAATAAGTCGCTGGAACGCTACCTAGGATAACTGGGAGAAATAAATGGTATAAAATTGCAGAAGAACTGTTTCACCATGTCGCTGTTTAGCCAAAAAATCAGCAGCCATCGCCGCCAACAGACATTTGGAATGAATTTTTGCCATGGTGTCCCAGAAGTGGGAAATAATCCCGACTTCAACCCTTGGTATCGTTTACGAAAGGTGCGAGGCTACTTCACGCACTTTTTATTGAACGTTTGTTTCATCCGCTTCTATCGTCAGAGATCAGAAAAGCTTTGGTCCTCACATAAGTACACGTCAGTTTTCATTCAAAGACCACGATGAAACCTTGCGATTTCCATATATACCAGCAGAAGTAATAACGGGAATCGTCATGGGTATCCACTAAAAGGAGGCACAGCACGCCGGAAAGAGTAATAACAAGACCAACGGTTTCGATGGGATTCCAAAAATTTAATATTACAGACAATCGGTCAAATATGGATTCAGCATGTGAGTTTACCTCTATAGCCTGCGCCATGTCTACTTTGACGAAAGTTCCTGCCTTACTTCTGCCAAATTTACGGTTTCAGCCGGATTCCGGGCGAACTACTTGTCTTGCAAAAACTGAAGTTCAAAAACAGATTCAGCGTATCTCCATACCATCCATATCCATAATCAACTTCACATAAAACTTCAACTTTTAACAAATTTTCCGATTTCAGCAGGATTCGTGGTGAAATATGTCCAGGTATAAAATGATTGTCATACTCGAATTCAGCAGGTCCTCTTACCCGTAAGTCGAAAACCTAACGAATTGCAGATAAAACTTTTACTTTCAACAGATTTTCTGGCTATGGCTGGATTCCGGGCCATCTACTTGTCCGGCGACAAAATAATTTTAATATTCGGATTCGCCATGTTTCACTATCCTTAAATCTAACCCCTAATCAACTTCAGATTAATCTTTCATTTTCGACAAACTTTCCGGTTTTCGCCGGATTCTTGCCGATCTACTCATCCGACGAGAAAATTATTTACATATTTTGACTCAGCATGTCTCCTTACCCCTAAATCGCAGATCTTATCAACATATAACCTCATCAACTCATATAACCTTTACTTACTTTTAACAAACTTTCCCGCTTTAGCCGGATTCCGGGCGAAGTACTTGTCAGGCGAGAAAATGGTTTTCATATTCGTGATCAGCATGTCGTCTTACTCCTTAATCAACTATCTCATTAGCTTTTTAAAAATATTTGTTTTGCCCCTTAATTTGAAACCCCTCCCCCTCCCCTAAATATGCAGCTATAGGGCCCATCTACTAACTCGACCTTTCCCTTGACTTGAAGAATCCTCACACCAAGTTTCATCAAAATATCTCAGTCCCTTCGAGAGTTATCGTGCTGACAGACGGACGGACGGACAACTTTTGCGATCTCATAGGTACCCCTCCACTTACGTTTTGAGATCCCAAAAAGAGATAAGTAAGTGAGAGTTTCAGAGCCTATAAATGAAGGCACGATAGAACATTGTTCCTGCCCCTCACTTAGAAGCCTGATAGGATCCTTTTAATTTGAGTGCCCCTTTTTAGTACTTGTGTCTCCTACACTATGTTGTGTCGTGCCGTGCCTCTTTTTAGTCGATCCCATCGTCAGGGATCCACTGCCCCATGTAACGAGTTGCTCGGCATTTAATGAGTCAGAAAAAGCGATCATGAATCTCAAATTAAAGATTCTTACTTCTAGATCTATCGGACTCCTCAAACGTCATCCAGGAAAGGAAAATGGACAAATAGCTGGGTGGCAAAGCTTGTTGGTGGTCCAGATGAGGTAAGCCGCAGCCATGATAACAAAAAACCGAACGGGGTTCTGCCAGACCGTGGAGGCTGATATCAAGAGTAGATAGCATGCCAAAAGAGATTAACTCTGAAGTCCTCTGCCCTTTCTGCTAATTTGACCGTTTCTGGTAAGGAGGAGTCTATTGCCATTCTCCTGAGCCGATTGGTCAACTCACCTTCGAGTTGATATCTCTTTTCTCCGCAGGCCTGAGCAGAAAGGACAAAGGCCTTGGTCCAAAAATGGTCAAAAGAGCAGTGAAAAGTAAGCACTTGGTGCAGAAAAACTGGCAAACAAACCAAGGCCTTGGTAGATCGGTGACAAAAGACGCGAATAGTGTCTCTTCTGGAAACTTGCTGAGGGTTTTCTCGCAGGAAAGTTATAATAAGGCCAAGTAGTGTAACACCCTGCTCAAATTTTGGGTACGTTGTCTTTTCTTTTACTTTTAACTAATAAGTAAGTAAACTCGACCATTCCTACAACTTTAAACTTTTAAGGTTTGTTCTAATGAGTTGATGAGTTCATTTGTTTGTAATTTAGTTCTGCATTCTCCAGCTTTTGTTTTATATATTGTCTGTTTATTATTACTTTATTACGAGAAACTCGTCGGTCATATGACCATCGAGTCATTTAGGACAAGGATTCCATTTGTGAAAGTGGGGTCATATGGGACACGTTCTATTCTTTTCTGCTAGTGTGGTTCTTCCTTTTTCTTCTCTCTTTCTTCTTTATCATGGGCAACTCCATTTCTGACACTTTCATGCTGAAGGGGGTTTATAAAATATCTGTTCATTAATTGATATGTTAGAAAGTAAAATATTTAATTTTAAGGTGAAGTTCAGTATTTTGGTGGTTGAAGGAAAAAAAATCAGTCAGTGTCAGCTATCACACTGTCAGAAGTTTCATAAGAGACACCAGAAGGATGTGCGGTTTCAACAGACAACACTTCCGATGTTGTCTCTTGTGTTTGAAAATGTTATGCATAACAAGCGTTACCATCAGGAAGAGCCGAAGAATTGCCAAAAAGCAACTGCTGAATTTTCCAACATCATACTTTTTTGCCTGTTCTTTGGCTCTTCACGGCAATGCTTGTTCTGCATACCATTTCATGTATAATATTTTCCAACACAACAGATACCATCCCAAATGTTGTCTGTTACGCAATGTCTGTTGAAACCGCGCATCCTTCTGTCGTCTGTTATGAAACTTCTGACCCTGCAGGGTCATCTGTCAGCCACAGATGAAGTTACGGTCGCGCCGGATAACAACGTATAATTTCTATATAACATGTAAGGCTGGTTTAGCATAAATTTTCACATTTCACAAAGCATGGTCATCAGTATTGTTATTTTCGATCACTAAATTCAAAAACATACTGACAGGGACCATGTGGGCATATCAGCATAAATGTGTTATCATAAATACTATAGGGGTGTGAGAGATCGCAAGAGATTCTGCTTATTATATTCTTTTACTTACGTTGATTTATTATGTTACTTTCGATGTTTATTTTATTTTATTTTACTTAGTGTGCTGGAGTCTTGAGCTGGTAATTTCTTCCACTTATCATTTTATTCCTGAATTTCAGACATCAAAGCCGAACTCCACGACAATAAACTCTAATGGAAGCTGGAGAAACGGAACGAACAAAGCTGCTGACGATCAACATGTCAAACCCAAATCCAGGGCATCGACGATAATTTCCCAGCAAAATAGAATCATTGAACGAACACCAGTTCGAAAACCAGTGGATGAAAACCTACGAAACTCCATACTCGCGAAAATAAAAGCGCTTATACCGAAGAAGCCAGTATTGAATTCAGACGATACTTTGATCAGCTCTGGTGATGAGCTTATGAAGGAAGGCGAACTCATTAAACAAATAGTGAACGATCAGCCGGCCTCATTTCTAACACTTTCAAAGCTCACTTCCGAAGATAGTCCCACAGAGCCACCAGTAGCCCTATTTCTCGACCCGGAGCCACTAGAACTGGTGAACTCGGAGGCACCACTGTTTATTCAAGACGGGGCAGAAGAATCGGCTTTTATTATACAAGACCTGGTGGCACAGCCACCAGATTGGCTGTTGCTTAACCCTGTCGACAGTGTCAGTATACCCCCTGAAACAACACATCATTCTCTTAGTGACACAGGTCAGTTTGACCACATTAATGGCTTTACTGACATAGAACTTATCCAGCCACAACAAACCATTCTCGGCTTTCCTTTCGACGAAAATACGTCGGACAATATAGACAATACCGTAAGTATGGTGTCTCCAGTGCCAAATCAAAGTGCTTCTTCTTCCGCAAGCCTGTCTTTCCAAAACGTACCTTTGAGTGATTTAATATCTTCGACGTCTCTCAGTGATCCTTTATTTACATCTTCTACAACTTCGTCTGTCTCTATGACCAGTGATGAAACTTTTGGAATCACTTCTACAGACATTTCTGAATTTAGTCAAAGTGTTAGCGCATCTGGCACTGAAAATGTGGAATCAAATTCAACAAGTTCAGCAAGTGAGCAGATATCAATAGTGGCCTCGAACAGTCAACATAACGAATCTGATCTGGTGAGTGATTTTGAATTTATCTTTCCCACACATTCCCCAGCCAATGCCATATTATTTCTACTCCAGACGAAAAATATCCACGAACTGCCCCCTCCCCTGAAAAAAACCAGACTTCACGCGGGGTATGCGGCCAAACGTAATGGGTAGTAAATCGATTTCTTGCACCACAACTGCATTCCTGATTTAAACACAAAACTGGTGAAGGAAAAGAAACGACACAGTCAGTCAATTCTTTATAATCTGTGGAATGAGAACAAGAGTATAAGAAACAAAGACCAAAGGTTTCTATCCAACAAATGGAATCTTTTTTAGACTTGAGACTTCTGATCCAGACAACTAGTCTTGTACGTTTCCGGTCTCCGCGAGACCCCGTAAGCATGTTAATATTTTTCCCAAAGCAACCCACCATCCGAAATTGTAAAATGAAATAGTGGTATTTTGACAAACTACGGCCAAACGGCTAATTAGCTGAGAATACTAAGCTCAGATATAGACTCAGTGTGTATGTTTACCCTTTTATCTTAACTTTAATCGACTTTTATAAAAATCTTTTACTTCGACCAAATTCCTTATTTTAGCTGTATTCCTTGTCGACTAACTGTTCTGGCTGGAAAATGAAGTTCAAAAACGGCTTTAGTATATCCATTTACTCTTACATCGACCATCTAATCAAATTCAAAAAGAACTTTACTTTCCGACTTTTTCGGATTCCGAACAGAAAATCAATTTATTGATTCAACGTGTGTCTTTGGTAGTGTGTCGAATCTTTAATCGAAGCCTAGCAGCTCTAAATGTATGCGGTCAAATAAAGCAGGCGAAACCAAGAATCGAAAGAACAATCTGCCGCTCTAGTTGTTGAGCCAGACGTCTCTGTATTCGTTGTGAATTGATGAGGTTAGAATAAACAACCTCAGTTCGTCGACTTGAAAAAATGTAAATTCTTGGTCTACCAAATTTCCAGGATTTGGCAGATTCTGTCAGAATTCCCTTGTCTGACAAGAAAATAAAATTCTGAAATGGTTTCACCGCGCGTTCTTACCCCCGGCGCTAACAGCTAATCGACAAGAACGAACAGTTATTTTTAACAAACTACAGTTTCGGCCTGATTCTGGGCGAAGTAGCCTACTTATCTGGCGAGAAAATATTTTCCTATATGAATTCAGCATGCCTCCTTACCCCTAAATCGACTTTCGCATTAGATTTTAAACAATTTTTCTGTCGACCCTTAATTTCAGTCCCTCTGGGGGAGGGAAAAACATACTTAACACACACACTTAAACACAGAGCGACAGAGCCATATACTTTGAACAACAGAATCCTCTCACCAAGTTTGAAAAAAACATCTCTACCCTTCGAGAGCTACTGAGAGCTGGCGGAGAGACGGTCAGACGGACAATTTTTACGAAGTGATAGTCACTTACGTTTCGATATCCTAATAAAGGGCACTAGCCACAATATTTAGGCAACGGTTTTACAAGCTAAAATTCCAAATTTATTTTTAGGTTCTCGACGATGGCTTCATGACGGCATTATGGAACCAGAATCTTCAAGTCAACGCAAATTCAAGTGTACCTACTACTATAATTGACACCGTACATGGGGCTACAACATCAGAGGTGACAACACCGTTGCTAATGGCAAACCCTTCTATACTCGCAACAGAAGCTGAAAAGAACTTGACAACGGAGAGAGCTCATACCATAAAAATGGAGGAAGGCGAGTTACTTTCCACAACAATAGCAGTGAATCCTCAGACAGAAGCCACCATTCCGAAAACAACGACAGTTGCGACAAACCTAGACCTGTATACTTCAGCGATGAGCGAGACGAACACGTTGACAACAAAATATCAAGAAAGTACAACGACTTCATCAACAGCTCAAACTTCACTGAGTTCTTCATCGACTGTTACGAACCCATCAGAGTCATTTTCTTCTCCTTTTGCCGGATCTAGCCATGCAAGCACAAGTCAGTCGGATGACACTGAAGGTTCAAGCGCAGGTAGCAAGGCAACAATCATGCTGAACATGGACACGACCATTGCGATAAACCTTCCTGCTACTATCTTGGTTACTCACCTTTCCTCTCCGGATGGCTCGACTGAGCAGGACAGCTCCAAATTTACAAGCCTGGCAATTTTTACGGAAACAACACCAACGACTCCACAAACAACCAAAGAAGCAAGCCAAAGTACTTCAGACAAGATGGAAATAACAACCATTGCTGTGGTTGGGCCATCAAGTCATTTGCCATCTGCAGCTGTTAGCGAAACCACTACTCTCGAATCCCCAACAGCACAAGGAGAAATCGAATCAGACACTAAAATTGATGCACAAACAATTAGTCTTTGGTCCGCCTTATGGTCTACGGTGACATCTAGCGAATTACCTCTGATCGCCGACACAAACACAACGAATCCACCATCCGCAAACCAAGATAAACTGGACACTAGCATGGAAAGCTCTGAGACAACAACACTACCTTATCTGCTATCCACTTCTACGAGCACAAAAGCTTCTATCTCAGTGACTGCCTCAAATGGTGAAGAAACTAGCTCATCAATAACCGAAAGCACTCCAACTGATACCTTCACATCTGGACCTAGCGTTCCTTCATCGACATTCGCTTCGACGGTTTCTGACAGCTTTACTGCTGCACTTTCCACTTTGTTGCCATCTTCAGTCACAACTGGTGAAGCAACCAGTGAAACGAGTCACATAGGAACTTTCATAACACCTTCTGAGCCACAGGGTTGGTCAAAAGTCACGAATGGAGCAACACTAGTGACAACAGGCAAAGATAGTGACAGCACGATCACCAGCACAGATATCAAAAATGACCTTCACTCGACACCTGATGACAAAGATCACATTGTTATGACTACCATTTCTGATTCGAATATCTTCAGCTCTTTGATCCAGTTCCAACCTCAACCATCAACAGCTGTTGAACAGCAAACCTCAGATGGAATCAGTACGACGTTAGATTCCCATTACATCGATATGGCAGAGAAACACCCTAACAACACGGAGAACCTAGTCCTTAACTCTAATTCGCCTGCCTCACTCGACCATATGGTAACTGTCCTATCCGCGGAAACGCCTGGTGACGAAAAAATTTCCATCACTGGCATTCTTCAAGGGAACGGGGAAATGTCTGCGGCCACAAATGCAGTCACGAACCCTACTCAAGATTCTATTTTCTTGAACAACCAATCTTCAAGTTCATTTGCTAGCGCTAGTGTGGTCACCGAATCTGTTTCTTCCTTGCCAATATTAGCAAATATTACGCAGTATACCACTTTACCTACCCAAGAAGTCAAAGATCCAGCAACAACGGCAACGCTCATACCAAGCACTACCACATCGCCTAGTTTGACGATGGATGACATTTTCAACACAGCTGCCTCAACGGCTGATTCTGGATTCTCTCCATCCACCAGTTATTTCTTTCCAGCAGCAACAGAAATGATCAGCACAGACTCAGACGGGGTATTCGCTACAGACACTATGAGTACAATCCCAGATTTGGTTATCGTGTCAGTCTCGGAAACTGCCTCCCAAACAACACACACATCAACGCAGTTAACAACGACTGAAGTGGAAGCAGTGACCACCACAACAACTAGGCGCCAAAGCACGTCTAGCGATGGCGCCGAGGTCGTCACGAAACCTGACGTTTCCATAACCACGATATCCCATATCACCAAACCTGACACTTCTACGTCTACTACTTCCGTCCTTTCATCTTCAACTTTTATATTCAGTGTATCTTCGACTGCCTCAGACTCGCAACGAGAAACAGCTTCGACTACACTGGCTTCCGAAGACGTGACGAGTATTTCGCACACTGCAGGCGATCACTACCATTCCTTACCAACAAGTACCAGCCTTGAAACTGTATCAACTACTCCTATTATTCCTGTGACTTCCGGTTTCAACCTATTTTTCGAAACAGTGAACACAGATGGGGAAATTACGCATATGACAACACCATCTAAAGCAAAAGAGCCACTAACAGACCTGGGAACTGCCGCTGGAAGTATCGACGCTGCTTTTTCTCTTGACACGACTACACTACTTGCAACATCGGACAACGTAAACTCAGAAGCTACAACCGCTCCAGTAGATGTCTCCATTTTTGCAGGCGACACTAGTACTTCTTCTCTTCTCCCTCAGAAGCAGAATCTGACAAGCTCACCAGCTGTATCATCCACAGAGGTTGTGCTGGGGACAACGACATCACTTCCCATTTTCCCTAGTTCAGGCCCAATTACAACAGATCAAATCGCCCAGGATATAGTCATGGGCGAGATTCTCCAAACTGCGAGTGACTTACTAGTACATGACCACCATAGTTCGACAGTACCAGCACAATCGACGATTCAGACCACCAGCTCTTCTAGTGACATATACACACAACCAATTACTCAGCACACTATGACCGAAGTTGATCGTCAGGATACGACTGGAACAACTTTTCTGTCTATCTCGACGACGACAGAACCAACAACCTTTTCAATAACAACCAATAAGTTATTGACAACCAAGGGAGGAGCTAGCTCAACTGAAGCAAGAAAAGAGCCCTCAACACCGTTTTTGGATACACTTCCAACTAATAGGGAGATCACAACGACATTAGCCGACTCCGAACAAGTTAATCTAAATATAGAAACAGTCACAAGCACGAAGGCAACTAGTCCAAAACCGTCACCAGCAGCTAGTAATAGTACAAGTGGAGACACTAGCACTGAACCCTTTTCTGTACTGACCAGCACTAAACCTATGACTACTTCGAACCACCATATTAGTTTGGATTCAGCGTCGTTTTCTATGCCTTACAACATAGAAAACGACACCACGACCGAATATCCGACAGGCGAGGAATTAGCAACCAAAGTTATAGAAACCACAGAGGCTCTAGGGACAACACTCTTCAGTATTCATGATAATTTAACGGACTCTTCCCCGACCAGGACTGACTTCCCCTCGACAACTAGTGGGTCTTCTCCAATTCCTGTCTCTCACGGAAGCACTGACACTGTAACTTCGACAAGTCCCACAGCTGTCATGGAATCTTTCTTCACTACAGGCTTTAATATGATACTTACGACATTATTTCCCTCAAGCGACGAGATCGTAACGACAGTCAAACCTTCCCCGTCTTTTTCGCTCATCGATGATTACCAAACTGAGGACCAGGCTAACAGAACCTACTTCACTACATCCAAAATGGAGCCTGCTGCTACTACTAGTCTACCCTTAAGCATCCCAAGCGAACCACCGAGTGCTACTCCCTCAAAAAGTGGTGACCAAGACTTAATAACCAGTTCCAATGAAGCCTTCATTCAGACAACACCTCCAAGCACTCAGAAGGCGATCGCACCTTCAACTACACCCATCTCTACAAACGACAAGGTGGAAACGGCTATGGCATCCGAAACTTCCACTATTTCTGACGGTTCAAATACCCAACATGCAACAATTACGGAAATAGACCATGCAGTAACTTCCGATGGGTCTTTCTATGAGTTAACAGAAACTCTAGCTGCCACTATAACCAATGCAATTTCTCCAGAAATATTGTTACCCGAAAGCAGCAGCAAAAATTCAACGCTATCTTCTACTTCCTTCGTAATTTCGGAATTTCCCGATACGACAAAAGACGTTCTAAGCTCAACAACGACAAAGGTGTTGCCTTTCTCTACAGCAAGACCAGCCGCTTCTCTGCTTCCAATCACAGCTACCGGCAGCACAGAGGGCAAGGTTTATACAGATGAAGGTATCAACCGTCCTGCAACTACAGTCCATCATCATGCCACTGAACTGCCAATGCTCACCGAGTCAATGCCAACTCAGGAAGCTTCAATGCCTGCAAACGACAAGAACGACACTGTAGGAACAACCACGGCTCCGCAGACATCTGCTTTGTTTGCCGTCTCCGAAATACCCGAGATAGTTATCGAAAACCAACGCACAACACCTGACTCGGAAGTCCAGACCGAAATTCTTACTCCTTCACTGCTTCCTTTCACTATTTCTGACGGCACAGGTATTCCGCCTCCCACAAATAAGGAAGACGACCTTACAGTAGGAACCACTGGGTATTTTTTGGAGACAACAACGCACAACCCAACCATTACGATCACCAGTCAAACTTCAAAACAAACAGACGTTGCACCGTCTCAATCTAGCTTATTGTCTGGAAGCGAAAGCAACGGTACCACTGAAACTACATCGCCTTCGGCACTTACCGATATAACAACAGGTATTTTAAGCCTAACCACGCATAGAGTTGAGCCGACAACCACCAGTAAGACCTCTTTTGCCATTTCAACGACCTTGGAAGATAAAATAGACTCCCAGAGGATTACTATGGACATTTCTTCCATCACGACAGAAGGTTCAGCATTTTCGACCTCGTTGCCGAATTTCCCAGAAAATAGTCCCGATACTAAACCTTCGACAGAGCCTCCAAAGGTAACTTCTACTGAATCGCTCTATGAGGAAGTACCTGCAAACTCAGGTTCACCATCGTCTGCTTTTCCTATAGTTCAGACAACCTCGTTTCATACAGGGGATGAAAACAGCACTTTGAAAGAGATTATGACACCTTCTTCTTCCTTTACTGTCTCGCTGATCTATGACTTAACCACAAACGGAGCAGGCTCAACTACAGTTCAAACCAAATTTGCTTCCACTACTGAACCTGTCCATCCTTTTGCTTCCTTATTTCCTGTCACTGAAAGCGGAAGCGAAGACGCCCATCTTTCCACTACTTTCGACGAAGTTTTTGAACTAGCCACTTCTAAAAGTTCCACCGACTTAACTGGTGGTCTCATTGCAACAAGCTCAGCCTCAAAAGTCTCTGAACCAGGTTTTAATCAGACAGCGTCGTTGCCTGCTAACGACAAGAATGATAGCACGAATGAACCATCATATTCGACCACTACAGACAATCCTGACCTAATTACTGATGGTCAAACATCAACAACTACCACAGCAGAGCTTATCGTCACAACAGATTCAACAAACCAAGGATCATATTCGACCATTTCAGAAAATCCTGACTTAATTACTTACGGTCAAACACCAACAACTCCTAAAGCAGAGGTTACCGTCACAACTGTGCCTGCAGTTCCTTCCACTTCCTCGTTTCTCTTCAACGTAACAAACACTACACCTTCACTAAACGGAGAAGATTCGCTGGTCACATCCACTCCATCCTCTTTTCAGACACACACTAATGGAGCGCCAGCACCTTCCGAAACGTCTGTAATTCAAACTACATTCTTGCCCATGGTTTCCCATAACTACTCTACGGAAGAGACAACGGTAACTCGGCCCCCTATGTTCTCTTTTTCCACGGAAGTTTTCGGTGCATCCAGTGACGGTGCAAGGATTTCAACCAACAGCGAAACAACTTTCGTTCCAACCGGATCTACAGTTCCTTCCAGTTCCTTGCTTCATGTCCATGTAGACCAGACAACAGTTGCTCAGTCTGCGGTTACTTTTAATGGAGCTTTCGCCGCAACCACTTTCCAGCCTTTTTCGGCAACGTCACCAGCAACTTCTAAAGCAAGCTCAACTCCGGCACCCCTTGAACTCTCCTCAACTCAAACCACGTCGTATGCAACCGATAAAAATGATGGCATGGAGGAGACAGCAACTTCTAAGCCCTTTCATGCTTCTACCATCATGGAGCTTACTGGAGCAATCACTGACCACCAATCAGCGACCAATAACACGAACCCTTTACCCATAACTTCAACTTCACTACCTTCCATACTACCTGTTACTGCAAATGAGAGCACATATTCTAAACCATCAACCAATATTGACGGGGAAATAGTGGCAACTTCCTTCGATTACACCCTACAGACCGAAGCTGATAATCCCACCTCTATCTCAGCTTCAGCAATTTCCGGAACATCTTCGTTCCAAACTACTTCTTTCCAGCCGGTTACTGAAAAAAAAGATGTATCGGCAGAAAGTTCTGATCTTACAAGCAAGATCACTGACGAAGTGATCCCAACAACTGTTACAGCAGATCTCTCTGTCACAACCGAAGATATGCATACTTCCCATATGTCTACGACGATAAACGGAAGCATCACTGGTCAGTCTTCAACAAATAAATATGTAGACCCAGCCTCAACCATGTCTGAAGTCTTATCGGAAGGGACAACCAGAACCTCATTTCCACCTACGTCAATCTTACCTTCCGAATCCCCAGCGTCTACTTCGCTCCAGACGACGATGGCTTTGCCAGTAATAGATAAAATCGACACAATGGGTGAGAAAACGTCGTATGAGACTTCTACTTCTTCTCAGACTCCATATCTTTATGGCGCGACTGCTGACAGCATAGTTCCTATAGCTATTTCGATTGTAACCGAAACCTCAGTTTCCCCCACTTCATTACTTCATATTCTTGTAAATGAAACAACAGCTACTCGGCCCGCCACAACTGGTGACGGAGAGTTAAAAGCAACTACAACTGAGCTTTTTTCTACAACTTCAACAGCTCATTTCAACGCTACCTCAATTCTGGCATCCTTTACACCTTCTACGACTCAAACCGTGTCCTTGGCAAGCGACAGAAATGATACAATGAAGGACACAACAACTTCCACGCCCTTTACTACTTCTACTATCTTGGATATTTCTGGAGCAGTAACTAAAGACCATTCCACAATCAATAAGACGGACCCGTTGCTTGTGATCTCAACTTCACCAACTTTCACTTCCTTACTCGCTGTCACTGCAGATGAGAGCACAGATTCTCAACCTTCCACCAGTATCGAAGGAGCTGTGGTAACTTCCACCTACTACCCCTTGCTGACCGAAGAGACCAGCCTATTTTATAACACGCCTACATCAGCTTCAGAAACGTCTGGACCATCTTCCTCCCAAAGTACTTCTTTCGTGCCGGGTGCTGACAAAACTGACATCATCAAAGATACAACTATTACAGTTTCGACTGAAACATCGGAAACCGCAACCGCTATTAAAGCAGGACCCTCTGTCACAACCGAAGATCTGCACGTCTCGCTGACGTCTTCAACAGGTGAAGATGGACACCTAATCACAACTACAGAAGAGCCCGTAACAATTTCATTCGCGATTACAACAAGCTTACCTTCCGTATTCTCAGAGTCTACTTCGCTTCACTCCACGGGCTTACTAAGCGACAAAATCGATACAACGAGCGAGGCAACTTCAACCAAACATTCTACTTCTTCTCCGACTCCAGACCTTTCTGACGCAACTGATGACGGCGTAGTATCTACAACTATTTCGATCATAACTGAAACTTCAGTTCCTGCCACTTCCTTGCTCCCTCCCGTCGTAAACGAGACAACAGATAATCAGCCCGCCATTATAAGTGGTGGAGATATCGCCTCAACAACCGTTGAGGTTTTCTCGGCAACTTCAACAGCCTCTTCAAAAGCCCCCTCAACTTCGGCACTCTTTGAGCCTTCTTCGACTCAGTCGACATCATTGGCAAGCGACAAAAATGATACAATCGAGGACACAACAACTTCAAACCCTTTTACTGCTTCTACAATTCCGGAACTTTCTGGAAAAATAACTGAAGACCATTTAACAACTACTAAGATGGACCCATCGCTCGTGACTTCAATTTCGTTACCTTTGACGTCCATACTCCCTGTCACTGGAAAAGATAGCACAGATTCGTCCATGCCCTTACCGGTAAGTGATACATCGAATACAGTAGGCGAGATAACAGCATCGAAGCATTCTACTTCTTCGCACATTCCAAACTCTTCCGACGCAACCCTTGACACCACAACTACTTCATTTGGATTCGGAACTTCAGTTCCTTCCACCTCCTTACTTCCTGTAACTGTAGACGAGAGCGCAGGTGCTCAATCTTCAACGACCGTTCTTGGTGACAATGCCGCAATTCCCTCTAAACTATTTATGGAAATAACAATGACAACGAGCTCAGCCACTAATCTAATCGGCTCTTCTACGACGGAACCTTTTTCAACCCAAACTATTTCCCTGCCTGCAAGCGATAAAAACGATACAATGGAGGATACACCGTCACCATCGTTACAATCCGTTCTGCCTTCCTCCCTTAGTACGTTTCGGCCGCCCGATCTGGACAACAGCGACGCAATATTAGAAACAATTTCTACAGTCTCAATGGAAACTTCTGATCATCCTTACAAGATCACTGACGGACTGACTGCAACTACCAAAGCGGACCCTTCAGTCACAACCGAAGATCGCTATACTTCTCTTGGGTCTGTGACAACAAACGACAACACCCTTGTAAAGACAACAAGCACAAATGGAGACTTAGCAGCAATGACATCAGCAACTGCATTCACGACTACAAGAAGTTTAGCTTCCGTGTTCTCGGAGTCTACTTCGCTTCAGACCACGCCTTTAACGGTTAGTAATAAGATCGACATGACAGGGGAAACAAAGCCATCTATTTATTTTACTTCTTTTCAAACTGATCTTCCCGACGCAACCGCCAATGGCATAATCTCACCAACTACTTCGGTTGCAACCGAAAATTCACCTCCTTCCACTTCCTTTCTTCCTGTCACTGTAAACGGAAACACAGGTACTCAATCTTCCTTGAGCTTTCTCGTTGACGACGCTGCAACCGTCTCTGAACAAATCTTCGAAATGAACACGGCAGCAAGTTCAGTAACTAATTTTGTTGGCTCTTCTGGAACCGAAACTACTTCGACCCAAACCGTGTCCTTACCGGCAAATGACAAAAATGACGTCACTGAGGAAACAACTTCAGCTCCGTTTATCCCTGAACTACCTTCCATCCTAAGTACATCTCGCCCGTTTAGTCTTGACACCCTGGTAGAAATAACTTTATTAACTGCTTCTACTTTATTTGTTCCGGTGGAGTCTTCCAGTCTTCCTCTCACTGCCAGTTCGATCTCAACAACCACAGATACAGGGCCTTCATCCACAATCAAAAATATATTTTCTTTTCCTCCACTGCTTCCTGTCACTGTAAGCCCAGGCACAGACATTAATGAGAACCAGGATCCCTCGGTCTCTTCTGAATCGCCTTTGCTTCAAACAACGCCATCGGCAGTCTACGAAGGATTCAGGCCCACAAAAGAGGTAACGACTTACGAACACTCTACGTCATCTACCATCTCAGATGTTTCTGATGCGAATATCGAAAGCATAGTCACTACAGTCACAATTACAGAACCTGCGTCCGTAACTGAAACTTTGGTTTTTGCAAACGGTAGCACAACTCCTCAGCAACCAATGGATGTTATTGAAGATTTCGCAGCAACTAATTTTGGACTCCTTTCGGCGACAACCACAGCGGTCAAGGTGACAGCGAGTACAGTCGCGGCAACGTCTGACCCGTCCTCACTTGCAAGCGAAAACAACGATAACAAAGAGGAAACAACGGCTTATTCTACTCACTCAGATGTCAGTGATGCAATGAGCACAGATTTAGTAACTAATAAAACAGAACCATTTCTCACGACTTTGGCTTCTGCGCCTGCCACATCGTTGTTTCCTGTCAGTGGAAATGAGAGCCAGGATGTTCAACCTGTTCCTATTGTCCAAGATGACCTTGTATCGTCTTCCACCGAATTCTTCTCTCAGATCAAACCAACCAGTTCAGTGGCCACTGCACCTACCGATGTCTCCACATCTTCTGGATTATACTCCACTAAAACAACATCCCTGCCAACTGTGAGAGAAACAATGCCAGCAGTTACTTCTACTCTGTTTATTTCAACGGATACTGCCTATCTTCCTATAACTGAAGAAAACTTAGCCTCAGCTGCATCTGAAATCTTCTTGGAACCGATGTCTACAAGTTCAGTCCTCAATTCAACTATCTCACTTTCAGAACCGCCGTTGCTCCCATTCACGCCCTCTTTTGTGAGCGATAAAAATGACACAGTGGAAGACACTAATAGAACTCGGGAACCTTCGATCTCTTCAGAGTCGTCTTTGCTTCAAACCATGCCCTCGACAGTTAGCGAAGGATTCGATCCCACAGAAGAGGTAACGACTTACGAGAACTCTAATACTCCTATCATCTCAGAAACTTCTGACACAAAAGCTGACGGCACTGTCTCCACAACCAAAGTTACCGAGCCTGTGTTTGTAACAAAAACTTCAGGTCCAGTGAGTGGGACCACATCTCCTGCCTCTGAAATCATCTTAGAGTCAACTTCTACAAGTTCCTTTCTCATTTCAACTAGCTCATCCTCAGAGTCCCCTTTGCTTCCATCCACGTTATCGTCAGGAGGCGACAAAAACGACCCCATAGAAGACACTACTAGGACACAGAGACCTTCGGTCTCTTCTGAGTCGCCTTTGCTTCCAACCACGCCCTTAACAGTAAGCGAAGAAATTACTTCCAGTGAACAGGTAACGATTTACGAGCACTCTACGACTTCTATCAACTCAGGAACTTCTGACACAAAAACTGACGGCATTGCCTCCACAACCACAGGTACCGAGCCTGTGTTTGTAACAAAAACTTCAGGTCCTGTGAGTGGTACCACATCACATCAATCAACGGAGGAAGAATTCACGTCAACTGCCTCTGAAACCACCCTCGAGTCAATTTCTACAAGTTCCTTTCCCACTTCAACTAGCTCACTCTCAGAGTCACCTTTGCTTCCATCCACGTCCTCGCCAGGAGGCGACAAAAATGAACCCACAGAAGACACTCCTACGACGACACAGGGACCTTCAGTCTCTTCTCAGTCGCCTTTGCTTCTAACCACGCCCTTAACAGTAAGCGAAGAAATTAATTCCAATGAACAGGTAACGACTTACGAGCACTCTACGACTTCTATCATCTCAGATACTTCTGACACAAAAACTGACAGAATTGTCTCCTCGACCACTGACACCAAGCCTGTGTTTACAACTGAACCTTCAGTTCCACTGAGCGGTAGCACAGCTCATCAATCAACGAATACTGTCGGAAATTTCACAGCAACTACCTTTGAATTTCTTTCGGCAACAACAACAGCGTTTCATACGACAGCTTCAACCAGTACAGCTTCGACAGCCTCAGAACCGTCTTCGCCTGCAAGCGAAAAAAATGATATCTTGGAGGATAAATCGGCTTTATCAACTCTCACAGCTCTCGATGATGCAGGCACAGGTTCATCAAGTAGTAAAACGGAACCATCTCTAACGACTTTGGCTTCAGTGCCTCCTACGCCGTCCTCGCCTGTCACTGAAACAGATGCTCAAGCTGTTACCAATGTCCAGGGGCAAAAAGTATCTTCTTCCACTGACTACTTCTCTTCGACAAAACAAACTAGTCCTGCTTTCACTTCACCTACCGATTCATCCCCATCCTCTGACTCTACTTTCATCGAAACAACGTCCTTGCAAACTGTTACAGACAAAAATGATAAAATGGAAGAAACAACTTCAGTCGCTGCTTCTACTTTGTTAATATCGGCAGATACTTCCGATATTCCTATCACTGACGGTTTTATCTCAACAGCAACCAAAACAGAGTCTTCAGTCACAACCGAATCTAATTTTGCTTTCTCTTCCTTGCTTCCTAACGCGAGCACAAACGCTGCTTCTTCAACAAGTGCAGAAGAAGACTTAACATCGGCTGACCCTATAATCTTATTCGAGTCGACACCTACAATTTCAGTCCCTTCAACTAACTCACCCTCAGAGTCATCTTTGCGCCCATCCACGCCCTCGCCAGGAAGCGACACAAATGACACTATGAAAGACGCTACTAGGACACAGGAGACATCGGTCTCTACTGAATCAACATTGTTTCAAACAACACCCTCGACAGTATACGAAGAAATCAGTCACACGAAACACGGTACGACTTACGAACATTCTACGTCTTCTACCTTCTCAGATATTTCTGACACAAAAACCAGCGGTATTATCTCCACAACCCCAAACACAGAGCCTGCGTTCGTAACTGAAACTTCAAGTACTGTCAACGATAACACAGCCCCTCAGCAATCAACGGGTGTTATCGAAGATTCCAAAGCAACTACACCTGAACTATTTTTGACAACGAGTACAGCGGTCATTCCTACAGTCAGCACAGCTTCAACGACCTCTCAACCGTCTTCGCTTGCAAACGACAAAAACGATACCAGTGAGAATACAACGGCATTTTCTACTCTCATAGACGTCACTGACACAACCATCACAGATTCAGCAACTAATAATATGGAATCATCTCTCTCGCCATTGGCTCCATCTAACGAAAACTTTCCAACTTCTACTACTGTACTGGGGGAGCGCGCTTCATCTTCCACTGACTTCTTCTCTCCGACAAAACCAGCGAGACCAACGTTCACCACACAAATCGACGGGTCCACATCCTCTGAATGGTCTTCCGTCGAAATAACATCCTTGCCGACTGATATAGACAAAAATGACAATTTAGGAGAAACAACATCAGTAGTTGCTTCGACTTTTCTTATTTCAACCGAGACTTCCCATCTTCCTGTCAATGACAGTTTCACGACCACCAAAAGAGAGCCTTCTTTCACAACTGAAACTCAGTTTTCATACCCTTCGTTGCTTCCTGTCACTGTAAACGTAAGCCCAAATCCCCCAATATCAATAAGTGCAGAAGAAAACTTTGCCTCAACTGCCTCTGAAATCATCTCGGAACCGGAATATACGAATTCAGTCCCCAGTTCGACTAGCTCGCGCCCAGAATCGCTTTTGTTTCCATCAACTACCTCTTCTGGAGGCAACGCAAATGATGCTACAGAGTACACTACTAGAAAAGGGGTACCTTCGGTCTCTTCAGAGTCGCCTTTGCTTCAAACCATACCCACGACTTTAATCGAAGAAGTAAGCCCGATGAAGGAGGCAACGAGATACGACAATTCTACGTCTTCTACAGTCTCAGATATTTCTGACGCAAAAACTGATCACACAGTCTCCACGACCCCAAAGACTGCGACTGCGTTCATTACTGAGACAGCAGCTCCTCCAGATGGGAGCCAAGATCCTTCATATTCACCGGATGATGTAGAAGATTTTGCAGCAACTACCTCTGAGCTATACTCGTCAACGACAACAGTGCCCAACGTGACAGCCAGTGCAGATTCACACTCTTCGTTTGCAAGCGACAAAAACGATACAATGGAAGATACAACATCTATTTCTACTCTCTCAGATAAGAAGGACCAATCTCTTACGACCTTAGCTGTAATGCCTTCTACGTTGTTCCTTTCTGTCACAGCAAACGAAAGCACAGGCGTTCATACTTCTACTATTAACCAGGGGGAACTTCTATCATCTTCCACCGACTACTTTTCTCCCAGTCCTGCGGCGTTCGCTACTGCTGATGCGTCCACATCCTCTGGGTTTCCCTCCATCGAAGCAACAACCTTCCAGACAATGACCGATGAAAATAACAAAATGGAAGGAACAACTTCAATCGTAGCTTCTAATTTGTTTTTGACAGAGTCTTCCGATCTTCCTATAACTGACAGTTTGGTCTCAACAACCATCAAAATAAATTCTTCAGTCACAACGGAATCCCCGTTTGTTTCCCCTTCCTTGCTTCCTTTCACTGTACACACGAGCACAGACGCTCTATCTTCAACAAGTGCAGAAGAGACTGCGTCTCAAATCTTCTTGGAATCGACGTCTACAAGTGGAGTCCCCACGTCTGGAAGTGACAGAAACGACCCCATGGAGGACACTACTAGGACACTCAAGCCTGCGGTATCTTCAGAATCCCAATTTCTTCCAACAACGGCCTCGACATTTATAGAAGAAATCATTCCTGCGGAGGAAGTCACGACCTATCACCATTCTACATCTTCCACCGTCTCAGATATTTCTAACACGAAAACTGACGGTATAGTCTCCACAACCAAAGAGACCGAACCTATGTTCGTAACTGAAACAATAATGCCAGCCAGCGGGAGCACAGCTGCACAGCATTTGACAGGTGAAGTCCAAGGTTTAACTGCAACTAGCTCAGGATTATTGTCGGCAGCGACAACAGCATTAAATACGATAGCCAGTACAACTTGGATAACGAATGAACCGTCTTCTCCTAAAAGCGACAAGAACGATGAGAGTAAAAAGGATGAGTCTACTCTCTCCAGTCTTGCTGACGCAACCACTAACCACGTGGGGTCAACAAGTCACACAACTTTAGCCTCAGTGGCTTCGACGTCGTTCCTTCCCTTCACCACAAACGAGAGCTTGGATGTTCAGACGTCGACTAATGGCAAGGGTGGACTTGAATTATATTCCACTGACTACAGTTTTCAGACAAAACCAACTAGTCTAGCATTCACTACATCAACCGATGTGTCACCTTCCTCTGGATCGTCATCCCTCCAACCAACATCCCTGCCTCTTGTTACGGAAAAAAATGACAGTATGGAAGAAAAAACTTCGTTCGTTACTTCTACGGAAACTTCAGGTCTTGCTTCCACGGTTGGTGTCGACCTAACAACCGCTAAATCAGAGAGTTTAATCACAACCAAAACTACAGTTCCCGTCAGTTCCTCACTCCCCGTCACTTTCTATGAGAGCAGTCTCAATACTTTCGAGCAGTCAACGTCTTCGAAGTATACAACTTCATCTCACATCTCAGATATTTCTGACAGAACCCCTGACAGCATAGTCCATACCACCATGAACATACCTTCGCTCATTACAGAGTCCTTAGTTTCTTCCACTTCTTTGCCTCATGTAACGGTAAACGCGAGCACAGACGCTGAAGCTTCAACGGGATTTGAAGCTGATTTTGCCGCAACTGTCTCTGAGTCCTCTTCAGAAACGACAACAACCGAATACGTCTTCCATACCCAACCAACTACCTCAGGTTCGTCATCCTCTGGGTCGTCTTCGCTCCTAACTACCCCGTTACCGTTTGGTATGGACAAAAATGACTCAATTGAAGAAATTACTACATCCGTTACTTCTACTTATTCTTCGCCGATGGAAATTTATGGTCTTCCGACAACTAACGCTCTTGTATTAATAACTAATAACGCAGAGAATTTCTTCACACCTGAAATTCCAACTTCGTTAACTTCGTTCCACATAGTTTCAGTCAGCGAGAGTACAAATACTCAGTCTTTAACGAGTAAAGACGGAAGCTTCGCAGATACTACCCTAGGACTTGTTCCGGAAACGACTTCTACAACAGTCCTGACTACAACTAGTTCATCTTCTGTACCATCTGAATCGGGTTCGATTCAAACCATTCCATCAACAGTAAGCGATGAAATCGATGCTACGGAGGAGACTACTGCGTCTGAGCATACTACTTCGTATACCATCTATGACCTACCTGACGTAACCACTAAGACGGATTTATCCATCGTAACCGAAAATTCAGCTTTTTCTACTTCCATGCTTCCTGTCACTGCACACGGGAGCACAACTGCTGAAACTTCCACGATTGTTTACGACAGTGAACCCTTTTCGTCAGACTCCACTGCTGGCACTTCGATCCTTACTACAACAGCCTCAGTTCTATCAACTTTTGAATCTTCCACTATCAAAACCACAACGTTGGCTGCAAGCGACAAAACTGATACCATGGAAGAGACAACGACTTCCAAGCAGTATACTGCTTCAGATATTGCTCACGCGACTATCGATGACATTGTCACAACAATCACTCAATCCACCTTAACTTCAACATCAGCGCCTTCCACGTACTTGTCCACCTTTACAGCAAACGAGAGCACGAACTTTCCACCTTCAACTGATTCTGACACAGTTTCCAACGAGCCCACCTTTCAAACAGAGCCAACCCAGCTAGCTTTTACTACACCTACCCAAGACTCGTCAATTACTGGATCGTCTATTCCCACAACTACACCGTTGCCACTTGGCAAAAACGTCACGATAGCGGAAGAAACAACCTCATTCGCTTTTTCTATTTCTTCCTTTTCGACTTACACTTCCGATCATTCAAGCGCGATAACAGAGGGTCTGGTTTCACCCTCCACTAAAACTGAGCCTTCTTTCACAACCGATACTTCTTATTTCATTTCAACTTCTGTTCTTCCTGTCTCTAAAAGCGATGGATCAAATGCTCATCCTTCAACAACTGCCGATGGAGACTTTGGCATCACTGAACCAATCGCTACAACTAGTTCACCTTACTCAACCTCAGAACCACCTGTTCCTCTATCCTCTCTATTACCTGAAAACAACAAAAATGACACTGTGAGGGAGACAACATCCTTCCAAATCTCTATCTCTTCAACTATCACAGATTACCCTGATACGGTCACTGAGTCTACTATCATGAAGAAACCTACAACAACCAGCCCAGTTCCTACAAATACCTTATTTCCTGTGAGTGCAAACGTCAACACAGATGTTCAACCTTCGACAAACGCCGACGGGGAACTGAAAACTTCTAGTGACTCTTTCTTTCAGACAACATCTCCTGTTGCAGTCACCCACACCAGTACAGAATCAGAATCCACCGTGTTACAAACTACACTTTTGCCTGCGACTGACAAAAATGAAACGATGGAGCAAACTATGCCCTCCAAATCTACTTCTAGCACCCAGCCAACTATTTCAACATCCGAAATCAGCGTCACCGCCGACGAAAGTGCTGACTATCAACCTGCAACCAGTATAAATCAAGACCTCGCCGCAACCCCTGCTTACTCCATCCCGGCAACGACAACAACTACCAGACCGGCAGCTACTGCCACATATTCACCTTTTCTTTCGTCTGAAATGACTGTTATTGTAACTACGCCCTTGTCTGTAGGAGACAGAAACGAAACTACAGAAGTAACAATACTACCCATTTTCACCACTTCCTCTCTGTTGACAGCGATTTCTGACACGAACAGTGACGGCCCAGAATCAACAACAGCTAGGACAGAACGCGATCCCACGACAGAAACTCCTTTATTTAATGCCACCGACAACGGAAGCACAGATGATCGAACTGAAACAACTACCGAAGAGGACCTTATCGCAACTAGTTCTCCAGACCTTCCGTCAACGATTACACCATCTAGCTCAGTCACGAGTGCCATCAACACAAGCTCACATTCCCCTTCTTCTGAGGGTAATATTAATCTTACAACACCTTTTCTGGAAACAAACGAAACTGAGACAACTTCCTCTTGGCCTTCTAATTTCTTCACTGCCTCAGACTCACCGGACACAACTAATGAAGACATCATCTTAGTTACCAGCACTGAGATTTCGTCTACGGCAGTTACATTAATTCCTTCCACGTCCATACTTCCTCTGACGCCAAACGGGGCCGCCGGAACCATAACTGAAACCCCACCGCCAACGACAACACGCTCTACCTTATTCGCCGATATGACCAGTATAGCTCCGACGTCTTATGAAACTTTTCCGACGGAAACTACATCCCTGTCTACAAGCGACGCCACAGGGGAGACTATTACTTCAAAACCTTCTGGCCTCTCTCCTATCTCAATTATCTCCGAAGCAAATACGGACGGTCTAATCTCAACCACACCAGAGCCTGAACCTCTCTACACATCTTCAACAATTCCTGATACTTCTTTGCTTACTGCCATTGCAAGCGGAGGAACAAATGCCGTGCCAACAACGGATCTCCAAGGAGAATTTTCGACGACTTTCAGTCAATCCTTTTTTCAGACAACACCTTCTAGTTCAGTCTTCACTGAAGTCCACCTAGATTTGACACAAGCATCGTCAATGGAAACCACAATCACGCCTACAAGCGACAACAATATCATCACAAAACTGACTACGTTGCCTCTTACTTCTAATACTTTCACAGAGACTTCTGAAGTTAGCACAACAACCAATGAATCCACCATAACTCCAACGTCAGTGCCTTCCACGGACTTGTCCACTTTCACAGCAAACGAAAGCACGGATTTTCAACCTTCCACTGATTCTGATACTGTTTCCAACGAGCCCACCTTTCAAACAGAGCCCATCAAGCTAGCTTTTAACACACCCACCTCAAATTCGTCATTCACTGGATCATCTATTCCCGAAACTACACCGTTGCCACTTGGCAAAAACGAAACGACAGCGGAAGAAACAACCTTATCCACTTTTTTTACTTCTTCCTTTTCGACAGACACTTCCGATCATTCAAGCTCGATAACGGAGAGTCTGGTTTCACCCTCCACTGACAATGAGCCTTCATTTACAACCGATACTTCTTATTTCATTTCAACTTCTGTTCTTCCTGTCTCTATAAGCGATGTCTCAAATGCTCATCCTTCAACAACTGTCCATGGAGACTTTGGCGCAACAGTCACTGAACCATTCGCTACAACTAGTTCACCTTACCCAACCTCGGAATCATATGTTTCTCTATCCTCCCTATTACCTGGAAACAAAAAAAACGAAACTGTGGGAGAGACAACACCCTTACAAATCTCTATCTCTTCAACTATCACAGATTTTCCTGATACGGTCACCGAGTCTAATATAATGACAAAGCCTACAACAACCACCCGAGTTCCTACAAATACATTATTTCCTGTGACTGCAAATGTCAACACAGATGTTCAACCTTCGACAAAGTTCGACGAGGAACTGACAACTTCTACTGATTCCTTCTTTCAGACAACATCTCCTGTTGCAGTCACCCACACCAGTACAGAATCAGAATCCACCCTGTTACAAACTGCGCTTCTGCCTGCCACTGACACAGTTGAAACGACGGAGCGGCCAATGGCCTTCGAATCTACTTCTAGCACCCAGGCAACTATTTCCATATCCGAAGTCAACGTCACCACCAACGAAAGTACTGACTATCAACCTGCAACCAGTATAGATCAAGACCTCGCCGCAACCACTGCTAACTCCATCCTGTCAACGACAACAACTACCAGACCAGCAGCTACTACCACCTATTCACCTTTTCTGTCATCTGAAATGACTGTTATTGTCACTACGCCCTTGTCTGCAGGAGACAACGAAACAATTGAAGTAACAATAGTACCCGTTTTCACCACTTCCACTCAGTTGACAGAAATTTCTGATGCTAACATTGACGACCCAGGATCAACAACAGCTAGGACAGAACCTGATCCCACGATGGGAACTCCTTCATTTGATGCCACCGATAACGGAAGCACGGATGATCGAACTGAAACAACTATCGAAGAGGACCTCATCGTAACTAGTTCTCCAGTCCCCCCATCAACGATTACACCACCTAGCTCAGTCCCAAGTACCATCAGCACAAGCTCAGATTCCCCTTCTTCTGAGGGTAATTTTAATCTTACTACACCTTTTCTTGGAACGAACGGGAACGAAAGCATGACTGAGACAACTTCCTCTTGGCCTTCTAGTTTCTTCACTACATCAGACTCACCGGACACAACCAATGAAGACATCATCTCAGTTACCAGCACTGATACTTCCTCTACGGCAGGTACATTAAATCCTTCCACGTCTTTACTTTCTCTGACGTCAAACGGAACCGCCGGAACCATAACTGAATCACCACCGTCTACAACAACACACTCTAACTTATTGACCGATATGACCAGTATCGCTCCGACGTCTTATGAAACTTTTCCGACGGAAACTACATCCCTGTCTGTAAGCGACGCCACAGAGGAGACTATTACTTCGAAACCTTCTGGTCTCTCTCCTACCTCAAGTATCCCCGAAGCAAATACGGACGGTCTAATCTCAACCACACCAGAGCCTGAACCTCCATACACAGCTTCAACAATTCCTGACGCTTCTTTGCTTAATGTCACCGCAACCGGAGGAATAAATGCCGAGCCAACAGCAGATCTCCAAGGAGAACTTTCGACAACTTTCAGTCAATCATTCTTTCAGACAACACCTTCTAGTTCAGTCTTCACTGAAGTCCAACCAGGTTTGACGTCAGCACCAGCTTCGTCGGTGGAAACCACAATCATGCCTTCAAGCGACAACAACATCATCACAAAACTTACTACGATGCCTCTTACTTCTACAACTTTCACAGAGACTTCTGAAGTTAGCAGTGATGGCTCAGCTCTGACAACCATAATGACCGAGCCTGTGGGGACAACTGCAGCGCCTGTTCCACCAACTTCCATTATTCCTCTTAACATGGGCGGTAGCATGGATATCCAAACTTCAACAGTTGCAGTGCTCTCTACGTCTTCACTGATCGAAATTACGACCGCAGCTTCAATCGATAGGAATGACACTATGGAAGAAACGAAGACATCTAAGGCATCTTTTTCTTCAACTGTCTCAACTCTGTTTAGCGAAGTTACTGACGAAAGTTCTGTTCCTTCTACTTCCTTATTTCCTATCACTGATTCTCAGCCTTCAATGAGTCTGGATAGCAATCTTATAACAACTACTGTCCAATCTCTTATTGACATGACGACCGCAACATTAGTCAAGACGTCAACCAGTCTGGCTGTGTACGAAACACAAGAAGACACTACTGCACATGAGCCTTCTACTTCATCATCAAAACCGGAACTTACGGATTCAGTCACCGAAAGCGCAGAATCAACAACGGTACGAGACGAATCAAGTGTAACAACAGCAAGTCTCATTCCTTCCTCTTCCTTGCTTCCTGTCTCTACAAATTTAAGCACGGATAGTCAACATATAACTGAACTGTACAGTAACTTCGACGAAGCAACTACATTAACGGTAACTCCAAGTGGGTCACCATTTCAGACACAAACTGCGAGCGACGCAGATCTAACAACATCTGGACAGCTACATACGTTACATACTGAAGTAGCTCAAGAACAAACTTCGTCGCCATCGTCTTCTTTGGAGCTCGGCGAAACAACTTATCAGTCGTCTTTACCGACTACTAAGCACGACACAACGACATCACTGGTCTTGAATTTTACTATTATGACTTCTCCCGAAACAACATACTCGGACATGACTGTTCCTACGACAGTGGAGACTCAAACGACGACTACCATTTCAGCGTCTCACTCAACTGCTCTTGATTTTATAACGCATCATGTCACCCTAACTCCTAATCCAGTGCCAACTGACTCAAAAGAGGCAGTGACTGGGGCCACCGAACAAGAGGTTACAGATAAAGAAGCGACAGCCCCATATGCACTGTCAACACTATCCTCGTTCCAGACAGATGCAACCAAAAGTCTGAGGACTGAACCACAGACGACATCCGCTCAGACAACTTCAACGTCAACCGAGAAGCCCTCGGAAGAAAGTCTCAGTACTACCAAATACTTGTCTCCGGTCATGACTTCCCAAGGACCGACGAATCGACCACCTGGCGAAGGACCGAAGTCAACCGCTTCAACACCGTTGCCCACGACGACCCAAGCGACTGTGATCACTACGGCCTTCGAGACATTTACAACAGATGAAACTGAAGATTCGGTCGCGACAGTTGAAGGTAGTTCAGTTTCGGCAGCAGCCCTTACCGAGACAACAATAGCGACAACAGAAATTTACACAAATAACGAAATTTCCAGTACCCGGGCCAGCACTGCTGAAAATGTGCCGACCAGCGGGATATCCGAGGGATCAACAGACGCTACGCAAGCCGGAACAACAATAGCCGATATTCCTACTACAACAGTGTCAACGACAATGAAAGTCTCCATGGCCACGAACGCCACTGAGGAGCTTGTCACAGACAAAACTGACGCGACAAAAATTTCAGTAATGCCTTCTACAAGCACCACGGGGGCAACAATAGCTACGACTAGAGCTACTGAGGTTACCACACTCATTATTGCAGAGTTAGACACAATTGGAGGTTTCCAAAGCAACAGTGGAGAGACAGGAATACCAGAGTTTGATGATGCAACAACAGAAGTGTCAATTAACATCAGTGAAACCACTACCGCTACACTCATTCCCACAACTGAAGAACAGAAGCAAGGCACCAGCACGCTGACGACAACCGAACTTGGAATGAACGCAACAACTGCCTTCCCTGCGGTGACGAGTGCGGCTTCTACTGTCTCTACTACACCTGTACTCGTTATGTCAACAATTACAACTACCATACCACCAACTCAGTTCAAACTAGATCAAGAAACAACTCTTCTCCCAGAACCAACAACAAAATTTGAAGCAGAGGAAATACTCACAACTGAGGAACAAAGCCAGAGTACGACTGAACAGGCGGCAATTAACACCACAGATGCGTTGCCTACGATCACGGCGGTAGTTACCGCACTTTCCACCACCTTAACTGAATCCATAGCTCTTACGTCAATAACTACCGTACCGACAACTCAGTCGAACTTAAACCTGGAAACAACTCTTCTTCCTGAAGCAACAACAAAACCTGAAGCGGTGGAAGTACTCACAACTGAGGACAAAAGCCAAAGTACGACAGAACTGACGGCAAGTACAACAACAGCTTCGTTAACGTCGGCAATAGTGGGGACGACAGACGTTTCTACTATACCCAGTAGAACACCAACCCTCTTCACACAGACAACTACATCCAAACCCCATACGTCTACAACTATCGCACCAACAACTCAGTCCGAACCAGATCAAGAAACAACTCTTCTTCCTGACGTAACGACAAAACTCGAGGCGGAGGAAATCCGTAAAACGGATGAACCGAGCGAAAGCCCGACTGAACTGACGATAATTACGTCAACAGCTGCGTTGCCTACGAGCACAGCTAGTGCGACTGCTCTTTCTACTATACCTGGTACAACAACAACCCTTTCTGCAGTAACAACTACCACGGCGACAACTGAGGTACCTGGAACAGAAATGACTTTTCTTGCTGAAGAAACAACAACTGTTGCAGCCAAGGAAACAACCATATCGAGTGGTATGACCCCAACACAGGCACATATAGATCAGATGAAAGAAATAACGGCCATTCCGGTACCTGAAGAAACAATCATTCTTGACCAGAAAGAAATAACAACGTCACCGACCACCATCGGAGACGCGCAGATCACAACATCCAAACCCCTTACATCAACAACTACCTCACCGACAACTCAGTCCGAATCAGACCAAGAAACAACTCTTATTCCTGACGTAACGACAAAACTCGAGTCGGAGGAAATCCGTACAACGGATGAACCGAGCGAAAGCACTACTGAACTGACGATAATTACATCAACAGCTGCGTTGCCTACGAGCACAGCTAGTGCGACTGCTCTTTCTACTGTACCTGGTACAACAACAACCCTTTCTACAGTAACAACTACCACGGCGACAACTGAGGTACCTGGAACAGAAATGACTTTTCTTGCTGAAGAAACAACAACTGTTGCAGCCAAGGAAACAACGATATCGAGTGGTATGACCCCAACACAGGCACAGATAGATCAGATCAAAGAAATAACGGCCATTCCCGTACCTGAAGAAACGATCATTCCTGACCAGAAAGAAATAACAACGTCACCAACCACCATCGGAGACGCGCAGATCACAACATCCAAACCCCTTACATCAACAACTACCTCACCGGCAACTCAGTCCGAATCAGACCAAGAAACAACTCTTATTCCTGACCCAACAACAAAATCTGAGGCGGAGGAAATCCTTACAACGGATGAACCAAGCAAAAGTACGGCTGAACTGATGGTAATTACATCAGCAGCTGCGTTGCCAACGATCACAACTGGTTCGACTGCTCTTTCTAATATGCCTGGTACAACAACACTCCTTTCTACAGCAGCAACTACCAAAGCGACAACCGAGGTACCTAAAACTGAAACGACTTTTCTTCCTGGAGAATCAACAACTGCTGGAGCCAAGGGAACAACCCTATCGAGTGGTATGACCTCAACACAGGCACCAATAGACCCGATCAAAGAAATAACATTCATTCCGGTACCTGAAGAAACGATCATTCCTCAACAGCAACAAACAACAACTTCACCAACAACCATCGAAGACGCACAGATCTCCATATCCACACTGCTTCTGTCAACAACTACGTCACAGACAACTCAGTCCGAACTAGATCAAGAAACAACTTATCTTCCTGAAGCAACAACAAAAAATAAACAAGATGAAGTAATTACAACAGAGAAACCAAGCCAAAGCACGACTGTCCTGACGGCAACTACCACAAAAACTGCGTTGTCTACGACCACAATGGGGACGGCCTCAGTCTCAACCGCCTTTGAGACATCTCTCACGTCAACAACTACCTCACTGACAACTCAGTCCGAGCCAGATCAAGAAACAACTATCATCCATGAAGCAACAACAAAACCTAAAGAAGACGAAGTAACTAAAACAGAAGAACCAAGCCTTAGCACGACTATACTGACGGACATTGCCACAACAAACTCCTTGTCAACGACCAAAGCGGTGACGACTGCACTATCTACCATCTTTACTACCTATATCCCCCTTTCTTCAACAACTACTCTACCAACAACTCAGTCGGCTCCAAATCTAGAAACAACTCTTCTCCCTGAAGCAACAACAAAACCAGAAGCAGAGGAAGTGCTTACAACTGAAGGACAAATCAAAAGCACGACAGAACTGACGGCAACTACCACAACAACTGCGTTGACTGCGATCACAGAGGCGACTGCCCTTTCAACCATCTTTACTACCGTGCCAACAACCCAGTCGGCTCCAAATCTAGAAACAACTCTTCTCCCCGAAGCAACAACAAAACTTGAAGCAGAGGAAGCGCTTACAACTAAAGGACAAATCGAAAGCACAACTGAACTGACGTCAACTACCACAAAAACTGCGTTGACTACGACCACAGAGGGGGCGAATGCTCTTTCAACCATCTTTACTACCGTGCCAACAACTCAGTCGGCTCCAAATCTAGAAACAAGTCTTCTCCCGCAAGCAACAACAAAACTTGAAGCAGAGGAAGTGCTTACAACTGAAGGACAAATGAATAGCACCGCTGAACTGACGGCAACTACCACAACAACTGCGTTGACTGCGATCACAGAGGTGACTACCTTTTCAACCATCTTTACTAAAGTGCCAACAACTCAGTCGGCTCCAAATCTAGAAACAACAATTTTTCCCGAAGCAACAACAAAACTTGAAGCAGAGGAAGTGCTTACAACTGAAGGACAAATCAAAAGCACGACTGAACTGACGGAAACTACCACAACAACTGCCTTGACTGCGATCACAGAGGCGACTGCTCTTTCAGCCATCTTTACTACAGTGCCGATAACTCAGCCGGAGCAAAACCTAGACACAACTGTTCTTTCTGAAGCAACAACCAAACCTGAGGTAGAAGAAGTACTTACAACTGAGGAGCAAAGACAAAGTATGACAACATCTGCGTTGCCTATAAACACAACGGGGGCAATTGCTTTTTCTACTCTATCTAATTCCACACCATCCCTTTTCATATCAACAACTACGATGGCGACAACCCACGTATCCGAGCTAGAAACGACTCCTCTTCCACAAGAAACAACAAAAGAGGAAGTCCAGGGAACAACAATACGGAGTCAGTTGGTCACAACCCCACTTCCTTCTACCACAGTGACCATGGAATATTTGACTGATTCGAAAACAACCAAGATTCTGACAACAGCAGTACCAGTTATATCAGATGCCTCATCGACCGTTATCCCCGAGGACAATATTTCTGGGACATCAACAAATGTACCATCAATAACAGCTCAGGCTAATGCGACTGGGGGATTAACTTTCGAAACCTTTGAATCAACAACCGCAACTCCTGTTATAATAGGACCAACAGAAGCGTCACCGATTTTAATTGACCAGGGCAGCACTCATAACGTTATTAAAGAGGATATTGCTCCTGGGACAACAACAAACCTACCAACAGTAACAGCTCAGACTACTGCGACTGGGGGATTATCTTTCGAAACCATTGGATCAACAACCGCACCCCCTGTTATAATAGAACCAACGAAAGCATCACCAATTTTAATTGAGCAGGGCAGCATTGCTAATGTTATTCAAAATGTGGTCTCAGGGCTGACCGACTCATCTTCCAGCAGCGGTTCTTCATCACCATCAAGCTCATCGGCAGATACGTCTTCGTCAGATACATCTTCGGTGTCAACAACTGGCAGCACCGGCAACTCCTTCCTCAACGCTCTATCTACTCTGGTACGTGGGACCTTACCAGGTCTAGCAACTGCGGCTGTTTTCTTATCAGCGCCGATAGCTCTTGCCGCAGCTGTAACGAACAACGTAGGAAACGGCGCCGCTGCCATCGATGGTAACAACAATCGAAAGAAAATCCAAAACAAAAGAACATCTTTCTTCTCCAACAGCAGATTCAGAAGACCGATTAAGAAAGACGGAAACGAAGGGCATGATGAGCCAAAGGTAATAGGACTAATGAAGCTGATATCAAACAAGGTGAAGCGGAAGAACGAAAGGGACAACTACCCTATGGTCCATCTTAACCCTGAAGACTACCTTGGCAAGACTCAACCTTATGCGTCAGACGAAGAAAATGGCTACAACCATTATCAACAAAACTATCGATCCGTTCAAGAAGTGAGGCCTTCTAACCTAGCATTCGAAAACTCTGAAGCCGGTGTCTTGGGCGATAGTCCCGCAAAAGAAGATATCACATACAGCAAGGCGATCGACGAACGCCAAAAGCAAGAGGAGGCAGATATAATGACCCAATCGATTAGCAACTTAGTCCAGAACTACTTCCAAAAGGATACTGCAGGTCACAGTCAAGTCCATCAGCAAGAAGAGTTGGAACAACGCCCTCTAGCAAACTCTGACCACTCACCGAAACCAGTTAACTACTGGAGTAATGGAGGCTCCAGCTACAAAACCGAAGAAACAAATCATCAAGATGACATCACGGGTTCATACCTTTCTGAGCAGACCAATGGACCTAGGTTACCAAAACGTAAGAAAAAAGTGAAAGGGAAGAAAAAACGAAGACCCCAAGAAGAATTCATCCCAGAAATTGACGAGATAAAAGACGAACAACCAAAGAATGACGACTTCGACCGTTTCTCCGACCCTTGGGATGCCGAGAAAGATGCTCACATCTCAAGCATGTGGGACAGCCACCTACAGGAGAAACAAAACAGCTTCCACGATATGATCCAGACCTTCCAGTCCTCGTTCGGTGGAACAAACGAATTTGCAAGAAGTTCAAAAGAAACCTCGATAAAAGCTCCAGTGAAACAAATTCAGACCCTGGTCCTTCAGCCAAAAAGAAAACCAAACATTCGTCCCGTATCCAGAGCCAGCAGCGTAAAGGGCCTATTGCACTTAGGAAAACGTTCCCTAAACGATTCCAACAAGAAGGAGAAGCGCTCCATAAATGAAGAGACACTAAGTGACCTCCTAGAGGTAGTGAAAAATATTGGTGTATCACCAAAATTGTGTAAAACACAACCTGCAAAGTGTATGTATCTGTTTCAGAATATGTAATTGTATATATCGTGTATATTTAATTGTAACTTATTGACCTTCAAATCAGTAACTGCAAAAAGAGAACGGGAATAATGGTGTATGGTTTTGTAGAGAATGTGATAAATAAAACGAATGTCGAGATTAGTTTTTGACTCTCCTTTGCAAAGAAATGATCCTCACTTGTTCACGATTTATCAAAAAGGCCTTCCAAAAGCTAGCCCAAACGATTTGTTCAGTTGGTCATACATAGCAAATGGGACGTCCTTGAATGAATTAACTAGATTCCATTCGATCATAAAGCTTCAACGCCCCTCCCAGTAGTTCGGGTACTTCAAGCATAGTTCAAATGGGTTTAATAAGCCGCATAGCGCTATACGTGATTTTACGTCTTATTACAAACAGTTCAAACTGAAAGTAAAAGATTCATCTCCGTGCTACGTCCAGTGTCGCACTGAAATGTTTGCGCATCAGAAAAAGTGATGTTAGTAATAATGAAGCAGGCTTACCTTAGACCTTAGATCCTCCTGTGCCTCCAGAGGCGCCCAGGGCGTCCAAGAAGAGTCTCCAGTCGTCTCTGAAGCTTGCGGCTGCGACGATGTCTTCCCACTCCGGCTGTAAAGAGGCATGAAAGTGCCGCAGGTCGTTGTTGTAGGTACGACGGAGAGTATTTTTGGGTCTTCCTCTGCGGCGGGTGCCATCGGGTAACCAGAAAAAAGCGGATTTGGGGATTCTGGAATCGTCCATGCGCAGCACATGTCCGAGGTAGCTCCATCTACGCCTTCGTATGGTCTCGATGAGGGACGGTTGACCTGTGATGTTTCTTATGTGCTCGTTCGTTACCTTCTGGGTCCAGTGGATACCAAGAAGTCTCCGGAGGCACATGTTTTCAAAGGACTGGATTCTCCTCTCTTGTTCTTGGTTGAGATGCCATGTTTCGGACGCATAGAGGAGGACGGGTAGGACGTTGCTATTGAACAGGCGGAGCTTAAGCCGGAGGGAGAGAATACTCGACCTCCAAACTTTTTTGAGCCTGTTGAAGGTGCTGTTAGCCTGTCCAATTCGTGCGGTGACTTCTTTGGCTGTAGATCCCGTGTTCTCGATAGTGCTGCCAAGATATTTGAAATGAACCACTTGTTCCACATCATTGTCGCCACATTTGATGTTCATAGGTGAATCGCTGGTTGCCATGCCTTTAGTTTTACTGGCGTTGATATTGAGTCCAAAACCTTCTGCTTTTTGTTGGACGCTCGTAAGCAGCGCTTGGAGTCGTGTCTTGCAGGTTTCGAGGATGGCAATATCGTCAGCAAAATCTAGGACGCTGAGCAGGCGATCGTTCAGACGTAGCCCAGTTGAATTGACACTTCTCAACACGAAGTCAATGACGACCGCGAACAGTAGTGGGGATAAGACACACCCCTGTTTTACCCCAGAGAGGATGGGGAATTTGCGGGAGCTTCCCTCTGCTGTCTTCACACAACTGGTTGTATCTTCATACATCGCCATTATGAGATTTACTATGGTGTCTGGGATACCATAGTGGCGAAGGAGCTTCCATAGTGACTGGCGGTCTAATGAGTCGAAAGCCTTTTCAAAATCTATGAAGATCATGTAGAGTTTGTTGCGCCATTCGCAGCTCTCCTCCGTGAGCATTCGCAGGGTGAAAATCAGGTCTGTGCAAGAGCGGTTCGGGCGGAAGCCATGCTGCTCATCACGCAGGTATTCGTCTAGGTGGCGTTGTATTCGGGACAGGATAATGTGGGACAATAGTTTGCCAGGGATCGAGAGCAGGCTGATGCCTCGCCAGTTGTTACAGAGCGAGGCATCGCCCTTTTTGAAAAGTTTTACGAGCGTACTGTGGCGCCAGTCTGAGGGTACTTTTGCTCTAGTCCAGATGTTTCCGAAGAAGTCTTTCCAGTGGGTGATACAGGTGCCTATGGAGCATTTCAGCATTTCTGCTGTGATGCGGTCGTCCCCTGGTGATCTTCCGTTCTTCAGCTTCTTAACCGCCTTCAGAATTTCATCTTCGATCGGGGGCTCAGTGTTGATATCGAGCGAGATTAATGGGTCATCGGGGATGGAAATTGGATCGTCCGGGGGTGGTCTGTTCAGGATTTTGTCAAAGTAGTTGACCCAGACCTCCTTCTTTTCTTCGGAGCCGGTGACCAGTATGCCATTTTCATCCTTCACCGGGCCATCGCTGGTTCTCTTCTTCCCGATGATCTCGTTCGTTATCTTGTACAGCGACCTGCTGTCTCCATTCTTGGCTGCTTCTTCAGCTTTCGCGGCCTTTGAATCGTAAAAGTGGCGTTTGTCTCGGCGCGCGCTTTTTTTGACAAGTTTGTCAATCCGTTGGTAGTTCTCGTTTTTGTAGAACTGGTTCGCGTCGTGACAAGCAAGGAGCTGAAGTTTCGCGGCTTTCCTCTCCTCAATGAGCTGCCAAGTGCGGTCTGATAGCCACTGGTCCTTTGGTTTCTTGCGGTGCCCAAGAATCTTGCTTGCTGTCTCGGTGTAGAAGTTCTTTATCTGGTCCCATACTATCTCTTGGTCATCTTGATCGCTGATGTAAAGTGCCTATTAGCCATACATTATCAAGAAGAAATCGTCTGTGCAGTAGGACAAGAATGCAGTCTGGCCCACTAACCAACATGTGCGAGTGGTATTGCCTTCAGTTTCAGTTCAGTTCAAGGGTCAATTCAGAATACACTTAGTTGGGAATAATGTTGGCTGCTGTTAGAATTCTGCAGAAAAAAAAGAACAGCAGTGATCATTTCGGTTGACTCGTAAGGGTTTCTCTCCTAATCCCGGCCACACCCATTCGCTACTTTAATGTCACCCTCTAGGTGTCTTTTTTTAACCAGGCATAAGAAATCGAGTTGGGGATATTTTAGTTCTTTGAGCTTTAGGCTATAAATATAACAAAAAAGTGAACCTTTGGTAAATTGTATTGATTGAAAATAAACTTTTACAAGGGGGCCGCTTAAATTTGCGTGCCAATATCCCCTTAGAAAATTGATGACGATGTAAGGCGATACTGGGCGACGAAATAAAACAAAACTGTTGCTAGCTCGGATGGCTGCCATGGAACACCTCAACCGCCGGTTAGGATGGAAAAGGCATTTGGGGGCAGCTGCCCCCTGGTTTTCCAAGGGAGACGAAAGCTATCCATGAAAATCATAGAATTTGCAAGATTTGACATAAGTATGAAATCTTAAGAAGGTCTCTGTGACCTTTGATTTGTGATTTGACATAAGTGTGAAATCTTAAGAAGGTCTCTAACTTTCTTTGACCTTTTTAAGCCGAGATAACGAGCAACAATACCCCCCACCCCCCAAAAAAAAAATATTGCGAAATGACGCTCCTGTGTTCGGAAATTGCCATGCTCGGCGTTAGTTTTCAACTAGAGGTTTTAAAACAACACCTTGCCCTTGGTGGTCGGCAAACGCTAAGCGATAATACAATCTTGGCTGGTCTCTAAAATCAATGACCAAGAACATATAGAAAAGGCTCTAAGATACTTGTCTATACTGCACTATTTTCCTATTCTTAAGTGCGTAAATAAAATTTCATCATCATCATCATACAGGGACGCTGACACGTGCTGTATTTATCCTTCTATTTTAAAAGCGGAGGCGTCATTTCGCGAAAACCTAGGGGAGGCCAACGGCGTGTAGTTCCGGGTAATTAGCTTGGCTTAAACAGGCCAGGTTTGGCGAGAGAACTTCTTAAGATCCACTTTACGCCACTTCCTGTCACAATTCTTTCAAATCAGTTTGTTTCATGCAGCTTTTATGACTTCATGGGAAGCTTTGCTCTCCTTAGTAAACGACGGGTGTGGGGGGGGGGGGGGGGGGCAGCCCCCCGGAATGACAAAGGATAGGTAGCGGAAAACAGTTTTGAATAGCTCAGCTATGGACAACTTCATATGGGTCCTCTGATTTATCAGGAACAGGATTGGCCTTTCCAAGAGAACATACATAAACCACAAGAATCCACTTCTCTGTCGGACATTACTTCAATGAAGAAACATGATATTTCAGCGTCCGCGTCCCACCTATACACGCAGTGCCACTAGCTTTCGGCCAAGCATTGTCTCTATGGAAAACAGGAACGGGTTTCGATGTTAAAATCGTATTGCAAACACAATAAACCATCACTCCCCTCAGATTTATCTGTTCTTTTTCTCACCAATCATCCTTACAACGGTTCAGCGCTCCAAGCGGGTTAGTCTCTGTGCGTCGCCCTCGTAATAGCACTAGGAAGTAGCACCAAGACCTGACAAAACTGACACACACTCGAATAGCATGGATACTAGCACCACTAGCTACATAGGACGTCCCTGATGAAAACTTCAATCAGTCTTTCACCAGCGCTGGCTCCAATAGCTTCATATTCTGAATAGAGCAAAAAATGATACAACCTCCATTGTTTCCTTGATGTGTGCAGGCCGCACCTTCACTTTACAGGAAATTTGTAAACCCGTAAGTTTGTCTGCTTTAAATGCCGCAAGCGCAGTGGGCGGCGATACGAGCATGACCCCTTCGCAACAAAGTACAAAAATATTTTTTCTGACCCACTTCCAACTTACTGTGGCGTGCCCCAAGGCACTCTGCTCGGACCATTACTTGTCCTGGTCATGATCAATAACCTCGCAGGCTCTTGTGACGACCGCTGGAAATTCGTCCATGATCTCTCGATCTTAGAGCGCTGTTACAAGAATATCCTCAGCAGTGCAGCAACCATAATGAATGACATCAGTGAAGAAGCTTCAGTTAACCGAATGAAAAAACAGCCGTTCTAACTGAATCTTTTTTCAAGTCCAATCCAACTTTCCGACCTGTCCTACCGGATCACAGTAGAGTGGAGGAGCTCAAACTTTTAGGTGTTCATCTAACTGCAGATCTTAAGTTGGATAAGCAAGTTCAATCTGTGATCAAAAGAGCCAATATGGGCATAAGGTCCCTCAAAATGCTCTACCGCCATGGCACCCCTAAACACCACCTCCTTCGCATTTACCTTGTGTTCATTCGCCCTTCCCTCGAACACTGCTGTCCGGTAAGGCACTTCGGTTTAACACGGGAGTAGTCGGGACGACTCGAGAGGATCCAGTACCGTTCTTTACTAGAAATATCAAAATCCCCTAAAATCCCATACATTTGCCTTCTTAACAAGTTTGGCCTCACATCTTTGTCAAACCACAGATACCAAATTTTGGTGACCAGCTACTGCAAGACCCACCCATCGTCACATAATTCCCCTCCCCACATTCCTGACATTATAAGGCCGCAGAGAATGGCAGCGCAACCAGTTCCTAAGATCCTACCCGTACGGCAATTCTTGCGTAGTATGAAAGAAGTTTTGTCCCCTCCTTTGTGAGTTTTTTCAATGCGAAATTTTAAGTAAAATCCTTTTCCGTTTTTTGTGTTGATGTCTGAAGTTTAGCGGTTTAATTTGTTGCTATTTTATTGTTGTGTAATTTATGAAAATTGGACTATGTAAGCACAATTGTGTATAATATGTTTGACGAGAGAAAAAATATTCGGTTTTTGTTCATACCGTAAGGAATGTTTTTGAAGAATAAAGACTGACTGATTGAAATTCTGTAAAACAGTCTGATTGACTAGTTCTCTTACAAGCTGGATTCATTTGCACTTGAGCCTCGTGGTCATCTATTATTGTGTGGGCGGATCTACAATGAAGCAGGGTTGCCACATGTCGCACGATAGTGTGAATTCTAACTCTATTTATTTTGTTTCACTCTTGTCCTACGTAGGACATAAAAATCACTCTATTTTAGAAAATGAGCAAAGTGTCATGTTTGCAGCAAGGATTCCAACCAGAACTGACTATTTCAATTTTTTTTCTGAAAGTAAAATTAAGATTGTTATTTTTACAGAGGCGATTCCGACCAAAAGTGAGCATTTCTTGAAAATAAATTTCACTCACAATTCACTCTCTGTTTTGGGCCAAAAGTCACTCTCTAATATTTCTGATGTGGCAACACTGCAAGGAAGGCCAACATTGCTAGACAAAGTTATTTTAGGTGTCAGAATTTATATTTAGTATTATATGTCATATTCTGTACTCCTTAGTTTTGAAGTAAATAAATAAATAAACAAATAAATATAAAGCTTTTCAGAACTAGTAAATACCGCCTGCTAGGTTGTAAATGTCGGGAGTACCTCTTAAACACGCAGTAATGAGGATCAAATGAGGCCTAGGTGGGTCAAAAGAGTCAAAGATGGTTAAATGAGCCTTGGAGTTGTACAATGTCAAGAAGAGAATATTATTTTATTTCCAAATTTTCACTCTGCCACTTTTCTTTCCTTCTTTTTCGTCTTAAACTTTTTCATCACCTTTTCTGATGTAAATTTTTTAGTCACCCTACCGGACTTTTTAGAAATTCCGGTAGCCTTTTCCAATCCAGATTTCCGTTCTTTGGACCCTGATTTTCGCTCTCTGAATGGATCAGTTGATATCCTTGCACGTTTCGGCTGCTGCTTCAGCATTTTCTTTTTTTCGCTTTTCTTCGGTTTCTTCATCGCAAGCATGAAGTCGGGGACTTCGCAGCCCGAATCGCGCATGACCTGAGCGATGCTGAAAAATGCACAGTTCAAGCAAGGGCAAGTAGTTTTTCGAGCATCACTGGTGGTAATCAAGGGCATCCTACTCCCACGATTTCCTTAAAGGACCCCTCGCACTATTTACTCTTCAACTTAGCCTACAGTATCTTAAATATTTGAAATACTTTAAAACTAGGCTCTGGTTTAAACAAATAAACAACTGTTTTGGATGTTTTAAGCCTTATAGCCAAAACAAGTAAACAATTTACATAACCGTTTTTTCTGATGGAAAAACTTCTCGCAGAGACCGTCGACAGCTGATACACAGCGAAAGTGGCAAAACACGGCAAGTGAGAAAATCAGCGTGGTTTTGTTAGAGGGGTTAGAATGTACCGTACAAAATTAGGGTCTTCGGGTTTTGAAATATATGGAGTCATTACGTAAGTATGCTGCGTTAGTATTATAGGTAAGACCGGTCCTTTAAGCACCGCTTTCAGCGCCAGAAGCTTGTCTCAGTCTCGGCAGATGTCGGTATTATCTTGTCCTATCTGAAGTTAGACGGACAAGTGCGCTGAGACTTATTCCAGCGATATTTCGGCCCTCTTCGACAGGGGTCCTCGTCATGCCGTGGCTACTGGCTACAAGAACGACTTACATTGCAATCAAATTCTGTCTTCTAACTTCAGACTAACTTGACAAAGAAGGGCCGAAATATCGCTGCGTTACACGCATGCGTCAACTGACTTTTCGCAGTCATCTTCGGCTGAAGGACACTCATGCATGAAGTAAATATCTCCTTGACTTCTCCCTTTTGAACCAACGAACTCAGCAGATGCATTTTCTAGTAACGCTGAGAATAGTTGCGTTTAAAAACTGATGAGAGTGAGATGACTTTTTCAGATACCACGATCAGTTACCACGGTCGGACCGTCGGCCGTTAACCACGGTCGAAAACGCCATTTGACCGTGGTATCAGATACCACGATAACTGCAAAAACGACTTTAGACCGTGGTATCAGATACCATGGTATCTGCAAAAACGCAACTAATGATTCTGAGCCTAGACAGAACCTAAAGGACCCGGACTATCAAGGACCTTGTTCTGACAAGGAATTGGTTCATAAGGATGAAAGTAGGCGGAAAGGAAACCACACTCGAGATGATTTCTTATTCTTTCCTTCTTCTTTCTATAAAGGTAAATGACCTATTTTTTGCATTATATTATTATTATTATTAAGATTCCAACGCTGGAGCACTGACATAGGATTGGTATCCCGGAAGAGCTTCCAGAACAAGAACAACGGTTAACAAAAATCATGGGCCCTCTAGGAATACTAATTATGTGGATCCCCCCCCCCCCAGAAAAAAAGACATGAGGGGATACAGTAGCCTAGGGGACGATTTGATCAAGAGACAACTCGCTCCACTATATGCCACGACCTCAGCAATAAACAGCAACTACAGTGTTGCATTAAAACATCTTACCTTCTGAGATTAGTGGAGTCATCTTCCGTGAAGAAAGTAATAGCTTTACCCGGGCGTCCAGCTCGACCCGTTCGACCTGAAAAGAAAATACTAGATGGCACTCAAGTCCAGGGGCGTCGCTAAGACGTCGAAAGAAAACTAAACAGGGAGCTTGCACAGCGCCCAGTCAGTTTCACTTCACTTTCAGTTTATTCATAAAAAAGAAAAGCACCATTAACTCTTTGTGGTCCCACCATAAGGCCTAACATAAGTCCTGGCAATGGGCGGGGTATATTCTTTATTCATATAGTCTTAAGGGAAACAAACCAAAGAAATCAAAAAAAAAGAAAAAGAAGGAGAGAAAAAATGAAGAAGAAGAAAAAGAAGAATGAAGACATAACAAACTGACAAGAAAAATCCAATAACGAACGACCTTCCATCAACAAAGCGCCCTTGCCCCCCCCCCCCCCCACACACAAAAAAAAGGAAGGTAAAAAGAAGAAAGAAAATTATGTTTTCGATAAGAACAAGAGCAAAGGTTTCGATGGGATCCCAAAATCTAATATTTGATCCAGACAATTGCGAACGAACTACAATACTTGTCCAGAAAAAAAAAAAAGTTCAGAAACGAATTCAGCGTATATCCTTATCCGTATAAAGAACATCTAATCAACTTCAAGTAGAACTTTAACTTGTTTACGGTTTTGGTCTGATTCCGGGCGAACAAGTTGTCCGGGTAGAAAATACTTTTCACAGAAGTGTTCAGCAATCGTACATCTAACCAACTTCAAATAAAACTTTTACTTTAAACAGACTTTCCGGTTTTGGCCAGATTCCGGGCTAACTACTTGTCCGGCGAAAAAATGGTTTTCACACGTGTGCAGCATGTCTTCCTACCCCTAAATTGAATATCTAATTAACTTCAAATAAAACTTTTACTTTTAACAGACTTTCCGGTTTTGGCCGGATTCCGGGCTAACTAATTGTAAGGCAAAAAAATGGTTTTCACCATCGTGTTCAGCATGTCTTCTTACCCCTAAATCGAACATCTAATCAACTTCAAATAAAACTATTACTTTTAACAGACTTTCCGGTTTTGGCCGGACTCCAAGCTAACTACTTGTCCGGCTAAAAAATGGTTTTCATCGTCGTGTTCAGAATGTCTTCTTACCAATAAATCGAACATCTAATCAACTTCAAATAAAACTTTAACTTTTAACAAACTTTCCGGTTTCGGCCGGATTCCGGGCGAACTACTTGTCTGATGACAAAACGGTTTTCACCATCGTGTTCAGCATGTCTCTTTACCCAATAATTGACTATCACATTATATGTTTAAAAATATTTCATTTGCCCCTTAATTTAAACCCCCTCCCCCACCCCTAAATGTAGGGCTGCAGAGCCCATCTACGAACTCTACCTTACTCTTGACCCAAACAATCCTCACACCAAGTATCATCAAAATATCTCATTCCCTTCGAGAGTTATAGTGGGCACAGACGGACGGGCAGACAACTTATGTGATTTCATAGGTATCCCTCCACTTACGTTTTGAAATGCCAAAAAGGACTTGGCCTGTAACTTGAAAGGTATGTGACCTCAGGTATTGAATTCCACACCCCCCAAGCAAAGTGTTTTATTATGAAAGAAGCTCTTGTTGTTTTACGGCGGGCACTCACCACCTGCCGGGCAAGTGAAAAGGCTAAACTGTTGTTGACTACAATGTGACGGAATTCCATACAACAGTGACGTCACGAGATTTGAGAAGTTAGCATACAAGCAACTGGCAAAAACTCAAATTCATGAATTGGGGTTATCGACTCTAGGGAAGGCGGCTGGCCGCCAGGGGCGTCACTATGGGGGGGGAGAGGGGGGACTCCCCCCCCCCCCTAAAGGTCTTGAGAAAGTACTTTCGTCGGGCGAAGCCCGGAGAAGAAACAAAATTTTGTATGCTTTTGTCAGGCGTCGGTCGACTCGTCGGCACACCGGGTTCTTTTTATAGGCAAGAGATGAAATCCTGTAAACATTTGTCGGCAAAACACTGAAGAAATCGAATTCTGCTTGCTTTTGTCATGCCTGGGTATTGAAATTCATTTCTATCAGTAGAAATTTTTCAGTAGGAAACTGTGCTTTTTCATGTGTGCATGTATGCTGAAATCCATGCACCATGCATGAATTTCAAGGTACAGTGCTCAAACATCTACTCCGTGACTGAAAAAGGGCTAGTGTACTAGACTGGCCGAAAGGGATTCAGAGTGGAACCCACTGGCCCAGTGCCGGTTATTTGAAAAAAAAAAAAAAAAAAAAGATACATAAAGAACACATACAAAACGAGACCTAAGGTTTCGATGGGATCCTCAAAATTTAATATTTACTGGTCTTTGTGATTCAGATAATCACATCCTATAGAGGTCTGACCTTCGACATACCTGTCAAATATTTTACTATTTATCACTAATCAGACACTTGAAAATAAACATAAACGACACCGTTGTGGTGTTTTATTGACAAATTACGGCCAAACCGCTGATATTCTGAGAAAACCAAGTTCAGTTCGTATTTTATGTCGACTCTTTAATTGAAGCCTAGCAACTCGAAAACTTCGCACAATGTTTGCAGAACCAAATAGCTGGTAACACCGATAGGGAAAGACTAAGAACTTCCCGATCTGCAGTTTGATACTCTAACGGTTGAGCTAACACCCTACGTGTTAATTCGCGGCTTACCGACTTTGCAGTAAACAACGTCAGTGCAGTCGACTTAAATTGGGGTTTGGGCAAGTTTCAATGAAATCACTTGTCTGACAAGGAAATGAAGTTCTTAAATGGATTTCAAAGCATTTTCCTTATTCCCAATACCTCTAAATCGGGTTTAACACCTACGGCCATCTTCCATATTCATTCTTCCACATTTATTTTCTGCCAAAAGTCAGAAATTGTCAGTTTTGCCAGTTACTTGTATGCTAACTCCTCAAATCTCGTGACGTCACAATTACGTCACCATTGTATGGAATTCCGTCACAATTTAGTCGACACCGCTAAACTGGGCGCTCAACTGGATGAGCGCCCGACCATAAAATTTAGCTAAACTGGGCGCTCAGCCAGGACAGCAAAATGGAGGGCTGACAGTACGCCTGACAAAGAAACTGAGAAACTCAACTCAAGAAACTGAGTTGACATCCAGCTTGGACATGGTTCTCGACCGTTTGAGGTTTCGAGCTTGCCAGATTGACATTATTTCTAGTCGTTCAGATGGAAAGAGATTTTTAAATCAAATTTTGTCAGAATGAGAAGTATGATAGTCAGATTTGACCTTCCAAGATCGACAAAAGAAAGTTGTCAAATCATAAATTTACCCTTATTACTGGAAGGTCGCATTATTTCAGTCGGGTTTAGGCTTTGAATTTAGGGGCTTGGGACACATTAAAAGCTAGATTTTGTTGATCGCCTACTTAAAAAATTTCTACTGCGGCGCTCATTTTCATTCATTAGAAACTGCTGCAGATTGGGCTATTGCGGAAGCGAAGTCCTGTTATTAAGAATGACGTTCACGTTAACCTTATAAATACTAGCTTTAATGTTCTTTAAATTCGTGCAGTTTCCCGGATGTGGTGCTTATTTAACGGCTATTGTTTATAACTGGTATTACTCTTGAGCCTTGCCGGACATCTGCCAGTCGTATATTTTGAGGTAGTCACCTCCCACGCACAAGTCCTTCAAACCGCCCCTGAGCTCAGAGATACGACTAGGCTTATTCAGTCTTCATCGCTTGCACGTATCACGAGTTTCATGATTAGGCTACATATAAGACCAAAAACTAAAATGGGCGGCAGGCGCCCTGTCCCCCCCCCCCCTCGAGTTTAGGCTACGTTTCTAGATGTTTTATTAACATTAAACACACAATTGCTAATAGATGGCACTTATTCCTCATCACTGTAAGAAGCTGAACAATACGACACTCATGCCCCCATCCGGCCTGCCAAAAATATGTGTGCTACGACCACTTTAGGTATTAAAGGAAAATATAACTTTTTTAAGTGCCATAGTGAATATCGATACCCGTCACTAACACGAAGATGCACATCCATCTGTTCAACGTTATTGAATTTCTGACAGTGCATAATAATCGCTCGTCTTTTTAGATGGCACCGGCTACGATCTGACGGAGTAAAAAGGGACCCAATAATCAATGCTACTACATATTTAGTTTATCTCATTTCTGAGCAGCTCCGGCATCGTCTCGATTCTCTGTAGCAAATGCACATGACTGTTCAAACTTTCATCCCAACGAATCCATTTGTTTGATCCCTAGACGTGCTACACGATTTCCGGTACTCACTCTATCTCCACCTACCGTGGCCGAATCTGGTTCGGAATAAAAAAAAATCAACCACCTAAAGCATCTTCTTTTATACCATCTATCAAGTTTCACTCGAATCTGAGCATTTTTGGAAAGTTCCGGTACCCCCCCCCCCCCCTCCCACCAACGTTGTCGGAGCCGGTTCGGGCCCAATCTCTTAATTCCCTGTTCCTGTCCATCAAGTTTTACTGAAATTAGAGCATAGCCTATCTGCAAGTTTCCAGTACACCCCCCCCCCTACCTTGGCCGAATCCGGCCCGGACGCCAAATAACAAATCTCGGCCGCATAAACTCGGCACTGTCGAATTTGCATCTCATTCGGTCCATCCGTTTGGTTTTTGTGCATGTCAAAAGTCCCCCCACCCCCAATTCCCCTAATCGTGGTCGCATGTGGTTCCAACGCATGTTTTACATGTCGAGGCCATCGATTCGTATCACCCATGAAGTTCCACTCGAATCAGACCACTCGTTCGCAATTTATAGAAGTCAATTTCCATATTTCTCTTCTCTTGCTCCCCAAAAAATGCTCGGATCTAGGAACGGAAGTTTCCGGGGGTATTTTGTGTCAGGTTTTTAAGTCAAGATAATTCGGGTCGCTAATATGCCTGCAAAGTTTCGTTGTCGTTTTACATCTGGAACTATTCTAACTCACGACTACCGGAACTCCAGGAAACCCCCTCCAACTCCCCCCACAGTGCCACGAAACCATCTGGCTCCGTCAATTTCATCTAGGCCTAATGCTTGTTCCATCCATTAAGTTTCGTCCCAATCCCTCTGCTTTTACAGTTTCTTGAGTTTTCCACCCCCCCATCCCCACAGGTATCGGACCCGACCCGGACTTGACACTGAACGTCCGAGGCGATAGCTCACCAGACAAGTTTCATTCAAATCCGATCACCCGTTCAAAAGTTACGCACGCCACTAGATTCCGGACTCCCCATCCACCCACTCCCCCCACGATGGTCGAGTCGGGGAAACGGCTGTTCTCAAGTCAATCTGTTCGGATCCCTGACATACCTGCCAAGTTTCATCGCCCTAGGACATCAGGAAGTATGCCGAACTCGCGGGATCGCTAGAAATCCGGACCTCCACCCTAACTCCCCCACAGTGCCCTGATCTGGTCCGGTTATGTCAATGACGTGTCTAGGACTTGTGCTTGATTTTCCCACCAAGTTTCATCCCGATCCCTCCACTCTAAGCGTTTCTCAAAATTTCCGGTTCCCTCCTAAAACTCCCCCCAGTGTCACGAGGTTATCCTAAATATCAACTTTCATCAAGATCCGATCACCCGTTCGCAAGCTAAAAATACCTCAAATTTTGGCTTCACCCTCCCTCCACTCCCCCCCCCCCCAGATGGTCGAATCGGGGAATTGACGATTTCCTATTTAATCTGGTCGGGTCCCAGACATGCCTGCCAATTTCCATCGTCCCAGCACATCAGGAAGCACGGAACTCGCGGGATCACTACAAATTCGGACTTCTCCCCCCCCCCCCCCAGCTCCCCCAAAGTGAGCGGATCCGTTCCGGTTATATCAGTCACGTATCTAGAACTTTTGCTTGTACTTTCCACCAAGTTTCATCCGGATCCCTCTAAGTGTTTTCCTAAGTGTTTTCCCTCTAAGTGTTTTCCAAGATTTCCGGTTTCCCCCTCCAACTCCCCCCAATGTCACCGGATCCGGTCTGGATTTAAAATGGAGGGTCTGAGACACGAAGTCCTTCCATATATCAAGTTTCATTAAGATCCGATCATCCGTTCGTAAGCTAAAAATATTTAATTTTTCCTATTTTTTCCGGATTCCCCCTCCCTCCACTCCCCACCAGATGGTCGGATCGGGGAAGCGACCATTTCTAATTTAATCTGGTCCAGTTCCTGACACGCCTGCCAAGTTTCATCGTCCTAGCTTATCTGGAAGTTCCCGAACTAGCAAAACCGGGACCGACAGACCGACTGACGGACAGAAATTACAATCGCTATATGGCACTTGAGTAAGCTCAAGTGCCATAAAAATTCACCAAATGCCGGATATTGGGTTTCACCCGAAACAGCGGAGTACTCAATACATTCTACCGAAACAAATATGGAACAAGAGCAGGTGGCAAGTCATTAGGTAAGCTTAGGGCTTACCTATCCTGTGAATGTAGCTGATAGCACTCGGTGGGAAGTCATAATTGACAACCAAATTCACTCCTTTGAAATCGATACCACGGCCCATCAGTTCAGTACAGATCAGCACCCAGATTTTGCCGAGTCGGAATCCCTTGACAATGTTGTCTCTCTAGAATAGAAAACAACCGATAAAATAAATAAATACTTTCCATCATAAAAATGCATTCGCCTCTATAAATCACGAAGAAACGGTGAATAGTCATACTTGGCAAGTTTTCTACACTATTCACTTAAAGGAGAACTCACACTACATAGCTTCTTCCAGTATATAATTCCGCCACCATTTAAGACCGTACGTGAACGACCTGCAAGAGCGGCCTTGGTGGCGACCCAGAAAACTCCAACATATCAAATTTGACAATGTTTGGCATGAAAAAAAAGTTCGTACTGTCTTTCGTGAAAATTTTTAATCTTTATTAATGTTTATGCTTGGTATATATTGACGACTACGACAAATTTGGATTTTTACCGTAACAGTTCGAGAAGAATAAAAGCGATGTCTACCTATCTAACATTATCAATCAATCAATCTATCAATAAAAAACATTCCTTACGGTATTAATAAAAAACCGAATATCTGTTCTCTCGTCCAACACAACTATACACAATTGTGCTTTTACATAGTCAAACATTCATTAATTACACAAAAACAAAAATTGCAACAAATTAATGCGCTAAACTTCAAGAGTTAAAAAAAAGGGGGAAAAGAATTTTAGTGTTGAAAAAACTGACAAAGGAGGGGACAAAGCTTCTTTCGTACCGCGCATGAACTTTCCGTATGGGTTGGATAAAGTAAAAGTAAAGTAACGAATTTATTTTAAAAAAACCGCTATCACGGCAATGCCAAATTTGGGTATTACGTCAAGTATAATGCACACTTTATAATATATACAATGTATCATCAATTCGTCGTCACAGACCTATTATAGTAGTCTATACAAATAAAAACAAAACATGGACGTTGAAATAATATCAAAGATACCTACCGCCATCATTATAAATTTTTGTGAAACTCGGAACGAAGCTTTTCTGGTACCGCGTATGTGTTGCAGGTACGGGGGACAACTTTGGAACCTTTGAACTTTCGACCCTCTCCTGTCGGTTTCGTGTGTTTTCATACGGAGGGGGAAGGATATCGGATAAAACAGGATGTTGGAGAAGCTTATGACCAACCGCTAAGCTCAGCCGCAGTCTCCGACTCTCAAGGGTATCCATATTGAACTTTTTAGGAGAGCAGAATAGGGAACTTTGGCCTCACGTCTTATTATTAGGAGTGCACGTTTCTGTATTCTTTCTATTTGTGTCTGTCCGGCAGTACGGGAAAGTGCCAACAAAGTGCCAGAGAAAATTAAGCTACTGGGTGTTACCATTACCCCAGATCTAAAATGGGAAGCCCACTGTCAGGACATGCTGAAACGAGCCAATGCGGGAATACAAAACCTAAAACTTCTTTCAAAAATGAAAATACCCCAGTGTCACCTACTACGAGTTTATACTTCTTTCATCAGACCCACCCTGGAATACGCAGCACCCGTTTGGCATTTTTCATTATCGCAGGAACAAAGAGATGAACTAGAAAGAATACAGAAGCGGGCTCTTCTTATTATTCATAGTGGACCGAAGCTTCCCTACTCATACCTTTTAAAACACTTTAACCTAAAAACACTGAAGGAGCGCAGAAAGGAGCTAAGCACTGACTTTGGTTCAGCCATGGGATCTCATCCTCTCCACTCCCAAGTCCTCACTCCCCCCTATCAAAATTATAGAAGTCGACCAGAACCAGTGGTAAGTTCTAAGGTTCCCAAGCTCTGTCCCGTACCTGCAAAACACGCCAGATATGCCAAAAGTTTTGTTCCCGAGTTCGTGAAATATTTTAACGAAGTTTGAATTTTTAAGCGTACTGACATTTTACACATGTATTATAGTTTTTTCTGTCTGTTTGACAATAATCGCAAATATGGTTTATAACCACGATAGTCGATTTTTAAAATAAACTTTCTATCTTCTATCTCATCGATCTATCTTAGGAACTGGTTACGCTGCCTTTCTCTTTGGCCTAATACGGTCGGGAATGTGGGGAGGAGGAAGTATGCGACGATGGGTGGGGTCTTCCATTAGTTGGTCACTAAACTTAGTTGAAAGTTAGTGTCTACGGTTTGACAAAGATGTGGGGCCAAACTGGTTAAATAGTTCTTCTGCTGTGTTTCTACTCAGACGTTATGAGACAGTTGGCCACTTTACAACTAAGCTATGCTTACAGAAAATTACACATGGCTTCAGCCGTTTTTAGCCTCCTTCCATGTCCATGGCCTGGATGACAATCTTGGGAAAATTTCCGTTACCGGTCCCCGGGCAAATAAGCTCCTCGGAAACAGTGATCGGTCGCAATAGTTCACGTAAAGAGAACACACGTGGCAAGCGTGATAATCACAGTATTGCTAATACATGAGATAGGATACACATATGAAGTGAGAATGGACGAAATACTAATGATGTAGAATGAATTACTATCATAAGTACGACGTTTCTTTTTAAGCTGTTCATCAATACACCGAGGAACTGCACAAGTATTCCTTCAGCACAGAGCAAATAACACTAAAGAGTAGCGCCAAGACCTATGCTTTCCGTGCTTCACAAACGGGCCTTACTCATAGCGCTGTCAACTACGCTTGCGACATTTAAAGCAAGACAAACTTGCGGGTTCAGAAATTTCTAGTAAAGCTAAGATGCCGTCTTCACATATCAAGGAAGAAGTGGAGGCTTCATCTTTTTTTTGCTGTGTTCAGAACATGTTTGGAACGAGCGCTGGTGAACGACTCATTGAGTATCAGTATAGACGTTCACTGTCGCTAGTGGTGCTAGTATTGCTGCTGTTCGAGTGTGTGTCACTTTTTCCTCCCTAGCGTTATTTTGCTTTGTTCGAATAGCAGCGACTAGCACCACTAGCGATAGAGAACGTCCCTACTAAAACTCATTCAGTCGTTCACCAGCGCTGGCTCCAATAAATGCTTATTCTGGACATAGCAACAAAATGCTACTGCCTCCATTCCTTCCTTGGTGTGTGGAGACCGCACTTTTGCTTTACTAGAAATTTTAAACCCGCAAGTTGGTCTCGCTGTAAATGCTGCAAGCGAAGTGGGCGGTGCCACGAGTATGGCCCGTTTTCAAAGCATGGGAGCATACGTCCTGCGCTACTCCCTAGAGTTACTTTCCTCTGCGTCAGCCCAAGTTGAATCCTAAACAGATGGCGCTGAGATTTATTGTAACGATCACAGGTTCGTCTTGGATGTTCTAAACTTGATCGTTTTCGTCTGAAGAAGATCTTTGTCAAGAATAGCCGAAGTATCGCTAGTATATCTTAGCTAACAAACCCGTTTAGCACAGCCATCTATGTACAGCATTAATGCTGCTCAGGGTTCACCTTTAACGGGCATCGCATCAACAAAGATGTCAGCTTGATAGCCAAGCTGAAATACTAAGAGAGGTGGAGAAACCCCTAATTCCAGCCATCTACAACTTCCTCCGAAGCACAGACCTAGATCACCTCACCTAGCAGAAATGCATCGACTGACTGACAATCAAGAAGAAGAGGTCTATAGTGCGAACAAACGATCGGGATATCAAGTTGAAAAATTTAAGTAGAGAAGAAGAAGAAGAAGAAGAAAAAAAAGGGTTAGGTATATAAGTTTGTCGACGCTCAGACGGGAATTCGACCTAGATAACACTACGAAAATTTTGTGTGGCAATTTGATGTAGAAAGAAAAAGATTCTAGGAAGATACTAGAATCGCCGTGCTCCCCAGTTTCTTCTTGAAAATTCAGCATACAATTAAGCATCTTTGCTGAATCTTTCGATGAATTTTATGCTGGATTAATGCTGCATTAATTGACTAATTTAAGTCCAAAAGCAAAATACTGCATAAAATCCTGAATCAATTCAGCATTTTCGTTCGTTTCGGAGCTTTAAGAAACACGTTCGTGTGTTCATACTATGATTGGAGCAGCAGCCATCCAAGAGGCCTTACCCGAAGAAGAAGAAGGGTCTAACAACACCCAAAGTAAACCAAATGTAAAGGGACGTTTTCGCTTGGATGGCTCAGATCCCGTCAACCTCCCATCGAGCTAGACGGCTATATTCGCGTGTATGCCGTCGACCTTTCTGTTATTTTCAAGTGAACGGACGAGTGAAACACCGCTCCGAGGGCAGCGTTGAGCTGAACGGGGATATTGTGTGGACCTTCCGACTCATATGCTCCCATCCAGCTGAATGGGCATTTCCGCGTGGACGGAACCATCTTCCAACAACCGTTCACCGGCCGATCATTTCCGCGTGGACGGTACCACCCGCTCAGCTCTATAGCCATCAACACAAAACGTCCCCTAACACGCGCGGTCCCCCGGTAACAAAAATGGATGCTTAACCCTATTGCCCGGGCCCCACTACGGACACAACTGTTCGTAACAATCGGTTTTTAGACGTTTTTAAGAACGGCTTTCAGCAGTTTTTAGATGTTCCTCCTTCAGCCAGTTCATAAATCTGGGGATGGATAAATCCATCTCCCGTTTTTAATTTGTTATGAACAACCAATAGGTAAGTAAGTAATTTATTTATAACCCACCATTTTGAAAAGGTAGTGTAAATGAAAGAAAATAAATAAAAGACATAACACAGAATGAGAGAGGAGCGTCCTAACCGTTTTCAAAACCGGTCTTACAAACGTCAAAAAACCGAGCATTAGGATGTCTGAGTAGCTCTTACCTGCAACTGTGTCCTATCCGCGTGGATGACGTCTACGTTGATGCCGTCATAGATGAGCTCATTGAATAGCTCTTTAGCTCGATCCTTAGACTGAACGAAGACAAGGACAGGTGGTGTAAGACCCTGCGAACAAAACGAGGGTGCAATCGGAGTCAGAGAGAGATCTGTATATTTAGAAACTATCATAGCATAACTAAATTCAGTTTCTTACAAATTATAAATAACAAACATGTAAATAACAAACACATACTACGATTCAGCGTTGAAAACCGAAGTAAAAACGGGCACCAACGAGTTCCCTTAAAGATTAGTGCGGACTTTAGTGGGTAGAAGTTTATTTTGTAATCGAGTTCGATTATTGGGAGGGGCTGTTTCGGGGAGCAGTGACCAATGACTCGTATTGGCTAGGATAGATTTACCAAACTGCAAAATCGGGTGTTCTAGCCTTACTTTCAAACACTTCTCAGTACTTAAAGTTTAACCGAATACAACAGTCAAGTTACTGATCCCTTATTCACTTATAGGAGGCTTAAAGACTCAATGAAAATGCATTACTTTGTTGCTCCACACAACCGATTGCCAAAAGAAAACTGTTTGGTCACGCACAATAATAGTTTTTTTTGCAGAAGAGTCCTTACAACCCAGGAATGAACATTTTCTGAGCTTCGCTGCATTAGCCACTGAAATGCACGCATTTGTTGAAATTCAAATTTTCAGTGTCGAGATGAAATCCGTCTTGTCGGTAAGCGCATATTCTGAAGGTCGTTACTAGAGTCGAAGATGAAAAAAAATAATGAAATCCCTTAGCGGACATAAGATAATTCAGTCGACGGCATAAAGATATGCTTTCTGCTTGCTAATCGGTTAAAGAAGCATCTCCTTGAGGGTAGTTGGTGAGTGGAGGGTTTGGAAGACGAGAGAGGACAAATTGACAAATTAATTAATTAATTTTCAGTTTATTTTAGTGAGGGTATGATTAGAATATTGTAGTAAATGTGTACTGGTTCCGTTTTTTCAAGCACGTATGTGCTTTGTTTGTAACCGGTCGTCAAGCCGGAATAATTTTGTTTTTAGTAAAGTTGTCGAATCCTGAATCCTTTCCAATTAATCTTTAGAGTTTAAATGAAAAGCCAAATTATTTTTGTGTCATTTAATTGAATACACTGAATTATTTGGATTATGCTAAGGGATTTTTATTTTCAACTGCCTGCTCTAGTTAGGACGTTCAGAATATCAGCGGCTGTCCCCACAACGTAAATTCTACTATGACGCGTGAAATTTTAATCTCAACACAAACGTGGCTTTTCAGTGGGCAGCGGTGAGCTTGGTGAAGACTACTCAGTGCCTGAAAAAAAAAAATCATAAATCTTTCTCGTAAGGCATACAACACAGATACAAGCCCATAGAGGAACCACAAGTCACACTGAAATTCCACTATTTGAAAATTGGTTATACATGAATAGCGGAACAACCAAGTAACGCATTTTCAGCGGGTCTTCAAGCCAATTTATGTGAAAAAGTGATGGGTAACTAGATCGTCCTATCCCAGCCCTTTTCAATTAAGCTTTAAAAAACCAGCATAGCTCTTCTTGTTTGTTACCTTCTTTTCCAAACCACTCTTTCGACTTTCGTTCACAAAGTGAATTCCAACCATTCTTGACACGAGTTATTAGTTGTGATTTGTAGATACCATGGTATTTGATACCACGGTCTAAAGTCGTTTTTGCAGTTATCGTGGTATCTGATACCACGGTCAAGAGGCGCTTTTGCGGTTATCGTGGTATCTGGCCAGTTATCGTAGTATCTGATATTCAGATACACGGTCCGACCGTGGTAACTGATCCTGGTATCTGGAAAAGTCATCTCACTATCATCAGCTTGGCACTTAGTGATGTGACTGAATATCAGTTTTTCTTTTGGGATGACTTCGAAAGCCGAATTTCGGCAACTGTCGTTTTTGCAGAGCAACCGTATATCAGATACCAAGGTAACTGCAAAAAACAACTAATTGCAGATCCAGTTACCGTGGTAACAGATACCATGGGATCCGCAAAAACGCAACAATTGCAATCGTATTATGATAGCGACGAGCGAGTCGCTTCTCCTGAAAATAGCCGCCCTGAAATACCATTCTTACCACCAACCGCTATGAACAACTGCTCAAACAAGACACCTCATTGCAGATCCGGTTACCGTGGTAACAGATACCATGGTATCCGCAAAAACACAACTACTGTAATCGTATTATGATAGCGACTAGCGAGTCGCTTCTCCTGAAATTACTGCCCTGAAATACCATTCTTACCACCAACCGCTACGAACAACTGCTCAAACGAGACACCTCATTGCAGATCCGGTTACCGTGGTAACAGATACCATGGTATCCGCAAAAACGCAACTATTGCAATCGTATTATGATAGCGACGAGCGAGTCGCTTCTCCTGAAAATAGCTGCCCTGAAATACCATTCTTACCATTAACCGCTATGAACAACTGCTCAAACAAAACACCTCATTGCCGATCCAGTTACCGTGGTAACAGACACCAACCTAAACCAACATTCAGCAAGAAAGGGGAGGTGCAGAACGTCTTCTCATAACGGGTTATTCCGTTGTGGTGTACCCTTTCCGGAGAGACATAAGGCGTATTGTCGCTGTTCCATGAGGACTCCTCGGGGAATCAAAGGGAACGGCGAGAAAAGAGGGAGTCACTCCACGCGGACTCCACCTAGGAAAACAACGAGAACACGGGGAATGCTTCTAAAATGGATTTTGTTCGAAACATAAATATGCAGCTGACAAAATTAGTTTGGATCAGGTTTGGATCCATTTTATATTCGGTTTTGTTTATTCTGATTCTTCTTAATTAATTTTACATTTTCGAGATGGCATCACAAACGTCAAAGCTAGTGTCAGGCAAAACCGTCTATTTGTACAGACTTCGAGTGCGACATATGCTGACATTGTAGCCAAATCCATCACAAAGGGTCTTCCGCCCGGGGTTACCACTAAGGTCATACAACCAAGATTCTTTGGGATAATACGAAGTATTCCAGAGCGCATCTCTTCTAGTGATTTGAAGTGTTTGCTTGATGCCGTGGAAGTCTCGCAGATCTCAAATTCCCGGTCTTTCAAGGTTGGCTATGTGGATCAAGCTTCCCTCTTAAGAGCTTTAAAGTGTGGAGTTAAGATCGGTTACGAGCATTTCCGTGTCCATGAATTTCATCGCATGCCGAAAAGATGTTTCCGTTGTCAGTCACTGGACCATGTTGTTGATAGATGTCCACTTCCGACAGATACGCCTAAATGTGCTAGATGCTCTGGGTGTCACGTATATTCAAGAGACTTGCCTTGTAGCCTACCCCCCAAATGTGCCAATTGTGATGGGGACCATGTGTCTTTCAGTTTTCGGTGCCCGAAAATCAAAAACGCATTGAAAATAACGGTGTAATGGCTCAGATTTCAGAAGTACTCCGATGTGTGTCTTTGAACATAAATGGGACGAAAGATAAGGATCTTGAACTGGATCGATTACTCTCCGAAACTGATGTGCTGTTCCTTCAAGAGCATCTTCTTTCCACTACTAGCTCCGACAGTCTGCGCCGTTCGGTCGATCACTATATTCGTGCAACCTGCTAGAAAAACGAGAGGCCGTCCTTCCGGTGGACTAGCAATTTTTATCCGTTCTTCCTGTTGCCTCAGACCTCCAACTGTCTTTCTTTCGGATAGACTGATGCTAGCTATACATTTTGGCGATCTCGTTCTAGTTAACGCATATCTTCCATGCGACCGTCGCAACCTCGCTTCATTTGGATTATTTGCTAAATCTTGTAACAAGATCAAGTCTCTCCTTTCAGACATCAGTAGCAAAGGTCTTAACTGGATTCTTGTTGGTGATTTGAATACCAACATCCTGGCTCCTTCGATACGCACTGACCTGTTTACCGAGTCTCTTCCGCTAGGAAGAGACTCGGTAAACCGTACTGTATATAACTACACTGACCACCCTTTTGACAGCTGTGAAAATTCCCTTCCACTTACTCCAGACTAGTCTCCATGTGACTGGTTCATCCATCGACTTGAACTTTTATTACTCTGAGGTCGTTCATTGCTTGAAGACTGCCGCTAACGTAGCCGTACCATTCGAAAATGTTAGGGTTGGAACCCGAAAGCGGCTTTGGAGAGTTTGTCCGGAGGTTAAGAAAGCCAAAAATCATGCGAAATTTTGGTTGAGACTATGGATAGCTTGTGGACGCCCTATCAGTGGAACCGTGTTTGACCTTAAAAAGAAGACAAAGCGGGAGTATAAGAATTGTTTGAAATCCGCACGTTTAAATGGCGCTGATACTACAGACCGCAAGTCTTGGAATAAAGTGCTTCTTTCGGACAAATGTTGTGCCGTGTCTCCGTCAAAACTGACCTCCTCTGACTGGATAAACCATTATCGCAACTTGTTCACTCAGTGCAATATGCGTTTGCAACAGTTTTTTGATTCTTTACTTTCAAGGTTTCTCCCTGTTACTCAATCTTCTGTTTTTGCAGTTTTTAGTAATGCTGTCGAAAAGGCTGTTTGCAGACTAAAAAAGGCTGGATCTGTTGATATCGATGGTATTTCTTCAGAGTTCTTCAAAACTGAATGTCCTGTTCTGACCCAACATCTACAACTACTGTTCCAAATGTTTCTTTCCCAATCTCAGGTCCCGAATAGCTTCCTTGTTGGAACCGTAACATCTGTCCTTAAGCGAGGCAAGGACCCTGAACTGTGCAATTGATTCCGTCCGATTACAGTATCATGTACACTCAGTAAAATTTTTGAGTATGTCCTTCTTCCCGAACTTCTTCAAAAATGCAATTTTGGAAATATGCAATTGGGTTTCAGGGATGGTACGGGTTGTGCGCATGCTCACCACGTTCTGACCAAAATAATGCGACAGGCCACTCTAAACAGATCAACCATCCACATTTCTTCCATAGACATCTCTGGGGCTTTTGATAACGTTGTCCATTCTCAAGCTTTGTATTCGCTTGCTCGTTCTGGAGTCAATTCTTCTATTCTTTGCCTTTTAAAGTATTGGTACGCAAATTCTAGCATTCGGGTAAAATGGCAGGGTCAGTTATCGGAAAATATTTCAGTGAACCATGGAGTTCGCCAAGGTGGAGTTTTGTCGCCGTATATATTTAAGTCTGCGATTTCTGATTGCTTGGATTCTCTTCTTCCTGCATATTTGTTCAAGGAATTCGATCAGCTACATTGCGTATGCTGATGATATCCTCCTAGTCAGCCGTACAAAATCCACTCTTTCTAAAAATATGAAAATTTTAGCAAACAAACTTTCAGACATCGGACTTGAAATAAATCTGTCAAAATGTGAATATCTTTGTTTCGGTCGCACAACAACCTCTGAGCGCCCTTCTGTTGCAATTGGTTCTTTTTCTATTTTTTCGTCTGAGTTGCTGAAATGGCTCGGGCTTACCTTCAAATCCACATTATCTTTAACGTGCTCCTCTATTTTAAAAACAGTATCAAATTCTATAAGATTTGGTTACGGGCGTTTGGTCCCAAATAGAGGAAAATATTCATGCAAGGCGCTCGGAAGGTTGTATAGTGCTTTTTGCGGCCCATATATCCACAATTGTTTCGGAGTTTACCATATCCTAAGGAAAAAAGATGTTAAAAATTTGAGAAGTTGTTTCTTTAAGTACTGTAAATGTCTGATGTATCTTCCGAAATCTTTTCGTAATCGTAAATTGGTTTCGAATTTTAATGTTCAGGAAAGTATTAATACACTTTTTCGTTCGCATTCAAATCTATTTTCCCTCCACACACATCCTGCCCTCTCAGCCCATGAAATTATTAGCCAGTTTTTCATTCCTGAAACCGATTAATGTGCTTGTCACTGTGTACAAATTTTAAGTCTACTTAGTGTGTTTTTTATTTATATGAAAAGAATGTTGTCTTGTTTATTTACATTGTTTTGTTTAAGTGTTTCAATATGTATATTTTACTTTTGTATTTTATTCATACTCCGCTGTTACGCAAAAAGCGGGTCATAAATAAATAAATAAAATAAAAAATTTGCACCAACACCAGCAAAAATTGATTCCCCTCCGAATCTGAAAGGGAGTCCTTTTTTATGATGGTGATGATAATCGGAGCATTTCCCGTCCGTGGGGACGCGCGAGAATACGGGGAGCGAGTCTCCCGGACAAACAAAAACGCGGGGACTCCTCAAGTGGAGTCCTCGTGGAACGGCGAGGATACGCCTAAGGCTGACAATACAACTGCTTTCAAGGAAGGAGCCGGTGACCTAAAAAACTAGCTAGATGGATCCAGTGTCAACTTCCAGAGCGTAAACACCGGTGACGTCAACAGGCAACACAGCCTAGTTGATAGCAAGTTGATAGCATAGTTGCAGCAACCACTATAATCCTAAATATGAAAAACAGTTTGGCCTACCTTAATCATAAGGTTTCGGAAGGCCATCAGCTTGCCCGACTCGCTGCCAACGAATACAAGCTGTTGCTCGACGATGTCTGTCGCTGCATTCCTACAAGAAGAAAACATGAAATCTTGTTTAGCATTCCTTCGGCTCAACCCGATTGTGAATTATACTGAATATTCGATAATATTTCTATTTATTTTAGATCTATTTCCCACCCTTCTAACAAGGGTCCTCTTATGGCTTCGGTTTTCTAGCTTGACGCTGTTTTGTATTTCTCTGTGATTTCTAAATATAAAAATAAACCAATTTTTAATCCCTTTTTTATAAAAATCAGTTTCAGTAATAAGTGATTCTATTAATGTTCTCAATAATTCCTTGGCAATTTGTTTGTCTTAAGTGAACACTGTTTTAGACGAGTCTTGCAGATCCCGATGGCATATTGTATGCATTGCGTTATGATTATTATTGAAATGACGAATTGATTGATTGTATAAAATATTTATATTTTAGTGCGATTATGTTTGAAGGATAGGTCAAATTCGGCGCATGCGCTCTGAAAGATACCTTTCATGAATAAAACTCCAATCAATTCGGGCATTTTAAAGCCCAGGATTGACGACAAATCAGGTGATAAGTAACAAGGTTTTATTTGCTTACAGAACCCGGTACAAAGAGACCCGGTGATTATTCAATTCAATCGAATTTATTATCAAAGCCAATATACTGGTGAAGCCGATTTGTGGTTAACATCCAGATTAAAAAAAACTTGGGAATTTCAAATATAACAAAAATAAATCGACACTAGCCTCCTCAGCAAGAATCACATGAAGAAAACGTTGTCACAGTAGGAATTATTTGATAGTGCAAAACGGATACGTCAGCTGAATTTTATTGGAGCTATATTTTGGCCCTTCTTGGCAAGGGTCCTCCTCACGAAGTTAAATTACGAAGTTAAATATTTAACGCTAGGCTAGAATCTTCGACTTGTTTCTTTTCCACAAGTCGTTTTTCCAACTTGAGCGGTTTTGAGCCTGAAGAGGACCCTTGCCAAGAAGGGCCGAAATATAGCTAAAATAAAATTCAGCTGACGTATCCGTTTTGCACTATCAAGTATGATTCGCATCTTGGGCTGAAGGAATATTTATTATCCAAGTACACTAGAGGCACAATAAAACCAATAAAACAGACCAAATGACGATTCCGCAAATTTTAAACTTGTGATACTTGTGCACAGCTGTGGCACAAACTACTATTTCCTTTAAAAACCCTCGAAGATTTATATATTAATTATTATATATTTATTTAATAGATAGATAGATGGATGCTTTTATTGATCTAACTCGTAGCGCCGACATGGCACTAAATACGTCGACCACTACATTTAATGTGTTAAAATACATGAATATATACAATTATTCAATAAAAGAAAATAAATCACTTGGAATTCACTTGTTTTTATGGCACTTGCAGCCTCTGGCTCAAGTGCCATGTACCGATCGCAATTCCGTCCGTCGGTCTGTCGGTCTGTTCAGAAGTCCGTCAGAGACGAACAAAAGGATGCCATGACGCCAGTCAATCAGGCGGTTCAATCTCTTTAGCAACATTAAAGTGTGTCGCCGATCATTATGGCAGGTTATCTCGAGTCGAGAGTTGCCAAGCAAAGAAGTTTGTCAATTTTAGGAATAAGGCTTTTGTTTTGTTGCAGTATTTTACCGGGGCGCGTTTTTCTGATTTGAATAGATTGCCCAGTAGTTCTTTGCGAAAAGGGAAAGAAGGCAGGGTTTTTGATTTATTGCAATCGGAAGGTAAGACCTTGAAAAATGTGACGGGACGGATTTTAGGAATTCAAGAATTTTCGGACAAGAATCTTTGCCCTGTGAAAGCTCTTTCTGAGTACATACATTTTGCAAATTGCCAGGGTTTTAAACTTGAAAAATCTTTTTTGTTCCCAAAGATATTGGAGGGAAATTTGAATGGGTATATTTTATATGATGATATGTATTACTCGTTCAAGGAGTCCCTCAAGTCATTGGATCTATATCAAGGAGAAACGCCTCAGGTCGGTCCGGATCTTTTGTCACACTTGTTCGAGTTAGGGTACTTCCAGATGTGCTAGGACAATGAAACTTGGCAGACATATCCTGGACCCGACCAAACTAACCTAGAAATAATCAGTTTCCCGATCCGACCATATCCGGGGGAGTGGAGGGCGGTGGAAACTTCAAAATTGGGGCAGTTTGTCACACTTTTTCGAGTTAGGGTACTTCCAGATGTGATAGGACCATGCAACTTGGCAGGCATATCAGGGATCCGACCAAACAAACTTAGAAATAATCAGTTTTCCGATCCGACCATTTTGGGGGGGGGGGAGTGGAAGGCAGGGTAGTCCGGGAAATAGAGTAGTATGTAACTTTCGAACGGGTGATCAGATTGGACTGAAACTTAATAACTGAATAGATTATATATCTCTGATGTCCCGTTTAAAGTCTTGACCGGACTCGATAGCCAGGGGGAGTAGGGGGGGGGAGACCGGAAATTTCAAGAAACAGTTAGAATGGAGAGATCGGAGTGAAACTTGCCGGGAAGAACAAGCATCTGCTCTAGATAAATCGTTTAGACAATTGTACTGGATCCGGACACTTGGGATGGGGGGGGGGGGTCTCCCGGAATTCCGGTGATGAAGGTTTTGGGGATTTTCACGACGAAACTTGGCAGGCATATCAGGGACCCTATCAAACTGACATGAAAATAAAAAATTCGTCGATCTGATGATCGTGGGGGGGAGTGGAGGTGGAGGGGGAATCCGGCATGCTGAGTCACGCGCAACTTTCGAACGGGTGATCGGATTCGAGTGAAATTTAATAATTGAACAGAGGACATTTCTCTGGTGATCTTTTTGAAATCTGGACCGGATCCGACAACTATTGGGGGGGGGATACGTGACCCGTTTGGACTGGAGAGATCGGTATGGAGCTTTGTGGGAATAACAAATAGATGCTCTGGATAAATCATTTACAGAACCGGATTGGCTCCGGGCACTGTGGGGGGAGTTGGGGGGAGATGGGAAATTTCGAGAACGGTTAGAACGGAGGGATCGGAGTGAAACTTGCTCGGAAGAACAATCATCTGCTCCAGGAAAATCTTCTACACGATTGGACTGGATCCGGACACTTGGGGGGGGGGGGGGGGGAGAGGGTTTCCCGGAATTCCGTTTTTTGGGGATTTTCACGACGAAACTTGGCAGGCATATTAGGGACCCGGTCAAACTGACTTGGAAATAAAAAAAAATCCTCCATATGATTATCTTAGGGGAGAATGGAGGGAGGGAAATCCGGAATACTGAGTCATGCGTAACTTTGGAACGGGTGATCGGATTCGAGTGAAATTTAAGAACTTAACAGAGGACTCTTTCTCTGGGGATCTTTATCATTTCCGGACCGGATCCGACAGCTATTGAGGGGGGAGAATACTTGACCCGCTTAGACTGGTGTGATTGGGATCGAACTTTGTGGGAATAACAAACAGATGCTCTGGATAAATCGTTTACAGAACCGGATTGGCTCAAGGTACTTTGGGTGGAGTTAGAGGGGGGGGGGGTTGGGATTCGGGTGATCGCGAGTTAAGGTACTTCCAGATGTGCTAGGACGATGAAACTTCGCTGGAATATTAGAGATTCAACAAGGTTTGCTTAGAAATGGCTACTTCCCAAGTCCGATTATTCCTTAAACTACCAATCTTGACCGCAAAGTAAGAAAAACACTTTTAAGCAAAATATGCATTTTCATGATCCCCATAAGCCCATTATCATTTTTGCCTCACGGGTTTTTCTTGCAAATGAGGTTCTAGCTCCTTTAGCGTGCGCATTTTAACCGCAAAGTCGGAACTTACTTTTGATCAAACAATACATCTTAACCCATGCAAGTGCCATATGAGCTTACAGCTCTTGTAATTTTCTCAGTACAAGATGGTATAAAGGAATTCAAATACCGGTTAGTGCGACATTTAACTGTAAATTATTAATATACACCAGCATTCCTAGAAAGAAACAGGAACAAACCAAGGGCGTCATTCCGCGAAAACCTAGGGGTCAGCGGCGTCGTTCCGCATTAGCTCGACTTGAAAAGGTCTAAGTTTGGTAAGCAACCTTCTTAGATCAACTTCTCACAACTGCCTGTTATAATTTTTCCAAATCACTTTGTTTCTCACAGATTTTGTGTTTTTCACGGGGAGCTGCCCCCCCCCCCCCGGGGGGTCAAATGCCTCTGGAAAAAACACCATTCTTGTCAGTTGGTTATCCCCCCCCCCCCCTTGACTACCGAGGGGATGAAGACTTACTTGGGTCCAACAGTTGTCATCACAACGTTATCCAAGTTGAGCTTGCACCACTGCTCCACGTCGTAGGCAAACGTCGCACTAAAAAGTGCTCTGCGAACGTGAGTTGATTCACAGGCCCGGTAAATTGTCCCTAATTGGTCCCTGAACCCTTTGGGTCCATCTTCAAAAAGCTTGTCCGACTCGTCAACAACCAGCCACTCAACACTGAAAGAGATGTTCTTTATAAGTGATCTATACGAAGCCTAAGGTAATAATAATAATAATAATACAAAGCAAGAGAAAAGGCTTTCGCCTCTAAATAACTCTAAGAAATTTTGAGTAGTCGAACTGATCAGAGTTAAAAATCTCATCAACAATGCTCTTAAAACTATTGATCGATTCAGCATTAACCGCATCTTCGGTAAGGCTGTTCCAAGAATCGACAATTCGGTTGCCAAAACCCCACTTAAAAACGTCCTTGTGGAATCTTGACTTTGTAAGCTTGTACGCATGCCCCCGATGATGACGGTTAATGCTGAATCTTACTAAATCAGTCACTTCATTATTGTCATAACTTCCATTGATTAATTTGAATGTTTCAATCAGGTCTCCTCTAAAAAATCTGTATGCAATGGAGGGAAGGCACAACTTGGCTAATCTCACTTGGTAGGGGAGATCGCGCAGATCTGGTAAGCTAATCCTAAGCTAAACCCGACAATGCCCTAAGTATTGTGTTATGCACGGGTGTACAGCTTCGGGTGTATGCAGATAACTATCCGGCTGAGAACTTGGTTGTATTCAATGAAAATAAAGGCGTATTCTCGCCGTTCCCCGAGGACTCAACTTGAGGAGTCCTTGCGTTTTTGTTTGTCCCCACGGACGGGAAATGCTCCGATTATCATCACCATCACCAAAAGGAATCCCTTTCAGATTTGGAGGGAATCAATTTTGCTGGTGTTGGTGCAATGTAATATTAATTAAAAAGAATCAGAATAAATAAAACCAAAACTAAAGTGGATCCAGACTAATTTCGTCAACTGCATATTTCTTTTTTCGAACAAAATTCAGTTTAGACGCATTCCCCGTGTTCTCGTTGTTTTCCTCGGCGGAGTCAGCGTGGACTGACTCCCTCTATTCTCGCCGTTTCCTTCGATTCCCCGAGGAGTCCTCGGGGAACGGCGACAGTACGCAATTAAGAAGCTCATGGGTCATCATTTTGGAATTGTTCATTGCTTGACATCGACCAGTGGACTTATGGGAACAAATTGTTTCGAAATAGAAAAAACGGAGAAGGCAAAACGGGAGACGTTTTAGACAAAAGGCATATTCTCGCCGTTCCCCGAGCACTTCTCGGGGAATTGAAGGGAACGGTGAGAATAGAGGGAGTCACTCCGCGCGGACTCCGCGTGCAGAAACAGCGAGAACACGGGGAATGCTTCCAAAATGGATTTTGTTGGAAAAAAAAATATGCAGTTGACGAAATTAGTCTGGATCCACTTTATTTTGGTTTTCTTTATTCTGATTGTTTTTAATTAATTTTACATTGCACCAAAACCAGCAAAAATTGATTTCGCTACGAATATAAAAGGGAGTCCTTTTTGATGATGGTGATCATACTCGGAGCATTCCCCGTCCGTGGGGATACGCGAGAATACGGGGAGTGAGTCCCCGGGACAAACAAAAAAGCGGGGACTCCTCAAGATAGATAGATAGATATGATAGATATCGCTTTTATTCTTTTCGAACTATCATGTTGAAATCCAAATTCGTCATATATACATGTAGACACTCATATATAAATATATCAACGTCATATATAAAAGTACACACTAAATAAGATTAAAAATGTTATCGAAAGACGGTACAAACGTCTTTTCATATCGTACATGGTCACATTTTACGTGTGGAGTCCTAGGGGAACGGCGAGAATACGTCTAAAAAGGACAAAGTACACAAAACGGGAGAGGATGTAGTAGGTACGGAGACGAGAAAAAATCATACATAGCGTGCATCTGGACGACATGTTTCCGGCCTCAAAGTTTCGCAGAGCTTCAAAGTCGCTACATTTCTGACATCAAAATTTGGAATTGTTACTAAATTGTCTAATCGTTATTACTATGAAAAGAATTCATAAATTAACATTCAACTTGGCATTTCCAAGATGCTCGTTAATCGTTATTTGCGTTTCTGTCGAAATCAACGGTCTCTTGTAAAATACCGTTTTCGGTCGCTGGTCACATTTTCTTTGTCCTCTACACTCCGACCGTCCAACTTCCAGCGTGTTCCACCCTTCTACTAGTTACTATTTCCGTTCCAACCTCACCAAAAGTTACTACGCTGACCGTTCCAACCTTCTCGAAATAGTAACTAATAGTAACTATTTGCTTACCACGCTCGGGACCGTAGTAAGCGTAGTAACTACGGATCTCTGTAACGTGATTGGTCGGATTCGCCCGTGGCATGATATTCTGCTGGAAAACAGAAAAATCGTTCCAGCCTTGACGGCAAAAGCCAGAATTCGTGACGTGATGCGTAGTAACTACGGTAAGTAGGATGGAACACGGAACACAATGGCAACCGGGGAGGGATCGCCGGAGTCGTAAAAATACTAATTCAGCAAACGATTAACTTGGACGGCGTTTGAAAACGGAAATTAAGAGTTCGCAATGTTTGTTCTCCTTTTTCTTTCATTTTCCTTATGCATTCGAAATCTTGGTCTCTAACGTCGTAGCAAGATTATTAGTAGTGTTCTAGTAGTTAAATTATTCAGAAATTGTAGCCATCTAAATGGTAGTCTCTAATGGGCAGTGAAGGTCATAAAAGCGTCATACAACGAATTGAAAATGAAAGAAGAAAAAACTAGCGTTAGCATTAACAATTAAACAAAAAACAGCAGCAAGAGACTTTTAGGACAATGTACATACATTGAAAGAAAGGCATAAGTCTACTTTCCACCAATCAGGAACAAAAATAAACCAAGAAGGTTTGAGAGAGGAAATACAGCTGTCAGATAATATGTACTTTGGTTTCAAAGTGAAGTTATAGGCATTATAGCCTTATTTTAGCATGGGTATCATCACTGTAGTTAGACCATATCTGGTCGAGACTTGGGTGACATTGGGTTCTCTGCCTCATTTCCCAGAACTGCAATTGATGGCGAACTATCACCCTATTTACAAACTGATGAAAACACCGCTCTTGGTCACTCTAGTTGTCTAGCTCTTCTGGGTGCCACATAACTTATCATCGAAAGGAAAGCAAAAAGCCACGATTGAAACAGAAACTCCCACTTGTCTTGGCCCTGCTTCCGAACAGGGCGAAACAACAGTAGGGAGTAGCAACTAGCAAGACCTATGCTTTCCATGCACCTGAACTAGCCTTGCTCTTAGCTCCGCCCACTACGCTCGCGACATTTAAAGCGAGATAGACTTGTGAGTTAAGAAAATTGTATTTCAGCTAAGAAGCAGTCTGATCTGCACACATCAAGGGAACATGGAAAGTTCAATCTTTTTGTTTGCTGTGTTCAGAATATAGAGTTATCGTAGCTAGCGCTGATGCAGGACTGATCGAGTTTCAATAGAGAACGTTATCTATTGCTGCTGATACTAGTGTCGCTGCTAGTCGAGTGTGTGTTACTTTTTTCAAATCTTGGTGCTAGTGTTATTTGCTCTTATCGGCTGACCATTTCGGCAACTTTTACACAGTTACGTCAACGGTTACCATGACGACAACTAGTCGTCTCGCGGCTACTACATTGGCACCTTCGCGGACAATGTAGCAGCTTCCGGATCCCAGGGGGATTTACTTAAAGGACCCCTCGTACTATTTACTCTTCAACTTACAGTATTTTAAAATATTTGAATACTTTAAAACTATGATGAGCTTCCAACAAATAACCCACGGTTTTGGCTGTTTTAAGACTTTTCCGAGACCCGTTGACTTGTCGCGGGAACAGGGAAACAATTTACATAACCGGATTTTCTGATGGAAAAACTTCTCGCAGACAGCCATCGACAGCGTGATACACATCGAAGCTAGCAAAACATGGCAAGTGAGAAAACCAGCGTGGTTTAGTTAGAGGGGTTAGTATGTACCGTACGAAATCGGGGTCTCCGAGTTTAGAAATATACGGAGCCCCTGTGTCTATTGCTATTTGAAATATATTTTGACCCACTACTCAGGATGTTAGAAATGGAGATCCGAGGTGTCCAGTTAATGGATGAGGTGCTAAAAGCAAAAGGTTTTGTAGGTGATGTCACCACGTTTACCTTCGATGATGAGGATTTCCAACCAGCAATAACATGTACGGAGTTGTACTGCAAAATCTTCAAACTTCAACTAAACAAAGAGAAATGTGAAGTCCTTATGCTTACTGAAGAAAAGGCAGTTGACCATTTTCAAGGGATACCTGTCAGAAATGAGACACTGTACAGCATAACTGGCAGAGTGCGTAAATTCATAGCCACAATTCAATATGGACAGAATAGAGGTCTGACGATTTTCCAGAAAGCACAATATGTGAACCAATACTGTCTACCGATAATATGGTACACGTCCAATGTTTTTATTTTGCCAGCAGCAACACGGGTAAAATTTGAAAGAACAATTTACGGATACATATGGCAAGGTAAATACCCTCCTAAATTAAAAATAACAGATCTATTCTTAACGAAAGAAGAAGGAGGTTTACAGATTATACACGTAAATTCAAAAACAGAGGAGCTGTTTACGAGAGCTGTAGCTGAAGGAATAATGTGTAGAGAAAATTCAGTATTACTAGCATGGCAAAGTGATGAAAAGAAGTGCCCAAATCCACTGAAAGAACATTTTAAAACAATTAAAGAACTTGAAAAGATGTGAGTTATTGATTTTCAAAAGAAACAGATAATGAAGAATAAAATGAAGACATATTATAAAGAAAAGCTAGATCTACCACTGACGAAAACTGTCACGGATCGAACAATGAGTAAGGAGGAACTATTGAACGCAGCCATACTGTTGAACACATCGATGCTTCAGCCGAAAGTAAAGGAGCACATATTTTGCTTCCGGATATCCTGAATAGCACTTCGGAAAGGGTTATAACAAAGGTGTGCGAGTTTATGGACGGAGTGTTGAAGCTAAGAGCGACCAAGCTTAGTAGTGAGGCTTCATAGCCGGAGGACATTATTGTTCTTGTTTTCCTTTGTAATATGTACTATTGTTGTATTATGTATATGGCCCCTGGGCTTTTAAATACAGTTGTTATTATTTTATCAAATACACAATATCCTACCTACAGAGGAAAGAAAACACCGAATCCAGCCTCATATTTCATCGGGTCAATGTAGGTTAGGTGGTGAGACTGAAACATTAGATAATGTTTTTGTAGAGTGTAGGGGAAAAGAAAGAATGGTAGGTATACTAGAAAATACTGTTCGAGGAGTTGGAGGATATAATGAGAAATGGAGGATTAGTAAGCAAATTTTGCTTCAAGAATGGTCAGATAAATCCAATTAGTAAGACATTGACATTTTTTACTTCGAGTTTGTGTCATTTTATTTGGAAGGATAAGGAAAATATGGATGGAGATGAGTTAATCATGAAGAAAATTGATGTTGTATGGAATAGAATGAGAGGAATGAATAGGAAAGCGTTAAAGGAGAGATTGAATGTGGATATAAATATAGATGAATTTTGTGAGATAATGTTAATTTATTTAATTTATATTCAGTTTTTTTTAATTTAATTTACTGTGTATAGATCTTTTGTGGGCAATTATAATTTTTTTAAGTGAAAAATTTGTGTTTGTGATTGTAGAGTGTGTTAAGTTTGGACATAAATTTTCTCTTCTAACACTTTGTAAAGAGAAGAGAATTTATTTTAAGTTTTTATTTTTAGTTTTTTATTGGAATTTAGTTTATTTTTTTGTTTTTTTTAACATGAAATATGAAAGGAATGAGATCTGAAGAAAATTTGATTTTGTGTTGTATAATTTATGCCACCGTGTAAAAGGTTCTCTATGACGGAAGAGCACTTTTTGAGCGGGATGAGCGACTTTATTTAATTATTGGTTCAATTTTTGTAGGATGTTCCTTTATTGTTTTATGGTAAAATGGTCCGCGTAAAGAGAATTTTAAATATTATTTAAAATATATTTTATACATTTTGTTTTTAGAATGTATGATAAATGGTAATAGGAATAAAACTAAACTAATGTCTATTTTATATGATTGTTATAGAATTTTTTTTTTTTTTTTTTTTTGAGGTTGAATTTTGTAATAGAAATAGTTTGAATGATGAGAATAATAATAGTGGAAAGATAATCACGTTAAAATTGTATAATATGATTGAAATGTATAGATAGTGGAAAGAGTAAATATTGTTATTGAATCTAGTTTTGTTAATTTAATTTTATAAATAAAGATGCGATGGAAGTGTAAAGATTAGAAAGAACTGAAGAAAAAAAAATTAAGAAATTAAAAAATAAACGTAGAGGTAGAGGAAAGTATAGGTGACGCTAAATAGATAGGCCGGTCATGTGTTTAAGTTAAGAAAAGAAAAAGGAAAAAAATAAGTTGAAAAGACCGTTGGCGTCACCGAGGGCAAGTGGAAGCGTAGTCACCTGGCCAATTCATATTGGACTGGAAAAACAGAAAAGATACTACGAGGCTTTAAAAAAGAAAAAAAAATGGAGTGATTATAGAAGTAGGTTACATTAGTATTATAGGTAAGACAGGTCGTTTAATATTTACGTACCGAATGAAAAAAAAAGGATATGTGTATTTCTAAAAAGGGCACTATGTAATTGGAAACTACGGATACTTTTTCTGAGCCAAGTAAACAAATTCGGATATGCTTACTTTTTTAGGTTGATCGCCGAAGGTTCTTGCTCTAGAAGGAAAATTAAGCGGTTCGGGGTAGTCACCAGAATATCTGAAAGAGAACAGTGTCACAGACTTTCGTAGACGGGGGCCCAAAAAGTCCTTTAAGCCTACTGAACGGGTTTCTAGCTTCGAAAAGTGCTGTGTCCGAGGTTGAACAACCTTGGGTATATAATTATTCCACTGTTTTACTGGAATTATAGCGTTACACAAACGTAGAATAAAGGACCCAAACGAAACTTTTTTAGAGCGTTATGCTCGTTTCTTGGAATAAGACCGTCTAAGCAGTCCTTTTTTTCTTGTGTTTTCTCGTTTTATTTTTCAGTAATATTCACTCCACCAAGATGAACTCAGAAATCTCAGGGACGTTTCGCCACGGGGACGTTTTGACATGGTAACATTTTGCAATGTGGACGTTTTGTCGTGGGGATGTTTCGCCATGGGCACGTTTTGCCACGGGGACGTATTGCCATGGGTACGTTTTGCGACGGGGACGTTCCAATTTTTTTCAATTTCAATTTATTTTAAAAATACCTTCACGGGCAAGCCGAACATTGGATTTTTCGTCATAAACATAATAACATCAACACCTTTGTCATAATTTTGTCATAAATAATAAACTTATATACAATTCGAATCACTGTAAGTGATCATTTACAATTACACTTATATTAGAACTGAAATTCAAATCACTATAACATAAATTTGTGTTTGTGATTGTAGAGTGTGTTAAGTTTGGAAATAAATTTTCTCTTCTAACACTTTGTAAAGAGAAGAGAATTTATTTTAAGTTTTTATTTTTCCGTCACGGGGACGTTTTGACATGAGGACGTTTTGTCGTGGGGAAGTTTCGCCATGTGGACGTTTTACCACGGGGACGTTTCGCCAGGGGACGTTTTGACATGGGGCGTTTTGCAATGGGGACGTTTTGTCGTGGGGATGTTTCGCCATGGGGACGTTCTACCATGGGGACGTTTTGCCATGGGGACGTCTCGAAACGGGGACGCTTCGCCGGGGACGTTTTGCCACGGGGGCATTTCGTCGGTAAGCCATCTTCGAATGGAGATTCCTTACAAAATTAGAGGACCCCGTCGTGCCTGTAACGCCAATGCAACCTACGTCCGTAGCTGCATCCATTAAATTTCAACTGAAAAGCCAACTTATGTTCGTATCATTTGACTGAACTGCATTCTTTGGATTGATTTAATGGATTGTTCTATTTTTCACCATTTGCTCTAGCATGACGATACAAATCTCGATACAAACACGGCTGTGGTTTGTGGCCAGTGATCAGCTTGCGGAAGGTAGCTGCGTGAATACTTATTTTTCGTAAAATGTTCTCGGCAAGCACACCACACAGGTATTCACACAAATCCGACAGGAAATTCCACTATATTAAAATCGATTATTTGTCAATAGCGGAGCAACGACGTAACGCATTGTCATCGAGGGATCAAGCCTCTTTAAGCGATGGATAACTAGATTTTCCAATCTCAGACCTTTTCAGTTTAACTTTAATTCTTAATTTTATTTATTTATTTATTTATCTGATCTAATAAAACGGCCAACTTGGGCCAAACTAAACAACTAACAATAAATATTAACAACTAAAAACAATAATCTACCCAACATCAAATGCTGAATACAGCTCACGGTTCCATGCCATCCACAGATATTCTTAAACCCGGGGACCCAAATCTCATATGTTACATTCTGAACCCGCTAACGAAAACACGATTCACTATCTTACGGACGAAACGTCCCCATGGCAAGATGTCCCGGGCGAAACATCTCCGAGATTTTTCAGCCGCCTTGGTCTTCAGGCACTTGACCGAAGTAAAACAAATTCAAAATTTTTTTGAATTTATTTTATTTATTTATATCAGAATGTATCCAATTCAGGATCTTAATAGGCAGGAAAGAGCGGACGTGGGAATAGTTACTTCAGATATGCACGGTTACCCTGCAAAATATATAGTGTAATACGCCTTGTCCTGGGCTTCTAAATGATCAGTAGTCGACTATTTCTAGGTATTTAGCCCCTTGGAGGGAACAAGCGGAAGCCTGATCTGGCTCAAAAAAGCCAAACAAGGAGGATGCGAAAAATCAGTGATGGTGCCTTTATGGTGCATAAAAATGCTCGGGATAATATGCATAGCCTTAAACTTAGGCGATTTTAATCTGTTGCTCTGGTCTTCAATTAATCCGCTTTGGAAGAATGTCACATCGAAGGTAAATCCTGAAATCCTCCCTCCCCCCCAAAAATATAATCATGTTCTGGTTATTAGTCCATTTTAGCCGGGGCAGTTCGCCATGGGGACATTTTGTCGTGGGGACGTTTTGCCATGAGGACGATTTGTCATGGGGACGTTTTGCCATGGGAGCGTTTTGCAACGGAGACGTTTCGCCCGGAACATTTTGCCATGGGGACGTTTCTTCGGTAAGACAGTGAATCCTGGTTTCGTTAGCGGGTTCAGAATGTAACAAATGAGATTTCGGTCCCGGAGTTTAAGAATTAATGAATGCAGTTACGGACGTAGATTCCATTGGCGCAATAGTACGACGGGTTCTCTAATTGTGTAAAGACTATCCATGGGAAGATGGCTTACCGACAAAACGTCCCCATGGCAAAACGTCCCCGGCAAAAGGTCTACGTAGCGAAACGTCCCCGTGTCGTTTTTTCGTGGGGATGTTTCGTCATGGGGATGTTTCGTCATGGGGACTTCACGGGGACATTTTGCCATGGGAACGTTTTGCCACGGGAACGTTTCGCCAGAGGATTTTCGATTGGGGACATTTTGCCGAGAACCAGAAGCAAAAGAATGAAAACAACCGCGAAAGGAAATCGTAAATAGGCGGAGTGGTGACGGCACTTGTTACTGATCAGGAAGATAATGGAATAGTAACCGATCGCGTTTCAGCACTGTTTTTAAGGGTTATTTCTACCTTTATTATTTTTCCGTTTAAAGTAGCGCTGCAGGCGACACTACAGTAAACTATGCCGTTTGCTTTTTATACGTACGATCTCACTGATACTACATTCAATAAATTCATGACCGACTTACCAAACTTTCCAGACGACTTCGGCCCAAATTTCACCGCTGCCTTGCCGACATTGTTTATGACATGGGTTCTCAAGCCAGTACCCTCGCAGAGCTTATGGCATTCCCTGTACGTTTGCTGAGCGAGTTCTCTTGTGGGTGACACGATAACGGCTCTGAATCCTTTCTTCGTAGGTTGACGGAGGGAGTGAATAACGGGTATAAGAAAAGCTGCAGTTTTGCCAGAACCGGTGGGAGCACAAGCCAGCACCTCCCGACGCTAAAAAAAAAAATTCAGTAGAATTAAGTATGGGCCTACCTCGTAACCATTCTAACTCTAACGTCTAATTTTACTTTTACCAAATACAATCAACAAAATCCTTAAAGGACCTGTCTCACCTATAATACAAAGGCAAACTTCCATAACCAATCCATATATTTCTAAACCCGAAGATCCCAATTTCGTACGGTATAGTCTAACCCTCTAACAAAAGCACGCTGATTTTCTCACTTGCCGTGTTTTGCTACCTTCTATGTGTATCACGCTGTCGACGGTTGTCAGCCAGAAGTTTTTCCAGAAGTAAAATCGGTTATGTAAATTGTTTCGCTGTTTTCGCTATAAGTCAACGGGTCTCGGAAAAGGCTTAAAACAGCCAAAACCCTGGGCTATTTCTTGAAAGCACAGCCTAGTTTTTAAGTATTCAAATATTTTAAAATACTGTAAGTTGAAGAGTAAATAGTGCGAGGGGTCCTTGAAAAAAATCGCATTCACAAGAAGCCTCTAGGCCTGTGCAGAGTGATTTTTGTTCCACCTCTCACTGACAACCATCTATCGTCACATCATCTACCCACTCCCTCCCTGAACCCTCCCTGCCCGAAATCTCTACCGGAGTCTCACGCCACACTATTTACCTCCAAACAAATGCCCTTTTAATTTAATCTTAATTTTCAGAAAAACGGACTGTTTTCATGAAAAAAGATCAAATGTGTTGAGGAAAAATCGCGGCGCTTCGCGCAGACTAGGTATTTTTTACCGACTAGACAACGGCTTTGGGGGGGGGACGTCCCCCCCTCCAAGTCGTGACGCCTCTGCTTACTATATCATTTGGCATTTTTGTTGGTCCTAGGCCTCCATTCCAAATCCATGACACACCTGCTTTATCCAATATACCTTTGATTTGGTGGGGCCAAGATCCTTTTTTATTCATCTTAGGGACTCTTCTTATGCAGTCCTAATCATTCTTTCTCTAGGTAAGCTAATTATTTGCAAAGTAATTTAAACATACTTACTTTTCTTGCTAGACTAAGGGAGAATAGGCCTACGTCCCCTTGCATAACTAGGCTATGGATCTATCTATCTAATGTGAGGATACAATTATAACCACATGAGATTCACTAACCTTTTAACAAACTCTTTCAATTCCAACAGCCTTTCCCCTGTTTCCTTCAGACAGGAAAATCTCCCTGTCGCTCGGTCTTAGTAATAAAATGGGTAGAATAAGAAAGTACTAAATCTAAGAGAGAGGACAAGCTAGACTTGGATGAAGTCTTTTAACCTAGCAGATAGGGATATACAATGAGATATACAGAAAGAATACTAGATGCAATTTTGGCATCCTTTCCTCTGTATCCTGACTAACTTATGACCACCCTGGAGAAGTATCCTTCCTCCAATGGGACAGTAGAAACGAGTTACGGGCATGCTCCCTACAGCTACTGGAAAAATGAATAAAAAGAGTCAGCTTCCCAGTTAGCAAGTCAGTTCAAGTTGGGGCCTAGCCTCAGTTCATTTAACCTTCTAGTGCAGTGCTGTATCGTGATTCGATGTAAGTGAATAAAACCTCTGCTCAGTTATTGACCTACGAACTGAGTATCGCCTTCGAAGAGACTCGGTGTATTCGAGAAGACTCGGTGTATTCGCACCTAACCACACCATATACATATTTAGAAGACTCGGCGCATAACGGTGTGCCAGTGCTATTCGTTTTTGGTTGTGCCAGTGCTATTTTTTGGATAATCATGGCTAATTAATAAACTTGATTTGATTTGTGTATTCGCACCGTAAACCGGTCTGCAATATTACCATGCTCGCCCGCTACACATAACCACACGGCACGCTACTACCGTAACTAACCCCTACACAGCACACACTTTAATCCATTTATCATACTAATCAGTAACTCTTCCCTTTGGAATTCGGCACGCTAGCCCATCCGAACGGGTTAGCGCGTGACCAAGGACGGAAGTTCTATTTGAGTCTTGCTTGCTTTGGTTGGAACGGGCCGTGTGGTATCAGATACCCTGGGATCTGCAAAGAAGCGACCATTGACCCACCTCGAGCATCAATGGAATTGCCTGCATCTGAATAGGGGTGGGCATCTTGTACCCGACTTCATCCACGTTCTTAAGAAGTTCTTTACTCATTCCGTATCTTGTGGTCAATTCACTGAACTCTTCAAATGGTTTTGGTACATCAGTGCCTTGAATGTATATCCTGTGCATCTTTCGAAGGTGGTTGACCTGAAATAAAAAATAAAAAAGTTAATATCCCAATCTCTAAGCGCGAATTACTTTATTTTCATTGTTACTATATAAACAGCTCTGGAAAATTTGATCCTTGACGTTTTCAATGTCAGTTGTCATTAATTTGCCTGGAATTCACTAAGGAATTATTAACACTGGCATTGTTATTTAAAGAAGAATAAGTGAAATGAACAGTTTTTCAAGATTAGCCTAATAGCACACGGCAAAGTGTTGGCTGAAATGCTGACATTGTCTGCTGCTGTTGTTGTCGCAAGATGATTTTATGTCATGTTGATGGGAGCCAGGAGCTTCAACATTGAGGGGTACACCGTTTTATGGGAATGGTGGGCAGCTTCTTGGTACCCGACCAACTACGCATCCAAGAGTGATCGTTCCTTTTTGGTAATTTAGTGCAGGGTAGGAAGTGTTTAGTTTCTAGTTTGCTATATTAGCTGTTAATTTATTTTCAAAACAGGCAATATTGTTATCATTTCGTAACAATGAAAAGAACATGACCTTCTTGAACACGGGATGAAGCATCATGCCCCACAGCTAGGAAAACACATTAAGCATTGAGTCGGATAGATAGTTGGGTGGCTAGAATTCGGTTCATACCTGCTCCTGTTCCATAGCTTGTATTTGCTGTTTAGATTTTTTCTTTTCCTTTTTCTTGCGGGACTTTGAAATTCCAGGGGTGGCGCTGTGATCAGAGAATAGCTTCGGCGCAGGGGCATCTTCTTCTGCTGAGTGGACCTCTTCGTCGGTCCCATCGTCTTCTGAAATTTCCGAATCACTGATATTACTAAATTACCCGTAAAAGACGGAGCTACAAAAAAAGAAGAAACAGAGAATAATTGCGTTTTTGCAGATACATGTTATCACGATAACTGGATTTGCAATTAGTCGTTTTTGCAGTTACCGTGGTATCTGATACTAAGGTTGCTCTGCAAAAACGACAATTGCCGAAATTGCGCGTTTGGAAGTCATCCCGAAAGAAAAACTGATATTCAGTCACATCACTTAAATGCCAAACTTCTTTCCAACCAATTTGACAAAATCCTAGGCTCTATTGTTAGTGATGGTGAAAGTGAGAAGACTTTTTCAGATACCACGATCACGATCAGTTACCACGGTATCTGGCCAGTAACTGCAAAAACGACTTTAGACCGTGTATCGGATACCATGGTATCTGCAAAAATGCAACTAACGATTCAAGGGTAGAACGCGTTAGTGGAAACTCAGTCAAATGTTTGACGGCCTCACTATGAGGCTAGATTTTCAATCGCCTGAAAACTTATTGCCCGAGCTAAATTCGTGGACTGGATTTGCGATTTATAACAAGACCAAAGGTTCCGATGGGATCCCAAAAATACAATATCTGATCCAGACAACTGGGTTTTGTCTTCGCCAGATCCAGTCTTTGCCAGACTCCTTGAACATTTTTACTATTGAAATTCAGGAAGAGATTAAGGCCAAATAGCTAATCATCTGAGAAAATCAAGTTCAGGTATGGATTCAGCATGTGTGTTTACCCCTATAAGTCATATCTGTTTTGAAAAGCTTCGCTCCACTTCTGCCAATTTCCCGGTTTCGGCCGAACTCCGGAACTACTTGTCCGGCGTCAAAAGAAAGCTCAAAAACGAACTCAGGGTATCTTCTTTCCCCAATAACTAACATCTAATCAACTTGAAATACAAATTTAACTTATAACAAATTTTCCGACTCCAGCCGGATTCCGGTCGAACTATATGTCCTGGTAATAAATGATTTTCACACAAGGGTTCAGAATTTCTTATTGCCCTAAATCGAACTTCTAATCAACTCCAAAGAAAACTTTTAATTTTAACAAATTATCCGGTTTGGGTCGGAGTCCGGGCGAACTACTTGTCCGTCGAGAAAATGGTTCTCACCATCGTGTCTTCTTACCTCATAATCGACTATCACATTAGCTGTTTCAAAATATTTTGTTTGCCCCTTAATTTGACCCCCCCCCCACCCCACCCCTAAATGTAGGGCTACAAACCCCATCTACGAACTCGACTGGTCTGATGACGCAACGAGTCCTCATACCAAGTTTCATCAAAATATCTCATTCCCTTCGAGAGTTATCGTGCTTACAGACGGACGGACGGACGAACAGACGGACAACTTTAGCGATGTCATAGGTATCCCTCCACTTACGTTTTGGATCCCAACTCGTGTGAATGGAACGTGAACTATTCGATTACATAAGATATCAAAATACGACTGTACAGACCTACATGATGTTTTGAGGAAGGCTTGTCTGAAGGAACTGTCCAGGTTCCTGTGACTGATGGAAAGACTTGACAGTTTTTAAATTTGGAGGAGCGTGATAACAAGGGATATAATTAGTGGTTTTCCATCAATCCTGTGTAGAGTGATGATTCGCCATCAACTGTAATTTCGGGGACTGAGACAATGGGTGATTTGTAGTTTCGACCACATTTTTGGGCTTACCCGACAGCACACATAAAATACGACTGAACAATGGCAAAGCCAAAGGTGTATACCATAGCCGGTAGTGATTTGGGGAAAATAAAGAACATGAGAAAGCACAAGCAGTTGTTTTCAACGAAAGTCATCACTGCTATCCATTACAGACCGAAATTTTGGGATTCCAACAAGGACAAAAATTGGAAGCAATCCAGTTACAGTATTTCAAGAGGGTGTTAGAGTAAGCATAAGAAAAAATAGTTTAGTTATTAAAGGAGATTTATGGTTATTGGTGTTGCGTAGTAGAAGATTAGTTAATGTGATACGTTATTGGAACAAATTGTTAAAGCACAATGGACACTTCTAATGCTTTAATGTGTATTAAATGCTTCACAAATAAGCATTTCCGACTTCTTTGGAAGGCGCTGCGAAAATTGGCCATTTTCGTGTTATCCATTGTCTTTACCTCTCTGACATTTCGGCGATCCAAATCTTAGGAGCTGGGATATCGTGACAGGAAATTCAAAAACTCCCAGCAATGCTTGATAGAAAAGGATAAATTTGAGATGTCACCAAAGTCAAGCCGCAGATGCAGTTTACCTGATTGTTGTAGTGTTTCATCAGAAGTTCCATGGCTTAAAGTGCCTGTTGAAAGTTTTTCTTTGTGGAATAGAGTTGTGAAGCTTGATTAGCTTGTTTTATAAAATGTACCAGAATATGCAATAAGCTTATAAAAAATAACATAGCTACAAAAATCATTCAAAAACAAATAACCTATTCAAATCTGAATTATACAAGCTAAATTATGCATAAAATAAAGATATACTAAGTATTATTAGAAACATCACTTTTATCTTTGTCCAAGCTAGTAAACTAAGCATGTACTGGCCCAAAAACTTCCGCTTTGAAATATCACAGAGAGCAAACTGTTGAAAAAGCTGCTGATCTAGGGGGTAAGCATTGTTCCTAGTTTGTTACAGAGTGGGATTTGGGTAGTTTGATGTGCCCATTGAACTTTAAGTTTGTCTAGAGTGAGGTTCCTGAAAGCGGCATGTTTGGAAACATTGAAAGATCCTAAAACTGATGCGTGGCCCCACAAATTCAAAAAATAACTGAAGAAAAAAAAAACAATGGCAAGGCCCCTGTGGAAAACGATCGAAATTTTCAAACCGTGATCACGCGAATAGGGAAGGATTACCATCGTCACTTATAGGCTCATTCTGACCATGAAGCTGTGAGTCACCATCGACATCCCCTCTAGTCTCAGCTGTTTCGAGTGGGGCAGAATCAGCTTGCAAGAACGGCAACGGTACTTGGGCTTTAGGCTGCACAATCTGAAAAAAGAGTTCCATTCGCAAATATTTATCTATTTTCTGGGAAAGGTCAGCAAGTGACTGGCTGGAATGTCCGAGCTGTTTACGGTATACCTAACAAACCAATTGTTAGGTTTGTGTCCCTTAGTTTGCCAAGAGTGGTTGCAAAATCATTCCAATTTATTAACAAGACGATGAACACAAAATATTTAGTCGCGAATACAACATATTTAAAATCGAGAGAAGCAGCTGTGAAGGTTCCAAAGTTGACACCTGTTTTTGCTAAAACAGACCGCTATAAAAAGAGCTTTGTGACTAGTTTTGTAGCCCTTTTTAAGTCAGCTTGACTTAAAGTGTGTCTTATTTTTGTTGACTGTGTAATGTGTTTATTTGCTAACAATATACTTGACGAAAAAATATCGAATTTGGCAGTTTGCTATGATAAGCCATATTTTTTAATTCAAGTTTTATTCTATTCTATGACCGCTGGCTGGTATTATCCGACATAAATCCTTTTCGATGCTTATGATTTTATTCTAGATTATCAGTATGCAGTGATAAATGAAAACCAAGAAGAACAATTTCATTTTTGTCTTAAAGGACCCCTCGCACTATTTACTATTCAACTTGAAGTATTTTAAAATATTTGAAAACCGTACTTTAAAACTAGGCTGTGCTTTCAACAAATAACCCACGGTTTTGGCTGTTTTAAGCCTTTTCCGAGAACCGTTGACTTACGGCGAAAACATGGAAAAAACTTACATAACCGGTTTCTCTGATGGAAAAACTTCTCGCAGACAACCGTCGACAGCGTGATGCACATCGAAGGTAGCAAAACACGGCAAGTGAGAAAATCAGCGTAGCTTTGTTAAAGAGGTCAAGATGTACCGTACGAAATTGGGTCTCCGGGTTTAGAAATATTTGGAGTGATTATGGAAGTAGGTTGTGTTAGTATTATAGGTAAGACAGGTCATTTACGCGTGGCAACATACAGGTAAGCTACTATATACCATTTTTTCGGGACTATAAGAATTCAGAGATTTAACACCTATCCCCGATATTTCAAACTCTTCCGCCCAGAAGCCACGACTCATTACAGTCAAGACAAGCAGAACGAACGGTCAACACGACAACCCCACCGAAGTTCGAAAGTATCTCAGTACCCGCGGTACAACCGAACTGCAATTGTCCAGGCCAACCGACCCCCTCCAGTACCCCAGTTCCACCCTCAGACACAGAACTACAACTACCGATCCTTTGGCGTCCCCCTCCACTGCCAGCGATCAGCAGCCTGAATCCCTATGCTATACCCACCCAAAACCGGTACCACCCCCTCCAAGAGTTGTTCCAGTGAAAGCACCTTTCCAGTATTCATTCCCCAAAGTGCTGTTATCGAACGTCCAATCTCTTTCAAATAAACTCGAGGAGTTCGAGCTTTGTTTGATTAACAACTCGATAGACATGCGTGCCTGACAGAACACTGGTCATCCACAACAGATGTGACGAACTTTGACGGCTACGACGTGAACTTGCTCCCGAGGGTGAATAAGGATGGTTATCCAGTATCCCACGGTGGAATATCCCACGAAAAAGTGCAGCAAATGATGGGACCTGTAAGGAAGCCTACGAGTATTTGTGATTCGGACGGAAACCCCATTACTGCCAGCCAGATATACAAACACTTCGTGTCCATATGCCGTGCCCACGAGCCACTGAGTTCGGTTCCTGAAATCGGGGCGCAAAGTGAAATTCTAGAAACTGAGCCAGACTCAGTCCATCAAAGGCTACGTGCATTAAACCCAAACAAAAGTAATTATCCTGGAGAAATTACTGTTAAACTCTAAAAACTACTAAAAACTTTTAAGAAAAAACGACAGTTTTTGAGAAAAAATCGACTATTTTATCGAAAAAGCTGACTATTTATACGAAAAATTTACTGTTTCCAAGAAAAAAATCGACTGTTTTTACGAAAAACCACGGCGTGAGCTGTTTCTTACCGACTGGCCGACAGCTTTGGGGGAGGGCGTCCCCCCCTCCCCCCCCCCTCCATACATGATGCCTCTGGTTCTAAGGAACAACAATTCTACTACCAAAGTTCCACTTACACACGTCCTTGTGAAAAGGTGATCTTACTTGTGAAATCATAAAATTTGTAAACTTGACATTTTCTTATTTTCTATGCATGCACAAAAGATTGTACGGCTGCCATGGCAATGTAGGTAACCCAACTTCTGCAAATAGTGCTTTAGCAGCATTTTCCAAATACCACATTCCTGTACTCAGGGGCGTCGCAAGGGGGGGGTGCGGGGGGTGCAGCACCCCCCCACCTTTTTGAGATTCGGTAAAATTTTGGGCCGGAGTCCCAAAATTTTACTAAAATTGTTCGGTATTTTTTCGATTTACGGGGATTCGGTAGTTATACAGAATCCTACATAGGCTATCTGTACAAATCTCTTCGGTATAATGATCGGGATTCGGTATAATTGCCCGTATTCGGTGGTTATCACGAATTTGGTTAGAGAATTTACTGAAATCATTCCGTAATTTTTCGATGCCTGAACTATTCGGTATATTTATGGAGATTCCGTAGTTACACAGACTCCCGAAAAAGGTATTGGTTCGAAATTATTCTGTATCATGATTCGGATTCGGTAATTTATTCAGTATGATTTCCAGGATTAGGAAGTTAACCACGAATCCTGATTTTTTTTCCAGTTTCGACGAAAGTATACCGAATATAAGTATTGTTCGGTAGTCTTTCGACAGCAAAACAATTCGGTATAGTAACCGGGATACGGTAGTTATACAGAATCCTGAACGCGTATAGTTGCCCGTATTCGGTGGTTATCACGAATTTGGTGAGAGAATTTACTGAAATCATTTCGTAATTTTTCAATGCCGGAACTATTCGGTATATTTATGGAGATTCCGTAGTTACACAGACTCCCGAGAAAGGTATTGGTTCAAAATTATTCGGTATCATGATTCGGATTCGGTAATTTATTCAGTATGATTTCCAGGATTAGGAAGTTAACCACGAATCCTGATTTTTTTCCAGTTTCGACGAAAGTATACCGAATATAAGTATTGTTCGGTAGTCTTTCGACAGCAAAACAATTCGGTATAGTAACCGGGATACGGTAGTTATATAGAATCCTGAACGCGCTATCGGTCTAAACTTATTCGGTATAATAACTGGGCTTCGGTAACTTATTCGTTGCACTTGCCAGGATTCGGAAGTTACCACGAACCTCGAAACTCAGAAGAGGTCGAGTGAAGCACTGGTCGCAGACAAAAGGGATGATCTGTGATATCATTGATAGTCCTTACTTTTATTTGGATCCCAAAAAGAATATCTAATCACATATATTTAGAAAATTCCGCCTGCAGCACTTTTCGTAACATTCTCTATTTTGTGAAAGGACGCGTCATTTGACGGGGTTTTTAAGCCACTTTTAGGATTGAGGTTTCATAAAAGCTAGAATTTGGATGGAACTTAAATTTGGCAGGAAAAAGTAAAAAAAAATTTCGCCTGCGGCGCTCACTTTATGTGATCATAGGTAGTATATTCACTAGAACACAGTTCCTGCTGCCGGAGCGTCGCTCCATCTGTTTTCTGGAACTTCTTAGAGTCTCAGTCTTTCATCAACGGTAAATGATAGAATTTGTAAGAGAACCAGTTAAATTTTAGCCTACAAAAAAAAAAAATGGATTTCGAAAATTTTCGCCAGCGGCGCTCGATTTTATTTTCTACTGGCTATAATAGATAGTAGCTGTTACTGCAATCATGCCCGGAATATATTCTCCACGTGGGCTTCGCCAAAACACCGCCTAATAGTTGGCGTATCGTCGTTCATGCTGCCTTTTATTGTTACTCTTCCTACGTAATCGTTTATGTTCCATAATTTAAAGCTCGAATTCTTAGTTCTAAGATTCAGTAAAATTTTTGAAAGATTCGGTAAAATGTTGGCTCTGCACCCCCCCACCGAAAATGCACTTGGGACGCCCCTGCCTGTACTAGAAACTAGTATACGGTACCAGGCAATTGAAACATCAGATGCCACTCGAAAGTTGTGGCATACGCTTGGCATTAAGACACCTAGGTGCCTTTCTACATAGATTTATTTTGCTGTAGCACATATAGGCTATTGCCAAGAAATCTGACTTCAGCTAAGAAAAAAATTTTACAAAAATGAGAAGCAGTGGAGAACGGATAAAGGAAACATTAATCACTATCCATGAATACCAACATGAGTCCTTTATAACCAGATCCCATACACTTACCTGAAACTTTAAAGCATCTTGGAAATACTTCTTTTTATCAAATCTTGCCCCACTTGATAGCTTCTTGAACAGATCAAAAGCATCCATGTTCGTTATTTATTTATGACAAAAGTTGTTGTTTGGCACCCTAGAAAATATAAAGACTGAGAGGTGAGGTTCCATTCCTCATATTGTCACATTGTCCATTACAACAAAATATATGTCTAAGTTGGAACCCAGGATTGTAGGGAGCACTGATCCAGAAGTATATGCACCAGGTTAACTCAGGAGATTTTTAATCAGTAGCTAATTCTATTTAGAATAGCATCAGGGTCCTAGCCTATCAATCTTCTCCTGTCACTCAACACTTTTCTTGGTCACGACAACCATACCATAAAGAACAGCTGAATCTTTGATTGATTGATTGACTGATTTAAAACATAAGCACAAATCATGGCACGATGCCAAATAGCATAATTATAGTGCGAACACACGATGAGGATTTCCTGCACTTTCATCATCAAGTTGAAAAAAATTCAACTTTTCCATATGGAAGTGATGATGGTGTCGCAAATCCGAGCAGGAATTCCCGTCCGGGAGCTCCCGATCCTCATTGTGTGTTCACACTATTACTTAGTCAACAGATGAAGCTATACAAAAACAAAAATAATCATATTCGTCAAATTATAACTTTCAACAGATCGGACCAAAACACTAATATCAGTATATCTGCCCTTACGGTACATATTATAAGCCTTGACATGATACAATATACAAACAACAATAATCATGATCATCCATTGATAAAAAAGACCCCAAAAACCTAATGTTATTACAACTACCCTTGCGGTAGTGTTTTGTTGTAAACTTCAACAAATGTTGGGATGAGACTATTCTGTTATCGCTCAGTGCTGCAACGTTGGGGGGCCAGTCTTGGCCCCCCCCACAAGCTCTCTCAGGCCGTGGGCGCTCAGTTTCAAAAGGAAACTTTGTCTTTACCCTCGAAAGTCCTCATAGACTCAGTATTTGTTGTCAAATTGAGTGGTGTCACTATCTAAAATGGCTGGTGGGTCAGAGTTTTTTTTTTACCAGCTTTATACTGGAGCCTATACTATTTCCGTTGGTTTCTATTTCTGTCAGCACCCGATGAAATTAGTTTTCTAGCTTAGATGTGCCTTAGATGCACCACAACCTGTATGAAGTAGTTAAACCTGTTGGAAGATGTGTGTTTAAAATCATATTCACTGATAAATCCTTCTAAATTCAGATATTTAGGCACTGTTGTGACAGAAATAGAATCACTGCAAACTGCAAAATTCGGATGACCAGCCATAACGGTAACAAAGTCCCAAGAAAATTTTTGGGTCATCACAGAAAACCATATACTGACAATCCAGCTTGCACGCTATTATCTTGGAAGAAAACCTAGGATGAAGAAGAAGAAGATGGCTTTCTTTTGAGAAATTGTTTACCTTTTTTGGAAATTTCTGTGATGAGAAAGACAAACAAATCCGGGCAATGGAATAGACAGGTTAACTTCTGACGGAAATAGTACAGGCTCAAGTATCAGCTCTATACATGCTCTATATTCCTGTTGTTTTTTGTGTAGGCTATATGGTCCTTGGGCTTTTGAAATACACTGATCTATCTATCTATCTATAGAACAGGTCTTCTCCTGAATAGCGAATTCTACCGTAAGTCAAATTTGAGCTTACCTGACTAAATTTTGGCAGAAAATTCAGGCTGATTCGTCTGACAGCCTGACTAGGATTAAGCATGCGACTTGGTTTCAAATTTAGCGGAAAACTCGGATGTTTGTAGAGGTAATACTGATCGTTTCAAGAAAAAAAGGGACACAGAGATACACTTGATGACTCTCTCCCTTTCGATGCAGAATCTCTGGGTAACTGCTGAAAGAGAGGAAGAATCGGTGTCACAGCTGCGCTGACTCAGGATTTGAGTCACTGAGTTTGAGTCGTTACGGACACATTTACTCCTTCTTCCTGAGAATCACTGGCGTGTTTTGTATTTGGTCATATAGAGTATTGAAATAAGTTTGACAAGGAATCTCAGCTTCATCGATGAAGCTGAATCAATATGGATCCCTAAAGCCGCAAACCGTCTGAAACAGCCTCAGTTTGAAAATACAGGTTAAACTTCAACCCTATGCAGGACAGATTTGAACGGTAGTTGACCTAGATTGACCTTACTGAAGTTATACTTCCTTCGACGATCCCGTAATTTCCAGTTCGAAAACCCTGACGCAGGCGAGCTCGTTTAAAACGAGCTGACTGTCTTGAGACTCATTACTGTAGATAACCGCTGCATGGTGAGTCAACCCTTGTCATGATCATCGGTGTCCCGTATGTAGCGTCTAAGCGGATGATAAATCTCGTGGAGTAGAAAGGAATTCCGGTCGACTTGAAAGGAGTCCGTTCCTGAAAATGACTAGAAGGGATTCTGGAAAGGAATCTCGTCGGCGTCGCTAGTAAACAAGACCGAAGGTGTCAATGGGATCCCAAAAATCTAATATTTGATTCAGACAATAGGGTCTTGTCTTCACCAGATCCAGTCTTCACCAGGCTAATCATCAGAGAAAAATAAGTTCAGATATACCTTTATAAGCCATATCTATTTTGACGATACTGACCGAGACTTCCTGCTTTACTTCTGCCAAGTTTCCGGTTTCGCCCGAATCCGAGCAAACTAGTAGTCCAGCAAAAAAAGAAAATTCAGAAACAAATCCAGCGTCAAATCCCTATAAAGAATATTTAATCAACTATGAATAAAAGTTTGAATTAGTCCATAATCCGGTTACAACCGGATTCTGGACTAATTATATGAATATAAGGTTTGAAGCCAAGCTGACCATTCATTTCAAATACAATAGAAAAAACGAGATTTTCGGGGTTTTTTCTTGATCAGCTAGTTACCCCTCCAAGATGATGTGCGAGGGATAAATAAATTTCGGGTATTTCGGTTGCACTTCCGGCAAACCGTCCTCAGCAAAAAAAAAAAAAAACTAAATCATAAAATCCACCAGAATCACAACAAGAAAACGATACGGAACCAACAGACAATAAGACGACATGTAACTAAAGACCAGAAGAACGGTACGGACTGAAGGACATGCAGATAAAAATAAAATAACGAAAGATAAAATGTGCGCGTTAAAAGTGTATATATACAAATCTGTGATTATTTACAATTCTGAGTTCTGTGTATATTTACAATTTACCATCCGTCTGGGAAAGCGCAAGTTTCGAGGTATAACATTTTCCCCTATAGTACAAATTATCTACTGATTATTGATTTGTGTGGTGATTCTTCTAACCTGAATTGGAGCACGTCCCGTAGAAGATCCTTATATTTCTAATGGACAAATCCTTACAGTTCTTTACTTTGGCTATTTTATTTTCGCACCTCATTTAATAAAATGATTGGACTCACTAACTTCGAGTAAAATGATCTTTTGGCTGATATGAGTAGCTGTTTTGAAAGCAGAATAAGGTGGTTTAATCCACGCACATCATCTTGGAGGGGTAACTAGCTGATCAAGAACCAGACTTTTTGAACATTTTACTATTAAAATTCAGAAACAGATTAAGGCCAAATAGCTAATCATCTGAGAAAATAAAGTCCAGATATGGATTCAGCATGTGTGTTTACCCCTATAAGTCATATCTGTTTTGACGAAGACTTCCTGCCACTTCTGCCAATTTCCCGGTTTCGGCCGAATTCAGGAACTACTTTTCCGGCGAAAAAAGAAAGCTCAAAAACGAAGTCAGCGTATCTTCTTTCACCAATACTGAACATCTAATCGACTTCAAATAAAAATTTAACTTATAACACATTTTCCGGCTCCAGCCTGATTCCAGTCGAACTATATGTCCGGGTAAAAAATGATTGTCATACACGGATTCAGCATCTCTTCTTACCCCTAAGTCAGATATTTAATCAACTACAAAAAAAACTTTAACTTTTAACAATTTTCCGGTTTTGGCCAGATTCCGGGCGAACTACTTGTCCGGGTAGAAAATTGTTATCACCTACGTGTTCAGCATGTCTTCTAACCCCTTAATCGAACATCTAATCAACTCAAAATAAACTTTACTAGTAACAAACTTTCCGGTTTTTGCCAGATTCAGGGCGAACTACTTGTCCGGCGCGAAAATGGTTTCACCATCATGTTCAGAATGTCTTCTTACCCCTAAATCGAACATCTAATCAACTTTAAATAAAACTTTTACTTTTAACAAACTTTCTGGTTTCTGCCGGATTCCGGGCGAACTACTTGTCAGATATCAACACCATTGTGTTCAGCATGCCTTCTTACCCCATAATCGACTATCACATAATCCATTTAAAAATATTTAATTTGCTCCTTAATTTAAACCCCCTCCCCCACTCCTAAATGTAGGGCTACAGAGCCCATCCACGAACTCGACCTTACTCTTCACCCTAAGAAGCCTCACACCAATTTTCATCAAAATATCTCATTCCCTTCGAGAGCTATAGTGCGCACAGACGGACAGACGGACGGACGGACAACTTTTGCGATGTCATAGGTATCCCTCCACTTACGTTTTGGGATCCCAAAAAAACCCGAAAATCTCGTTTTTACTATTGTACTTATCTGTCCGGGTAAAAATGATTGTCATATACAGACGCAGCTTTCTTCTTACCCCTTAATCTGTCATCTAATCAAACATTTGCTTATAAAAAAATTTCCGGTTTTGGTCGGATTCCGGGCGAACTAGTTGTCCGGCGAGAAACTGGTTTTCACCATCGTGTTTAGCATGTCTTTTTACCGTAAATCGAACATTTAATCCACTTCAAACGAAACTTTTACTTTTAACCAACTTCCCGGTTTTTGCCGGATTACGGACGAACTAGTTGTCCGGCGAGAAACTGGTTTTCACCACCGTGTTCAGCATGTCCTCTTACCTCAAAATCGACCATTTTGCGACCTTTTAACCAACTTTCTGTTCTTAGCTGAATTCCGGACGAACTACTTGTTCGGCGAGAAAATGGTTTTCACTATCGTACTCAGCATGTCTTCTTATACCATAATCGACTATCACATTAGCTGTTTATAAATATTTTGTTTGTCCCTTAACTTGAACCGCCTCCCCCACCCCTAAATCTAGGACTACAGAGCCCATCTATGAACTTGACCTTACCCTTGACCCAACGAATCCTCACACCAAGTTTCATCAAAATATCTCATTCTCTTCGAGAGTTATAGCGCGCACAGACGGACAGCTTTTGCGATGTCATTGGTATCCCTCCACTTAGGTTGTGGGATCCCAAAAAACATAAAAAAAAGTCTAGCTAGCTTTTGAGACCAGCAGTCATCAGTACTGATGTCAAAATTGCTACCAAGAATTCAAGAATTATTTTTTTTTCCTCTGCGTGTAAACATAACCTTGTCACTAAAGACCGGATTCTGATCAAGTTTTCCTCTACTTGTAAACCCTCCATGAGGCATACTGCTAACTGCGGCTTTGGGGTCTATTCCATACCAACGTCGCTTATCGCATCCAGTTCGTGCTGCATGATTCTAAAGCAAGCTCCCCAGACCCTTGGATTCAATACTGAGCAAATGGATGGGACAGACTAATATCTGACTATCATCAGGGACCCATAAATTTCCTGTAATGACTCGCCATTCAGTCATTACAGGAAATGTATGGGTCCCTGCTATCACATGCTACGTGAAAGCTGAAGTATTTTGTTCTCACAACGGTGGCAAGCCTTCTTGCCATACCAACAGCAAGCCAACAGGCAGCAGCGTGTACTGCTTCCGCCCAGGGGCGGTTGGAAGGGCTTGGGCATGGGGGGGGGGGGGGGGGGTTGAGGACTTCAAATTTACGACTGACTAAAAACACAGCATCAGCAGGCTCAAAAAATATTTAACGTTATAAGTTCTAAAACGTTACGGAAAATGCCACTGTGGTAAGAAAATAATAAACAAATAAGTAACAGGAATTAGACGATGCCGTTTATATCTACAAGCCTCGGTATTAGCTTCTGACATATCTACTCAAGACAAACTGAAGTGAGAGCCGCAGGCGAAATTTTTTCAATCCGAGCAAGATTCAACTACTCCTTTAGAACTTGTACCTTTTAGTGTAGCTTAGACCCCAAATCTCAAGCTTAAAACCGCACATAAATGATACACAATTCAACTAAATAGAAACAGGGTAGGACTATGAAAGAGCCGCAGGCAAAACTTGTTAAATCGGCCTTTAGTCGGCAATGTTCGAGCAGCCTACTTCCCACACAAACTTTTGCTTTTAGCGTGGCACAGCTCCAGCAGCAGCTATTACCGTATATACCCAAGACAAATTTAAACTCAGCGCCGGATTCGATTTTTTTGTAATCCAATCTTTTTCTGACATTTATCGCTTTGAAGGTGGCTAAATCTTAGGTCTGACACCTCACCTAAACTACGGGCCATTGAACCATAGCTAGCGAGCAGGCTACTATGAAAGACGGCGCAGGTAAAGTTTTACAAAGCATTTTAAAGGCTGCCTACGATATCACATATTATCTGTCCTTGCCCCGATAACTCGCAAACGGAGTCGGATATTTTCCCGGAAGTTGGTACGTGGTAGTGCTTCCACTTTGAATCTGGACTAAAAAAACAAGACCAAAGGTTTCGATGGGATTCCAAAAATTCAATATCTGATCCAGACAACTGGGTCTTGTCTTAGCCAGATCCAGTCATCGCCAGACTCCTTGAACATTTTTACAAATAAAATTCAGAAACAGATTAGGCCAAATAGCTAATCATCTGAGAAAAACTTCCTGTCACTACCGCCAATTTCCCGATTTCGGCCAAACTCCAGAACTATTTGTCCGGCGAAAAAAAGAAAGCTCAAAAATGAACTCAGGGTATCTTCTTTCCCCACTAATGAACATCTAATCAACTTCAAAGAAAAATTTAACTTATAACAAATTTTCCGACTCCAGCCGGATTTCGGTCGAACTATATGTCTGGGTAAAATATGATTGTCACACACGGATTCAGCATCTCTTCTTACCCCTAAATCGGTTGTCTAATCAACTAGAAATAAAACTTTAACTTCTACCAATTTTCCGGTTTTGGCCGGATTCCGGGCGAACTACATGTCCGGATAGAAAATTGTTTTCACATAAGTGTTCAGCATGTCTTCTTGCCCTAAATCGAACATCTAATCAACTTCAACTTCAACTTTTAATTTTAACAAACTTTCCGGTTTGGGCCGGATTCCGGGCGAACTACTTGTCCGTCGAGAAAATGGTTTTCACCACCGTGCTCACCGTGTCTTCCTACTCCTAAATCGAACATCTAATCAACTTAAAATAAAACTTTTACTTTTAACAAACTTTCCGGTTTGGGCCGGACTCCGGGCGAACTACTTGTCCGTCGAGAAAATAGTTTTCACCATCGTCTTCAGCATGTCTTCCTACCTCTAAATCGAACATCTAATCAACTTAAAATAAAACTTTTACTTTTAACAAACTTTCCGGTTTTGGCCGGATTCCGGGCGAACTACATGTTCGATGACAAAATGGTTTTCACCATCGTGTTCACCATGTCTTCTTACCCCATAATCGACTATCACATTAGCTGTTTCAAAATATTTTGTTTGCCCCTTAATTTGAAACCCCTCCCCCACCCCTAAATGTAGGGCTACAAAGCCCATCTACGAACTTGACTGGTCCGACGACCCAACGATCCTCACACCAAGTTTCATCAAAATGTCTCATTCCCTTCGAGAGTTATCGTGCTTACAGACGGACGGACGGACAACTTTTCGATGTCATAGGTATCCCTCCACTTACGTTTTGGGATCCCAAAAAAAGTGCAATCATCAGGCGCGTCATACAGTGCTTACCAAAGCCTGTTTATCTGCAAACCTTACTCCGAAAGCCATTTAAAAAATAATAAACCTGTTTCTTTTTAATATAAGGAGATTTTTGCACAAAACCAGATGGGATATTGTCGAAAGGTCGCGCCGCAGGCGAAATTTTCGAAAATCAGCCTCTTTTCAGCGCCAGAAAGGGAAATTCGAGGCTGATATTCTGACAAGTTCCATACGGCTGTGATTCTGACAAACTGAGAAGACAAAACTGTGCATCTGAACATACGAATAGAAATGTCTTGGTGGTTTGTGGGTGAAATTCTCGTTTGGTAACTGCCGGTATGCATTCTGAAAAGTTCAAAACATACGACTGTCGTACAGACAAGCTCAAAACATACGATTGAGAGTAGATTCTCTGGAGCATGGGGGGGGGGGAGTCACCCCCCGCTTCCGCCAAAGAAAGGACATTGAAGACTTGAGCAACAGCTGGTGGTACTTCCCTCTGTTTTGTATATCATGGGGATCCTTTCCATGATTTTCCCTAAATGGACTGCCCTTCATAAAATCCCACGACGAATTGCCGTCAGATTCGCTAGAGAAACAAAAAAAAAACAATCCCATGTTAGATCTTGATATAAGTTTTCTGAAGGGGGAAACAGATTTTCCTTTCGGTTCATACCGAGTCGCGTATTAGGCAAGTGGAAAGGTCAGCCAGCAGTCATAATCGTGTTGGAAGCCAGATTGACAAAACTTGATGAAGTTTGAGAAAGCATTGTTAGGTAAAGCACATATAGAGGCACAGGCATTTTATACAGTCTTCGCCATGGCTAAAGAAAAAAAAAACAGGTTAAACGTACACGAAGAAGTAACGTGTCGTTGTTTACTTTTATATTAGCGCATGTAGCGGCGAACAAGAAGTAACCCGGAAGGAATTTTATGAAAGGCTTATGATGTGCCTTCGGCCTTAGTCTGGTTTCATATTGAGACACTCCTGCTTGGAAAAACTAGTCGGAGATCTAGTCCCAATAATAAAGTTTGACGAAGCCTAAAGATCGTACTCTCAACTCAAGTTCTAAAAAATCCAGCACTGCACTATCAGAGCCTCGTTTTTGTTGCACGCTGTAGGTCCACTTCTCGGCCGCTTCCGGTCTGATTCTTTCTACGTTCTTTTTTCACTGCAGTGCTTACGAGGAAGACGGCAGCGCTTCTCGAGGGTCGCAGACTTGCTTATGGTCCATTTACACACTGCGTAAAATCAGAGCGTATTTTACGCACGTTTTGAGCTTGAAAAGATTTCTAGCAATACGAACGTTTTTGAATAAAAAACGGACCGATTTCTCTATTTACGTCCGTATTGCTAGAAATCTTTTCAAGCTCAAAACGTGCGTAAAATACGCTCGGATTTTACGCAGTGTGTAAACCCACCATTACCCACCAAGTCCGTGCTTCCCTGCCAGGTGCTGCTTCAACCAAGAAGAAATCGTGCAGACAGTGAATATAAAAACGCACCTTCTGCAGAAGCAAAAAACTGCTGCAGACTTTCTTTCCTTTATTATTTTTCATATACTCCGTATGGACACGTTCTATGCCATTTTTGGGATCCCAAAACGTAAGTGGAGAGATACCTATGACATCGCAAAAGTTGTTCGTCCGTCCGTCTGTCTGTAAGCACGATAACTCTCGAAGGGAATGAGATATTTTGATGAAACTTGGTATGAGGATTGTTTGGGTCAAGGGTAAGGTCGAGTTCGTAGATGGGCTCTGTAGCCCTATATTTGGGGGTGGGGGTTCAATTTAAGGGACAAACAAAATATTTTTTTAAGCTAATGTGATAGTCGATTATGGGGTAAGAAGACATGCTGAGCACGATGGTGACAATCATTTTCTCACCGGACAAGTAGTTCGTCCGGAATCCGGCAAAAACCGGAAAGTTTGTTAAAAGTAAAAGTTTCATGTAAAGTTGATTAAATGTTTGATTTAGGGGTAAGAAAACATGCTGAGCACGATGGTGAAAACCATTTTCTCGCTGGACGAGTAGTTCGTCCGGAATCCGGCAAAAACCGGAAAATATGTTAAAAGTAAAAACTTTATCTGAAGTTGATTAGATGATATATTTAGGGGTAAGAAGAGACGCTGAGTCTGTATATAATGATCATTTTTTTCCCGGACATATAATTAGTCCGGGATCCGGTTGTACCCGCATTTTTTTAAGTCAAAATTTTATATAAAGTTGATTAGATTTCTTTATAGGGATAAGGCTTCGTTTCTTAATTTTTCTTTTTTTGCTGGACTAGTAGTTCGCTCGGAATTCGGGCGAAACCGCAAATTTGGCAGTAGTAAAGCTGGAAGTTTCGGTCAATATCGTCAAAATAGATATGGCTTATAGAGGTATAGATAGGTAGATAGAATATCTGAACTCGGTTTTCTCTGATGATTAGCCTCGCGAAGACAAGACCGAATTGTCTGGATAAAATCTTAGATTTTTGGGATCCCATCGACACCTTTGGTCTTGTTATAAAATGAATGATTGATTTGATTGATTGATATCCAGCGTTGCCAAGAAGAGCCAAAATGATTAACAAAAAAATCAGCAGATGGCTGAGCAGATTCGGCTCTTCTTTTGTGAATAGCGTTTCAAAGCGTACCGTTTGAAAAACATAACAACTAACATACTAAGTACTAACATACTCTGTTGAAAGGGCGCATCATTGTGTTATCTGTTGTGTTAACTTCCAGGTTAGTTTGCTCGGGTCCTTGATATGCCTGCCAAGTTTCATTTTCCTGGCTCATCTGGAAGTAAGGGAATTTAGATATCAGTTGGGAAAGTAGTTCAGCCCAGTTCTCAGTTCAGTTCAGTTGAGCTCAGTTCTGAGTCAGTTTAGGAGAAAGTACCAAATTAGCGGACACTCCCGTGTATGAGCTACTAGCTCTGAAAACGTTAACCATTCAACAACACAACAACATGGATTATATGGCATTCAAAGGACTTGTTGAAAACACCGTTTCCTCTTACATATTGCTAATTTTTATGGCACTTGAGCTTACTCAAGTGCCATATAGCGATTGTTATTTCTGTCCGTCAGTCGGTCAGTCGGTCTGTCGGTCTGTCGGTCTGTCGGTCTGTCGGTCCCGGTTTTGCTAGTTCGGGCACTTCCAGATAAGCTAGGACGATGAAACTTGGCAGGCATATCAGGAACTGGACCAGATTAAATTAGAAATTGTCGCTTCGTCGATCCGACCATCTGGAGGGGAGTGGAGGGAGGGGGAATCCGGAAAAAATAGGAAAAATGAAATATTTTTAGCTTACGAACGGGTGATCGGATCTTAATGAAACTTGATACATGGAAGGACTTCGTGTCTCAGACCCTCCATTTTAAATCCAGACCGGATCCGGTGACACTGGGGGGAGTTGGAGGGGGAAACCGAAAATCTTGGAAAATCGTGAAGGAATCCGGATGAAACTTGGTGGAAAGAACAAACAGAAGTCCTAGATACGTGATGGATATAACCGGAACGGATCCGCTCACTTTGGGGGAGTTGGGGGGGGGGGGAGAAGTCCGAATTTTTAGTGATCCTACGAGTTTGGTGCTTCCTGATGTGCTGGGACGCTGAAAATTGGCAGGCACGTCAGGGACCCGACCAGATTAAATGGGAAATAGTCATTTCCCCGATCCGACCATCTGGGAGGGGGAGTGGAGGGAGGGGGAAGCCAAAATGTGTGGTATTTTTATCTTGCGAACGAGTCATCGGATCTTGATGAAATTTTATATTTAGGATGACCTCGTGTCTCAGACGTCCCACTATAAATCCGGACCGGATCCGATGACACTGGGGGGAGTTGGAGGAGGGAACCGGAAATCTTGAGAAACGCTTAGAGTGGAGGGATCGGGATGAAACTTGGTGGAAGAACAAGCACAAGTCCTAGATACGTCATTGATATAAGCGGACCAGATCCGGGCACTCTGGGGGAGTTGGGGGGTTCCGGATTTCTAGCGATCCCGCGAGTTCCGCATACTTCCTGATGTGCTAGGGCGATGAAACTTGGCAGGTATGTCAGGGACCCGAACAGGTTCACTTTAGAACAGCCGTTTCCCCGATCCGACCATAGTGGGGGGAGTGGATGGATGGGGAGTCCGGAATCTAGTGGCGTCTATAACTTTTGAACGGGTGATCGGATCTTGATGAAATTTTATATTTAGGATGACCTCGTGTTTCAGACGTCCCACTATAAATCCGGACCGGATCCGATGACACTGGGGGGAGTTGGAGGAGGGAACCGGAAATCTTGAGAAACGCTTAGAGTGGAGGGATCGGGATGAAACTTGGTGGAAGAACAAGCACAAGTCCTAGATACGTCATTGATATAAGCGGACCAGATCCGGGCACTCTGGGGGAGTTGGGGGGGGGGTCGGGTTATTCCCCACCCGGGCACTCTGGGGGAGTTGGGGGGGTCGGGTTATACCTGTGGGGATGGGGGGGGGACCCGAAAACTCAAGAAACACTTAAAGCAGAGGGATTGGGACGGAATTTAATGGAGAGAACAAGCATTAGGCCTAGATCCGAATTTGACGGAGCCAGATGGTTTCGGGGCTCTGTGGGGGGGGGGGGGGGTAGAGGGGGTTTCCTGGAATACCGGTAGTCGGGGGTTAGAATAGTTCCAGAAGTACTAAGACAATGAAACTTTGCAGGCATATTAGCGACCCGACTTATTTGACTTATTTATTTAAACTAGGATACGACTAACTAGGGTCAAACAAATGGGTGATGAGAATCGATGGCCTCGACATGTAAAAGATGCGTTCGAACAAATGCGAACACGGTTGGGGGAATTGGGGGGGGGGGGGGACTTTTGACATGCACAAAAACCAAACGAATGGCCCGAATGAGATGCTAGTTCGACAGTGCCGAGTTTATGCGGCCTAGATTTGTTCTTTGGCGTCCGGGCCGGATGCGGCCAAGGTAGGGGGGGGGGGGGTACTGGAAACTTGCAGATAGGCTATGCTCCAATTTCAGTGAAACTTGATGGACAGGAAGAGGGAATTAGGAGATATGACGTTTATGTTTTCAAGTCCTGTTCGGCCACAGTGGCGGGAATTGGAGGGAGATTGCCGGAAACTTTGAGGCTCGCATGGGAGTCAAACGAGTGCATCAGTTTAAATGAAACATAGAACTTAGAGAGAGCATATACCCTCGATGACATATTTTGGGCAAGGATCCGGATCCGACAACGTTGGTGGGGGGAGGGGGTACCAGAATTTTCCAAAAATGCTCAGACTCGACCGAAACTTTAGCGGTGGTATAAAACAAGATACTTTAGATGATCCATTTTTTAGTCCGAACCAGATTCGGCCACGGTAGGGGGAGATGGAGGGAGTACCGGAAATATTGTAGCACGTCTAGGGATCAAACTAGTGGATTTATTAGGCTGAAACTTGGAAGTTTGAACAGTCATGTGCATTTGATAATCGAGACGATGCCGGAACTGCTTAGAAGTGAGTGAAACAAACTATCCTACTTCTATTTCCAAACCGCATTTTTGGATGGCGGGTGTATTTTATCACGTTCTCATCTACTTTCTTGTACTGCCTACTCGTAACAAGTGCCATATGAGCTCGTAGCTCTTGTTTATGGCACTTGAGCTTACTCAAGTGCCATATAGCGATTGTTATTTCTGTCCGTCAGTCGGTCTGTCGGTCTGTCGGTCTGTCGGTCTGTCGGTCTGTCGGTCCCGGTTTTGCTAGTTCGGGCACTTCCAGATAAGCTAGGACGATGAAACTTGGCAAGCATATCAGGAACTGGACCAGATTAAATTAGAAATTGTCGCTTCCTCGATCCGACCATCTGGAGGGGAGTGGAGGGAGGGGGAATCCGGAAAAAATAGGAAAAATGAGATATTTTTAGCTTACGAACGGGTGAACGGATCTTAATGAAACTTAATACATGGAAGGACTTCGTGTCTCAGACCCTCCATTTTAAATCCAGACCGGATCCGGTGACACTGGGGGGAGTTAGAGGGGGAAACCGGAAATCTTGGAAAATACTTAGAGTGGAGGGATCCGAATGAAACTTGGTGGAAAGTACAAGCAAAAGTCCTAGATACGTGACTGATATAACCGGAACGGATCCGCTCACTTTGGGGGAGTTGGGGGGGGGGGGGAGAAGTCCGAATTTGTAGTGATCCCGCGAGTTCCGTGCTTCCTGATGTGCTGGGACGATGGAAATTGACAGGCATGTCTGGGACCCGACCAGCTTAAATCGGAAATCATCAATTCCCCGATTCGACCATCTGGGGGGGGGAGTGGAGGGAGGGTGAAGCCAAAATTTGAGGTATTTTTAGCTTGCGAACGGGTGATCGGATCTTGATGAAAATTGATATTTAGGATGACCTCGTGTCTCAGACACCTCACTTTAAATCCGGGCCGGATCCGATGACACTGGGGGGGGGAGTTGGAGGAGGGAACCGGAAATTTTGAGAAACGCTTAAAGTGGAGGGATCGGGATGAAACTTGGTGGGAAAAACAACCACAGGTCCTAGAAACGTCATTGACATAACCGGACCGGATCAGGGCACTGTGGGGGAGTTGGGGTGGGGAACCGGAAATTTTGAGAAACGCTTAAAGTGGAGGGATCGGGATGAAACTTGGTGGGAAAAACAAGCACAGGTCCTAGACACGTCATTGACATAACCGGCCCGGATCAGGGCACTGTGGGGGAGTTGGGATGGGGGTCCGGATTTCTAGCGATCCCGCGAGTTCGGCATACTTCCTGGTGTCCTAGGGCGATGAAACTAGGCAGGTATGTCAAGGATCCGAACAGATTGACTTGAGAACAGCCGTTTCCCCGACCCGACCATCGTGGGGGGAGTGGGTGGATGGGGAGTCTGGAATCTAGTGGCGTGCATAACTTTTGAACGGGTGATCGGATCTTGATGAAAATTGATATTTAGGATGACCTTGTGTCTCAGACACCTCACTATAAATCGGGGCCGGATCCGATGACACTGGGGGGAGTTGGAGGAGGTAACCGGAAATTTTGAGAAACGCTTAAAGTGGAGGGATCGGGATGAAACTTGGTGGGAAAAACAAGCACAGGTCCTAGACACGTCATTGACATAACCGGACCGGATCCGATGACACTGGGAGGAGTTGGAGGAGGGAACCGGAAATTTTGAGAAACGCTTAAAGTGGAGGGATCGGGATGAAACTTGGTGGGAAAAACAAGCACAGGTCCTCGACACGTCATTGACATAACCGGACCGGATCAGGGCACTGTGGGGGAGTTGGGGTGGGGGTCCGGATTTCTAGCGATCCCGCGAGTTCGGCATACTTCCTGATGTCCTAGGGCGATGAAACTTGGCAGGTATGTCAGGGATCCGAACAGATTGACTTGAGAACAGCCGTTTCCCCGACCCGACCATCGTGGGGGGAGTGGGTGGATGGGGAGTCCGGAATCTAGTGGCGTGCATAACTTTAGAACGGGTGATCGGATTTGAATGAAACTTGTCTGGTGAGCTATCGCCTCGGACGTTCAGTGTCACGTCCGAGTCGGGTCCGATACCTGCGGGGATGGGGGGGGGGGGGTGGAAAACTCAAGAAACTCTAAAAGTAGAGGGATTGGGACGAAACTTAATGGATGGAACAAGCATTAGGCCTAGATGAAATTGACGGAGCCAGATGGTTTCGGGGCTCTGTGGGGGGAGTTGGAGGGGGTTTCCTGGAAATCCGGTAGTCGTGAGTTAGAATAGTTCCAGATGTAAAACGACAACGAAACTTTGCAGGCATATTAGCGACCCGAATTATCTTGACTTAAAAACCTGACACAACATACCCCCGGAAACTTCCGTTCCTAGATCCGAGCATTTTTGGGGGAGCAAGAGAAGAGAAATATGGACTTCTATAAATTGCGAACGAGTGGTCTGATTCGAGTGAAACTTCATGGGTGATACGAATCGATGGCCTCGACATGTAAAACATGCGTTCGAACCATATGCGACCACGATTAGGGGAATTGGGGGTGGGGGGACTTTTGACATGCACAAAAACCAAACGGATGGACCGAATGAGATGCAATTCGACAGTGCCGAGTTTATGCGGCCTAGATTTGTTATTTGGCGTCTGGGCCGGATTCGGCCAAGGTAGGGGGGGGGGGTACTGGAAACTTGCAGATAGGCTATGCTCCAATTTCAGTCAAACTTGATGAGGGAATTAAGAGATTGGGCCCGAACCGGCTCCGACAACGTTGGTGGGAAGGGGGGGGGGGTACCGGAACTTTCCAAAAATGCTCAGATTCGAGTGAAACTTGGTAGATGGTATAAACGAAGATGCTTTAGGTGGTCGATTTTTTTTTATTCCGAACCAGATTCGGCCACGGTAGGTGGAAATAGAGTGAGTACCGGAAATCGTGTAGCACGTCTAGGGATCAAACAAATGGATTTATTGGGATGAAAGTTTGAACAGTCATGTGCATTTGCAATCGAGACGATGCCGGAACTGCTCAGAAATGAGTCAAACTAAATATCCTATTTCTATTTCCGAACCGCCCTTTTGGATGGCGGGTGTATTTTGTGACGTTTTCATCTACTTTCTTGTACAGCCTACTCGTACAAGTGCCATATGAGCTCGTAGCTCTTGTTATCATACACAACCGGTGCTGACCTCGGCTTAATGCTTGGATTTTACATATTTATTCACTTCTGTTAAACAACAACTGCACACAAAAAATCCATAAGCATCACAAAAACAAAATCTTCCTGACGCCAGGAGCTAGGATAGAGAGCCGACGGCCTAACTCAAAGGTTGAGAACAAATAAATCAGCATAAAACTCGACAAGTTAGTCTACTATTTCACTCAGGACTAGGCTTAGACTCGACATCAAAAGCACATATGTTCTGTCTGTTCCGGAGGAGTCTACCATCCCGTCTAGAGCTCACCTCCTGATACGACCGACCCCTACTCCGGACAAGTCGGCTCTTTGGAGGTGGCAACCCCCAAAATTGCCATGGTGGTTCCACTCGACAAAAACCCCCACTATAAGCCACTCAGAGCATGTTCCACCCTTCTACAAATAGTATCTATTAGTTACTATTCCCGTCCAACCTCACCAAAAGTTACTACGCTGACGGTTCCAACCTTCTCGAAATAGTAACTATGTGCTTACCACGCTCGGGAGCGTAGTAACTACGGATCTCTGTAACGTGAGTAACTACAGTAAGCAGGATGGAACACGCTCTCAGTAAGCTAGGTTTTCAATCAATCAATCAAGTTTAATCCGAATATCTAAAAGCTAGAAAAGGAGTTTTGACAGGACGCGACCAAAGAGGCTTGCCTAACGCACCAGGCAGACGATCAGGCTTGTGGACCCGCAGGCTAGAATTTCTACCTGAATTTTGGACCCCATTATGGTGCGGATACACGTCAATGATCTCACAGCCGGATTTTCTGCACTTTCATCATTAGGTTGAAGAAATCTCAACATATCCGTATCCAACTGACGACGGTGCAGAAACCCGAAATTCCAGCCTGGCGACAACCCGACCCCGACTCTATAATAGCGCGTACACGCGATCAAGGTTTCCCGGCCACATTCACCATCAAGTTGAAAAAATCTCAACTTTTCCACCTGAAAGTGATGACGGTGCCGAAAATCTGGGCAGGAATTCCAGACCGGGAGCACCCGACCCTGATCGTGTGTTCAAGGCACAAGGAAAAGCTTTTCAGCTTTATCATGAAGATGCAGAAAATTCGGGTCGGAGAACCTGATCGTGTGTCCACTGTGTAAAATTATGGCAGCGCGTCGACTGGCTGTGAAAGCTTGAAAAATGAGTACTTTTTTACGGATTTCAGGTGGTACGAGGAAAGAAACTTTAGGGTGTAATCGGTTTTAAAGCAAACCTCGCACTATTTACTATTCGTTACAATATTCTACTACAATATTATACTATCTGAATACTGTCGAACTAGGCTCTGCTTTTAACAACTTATCCACGGCTTACGCTGTTTTAAGCCTCTTCCAAGACCCACTGACTTCCAGCAAAAACTTGGCGAAACTAAGATAACCGGTTTCACGCATCGGTTACATGATACGCAAACATTTGTCCGGGCATAATCTACATGGGAAATAATGAATCGTCGCAAGTGCAAAGATATGCACTAATATTTAGAAATATTTCTCTTTCTTTTTTATTTCCGGCGGGCGATCATCCCGCAAATTAGCTTTTTGGTAAGTAAAGATATGTCTGTGTAATACCATGGGCGGACGATCAAGGTCTGGTGTTCGTGGATTGAAATTCCCGCCAGGATTTTCGGCCTCACCTACAAATTTGAGAATTCCACAACTTGATGACGAAAGTTCAGAAAAGCCGTCCGGCAAATCCTGATCGCGTATCCACTGCACAAGGAACGGAAAGGATAACCACCGATAATGGTAATTAAGACCGGGTCATGCTTAAATACTCTCATACACCGCCCTCTTACGGCATACGAACTACTAAGGGGCAAGCTGCACTTTCGTACAACCCACTAATACATAACGAACAATTTTTAAAGTGAATAAGACCTAAAATTCTTGCCCTAGAATGGTCTAAAAGCACATTCTTCAGCCCAACTGACCCCCCCCCCCCCCAACAGGAACGGCACGTGTGCTTCAGAATGCAAACCAAGGGTACGTTTGGGCGTGGATGTTTGTCGTTACGACATACACACAAAAATGTCAACGGATGATCCATCTTCAAGAAAAAATTTAAACTTTTTGCCTTGTGCTCAACTCTGACGTCAATGCTGCAAACAGACGATTTTCCGTACGGAACTGATGATGGTGCCAACAATCCTGGGAGGAGTTCCAGTTTGCGAGCACAAGATCATTATCATCTATCGTGAAAATGAACAACGGAGTCCATGCGAAAACGTCCCCCAAGTAACAACAGATCCTAGGCTACAACCAACTATGCTCTACCCGGACGGAATATTCCACAAAACAAAACATTAACCAAACGAATCCAAGAATCTAACACCCGTCGGCTCTCTACGCTGATATAAAGTAAGTTAAATCTATTCACCATTCAGTCCTAATTTACCGATTTTCATTTAAACTGTTAAATTTATTTCCGAGTCTTCTCGCAGTATGTTTACGCCTCTAATAATGTCCACAAAGGTTCGTTCATATATATACGACTATAATGATCACATATGAAGATCCACATATAATTCGCAAAGAAATATCTCCCCCTAAGCTGCAGGTGATCTGAGACTTGAGACATATTCGCAAGCAATACTATGATACGTTTTGAAAATATGATAAAGACGGACTGAGTGGTTTTTGTAGGCTTAGTTTCCACAGAGTCGTCAAAATTGTAAACGAAAGGATAATGGATACCAAACCTCCTAAAGAAGCTCCAGACACCGATAACCATTACAAACAACGAAGTGGTCTCTTTCTTCCCGGTTTCATTCTAAAGTGTTGGATCGCTACAACGAGCAGAGGATTTTTTTTTAACTTACTATTTTTTTCAATTTATTATCTTGTTTTGTTGCTCCTAAAAAGAGCAAGTGTTTCAGTTAATTTCAAAACAAAAGAAATTAAATTTTCCGTATGCGATTACTTTTTTGTGCTACGACAATGCTAACGGTCAGGAAAGTAATGCAAACCCGGCACAGAAGAAACGGATCAAGAGCAGAAGATTCGAAGAATAAAATCTTTTTGGCTTTAGGCTTACTTTACAAGTTCTCTATAGGTCGGACAAGGATCATATTTTCAGTGCTGCATAAATGAGATGGCATCCAGAGTTTACCTCTAATGCTCTATCTGGTTGCTTTTACGTCTTTAAACGTATGATACCAGCATCAGAGCAACGACACATCGTCTGTCTCCCAGTATGATTCTCAGTCTACCAAAGCGCCCACGGTTTGTGAGCATGTCAAGTACTGAGTCAAGTCCGGTCCCGTGATTCATGTGGAGAGACAACCATCTCCACTGTCGGGAATTTCATGACAACGATGAGCAATGTTAAACATATGACAGGATTATCGTTAACGACACTAAAGTGTCTTATGAGCCTTCAATTTTTACGTTTCTGTAGAAAATAATAGTAAAGTATTTGCAATGTTGCTTTAAAGAACAAATAACATTTGAAAGGTCAAAGCGGAAATATTCTGTAGTATTTGTAGTTGCTGTCTGTTCGAGTTTCTGTTAAACTTCCTTTTCATTAAAATGTCTGACAGTGTAGGAGTGAGCTCTCAGCTCCACATGAGTGGGGTGTAACCGTGAAACGCACTTATGGACGAAAAACACGACATTGTTTGCACAAAGGCAGTGACATGCCCTCGGGATCACGAGCGGTTACCGAAAAGTCATAGGTTCTTGGTTTCACTTCTCCAGGTTTTACGAAGCCCCAGCCTTAACGAAACAGTGGCTGCTCCGGTAACTAAATCCTTATCCATTATCCTTCCGGTACTAAAATTCGGTGCTCCCGAGAAATGTTGAACAGAAACCTGATAAAGGAGGCAAAAACACAGAAAAAATGCAGCAACTTAAGGATTTTTTTAACACCGGAACAACTTAAACTCGCTAATATCGTTCTTCGGAAGGCTTCGCTCCCGACTTGCTTTCACTTCCGATTGTACTCTAAATCTAGAATAAATATTCTCCGAAGGTTATATAATATAGACTATGATTATTTTCAAAGAAGAACTGCAATTAGGGGCCACTGCAAAAATTGTAAGTCAAAAAACGTCTACCGTACGGATATTACACTGATAGGATTTCAGTCTTTTAGGCCAATTAGTTACTCGCCTGGTTAAGCGATTGCCAGCCCCTTTCGAGGGGTCTCCAGGGAACTGAGGTGGTTAATAACGACCTTTCACTTGCGCTTTAAGGGGCAAGACAGAATAGAGGTAACAGCTTTGAGAAAAGATATGGAGTACATGAGCCAGGAGTTGCGTTTTTGACCGAAGTTTGAAGTTACCTTCTAACGCAAGGGTCTCTGCGTAAACACCGTGTTTGGTCGTCGGTCACAATTCCTTGGTCCTTCAAACTCTGACCGTTGAACTTCGTGAGCTAGTAAGTTCGAAGTTTGCTTGAAACGTTGAAACTGCGAAGGGACAAGGATCGCCGGAGTCATAAAAACACTAATTAAGCGAACGGTGAACTTCGACAGCGTTTGAAAACGGAAATTAAGCAACCAGCTAAGCCAACGGCGAACAAGACTTCGATCAAAACGCAACTAGGTACTCGTATCCTAAACAGTCCACCAGATGGTCGAGACTGCTGAGGCTTTCAAACCTCGCATGCGAGACCTTGTTTTAAAACAGGTGCAAAAGTTAACAAAGAATTCGCGTAGTAAGACACAGCTGCCATCTAGGAAGCAAAAACGCAAAAAATATGACGAACTTTAGGATCGGAGTATCCGGCCGCACTACTGTAAAGCCCTGTAACCTAGCGGGAGTGCCGACGGTAACTGAGCAGTAAAATGAGCGGAAGAAGCACGGGCAGAGTTCTCCGCGCTTACAAGAATCTGCGATCAGTGGGCACTTAGCTTTAAGGTAGGTTACCACCGTCCCAATCCTTCGGAATCTTGACCACACTAGTTTCTGCACGGCAATCTTGCCAGATTTCCGGATCAAATCCGGTTTCAAAATTTTAGAGATCCTCGTCAACCGTCAGAAATAATGCTGTCTCACAAAAAACGCGTTTAGCTTTTCAACCCAGATGGTACAACAGAGGCCAAAGGTCAACTAGTCGACAAACTTCTCCCTTCTCTCTATCTCTTTTACATAACAGTGCTGCCACGCGAGACCAAAGAAATCGTGGGGAAGCCGCGTGGAAATTCTGGTGAAGTTTTCTGGAAATCTGGTTGAATTTTGGGCATTTCGGATGTGAAAATAGCCAAAACTGAATAATTTGGTCGTATAAAAAAAAAAAAAATCACCAAATTCAGCGATAAAACAAAACCGTGGCTTTCCTGCTTCTCAAATTTCACGGTTCTCAAATTTCACGGGACAGCAATAGTATCTCAGTATTCTAAAAGTAACCGGGAAAGTGGAGAAAGAAGAAGGAAATCCCCTTAGGTGCTAGAAAATACTGATAACCACGAAAAACTGAAAATTCAACTTCGCGAACATTAAAATAACAATTAACTAAACTCTGCTGAAGGATAACATAAGACATGTTAGGTCTAAGGTCAACACTCGATCCTAATCCGCATCCTAGAGATGGCCTATCCAGATTGCCAGAAGCTTCATAACATTTACACAAAGGTACGATATTTCTCGAGGCAGTCCAGTATACTAAGCCCTGTTTGATACCCATGCTCAAATTCCCAGGAGTGAGCATGGTAGTCATACATTTGTGTACCACTAATTCTCTAGAGTACCGTGGTGAGCGGGTACTTTGGTAATTAGACAGACCAGGATTTTATTTTGACTTCTTGTATACTGATACACCTTTTGGGTTTAAGACGTACACATATATACATGACTACGACGGTCACCCTTAAGCATTGTCCTAATAGGTGTAATAAGGTGTATTACCGCGTATAAGACTTATTACAGATTCCTCTTTTCCTCGGAGCGCGCTGTAATAAGGTTTATAAGGAGAATAGACTAGCGTTCTATTCTGGCTTATGCAGAGCCAATCAGATCGCTTGGTTGGTTCCGCCAGCGGGCCGAGGAGAGGCGCAGCGTCGTCAGGGTTGCCAAAGAAAGCACAACAGTTCTACTTTGTTGGAAGCTAAAGAAACAACTTTTCTTAACAAAAACACGTTTTTGTTCTATTACGACGGCTTTTCGTCAGTTCGAGGATCAATGCTGTCCATCCGTTATTTTATTAGCTTTTTTACAGTATAGTTTGCGTTATATTGTACTCGTGTACTTCAAGTAGTACCAAGAACCTTTTCGGATATTTTTAGAGCTCGAAAAATTGGATTACCTTGGCAACACCGGAAGCCGCGTTGATAAGAGCCTCTTGGGTTGTATTTGAACAGCCAAGTGTATTAAGACGTAAACATCGCGTATAGCGCTATTCACCTTATTACACCTATTAGGACAATGCTTTAGCATACCCCAGTGCTCGAAGATTGGTATCACAAAAAGGCTTTGTGTACTACTCTACCAACATGAGATAAGCAGTCCACTAGTTCACGCAAGGGCAGTTTCTGCGACTTTTTATTAGAATGGATGGAGAGGTTACGGATGGAAGTTGCATTGGAATTTCATGTCCATTCAATGTTACAAGACTTCTGACAGTATAGGGAGCAGCAACCAGCGAATCCAAAAATGACTTACAGGAAAAAACAGGGACAGAGTGAGTACTGAGGATGTGACGAACGCAGCTATTTCTTGAAACTATTGCTGAATGATACAGTAATACACTTTAATGACGGTCACCCAAGAGCCTCGTTTTTGTCGCAATATAGTGCTGCCGCACCGCTGCTGCAGCACTTCTTCGCTTCTGCACAAGATGCCTTTTTGGGATTCACTGCCTGCACGATTTCTTCTTGGTTGAAGCAGCAGCTTGCAGGGAAGCACGGACTTGGTGGGTAGGCAAGTCCCGGCCGGGAAGTGGACCTGCAGCGTGCAACAAATACGAGGCGAAGGATTCGCAATTTCACCAGGTTTGAGACAACACACTATCTCAGTGCTACAAATGGATTTACTCCCTCATTGTCTCATAATCAACACTTGTGTAGACATAGTAGAAAGTCGGACCCATAAGGTGGTGGGTAACTTTCTCTTTCTGCTACTAACACGAATGCAAAACCACCGTTGACTGGGAAGCAGGTTGCGGATTTTCTACTCATCAACCTCTGGATCTATTTTACTATGCCAATCACTAGCGCAGATGGTGTGTCATAAGGCGTATTCTCGCCGTTCCCCGAGGGGTCCTCGGGGAAAGGCGAGAATAAAGGGAGTCACTCGATGTGGACTCCGCGTACGGAAAACAGCAAGAACACGGGGAAATCTTCCAAAATGGATTTTGTTCGAAAAATAAATATGTAGTTGATGAAACTCACTTTATTTTTGGTTTTCTTTACTCTGATAGTTTTTATTAACTTTACACTGCACAAGAAAAACTGATTCCCCTCCAAATCTGAAAGGGAGTCCTTTCTGGTGATGGTGATGATAATCAGAGCATTCGCCTTCCGTGGGGAGTCGCGAGAATACGGGAGTGAGTCCCTGGACAACAAAAACGCAGGGACTCCTCAAAATGAGTCCTCCCGGAACGGCGAGAATACGTCTATAGGGGGATTAACAGAAACTAGTCCGCTTGGAAGCGTTGAACTGGAACAGCCAGGAAGAAAAGATGGGTCTGTCTCTGTTTTTTTTTCCTCACCGGTGTCCGGTTTTTTTCCTGTTGTGCGTTTTTGGTTTCACCGGTGACCGTCACCAAAACCGGCCTGCCGAGCAGGTTCTGGTTTAGTTGGCACTACCAGGCACTGGTTAGTCCAAAAACGGGTTTTAAGAATGGGGAGCAGTCACTGGTGGCTGCAAAAACACGTCACCTGCGGACAGCCACCGGACAACGAACGCAACTATTGGCAGTAGAAAGACAGGAGGCTCCCATAAGTCCCAAGTCGCGATAATTAGCGCTTTCTAGCGGTTGGTCTATCGTTGAAACAATCGCTCTGACATTCCAAACAAAGCTCGACAACACCTGCTGTTGTTCGCAAATAGTCTTGATGACTCATGGTGCCACTAGAGGATTGACGTGAGCCTAGAGAAGAGCCAGAAACGTCACCACGATAAACGTTGTTGATTGGTTTATATAGGATTTGAGTCAATTTTGAGGATCGTTTGGGTGATTCCCTTGGATCACTGGTGAGTTTCGGACTTAGTAGTCATATAAGGCCTTTTTCCGCGAGACAATTGTGGGCCACACACTTCTGAGTGTTTGTCGCGGAAACATGATTGTGTGCCACACAGTCGAGCCACTAGTTGAAACTCGCGGAAACGCTGTTTTTTCTGTGTTTTTTTTTGCGGTGATTTCAAATTTCTGAAAATAAAATTCATGTAAATCTTAGTAAATAAAAGTTCAGGCTTCTTTCCTTGCCGTTCTGTACAAAAAGTATCTTCAGTTTTAAGTATATATACTTGAAAAAGTAGTTAGCTTTATAGTTTAGACACTATTTTGCTGCTTCATTCAAGTTTCCCGCCAGAATCGACAATCACCTGGCCAGTTGTTTGTCAAATTTGAGCCACAAAGCAGGCCACGAAAATCTTGTTGGTCGCGGAAACACACTTGTGGGCCGCACAAAAGGCCGCGGAAATACACTTTTCGAGCCACAATCGACCCAGAAACTGTTTATGGGAGCAAGGAAAAACGCCTATAGAGTATCTTCTTGGTCTGTATTACAGCTTTTGTTTGTTTCTCACTTTTAACGTTTAAAGGACACCTGAAAAATGAAACAATACTTGAACACACCATGGAGAATGCAGTTACAAACATGGCCACGGAGAGCATTCTTCTCCTGAGCGTGACGTTTTCAAAATAGGTATGTTCGTTTCTAGAGGTTTGCACATGCGGACTCCAAGACAAAAAGCGCAATTCCTTCAAATCTTGTACATTGCTGGCCGAATCGTATTGGAATTTCTTCTAGATTAGGTTTGGGCTTAACTGGTTAAAATACATTCCAGAAGGGGTTGATTGGAGACATTTTTTCATTTCTAAAATTGCTCGGTACTGAAATAAGGACAGATGCAAAATGGAGCAAAAATTATAGCTTGGAAACACTATTTCGTATTTGGATTGGGTTTTCTGCAGCCAATGTTAAGGGAAGTCATACAGATAGAGATGATCCTTGGTACTCTTCATTCAGGTGTCCTTTAAAGACCAAAGGCTAAGAAGCGGGCAGCTGGATTTTCCGCGACTTTAGTGGAGTTTCCTGTCTTTCCCACTGTTATTTGTAAATGTTAGGTTTCTGTAACAAAGTGTTATTTTTGGAGAAAAAATAATAACAGTTCAGGTTGGCAAAAATATTATTTAAAGCCATCAGACAGTGTGTTAGTTCATATCTGTTGAAACTGAATATTCTCACGTAAGTGTTACGAAACTTCGTATACTGAAGGTTCGATGCCATTCCTAGCAGAGCTGGCAGAGGAACTGGTGGACCAGGACGGGACCTTTGACCTAACAAGCCCTTAAATACGATCGCAAGCAAATTTTTCACGAGGACGAACCAAGAAACAGAAAAATATTGCGGAATTCAACAGGATTCTGCGGTTTTTCGAATCGGATTCCAACTACTGGAGATCAAAAACTTCAAGCGAAAGCAGGACAGGATAAAACTTGAATAATCTGACGCACATGGCCATACAACTAATAAACTGACAACCGCTATTTGGTTGGGGCCTCTCGTGACACTGACGTTCGCGGGATGGAAACAGTCGGAAAATCCATTCAAGGAGCTGTGCCTCTTCGCTTTAAGTCAACTTTACTTATAGAATTTCCCCAGGGGTAACCCACTCCCCGGCACCGGCCAAAACCATCGGTGCGGGTACCCTCGCCAGCCAAAAATTAGGCGATTCTCGCTTCTGAACATACTGAATATAATCTTCTGACCCGTGGCAACCGGTGACGGCTGGTGTAAGCCGGTGCCAGCACCGACCGGGGCACCTCCGAAATCGAGAGTGGTTAACCCCTCGGAAGGCCCAATGCCTTTCATACGAAAGAGATATTCTGTCTGTCAGATACTCGAGTTTGGTTAAGCGGTTTACCATGATCATCCTACCCAAAAATGATCAACCCAGGACACAGTTTCGAACAGGATTGGTTTATCCATTCGGATATGTAATTGCTAAATCATTCATTTTGTATTATCTTGGGCGAGAGACTCACTGCCGGAAATATTTTAGTTTTCCGATTGTCGGTCGGTTAATGCCAATCTGAGTAAACCCAAATTACAAGTAAAGATACATCCAGGAAGCTAATGTTCCAGATAAACTGAATAGTTGATTGATTAGGCTAGTCCGACGTGGTGAGATTACTAAATCTTACCCTGTCCATCAGTCGACAATCCAATGAACTATACTTGCGACTGTACATCCTACCACATAATAATTCGTAAATCGAGAAATCAGGCGTAATGAAACTAAAGGCAAAATCACATTTCACAGTTGCCTTCACAGCAACCTTCCCGTTACCATGGGTCCGCAAGAAGCCCGTTACGGCAACACCTCCTGTTCTAGGGAAATAACGGCGTTATTTTCACAACGGCAATCCACGTTACCAGGGACAATCACAGTTCACCACTACACGCCACTCTCGTCGCTATTGTAACCGTTCCTATAGTCGATTCGATTGATGCGCTACAAAGCTGAGACGTGGCATTGGTGATTTCAAGAGAACACCGTCTAAAAAAATCAAGGATCCGATTTCTAACAGTGTCACTTAGTTACCGTTAGGATATTTCAGTCGTAAGCTGAAACTGAGCTGGCACATTCTCACGCTGCTTCACTAACAACTAAATTCCAGGGCATTCGTGTTAACTTCCACTTTAATTTTATTCACTTTCCGATTATTCGAAATTCCCGTAACGCTTTCCCGATTATACGTTACGTCCAGAGCATCCCTGCAATAGCCCGCCACACCGTTGATTTTTTTTTTCTCTCCAAAGAGCGGGTTTTCAACATGGTAACGACTACACTGCCACAACAAGCAACATCAGAACTTCGCAAAAACAAATATCTTTCACAACTTCTTTGATGATCACGGGTTTGACTACGTGACTCACACTCCGACCAATCAGGGTAGTGGCACGTGTTCATGGGTGGGTTTGGGTCGGATAGATACTGAGTTAGTTGAAAGATTCATGGAGAAATTCGATTGCAGTCGTAGAAACTCTTCCCCTGACGCTTCCTTTCGAGGAAGGACCATTCTGCAATGAAAAATATGTCAGCGAACAGACGAATATGATGATGATGATGAAATTTTATTTACGCACTTAAGAAGAGGAAAGTAGCGCAGGATAGACAAATGAAAGGAAAAAATACACTGAGCTTCCAATAATCTAGTAAGTGCACAAGATAAGAAAAGCCTTAAAGGAACCCTCGCACTATTTACTCTTCAACTTACATTTATAATATTTAAATACTGTAAAATTATGCCGTACTTTCAACAGATAACCCACATTTTTGGCTGTTTTATCCCGTTGACTTGTAGCGAAAACAGGAAAACCATTTACGTAACCGGTTTTTCTGATGGAAACACTTCTCGGAGACAACCGTCGACAGCGTGACCACAACGAAGGCAGCAAAACACGGCACATGAGAAAATCAGCATGGTTTTGGGGATCCCAAAACGTAAGTGGAGGGATACCTAGGACATCGCAAAAGTTGTCCGTCTGTCCGTCCGTCTGTCAGCACGATAACTCTCGAAGGGAATGAGATATTTTTTGATGAAACTTGGTGTCAGGATCCTTTGGGTCAAGAGTAACGTCAAGTTCGTACAAGGGCTCTGCAGCCCCACATTTAGGGGTGGGGGAGGGGATTTTATCTAAGGGGCAAGCAACATATTTTTAAACAGCTAATGTGATAGTTGATTATGGGGTAAGAAGACATGCTGAACACGATGATGAGAACCGTTTTTTCGCCGGACAAGTAGTTAGCCCGGAATCCGGCCAAAACCAAAAAGATTGTTAATACAAAAAGTTTTATTTGAAGTTGATTAGATGTTTGATTTAGGGACAGAAAGACATGGTGAACACGATTATGAAAACCATTTTCTCGCCGGAAAAGCAGTTCGTCCGGAATCCGGACAAAACCGGAAAATTTGTTAAAAGCAAAAGTTTATTTGAAGTTCATTAGATGTTCGATTTAGGGGTAGAAAAACATGCTGAACAGGGTTATTAAGACCATTTTCTCGCCAGACAAGTAATTCACCCGGAATCCGGCCAATGTGTTAAAAGCAAAAGTCTTATTTGTAGTTGATTAGATTCCGATTTAGGGGTAAGAAGGGATGCTAAATCCGTATATGACAATTGTTTTTTTTTACCCGGATGCGTAGTTCACCCGGAATCCGGCTGAAACCGGAAAATTGTCATTAGTTAAAACTTTATTTGAATTTGATTAGATGTTCGATAATTCGTTTTTGAGCTTTGTTATTTTGTTGGATAAGTAGTTCCCGGATTCGGCAGAAACCGGAAATTTGGCAGAAGTAAGCTAAGGCAGGAAGTTTCGGTCAGTTTCGTCAAAATAAATACGACTTATAGGGGTAAACACACATGCTGAATCCATACATACATACATCTCTGAACTTGGTTTTCTCAGATGATCAGCTATTTGGCCTTAATCTGTTTCTGAATTTTTGTAGTAAAAATACTTGAGGAGTCTGGAGAAGAAAGGACCCAAGTGTCTGGATGTGATATTAAATTTGTGGGATCCCATCGAAACCTTTGGTCTTGTTTTAAGAGGGGTTAGAATGTCCCTTTCGAAATTGGGGTCTCCGTTGGTTAGAAATAAATGGAGTGACTTTGGCAGTAGGTTGCATTATTATTATAGGTAAGACAGGTCCTTTAAAAAAGGGGGACCAAGCTGTAATATGATGGTTTCTATACTTTTTGGAACCATTTGTTTACTTATTCACTCCTTGAGCCCAAGCTTCTTAGGAAATATATTGAAGGTTCATATCTTCCAGTCCATGACGTTCGACAGCCTGACGAGGACCCTTGCAATGAAGGGCCTAAAATCGCTACCAAAGCATCGTGGCTGACTATCCGTTTCAAGCCATTGTTTGAATTGTTCCGTTTTTGCAGATACCATGGTGTTTGATACCACGGTAACTGGATCTGCATTTTGTGGTGTTTGTAGTTACCATGATATCTGATACTACGGTTGCTCTGCAAAAACGACAATTGCCAAATTTGTGATTTTTTAGGTCATCGCAAAAGAACAAGACCAAAGGTTTCGCTGGTATCCCAAAAATTCAATATTTGATCTAGACAATTGGGTCTTGTCTTCGCCAGATCCAGACTTTGCCAATCTCCTTGAACATTTTTACTATTAAAATTCAGAAACAGATTAAGGCCAATTAGCTAATCATCTGAGAAAACGAAGTTCAGATATGGGGTCAGCATGTGTGTCTTGAAAAGCATTTATAGTTAGCTTTGTTACACAAAAGGTATTCAGTAAACGAGATTTGTTTTTAATTCTTCTGCGATACTTAAAAATTCCGGAAATCTGGAAGTTCAAAAGCCCCTTTTTCCGGATTATTTTGATATACGTCTGGACCGGTTCATATTCCAGATACAACTTACAGAAGACGTCAAAGAATAATCTGGAAGTTCAGATTCCGGAAGTTCCGGGAGGTGAAGACCGGACTTAACTGCATTCAACTTGTAGGCACGTAAAGACACTCATTTTATTCGTCATACTTATGATTTTGATGTGCAAATGTTCCATATATAACCGGTCTGATCGCAAGGCTGATATTTCCGTTTGCACCTCTAAATTTAAAGGACACTTAAAAGATTCCTCGGTGCTTTGAGGTCTACTTAAATTTCTCTTTGCGTTTCCATAAGAGCTGGGGCCCCAAAAATTGCACATTTGAGAAACAGCGTGGCTTTCCCGACTGAAAAATTGGTCGAATTTTCTGCGTATGTTTATGAAATTGGTACGTTCGTCGGTGAGTAACCCGACCGTTTTACACCCTGAGGACAGTCAACAGACTGAAATTAGAGGACGTATCCAGCACTTTACTTGAAATTATGTAGAACCGATATAAACTCTTCCAAGCTTCCCAGAGCTTCTGATAAAGAACTTTGAGCCCTTAGTTGTCAAAAGCATCCATCAGACATCTTTGTCATCAGGGGCGTCGCAAGTTCATTTTCCTTTTGGGGAGGGGGGAGCCAACATAATTTCACGAATCCTTGAAACTTACAATTTGAATTATTTCAAATTTTTTATTCAAAAAATTAAGCGACAGCATGGACTATGTATTACTCGACACCATTCCAGCAGCAGTTTCTAACTTCTGTACACACGAAGAGAATAAACTGAGAGTTCCATGCAAAATTCTTGAAGTTCATATTTCGCACACCTGCTTCCCATGCAAATTCCGAATTTTAACGTTGATGAAACCCTAAGATCCCAAGGATTTCCAAAAATATTTCGAACCGAAGAGAGCAAGGTTCTGGCAGCAGCTTCGGCAGACTATATTAAATTCTTTTTTTTTTTTGTCAAAACTCAGCTAATTCCCAAATAGATTCTAGTTTACAATGTTCTCAGCCTAAAACTTGATCAAAATATCTCATTCCCTTCGAGAGTTATCGTTCTCACAGACGGACGGACAACTTTTGCGATGTCATAGGTATTCCTCCACTTACGTTTTGGGGTCCCAAAAACTGATACTGTCAAACTTCGTTCCCACCAATTTGACAAAATTCTGGGATCTATTGTTGGTGACGATGAAAGTGAACTGATGAAAGTCAAACTTTTTCAGATACAACGATCACCGTGGTATCTGAATGTCCGATACCACAGTAACTGGCCAGATACCACGGTAACTGCAAAAAACACCTTCTGACCGTGGTGCGCGGCTGCGAAAACGCAACTAATATTCTTTCTCCGATCATTTTATGCCGAGATCTTCATATTAGGGAGGCCAAGCCTACGACGAATCCATACGATGAACTCTCCTTTTACCCAACCTCCTCTACACAATTTTGGAGCAAAGTTAATGTGTTGTCCCCAGATCGACCGTCTATTCCCCCTCTCCTTCCCCCGTACGCGGTGCGTCGGTCCGAGAGGAACACTGGCAATCAGTTTTCCCCATATCCTGCAAATTCTTCTGTCCAATTTTTATGGCACTTGCCTTCCAGCCAAGTGCCATATATCGATCACTTTTCCGTCGGTCTGTCGGTCGGTTAGTCCGGTGGTTGCGAGTTAGGGTACTTCCAGATAAGCTAGGACGATTAAACCTGGCAGGCGTAAGATGGACACGACCAAACTATGTTGGAAATAGTCAATTGCCCGATCCGACCATCGTGGGGGGAGGGAGGGGAGCCGGAATCCGGAATTTAGTGGCATGCATAACTTTCGAACGGGTTATCGGATCTTAATGAAAATTGGTATTTGGAAAGACATCATGTCTCTGATGTCCCATTTCAAATTCGAAATCCGAAATTCATCCCCCCCACATTCATCGAATCCGATGAATGTGGGGGGGGGGTGGGGGTGGAGGGGGGGGGACCGGAAATCATGTGACACGCTTAGAGTGGAAGGATCGGGATGAAACTTGGTGAAAGGAACAAGCACTAGCCCTAGGTACATCATTGGCAGAACCGGACGGGATTCGTGCACTGTGGGGGGAGTTGGAGAGAGGGGGGGGGGGGGAAACCCGGAATTCCGGTGATACGGAGTTAAGTTACTTCCAGGTGGGTTAGAACAGTGAAACTTGGCAAGCATACCAGGGACCCAACCAAAATAACTTGGAAATAGTCACTTCCCCGATCCGACCACCGTGGGGGGGGGGTGGAGGGAAAGGGAATCCAAAATCTAGAGGTACGTATAACTTTTTAACGGGTGATCGGATCTTAATGAAACTTGACATTTGGAAAGACATCGTGTCTCGGATGTCCCATGTGAAGTCCGAACAGGATCCAATTATTGTGGGGGGGGGGGGGGGGGAGTCAGAGGGGAGCCGTAAATCTTGTGACACACTTAGGGTGGAGCGATTGGAATGAAAATTGGTGGGAAGAACAAGCACAAGCCCTAGATTCATCAATGACAGAACTGTGTCTGATTCGAACACTGTGGGGGGAGTTAGATAGAGGGGGGGGGGGGCTCCGGAATTCCGGTGATCACGAGTTAAGGTACTTACAGATGTGCTAGGACCATGAAACTTGGCTTAAACATTAGAGACTTGACATGATTAGATCATTTTTGCCTCAAGCCGGGCTTTGCTTACAACTGAATTTCTTAAAGTACAAATGATACTTTTGAGTAAACTATACATTTAATTCAACCGACGAGCTCATCATCATTTTTGCTTCAAGAGTTTTTATTACAGACGAATTTCTAGCGCCCCTAAAGTGCGCATCACCACAGCCAAATGCATTACCAAACGATACGTTCTTGTGATTTCCAAGGGTTTTGTCTCAAGGGTTTTGCTTACAAATAATCCCAACAGACCGACGAACTTAAGAATTCCTACTTCCATCCTCTGACCCAGCCTTGCAAGTGCCTATGAGCTTCCAGCTCTTGTTTACATTTATTTAAGGTCATTTTGTTTCGTTTCTGTGTATTTCGTAAATATTTTATTCATCTTCTAGCTTTAAGCTATTTGGTAAATAAAATTGATTGATCGATTGAAAATCCTCCCTCCTAAGGTGCTTTAACTCTTTACGCACGTCAATATTAACGCGGATCAAGCGAGAATGCATGAAGTATTAATTTCACCACCTCAGTGAGTCACTTTCATTCTGGGCTACGACGAATCCCCTTTCCCCTAACCTCCTCTCCAAACCTTGCCTCCTCGAGTCGTTAAGCTTTTAAAAAAATAAGTTCACTGCCAAACCGATTCAAGCATTTCAAATTTTCATCCCAACATATCAAGGAGTCACCTATGTGCAAACCTGCGACAAATTTCTAGAAAGGATTCCCCTTTCCCTCAATGTCTTGTCCAAAACCTTCCCTCCCCCCTCAGGTCGTTGAACTCTTAAGAATCACTTGTTAACCGAATTCAAGCGATACTGCATAAAATAATAGTTGCATTTTTTCAGATATCTTAGTATCTCATTAGTCATACCACAGTAACTGGAACCGAATTATTTTCTGCAGTTACCGCGGTATCTATTACTAAAACGACAATTTCCAAATTTGCGGTTTTAGAGGTCCCTCCCCCCCAAAAAAAAAACTTACATTACATCCACTTACATATCAAGTCATCGATTTGACAAAAACTACGATCCTGTTGTTGACGATGAAAGTGAGTGGTAACGGTCAGTTACTACGATCAGGACCGTGGTTTCTTAATATCAGACACCACGGTAAATCAGATACCTGGTATCAGATACCATGGCATCTGCAAAAACGCAACTATTGATTCACAGGGTGTCCACGACGACTCCGTACGAAGAATCCCCTTTTCATCCAAACTTCACTTCAAACCCTCCCAACCCAGGTTTCCAAACACTAACAAAGCACCCCAAAATCTTCTACCACGTTATGGTTGCGTGCCGCAAACTTAACGATTGTCAATCGTTAACTTTACTTCGGGGCGGAGCTAATTGCAGCTTTAACGATCGTTAATTTTTCCCAGTTCTGCAACCATTAACTATTTTGTAACGATGCTCACCGACCATCGTTACAAAATAGCTAACAATATTTAAGCTCTGGAACGGAAATTGTAGGTGGGCGGAGCTTAAATCTCGAAATCAGAAACGCGGAACGCAAAAAGTTAACAACTGTTAACCATTTATTCACGGTCGTTAAGTTCCCGAACGCAACCACTGTCTACAAACAAAAAAGTACTCACCTCGTCCGACATAGGCCACAATATCCTTAAAGTTGAACTTAGAACTGTCCAGCTTCAAGTTTTCCTTGTAGTAGGCGGCGAAGTCTTTATCCGACACAACTTTCCTCATTTCCCTCACTTCCTGATTTGCCTGTGCCTTCTCCTCTTTCATTTTTTCGTTAAGCGAATTCTTTCTTGTTTTATGCCCTTTAGCTGACTTGTCTTTCAACAGTTCTTCGTTAATTTCGAAACCGAAAGTTAGTCCTTCATTTACCACAGGTGTGGCGGAGACATTTCCAATCACAAACATGGGCAGAAGGGATTTTTTATCCTCTTCCGATTTCGAGTGGCGGGACACTTTTCTGGACTTAACCCCTTCCTCTTTCTCCGGCGGTACTACCTGTGTGACTTTTTCCGATTTGATTTCACCTTTCAGAGCGGTTTTCGATTCTTTCGGGTTCGGTTCGTCATGTTTCGGGTCGGGGTCGGCCGCTTTGAGAGGCTTCTCAGGAATTAGTTCGGGTTCTCTCACACTAAGAGGCTTGGGGTTAACTGGCTCGGACACTAGAGGGGTGATCTTGGACACAATCTCATCACTCAACGGGGGAAAGTCGCATGTCTCCGCGGGGAAGCCCCCAGTACGTTTCGGTTTCGGCAGTTCAGGGGATCCGGACTCGTTTTCCATCACATCGACCTTCGATTTAACTGAGATCACTTTACTAGTCTCCACCTGACTAGGGGTTAGAGGCTCCTCGCCACGAAGCTTCCGAGTAATGTCAGCGTAAGAAGCTTGCGGGGTTGACCCACTTGATGTAGAAACTGGTTTAAGGGTTACCCGGGAGATGGTGCTTGAACAAGGCAAGCTGTGGACGCTATCTTTATCACTGTCGTACCCACTATGCCCCGAGAGAACACTAGACGACGAAAGGCGCCGTTCACCGGAGCGTTTACGCGGGTTGCGGTACAGCAAGGCGATATCGTCGTTCGCCGCGTGAGTTGGGCGCTGCGCCTCCTCAAAGTGAATATTTGCCCGCCGGTTTCCGAAGTTCTTTTCCGGTCGCTGAGGCGATTTGCGTTTTTTCCGTGATTTCTTGGTAACAGTTCGGAACTCACTCTCTTCCAGGAGGACTGGCACAAACTCTGTCTGAAACGAGACAAACTCGGCAGGTGAGATCTCGCCACCCACCGGAGTCTTGAACTTGTCGGAATCGTTTGATGTCGATTTACTCAACTGACTATGTGGCGACTCCGTCCCATCTGAGTCGTGCGAATTGCTAACCTTGTCTGGATTCGATCTAGCACTGTTTTCAAGGCTGGATGATCGATGCTTCATGTCGATTTTAAGAATACCCACGGCACTATTTTCAGATTTGGCCCTTGATTTTTTCTTGTTTTCTTTCTGCTCTCCATCACTCAATACTCCGTTCAAGATTTTCTCACCACTTTCAACTTTCTTTTTGCCCTTTCCATTCTTTTCTTTGCTATTTGCCTTTTTATAATTTTTCTTTGCTCCATCCACCCCTTCAATGAAGTTCAGAAGGTCTTCCAAATCCTCTTTTCCTCGATAGTCGGCCATGTCTTCAACTTTGATGACCGTTTCATTAGAAATCTGGAAAAATACTGAATTAGTAATAAAGCCCATTACATCTGGTATTTTCAACGGTATTTTCATTTTTGAAGGAATTCTAGACATCGTAATCCCGTATTGGTAGTTTCGGCATGTCCTGACAGTGCACTTCACATTTTAGATATGGGGTTACGCTAACGCCCAATACGAGTGGTAAGTTCTAGGCTTCCCAAGCTCTATCCTGTACCAACAAAACATGCAAGATATGCAAAAAGTTTTATTCCTGAGTGCGTGCAATTTTTTAACGATGCTTGACAGATTTCTACGTGCACTGAAATTTGAAACACGTGTTGTAATTTATTCTGTTTTTTTTTACAATAATCGCAACATTGGTTTATAACCTCGAAAATCGCGACTGGCTAGAAATTTTACCGACTTTTTCTGCAGAAAAAATGACTGTTTTCAACAACAATTGGTACAATAAACTTTCTATCTATCTTCTATCTGACCTGACTTTCACCACTGTGTCGCTTCCCTAAAAAAATCGGTTCTACAGGAAAGAATCCCATGGATTCGAACGACGAGAAACCCAGAGATAAGAAATTCGGTGCTTTTAAAGGTTCATTCAAAACACCATAGTTGCGTTCTTCATACCAGAGCTGTCACCGGTGATTTCTGTTTTTACTTTAAGGCGCTTTTGGATTCACTGGTGACTGCTCCCTGGTGTTATATACCCCGTTTTTGGTCCCCCTGATTCTTCCTATCTTGCGCGGACGACCCAGAACTGGCCGGGAGGCAGGTTCTTGTGAGAATTCAACGAGAAACGGTGGTACTAAAATTCCACACCAGACACATACGAATTAACAACATATACTTGTTCCAGCATTTGTTGAGTTGAACAATAACCGATAAGTTAGTCCTTTTTAGTTTTTTTTACTTTCGTGACAAGACTACAGAGTGATGCGAGTGTTACGTTATTTATCATTTTTTTTTACGAAAAGGTAAAATTCGGCGGCAACGCTGTGGCAGCTGCTTTTGAAAAATTAAATTCTATTCTATATACTAAAACATGGACCACTTTCTCGATCGACGCCGGGAGCTTTCGGAGTTGAGGGGATCTTTTTTAAGGGGAGTGTTTTGCTTCTTCCGGATATCCCGAACAGCACTTCGGAAGGGGTTATAACAAAGGTGTGCGAATATATCGACGGAGCGCTGAAGCTAAGAGCGACCAAGCTTAGTAGTGAGGCTTCGTAGCCATAGGCAAATATTGTTATTGTTTTCTCTTGTAATGTGTATTATTGTTCTGTTATGTACATGGCCCCTGGGCTTTCAAATACACTTATTGTACTACCAGTAGTGCGACGAACGCAACTAGTGAGTTTGACGTAACACCCAAGCAAGTTTTATTCTGACACGCAATTACCGCTCGTGTTTTGCCGTAAAAGTTTAACTGAAAAGGCAACTTATTTTTGTACCATTTAACTGACTACACTACATTATTATTTTTTGTTGTGTTAAGGGATTTAAAAACGCGTTAATACTTATATTTCGTAAACTGTTTCCGTCAAGCATACAACACAGACGCAAGCAGACAACAAATCACAGGGAAATTCCACTATTTGAAAATCGATTATTTATTCACGATTATTCGTGAATAGTTGAAGAACGAAGTAACGCATTTCCATCGGGTCTTCAAGCCTCTTTGAGGGAATAAGTCATGGGTAACTAGATTAGTACCTAGATCTTAATAACTGGGTAGTCACGAACAAAAAGCGGCATCCATACAGTGCTGCTTCAAAAACGGAACATTCACATATCGGAATAGCCACATAATATATTACACATGTCATAAAATCTTTATTTTCTTCTGACTTGGTTCAGCACTAGCCAATCAGAAGCTTACTGGTACTAATCGGATTATTTTGCTATTTTTCTGATTGGCTAGTCCTAAACCAATTCGGTAGATAAAAACAAGAGCTGCAAGCTCATATGGCACTTGTAAGGCTTGGTGAAAGGATGAAAGTAGGAATATCACCGGAATTCCGGACATTACCTACAGCTCTCCCCCCCCTCGGTACCCGAAATACGGTCCGATTCTGTCAATGATGCACCTAGGACTTGTGCCTGTACTTCCCACTAAGTTTCATCCTGAGCGCTCCACTCTATGCGTGTCACAAGATGTCTAGTTCTCCCCTCAGACCCCCCCCCCCCCCAGTTCATCGGATCCAGTCCGGACTTGAAATGGGACATGCTGAGACATGAGGGCTTTCAAGATATCAAGTTTCATTAAGATCCGATTACCCATTCGAAAGTTATGCATGCTACTAATTTCCGGATTCCGCCGTCTCCCCCTCCCCCCACGATAGTCAGATCGGGCAAGTGACTGTTTCCAAGTTAATCTGGTCGGGTCCCTGAGATGCCTGCCAAGTTTTATCGTCCTAGCCCACCTGGAAGTAGATTAACTACGGATCGCCGGAATTCCAGAACCCCCCCCCTCCAACTCCCTCCACAGTGTCCGAATCCGGTCCAGTCCTGTCAGTGACGTATCTGGGGCGTGAGCTCGTTCTTCGCACCAAGTTGCATTCCGAATCACTCCACTCTGAGAGTTTCACACGATTTCCGGTTCTCCCCTCCAATCCCCCCCCCCCAGATTCGTCGGATCCGGTCCGGACTTGAAATGAGACACCTGAGACACGAGATCTTTCTAGATATCAAGTTTCATTAAGATCCAATAACCTGTTCGAAAGTTATGCATGTCCCTATTTTCCGGATTTCGCCACCTCCTCCTCCCCCCACGAAGGTCGGATCGGGCAAGTGACTATTTCCAAGTTAGTTTGGTCAAGTCCTCATACGACTGCCAAGTTTTATCGTCCTAGCCCACCTGGAAGTACATTAACTAGAGATCGCCGGAATTTCAGAACCCCCCCCCCCTCCAACTCCCCCTACAGTTTCCGAATCCGGTCCAGTTCTGTCAGTGATGTATCTAGAGCTTGTGCTTGTTCTTACCACCAAGTTTCATCCCGATCGCTCCACTCTGAGAGTTTCACATGATTTCCGGTTCCCCCTCTGACTCCCCCCCCCCCCAGATTCATCGGATCCGGCCCGGACTTGAAATGAGACATCTGAGACACGAAATCTTCCCAGATATCAAGTTTCATTAAGATCCGATCACCCGTTCGAAAGTTATGAATGTCCCTATTTTCAAGATTCCGCCACCTCCCCCTCCACCCACGATCGTCGGATCGGGCAAGTGACTATTTTCAACTTAGTCTGGTCGGGTCCCTAATACGCCTGCCAAGTTTCATCGTCCTAGCACATCTGGAAGTACCCTAACTCGCGATCACCGGACCGACCGACGGAAAAGGGGTATATCGCACTTGGCCGGAAGGCAAGTGCCATAAAAATGAAAATCACGCAAGCTAATTCAGGGAGAAGGAGTTCGTGATATCTGTCAGAGACTGACACAGGTCATACATGTTCAAATAGTCTTAATTATTTATGTTTGTCCAGGTTAATCAGGTCGGGGCCCCGATTCAATCTTTAAACAATATATACTCCCGCATTCGCTCCCTAATACATCAAACATTCCTGCCATGTTTCGTCGTTCTAGCTTATGTGGAAGCGTTTCACGAGATTTGTTTAGTTTAACCACTTTCTATCTAATCCCGCATTCGCTCTCTCATACACCAAGTCTTGGCGCAGTGGTAGAGCACTGGCTTCGCGTATCAGAGGTCCGTGGTACGATCCCGCATTTGGGCACCTCTCTTTTTGCTACCTTTTGCTTTGTAGTTTCCGGACTCCCGGACCCGGGGAAAGTCGGATTGGGGAAGTGATTATTTGTAAGTAGATCTGGTCGGGTCCCTGATATGCCTGCGAATTTTCATCGTCCTAGCTTGTGTGGAAGTGCCCGAACTAGAAAAACCTGGACCGACCGCCCGACCGACGGACGGACAGAAATTACGATCGCTATATGGCACTTGGCCGAAGGGCAGGTGCAATAAAAAAGGCAAATCTATACCTTGTGGCTAAAAAATCCATTTATTGAATACGAGCGGGCGGTAATCTTCTGCCCCACGAGTCCCAAAGAGGCTTATGCTAATCAAGCTTCTATGACCTAAAGTGGCCAAGCAATTGGATTCCATCTGTTAGGAGAAAATTTTGTGTGGGTTCTTTCAGAACAAAAGGCAATTCTTAGTGTAGTAATATTCTGTGTCTATTCTTACGTTTATGACACAAACATAATAAATAGGCTTCTCCGTTCTATCTTTTGTGTTTCAATAAAGTGAAACTAAACCTTCTACGACCATGTTATTATATTGTTTCCTCCCCTTAAAACAAGACCAAAGGTGTCGATGGGAATCCAAAAATCTAATATCTGATCCAGACAATTGGGTCTTGTCTTCGCCAGGCTAATCATCAGAGAAAACCAAGTTCAGATATACCTCTATAAGCCACATATACTTTGACGATACTGACCAAAACTTCCTGATTTACTTCTGCCAAATTTCCGCTTTCGCCCGAATTCCGAGCGAAATACTAGTCCAGCAAAAAAAGAAATTCAGAAATGAATCCAGCGTATCTCCTTATCCCTGTAAAGAACATCTAATCAACTTTATATACAATTTTGACTTTGATCTAATCAACTTCAGATAAAATCGTTTGCTTTTAACATATTTTTGGTTTTGGCCGGATTCCAGGCGAACTAATTGTCAGGAGAGAAAATGTTGAACCATTGTACTCAGCATGTCTTCTTACGCCATAATCGACTATCACATACAAATATTTTGTTTGTCCCTAAATCTTAACCCCCTCCCCCAGCCATAAATGTAGGGCTACAGAGCCCATCTAAGAACCTGACCTTACCCTTGACCCGAACAATCCTCACACCAAGTTTCATCAAAATATCTCATTCCCTTCGAGAGTTATCGTGCTTGCATACGGATGGACGGACAGACAGACGGACGGACAACTTTTGCGATATCATAGGTATCCCTCCACTTAAGTTTTGGGACCCCAAAAAGCGGAGTACGGTAAATATAAACAAACTCAATCGAAACGTTTCTAGATTTTAACTCAAAAGCGTGTGTCAATTCCTGTCACTTTCATCTGAGCGTTGGTTTTTACTTACTGTAAATATTCGCTACATTACTCCCTTCATAATGAGCAATTTTTACTAGATTTGTTAGCAAACGTTGTTTGTATCGGGCTCACCTGCCCATAAGTCATTTCGCAAAAATCTGGATACAGCGATTGAGCTGAGTAAAAAAGCGAACCCGTGAGAATTACTGTGAAAGGAGACTAGGCGGGCACCTGATCCCGCTGCTGATTGAAAGATAAGCTACTGGAATGGAGTGAGCTTTCATTTCCACTTTAAAAGAATATGTCGTGCCTACAATAGTAACGAACTACTTTTCTAATAGCTCCAACCATTCCTACTCTCCGCATTCGCATTTACTGTGGTATATTCTAACTGCACCACACTGATACTTTATGCTCCAGATTACTAAATCCGAGCGACTCAGCAGAATCTCGGTTACGTAATTTCCAAAAGATAAATATTCGCTGATTTCTTTGTTTACCTGTCTGTTCTTTTCCATCCAACCTGTTTGAGACTGATCTCCAACCCAAGACGGAGCTTGGAGTTCTCTTATTTCCGGTTTAGTATGCAATCTTAAAGATTTGATCCCAAATAAAATCGTTAACAAACTTCAAAAGTTAAAGCACAACTCTTACTAGAAATGATATTTTCCGTATGAAATGAATCAGAAAAAACTCTTTTGGATATACCATTCCTTTCCACCTAAAACTGGCGATTCTCTTGTTAGCACTTGTCCACTATGTCCAGCCTTCCTGCTCTCCGACGCGGCGTCTGGGCGCAAAACATTTGAAAACTGAACCGTGTCTTGGTTAAGAAGTGAGAAAACTAAGCAAATAAAAGAAGTAATAAACAGGCGAGTACCACATCCTTATATGTGAAAGAGTAGTCAGCGTACATTGAAGATTACGGCGAACTTTTCGTTGGGTGACGGGAAAACTTGGAAAGGCCGAAAAAGTGCTAAAAATTCGTAGTTACGAAACGAAACAATGGAGAAAGGTGGGGATTTTAGAAGCTTTTAATTCCATATGAGAGCTAAGTATATTATAAAAGGCAGAATAAGCAAGAGGGGTCCTTTAAAGTCGGAATATATATTCAGTGTGTATTCTTACCATTCTTTCCACACTCGAATCAACTTCAGACAAAACTTTTGTTTATCACAAACTTCTTGATTCTGCCGGATTCCTAGCGAACCATGTCACTCGAAAACAAGTTAAATTTGGAATTAGTTAAATTTGGAATATCTTCTAACTCATTGCCAATTGTCTCACTGGCTTGAAACAAATACTTGCTTCAACCTTAATTTGCCCCCTCCCACCCCTATATATGAGGCTAGGGGCCCAGCTACAAACCTGCCCTGTATCCAGACCAAAATAATCATTAGACCAATTTTAAACACATCCTGTAGTCAAAATACTCGAACATAAACGGTACTTAGTACTATTTTTCCTTTAAAGGACTCCTGAACAATGAAACCATACTTGAACACACCACTGAGAATGCATTTACAGACATGGCCACGGAGAGCATTCTTCTCCTGAGCGTGACGTTTTCAAAACAGGAATGTTCGTTTCTGGAGGTTTGCACAAAAGCGCAATTCATTCAAATCTTGTACAGCGCTGGCCGGATCGTATTGGAATTTCTTCTAGATACACGTTTGGGCTTAACCGGTTAAACAATATTCGGGAAGAAGGGTTGATTGGAGACAATTGTGCATTTCTAAAATTGTTCGGTACTGAAATAAGGACAGATGCAAAATGGAGCAAAAATCATAGCTTGGAAACACTATTTCGTATTTGGATTGAGGTTTCTGCAGGGAATGTTAAACGAAGTTATACAGATAAGGATGATACTTGGTACTCTTCATTCAGGTGTCCTTTAAAGTTTAACCGAAGAGGGCTGAGATAGGACAATCTAGAGCGTGTTCCACCCTTGTAACAATAGTTACCATTAGTTACTATTTCCGTTCCATCCTCACGAAAAGTTACTACGCTGACCGTTCCAACCTTGTCGGAATAGTAACTAATAGTTACTATTTGCTTACCATGCTCGGGAGCGTGGTAAGCGTAGTAACTACGCATCTCTGGATCGTGATTGGTCGGATTCGCCCCTGGCGTGAGATCCTGCTGGAAAATAAAAAAATCGTTCCAGCCTTGACGGCAAAAAGCCAGAATTCGTGACGTCATGCGTAGTAACTACGGTAAGTAGGATGGAACACGCTCCTAGTTACCCATCATTTATTCACTTAAAGAGGCTTGCAGATCCGATGAAAACGCGTTACTTCGTTGTTCCGCTATTCGCGAATAACCGATTTACATATAGTGGTATTTCCCTTTCGGATTTGTGGTACCTTTATGCGCTTGTACCTGTGTTGTATGCTTGACAAAAACAATTAACGAAAAATAATAACCGGGCCCCACTATAGTCACACCTAGTTATAACGACGGTAATACGGCCGTTGTACGGTCGAAATTGGGAAGAAAAGACGCTGAAAACGTAAGGTTGTCGATAGGGAAAAATCCATCTCAGCCATTTTGAAACGTATCTTTCGAGTGTTTGGACCAATCACAGACCAGAGTCGCTGACTTTAGCCAGTTTTGTTTACGTTTGCTTGATGACGGTGGTAATATATCTTGAATTTCTTCGTTCCAGGTGTGACCAGGATGAAACGTAAGAGTGGGTAATAACCAAATTAACGAACCAAATTACGTACAGGTGTGACTGAATGTGGCCCGGGCATAAGTGTTCAGTGGGCACCTTCAACGAGCAAATCACTGGCCATTGAAAAGCCACGTTTGTATTGAGATTCAAATTTTCCGCGTTATAGTAGAATCCTGCGTTGTGAGGACGGCGGTAGATATTCTGAACGTGACACTAGAGCAAATAGTGAAAAAAAAAAAATCCTCAACGCAATCCGAATAATAAAGTGTGTTCAGCTGAATGATACAAAAATAATTCGGGTTTTTTAGTTAAACATTAAGAGAATTCTTACCTTGTGGCGTTTAGGTTTAAGACGATGTCCGGTGCCTCCTTGCCCTGTTGTGTGGAAAGTCTGCCGAGGTCCACTATGGGTGTACTGCTGATCGTGACGCTCAGAACTCGGTGTGCTACTACCATTTTCTTCGATTTTACACTAAAAAATAAATATAACATTTTTCATTTCAAAAGACTATATTGAATGAGCCAAGAAACATGGTATAAAAAAAATTATACAAAGGTAAAAAATAACTATAATAGTGTGTTGCATCTTACCTTGTACAACCTTTTCGAATATTACTTTCTTAATCAACCAATCAATCATTTATTAAAAGTAATGATAATTATTACGTAATGCACAAAAAAGTAGGGCACTGGCCTCTATGGAGTTCGTTTAAACACTGTTTTATCACATATTTTTTTTTTCAGCGTACAGATTGCCCAGAGAATTCTTGAAAGCGTTGGTGGAGTCACACACTAAATACTTCCAAGATAAAACGGCATTCCATCCAGTCAATAACAAAAAAAAACAGGCACCAATGTCCTTAGAAAATTGTCAGCCAAAGTGAACAGTTATAAAATCATAACGTAATGAACAAGAATTATCGATTTCTGAAATTTGGTAATTTGGTAAGAAATCAAATGATGTAAAAATTTGGTGGACGTCCGATTAAAACTCTACGACTTCCGAGGAGTTTTTGAAATTCGTTCATCTTCTCGTCAAATATTCTAAATACAAACTGAACTCACACATTTCCTTTTTAATAAACAAAAAAGGGTCTAAGCGGGCGAGAAAAAAATAATTACTACAACTACTACTAAACGCGAACCGGATTCCTGTAGCCTAAGAACGAAAATCCGGAAAAGTTTTTGTTTTGTCTTTCCCAAATGATGGAAGTGAGAAATTTATTAAGGATTCCGGGGCAACCATCCCATCCGAGCAACTACCCCTTCGTCCACACAAGCAGTGTCAATAAGCAACCAGGTGGAAAGGTGACTACAAGATATTTAGTACGCCCATCCAACTCCCCAAGAGTTGCCGGATTGATTTCGGACCTGAAACTGAACATTTGGTACGGTCAAATACCGTTCGAAAATTTCACAGCTTCATACTCCGACTCTCTAACCTATCGAGGGGCTTAAAGGACCTGTCTTACCTATAATACTAACGCAACCTATTCCGTAATCACCCCATTCAATTCTAAATCCGGAGACGCGAATTTCGTACGGTATATTCTAACCTCTCTAATAAAACCTCACTGATTTCCTCACTTGCAGTGATTTGCTACCTTCGATGTATACTATGCTGTCGATGGTTGCTTGGGAGAAATTTTTCCATCAGAAAAAAACGATTATGAAAATTTTCCCCTGTTTTGGGGATCGCAAAACGTAAGTGGAGTGATACCTATGACATCGCAAAAGTTGTCCGTCTGTCTGTCCGCACGACAACTCTCGAAGGGATTGATATATTTTGACGAAACTTGGTGGGAGGATGCTTTGGGTCAAAGCACAGGTCTGTAGCCCTATATGGGGAGGGGACGGGTTTCGGCTCCGATTTTAAGAGCTATTGAGACAGTTTATTTAGGGGTAAGGAGACATGCTGAATTCGAATATGAAATTTATTTTTTCGCCGGACAAAAAGTTCACCCGGAATCCGGCGAAAAACGGAAAATTTGTGAAAAGTAGAAGTTTAATATGAAGTTGATCAGAGGTTCACTTTAGGGGCAAGGTGACGTGCGAGTCCTAATATGAAATGTATTTTCTCGCTGGACAATTATTTCGTCCGGAATCCGGCCAAAACCGGAAAATTTGTTAAAAGTAAAAGTTTTATTTAAATTTGATAAGATGTTCGATTTGCGGGTAAGAAGACATGCTGATTTCGCATATGACAATCATTTTCTCACCGGACGCATAGATCGCTCGGAATCCAACTGAAACCGGAATACTTGTTAAAAGTAACAGTTTAATCTGAAGTTGATTAGAGGTTGGATGTAGGGGTAAGGAGACATGCTGAACTCGTTTTGAGCTTTAGTTTTTTGCCAGACAAGTAGTTTGTCCGGAATCCGGCCGAAACCGGAATTTGTGCAAAAGTAAGGAAGGAAGGAAATACGATGTAGGCTATAGGGTAAACCATATGCTGAATCAGTATCTGAATATTTGACAGCGCAGAACGGATATCTGAATATATCTGAACTTGTTGAAATTCAGCTGGCGTATCCGGTTTGCTCTTTCAAATACGAACTTGGTCTTCTCCGATTATTACCGTTGGCCTTAACCTGTTTGTAAATTTTAGAAGTAAAATGTTTAATAAGTCTGTTGAAGATCGAATATCTACAAGACCGAATTGTCGGGAGCAAATATTAATTTTGGGATCCCACCGAAACCTTTGGTCTTGTTGCTACAAGTCAACGAGTCTCGGAAACGGCTTAAAACAGCCAGAACCGTGGGTTACTTGTTGCAATATTTTAAAGTCCTTGATTCATGTGGGCCGAGAAGGTAGGAGACACCATCATTTTTCAATGGGTCGGATTTTACGAAAACACTGTTACCTTTGTTTTCCCCAAAATCCTCACGGTAGCCAACGTTACCCAAAAATTACTTGAACACAATTCACTCCTGAAAGCAAGCCAGTCATTGCAAATTAACTATTCATTGACCTCCCAACGGTGGTTAAAATATTACTAAAACTTTCGAGAAGATCGAGTGGCGTGTAAGAGGATTAAAACAACTAAGTATATCACCATGTGGACGTTTAGATATGTCGGAAGAAGAAATCATCGACCAGTTTGACATTGTTTGGTCTCGGAAGCTGAATATTATTTTGCTCAATTTCAGAATCTTCAAGAAATCACTAGAACCAATTTAATATAATTTAGGGCGTTTGTTTATTGGGACATACACATTTTTATTTCTATGTTGTGTACATCATTCATTCTTTGGACTTCCAGGAATTAACAAGAACAAACAGAAAACAAAATACTTAAAAAAAATCAATTACAAATAATTAGTTGATTTTTCTACAGATTTTTCATATGCCTGCTCCAATAAAAACATTTTTGTTAGATAAATAGTCAAACTATGATCCCAGCCTCCCCAAGACGGGCGCTTCGGACCCACGCCGCTAGATGGCCCAGCGGTCGGATCGAGTTGTGGCTACATCTTGGGTCTTGGGTAGGGGGGGGGGGTCTAGACGTTGCATTTGCTAGATTGCTTATGATATAACTCCTTGAAAATACTGTAAGTTGAAGAGTAGTAGGAGGGGTCCTTTAAGAACAAAGTTCGTAAACTACTACAATCGCAAAGTAGTAACGAGCTACAGGAACATTGATCTGACTAGAAGCAAATTTGTCTAAACAGTTCACATAGTACAACTTTGTATTTATTGTTTCAGAAAGAAAAGAAGAGCTACGAGCTCATATGGCACTTTTTACGTGTAAGTGGTACAAGAAAGTAGATGAGAACGACACAAAAAACCTTGCCATCCAAAAATGCCAAAAGTTTCATTTCCGGATTCGCCCTCCCTAAACTCCCCGAAAATGGTAGGATCCAAGAACGGAAGTCTTCCTACGGCATTGTGTCGGGTCCTTAAGTCTGTCTGGTTGGGTCACTCATATGCCTGCCAAATTTCATCGTCCTTAGCACATCTGGAAGTATCCTATCTTGCGATCACTGGAATTCCAGGAAACCCCCTACAACTCCCCCCAATGAGCCCCGACGTGATCTCGTTCTGTCAAGAACGTCTCTAACGCTTATGCTTGTTCTTCCCACCAAATCTGATCCCGATCTTTCGACACTAAGCGTTTAACGAAAATTCCAGTGCTCCCTTTCAAACCCCCCCCCCCCCCCAAGTACGGATCCGGTCCGGACTTTATATGGAAAATCAGAAACAATAGCTCTTTCGACTTGCCAAGTTTCATTCAAATCCGTTTGCCCGTTGAAAAGTTAAAAATGCCCCTATATTCCGGATTCCCCATCCCTCCACCCCCTCTCCCAATATTCGGATCGTGCAAACGACTATTCTCAAGTCGGTCTATTCGGATCCCTCATATTCTTGCCGAGTTTCATCGTCATATTACATCAGGAAGTACCGACCGCACTGGATCACCAGAATGATCCTGTGGGGGGATTGGGGGGGGGGGGGGGCTCCAATCCCCCATAGTGCCCAAATCCGGTCCGAATATGTCAACGATGTTTCTAGGACTTGTGCTTATTCTCCCCACCAAGTTTCGTCCCGATCCCTCCACTCTAAGCGTTTCCCAGGGTTTACGGCTACCCCTTCTAACTCCCCTCTAAGCCACCGGATCCGGCTCGGATTTGAAGTGGGTCGTCTGAGACCTGAGGTCTTCCCAACTATCAAGTTTCATCAAGATCCTAATCACCCGTTCAAAAGTTATAAATATCTCAGGATTCCGGATTACCCAGAATCATTTTATTTGCCACTCCCTCTACTCCCCCCACGATGCTCGGACCAGGGAAGTGACTACTTCCAACTTAATCTTTTAGGGTCCCCGATAGGCCTTCCAACTTTCATCGTCCTAGCCCAAACTAGCAAAACCAGGACCGACCGATAGACCGCCAGACCGACGGACGGACAGAAATTGTAATCGCTATACGACACTTGGCCGAAGGGCAAGTGCCATAAAAACGGTTAGCTAGAACCTTGCCGGAATTGTTACAAGGGAATTTTGCCGTGACAAATAACCAAGAAACCAAATTCGAATTTATAAATCAGGACTCCAATTTCGAGGAGCATCGTGGACAATCCAGAGCCAACATAGGGGTATCATGGAGACCAAAGACCTAATTCGAAGGGGAAATAGGGGAAGGAGGGGGATTCCCTTCCTGATTCCTGCCTCCACTTCCCCCTGGATAGTCGGATCCGGGTGATGCCGATTTCTAAGTCAATCTGGTCAGGTCCTTAATATTGCACGAGCAGCCAGGTGGATCGTTGAAATATTTTAACTCAAAACAACAACTTTGGTATATAAGGGTTGGACGCAAAATGTAGAAAGGCAGCTTTGTTCGTAGAAACGTAGTCTGGCCGAACCATAGGCAGGGCTCACAAAATGAGACGGGACACTTAGCTCTAAAAAAAAAAAAAAAAAAAAAAGGGTTCTTACCTCGTTATAAGTCTGTCTGAACCTTCTTGTACACTGATCAGCTGTCAAATTGTCTAAAAAAGAAAAAAAATTATATGAAATGACAATCGCGATACGTATCCATAGCTACCAGGTCGGGTACGGCATAAAGCACAATTGCCAATTGCCTACCAGAATCCTAACTACTCCCTTTCTTACACTCAACAGAATGCGCCACAGCGCCACCCATGTTACTTTATAGCCAAGTTCCACTAAATAAAAATCCTGTTTAAAAACAACTGCTAGCTCAGTAGCCTTATAAGCCAAAGATTGGCTTACACCGTGGGTTCGAATAACGCAAGAGGAGCACTTTTGTTTTTCTATTCATTACTTGGTACTCGGTGGTGCTTTAAGTATTCTGCACAAAGTATTAAGTATTCTGTACTTCGTGTATTTTACTCGTACTCTGCTGTTACCCAACAAGACCAAAGGTTTCGATGGGATCCCAAAAATTCAATATCTGATCCAGACAACTGGGTCTTGTCTTAGCCAGATCCAGTCTTCGCCAGACTCCTTGAACATTTTTACAATTAAAATTCAGAAACAGATTAAGGCCAAATAGCTAATCACCTGAGAAAACCAAGTTCAGATTTGGATTCAGCATGTGTGTTTACCCCTATAAGTCATATCTGTTTTGACGAAAACCCCTGCCACTTCTGCCAATTGCCCGGTTCCGGCCGAACTCCAGAACTACTTGTCCGGCGAAAAAAGAAAGCTCAAAGACGAAATCAGGGTATCTTCTTTCTCCAGTAATGAACATCTAATCAACTTCAAATAGAAATTTAGCTTATAACAAATTTTCCGATTCCAGCCGGATTCCGGTCGAACTATATGTCCGGGTAAAATACGATTGTCACACAGGGACTCAGCATCTCTTCTTACCCCTAAATCGCTTATCTAATCAACTAGAAATAAAACTTTGACTTCCAACAGTTTTCCGGTTTTGGCCGGATTCCGGACGAACTACATGTCCGGGTAGAAACTTGTTTTCACATAAGTGTTCAGCATGTCTTCTTGCCCTAAATCGAACATCCAATCAACTCCAAATTAAACTTTTAATTTTGACAAACTTTCCGGTTTGGGCCGGATTCCGGTCGAAATACTTGTCCGTCGAGAAGATAGTTTTCACCATCGTCTTCAGCATGTCTTCCTACCCCTAAATCGAACATCTAATCAATTTCAAATAAAACTTTTACTATTAACAAACTTTCCGGTTTGGGCCGGATTCCGGGCGAAATACTTGTCCATCGAGAAAATAGTTTTCACCATCGTCTTCAGCATGTCTTCCTACCCCTAAATCGAACATCTAATCAATTTCAAATAAAACTTTTACTTTCAACAAACTTTCCGGTTTGGGCCGGATTCCGGGCGAAATACTTGTCCGTCGAGAAAATAATTTTCACCATCGTCTTCAGCATGTCTTCCTACCCCTAAATCGAACATCTAATCAACTTCAAATAAAACTTTTACTTTCAACAAACTTTCCGGTTTTGGCCGGATTCCGGGCGAACTGCTTGTCCGATGACAAAATGGTTTTCACCATCGTGTTCAGCATGTCTTCTTACCCCATAATCGACTATCACATTAGCTGTTTCAAAATATTTTGTTTGTCCCTTAATTTCAATCCCCTCCCCCACCCCTAAATGTAGAGCTACAAAGCCCATCTACGAACTTGACTGGTCCGACGACCCAACGAACCTTCTCACCAAGTTTCATCAAAATATCTCATTCCCTTCGAGAGTTATCGTGCTTACAGACGGACGGACGGACGGACAGACGGACAACTTTTGCGATGTCATAGGTATCCCTCCACTTACGTTTTGGGATCCCAAAAAGCGGGGCACAAATAAATAAATAAATCAATAAAATAAATAAAGTAGCTTTAGTGAGTAGAGGTTCCTTCCCCCTTTATCGAAATCCCCAAACCCCTTCAAGGCTAATTCCCTTGCCACGTAATTTCTCCACCAATGTCACGTTCCAAAACGACTAAGAAAGGGGCTGGCCCACTGAACACAATCAAGCCAATCACACCAAACAAAAACTAAACAGCATCAAACTATTAAATCAACAAAACATGGCATACTGACAACCACGTTAGTCCATTTTTTAAATCTTCTCGAAAAATATAGCACTATTCAAGACAGCTGTTTGTCAAAGAGGTTTTCGCATAAGTTGAAAAGAGGGAACTGCTCCAGCCATGTTGATGAAAAGCGCAAAAGCTATCAACTGGGTAGCCTACTCAATTTGCATCCTAAAAGAATCAATTCACTGGCCAACTTGGGGAGGGGGGGGGGGGCAAGAAGAAGCAGGGGACTGGCAGCAGGTACGGGACCGTGTTTATCCCCTAAGATGGAGTAGAAAAATCAGAAGTGTGGCCGATCATTATTTTTTGCTTCGCCTTCTATCTATTAGAAGTGAAGGAGGTTAGACCACCGGTTAGTAGTGAATTATGAAAGTTGGCTTTGAAATTTCGTCTCTCTTAATAATTTTTGCAAGACTTGTAAGGATATTCTTCAATCATCCCTTTCGTTTCGCTTTAGCTCTACTTTTTCAAACAGTGTACGTGTATGGTATTTTAAGATCATCTATGTGAATTTAAGTTTTCTGTTAGTAACCCCTGGACGCAAGTTGACTAACTGTACGGTACTGATTTAATTATTATGCAAACAAAAATTTATTCCTTTTTTTGTAATGAAGAAAGAACGATTATCGGCTTCCGGCTTCCTTTTAGATTATTGATTTGCAGACTGAACACAAAACGAGAAACGAGAACTACGTAACTTTGGAAAAGCGAAGGTTAACTACCTATGTTATTACTAACCCGACTATGGTGTTGTTATTATGGGTGATACTAAGTTTTTCGAGAACTGTGAATTACTATTGTGAGATCGATGCAGCGACCGGTGGCAAAAAGTCGAATTTTGTAAACACAGATTTAGCCAACTGTTACCATAGTCCTGAAGCTCGACCGCCACAAATATCGGCAATTTCTTTCCAAAAGGTCATAAGCGACATTCTTCTCGAAATAGAGTTGCTAGCAGTTATGCCCTATCCGCAACTGTGTAGCCAAATCGAAGCAACCATTTGGAAATTTCTTGCTGAGACTTTTAGGCACTCCATGGCCTAATCGTGTAACCGTTTTCCCAGGCCCAGCAACTTCTATCAAAATATCGGCATTTTTAAGAGAACCGGTTTTGTGCATCAGTAGCATGATACGCGAACACTCGTCCGGAGCGTAGTGCGCATGGAAACCAGTGGATCGTGGCAAGTGCAAAGATGGTGATGTGTGTTAGCGGGTTCAGACTGTAACATTGGAAATTTGGATAGCCGGGTTTAAGAACTAATGAATGATGTTATGGAAGTAGGGTGGATTGACATTCTACGTACGACAGGTCCTTTAAGGATTAGAGACCCCGAAATCAAATTCTTCAGTTAAGTCGAGAAGGAAATGATTCACGCTCACTTTAACATTCCCCATTTCCGTTTTCTCACGCTATTTTTTACTTTTTCGTGACTATCTTACTGATACAAGTTTTTTTCCTCTAAAACACAGTCAAAACTTAACTACTTAGTAGTCGACTGAACGACTATCCAACTGGCAAAACGACATACCCAGAAAATAGCACAAAAACTGTGGAGAACCGTGAAACTTTGAGAAACAAGAGCTGTAAGCTCATATGGCACTTGCATGGGTTAAGATGTATTGATTGATCAAAAGTAAGTTTCGACTTTGCGGTTGAGATGCGCACCCTAATGGAGCTAGAACTTCATTTGTAAGCAAAACCCTTGAGGCAAAAATTATAATGGGCTGTACTGGATCCAGGGCATCATGAAAATGCATATATTGCTTAAAAGTATTTTTCTTACTTTGCGGTCAAGATTGGTGTACTTTAAAGAATAATCGGATTTGGGAAGTAGCTATTTCTAAGCAAATCTTGTTGAATCTCTAATAGTCCAGCGAAGTTTCATCGTCCTAGCACATCTTGAAGTACCTTAACTCGCGATCACCGGAATACCAGACCCCCCCCCCCCCCCCACCAACTCCACCCACAATACCCGGAGCTAATCCGGTTCTGTAAATGATTCATCCAGAGCATATGTTTGTTATTCCCACAAAGTTCGATCCCGATCACACCAGTCTAAGCAGGTCAAGTATTTCCCCTCTCTCCCCCCCCCCCAATAGTTGTCGGATTCGGTCCCGATATGAAAATCATAACCAGAGAAATGTCCTCTGTTCAATTCTTAAATTTCACTCGAATCCGATCACCCGTCCAAAAAGTTACGCATGATTCAGTATTCCAGATTCCCCTCCCCCCACAATTATCAGATCGACGAAGGTTTTGTCTGGATCCAGTACAATTGTCTAAACGATTTATCTAGAGCAGATGTTTGTTCTTCCCAGCATGTTTCACTCCGTTCCCTTCACTCTAACCATTTCTTGAAATTTCCGCCCCCCCCCCCCCCAACTCCCCTGGCTACCGAATCCGGTCAAGGCTTAAAACCGAGACTTTAAACGGACGGTTTGAAAGTTAAACACTATTCAATTTCCCGGATTCCGCCCCCTTCCACCCCCTCCCCCAGATGGTCGGATCGGAAAACTGATTATTTATAAGTTTGTTTGGTCGGGTCTCTGATATGCCTGCCAAGTTTCATAGTTCTAGCACATCTGGAAGTACCCTAACTCGAAAAAGTGTGACAAACTGCCCTCAATTTTCAAGTTTCCACCTCTGTCCACTCCCCCGCATATGATCGGATCGGGAAACTGATTATTTCCAGGTTAGTTTGGTCGGGTCCCTGATATGCCTGCCAAGTTTCATCATCCTAGCACATCTGGAAGTACCCTCACTCGCGATCACCGGACCGCCCGACCGACAGAAAAGTGATCGCTATATGGCATTTGGTCGGAAGGACAAGTGCCATAAAAATTTAATAATAGTAAACATTAACAAAGAAACATCCCATTCTTGGAGTTATATGAGGGACGACAATAGCCTAAAGTGTCCGATATTTCAGTCAGTTAAGAACAAGAAAAATACACACAGTTTTGACAATCTTTTAACCGGTACGATTGCGGATGGGTATCGTGTGGAAGTTCGAAATAGTAAATTATTTTCTTAAAGTGATTTGAAATTTTGAAAGGAGAATGACGGAGCAAGAATGAAGTGGGAAGACTTTCCATCTTTAATCTGTCCTGCCATAATCACCTGAAACCACGACAGCCGAGTATGAAGAGACTATGAAGCGGGTAGCACGGGGTTACGGTAAGGCTCTTTTCCAATTCAGTGTCTGTCCGGCAACAAGATAAAGTGGTCGATAAGGACCAGGATGTGGAAATGGATGTTCAAAACTGAAAAACGATCAGACAACTATCAGCTTAGTTTATCGGGCGGATCGTTATCCGTCCTGTCCCTTGTCTGAGCGACGATAGCCGATTCACCAAATGTATTAAAACGGCATGACAGTACCGAGAGAAAGCCAGCTTCTACATCCATGGTTTTGGCTGTTATAAGCCTTTTCCACGAGCCGTTGACTTACAGCAAAAACAGGGAAAAAATTTAATTAACCGGTTTGTCTAATTTAAAGACTTATCTCAGGCAACCGTCGACAGCGCGATATACATCGAAGGTAGCAAAAGACGGCAAGTGAGAAAATCAGCGTGGCTTTGTTAGAGGGCTTAGAGTGTACCGTACCAAATTGGGGTCTCCGGGTTTAGAACTATATGGAGTGATTATGGAAGTAGGTTGCGTTAGTATTATAAGTAAGACAGGTCCTTAAAGGACTTCTAGTACTCATTATGCCTTCGATACTATCATTACATCCCCTATGGTATTACAAACTTGAGAAATCACCACACTTCGTCATTGCTTCGTGTTCCACCGTTGGCTTTTTAGCTCTTTTTCGGCCGAGCGTAGTTTTCAACGCAAGCAGCTCAAACTTCGTCAAAAGATTCAAGGTTCGCTGACAACGGATTTAAAAAACAAGGGCATGAGAACTTCGGCATGTTTTTAGTTCATTTTTTAAGACTTGGTAGGCGAAAAGGTCTGTCTTGTATTTCGGACTCCATTTCTTTTGCTTGCATTTTACCATTTTTAACCGCGGCGCACACAGTTTTCAAATATTTTGCGTCCAGCATTCACTTCGGAGAGTGGGATGCCAGGATAGAGACGACAAGAGGAGGGTTTTCGCGAGCTGGAAAGCAAAGTCGGAATCACTTTCCAATGGTTTTCGCGCTTCGGAAAGTTGCCGAACTTTCAAACCCGGTTTTCGAGCTTTCCCGGAAAGTGATTCAACGAGGACAGTGGAAAGCTCCGCGGACAGTTCAATGTTTCGGCGGGAATGTCAAAGCTGTGGGAAATAGACAGTGCAAGTTCGCTAATAAATAAAGAAAAATGGCAAGCGTTATTAGGGTGGCTTCGATGGAATATATGAGAATCAAAGAACCGTTAAGTGAACCATATTTATTAGAAATAGTTTGTAATTGAACATTTTCCCGGCGATGTCAGCTTACCATGTGTTTTCGCTATCAGTCTAGCGGGTGGAAAGTTATTCTAGGAATCGCTTTCCCACAGTTTTCGCGATTCGCTTCGCTAGCCGGAAAATTGATTCCGAAATTCCGCGAAAACCCTCTCAAGGTCTAACAAGAAAATCGGTAATTTCAAGGGGTAAATATTGGTATATTCATTATCATTCGTACCTTATTTCATTTCTCATTTTAACTCTTGATATTTATTTTATTATTTCCCATTTTAATTCTTGTTGTTTGACATGTATTATATTATGTAGGCCTATTCATTATTATCGTATACTGTATATATTGTACGTCACTGCTTTGACATGTGTTACGTCATGATGAGCCTTGGCTAGCCATAGTATGTTGTGCTATTACGGAAATAGAGAATATATTTATTTATTTTCGAAAATCGATGTTCCTGAACCGTCGTCATCGTGACAAGATAATTTCTAGTATAAGAGTTGCTCCTTAGGCTCCCCAACACGACCTATATCTGTACAGCTAACTAGTCCATACGGCTATGCTAAAAAACTGCCATCAAAACAGCAAACTTTTTTCCGTAGGCCAACTTTCTAACGTCACCACCAGTCTAGTACACTAGCCCCTTTTCAGGCACGGTGCTCAAATGTCTAGCACCATGCCTGAGTGCTAGACGTTCAAGCACTGTACCTTGGATTTCATGTATGGTGCATGGATTTCAGTATACAGTGCATGCATCAAAAACACAGTTTCTGTCATAACAACTGAGCACCAGCTCGGACAGGGCTGAAATTACTACCATGAATTAGAGAAATCAAAGACAGTCCTTTGTATATTTTTCACAACAAAAACAAAAGGGCTCGGCTGATGACAGATGTGAAAAACCTCATTTCCTTGTCTACATAGTCAAGGATTTTGCATGCAAAGTGTCCTGTGCCTCAGCTTTTTCTACCTAGCAGCCAACCAGAATATTGGCTCTTGGGGAATAGATAGGGAAAATACATGGAAAATAGATAGGGTGCTGTTAGGTTTTTCATCTCCATCATCATTAGAGCCCTTTTGTTTTTGTTGTGAAAAATATATAAAGGATTGTCTTTGATTTCTCTAATTCATAGTAGTAATTTCAGCCCTGTCCGAGCTGGTGCTCAGTTGTGATGACAGAAACTGTGTTTTTTCTGTATGCACTGTATACTGAAATCCATGCACCATACATGAAATCCAAGGTACAGTGCTTGAACGTCTAGCACCCAGGCATGGTGCTAGACGTTTGAGCACCGTGCCTGAAATCGGGCTAGTGTACTAGACTGGTCACCACTTAGAAAGGAGCAAAGGATAAGCCATTTCTCTACCGCAAACCCAAGTGCAAAAAAACTAATGATAAACTCAGCTGAAATCGAGAACAGACATGGATAGAAACAATAGATGGCAGGACTTTCGGACCCGAGGGAAAAAGCCACTTTTTTGTTTCTGTACATTTTTCTATTTATTACTCAAAGAAGATATGTTGGCTGCGGGGTCGGGTAACTGCCGCATATATTTAACACTATAGATTTTAGTCCATCTTCAATTTGAAACTGGTGCATGCCTGATTGCGTGCTAGAACGGAGCTTTCCACTCGAAAGCAGAAACATGGTTTGATGAAACGAAAGGTTCGCTATACAACTTCAGATAGTCTTCTCTGACATGTGCTATATAACTCCAGTTCACTTCGCACACCGTAGGCTCTGGCTCGAGGACAAGCAAAAACCATCCTTATTGGCCCCAGGCAAGAGTTCTACAGAGCTTTCCAAAATGTAATGTCACATTCAAGCAATCCGGCCTAAGGTCCACACTTTCCGTAAAAACCGCACAGGTTAGACCCTTACCAGTTACCAGGAATAAAATGATATCGGCCGCATAGGAGAAAAAAAAAACAGGACAAAACCAAAGTGTTGCTCTAGCAACACAAAATATTATGTAGGCCTATTCATTATTATAATATATTTTATGTCATTGGCTCGAGAAGTGTTCATGACGATCCTCTGCTAGCCATACTCTGTTGAGCTATTACGGAAATAAAGATTATATTTATTTGTTATAAACGAACCTGTGATCATACGATTAGCTGTCTTATCCATCTACCGCAGTAAGCTACCCAGCAAACCTTGCCTAGTAGTTGTCTTTGCTAAAGCCCGCCGATAAGCAAAATAAAAGCGAAAAAAGCAGACAAGGATACCGCCAGTACCTGCGATATCGACTGTGTTTTTTCTTCTTCAAAAAGTGATATGCGTCATTTTCTTCGGAACCGAGTTACTACCACACTTACATCCTGCATGTCTGCTAGAAATTCTAGACCGATGGGAGCAACCGCTGCGGAGATTTCGATTTTCGTGACTGAAGTGAAAGTTTTTCGTTTTCTCTTTAAAATTAAAAAATGTCGCTTATCACATTTTGGAAAAAACACTAAAGATATGCTCAAACCGACAACCCAAGAAAGACCCAAATTCTGACAATTAAAAAAGAATCACAATCGGTTCTCTGGCACATACTGGGGAGGAATAAAAATATAGAATCCACGGGAGTCGCAGACCCCTGACCTGATTGGCCTCGACAGCTAAGAGTGGCAGTTCGTGGCGCGGCATCCGTGTCGTCACTTTCCGGCAAGGGCTGATATCCGTGACGGTCGTGGGGGGGAGGCTGAAAAGAGAACCTGGATTAGATTAGTGAAGCGGCTGTCTTGCATCCCCTAACTCCACCGATCGGGGGATAAATGCCGCGAAAAAAGAGGAAGACATTTCCCGTGAAGTGTATCTTTGTTGTTTTTATGTATTCTGTAATATTTCGCATCTTGACCTCTTCTAGCTTTAAGTTATTTGGTACTAAAGTTGGCTGATTTTCTTCTTTTTCCTTAAGAAAATGTTATTGAAGATGTTATGCATAACAACTGTTTGGAAATGTCATGCATAACAATTGCTTGAAAATGTTATGCACGATAAGCGTTGCCATCTGGAAGAGCTGAAAAATCACCAAAAAGCATCTGCTGTATTTCCAGATATCATGACGACCAACCGAAGTCAGTAGATGCTTTTTTGGCTCTTCTTAGCAATGCTTGTTCTGCATTACATTTCAGGTATAACGTTTCCCAACACAACAGATAACATCCCAAGTGTTGTCTTTTACGTACTGTCTGTTCAAACCGCGCATCCTTCTGTTGTCTGTTATGAAACTTCTGACAGTGCTGTTCTCGAGTATGTTCTCTTCTTCCTCCTCGACAAATATCGATGTTCGGGGCATTGCAACGTTAACCTAATTGACGAACAAGTGTTATTGGACTTGACAACTTTTCCATAATGTTCAATAGGTTAAGTGCAGCCAGTGCACTCGGTTAAGAGAGCTTGTATAATATAAGTTGCGTTTTCGCAGATACCATGGTATCTGATACCACGGTCTAAAGTCGTTTTTGCAGTTATCGTGGTATCTGATACCACGGTCAAAAGGCGTTTTTGCAGTTATCGTGGTATCTGGCCAGTTAGCGTGCTATCTGATATTCAGATACTACGGTCCGACCGTGGTAACTGGTCGTGGTATCTGAAAAGTCATCTCACTTTCGTCAAATTTTGTCAGATTGGTGAGAAAGAAGTTTACCACTTAGTGATGTGACTGAATATCTGTTTTTCTTTTGGGATGACTTAGAAAAGCGCAATTTCGGCAATTGTCGTTTTTGCAGAGCAACCGTATATCAAATACCACCTTAACTGCAAAAACGACTAACTGCAGATCCAGTTACCGTGTTAACAGATACCATGGTATCTGCAAAAACGCAACTATTGTATTTATTTTTGGTTATTTTGACGAAAAACTGAACAACGAACAAAGCTACTTATTTTTTTTCTCTTTTTTTGGGATCCCAAAACGTAAGTGGAGGGATACCTATGACATCGCAAAAGTTGTCCCGTCTGTCCGTCCGTCTGTGCGTTTTGATGAAACTTGGTGTGAGGACTCTTTGGGTCAAGAGTAAAGTCGTTGGTAGATGTGCTCTGTAGCCCTACATTTAGGGGTGGGGGAGGGGGTTTAAATTAAGGGGCAAATGAAATATTTTTAAACAGATGACGTGATAGTCGATTATGGGGTAAGAAGACATGCTGAACACGATGGTGAAAACCATTTTGACATATGACAAGTAGTTCGCTCTGAATCCGGCAAAAACCGGTATTTGAAGCTGATAAGATGTTTGATATTGAGGTAAGAAGACATGCTGAACACGATGGTCAAAACCATTTTTTGGGGGCGAACAAGCAGTTAGCCCAGAATCCGGCAAAAAACGGAAAGTCTTTTAAAAGTAAGTTTTATTTGAAGTTGATTAGATGTTCGATTTAGGGGTAAGAAGATATGCTGAACAACATGGTGAAAACCATTTTCTCGCAGGGCAAGAAGTTAGCCCGGAATTCGCCCAAAACGGGAAAGTTTGTTAAAAGTAAGTTTTATCTGAAGTTGATTAGATGTTCGATTTAGGGATAAGAAGACATGCTGAACACTTATTTGAAAAGTATTTTTGACGACTTGTTCGCCCGGAATCAGGCCGAAACCGGAAATTTTTTTTAAATCAAAAGTTTTATCTGAAGTTGATTAGATGACAGATTTAGAGGTAAGAAGACGCGCTGAATCTATATATGGCAATATTTTCCTACCGGGACATATAGTTCGTTCGGAATCCGGTTGAAACCGAATTTTTTGTATAAGAAGTTTTACTTGAAGTTGATCAGATGTTCTTTATGCGAATAAGGAGATACGCTGAAGTGGCTTCTGGACTTTCTTTTTTTTCTAGACAAGTGTGGTAGTTCGTTCGCAATTGTCCGGGTCAAGTATTAGACCATTTGGACTTGTTCATTCAGAGTAACGGGCCAGAAGGACATACCAACAGCATTGCCAGAAGTCGAGTTTAAATATAGATGCAACTCCATTCTATAGCCTACTTCTAAGAGCGTGGTCCACTCTACTTACCGTAGATACCACGCAGGACATCACGAATTCTGGCTTTTCGCCGTCAAGTCTGGAACGATTCAACGGACAAGTAGTTAGCCCAGAATCCGGCAAAAAACGGAAAGTCTGTTAAAAGTAGAAGTTTTATTTGAAGTTGATTAGATGTTCGGTAAAGGGGTAGGAAGACATTCTGAACAAGACGGTGAAACCCATTTTCTCGCCGGGCAAGTAGTTCGCCCGGAATCCGGCCAAAACCGAAAAATTGTTAAAAGTATTTGTAGTTGATTAGATATCCGATTTAGGGGTAAGAAGAGAGGCTGAATCTGTGTATGAAAATCATTTTTTACCCGGACATATAGTTCGCCCGGAATCCGTCTGGAACCGGAAAATTTGTTATAAGTTAAATTTTAATTTAAAGTTGATTAGATATTCGGTTCAGGGGTAGGAAGACATGACATGTTCAGTCACGATGGTGAAAACCATTTTCTCGCCGGGCAAGTAGTTCGCCCGGAATCCGGCCAAAACCGGAAAATTGTTAAAAGTATTTGCAGTTGATTAGACAAGGGGTAAGACGAGATGCTGAATCCGTGTATGATAATCATTTTTTCCCGGACATATAGTTCGCCCGGAATCCGGCTGGAACCGGAAAATTTGTCATAAGTTTAGTTTTAATCTGAAGTTGATTAGATGTTCGATATAGGCGAAAGAAGATACGTTGAGTTCGTTTTTTAGCTTTCTTTACTTTGCCGGACAGGTAGTTCCGGAATTTGGCCGAAACCGGGAAATTGGCAGAAGTAAGGCAGGAAGTCCATATCTGAACTTGGTTTTCTCAGATGATTAGCTTTTTGGCCTTCATCTGTTTCTCAGTTTGAATAGTAAAAATGTTCAAGGAGTCCGGCGAAGACTGGATCTGGCGAAGACCAGACCCAATTGTCTGGATCAAATATTGAATTTTTGGGATCCCATCGGAACCTTTGGTCTTGTTATTACGAGAGTTTTCCGGCAGATATTTACTAGGTGAAAAATTACCAAGTTTACACGCAACATTGTTATCTGTTTTGGAGGTCGAAACAGGACTGTTTACATTACTGTGGCATACCACGGGGTTCTTTTTCATTCCACTTCGGGTTTCTTCTCTGAGCATCCATTCACATTAGTTTGGCTTAGGTAAAGTTCGTTTTTCCAGCTTGAGCGGCTTTGAGCCTGAAGAGGACCCTTGCCAAAAAGGGCCAAATATAGCTCTAATAAAATTCAGCTTACGTATCAGTTTTGCACTATCAAATATGATTGGCAGTCAGCTTGGGCTGAAGGAATATTTAAAGGACCTGTTTTACCCATGATACTAATGCAACCCATTTCCATAATCGCTCCATATATTTCTAACCCTGGAGACCCCAATTTCGTATGGTACATTCTAACGACTACGCTGATTTTCTCACTTGCCGTATTTTGCTACCTTCGACGTGCATCACGGTCTCGACGGTTGTCCGAGAGAAGTTTTTCCATCCCAAAAACCGGTTATGTAAACTGGTTCCCTGTTTTTGCTACAAGTCAACGGGTCTCGGAAAAGGCTTAAAACAACCAAAACCGTGGGTTGAAAGCACAGCATAGTTACGCCTTATGGACATTACTAGTAATGCAATTTGTGCTTGAAGTGAAGACCCAAAACACCCATTCAGGTCTTCTTGAGGAATTACCTACTTTGCCAGACTGTTTCGGATGAGTAATTAGCTACTTTGGCTGACTGGGATGTATTCACAGCAAAGTAACGGAAATGGCACTATCCAAAGATATCCAACGTTCAAAGAAGCACAATGTCAGAAGTTGAATAACATGGTTGCCCATCCTTGAGTTAAATGTTTTGTTGGACGCAACGGATATTTCCGTTGTTTCCCTTTCAAATGATAAGTTTCACGAAATTATAACACACAAACTACTGTACATGAACTGTAGAGGCAGGGGCCTTTTTTGTACTATATTATTATTATAAAGGATCATAACAAGTACACAAACCTTTTGTAAAATGATGTTGGTGAATGCAAATTACCGATGATTGCCCCCCCCCCCTTCCCAGTCCTATGGTCCCCCGAAAAACAGTAGGGCAAGACAACAAAATAAAGTAGTACCCGTCAGAGACCGAACCTAAGGTAGGGTATATGAACTTACTCGTATCCTTTTTTCGCACAGGTTTTTGACAAAGTGAACAACTCACGTAATATACTTTATTTTATTGTTATGATGACCAGCGCACTTTAGCATATTTTGCGGAAGAAAGCTATAAAGTTGAAATACAAAAAAAAAAAAACGATTCGATTTTCTCATAAAACTCAACACAAGGATGCGAATATCTGTGTTAACTATTACCAAACTTCTGACAATGTAGCCTACTGTACTTAGCCGGACTGAACTTTACTGACCGCAAGTGAATAGTCAATCTCTCCATCCACCTCCTCCCTTCTTTTGATCGTGCCATAGTCATGTGTCCCAGGCATCCTAAGTTGACTCAACTGATCCACCGTTTTCGAATCCATCGACATATCCTCATTTCTTTCGTCTTCCGAGCAGTCCATCTCCAATATTTCTGTGTGTCGGTCGTCCGAATACTGCTTGTCCAGTATCGGCCTGGCTTCCACAATGTCCACACTACTCAGACTTTCATACCTCAGATTCCAGGGTGGCACGCGGTCCTCGTCGTCCGCAATGCACTGATCTTCCATGTTAATCGTTACGAATTCCGTGTTCTGCCGCAAATCCACCTTACGGAGCTCGTTATCGGGTGGTGGCGCGGAGGGCTCTAACAGTGCCGCAGGCATTTTACTCTCGCTAATACTGTGGGACTTGCTCAGCTCTTTCTTCTTACGGATCGACTTGACCTCAGTTAGGCTTCTCAGACCCACGGAGTGATCCTCCTCAAGCCCGCCGCGGTCCACGCCGCAGGGGAGCGATCCACCCTCTCTCTTCCGCGCGCTCACGTTCGGTGTGCTCGAGCCACTCCCTTCACCCCTCCTTTTCCCCTTGCGCCGCCCACCGCCGATGGCACACTGATAGCCGGAAGTGTCGTCAAGCTCATTCAGGTTCTGAAGACTGCCGCCTTTGGTTCGGCTGGCGGCTAATGTGGCGTTGAAATCCTTTGAGGGGTGTTTGTTACGGCGCTTTTTGGAAGGGGGGTTGTTAATGACCGGGAATATGGCGGGTGGACTCTCCTCGCCTGATTCTTGTGTAGTCTCTTTCAGCAGACTCTGCAAAAGAAATCCCAAGTAAGTAAGTAAGTAATAGTAAGTAATTTATTTATAACAGGCCATTTTGAACAAGACTAAAGGTTTCGATGGGATCCCAAAAATTTAATATTTACAGACAGTCGGATCTTGTAGTGGTCCAGTGGTAATCATCGGAGAAGAAGAAGTTCAAATATGGATTCCGCATGTGAGTTTACCCCCTATAGCCTGCGTCATGTCTACTTTGACGAGATCCTGCATTACTTCAGCCAAATTTCCGGTTTCAGCCTGATTCCGGGCGAACTACTTGTCTTGCAAAAAATCGAAGTTCAAAAACAGATTCATGTATCTCCATACCATCCATATCTCCATAATCAACTTCACATAAAACTTCAACTTTTAACAAATTTTCCGGTTTCAACAGGATTCGTGGTGAAATGTGTCCAGGTTTAAAATCATTGTCACACACGAATTCAACAGGCATTCTTACCCGTAAATCGAACACCTAATGAAATTCATATAAAACTTTTACTTTTAACAGATTTTCTGGTTATGGCCAGATTCCGGGCGATCTACTTGTCCGGCGACAAAATTCAGCATGTTTCACTATCCTTAAATCGAACCTCTAATCAACTTCTGATTAATGTTTTACTTTTAACAAACTTTCCGGTTTTAGCCAGATTCCGGGTGAAGTACATGTCCGGCGAGAAAATGGTTTTCATATTCGTCTTCAGCATATCGTCTTACCCCTTTAATGAACTATCTCATTAGCTTTTAAAAATATTTGTTTCGCCCCTGAATTTAAAACCCCTCCCCCTCCCCTAAATATGCAGCTATCGGGCCCATCTACGAACTCGACCTTTCCCTTGACTCGAAGAGTCCTCACACCAAGTTTCATCAAAATATCTCATTCCCTTCGAGAGTTATCGTGCTGACAGACGGACGGACAACTTTTGCGATGTCATAGGCATCCCTCCACTTACGTTTTGGGATCCCAAAAAGCTGAGTAAATGAAAGAAAATAAATAGAACACATAAAGACACAGAAAAGACACTTAATTAAGACACTTCGGCCAGGAAGCAGTGGATACGTCGTGCGCTGGATTGGCCCAGCTTGCTGTCCATGATTTTATATAGGGACGAGGAAACATCCAAAATGTTTCCAGTTTCAGTTTCATTGGACTATACTGAACATTCTATTTAAAGAAAAAAAAAGGAGAGGAAAAAAATAACCTATGGTTTCAACTTTAAATAAAAGGAGAGAGAAAATAAGGGAAAGAATTAACGAGAAAGAAAGAAAACAAAACAAAAGAAACACAGGGTGGGGGGGGGTCTAAAGGAGGATAACACTAAACAATTTTCCTGTAATGACCTTTCGCTACTCGCTTGAAGGAAAGTAGGGTAACACTTGCATCTTGAATTTTGAACTACTCCCTCAACGTATGCTTATGACATAATTTCAACAAGTGGAGAAGGTCTAAGTTAACGTAATTAACGAAGAGTCCCTGCTTCACTTTGTGATTTTATTAGTTTCCAGTTTCAGAATATTCGATATTTCCTTTAGTAGATCTACGTCATAGAGGTATGCTTATGTGAACGTCTGCTAACAGTGAACGATCGCCGAAGAAAAAACAAAACCCAAACCAGGCATTTTTTACTATGAATACTTGTAATAACCACTCACGCTTTTGTCACTTTTTTAATATTTTGCTAATTCACGTATGAAAGTGACTCAACTGACCCCTGGTTTGTTTTTTATAATTTAAAAAGTTTACCACTGAACACACCTTCAGTGGAGCAGATGGCGGTCCGAACCTTCACGTGTCTTCAGAAGAAGGACCTTTTTAGTAAATTCAAAATCAAAGTAAGTTAATTGGATTTCTACTTCAAGTTTGTGCCAGGATGACCCTGAAATAGTTGGCTGTTAGCTGATATCAAGTTTGTTGTTTTTCTTTTCGATTTCACTTTTTGATATGCAAGTAACAAAGCCAAGGTAGTGGAACAGTTAAACAAGAGCTGGAAGCTCATATGGCACTTGCAAGGCCAGATGGAAGTGATGGTCAAAAGTATTTTTTATCACCATCGGTTAAGATGCGCCAAACTTGCAAGGCTGGTTCAGAGGATGGAAGTGGCGGTCAAAAGTTTTTTTTCACTTTTCGGTTAAGATGCGCACTTCACGGGTGCCTCAAAATAATTTCTAAGCAAAACCCTTGAGGAAAAAAGGATCATGTGCTCATGATCCTTTTTTCAGACAAATAAAAGACAAATAAATATCATATCATATCATATCATGGCGATGGTGGAAAAGTAAATTTTGCTTAAAAGTGTTTTTGTATTTTGCGGTTAAGATGAGTTCTTTAAGGGACGGTTGGATCAGAGAAGTGACGATGTCTAACCCAATGATGTCAAGTTTCCAGGCTAGTGCTCCAGCAAAGGTTTGATCGTCCTAGCACATCTGGAAGAACCTTAGCTCACGATAACCTGAATTCCAAACACCCCCCCCCCCCTCCTCGGTACTCGAATCCGGTCCTATTCTGTCACTGATGCACCCAGGACTTGTGCCTGTACTTCCCACCAAGTTTCATCCTGATCGCTCCACTCTCTGCGTGTCACAATATTTCCCGTTCTACCCTCCACCCCCCCCCCCCCCAGTTCATCGGATCCGGCCCGGATTGAAACGGGACATCTGAGACATGAGGTCTTTCATGATATCAAGTTTCATTAAGATCCGATGACCCGTTCGAAAGTTATGCATGCCACTAAATTTCGGATTCCGCCGTCTCCCCCTCCCCCCGCGATGGTCGGATCAGGCGAGTGCCTCTATCCAAGTTAATCTTGTTGGGTCCCTGATATGCCTGCCAAGTTTCATCGTCCTAGCACATCTGGAAGTACCTCTAACTCGCAAACACCGGACTGACCGACCGACCGACCGGCGGAAAAGTGATCGGTATATGGCACTTGGCCGGAAGGCAAGTGCCATAAAAAGTGTTCAAATAAGCATACCTCTACTGTAGTGGCAACCGAGTAATAGCTGGTTTGGAAAAAAATAGCTGCTATGAATCGTAAGCGCCAACTGAAGGACTGTTTCGCAGATCAAATTTAATCAGAACTGAGCTTCGAAAAAGATAATGCCACGACCATGCCACCCACCTAAATTGAATCCGATTTATTCTTCTTGAAATACTTCTCGATCTTCAACGGAATGAGGGCGAACTATCAATTCAAAGTAACAAACACAAACTTATAGATAATTTTGGTTGTGAAAGTAAATTAGTCAACTCTGATTCCAACAACGTATTATAGTATCGAGTACAAACTAAATATTCTGCGGAGCGGTGTGGAGTTGGAGGGTTTTTTTGTAGCTATGGAATAGTATTTTGTAGTCGGGAAGATTTATTTTTTCTCTTTTTTCTTGCCCTTCTATGTCTTTCTCATTTTTTTTGTCTAATTTACAGTAGTTTGGTTGAGCGTAGAATTTGCACGTGTGACGTGAATAGTTAAAAGTGGGTAAAAATATATTAAACTTAACGTCACTGAGGGACGGAGGAGTAGTCACAAAAAGTACTACATATGATTTTTTGTTAAATATAAAAATAAGTTACATTATTAAATTACAAAAGATGGTATGGGAAAAAATCTAAAGTAAACAAGACCAAAAGTTGCGATGGGATCCACAAATCCAATATTCGATCTACACAGTTGGGTCTTGTCTTCGCCAGGTCCAATCTTAGCCAGACTCCTTGAACATTTTTAATATCAAAATTCAGAAACAGATTAAGACCAAATAGCTAATCATCTGTGAAAACCAAGTTGAGATATGGATTCAACATGTGTTTTACACCTATAAGTCATGTCTGTTTTGACGAAAACTCCCTGCCTTACTTCCGCCAATTTTCCGGTTTCGACTGAATTGCGGAACTACTTGTCCGGTGGAAAAAAGAAAGCTAAGAAACGAATTCCGCATATCTTCTTTCCCCAATATCGACCAAATTCGAACACCTAATCAACTTCAAATAAAAATTGAACTTATAACAATTTCCGGTTCCATCCGGATTCCGGGCGAACTATATATCCGGGTAAAAAATGATTGTTATATACGGATTCAGCATCACTTCTTATTCCTAAGTCGGATTTCTAATCAGCTACAAATAAAACTTTTAGTTTTAACAAAATTTTCGGTTTTGTCCGGATTCCGGACGAACTATTTGTCCGGCGAGAAAATAGTTTCATCATCGTGTTCAGCATGTCTTCTTACCTCTTAATCGAATTAGCTGTTTCAAAATATTTTGTTTGCCCCTTAATTTGAACCCCCTCCCCCGCCCCTAAATGTAGGGCTACACAGCGCATCTACGAACTTGACCTGTCGGATGACCGAACGAATCCTCACACCAAGTTTCATCAAAATATCTCATTTCCTTCGAGATTTATCGTGCTTACAGACCGACAACTTTTGCGAAGTCATAGGTATCCCTCCAATTACGTTTTGGGATCCCAAAAACAAATAGACCTACGTTGCCTCAGCAACGTGAAGTGTTGCGGCAAACTTTGTCCGGCTTCGCCGACAAAAGTGTTGTGGGTTTTCTTTCTTCGTTGTCGGTTAATGCTGAAGTTGTCAACTTACCGAAGCTTATAAAACGGGACGTTCTAAAAAGAATAATCACATGATCAAAAGCTATTCTTCAGCGTTGTAAAAACAACAACAAAAGAATATCGGAAGAAGGGGCTAAATTGACTTTGCAGTCGATTGAACATGTCTGACAACTGGAATCGCCTATTTTTGGTTTCAGTCCTTACTGCTGAAGTTGTCAATTGAAACTTTCAAACTGGTATATCTCATGAAGGAATTTGTGTACCAAAAACGGGTGACGTATACTTTTCTCAGCTTATCAACTGCTATCGGTTGCCGTCGAAAAAAATTTTCTACCTGTCTTAGTTTAAAAGTTGGCTAACTTTCTAACGTCACCACTTAAAAAGGAGCAAAGGATAAGCTCTAGTTTCTTTAGCAATAAGAGAACTTTTAAAGTTTCTGACGCACATCTGATACCATTTCTCTACCGCAAACCCAAGTGCAAAAAAACGAATGATAAACTCTGCTGAAATCGCGAACAGACATGGATATAGACAACAGATGGCAGCACTTTCTGACCCGTGGAAAAAAAAAAAAAAAATTCTGTAGATTTTTCTATTGATCACTCAAAGAAGATATGTTGGCTGTGGGGGCGGGTAACTGCCGCTCATATTTAACACTGAAAGATTTTAGTCCACCTTCAATTTGAAACTGGTGCCTGCCTGCTTGCGGGCTAGAACGGAGCTTTCCACTCGAAAGCAGAACCATGGTTTGATGAAACGAAAGGTTGGCTGCACAACTTCAGATAGTCCTCTCTGACATGGGCTATATAACTCCACTTCACTTGGCACACCGTAGGCTCTGGCTCGAGGACAAGCAAAAACCATCCTTTTTGGCCCCAGGTAGGAGTTCTACGGAGCTTTCCAAAATGTAATGTCATATTCATCAATCCGGCCTAAGGTCCATGCTTTCCGTAAAAACCGCACAGCTTAGACCCTTACCAGTTACCAGGAATAAAATGAAATCGGCGGCATAGGAATAAAAAAAAATAAACTAGGATAAAGCCAAAGTGTTGCGAAGAAACAAAAAATAAAATATACAATTTAGTGTTACTAAAGTGTCATATTATATATCCTAACGCAAGCCACTTTGTCATCTTTCCTGGAAACTGTTAGTCCTAAGCACCTCCCCACCACAAATGTTGAGGTACAACAATGCAAGTTATCTGTAACACTTTTAAGCCCGAAACGAAATGTTGCGTTATACAGGCGACGTTCTAAGGACCCGATGTGAAGAATCAGTATAGCAGCTTTTTATCACATGCCCGACAGACGGACGGACCAATTTACGATCTCATAGCTATCCCTTACTCTCGTTTAGAGATTCCAAAAACGTTAAAATTCAACCGTGACACATTTGATACGCCCACCCAGATTTCAGTCACATGATGTTCCATTTCTGCTTAAGCTCAATTACCTTTATCGTCACAGTCAGTCAATTTCGTCACCAACTGTCACACGATCTAATATGTTAGTCTCCTACCGTTCCACATCACACCCGGAAAGAAGACATACATCCGCAACCGCACTCGTATGCTTTATCGACGGGATTTGCCACAAAAATGAGCCCAAATTCTTAATTCGTTTTCTTTCGTCTGATAAGATAGTGGTTTGAAGTGGAGCGAAAAAATTTCAACGCCAGTCCTAGTCGATAACTAGGGATAAGGGACTGTCTGAAAGACTACTGTCGTTGGTCAAAAATAAGGGCCAAAGGCTTTGGCGTAGAATACCGGGATTTATCTTCTTCACCTTCTCGGAAATGTGTCTGTCCTGGTGTACTGCACAACGATGATGAAGATGAACTTTTATTACGCACTGGACAGGATTATAAAACTAGTGCAGTACAAGAAAAGGAAAATTCACATAGGCTAGCTTTCAATAGAGAGAATACGCAAGACAAAAAAGTAGGCTACTAATTGGGTCTAAAAAATGGTCAAAGGGTAAGGGCAGAAAAGGGAAGTTCTTGGGTAATTTAGCTGTAGGATACTACATGCTGATGATAAAACTTTAATACGCATCAGCGAGAAACGTCGAAACATGAAATAGTGTCTTATAAAGAAAGTCACACTGAAATCTCCACCCCAGGCTAGAACCAGTAATATTTACTGATTCTTCATGTCCAGTATTCCTATACCACCCCTCTATTCCCATCAGTCTAATCGGATAGGGTACCTTGTTCTTTCACTAACTAACCACCCCTAAATACCAAGAACCCAACTTCCATCACGCAAATCACAGACAGACAGATAGATGGATCGGCAGATTTACGATGTCATATGTTTATCTCACTTTCGTTCGGGATCCCAGAAATCAACAGGTTATCGAAAAAAAAACCACTAGATCACGAGGCGATTGAAAGAAGCGAACAAGTGCGCAATCGCTCAGACGTGGAGTGTGAAAGTAAAGTGTTTATCAAATCTTATAAACAAACAGCGTTACAACCAAGACATTTCACATCCCAAAAAAAAATAAAAAAAATATTAAAATAAACTAATTTGAAATCATCCTAGTTTAAAAGCTTTTAATGTAAACAAAGCGCAATTAGAAATCCAAAGAAGATCTTCAAGGCCTTGCAAGAACGGTCTCAGTCTCTATACTGAATGTCTTGTTAGCCAGTCCGACCCTTTAAACCTCTTTTCCAATAGCAAGGTAATAACCAATAAGTATGATTTATTTATAACCCGCCATTTGAAAAAGCGGAGCAATAAAAGAAAATAAATAAAACACATCAACACACAGAAAAAGACGCATTTTCAATCTTCGGCCAGGAAGCAATGAATGAAGTCGTGCGCTGGTTGGGCCCTGTTGTCCATGGTTTTAATAGAGACGAGGAAACATCCAAAATTGCAATAAAACCAAATCGTTTTATTGCCTGATACCCTCTTTGTAACAACTTCATTAGAAGGACATATCATCGATCATATGACAAAACCGTCCAGCTTCCAACTGAGCATTAGGGATTGAAGTACGCCGCCTGGTCTTATTTGTTGCTGTCACACCAAAATCTCCGCATTTATACATATATATCTTTGATTTGAATACACTGAATTATTTGGACTCTGCTAAGGAATTTTTCGTTCTTACATCTTGGGCTCTGGTAGTCAAATTATGCACTGCTTGCCCGACAAAGAGAATCTGAATACTCTATATGACTAAGTCCAAAACATGCCAGCGATCCTCAAGAAGAAGGAGTAAGCGTGTCTGTACGACTCGAACTCAACGACTAAAATCCTGTGTCAATCAATCAACACGATCTTTGGGACCAGCTGTGACACCACTTCTGCCTTTCTTCCGCTAGATACCCGGAGAGGCCGGAGATTTGGCATCGGCAAGGAGAGATGGTCATCAAGAGTATTTCAACACAAGTGTCTTAGAGCGTAGTTACTACGCAGACGTCACAAATTTTGGCTTCTTGGTGTCAAGGCTGGAACGCATTTTTCTATTTTCTCCAAAATATCACTCCACGGGGTAATCCAGCTAATCAAGTTACAGAGATCTGTAGTTACCACGCTTACTAGGCTCCCGAGCATGGGAAGCGAATAGTAACGGTCAGCGTAGTAAATTTTCGTGAGGTTGGAACAGAAATAGTAACTCATAGTTACTATTGTTAGAATGGTTGAACACGCTCTTAACGGCTAGTGAAGAGAAGCTCTGGGAATGCTCAATTCCTGATTGTAAGGTCACATGCGAAGAAAGCCAGCTGTTCCGTGTGACCGAAAAATGGTTCATTTTCGGCAATCATTTACCGTTGGTTGCTAAGTATTTCCGCCACAGAAGAACAACGCTGAGGTACCACAGATCCGAAAGAGATAGTTCATTAAATGAAAATCGATCTGATGAAAAGCGGAGCTACGAATCAACGCATTTTCATACGGTCTTCTAAGGCTCTAAGCGAATAAGTGATAAGTCACTAGATTGTCGTGGCCTATTTTGGTTTTCTACTCATCAACTTGTGGAAGTGTATTCTGTCTATTTTACGATATCTGTAGAGAGATACTGATGACGTAAACTAGACCGCTTGGAAGAGCTGAAGTAGAAAATGGTGACCTGGCACATCGTGGAAGAAAAGCAAGAGGCCAGTCAGGAAGCAAGCAAGACCCAACCCAATGTGAGGACAGAACAGCAAACAGGAACCTCTTTTAGTGGAAATGCAGCTTTCATCCGATTCCTCGGGCGGTCTCAGGTTTGTATTTCATTGTAGATTTAGTAGGTAAACTATAAGGAACGTTCGTTTTTCAAACTTAAGCGGCTTCGACCCTGAAGAGGACCCTTGCCGAGAAGGGCCGGAATATACCTCTAATAAAATTGCTAACGTATCCAAAACAAATGTAATAATAATAATACGTCGAAAACCCACAAATTGGAGACTTACCCTGAATAAGTCACTGCTTTGTTCAGCATCTTTTGGTGTCTTATACTGAATTGCTTCATTCAAAAGTGTCTGTAGCTCATCCTCATTTATTCCATCAAGGTTCACAGGATCTTCCTGCGAATAGAACAAAAATCAGGACTCAACCATACTAACAACACTCACCTCTACTTGATTCTCACTAACTAGTTATCCATGTTCCTGGATACCTAAATCCAACTGTTTTCCCTTCGTATTTATACAAAAATTTTAGAACAAGAGCTATGAGCTCATCTGCAACTTGTTACGAGTAGGTGGTGTGAGCAGGCCTGGGAGTGACCTAACGCTAAAATATATATAGGATACAGGATTTTTCACATCAAAATACAGGACAATAAACGATAAAAAAACAGCTTCTTTGGATGAAAAAATTGCATGACCCCATCTTGTGAAACAACTTAGAATCTCACGTTAAAACAAAAAACATATTATCCAAGACGAGAGACTTTGATGGGTGAGTTTTATCCATGAATAGAGGTCAAATAAAAAATTAAAGAACTACGAACACACTACTGATTAACTTCAGAAAAGGACCAGAAAACCACATAACCGCGTCAAACTGAGTGTCAACAGCGCCTTTTAAATGAAGAAAGCTTCTCTATGAGCCCACTTTGCTTTTCATCTGCTTTTTGAGATCCCAAAACGTATGTGGAGGGATACCTATGACATCGCAAAAGTTGTCCGTCTGTCCGCACGATATCTCTCGAAGGGTTTGAGATATTTTGATGAAACTTTGTGGGAGGATCCTTTGGGTCAAAGTGCAGGTCAAGTTCGAAGATGGGCTCTGTAGCCATGTGTTTGAGGCTGGGGGAGGAGTTTCAAATTAAGGGGCAACAAAAAAATATTTTTTGAAAGCTATTGAGACAGTTAGGGGTAAAGGGACATGGTGAAATCGAATATGAAATTTATTCTCTCGCCGGACAAATAGTTCACCCGGAATCCGGCGAAAACCGGAAAATTATTGAAAAGTAAAACTTTAATATGAAGCTGATTAGAGGTTCGACTTAGGGGAAAATTGACGTGCTGAGTCCGAAAATGAAATTTATTTTCTCGCTGAGTTCGGCCGGAATCAGGCCCGAACCGAAGAATTTGTTAAAAGTAAAAGTTTTTTTTCGATATGCGGGTATGAAGACATGCTGAATTCGCACATGGCAATCATTTCTTCACTGGACGTATAGATCGCTCGGAGTCCGGCTGAAACAGGAAATTTTTTTTAAATTAAAAGTTTAATCTGAAGTTGATTAGAGGTTGGATGTAGGGGTAAGGAGAAATGCTGATTTCGTTTTTGAGTGTTAGTTTTTTGCCAGACAAGTAGTTTGTCCAGAATCCGGCCGAAAACGGAAGTAAGGAAGGAAGGAGATACGACGTAGGCTATAGGGTAAACCATACGCTGAATCCGTATCTGAATAATTGACAGTGCAAAATGGATATCTTAATATATCTGAACTTGTTGAAATTCAGCTGGCGTATCCGGTTTGCTCTGTCAATACGAACTTGGTCTTTTCCGATTATTACCATTGGCTTGTAAATTTTAAAAGTAAAAATGTTTAAGAAGTCTGTTGATGACCGAATATCTACAGGATCGAATTGTCGGGAGCAAAGATTCAAATTTTGGGATCCCATCGAAACCTTTGGTCTTGTTCTGAAGAGCAGAAAGGTCTGTAACATTTTCACTCAATTTGCTCTCCGAAAGGTCAACGAGAGTTTTTGCAGATTCAATTCCTACAGGATCATTTTTCTTCTGAGCTTCAACAAGCCTCCTTTTTCCACCACACAGTAGATCTTGGGCAACCCAGCGTTGCCATAACTGATGGAGACAAAAACTCTCAAGGGAAATATACAGACGAAATAGAAAAACATTTTTGCAGAAACATTAATTACTTTGGCAGAATTAACTTCGAAATTTACGAAAAAAAAAGCAAAAGCTGAAATAAAGGAGAATATAGGGTTTTTGACTCAATATAGTATATAATAGGACAAGATTTAGAATATAGGATATACAGATCTCTCTCCCACCCCTGGGTGTGAGAAGCGCGAGAGTGAATCTGAACATTTTTCCAGGAATTCCGATACCCCTCCCCACCTTGCTTGGATCCGGTCCAGACCCTAAACTTTGTCATCTAAGGCAGACGTCTCTACTTTCCAAGTTTCATTCAAATCACTTTACACGTTTAACCCCTATACGAGCCACAGCATTTCCGGGACTCCCCCTTACTGTGGCCGAATATGGCTCGGACACATACTAACATCTCTTCCCCCCCTCCATCAAGTTTAACTCGAATCGGATTTACGGTTCCTAATTCATCCTCCTCCTACCTTGATCGGATCCAGCTCGGACGCCAAATGACAAATTTAGGCTGCATAAACTTTGTACTATCCAAGTTGCATTCCATTCTGCCCATCCGTTTGGTTTTTGTGCATGTCACAAAGTTTCCCCCTCCCCCTCCTAACCATTGCCGCATGAATATTCTTTGAGCCCAAGCTGACTTTGAAACATTTATTCAAACAATGTTTACAACGGATACATCAGCTATGATTCTTCATCAGCGATATTTTCGGTCCTTCTTGGCAAGGGTCCTCGTTAGGCTTCGACAGCCTGACGAGGACCCTGCCAAGAAGGGCCGAAATATAGCTGATGAAGAATCATAGCTGACGTATCCGTTGTAAACATTGTTTGAATGAACATTACCGCATGGGTTCGTACACATGCTTTGCATATCTAGGTCATCAGTTTTTATCGCCCATAAAGTTTCACTTGAATCAGACCATTTTTCCGCAACCTACGGAAGTCAGTAATTTCCTGATTCCCCCTCCCTCTACTCCCCGAAAAATGGTCTGGTCCAGGAATGGAAGTCTTCCTAGGGCACTCTGTCGGGTCCTTAAGTCTATTTGGCCGGGTCAATAATATGCCTGCCTGGTATTATCGTCCTTAGCACTGGAAGTATCCTATCTCTCGATCACCGGAATTGCGGGAAATCTACTCCAATTCCCCCCAAAGAGCCCCGACGTAATCTGGTTCCGTCAATAACGTATCTAATGATTATGCTTGTTCTTCCCACCAAATTCCGTCCCGATCCCTCGACACTAACCGTTTAACAGAAATTCCGGTGCCCCCTTCCAGCTCACCCCCCCCCCACCCCAAGTATCGGATCGGTCTATTCGGATCCCCCATATTCTTGCCGAGTTTCATAATCTTATTACATGAGGAAGTACCAAACTCGCAAGTTTCATTAAGATCCGATCACCCGTTCAAAAGTTATAAATACATCAATTTTCTAGATTTCCCCCTTCCTCCACTCCCCCCGAGATGCTCGGACCGGGGAAGTGACTAGTCCCAACTTGTTATTTTGGGGTCCCTGATACGCCTGCCAAGTTTCATCGTCCTAGCTTATCTAGAAGTGCCCAAACTAGAAAAACCCGGACCGACCGACAGACCGACGGACGGACAGAAATTGCAATCGGTATATGGCACTTGGCCGAAGGGCACGTGCCATAAAAACATGATTTCCATTTTTCTTTTCTTGATCAGCTAATTATCCTGCTAAGAGGACGTACGAGGGATAGCCTACATATAATTTCGGATATTTCGGTTGCACTTCCGGCAAACTATTATCAGCGAAAAACAAGCTAAATTATAAAATCACAGCAATATCAACGAAAAACGACGCGGAACCAACAAACCATAAAACGAAATGTAACTAAAAACCAAAAGAACGATGCGGACTGAACTACATGCAAATAAAAGTAACATAACGAATATTAAAATGTGCGCGTTCATAGAGCGACTATTTTACAATTATTATGTGTTTTGTGTCGATTTCCAATTTACTCGCTCTTTTTACAATTATTCGCCTGGAAAAGCGCAGAAGCTTTCACCCAGAATTTGGTCAATTCCTATAATCCATCACTATCGAACACTCCCAAGAAACTCTCCAAATAGATCAAGAAAAAAAAAACCGAAAATCAGGGTTTTCTATTTCTTTTGCAATGAACGGTCAGCTTGGCTTATTATTATTTTATACCTTATATTGCTTGTATTTCTTCCTCCTCTGTCAGTTATGGTTCCGTTTTTGCCAGCTAAAATTGATTTTTACCATTCTGTCGGAAGTCGCGCCAATCTTTTCTACATGTTAATCTTTACCATTGTTTCTTCATTGTGTTTCCGATATGCCCCTAATAAGATTCAGTAACGAATTGCCGCCAGATGCGCTAGAGAAACAATAACAATCACACGTGAGATCTTGGTGTAAGTTATCTGAAGGGGGAATAAGCGATTAGGCTTTCGGTACATACCGAGTCGCGCATTAGCCCCTTCGAAAAGTCACCGAGCAGTCAGCACTGAAGTCGGAAGCCAGAACTGACAAACTTGATGAACTTTGACAGAACAGAACTGAGTAGAGCACAAATAGAGGCAGAGGCATTTTAAACAGTTTTAATCGTGGCTAGGGCTAAGCGAAATTGAAAATAGCCAAAAGAACCTGGATAAACGTACACCAAGAAGTAACATGTCGATGTTTAGCTAGCACATCTGGCGGTCAAAAAAGAACTAAGCTTGAAGGAACTTTATGAAGGGCGTATTATCTACGATCAGAGTAGGTTCGGTCTCTATTCCAATCGACAAAACCCGTTTGGTTTGTGTTTTTTCTGCTATTTGAGCCATTGTGATTCCCGACTCCGTATTAATACAGCGAAGTGCTATCACATCCCCAAAATAACAGAAGAAGTTAGATGTTAGCCAATTATTTGATTTTGACCGGAATAAATTACCTTTTAAGCCGGTATTAACCGACTGGTGTTTTAACCACCCGGAAACCCTGCTTTCAGTGTGCTTTCTTTTTTATATTTAAAGGACACCTCGCACTATTTACTCTTCACCTTACAGTATTTTAAAATATTTGAATACTTTAAAACTAGGCTGTGCTTTCAACAAATAACCCACGGTTTTGACTGTATTAAGCCTTTTCCGAGACCGATTGACTTATTGTCGAGAAGTGGCAGACCCCTCTCCATTCAATCTGTGACGCGTAATTTGCCGGACCCATTTCAGTGCGGAATAGATTGGAAAATAGTTCAGTTGGTTGCGGGAGTTTAAACGAGTAAGATGTTGTAGCGTTTTACCAATAAAGAAGCCATTGTTTTGTTAAGTTTTGTTACAAGGAAGAGTTTAGAGAGAGAGATTCCTGACATAAGTGGTGTCGAAGTGGAAAGTAAAAGGTAATGAACTGCCGTTTTTTCCGATAAATTAAGTGTATAAAGAAATTTGATTTTTTGTATTCATTTGATGAATTAATTCTTTTGGATTAGTTTAGTAAGAGGTAGCGGCAGAAATCTAATCTTTTATTTATAAATTTGGGGAACCCAGCCACCAACTCGGCAGTGCTTCATAGCACATTTGGGTCGTGCTTTTTGTACAGCATATTTTGGTCGTGCTTTTTGTACAGCATATTTTGGTCGTGCTTTTTGTACAGCACATTTTGGTCGTGCTTCAAAGCACTTTTGGTCGTGCTTTACAGCACTTTTGGTCGTGCTTCACAGCACTTCAGGTCGTGCTTGACAGCACTTTTTGGTGTGCTTTACAGCACTTTTGGTCGTGCTTTACAGCACTTTTTGGTGTGCTTCACAGCACTTTTGGTCGTGCTTCACAGCACTTCAGGTCGTGCTTCACAGCACTTTTTGGTGTGCTTTACAGCACTTTTGAGCCTGCTTAACAGCAGTTTTGGTGTGCTTCAAAGCACTTTTGGTCGTGCTTTACAGCACTTCGGGTCGTGCTTCACAGCACTTTTTGGTGTGCTTTACAGCACTTTTGGTCGTGCTTAATAGCACTTTTGGTCGTGCTTTACAGCACTTCAGGTCGTGCTTCACAGCACTTTTTGGTGTGCTTTACAGCACTTTTGGCCGTGCTTTACAGCACTCCAGGTCGTGCTTAACAGCACTTTTGGGTCGTGCTTCACAGCACTTTTGATCGTGCTTTACAGCACTTTTTGTTTGTGCTTTACAGCACAATTTTGGGTCTCGCGTTACAGCACTGTAGACGTGTTTCAGAACGCACTACAAAAGCGACCCAAAAGAATTGCACGGAAGTTGCCAAAGTGAATGAGCAACAAGAAGCCATCGCAACCACGTGAAGAACCAACAGGTGTCGTCACAAGAGCTCGTGCAGCAAAAGAACGAAACGAAACCGAGATGAATCAACAAGAGCTCATCGAACTGCTGAAAAGCAGCATACAAATCAACCTGGCAGCGATGAAACAAGAAATGGCGGCTGAGAGGGAAGCAACTAGAGTGCAACTCGAGGTACTAACCTCGCAGATTACGCCACTGGTTCAGACGGTCCAAAACAACCAGGTTGCTATGCAAAATGTTCCGGCTAAGGCTAATCCGACCATTCACATCCCAAAATACACAGAAGATGGGGATATCGATGCCTACCTGACAATGTTCGAGCGGGTAGCAACCCAGAACAACTGGACGCAAGATTCATGGGGTTTGCGACTTCAGCCATTGCTGACGGGGAGGGCTTCAGAAGCGGCTTCACTTATGACACCAACGAGCAGCGCCGACTACGCCCAGCTGAAAGAGGTCGTTTTGCGTAGATTCCAGATCACAGCGGAAACATACAGACAGCGTTTCCGAGCAGCTAAGAAAAATCATCAGCAGTCCTTCATCGACTTTGGAAATGGGTTGGAGATGATGCTAATGAAATGGCTGAGCTGCTGTGATTACAAGTCAATCACCAACGCCGACACCTTGAAGGGCTACATCGACGAGATCATTCGGAAACTGGTGGTAGAGCAGTTCGTAAATAGCGTCCAGAGCGAGCAGCTAAGGATACGGTTGAGAGAGCTGGAGGAGCCTTCGATTCGAGAAGTCACTACACTTGCCGAAAGCCATTCCTTAGCACGGAAGGACGAGAGGGAAGGCGTAAAACCCAGGCAGGTTGAGTCAAACAAACCCAGCAGCAGTCACTCAGGGCGAGAAGCTATCAAAAAGGAGAAGCTGGAATTACCTTCAACGTCATCCACAAGAAGGGCAGCGGCCGATTCCCAGAAAGGTAAAACTCCATTCGATTGCTACAGGTGTGGGAGGCCCGGTCATAGAGCTATGAACTGCCGAGTGCCAATGAAGCGAGAGGACACGCTGCTAGCTCATAGCCCTAGCCGCGAGATGGAGACTGAGCGCCAATTCAACTGTAAGGGTGACATTGAAGAAGTCCCGGCGAGAATCGTGGTAGACTCAGGGGCTACCTTGACGATTATCCACCGGAAATTTGTTCAGGACACAGAAGGAGAAGATTTCGGTCAGGCGGAAATTTGCTGTGTCCATGGGGACCAGAGGCGCTACCCTCTGAGGAAAGTAAGGGTCAACGTGAGATCAGATGACATGATCTTCGATGAGGAAGTGGAGGCTGCTATCAGCGATGAATTACCTGTGGATGCTGTCATAGGACGGAACTTCCCGAAGTTTTTGGAACTTTGTCAGCCCCGCATCAAGGGCAAAGAACCCAAGGTCTCTATCCTCCTTTCAACAAGGTCGAAAAGCTATGATGAACCAGCTCAAAACCTTTGTAACGAAACAGGGGATCATAAGGAGGCGCAGTCAGCGGCGAAGTACCCAGCCGAGACGGAGATGCGAGAAAATGACATTTTCCGCATAGAACTCGAGACTGAGCTAAGAGACCCCAAGACTAAGAAGTCTCGTAGAGAGAAACGTTTCGAGAGAGGCAACCGACGTACCGCGAGGGAGAAAACTGATGACCAAGAGTATCAGCTGAAGACAGTTTCAACCAACAATCTGGAAGAACTCCAGAAGGGAGATGCCAGCCTAAAGAAGTGTTGGGATTTGGCGAAGCAACAGCGAGGCTTCATAGTCTCAAACAACCTCCTGTATCGAAAAGCTGTTTCGAGATTGAATGGGGAGGAGGAGTTGCAGCTAGTGCTACCACAAAAATGTCGGTCGAGCACGTTACATCTAGCCCATGACAACCCAATGAGTGGCCACATGGGGAGGAGACGAACGGCGGATCGTCTTCTCCAACGGTTTTTCTGGCCCGGACTGAGAAGGGACGTGGCCCGTTACATTCAGACGTGTAATGAGTGCCAGTTAACTGCCAGGGCAAAACCGAAGGAGAGAGTGCCCATGGTGAAAACGCCAATCATCTCCGAGCCCTTTCGTAGGATCGCAATGGACATTGTTGGTCCATTGGCCCCGTCGAAGTCCGGCTACAAGTTTCTTCTTGTGATGTCAGACTATGGTACACGGTATGCAGAGGCATTCCCATTGAGGACCACGGGAGCACCAAAAATTGCGGAAGCACTGGAGCAGTGTTTCTGCCGTTTGGGAATACCCGACGAGATTCTCACAGACCAGGGCAGCAACTTTCTTAGCAAAGGATTGAAGAACCTTTATCAGATGCTCGGAATAAAAGCCATCAAAACCAGTCCGTACCATCCACAAACTGACGGATTAGTCGAGAATCTGAACGGTACTCTCATCACAATGCTGAAGAAGTTCACCTTGGAAAACACGAAGGATTGGGACCGACTGTTGCCGTACGTCTTGTTTGCGTACCGGGAGACACCCCAGGCATCTACTGGCTTCAGCCCTTTTGAGATGCTATACGGCCGAAGACCCCGTGGACCACTTGACCTTCTGAAGGAACAGTGGGAACGCAACCAAGCAGATGAAGGCAAGAGTGATCATCAGACAACGCCGGTTCACCATATTCTAGAGATCAGGGAACGCTTGAAATCGATCACGGAAGCAGCTTATGAAAATTTGGCAAGGGCTCAAGTTGGACAGAAGAAATACTACGATAAGAAGACGAAGCCTAGACATCTGGAACCGGGAGATGAAGTATTAGTGCTTCTTCCAACAGGCCAACATAAGCTGGAGACTCGCTGGAAGGGTCCCTTCAAGGTCTTGAGACGTATCAATGTCGTGGACTATGAGATAGAAATCCCTGATAGTCGTAAGCCAAAAAGGATTCTTCACATCAACCTGCTGAGGAAGTTCGAAAGGAGGGAGCCAGATTACGCTTTGTTTTCTCGCCAACCTGAGTTTCTTAATGCAGACGAAGAGGTTGATGCACATCAGTTGTTGGCAGAGTCGGTAGCTCATCTCTCAGCTGAGCAGAAAGGTCAACTGTGCAGTCTGATAGCGAAGTTCAAGGGTACGCTGTCATCCAAACCAGGTAGAACACAAGTAGTCGAACACGTGATCAATACGGGAAACTGTCGACCTGTCCATCAGAGACCCTACCGAATACCACAGGCACGGCAAGAAGCCATAGAGAAGGAGGTCAACGACATGCTGAAGATGGGAGTGATCAGACCTTCGAATAGCCCGTGGTCAAATCCAGTGGTCACAGTCCCGAAGCCAGATGGTTCTGTGCGCTTTTGCCTGGATCTATGGAAGTTGAACAGCGTGTCGGAATTCGATTCCTATCCGCTACCGAGAATAGATGAAATGGTTGAGACTGTGGGAAAAGCAAAATATATCACGATTTTGGACATGACGAAAGGCTACTGGCAAATTTCGTTGGCCCCGGAGAGCTGTCCCAAAACAGCCTTTCAGACTCAGTCGGGACTATATGAATTTGTGGTAATGCCTTTTGGCTTGCATGGGGCGCCGGCCACCTTTCAACGCCTAATGGACACCATCCTAAGGAAACATCGAAAGTATGCAAGAGCTTATCTGGACGATGTCGTCATTTTCAGCTGTGGCACCTTCGAGGAGCATCTACAACATCTTGAAGCCGTTCTACGAGAGATTGGTATAGCAGGATTGACGATCAATCCGAAGAAATGCAAGTTCGCCCAGCCAGAAGCAACGTATCTTGGTTTCCGAGTGGGTAGCGGGAAAATTTGCCCAGTGGATAGCAAAGTTCAAGGCATTGAAGGTTTTACAACCCCAAGAAGCAAGAACGAGGTACGAACGTTCTTAGGGATGGTCGGATACTATCAAAAATTTATCCGGGATTTTGCCACCGTTGCAGCGCCTCTTACAGATCTTCTGAAGAAAAAACAGTCAAGAGAATTTGAGTGGACTCCAGAGTGCAAATTGGCTTTTTCGGCGCTCAAAGAAGGTTTGAAAAGGACCCCTATCCTACACAATCCGGATTTTCAAAGACCATTTGTACTCCAAACGGATGCTTCCAATGTGGGAGTAGGAGCAGTGCTGACACAAATATGGGAAGACGGTGAACATCCCGTAGCATACAAGAGCAGGAAGCTCAATCCTGCTGAAACTCGGTATTCCACAATCGAGAAGGAAGCCTTGGCCCTGAAGTGGGGAATAGAAGCTTTCCACTATTACCTGGCCGGAAGAGAGTTCGTGGTAGAGACTGATCACCACCCCCTACAGTGGCTCAATGTCTCAAGGATGACCAATGCCAGGCTGACAAGATGGACACTTTCCCTGCAAGAGTATCGTTTCACCGTCAAACCGCGAGCGGGGAACAAGAATGGCAACGCGGACGCCCTTTCGCGCCTGTGTTAGCCTACTGTTGTGTATATAGTTGTATATAGTGACGAATAGACTGGTTATTTAATTAATTCTTCCCACAGATGTCGTTGAAGAATGTACCGGCCTGCATGAGAGGCATCTTGGAAAGTCGGGACCAGCGTGGGAAGCCGTCTTGGGAGCTCAAGGACAGCCAGAAAGGAGACTCTGAGCTTACGCCCCTCTTCAACCTCCAGGTCGTGGAGCAAGAAGACGCGAAAGGAGCGTCCTATGTCCTCCGGGACGGTGCCCTATACCGCCGTGCCAAAAGGATCACCGGAGGCACCGTCCACTTTCAACTAGTCCTTCCTACAAATTTTAGAAAAAGGGTCATGGAGGCTGCCCATCGTATGCCAGACGAACATGGAAGGTCACCTCATCGAGGGAGAAATCTTACAAGCAAGTTAGTTCTTACCAATTTCTACTGGCCGGAGATCTACAATGACATAAAGCAGTTTATGGACGAGTGTTCCTGCAGGCAGACGACAACAGCATTTGCGGGGCACATTGTGGAAGTTAAACGGCCAGTGTTCCAAAGGCTTGGCCCGCCTAGACGCTAAGTGTTTGTAGACAATGATGATTTGGAAGATTGTCATTTTTCTTTTCTTTTAAGGGGGGAGGGATGTCGAGAAGTGGCAGACCCCTCTCCATTCAATCTGTGACGCGTAATTTGCCGGACCCATTTCAGTGCGGAATAGATTGGAAAATAGTTCAGTTGGTTGCGGGAGTTTAAACGAGTAAGATGTTGTAGCGTTTTACCAATAAAGAAGCCATTGTTTTGTTAAGTTTTGTTACAAGGAAGAGTTTAGAGAGAGAGATTCCTGACACTTATAGCGAAAACAGGTACAGAACCGGTTTTTCTGACGGAAAAACTTCTCGCAGAGAACCGTCGACAGGATGATACACATCGAAGGTAGCAAAACACTACAAGTGAGAAAATCAGCGTGGTTCTGTTAGAGGGTTCAAGATGTACCGTACGAAACTGGGGTCTCTGAGTTTAGAAATATACCGAGTGATTACGGAAGTAGGTTGCGCTATTATTTTAAGTAATAATTGCTTTAAGTACTTCCTGGTAAATTCAGAAAAGCATTTATTTTAACTTCCCTCACAGGCCCATTTGGGATTTCACCCAGTCAATCCATGTCATAACAGTTGCTTTGTAGTCTATAACAAGAAATATTAGTAATCTCGGAAACCTGGAGCCTAAAACTCGATTGAAAGGAAACTAAAATAAATCCGGACCAACTTCTCTCTTTCAAGTTAATGCCAGAATGACGTGCGTACTGCGTAAGTGCGTACGTAATACTCATTACTGCTAAGCGTCGTTACAATACGCACACACTGGCCCGGCTATATTCTGCATTAAAATACGACGGATGCATATTCTGCATCTGTCGTATTTTAGTATTTTTTTTAGTCTGAATTCAGATTACCATGATTATGATACGAGGAATAATGATAGGCTTGTTAGTGAGTCGCGTAAGAGTAGTAGAGCGTCATTTATAATTAGAAATAGTGGTGTGAATGTTTGGAATAATCTACCGACAAGCATTAGTGAGTCTGATAATCATTTATTGTTTAAGAACAGATTAAAAAAAATATTTTTTGGGTAATTGAGTTGGTTGTTTAATGAAGATTGGGGCAGGACTCGGGAGGGGAATGGGAATTGGGTAGGCTAGGGGTGTTTGAGTGAGGAAAGCTGATTTGGAGTGAGTTAAAGTCTCACTAAGTGTATAGAAACAAAAAAAAATTGGTCAATAGATCTTGATAATTTGATGTCCGTCTTGCACAGGTGACCTTTTGTCACATATTGAGACGGGCTATTGGTTTAAGAATATGTTCAATATGTTGTAGAAATGTTGAAGAAATAAATTCCTTCCTTCCTTCATTCGCAATGCCGCACAGACTAGCGCTGTCGCTATTTTGGTAACTACTGACTACGAAAGATAAAACAAGACCAAAGGTTTCGATGGGATACCAAAAATTTAATATTTACAGACCTTCGGGTCTTGTAGAGGTCCAGTGGTAATCATCTGAGACGACGAAGTTCAAATATGGATTCAGCATGTGAGTTTACCCTTATAGCCTGCGTCATGTCTACTTTGACGAAAGTTCCTGCTTTACTTCTGCCAAATTTCCGGTTTCAGCCGGATTCCGGGCGAAACTACTTGTCTGCAAAAAACTAACGCTCAAAAGCAGATTCCGCCTATCTCCATACCCCCATGAATGAATGAATGAATTTATTCCCAACAAAGCCCAAGGGCGATGGCGGGAAACATAACACAATAACAAAAACAAAATATGTAGAACCTCTAATCAACTTTGGATAAAACTTCGACTTTTAACAAATTTTCAATTTCAGTAGGATTCGTGATGAAATGTGTCCAGGTATAAAATGATTGTCATAGACGAATTCAGCATGTCTTCTTACTCGTAAACCGAACACCTAATGAAATTCATATAAAACTTTTACTTTTAAAAGATTTTCCGGTTCTGGCCGGATTCTGGGCGATCTACTTGTCCGGCGACAAAATAGTTTTCATATTCGGATTCAGCATATTTCACTATCCTTAAATCGAACCTCTAATCAACTTCAGATTAATCTTTTATTTTTGACAAACTTTCCGGTTTTGGCGGGATTCCGGGCGATCTACTTGTCCGACGAGAAAATCATTTTCATATTCGGATTCAGCGTGTCTCCTTACCCCTAAATCGGATACCTAATCAACTTCAGATAAAACTGTTACCTTTAACAAACTTTCCGGTCTTAGCGGAAGGTGAATTACTTGTCCGGCGAGAAAATGGTTTTCATATTCTTGTTCAGCATGTCGTCTTACCCCGTAATCAACTATCTAATTAGCTTTTAAAAAATATTTATTTTTGCCCCTTAATTTAAAACCCCTCCCCCTCCCCTAAATATGCAGTTATCGGACCCATCTACAAACTCGACCTTTCCCTTGACTCGAAGAGTCCTCACACCAAGTTTCATCAAAATATCTCATTCCCTTCGAGAGTTATCGTGCTGACAGACGGACGGACAGACGGACAGATAGACGGACGGACAGACGGACGGACGGATGGACAGACGGACGGACAGACGGACGGACGGATGGACAGACGGACGGACAGACGGACGGACGGAAAGACGGACGACTTTTGCGATGTCATAGGTATCCCTCCACTTACGTTTTGGGATCCCAAAAACGCATTCGTTCCACAATTTATAGGTATTGCAACTATCTTGTGGGACTACCTCCGTGGGCCCGTAATTGTAGATTATCAGCGAAGTATAATAGTTTCGTTTTTGCAGATACCATGGTATCTGATACCACGGTCTAAAGGCGTGTTTGCAGTTATCGTGCGTATCTGATATTCAGATACCACGGTCCGACCGTGGTAACCGATCGTGGTATCGGAAAAGTCATCTTACTATCATCAGTTTTTGTCAAATTGGTTGGAAAGAAGTTTGGCACTTAGTGATGTGACTTGAATATCAGATTTCTTTTGGGATGACTTCGAAAAGCGCAATTTCGGCAACTGTTGTTTTTGCAAAGCAACCTATATCAGATACCACGGTAACTGCAAAAACGACTAATTGCAGATCCAGTCACCGTAGTAACAGATACCATGGTATCTGCAAAAACGCAACTAAATGTCACCAATCCATTTATTCCAGTATCTGAGAGAATTGCACGTTGTATTCGTTCGCTGGATGCTAGCCACACTTTGTATAGGGCTATGGTGCCCCATGCGTAAATAAGAGTATTAAATCTATGTGTCACATGTTGTTTGTTCTTGTCTTTTTTTCTTTTCTTTGTTTTCATACTTCGTTTGTGACTTTTTGGGTTATTTTTTCATTCATTCATTCACTAAAAAAATAATTAAATGGGAAACCAAAACAAAATCTAGGAGAACAAAGTCGTTTTTGTAGTTTCCGTGGTATCTGGTACCACAGATCAGATACCGTGGTATCTGATTGCGGTTATCGCGGTTGTAAAGCTGACCATTCATTACGAAAGAAATAGAAAACCGTGATTTTCGGGAGGGTGGGGGTCTGTGAAATTATTTGTATAGTGATGGTTAAAGCGAAGGATTATGTAATGGCTGGGTTAAAGCTTCTGCGCTTTCCCAGGGAATTGGTAAATTGTAAATAGACACAGAATTCAGAACTGTAAAATAATCACAGATTTGTACATATACACTTTTAACACGCACATTTTAATATTCGTTATTTTATTTGAATTTGTTTGTAGTTTGAATCAGCATCGTTTCTTTCTGGTTTTAAGTTACATATCGTTGCATGTTTTGTTGGTTCCGCATCACTTTTCTGTTGGTAGTGTGTTGGATTTTATGATTTAGTGTTCGTTTTTCGCTGAGGACGATTTGCCGGAAATGCAACCGAAATATCCAAATTTATATTTATCCCTCGCACATCATCCTAGAGGGATAATTAGCTGATCAATAACAAGAGCTACGAGCTCATATGGCACTTGTTACGAGTAGGTGGTACACGAAAGTAGATGAGGACGTCTCGAAATACACCCGCCATCCAAAAATGCGGTTCGGTGAGAGAAACAGGATATTTAGTTTCACCCACTTCTGAGCAGTTCCGGCATAATCTCGTATGATGTGCAGCATATGCGCAAGACTGTTCAATCTTCCAAGTTTCAGCCCAATAAACCCACTCGTTCGACCCCTAGACGTGTTACACCATTTCCGTACTCCCTCCATCTTCCCCTACCGTGGTCGAATCTGGTTCGGACTCAAAAATGGATCATCTAAAAAGCATCTGCTTTTATACCATCTATCAAGTTTCACTCAATTCTGATCATTTTTGGAAAATTCCGGTATCCCCCCCCCACACCCCGTTGGACCTCTGATCCCCTCTTCCCCTCCATCACGTTTTATTGAAATCGGAGCATAGCTTATCTGCAAATTTTCAGTACCCCCCCCCCCCCCCCCCAGGGTTCCCGGGTGGCTAAAATACCAGCCGGTTAATATCGGCTAATAGGTGATTTCTGCCGATACGGTTAAAATCAAGTGGCATGGATAAAATCAAGTAACTGGCTAAAATCAAAACTTGATGTGATTTTAATAGCACTCCGCTATTCTAAGACTGTCATAATTCTTTCATGTATTATTATTATTATTATTATTTATTTGAATCCTTCAAAACTGAAGAGTAATGTATAAAAAGGAACAACAACATGTCAGTCAAACTCACACACACTTACATACTAATAAACAGCTGACCGTTAAAGACAATTTAGCCTACTAAATATACTATGAAATACATGAAAAAAAAAAGAGCTCAAAATAAACAAACTAAGCAGGGGACTTTTTTGTGAAAAAAGGAAAAAGGTTGTGATGAAGAAGAATGTTGTCAGCCTTTTTATGAAAGTTCTGAATTTTACCATTTAAAGTTTCCAAAGGATTCTTCACTTTAAAATTCGAAGTTAGGAAAGAGTTACTCGCAGAAATCGGGAAGCCAAGAAGGAATTTAGAGAATTTATAATAAGTAACTTTTAGCGCAGAAAGTTCAGAAGGACGGAAAGAAGAAAAGAAAGCAGACGGAAAAAGAATGTGAGGAAGTGCAACAGCCGTATAAATAGAACCAAGAACATCTCTGCGATACATCCCTCGTAAACGAATAACAGCACCGAATGCTCTTCTTATTTTATCTTGCACATGTTGAATAAGGATAAGTTTCCAATCCCGGGTATTAGAAGAGTAAGGGATTCCAAGATACATAACTTTCTCAACAGGGCTGAAAACAATCCCCCCACCACAATCCAGAGGGGAATTCTGTGTGGGCAAACTACTAATCACAAAATAATTACACTTTTCAGAACTAATTATTAGACCCTTCTGCCCCAATTTAGACACTAGAATGTTAAAGTTTTCAATTAATTTTTCCTTTGACCGACTTAAAATAATAATATCATCAGCGTATGCTAAAAACGTTACATCACGTGCAAAATGTATTAAAGAAGTCTTAAGCGACCGAAGACAATCTGCCAAACATGCATTAAAAATATATGGTGATAAAATTCCACCTTGTCTAACGCCATTTCCCACTGAAATTAAATTAGACAGAATTTTTGGGGAACGAATTGCCACTTGAACGTTCAGTCCATTGTACCAGGACCTTAAAGCACGCACAACAGAACGGGGAATACCATTATACACAAGGGATAGAAGAGCAGCCGCATGAGAAATATTGTCGAAAGCACCTTTTATATCAATCAGAAGCGTATAAAGTGGTTGTCCGCTCACTCGCGCATCATTGATTAAAGTGGAAAAAGTAGCGTGCGCGTGATCGCAACCCATACCCCTTTTAAATCCAACCTGGTTTAACCCGACATCAAGGCCTTCAAACATATTTTTAAAACACATTTCAAAAAGTTTACTAATAATACAACCCTTGGTTATTGGTCGATAAGAACCGCAAGATTTTAAATCCTTCTTTCCATTTTTTAGAATAGGGGAAATCAAACCAGGTTTAAAAGATGAAGGAACACGACCTACCGATAAAATTAAATTAAAAAAAGCAAGAAGAGTTAAAAGGAACGTTGGGGATACAAACTTGAGATGGTTTGAAAAAAGCCCATCATGGTCAGGCGATAATTGGAACTTAAGTTTCTTTTGAGCCAAAAGTAAATCTTGATGTACAATTACGTGGTCAGAAGGAAAGTCACTTAATATAGAGTCTAGCTCAGTTACGTCAGAAGGAAAATCGTTAGACGAAGACAGGGTGGACTTAAAATGTGTTTCCCAATCAGCAACAGACGGGAAAGAATCAGGTGGTGGTTCACTTAGATGCTTAGACCTACGTAGCGCTTTCCAAATTTTAAGCTTATCAAGATCAGCATCACGAGACGCCTCCTCCATAAGGCAGTTATTGTGTTGCCTAAGTTTGGCCTGAAAAATAGCCTTCTTCTCTTTCATCCACCGGAAGGAAAGTCCATCACGGGGTTTACCGAGTGCCTTCCATCTGACGTAAGCTAACTTAGCCTCATAATTACTCTCTACCAGCGAGGAATTAAGCGACCAAAAAGGTTTTTCAGTCCCAACAACAACAGTTTTGGATTGAAAAACCTTTTTTGCCGAAACCCTTAAACAATGAACTAGCTGAAAATATATACAATTTAACTCAAGCTCTATATTAGACGTAAGAGGAAATTCTGTAGGGATTTGAATTTTTGCCGCAATAAGATCAACTTCTCTTTGATAATGAAGCTTCAACGACTCATCCCAAACCATTCGGGAAAACTTAGCTTTTGCTGTTTTATGATTCTTTGAAATCTGGGGTCCTGAAATACGTAGTGAAACAGAAAATGAAATAGGCATATGGTCGCTTATAGGAAAATCATCTACTACAAGCACGGTTGTTGGGAAATCGCGGTTACTCAGAACGTGGTCAAGATTACTCGTGCTTCCCGACCAATGAGTGTACGTGAAATCTTGGGATTTAGATAATAATTTAAATCGTGGGAAACATGAATTAAAAATAGTACTACGTTCGTCATGATCCAATGGATTACAGTTTAGATCACCCAAGATAAAAATATTTTTAAGTGAATTAAGGCGAGAAATGAGTCGATCAAGTCTGAAACAGCATGCATTAAAATCTTCAAGCGAAAGATTGTAATTCATGTTAGCCTAGAGAGGATGGAAGGATGCAGAATAATGACTGAATAGGTGTAGGCTAAGTCATATCTGCTATTATAAATGGCACTGAAGCTATGTTCCTTCATTTATATGCACAAGTTTCTGCTGAGAATCCCTACAGAGCTGCCGTGTAACATACTATCAAGAAAACAAGAAGGACAAGCCATAAGCTCAATTCTTGAAGTAGCCTATTTACTATCCGCGTATCGTATCAACATGTACAACAAATCGCCTCCGCAGTTTCTAATAGCCTCCTTGCTTTAATATAATACGGTACGAACTCCCGAACGAAATAGTCGGAAAACAATGAACAAACAACAGTAAAGATTGATACGTAAAAAGAACAGTGCGGTTTGATTTTAGCCAGTTTTAGCCGGCAAAAATCGGTTTTTATTAATAAAAGCCGATTAAAACCGCAGGTATGGTAAAAATCAATTTTAGCCGGCAAAAACGGAACCCTGCCCCCCCCCCCCCCCCTACCTTGACTGAATCCGTCCCTAAAACCAAATAACAAATCTAGTCCGCACAAGCTTGGCACTGTCGAACTTGCATCTCATTCGGTCCAACCGTTTGGTTTTTGTGCATGTAAAAAATTTCCAACCCCAACTCCCCCAACCATGGTTGCATACAGTTCGAACGCATGTCTTACATGTCGAGTTCATAGATTCGTATCACCCATTAAGTTTCACTCGAATCAGACCACTCGTTCGCAATTTGCAGCAGTTTCCATATTTCCCTTCCCTCGCTCCCCCCAAGATGCTACCTGCAAAGTTTCGTTCTCTTAGTACATCTGGAACTATTCTAACTCGCGACTACCGAAATTATAGGCCCCCTCCCCCCAGAGCCCCGAAACCATCTGGCCCCGTCAGTTTCATATATAGGCCTAATGCATGTTCTCCCAATTAAGTTCCGTCCCAATCCCTTTGCTTTAAGCGTTTTCTTAGTTCCCCCCCCCCATCCCCCGCAGGTATCGGACCCGATCCAGACACCCTGAGGCGATAGCTCTTTCAAACTGACAAGTTTCATTTAAATCCGATCACCCGTTCAAAAGTTATGCATGCCACTAGATTCCGGACTCCCCATCCACCCACTCCCCCCACGATGGTCGGATCGGAGAAACGACTATTCTCAAGTCAATCTGATCGGATCCCTTACATACCTGCAAAGTTCCATCGTCCTAGCACATCAAGAAGTACGCCGGACTCGCGGGATCACTAGAAGTCCGCCCCCCCCTAACTCCCCCACAGTGCCCGGATCCACTCCAGTTATGTCAATGACGTATCTAGGACTTGTGCTTTTTCTTCCCACCAAGTTTCATCCCGATCCCTCCACTCTAAGCGTTTGTCAAGATTTCCGGTTCCCTCCACCAGCTCCCCCCCCCCCCCCCAGTGTAATCGGATCCGGTCCGGATTTAAAGTGGGACGTCTGAGACACGAGGTCATCCTAAATATCAACTTTCATCAAGATCCGACCAACCGTTCGCAAGTTAAAAATACCTCAATTTTGGCTTCCCCGTCCCTCCACCCCCCCCCCCCCAGATGGTCGGATCGGGGAAGCGACTATTTCCTATTTAATCTGGTCGGGTCCTTGGCATGCTTGCCAATTTTCATTGTCCTAGCACATCAGGAAGCATCGAACTCGCGGGATCACTAGAAATTAGGACTCCCCCCCCCCCCAACTCCCCCAAAGTGAGCGGATCCGTTCCGGTTATGTCAGTCAGGTATCTAGGACTTGTGCTTGTTCTTTCTACCAAGTTTCATCCGGATCTCTCCAGTCTGAGCGTTTTTCAAGATTTCCGGTTTCCCCTTCCAACTCCCCCCAATGTCAGCGGCGTCTGAGACATGAGGTCCTTCCATATATCAAGTTTCGTTAAGATCCGACGACCCGTTCGTAAGCTGAAAATATATAATTTTTCGAAATTTTTACGGATTCCCCGTCCCTCCACTCCCCTCAAGACCCACCCCCAAGATTCATCGGATCCGGTCCGGACTTGAAATGAGACATCTGAGACACGAGATCTTTCCAGATATCAAGTTTCATTAAGATCCGATCACCCGTTCGAAAGTGATGAATGTCCCTATTTTCCGGATTCCGCCCCCTCCCCCATGATGGTCGGATCGGGCAAGTGACTATTTCCAACTTATTCTGGTCGGGTCCCTGATATGCCTGCGAAGTTTCATCGTCCTAGCTTGCGTGGAAGTGCCCAAACTATTATTTATGTTTCTTGACTATGTCCAGGTTAATTCCCGCATTCGCTCCCTAATACATCCAATATTCCTGACAAGTTCCATTATCCTAACAATGTAATCTGTTTAGATTATCCACTTTGTGCATCGTTCCGCATTCGCTCTCTCATACATGGACTCGTGGCTCAGTTGGTAGAGCGTTGGCCTTACATCTCTGAGGTTCCTGGTTCGCTCCCGCATTCGGGCAGCGCTTTTTTTTGCTACTTTTCGCTCCACTTTTGCTTTATAGTTTCCGGACTCCCGGATTACGAAGGGGCAAAAGCGGACATAAAGAAATTCTATTTACCGAGTCAGATTCTAGTTACATAAGATGAAATTCTATTTACCGAGTGAGATTCTATTTACATAAGATGAAATTCTATTTACTTAACGAAAATATATTGACTTAGCAAAAATTTAATTAACAAAACTTTTTTTTACGACCAAACTATTTGACTTAGCCAAAATTTATTTAACAAACTTTCTTCTTATTTTTTTTTTCTTTCCATTGTCTGTAAATTCAAAACATGCCCGGTAAAAAAAAAAAATCTGTAAATGCAAAATTTGTCTAAGTAAATAGAAATCGAACGCGCTGTAAATAGAATTTCACGTTGTAAATAGAATTTCGCGCTGTAAATAGAATTTGAAATTCTCGATACCGATACGCTCGAAAGCCGATACACAAGTCAGTAGTTTGTGTTATCGATATAAGTTTGTTTTTTATCCACTATACTAGGTGGATCTGCTGAAGTGATGACTGCTGAGCTGATGGACTTTTTTACAGGAAGGGGGAGATAACCAAGGGTGAAGTAGGCAAATTTTCCAAAGCAACAGTTGTGTATGCCAGCGAAGAAGAGAGTAGAGGTGGAGGAGATTAAAAACTACATCAGCAGTGGCCTCAGGCACCTCAGCTTCGTAGAAACTGCAAAGAGGATGGGATGCTAATCTAAAAACAGTATTAGGAGACTCAAGGAAAGTAGACTCACCAAGAGCAGCCTGACTATCAGGTATGGCAGACAGGGGCGTCACAACTGGGGGGGGGGGGGGCCAGAAAGAGCCGACGCGAAGCGCCACGATGTCTCATCAAAACATTTGATTTTTTTCATGAAAACAGTAGTTTTTCTGAAAATCAGTCTGTTTTTCGTCAAAACAGTCTTTTTTTCCGAAAATCAGTCGATTTTTTTTACGTTTTTTTCTTGAAAACAGTCGTTCTTCTGCCAAGATTTTCGGCAAAAGTTACCAGCCAGTTGGTTAATGCTTTGTCCCCCTCCCAAACGTTTTGGCTAGTAAAGTCTCTGATGGCACACTAGGGCCTTGGTTATCAGAGTAAAGCCTGTTTCACATTGGTCTTGCAACGCATGCACTGCACCTGCATTGATTGGTAGCATGTCTTTAGCTTTCACTCTGCGTGCATTTTGATTTTTAAATAACTGATCAGGGTACAGGAGGGGTATCCAACCTGGAATTTACACAACCAGAACCTGGCCTAGAAAGGTTGGAAGGAAATTTCAGTCCCCTAAACTTGCTTCAAAAGCACGTCATCATTGACGGCGTCCTGTCTGACACAGTTGTGACGCCCCTGTCTGCCATACCTGATAGTCAGGCTGCTCTTGGTGAGTCCACTTTCCTTGAGTCTCCTATACTACTGTTTTAGATGAGCATCCCATCCTCTTTGCTGTTTCTGCTAAACTGAGGTGCCTGAGGCCGCTGCTGATGCAGGTTCTACTTCACCCTTGGTTATCTTCCTCAGCCGTCATCACTTACGCAGATCCACCTAGGATACTGGATACAAAACGAACTTGTATCGATATCACAAACTACCGGCTTGTGTATCGGCTTTCGACCGTATCGGTATCGAGAATTTCAAATTCTATTTACAGCGCGAAATTCTGTTTACAACATGAAATTCTATTTACAGCGCGTTTGATTTCTATTTACTTAGACAAATTTTGCATTTACAGATTTTTTTTTTGTTTTACCGGGCATGTTTTGGATTTACATACAATGGAAAGAAAAAAAATAAGAAGAAAGTTTATTAAATAAATTTTTGCTAAGTCAAAAAGTTTGGTCGTAAAAAAAAGTTTTGTTAATTAAATTTTTGCTAAGTCAATATATTTTCGTTAAGTAAATAGAATTTTGATTTCATTTTAATAAAATTTGGTTCAGTAAATAGAATTTCATCTTATGTAAACAGAATCTCACTCGGTAAATAGAATTTCATCTTATGTAAATAGAATCTGACTCGGTAAATAGAATTTCTTTATGTCCGCTTTTGCCCCTTCGTACCGGATCCGGGGAAAGTCGGATTGAAGAAATGATTAATTGTAACTTGATCTGGTCCAGTCCCTGAAAAACCTCGAAAATCACGGTTTTCTATTTCTTTTGGTTATCGCGGTATCTGGCCAGTTACCTGGTATCTGATATTCAGACACCACGATTCGACCGTAGTAACTGATTGTAGTATCTGAAAAAGTCATCTCACTTTCATCATCACCAACAACAGAGCATCATCAAAATATCTCATTCCCTTCGAAAGTTATCGGCTTACAGACGGACGGACAACTTTTGCAATTTCATAGGTATCCCTCCACTTACGTTTTGGAATCCCAAAAACCGAAGACCACTGGTGAGAACTCCCGTGACAAAGAACGCAGCTACTTTCCACTCACGAAGTGGATTCGCTTTCCAAATCACTGGCGGAAACTAGCGGAGCGCGAGAACAGCTCTAGAAAGCGAAGCGAGTTTTAGCCCAAGTCGCAAAATCAGCCGGCGCATTAGCTCGCCAAGCTTTCCAGACCGCCAGAATTACCCTTAGGCAAGAAGCTGACCTTACGATAACTTTTCGTAAAGTTGACTTATGGGAGAAGAGATCCAAAACAACATTTAAAAGAAATTTGAAAATGATGGACCAGGAAACTGAAAAATGCCGAGATGATGATTACTGTGGTTCTTATGTGGTAATAATAAGGTTGAATAACTTGAAACCTTTTTTTTCAAGAATAATTACATATAATTTTTTTCGTATATTTTTTTTGTTCTAAATACTGTATGTTCTATATGAGAGTGCAAAACGGATACGTCAGCTGAATTTTATTAGCTAAGCTAGAATCTTTAGTTTTTTCAAAAGTTAATTTTCTAGTTTGAAAGGCTTGAGCCTGAAGAGGATCCTTGGCAAGAAGGGCCAAAATATAGCTCTAATAAAATTCAGGTGACATGTCAGTTTTGCACTGTCAAACATTTTTTGTTCTTGGTTAGTTTTTGTTAAGCTAATTAGGAAGAAAGGGTTGCTTTCTGGATTATATATTATTAATCGATAAACTATTATTCATCAATAAAATGTATATTTTTTCAGCTTTTTTCAAGAATGAATTCCCACACAAACTGGTAAACTTAACAAGCAGAAATTCTCATCCGAGTTGTGACAATCTTTACTAAAAATACTTGCAGAAACTTGACGAACATTAAGAACTCTGTCTGAGTCGTCCTTAAGACAAAATCTCAAGCTTCTGCAGAGGCAAAAGAGCCAAGTGTAGAAACAACTTGTTTGTTTTGCTGCAACTTTTTTGTGGTTGCAATTTATCTGCACAAGCATGTCAGCGGGCTTACTCCATATCACAGGCTTACTCCATATCAGGGGCAGAGGCATTTTTGTTGTAATACTGTTGTTTCTGTTTGTGGTTGTAATTTATCAGCACAAGCATATCAGCGGCTTACTCCATATCACGGGCATTCCATATCGCAGGTACAGGCATTTTTGTTGTACTAGTGTTGTTTTTTTCTGTTGTTTATTTTGTTTCATTCTCTTTTTTACTCCACTAAGCTACACTTGTTTGTGTGCAGTGGGTTATAAATAAATTATTATTAAAATCATTATTATTATTGCATTACAATTCAAAGAAGAAACTGTAACAGAACAGGTCCTCATCCAGACATGACGACAGCTCTGCGTCAATATCTGAATGCTGAAAGTTCATCTTACAAGTTACCATGCCATTAAAGAGCTGAAAGCTCATATGGCCTCAGACTGGGTTAGCCATATCTTCTAAGGTTGCTATCAAGGTAGGACCCGATGGAAAATTTGTAGCCTGTGCAGTTGTATGATAGTTGTACGAAAAAGTTGCATGTATTGACATGTAATAGTACAGAATACTATCAATTAATACGCCTGGGACTGGGACAATCTTAAGCAGCAGTATCCAGTAGCATCTTGTCTTGCTATACTATCATCCAGTCTTGCTAATAGTAGCATGTAGTGGTAGTAGTTACTGCTGTATGTTATTAAAACTTACAACTCTATTTAACTAATTCTTGATAATTTTGTATCGCAGATAGCTCTTCTGGGACCTGTCAGCCCAAACCAAGCCAAGCTCCATCCCAACCTCTCTACCCTAAGCATGTCAGAAGATTTCTAGTACCCATTCCCTCTTATTGCCTTCACAGCCTCCAACTCTGCTTTGTATCTCTAGTATCTAGTTGTATCTAGGACATGTGATCTTTTCAACTATCAAGTTTCATCTGAATCAGACCATTCATTGCAAGTTATAAATTATTATTATTTATTTTTATGTGGGTAGGTCAAACACTCTGGCCAAAACTCAGGCCACAAACGGACCATTGTATCAATCCCCTAATATACAACTCATGGTAAAACATAACTCTAAAATACAATTGAAGGTGAACCATCACTCTAAATACAATTGATGAAACAGCACTCTTTTACTGGGGCTTTTCCCTCAAAATTCTTCATTGATTGATTTGCAGGATCTTCCTGCATCTTCTAGACAATTATTCTTGCTCATTTAGCTGGATTCCAGCTCAATCTTGTCAATGAACTGACTCCTCATTGACGGGATTCTAATTGCCTTGGATCTTAAAGACCTTAGAGGCATTTAAGTAATTTTAGGCAGACAGAGCCTCATTGCCTTTGACTGTAATAAAACAACCTCGCAGGCAACTGTTTCTATCACTGATGACTTTGACTCAATAAGTCCAGATCATGGACCACATCCAGCCGCCAATAGCTGCCAGCCTGGCCTCCAGTCCCTGCCGGAGGGGGTTAGTTTAGGTTAGCAGGCTGAGAGTGGCATTCACGGGCATGAACACCATTCTGCAAGTCTGCCCTGGGTCACTGGATCACTGGGTGAGTTATACATGTAACAAGATGTTCAGGACCCCACCCTTCCAACTTCCCAACATTTGATGGATCCAGCACAGACCTAAAAGTCTTGGAAAAGGGGGGGAAGAATCTGGGACATGAGCTCTTGCCAAATATCAGGTTCGGTCCACATTGAATATGTCCAGTCTAAATAAATCTGGTGAAGTACTTGAAAAGTGTCATCATCCTAGCCCATCTGGAAGTACTAGCATACCACAAGATTTCCAGTAGCATATCCCTCCTCCCAGAGGCGTTCCTAGCCAAAATGTTTGAAGGGGGGGGGGGGGGCAAAGCACAAAGCATTTACCGACTGGCTGGTAACTTTTAACCGATTTTTTCCGCCTACAAAATGACTGTTATCAACAACAAAAATGAAATTTTTGAAAAAAACTACTGATTTTCAGAAAAACCCACTTTCAGAAAGACTGACTATTTTGACGAAAAATCGACCAATTTTCAGAAAAACCGACTGTTTTCATGAAAAAAAACTACTGTTTTAAAATCGAGTCGGTTATTGGGGGTTGGCGTTCCCCCCCCCCCCCCCCCCCCAGTCGTGAAACCCCTGCCTCCTCCAACTCTCCCATAGATTCAATCAAGTTTAATCCGAACAGCTAAAAGCTAGAAAAAGAATACAAATATTTGGCGGATTCTGTCCATAACTGGAAACAGAGCATCTAGGAGATGTACTCTTGCCAACTATCAAGTTTCATCCTGATTGAACAACTCGTTCGAGCATGCCACAAGATTCAAAACTCTCCTGCCCTTCCACTCCCCTCTGATGGTGAGAAATTAGGCCTACTATTTCCAGGTCAATATGGTCAGAATAATCCTAACAGGTTTCATTGCCCTAGCCCATAGGAGAGTACCCTACCTTGCTGTCAGCAAACCGTAAGACAGACTGAAAAGATATTGGTACTGGAACTTGGCCCAAAAGTGCCATAAAATGAGGCTTACGACAGGGGAGTATATTGGAAATTTGTGCTCTTGCTTCTAGTTCTTGACCAGAGAACAGAAATTTCAACCAACAATCATTCACATCTTATATCAGTCAAGAATTTTCTTACAGCTATAAAGGTTTGTGTTACTGAACAGCTGACAAAGAATTCGAACCACAACAAGACCAAAGGTTCTGATGGGATCCCAAAATTTTATTTTTATCAGACTTCTTGATCCAGACAATCGAATCTTGTACATTTCCGAGTCTTCGCCAGAATCTAACCTTACTTGCTTGACTTAAAAATGATGAAAAAGGTAGAGTTAGCAAAGTCAATAGCCAGAAAGTCCCTTTTCAAAGCAGCTTCAAAACAAAGAAAATGCACAGAATTTGAATATTTTAGGATACATGACTTTAAAACAATTCATATTTTGCCTCTTTACTGTCAGGACAGCATGTACATTTAATTTTAAAATGTTTGCGGCAAATATCCGGATAGTGTAAAAACAAGGTCAGGTACCCCTCCTGAATTCAGTGTAAGAAAAACTTTTAGTGTTTTAAACAAAGAACAACTCTTTCTTTTGCCTTTCAGGCATCGACATTGATTCTCTTGTACAGTAATGACTTGGTTGCAGTGACCTCTTATCCATAGCACAGTGCCTAAATTTCTGAATTACCGGTAACTGATTAAGAAAGATTTCTCAGTGAATATAATATTAAATTACCTTAAATCACAGCTTGGAGTGAAATAAGGACTTTTTATTCTCTTGAATCACTCCTGGTGATGACTGTTGCATCTGTAGTTGGTTACAGTCTAGTGGAAGACTTTGGTGCATCCCAGTCAAATCTCCACGGTTTGTCTCTTCACTCAGCACCCAAACGGCGTTTGAATGCTTCTGTCGATTCAGCAGCAACAGTGTCCTCCTTGAGGTTGTTCCAGAGGTTCACGATCCTGTTCGAGAAGAAGTTGCATCTTGCTCCAGTCCTTGCGTGATGTTTGCGGATAGGTTTTGGGTGTCCTCGTGTTATGTGGGAGGGATCAATCTCCAGGAGCTCATTTTCTTGATTGGTTGAGAGGACCCTGTAGACTAAGGAGGGGAGGTTGAGTTCCCTCAGCTGCTCACTGTAGGGCTTGTTTTCCAAACCGGCGATCAGCTCAGTGTCCCTTCCTTGGATTTGCTCAAGAGCTGCCTTGTCCTTTTTGAATTGGGGGGTGGCCAGTATGGTCCCCACCTCCAATCTGGGTCTAACTAATCCTTTGTAGAGCTTGGTGATCACATGTTTATTTCTGCTGGTAATGCTGTGTTTGACGATGCCTAGGGCTCTGCTAGCATTGGCTGAGATGTTCTGTGAGTGGGTGCTAAATTTCAACTGGGACTCAACAATAACGCCAAGATCTCTCTCCTCCTGAACATGCTCTAGTGTGTGGTGACTCCCAGAGTTTTGGGTCATGAGGTACTATTGCTTGGGGTAGTTGTGTCTGAAGTGTATGAGCTTGCATTTTTCAGTGTTGAATTTCAGCAACCATCTTTTGACCCAGGAGCATATGTGGTTGAGAATAGTCTGGAGGGATTGGAGGGCAGAAGAGGTGTTGGCCAGACCTATTAGTTTCGAATCATCCGCATACATAGTGGTTGTGTTGCTGGTGATAAGGGCTAGCTAATTTATGTAGATGTTGAACAGGGTGGGGCTCACATCTATCAACAGGTTTTACTAGTTTAGACAGTTTGTGGTGAATCTAAGGCACATCTAAGCTAGAAAACTAATTCCATAGGGTGCTTACGGAAATAGAAACCAATGGAAAAAGTAGGCTATAGGCTCCTGTACTGGAGCCTATATTATTTCCGTCAGAATCTAACCTGTCTTTTCCACTGCCCAGCTTTAGTTGTCTTCTTCTCACCACAGAAACTTCCAAAAAAGGTAAACAATATCTCAAAAGAAAGTTTCCTAGGTTTTCATCCGAGAGAATAGCGTGCAAGCTGCATTGCCAGTACACGATTTTCTGTGATGACCCAACAATTTTCTGGGGACTTTGTTACCATTACGGCTGGTCATCGGAATTTTGTTTCCATCACATCATCATTGTTTAACCTAGGTACTTGGAAAAATACAGACATGAATTCAATACCTATAAGAAAAACATTTAGTGTTTTAAACAGAGAAGATCTTTGTCTTTTTGGCTTACAGAAATTGATGTCGAGTCTCTTGTACTGTAACGAGGCGGGATGCCCTGACTCGATTTCCGTCACAACAGTGCCTAAATATCTGAATTTACAAAGATTTATCAGTGAATATGATTTTAAACACACATCTTCCAACAGGTTTAACTATTTTAGACAGGTTGTGGCGCATCTAAGGCACATCTAAGCTAGAAAACTAATTCCATCGGGTGCTGATGGAAATAGAAACCAACAGAAATAGTATAGGCTCCAGTATTCACTAATTCAGTCAGAGTCAGGATGGATGTTATCCTATTTGTATATCCAACATGGAATCCTTGTGATTTAGTCTTTATTTACACAAGTTTACTAGGAATGACACTGGGGTGGCACAAATATATGAGTGGTGCAAACAGCAAGGTATCCTGTAGGTTACTCGAAAGATGAAGATGGTCACCCCAAAATAAATCCACACAGCTTGATATTCATTACCTTTTTGCAGTTCTTTTTAGATATTCCAATAACTCCAAAGGATTTCAGTTTGTTGGCAGTTTTAGTCTGGTCACTTCCGTCTTCTGGTTCGTCTGGGGGCTTCAGTAATATTTCCCCATTAGATCTTACTGCCATTTTTAGAAAATCTTCTTTTCCTTTCTAATATTTTTGTTATGCTGAGAGCGCCATCAAGCCCAATCACGGAGAAGTAAGAACTAAACGCTAGTAGATGACTCTTGGGTCAATAGCGTTCCAAAAAGGGATGTGTGTGACGTGACGTGTGTGTTAGATGACCATGACGTACAATGCGTACGGTCAGTCGAAAGGAACAGCAGAGCCCAGATTACATGCGTTTTTTCGACCACAATCCCGGATTATAGTCCTAGATAGCCGATTTATCCAGAGAAATACAAATCGACTATAATCAATTGTAATCTCAGATTGCAAAACGACAATCCGATGAATTTCATTCCTTTGCAAGATTACCGAATCGACGATCATAGAACGAATCCGGATTGTCAGAGAACAATATTTCGTAATCCAGATATCTGGGTCTTCCGCACAGTCAGTATAAATAATGGTGCGGATAAGACGAGGGGTTGCTCACTCCAAAAAACGATGTACACCAAGTGGCGCGTGCCGCGGTGCCGTGCCGGTGCCAAACCGGTGCCACTTTTTTTCCTTTCAGATTAAAATATTGTGATAAACCATGATTTCTGATGTACATGTACACAAATTTCATCAGATATTGGCCGCGAATGAAGCAAGTCTACAATGTTCATGAGCTTGGGTTGAATACAAGAGCTAGAAGCTCATATGGTACTTGCAAGGCTGGAACAGAGGATGAAATTTAGGAATTTGTAAATTCTTGGGTTTCTTGTGTTTAATTAAAAGCGATGCCCTTGAAACAAGAATGATCATGGGCCCTTGGAAATCAAGGGAATGATCTGTTGAAAAGTATTCTATTTTTGTTCTTTAAGGGCACTAGAAGTTCATCTGAAAACAAAAGACTTTAGGCAAAAGTGATTATATGGTCTCATGGGGATCACGAAGTTGTATATTTTGCTCAAACTAATGCAACCTATAATACTAATGCAACCTATTTCCGTAATCACTACATATATTTCTAAACCTGGAGACCCACGTTTCGTCCGGTACATTCTAGCCCCTCTAACAAAACCTCGCTGATTCTCTCACTTTTCGTGTTTTGCTACCTTCGATGTATATCGTGCTGTCGACGGTTCGAGACGGTTGCGCGACGGTTGTCTGTGAGCGTGTTCCATCCTACTTACCGTAGTTACTACGCATGACGTCACGAATTCTGGCTTTTTGCCGTCAAGGCTGGAACGATTTTTCTATTTTCCAGCAGGATCTCACGCCAGGGGCGAATCCGACCAATCACGTTCCAGAGATGCGTAGTTACTACGCTTACCACGCTCCCGAGCATGGTAAGCAAATAGTAACTATTAGTTACTATTCCGACAAGGTTGGAACGGTCAGCGTAGTAACTTTTCGTGAGGATGGAACGGAAATAGTAACTAATAGTAACTATTGTTACAAGGGTGGAACACGCTCTGTGAGAAGTTTTCCATCAGGGAAACCGGTTATGTAAATTATTCCCCTGTTTCGCTACAAGTCAACGGGTTTCGGAAAAGGCTTCAAACAGTCAAAACAGTTGGTTATTTATTGAAAGCACAGCATAGTTAAAGTATTCAAATACTTTTAAATACTGTAAGTTGAAGAATGAATAGTGCGAGGGGTCCTTTAAGGGAGCTGGAAATTCATTTTGAAGCAAAACCCTTGTTTCACAAATGATCATGGGCTCTGGGGATCATGAAAATATATGTTTTGCTCCATAATATTTTCTGTACTTTGTGGTTAGGGTGAGTACTTTAAGGAATGTGATTGACTCTATAAAAGGAGAATTTATGAACCAATCTTTTTAATCCTTAATTACCTACTTAGGCTAACTGGTACATATATTTACCCACAGCAAGTGCATGAAAATGGCAAAGTTCGAAGCACGAACGTTCAAATAAGCATACCTCTATTGCACTCCCAGAGGGTCTGATGGGGAAACTGACTTTTTCCAAGTTAAATATGCCTGCCACGTTTTATTCTTAGCATGTCCTACACATATGAAAAAAAGTTTGGTCGCCACTGAATTATCTTCACCAGAAGCAAAATATTGAAGCTGACTCTAGTGTTGGCCGATATTCGATACCGATAACGATATATCGATATATCTGACCAAATATCGATATCGAAACGTAAATATCGATTATCGAAAACGATATATGTTCATTCATAAATATTGCAATTAATCCAACATAACCTATACTTAAATATACGAAATCGGAGCAGTATGTTTTCCGTAATTCATTTCTTCTTTATCCGGAGTTCGAGTTCGATCCAAGATGCAATATTTCGGATATCGACAGATCGATATATCGGACCAAATATCGATATCGAAACGTAAATATCGATTATCGACAACGATATTCGTTCATTTGTAATTACTGTAATTAATCCTCTAACCTACACTTATACATTCAAAATTCGAGCAATATGTGACAAAAATCTCCTAGATGACGAACTTTGCCACATTCGGGACGTCCTATTTGGAAACAAATACCCCATTCAACTGGTTGAACAGATCATCAGAAGACGACTGAAGCAGCATTCATCCCCCAAAGATCCTGTAAGTTCTACTAGTAATGGTGAGGTAGAAGAAAAAAATGCCCGCGTTTACCTTCCGTACGTCCGCGGAGTAACCGAAAAATTGTCCAAAAGTTTGAAAAAATACAACATCCAAGTCTTTCACAGAACCCAAAATACTTTGCTGTCCTACCTAAACTCCGGAAAAGATAAAGTCCCAAATCAGTACCAAAGAGGCATTTATTCAATACCTTGTGATTGCGGAAAGCGTTACGTAGGAAGGACAGAGAGAACTTTCGGAAAACGACTTGCAGAGCATGAGCAAGAAATTGACCACGCCCTCTCCAACGGACACCGTCATAACTATACTTTCAAATCTGCACTTGCAGAACATATTTTCGAAAACCCATCCCATTCAGTATATTTTGAAAAAGCCCAAATTCTTGCAACGTGCACCGGACTCCATCAAACCATTCGAGAAGCCGTTGAGATAAAGAAAAACCGAACAGGCATTAACCGAGATACAGGCGAGTACTCTTTACCGGAAACGTGGAACGGGGTTATTAAGGGAAGAAAATTTAAGCCTCAGTCCCTTATTAACAACAAAACCGAAGTCGATCAAAATGCAGAAAAAAAATATTTCCTGCCGTCGCCCCAATCGTGCAGCAAAAACAGCAGCCGTGTCAAAAATTAAATCTCAGCACTAGTTTTTCCGTGCAGTGATTATTCAAAGTAATAGATTCAGGCAAGTACTCATAATAGAAACGTAGAACGAGGTCATTAATACAATAATATTTAAGTTTTCAGCCCCTTATTAATGAAAAACCGAAGTTGATCAAAATGCAGAAAAAAACCTTTCCTGTCATCGCCCCAATCATGCAGCAAAAACAGCGTCGCTGTCAAAAATTAAATCTCAGGACTAGTTTTTTCATTATACTGGTACTTGAAGATAATTTACCTTAATAAGATATTTATAGTCGGTAGAAGCTTCAGTTATTTATTACAGGTTTGTTTCCTTCTCCGAAGTTGAACAAGAAGACTGACAGCCTGACGAGGACCCCTGCCAAGAAGGGCCGAAATATCGCTGATGAAAAATCAGAGCTGACGTATCCGTTGTAAACATTCTCTGAATAAATGTTTCAAAGTCAGCTTGGGTTCAAAGAATATTTATAATTCATTTCTGATTTATTCGGAGTTTGAGATGATCCAAGATACGATATACCGGATATCGATGGATCGACATATCGGATATCGATATATCGGATATGGATTAGTGTTGGGCGATATTTGGATTTTTCGATATATCGATATTTTCACTTTCGATATTCGATATTTCTTTAGTATGTTTCGCTATAGGATATGTCTCCTTTCGCCCAAATTTACTAACGAAATTTGGTTTATACGATTTGGTTTATTGCACTTGTTATTACCTTGCGAATGGAAAAGAGGTTCGACGGATGGGACTGACTGACAAACCATTCAGTGTTCGAACTCGTGCAAGATCTTCAACATTTCTCTGGATTTATACTTGCGGTTTGTTTACTTTTAAAGCATTTAAAGTGGGATGATTACAATCAGGTTATTTCAATACTTGTTTGGTTATCGGGGATTAGAAGTGTCTTGGTTCTAAAGCTATTTGTCTATAGAATGTGATAAACATTTTACTTTTACACTCTACGTCTGAGCGCTTGCGCACTTTTTTTTGGTCTGGCTTCGTTTTCTAGAATCCGGATCCATCCCATCAAATGAAATACCTGTAACAGCGATGAAATCTTGAAGGAGAAACCTGGCCTGTGCAATACAGTCAAAGTAGACCCAACTGACGTTTCCCCTGTCATTGTATATCCTCGTTTTCAAATTCACAGGCTACTTTTCTTCAGGGGCGGTTCGAAAAAAGAAGTTGCCGAAACATAAGAATGATCTCACAATGAATCAGAAGAAGCAACTAATTCCTCCTCCAATAGACTCATCCGAGCGTTACCTAAAGTCTTTTGTACCATACTTTATTAAACAGTTTAACTGTTCCTAGCTGCGGTAAGCAATTTTTACTTGTTTTTGTTTATTGATGTAGTTTATTTACGAACTTGATTGTTTTATTTAGAAATTTTATACGAGATACGGTATGTAATTTTGACCTGACTTTGGTTTATTAATGCAGTTTATTTGTGAAATTTAAAAGTTATCAGATCATTAATATTGACCTGTCGAGTTGATTGATAGTGCTTGAAGTGTCTTTATGTGTATTGACATATCCAAAGCTATTTTTCTGTATTTAAAGATATTACGGATTGAACCCTCATTTCATTTCAATCATCTTCGGCAATGAGGGGTTTTGTAGCTTTTGCTAGTTGGTGTACCTGTTATTTGTTTCCGGTGTATTTGATGGCAAGAAAAATTTGTTTCCAATTGTAAGACATGCAAAGGACCTTGTAAGTAATAATCGGCTGTTATGCTACAATAATATTCAGCGATGAGGGTTACTAGCTGTTGTACCCATTCTTTGTTTCCGGTGAACTTGATCTCTGTCACGGGAGAGGGACTTGTAAGTAGGAATCGGTTCACGAGGGGCTAGGAATTTTTGCAAATGGGTGCACATTGTATTCGATTTCTATAAATCTGACGGTAAGAAAGTTTGTGTCGATGGTCTGTCGCTGTAACCTAGGATTTACTGTTTACGCAACGGGTACAAACGATAATGTAAAACAATGAGGTAGTTTCGTAGTAATTAATAGTGTCATCTGTGGTATTTTAATCCTAAGCACAGAGGACAGTATTTACGATTTAATTCATGTAAATACTTCAAGAATAAAGAGTTTCCAAATAGTACGCGCCATCGCTTCCGATTTTATCGTTTCCGAGTTCTTGCAGAACCTCACTACCTCAGCGTACAATGGACATTTCATGAGTGCGACAAACCACAAAATATTCGAAATTGCTTTGGTGCATGTGTTCTGAGAGATGAATTCCGAATCTTCAAGAAAGTGCGATTATTTGTGATTGTTGCAGCAGAGGTTACATCTTTCTTCAGTTTTACACCAATTACACCCTTTATTGAGTGGCTGTATTATGTCAGAGTTGTTTTTGATTCCTCTGGTGTTTTGCAACTGCATTATGATGGGTTAATTTTCGTCTCGAAGAGGCTATTGGCCACTGCAGCCTGAAGTGTCTATCACATCATGGAAATAACTCTAGCAAGGTATGGAATCTTACTGGGTTCATTGTTTCTACTTCTCATGATTTCACTTGAGATCTGATGTTGTTTTTTTTCAGTTTAATATTCTGTTCTTGATCTCACAATACCACAGTAATCTCATTGTGAGACCTTCCTGTTGGGTTGGTAGTTGTATGCTATTTCATAAGGCGGCATGATTTTGTGGGATCTAAAAACGGCACTTACAAGGGCACTACAAACTGCAAAAAATTTCTCTGAGGGGCCTTACTAGTAGTTTTAATTGGTGGAAAGGTGCGTCACTTATGTTGGGCCTTGGGTTCAGCATTTTAGCCCAGTCAACCACAAATCCCTGATTTTTGGGTGCCCTATGCCAAACGCTGGGTATATCTAACGTTTGGCATAGACTATGCCTAACGCTGGATACCCTATGGATAGGTGTTGGCACCCTAACCCTGACCTACCTCACTACAGATGAGTTCTGATTGGTTGATTTCTGAGCTTCACTCAAATCATCAATATTTTATTGGGTCACAGTATCCAGCATTTGGCATAGTGTATCCAGCGTTAGGCATAGGGTATACCAAACGCTGGACATACCCAGCGTTTGGCATAGGCTTTCCCAAAATCAGGGATTTGTGGTAGACTGTTTTAGCCACACTAAAATCTAAAATTTGGGTGGGAGGAAGTTGAAGTTTGCAGAAAAATGCAAGTTGAAAAAAAATTAGTTGCCCGAGGCACTCGGGTTACATTTGTCTTGAGTGCAGTAGTATCAAGCTGCTTGGGTGTCACTGATGAGAAAGCTGCAATGAAGGACCTGCTTGGTGACATTGCTGTTGTGAACAACCTTTTGCTTAATCTCGGTAAAAATTGGTGGTAATGTGTCATCAAACCTGTGTAATCTTTCACCTGTAGCGCCATATTTCCCATCCAAAGCTCCCAAGTCAACAACCTCAACAAGGTATGCTATTAATGAGCTAACTTTGAAGATATCAAGCTTCCCGATGAAAAATTTATCCAAAATAGTAGTACGAAGTTGTACAGAAAAGAAGCATGCAGTACGAACTGATGCTACTACATATTTCTATGTCAAGGCTACCTTGTCAGTTGTCACTGCATTCTACTCTATGCTACAACTAGCAAGACTGGATGCTACTATAGTAAGACAGGATGCTAGATACTACTGCTTAAGATTGGCCCAGTCTGAAATCATAGCATTATTTACTATTACATATAAATACATTCAACTTTTTCATAAAGCTATCATGTAACTTTGCAGTCTGTAAATTTTTCATTGGGTATATGTCAGCGCTGGGGTGGTCTATCTGCCACAGATGCATAGGCAAATTGGGGTATACCATCAGCTTCAAATAGCCTCTGCCTACTCCTTTAACCTGTGCTGGCTAGCACTATTGACTAAAATTAATTTTGAATGATTGTTCTGTGGATTTCAGTCAAATTGTCAATAAATTCTACAGTTAGAGTTTTAAGAAGCATATCTACAGTTTTTGGGGATGATGCGCCATGATATGAGCACTGGTATGGCGGAGCAAGGGCACAATAACCTACCAGTCTGCAAAAAAACTTGATTTTGTATGTCCCATATCATATACTGGGTATATCATTCATTTGGCAAACTCTTTTTCTAAGTCATTGTGCCCCAACCTTGAGCACCAGGGCTCATACCTTGGGGCGTATCCTAATTTAAGAGAAAGCATATCCTAAAATCATAGATTTGTGGCAGCACACATATTCAGTTTCTGGAGCTTTGGGATCCTATCTTAGAAAAGAACCCCGAACTCAGATTCAAAACTAAAAAAATAAAAATAAATGCAATTTCTATACTTAGTATGTGCTTGGACAGCTCCCAGAACTTGAATATTCCTCCAGATGTAACAGAAGTAGAAGTGCTTGAATACCTCCCAGAACTTGAATATTTCTTCAGATGTAACAGAAGTAGAAGAAGAGGGCTGGAGTGCAGCAGAGAAATTGCTTGGTTTACTGTAATTTACCTTTTACCATACCGTATGCAGTTTTAAGTGCATCACTAAAATATAGGCTATATCTTTCTATTCTATCAGTAGTACAGGCCCTTTCCATATGTTGAAACCAGATGCGGGACATCTGTTGAAATGTCCGGGGGCTAGTTCGATCATAAAGAATATCACTGTTGGGACAAAATCACTATAATCCACAGCAAATCTTGGCCAGCATCCTACATTTCGTTTTTGATCGTTTACTTCATTGTAATACTCAGAGGCATTACTAGCCAAAATGTTTGGGGGGGGGGGGGGGGTCGAGGCATTTACCGACTGGCTGGTAAATTTTACCGACTGTTTCTGCAGAAAAACGACCGTTTTCAACAACAAAAAATGACAGTTTTGACCCAGTCCTGACGCCCCTGGTAATACTAGATGAAGTGTATCGCAGCATGAATGGGCGTAACACTGTTCGAAGTGCCCAAGGCAGCTAATTGCTCCAGGGGTTGTTCTAAAGTTGAGGGTCCATACCATTCATATTTTCAAAGTCTCAATCTGATTTTTTTGGGATCCCAGAACGTAAGTGGAGGGATACCTAGGACATTGCCAAAGTTGTCCGTCCGTCTGTCTGTAAGCACGATACCTCTCGAAGGGAATGAGATATTTTGATGAAACTTGGTGTAGGGGTTCGTTGGGTCACGGGTAAGGTCTAGTTTGTTGATAGGCTTTGTAGCCCTATATTTAGGGGTGGGGGAGCGGGTTTAAATTAAAGGGCAAGCAAAATATTTTTAAACAGCTTATGAGACAGTCGATTATGAGGTAAGAAGACATGCTGAACATGATGGTGAAAACCGTTTACTCGCCGGACGAGTATTTCGCCCGGAATCCGGCACAAACCGGAAAGTCTGTTAAAAGTAAACGTTTTATTTGAAGTTGATTAGATGTTCGGTTTAGGGGTGCTGAACACGATAGTGAAAACCATTTTCTCGACGGGCAATTAGTTCGCTCGGAATCCGGCCAAAACCGGAAAATTGTTAAAAGTATTTGTAGTTGATTAGATATCCGATTTAGGGGTAAGAAGAGATGCTTAATCCGTGTATGACAATCATTTTTTACCCGGACATACAGTTCGCCCGGAATCCGGCTGGAACCGGAAAATTTGTTATAAGTTAAATTTTAATTTGAAGTTGATTAGATGTTCGATATAGGGGAAAGAAGATAAGCTGAGTTCGTTTTGTAGCTTTTTTTTTTTGCCGGACAGGCGGTTCCGGAAATTGGCAGAAGTAAGGCAGGAAGTTTTTGTCAAAACAGATATGACTTACAGGGGTAAACACAAACATGCTGAATCCACATCTGAACTTGGTTTTCTCAGATGATCAGCTTTTTGGCCTTAACCTGTTTCTGACTTTTAATAGTAAAAATGTTCAAGGAGTCTGGCGAAGAGAAGACCCAATTGTTTGGATCAAATATTGAATTTTTGGGATCCCATCGAAACCTTTGGTCTTGTTGTATGTTGCTTCTATGGTGTAGATGAAACAATGAGCTCTACACAGTATGATTAGTTGATTAGATGTTGGGTTTAGGGGTAGGAAGACATGCTGAACACGACGGTGAAAACCATTTTCTCGCCGGGCAAGTATTTGGTCCGAAATCCGGCCAAAACCGGAAAAATTGTTACAAGTATCTGTAGTTGATTAGACATCCGATTTAGGGGTAAGAAGAGATGCTGAATCCGTGTATGACAATCGTTTTTTATTGGACATATAGTTCGCCCGGAATCCGGCTGGAACCGGAAAACTTTTTATCAGTTAAATTTTATTTTGAAGTTGATTAGATGTTCGATATAGGGGAAAGAAGATAAGCTGAGTTCGTTTTTTAGCTTTTTTTTTGCCGGACAGGCGGTTCCGGAATTCGGCCGAAACCGGGAAATTGGCAGAAGTAAGGCAGGAAGTTTTTGTCAAAACAGATATGACTTACAGGGGTAAACACAAACATGCTGAATCCATATCTGAACTTGGTTTTCTCAGATGATCAGCTTTTTGGCCTTAACATGTTTCTGACTTTTAATAGTAAAAATGTTCAAGGAGTCTGGCGAAGAGAAGACCCAATTGTCTGGATCAAATATTGAATTTTTGGGATCCCATCGAAACCTTTGGTCTTGTTGTATGTTGCTTCTATGGTGTAGATGAAACAATGAGCTCTACACAGTAACTTCGATTATCACAGACAAAGTTTTTTTCAGAGTAGGCTATATAAAAATAAACTTGTGTAATTCACAATCATTCGAAAATTTTTGACCTTTTAATCAATACAAAATGTCAAAACTATTCCTTTTCCCTGGGAGTGCTGAAGCTGGAAAAACTCGTGATGCCAATGTAGCCTTTGCCTAGAAAGAAAAAAAAAACATATGACGTGTCTATCTAAGTCACAATTCCACAGACAGAAAGTTGTGTATGCCTGTTCGTTTTCTTGTCCTCAGAGCGTTTGTATCATGCTTGTCAACACCATCACCATTTGGTTAAAGGGGCTCTTCAGGGTGGCTGAAGTTTGCAACTATACAGACGAACTGAGTTTGGGATCCCGAAACGTAAGTGAGGGATGCCTATGGCATCGCAAAAATTGTCCGTCTCTTAGCATGATAACTCTGGAAAGGGTTGAGATATTTTGTTAAAATTTGACACGATGACTCTTTGGGTCAAAGTATAGTTCGAAGGTGGGCTCTGTAGTGCTATATTTATGGGTGGGGCAGGGGTTTCAAATTAAGGGAGGACAAAAAATATGTTTCAAGTTAGTTGATTCAGAGGTGAGGAGACATGCTGAATCCAAATATGAAAATAGTTTCGCTGGACAAGGAGTTTACTTGGAATCAGGCAAAAAGCGGATATTTTGGGAAAAGTAAGAGTTGTATCTGAAGTTGATTAGATGTTTGATTCAGGGGTAGGAGCACATGCTGATTTCTGAATATGAAAATTATTTTCACGCCGGATATGTAGTTCGCGCTGAATCTGGGAATTTAGCATGAAGTTTTAAACTAAGCGATACATATTGAGGAGATGTACTGTTGCAACTTTTGATCATACTAATGATAAACAAAAATGTGCATGCGATCAGTCTACTAATCTGCCAAACGGCATTTGCTGGTTCGAAAAGTCAGAATGCATCCGGCAAGGATCTGGTAACAGTTTAATAAAAATTTGTTGACCGATTTTCGAGTCTCTACCCTGCCCTTTATCCATAAAAGCGAAAGCTCTGCGTCGATTATGTCATATCTTACACCTAGCGCTCTGGGTTTACATGTCGGTAGGCACTAGGCAGATAGGCAGTCTGTCGCAGAGTAAAAGTGCAATTCGGCAACCATGATATCAGTTACACTGGTATGAGTTACCAATGTATCAGTTACAATCGTGTCAGTTACCAAGGTATCAGTCATCACGGTACCAGCTACAATGATATCAGTTACAGTGGCATCAGTTACCATGGTGTATATTTATCAGTGTAAGAATCTCAGCAACAAGTAAACATTCAATAGTACAAATTTACAAGGAGTCTGGCGAAGACCAGATATCTAGAAGATCCAGTTGTCTGGATCAAATATGAAATTTTGGGATCCAGTCGAAACCTTTGGTTTTGTTCAAATTCACGATACTTGCAGCCAAAAGCAGCAGAGCAGCATGTAAATCACTGTAAAGTCTGTGTCAAACCTGGATAAACCTAGTCTTAATCTATCCTTCAACTCTTCATTGAAATCTGGTTTCTACCCTTTCAATTGTAGGTAATCATCCATACCAGCCAAGATTAGGGGCATGAAACATCCTTGTGCTAAATAGCAACCAATTTGAACTTGAAAAAAGATAAAATGACACACTGAAAATAGGATGAAATCATCGCAGTATGATATATAAACTGATAATTTTTCAGTGATGGTTCATTATCTCTGTATCCCGGCGTCACCGAACCGCATCTAGGTGGTGAGCAGAGGGGCTAGACAGTTGCAAGTAAAAATCCGAAGAAATGGAGAGTATCTGCAGTTTTTCAGTGTTAATGGTACTTTCTTGGTCTCAGTAAACCTATCACCTAGAATTAGTTGGTGAAAAATGTATTTCCAGGATAAACACTCACCTATTTACTAAAGCTCTCTGTGGAACCAGTCAGCGGGGTTTAGCAAACATGGCTGTAGCTGTGAGTCTACACATCTGGACACAATGTTGTGGTGCACAGGTGTACTACAGGTCAGAATCCTGGGCTTTACTTGGTAGATACCATTGGAATTATGTGCATCTATTGGCCAGACGTCACGTTTTCTGAATTTGCACCTGTAAAAAATTAGAGCATTTCAAGCAGCGTAGAAGTATTTCAATGCGCTACACTATAGTCTTAGCTTCATAGCACATAAAGAAACAGTCGAACATGACTTCTAGATAGCTAAACCTTAGGCTGAAGAAATACTTATAAACTGAAAGTAGTTTCTTTTGTTTTCGGATGTTGTCGATTATTAGTCCTGGTTTGCTCTTACTGTCTGTCAGACTAAATCACCATAGTCAACGTTTGAGAGTTGTATTGGGATCCTGAACAGCTAGAAAAAAAAGTGTGTTGTAAATGATTTTACTCAACCCTCCAATATTGTTTTGTATTGTAGTTTTTAAGCTTCTTCATTGCTATCCCACAATTCCCATTTATGCTATTCTCAAAACTATTCTCAAAACTTTACCCAAGTTGGAGTTAACCAGTCGGTTGTCTGTCTGTCAGGTTATGTCAGCAAGAATTTTCTGGTCAGAGAATGTCGTACAAATGTGATTCTAAAAGAAGGTTATAGTTTGTGACAAGTCTGGGGACCCTGACCTGATGCAAATATTTTTATTTACTCGAACAATCAATAATTTCTCATGTTACTCAAGCTTTTTGTGCAACCTACCTTACCATAATTGGTTTTGTTGTCTGTCTGTCAGACCTGATCAGCCTGAACTGGAGTCTCTTTTTTTACCTAGTTACCTAGACTACAGTAAGCTATCACGCACATACCAGTTTGAGGCATCTTCGTCATGTTTTAGTGGTTGACCTGCTGGCTCAACCCTTCTTGTACAGGAGGGATACCTGACCTCGTTTTTATACTACCTCGATTTTTGCCGCGAAAATGTTAAAATGAAATGTACATGCTGTCCTGACAGTCAAGAGACAAAATATGACTTTTTGAACAGTCATGTGTCCTCAAATATTCAAATTCTCTGCCTTTTCTTTGTTTTCAAGCTGTTTTGAAAAGGGATTTTCTAGCTATTGACTTTGCGACCTTTTTCATCATTTTCTAGTCAATCGAGGTAAGGTTAGAATGAAGGGATCATGTTTGAAAAGAAAAATATTTGTAACAATAAGATTGAGCCAATATTTATTTATCCAATATGTAAACCATTCAGTTAGCTTCAGTCTAGTGTGTTTGTCATATTTATTGGTTCCTTTTTAAACCAGATAAATTATTCTGAAGGAAAGACGTGTCTGAGGTTGGATACCCCTCCTGTACCTCGAGAAGTTGAGGAGTGCCTGGTACAATTGCAGTGCTCCAGCACTGCATTTTCGATAGGGAGGATGCAGAGTCAAAATTTTCACCGGCAATTTAATGGCAATCTGAGCATTAGGCTAGATTGTTTTAAGTTTTTAAACCAGTTTTAAGTTACTTTAAAATGTTAAAATTTAAAAATAAGATTTTGTAAGTACAACTAATCAAAAAGAGCAGCTCGGCAGCTGATTATGCAGCTACTAGGCGTTGCTTTTGCGAAGAACACTTGGACAGTACATGCCTATTGCTGCGGCCGAACTACCAAACCCAACTGACCGCTGCAGGCGAAGTTCTGATATTTGCCTTTTCTTTTTCTGCCGAACTCAACTGCTTCCCATGCAAATCCTAGCTTTTAATGTGGATCAAACATTAAGACCCAAGAACTTTCAGAATTATCAAGAACGGAGAGGGTGAAACCCTAACAGCAGCTTCAAGCATTTTTCTGCCAATATTTAACCATTTCCAGGACAGGTTCTTGAACGAATGTTTCTCAAATCCCAGGCCTAAAACCAGATAAAAAGGCACCTTCTAATAGAGAATATTATGAAACCCGTTGCAGTTTCCCAAGCATCCAGTTTCCCCTTTCCAAAGCATCCCAAATGAAAGCAAGGGCTAACCGTGAAATCATAGTGTTTTTCTTCACTTGTGCATCTACTCTGAATGCCAATAGTGACAAAGCCGATTTATGTCAAACCATGCCCTGCAGAATTTTTTTGAAAATCAACCTGCTTTTCAGCTATAATAGAGAGAACTGGAGACAAAAATAGAGCTTTTGAATAAAGATTAAATGTTGAGATAATAAGTAGTAGACCCAAAAAATAAGTAGTCTAGGTAAGTAAATACAAAATTTGGTAAGTAGAAAAGGCTGAAAATAAGTATCCTACTGCCAAAATAAGTAGAAGTGGAAGCACACTCAAAACACTCCGCCTTTTCAAAATGGCTGGTCATAAATAAATTACATACTTACTTACAGAGCCAACTGTTGTTGTTGATTTACGTCGCCTCTCGTCTACAGAGCCAACTAGATACAGCACTTCGATATTTTGAATATTGCCACGCACCAACGGCAAAGTTCTTTGAAACATACGTAGCGGCAACGTAGAAATTCGAGTAACAACTTGGAAACACTGGCAATCTCACGATCACCGTGAAAAATGGTCGAAGACCGCTAACTTCGAGATAAAGGATTTTTTTATCATAAAAGGTTTCGGATGAAAGCAGATCTACTAGGGGGAGGGGTGGAGTCGAGAAATAGCTCATTAGGTCGCTGAAGCTTGAAAAGTTACGCATAGCTTTATAATACCAACTAGATTATATAAGATATTGTTCCAAGTTTTTATCAGTCACGATGTCTACGATTGAAAAGGAGAAAGTTCAACCAAGAACAAATAAGAGCAAGAACTGCTGTCTCCCTATATCTGTCACACAACCAAGCTGAGACGAGTCGACTCCCGACGCAAACGAGCGGAGGTGGATCTTACCCGGGACATCAAAAGTCGTTACCTCTACAGAGAAGGTGTAACGCAGTAAACCACTGAGGAAGAAAAATCGAATGGAGGCAGCAGTGATAAGCCTGTTCACACTGGGCTGGGCGGGCGCTGAAACAGCGGTTGCCGGCTCATTGATTCAGACAAGCTTTCGGGGGTTGACAAGAAAATTCCTAAGAATATCAAAATATACAGAAACTGCCATTTGATGCAAAACAGATTTTACAAATGCGTCAAATTTAGTTAAAAGTACGACAAACTGTATATATATCTTATTGAAAAACCCAAAGGCCGTATACAGGTAACGTAAGATATATGGTAACGTAAATTGTATCTTTTCGGGGTCAATTCAATTAAGTGGTGTCAATATCCAGAACAAGAAGAGATAAATTTCATTCCAGGTATTTGCTCTCATCTGAGAATATCGGATGAAAACAGGCAGATTGTTTAAAAAAAAAAGGCCGTGTTTCAGGTTTAATAGGCTAAGTGGAAATGAACAAACATTACGCAGATGGAATAGGCTTCTACTCTGACAAACTAACCAGAAACAATTTTGAATTGAATAAAAAAAAAAAACTAGGACTTCTATGTGGGTCCTAGACAAACTAGAACCCATGTGGCAAGGCCTCAGTACGAAAACCAAAGACTTTCTTTGATGGGAAAATACACCGTTGACATCGAATTATTTTAAGTAGTGAACTAAAAGACAAACAAGATAGACCAAGTTGAGGTGAACTTTCGTCTTCCAATTAACTACTGAATCGAAATCTAACTCACCAAATCGAAACGTATACAATTATACATTTCAGAAAAAAAGAAAAAAACACAAAATATACACTCACCTACTGGTATTATTTTGACTATTCCATGCTATTCTACCATTTCGGTAATTTCAGTAATCCTCGAAAGCCTTAATTACGTTACTCTTAGTTTACACTCGTCTGACAAAGTTAATACTACAGATGTTGAAACTCAATGGGTCATGACTTCAGTGAGTGTGCTTGAAATCCCGGTTTGCATTGTATGGTTCTCCCGAGAGACATAAAAAGGAATGTCACAAGGGATTTCAATCTTCATACGTATGGTCATGGTGTAACAAAAGCGATTATGAATGACCATCGTCAAGTTCGCTTTTTGTTTTTCGCATCACTAATATTCACTAATCAGACGCCAGCGTCTACTCAAACAAAATCAACGCTGTTTCCTTCCCGTGTGAACAGGCCAGAACATCCGCCTCGCTAGTGGCTACGTTGTTTTCTTCGTAAATGACTTCAAGTGTGTAACGGCGGAGAGTCGGAGATCAACGAGTATACACGGGCGACCAAGAAATGGGTCCACCTCCGCTCATTGTTGTCGGAACATTTTTAGTCGGTGGATGGACGAGAGACCATTGTTCTTACTCGTTATTTGTTCTTGGTTCAACTGACTGCAAAGTCATTTTAGTCCCTTCTTCCGATATGCAGTTGCTGTTGTTTGTACGACGATGAGGAATAGCCTTTGATCATGTGATTACTGATTGTGTCCTTCCTAGAACATACCGTTTTATAAGCTTCGATAAGTTGACAACTTCAGTATTTCACAGACAGAAAAGAAACAAGACCAAAGTGTTGCTCTCGCAAGACTTTTTTGCCGTAACACTTCACGTTGCCCAGGCACTGTAGGTCTAGCCTGTTTCTAAATTTTAATATTAAAAATGTTAGCGCAGTCTGGCGAAGATCGGATACAGAACCGGATACAGAAGATACAGAACCCAACTGTCAGGACCAAATATTATTTTGGGTGGATCCCATCTAAACCTTTGGTCTTGTTTTCCATCCGTTTGCTTTGGCTCAAACGTCACAGTCTCGCTTGCTATATGCGTCATCAAATCGACCAATCACATCAACTGATAAGTTTTGCTCCATAGAGAGATTGCACCAGACTCGATGAAAACGGACGGGATAGTAACGAACAAATTTATCATTAATAAGTACAGGACTTTCGGCTTTGAGACCGAATTACCAGCCTTTGATAGCCACTTTCAGCCAGAAAATTGCAGGATCGATAATCCGGCTCCTTCTTCTTGGAATAACATAACTTTAGTTAATGAGTGTTCTTTTTGATCGGAGTTTGAAGGCGTCAGAGTTTGTAAACAAAGACGGAGGCTCGTCCTATTGGTCAATTGTGACACTTTTTTTCAAATCCGCGTCATCGCCAACCAATAGGACGAGAGACTCCGTTTTTGTTTACAAACTTAGAAGCCTTCAAACTTCCATAAAAAAGACCATTCTTTAGCAAAAGAATTCTATCAACAAGAAGAAGCCAGATTAACGATCTTGCAATTTGCTGGCTCAAAGTGGCTATCAAAGGCCGGTAATTTAGTCTCAAAGTCGAAAGTCCTATACCTCGTAATGTTAAATTTTTTTCTGACGATCCCATGATGATGGTGTAGAAATATCCGTTTTCTTCGGTTAGGGTACAATATACAGCGCTGCCAGAACCGGACGAGATTTTACGTTTCAAAAGTTCCAAATTTTAGGCTTACTAAGTGCCAAAATTTTCCTTGAACTTAATGCAACAATTTGGCAGCTTAAAGGAGTTATTTCATAAGCATTCTAGCACTTGCAACGTCTAGACTCCCCCCCCTTCCCAAGACTCAAGATGAGGCCACGACTCGATCCGACAGCTGGGTCATCTAGCGGTGAAGGTCGGAAGCGCCCGATATGGAGAGGATGGAATCATAGTTTGACTTTGGATCTAACAAAATGTTTTTGGGATCCCAAAACGTAAGTGCAGGGATACCTATGACATCGCAAAAGTTGTCCGTCTATTCGTTTGACCGTCTGTCCGTCCGTCCGTCCGTCTGTGAGCACGATAACTCTCGAAGGGAATGAGATATTTTGATGAAACTCGGTGTGACGATTTTTGCGAAGAGCAAGGTCGAGTTCGTAGATGGGCCCTGTAGCCCTATATTCGGGGGTTGGGGAGGGGAGTCAAATTAAGGGACAAATAAAATAGTTCGTCCGGAATCCGGCAAAAACCGGAAAGTTTGTTAAAAGTAAAACTTTCAATTGAAGTTGATTAGATGGGTAAGGAGACAAGCTGATCATGAAGGTGTAAAGTATTTTCTTGACGGACAAGTAGTTCGTCCGGAATCCGGCAAAACCGGAAAGTTGGTTAGAAGTAACAATTTCATTTGAAGTTGATTATATCTTTGATTTAGGGGTAAGGAGACATTCTGAACACGATGGTCAAAACCATTTTCTTGCCGGACAATTAGTTCGCCGGAATCCGGCCAAAGCCGGAAAATTTGTTAAAATGAAAAGTTTGCTTAGAAGACAGATTAAGGGGTAAGAAGAGAGGCTGAGTCTGTAAATGAGAATCATTTTTTACCCGGACATAGAATTAGCCCGGAATCCGGTTGTAACCGGATTTTTTTTAAGTCAACCTATTCAAAGTTGATTAGATGTTCTTTATGGGGATTCGACGCTGGATTTGTTTCTGAATTTTCTTTTTTGCTGGACTAGTAGTTTGCTCGGACGGGCGAAACCGGAAACTTGACAGAAGTAAAGCAGGAAGTCTCGGTCAGTATCGTCAAAATAGATATGGCTTATAGAGGTACATCTGAACTTGGTTTTCTCTGATGATTAGCCTGGCGAAGACTGGATCTGGCGAAGACAAGACCCTAGTGTCTGAACCAAATATTAGATTTTTGGGGTCCGATCGACACCTCTGGTATTGTTGTCTCAGACGTGATAAGAGTCGTGATAAGATATCTTAAAGTATACGATTGGCAGATGTCCGGAAGGTCCAAGAGACATACCAGTTAGAAACAATAGCGTAGAGACACAGCACCATATTCGCGAAACTGTAAGATAGAATGAAAATGAGCGCCGTTGGCGAAATTTTTTAAGTAGGCTATGACTTTTTTCGGGCAAAATGCTTCTTCCCCGCAACAAAGTCTATATAGCTTTTAATGGGGCCCAAGCCCCGAAATTCAGAGCCTGAAATCCGAATGAAATTACGCGACATTCCAGTAAATAGAGCCTACTACGAAAAGCGCCGCAGGCAAATTCTGTGGAATCCTGTATGATCAGAGCGCCTCGCCTTTTCGGATCCCAAATGAAGGTAAGGGCCACTTAACAGGATCTGCACATCTGTCTTTGTTTACGACGAATCCAGAAAAATGTGAGACATTTAGCTGGAAGTTGCATAATGTGCTTCAGTTCGACACAGTACACAGTTTTCAAAAATCCCTTTTGCTTCGAGCTGACTTATTTTTATTCAAATAATGCATAAAACGGATGCGTCAGCTACTGTGCTTTGGCAGCGATATTTCGGCCCTTCTTGGGAAGCGTCCTCGTAAGGCTGCCAATCTTCAGAGAAGTGAAGATTGACAGCCTGACAAGGACCGTTCCCAAGAAGGGCCAAAATATTGCTGCCAAAGCATCGTCACTGACGTATCCCTTTTATGCATATTTGAATGTATGTTTCAAAGTCAGTTTGGGCTCAAGTAGTATATGAATTTTTGTTATCGACATCGTTGGAGTGGGTGCGGGGGAAAGGAATGTGGAGGATCCCGAAAAGGAAAATACCGAAAATGCCATTAGTTGCATTTTTTTAGATGCCTTGGTATCTGATATTGCGGTCTAAAGTCGTTTTCGCAGATATCGTGGTATCTGAAACCATGACGGTCAAAAGGCGTGTTTGCAGTTATCGTGGCATATGGCCAGTTATCATGGCATCTGAAACGGTCTGGACGTGGTAACTGATTCGTGGTATCTGAAAAGTCATCTCACTTTCATCAAATTTTGTCAAATTGGTGAGAAAGAAGTTTAGCACTTAGCTGGCACTTAGTGATGCAATGTAACTGTATATCATTTTTTCTTTTGCGATGACTTCGAAAAGCGCAATTCCGGTAATTTTCGTTTTTGCAGAGCACCGTATATCAGACGGCACTGTCTAGGGAACCGGGATCCGTACTTTTATGTCCCATGGGCTACGAAACCGGTGGTTCTCACGGAAACCAGACTATATGAGCTGCAATTCCTGGATCTGACGTCATTGACTAACGGAAACTTGTATGTGCTGGCTCTCGTTCCGGTAGTAAGTGCAAACAGCTCATGGAAACTTCATCGCACCAACTTCTCGTCCGGTAGTCTCACGGAATTGTGTGCTCAGAAGCTAGGAGGTCGGTAGTTCATACCGGAAGCTGTACAATTGGAGCTTTTGTTCCGGTAGTGTCTACGTGGGGTATAGAACTCACGGAATATTTTGGATCAGAGCTAGGATGCCGGGATTTTCACTGACTTAGAGAAAATAACATGGGAACTCATTTATTGAGAGCTAAGGTACCAGAGACCAGCTCACGCATACAGATGGCTATGGGCTAGGGTTCCGGTAGTGCAAAAAAAAGAAACTAACTCACGGACCCATGTCAGTGCAGACTAGGAAACCGGTAGTGACTATTTTTAACTCACGGAACTCAACTATGGGGGCTAAGGTTACGGTAGCGCCAAAAATTAATATTACAAACTCACAGAAATGTGTCAATATGGACTTTGAGTCTGGTACAGCTCATGGAATCCATGAGTTTGTAATTTTGGTAGTTCTCCTAGTGCCAAAACGGTGAAAAAATTGAAGATACTCAGGCATCTGCCAACACTGCGCGAAAACAAAATTTGCGAAAAGTTTGAATAATGTAAGAAACCTGATGTGTTAATTATTTCAAACTGAATCTATTTGTATAGCCCTCACTGAGAAGGTGTTTCATTGTGATCAATAAATCCTGATGATGCTTTCATCGCTGGCTGGTGGGAAGAATAGTGTTAAAGCGTTAGCCATAGACCATCAATACAGCATCCATCATAGCTCCAATACTGGAGCCTGTACTATTGGTATTTCTGTACACACCCTATCATGCACTATTGGTATTTCCGTACACACCAAGTACAGTACAGGTATGCTTATTTGAACACTTTTTTAACTGTTCCACTACCTTGGCTTTCTTACTTGCATATAAAAAAGTAAAATGGAAAAGAAAAATAACAAACTTCATATCAGCAACAGCCGACTATTTCAGGGTTATCCTGGCACAAACTTGAAGCAGAAATTCAATTAACTTTCTTTGATTTTGAATTTATTAAAAAGGTCCTTCCTCTTTTGAAGGCATCTGACAGTTCAGAAAGGGTTCGGACTGTCATCTTCTCCATTGAAGGTGCATTCCTCGCAGCAAAATTTCAAATTATAAAAAGCAGACCAGGTGTCACCTGAGTCACTTTCACAGATGGATTAGCAAAATATTCTAAAAGCGACAAAAGCGTGAGTGATTATTACTAGTGTTTTTAGGGAAAAATGCCTGGTTTGGGTTTTATTTTTTTCTTCGGCAGTCGTTCACTGTTAGCAGGCATTCACATAAGCATACCTCTACTGTACACACCCTGTAAACACCCTCTATGTCTCGTAACCGGTGAGAGCCAGCGGATAAATACAATTACTTTGATGCTTACGGCAACCGGCTGGCTCTAGGACATGCTGTCTGCGATACAATCGAGAGTGGACAACCCTTCATGATTAGCTGGTTGATCTTCCCAGATGTTCTGTATGGAAAAGTTTAGATACTGTTGATAGTGGCGAAAATACTGCCAGGAATTCTAGTCCACAAGGACATGACTCTCATCGAACCCTAAGATTACTTGTCCAAGAGGGTGGTGACCCAAATTATGACAGACCGAGAAAGACTGATGAACATGATGTGGCAATATTACGAAGGGATCTTCAAGTCTACCTCTGTTAATTTGGCATGGTGAATGTGCAAAATGCAATTGAAATTGTTGATTGTTTATGCGCAATAACATTTCTACAAGTTAAGTTTTACATTCGCCTTATGGTTCTTGTGCCAAGATCCCAGAGTCATCTGTAATCCTTCCGCGTGCTACGCTAAAAGAGCCATCTAGGCGCCCGTTTTCCGAAGATCTTCTCCACTTCATTTCAGCCATATAGTAGTAGTTATCAGACAAGACGGGCATGAGAAACTTTCAGGCGGACTAAAAAAAGAAAAAGTGAAAAACAGCTTAAATCTTTATTTGTAGAGTCATATCAAACAGCAAACATTCACACAATCATCAATATGTGAAGTTACTCTGAAATCACATGAAAGTTTCAACAGCTGAGGTTGCTCTCTCTGCATGCAATCTGTACCAGCTCGTCGCCAGCATCCAACGTTGAAACCTGGAGCACGGTACCAAGGAGGCTCACTGCGGCCAGAGGTGCCGTTGACGACAGTGGCGTTGTTACCTTTATAAGACCTGGCCATCGGTGGACACAGTGACTCTGTTGGGATGGAAGACAAAGAAGAACATGAGGCTTGAGCCCAGACTGCCTCAGATGCTCAGATGCTCCACAACCTGTCTAAACTAGTTAAACCTGTTGAAAGATGTGTGTTTAAAAGCATATTCACTGATAAATCTTTCTTGATTCAGAAATTTTGGCACTGTTGTTGTGACGGCAGTGTGACGGAAATGAAGCCACGCCATCCTTCATTCTTACAATACAAGAGAGTCAATGTCGACAATGTTGTTGCCTGAAATCCAAAAAGACAAAGATCTTCTCTGTTATATGTTTTTCTTTCAGTGAATTCATGTTTCTTTCTATCAATCATGCAATACACACTTTTTTAATTTTAATTTAATTTTTTATTTCACATTTTTAAAGTACCCATGGTTAAACAATGACAATTCGACAGACAAAGAATCTGCTTCAACAGTTCCACAGCCGTCACAGGAACAAAGTCACTAGAAAATGTATGGGTCCTTGCAGAAATTCATGGACTGGCAGTACAGCATGTATGCTAGTATTTGGAAGAAAACTGACAATGAAGAAGAAAAAGCTGGCTTTCTTTTCAGATACTGTTAAACCTTTTTAAAAAGGTTAAACTTTATTATCAAACAAATCAAATAATTTTCTTATAAGATTCACTTCTATAATTTGTATGACCGTGGTTGCTGGCACAAGTTTACCTTTTTTTGATATTTCTGTGGTGAGATAACGACATGTAAAGCTCGGCAATGGAATCAGAAAGTTAAATTATAATGGAAATAGTATAGGTGCCAGTAAATGTTCAGTTTTGTCTCATGCCAGTCTTGCCTTGGTGTTGCTTGTTACCCATTCTTACCCATCTCTTCCACCATCACAGCAGAACTTGTTGTGTTCGACGATGTGGTTTGATTGAATCTGTTTATTCAGAAGCCAACCGATCTGCAATATAACATGACAAACATAAACAACAAGCAAAGCATTATAGGCGGCGCAAGGTAAGCACAAAAGGTAAGCACAAACAAACGGTAAGCATACAACATCCTTCTTCACATAATAACAAAAAAACACATAAACAAAAATAAACAAAATTCTTCTGAAGCATCATAATAACGATAAACCGTAATTCTGTCTTTCCACGTCGTTCCGTGATTCAGAGATCGAAAATCTGTCTTGGTTTTATGGGCCTTCCATATCTTGACAAGCGTGGACCAAGTGAAGCCGCGCTCGTATTGGCATTCCTGTTATTGTTCACCGGAGCCGGATTTGGAGTTGCAAACGGTGTGGCTGGGACGTCATTAGTTTCGTCAACTCTAAATCTCGGTGGGGTAGTAATTGGCGGACTAATAGCGTCTGGCTTTTCAGGTGACTTCGTATCCTCAAGTAATGGACCAGGGGGAATCGACTGGCTCTCATCTGGGTCTACTATCAGTTCGCGTGGACTGTTGATTAAGGTTTCTGTCGGAGAACTGAATCTGGGTTTTAAATGAACACGGTTTCTTCTGTAAGTATTTCCATTTTCAGCTTGTACAAGGTAAGATCTTGGCTCAGGCATTGACAGGACTATCCCTTTCTTCCACTGTTTGTCTTCTTTTGACAGTTTCATCCAAACTGTTTCGTTTGGGCTTAGCTCAGGTAAGTCTTTTGCGTGCTGGTTATAGTGAGTCTTTTGCTTACACAGATTTCTTTCATGAACCCTGATGATCTCTTTTCGAGGTACTACTTTGGGACTCAGCTGGATGGTTGGTAGAATCGACCTCGGAGTCCTGCTCATGAGCAGTTGTGCTGGTGATGCCGATCCACTGATTGGCGTACTCCTGTACTCAAGGAGACCAAGATACGGATCCGACTTGGAATCAACTGCTTTCTGCATGATTCTTTTTGCTATGTCTACTGCCTTTTCTATATGTCCATTCGACTGTGGGAAGTTCGGGCTTGATGTAGAGAGCCGGATGTCGTACAGTTTCAGAAAACTAATGAACTCATTGGATGAGAACTGTGGTCCATTGTCTGACCGGATCTTCAAAGGAATGCCATATCTGGCGAAATGGGACTTGAGTTTGGTGATGATTTCCGATGAAGTTGTGCAGTTCAGCTTGTCGATCTCTATAAACCGGCTGTAGTAATCGCTGGTTATAAGGTAATTTCTTCCCTCCAGCTGACAGAGGTCAATACCGACGACTTCCCATGGGCCTTGAGGTAGTGGTGTGGACAGCAGTGACTCTTTGGGATTGCTCTGTGCGTATTTCCCACATGATTCGCAGCTCTTAACAAACCTTTCTATTTCCTGGTTCATTCCAGGCCAGAAAACTACAGTTCGTGCTCTCTGTTTGGTTTTTTCCATTCCCATGTGGGATGCATGTAGCTGCTGTAGAATGTTTGGTTGGATGGCTGAAGGAATGACAATTCGGTCTGCCTTCAATATGATACCATCGACAACCGCTAGCTCTTCTCTGAAATTCCAGTACGGGATAATGGATCTTGGACAAGACTTCCTAACAGCAGGCCACCCTTCCTGGATAGCCTTGGCGAGGGCTTGCATGACTGGATCTAGCTGATTTTCTTTTCGGATTTGCTCCATTTTTGTATCGCTGACAGGAATGTGTTTAACAAATGAGTTTACATGAAATTCAATCTCATTTTGAAATTCGTCATCTTCTTCAGATGGGTGCAGTCTTGACAGGGCATCAGCTACCGGGATGTCTTTGCCTCTAATGTAGTGAACTTCCAAATCATAGGGCTGTATCTGAAGCATCATCCTTTGCAACCTTGGTGGTGCCTGAGACAAAGATTTCGACAGAATGGTTTCCAAGGGCTTGTGATCAGTGTACACTTTGATTATTCGGCCATATATGTACTGGTGAAATCTCTGACAGCCGAACATGATTGCATACAGCTCCTTCTCGATTTGTGAGTAGCGCTGCTCTGTCTCATTCAATGCTTTTGAGGCGAATGCTACTACCTTTCCATGAGTTAGGAGTTCCGCCCCAAGGCCATGCTTCGATGCATCTGTTTTCAACTCCACTTCTTTACTTTGAGCATCAAATGCAGCTAGGTTCTGACAGATAGAAATCTTGATCTTTTCCATCTCTGATTTGTGAACATCTGTCCACTGGAATGTAGCCTGCTTTCCTAACTCTCTTAACGAGTGGTTTAGGGTGGAGAGATTTGGAACATAACGGGATAGAAAATTGACCATTCCTAAGAATGTCATGAGCTCTTCCTTGCTTGTAGGATACGGCATGTCTTTTATAGCTTGGACTTTCCTTGGATCAGGTTTTATACCTTCAGCTGTGATGATGTGGCCAAAATAAGGGATACTGGAGGCAGCGAATATACATTTCTCAGGGTTGAATTTCACTCCTTCCTTTCTGGCCCTCTCCAACACGCATACAAGATTTCTATCGTGCTCGTCGTCCTTGCCGGATACTATTATGTCATCCACAATCACACCTAGTCCCTCTAGATCGCTGAACGTTTCCTCCATTTTCTGTTGGAATATGTCCTGAGCACAGACAATACCAAACGGCATCCTCATGTATCGATACCTTCCAAAAGGCGTATTGAAAGTGGTCATTAATGATGATTGTTCTGACAGTTTGAGCATCCAATATCCAGACTTTGCATCTAGTTTGGTGAATCTGTTGTGACCATGAAGGCGTGCTGCTATGTCTTCAAAAGTTGGCATGGGGTAGTAAGGTCGTTGTACAGCGTTGTTTAGGTCCCTTGGATCTAAACACAAACGAAGAGAACCATCTTGTTTTTCAACAGTGACAATCGAGTTTACCCACTCTGTAGGAGTTGTGACTTTTTGTATGATACCCTGTTTTTCCAGCTGTTCTAACTCGCTTTTCAGCTTGTCATGAAGGGCAAATGGTATACGTCTCACTGGATGTACAGTTGGCACAGCGCCTGGCTTAAGATGTATGATGCAGTCACCCTTTAGCTCGCCTATGCCGGTGAATACGTCTGCAAAATCTTTTTTTACCTTCTGGACGAATGGCGTTTCATCATTTTGCTCAACAGTTCCTGCCAGTTTCACAAGACCCATGTCGACGCATGTTTCATAGCCAAGTATTGGCATGGCTTTGGTTTTCACAACAAAGAATTCGTATCTTCCTGAGGCAGCCTTGTTGTATGTGCATGACAGCATGCAAGTCCCAATTACTGCGATTCTCGTACCTCCATATGCAACAAGAATTTGCTTGGTTTCTTTCAATTCAGGTCTTGGGACAATTTTTTGAAACAGATCTACTGGAATGACATTGGCTTCGGCCCCAGTATCAATTTTGAACTTGATCTTCCGTTTCTGATTGTTTACAGTGACCTCAGCAGTCGGTTGGCTTCCTTTTGTATTTCCAACGGATCCCACGAACAGTGTATCAATGAACACATGTTCGGCCTGGGGTGCATTTCCACTTTCAATGGCATGCACTGGTTTGCTTCGGCAAACTCGAGCAAAGTGGTTTGTGCGTCCACAACTTGAACAAATCTTCCCTTTAGCTGGGCATTTGTGACTTTGGTCGTATTGCCCTCCACAGAAGTAACATTGCTTCGACTGAGAAGCATGTGCAGGCTGGTACTGCTTCCTTTTCTGAAGAGCATCGATCTCCTGTTTGATCTTCACATCTTTTGAAACCTCTGACATTGTTGATAGCTGTGACTGTGTTGTCTCATGTGCTCTAGCAATTTCAATGGCTTTTGACAGTCCTAATGTACCACCTTCTGACAAAAGTTTTTCCCGGATTTTCTGTGATAAAATCCCACAAACAATCCTGTCTCGCACCATGTCATCAACCATTGATGCTGGATAGTCACAGTCCTTAACCAACACACGGATGGCTGTTACATATTGTTCAACAGATTCATGCACACTTTGGTCTCTTTTGAGAAATTTGTAACGAGCAAAAACTGGATTTAGTGATGGTGATATGTGTTCCTTAAACTTTTCTAGGTAGCAAGCAATTTTATCTGTCTCTCCTGCCTGCAATGTCCACGTACTGTACACATCTCGTCCTTTTTCACCAAGCCACAAAAGTAAATATGCGCACTGTTGCTTTTCAGTTTTTCCACTTAATGGGCCTGTGAACATTAGGTGTACATGCTGTTCGAATTTCTTCCATGACTCATGACTGGCCGCTTCCCAGTCAAAACGAGGAGAAGGCGTTGAATTGTCCATCTTGATTATTATTCTTCTGCCACTTCTGACACCATGTTGTGTTCGACGATGTGGTTTGATTGAATCTGTTTATTCAGAAGCCAACCGATCTGCAATATAACATGACAAACATAAACAACAAGCAAAGCATTATAGGCGGCGCAAGGTAAGCACAAAAGGTAAGCACAAACAAACGGTAAGCATACAACAGAACTGAGTTGAGGAAGTGACTATAAATCCAAATACGTGTGAAGTAGAATGAACCCATCCTCCCAAACACCTCCAAGCCTGCCTCCAAGTATCACCAAGCATGCCTCCAAACCAGCTCCAAGTATCCTCCACGTATCAACCAGCCGAAAGCCAAAGTCAAAAGAGCTTTTTTTCAGAATTAGACATTTATACTATTCACCAGTCATTAGTACTTCTAAGATCTCTGTACCAGATCTGTACCTCTGTTCAACTGGACATTACAGTTGTGGAGACCCAGACCCCACTTCTGTTTGAATTCTGGATCTAAAATATCCTACTGTACATTTAATAAAGTGAATAACCTATTGGATTACCCACGGTGATAAACTGACTGAGGAGACAGGTAATATGAGGAGTATTGCAGCCATTAAGCACATTTTCATATGATTAATTAACTTTCCGGTGGTGGAAACACAAACTAAAAATGATCAAGGTTGTGGCTCTGTAACTCCGGAAAAGTTTGTACAACTTGTGGGAAGAATTAGAGCTATGATCTCAACTGTCCCCACTTCCAGACTACTTTAGATTGCACTGAAATGAAAATAAAGATGTCCACGTTTTTGTAAACTGCAGCCATAGCCATAGCTGAAAGTAAAGTGAAACTAAGTAGCTTCAGTAAAGTAACAAAAAAAGTAATTACAAAGTAAAAACCATATACGATGAACAAGTTGTTTTTATACGCCCCTCATAAAATTCCTCTCAGATTAGTTATTTTTTTGTCGCTAGGTGCGCTATCGTAAAAAAACAATGACACGGTACTTCGTCGCGTACGTTCATCCAGGTTTGTTTTGCTATTTTCAGTTCCTCTTAGGTCTAACCATGTTTAAAACTGTTCAACGCCTCTTCCCCTCTTTTTGCTTTACCCAACTCTGTTCTGTCAAGCGTCATCAGGTTTGTCATTTCTGGCTTCCGACTTCAGTGTTGAGTGCTGACTGACTTTTCTACGCGGCTAGTGCGCGACTCGGTATGAAGCGAAAGCCAAATCACTTATTCACCTGTCAGATAACTTATCCCCCCATCTCACGTGTGATTGTTGTTGTTCCTCTAGCGCGTCTGGCGGCAATTCGACATCGGATTTTATGAAGGACGTATTCATTTGTCTTCTGTGATTTGTTTTTGTGTGCTGTCATTCGTTTTTTGTTAAAGGTCATTTTCCCGCTTGATTGAGAGATCCCGATTTTTCCTTGGTCAGATTGCTGTTGTACCAACACTTAGAGTAAACCCTCTAGAAAAGCCAACTTCTCTTCTGTTTGTTGCCCATCAGACAGCTATGTGAGTCATTGATTTGTTTTGTTTTTAACTTGTAAACTCAGTGCACTGTCATGAGTTTGCTAAAAATCAATACATGGCTGTTTATCATAAACACTCCTTCAGCCTAAGCTCACTGGGCAACATGTATTAAAACAATGGAAATTCATCTGCAACGTTTGACAGCAATATTTCAGCCGTTCTTGGCAAGGGTCTTTGTCAGCAGGGGCGTTACTATGCTTTTACCTTTGGGGGGGGGGGGTCCAGTTTGTGCCGGCGGACTTAAGCATTTGCCTGTTGCTTCGCGGCAAAGGCGTACATTTCCCGCCTGCACAGAATAGAACCGGTGTAAAAATACCTCCAGTGAATCAGTTGAAATCATTCCTTTAGGCTAATCTGAATTCGTATATTTAAACATTTGGCTTTTCGTTTCAGTTTGTGCTAGAAAGCCAAGCTTCCAACAACTGTGCGACAAAGTAAACTAAGCACCACAGGCGAAGTTTTTAAATCTTCCTTTTTTTTCGGAAAAATTTAGCTATGTCTACTATACAAGTTCTAGCTTTTAATCCCAAGAATTTCAATCCTAAATGGCTATTAAATGACACACTGTTCTTCCAAACAGAGAATACTGCAAAATGTGTTGCAGGCAAAATTTTGTGTAAAACTAACTGTAGTGCGTCAGTTGGGGTTATTCCTTTAAAATTCGTATATTCAAATTCACATATTTGGCTCTTTCACTAAAAAGCGAAGCTTAGATAGATAGATATATAGATATTTTTATTGATGAAACTCGTAGCACCGACATGGCACTAAATACGTCGACCATTACATTTAATGTGTTACAATAATTGAATATATACAATTATTACATAACTAAAATAAAACACTTGGAATTCGCTCATTTTTTGTTAATTTTCTCAATAAAATATGGCACAAATGCATTTGAATACCGGTTAGTGCGACATCTAACCGGCATCAGGTGATTTTGATGCCGCGTCCGCCCTGTCGCCGGTGCCAGATCGGGCAGAATATCTCTATGTTTTTCACTGGCAAGGATTGATCGGCCAAAACTTAAAATTAAGTTTTCCTGGCGGACATCGAGCGGCTCAAGTCTTAGTAGGAGGAGGGAAGTTTCGTAACCATTATATTTTCCAGCTTTTAATGTGTTTCAGCCCTCAAGAATTTCAGTCCTAAAACGCCAACGAAATGAATGAATGAATGAATTTATGACGCACTGCCCAAGGGCTTAAGTGCAGTAAAAAAGATAAAGAAATATGAAACACTGTTCTTCCAAATAGAGAATACTAGGAAATGCGCCGCAGGCAACATTTTTGGTAAACGCTGATGAGCAGAGCGACTTTTTGCGATCCTAAATAAAAGTAAGCTACCTGTGAAACCACAGATCTTCAAAACAGTAGAGGCCATCCACGGTAAGTTTAATTGTTCTGAATTTAGTGCAAAAGAAGTAGTTGCAAAAGAGCCAGATGAACCGACGAAACTTGAACTTCCGTTATTCGTCCGACAAAACTTTAGAGCCATTTGATTTCTTGTGTGTAGAAAAATCTCGATTTGCAAACGAGACATAAGCTTTCCGAATTGGCCCGACGAAAGTTTGCGGAATTCGATTTATTACGTGTAAAAGTATCCCGAACTGCCGACGAAGCTTTCTGGGTGCGCCCGACAAATCTTAACAGAATTTGATTTCTTGCTTACAAAAATAACCCGATCTTCCGAAAAGAATACCGACTCCCAACAAAAGCATTCAGAATTCGATTGATTCTATGTTTGCCCCAAGATACAGTAAAGAACTTTTTCTTACGTGTAAAGAGAAGCCGATGTGCCGACTAAACTTAAACTTTTGGGATGCGCACGATAAACATTTACAGAACTTGATTTCTTTCGTGTAGACTTGAACTTCCCGAGTTCGCCCGACAACTATTTGCAGAATTTTATTTCTTACGTACAAATAACCCGGGTGCCGACGAGTCGTCTGACGCCCCACTAAAGCGTACGAATTTTGTTTCTTCTGCATTTCTTACGTATGAAATGAACTTGATGTGCCGACGAGAATAGCGAGTCCCGACAAAAGCATACAGAATTCGATTTTTTTTGTCTGTGTTTTGCCCGACAAATGTTTGCAGAATTTGATTTCTTGCATGTAACAATACCGAAGTTATCGATGGGATCCCAAAAGTTAAATATCTGATTTAGAAAACTGGGTCTTGTCTTAGCCAGATCCAGCCAAGACTCTTGAACATTTTTACTATTAAAATTCAAAAACAGATTAAGGCCAAATAGCTGATCATCTGAGAAAACCAAGTTCAGATAAGGATTCAGCATGTGTGTTTACCCCTATAAGTCATATCTGTTTTGACAAAAACTTCCTGCCACTTCTGCCAATTTCCCGGTTTCGGCCGAACTCCAGAACTACTTATCCGGCGAAAAAAGAAAGCTCAAAAACGAACTCAGGGTATCTTCTTTCCCCAATAATGAACATCTAATCAACTTCAAATAAAAATTTAACTTATAACAAATTTTCCGAGTCCAGCCGGTTTCCGGTCGAACATATGTCCGGGTAAAATATGATTGTCACACACGGATTCAGCATCTCTTCTTACCCCTAAATCGGTTATCTAATAAACTACAAATAAAACTTTAATTTCTAGCAATTTTCCTGTTTTGGACGGATTCCGGGCGAACTACATGTCCGGGTTGAAAAAGTGTTTTCACATAAGTGTTCAGCATGCCTTTTTGCCCTAAATCGGACATCTGATCAACTCGAAATAAAACTTTTAATTTTAACAAACTTTCCGGTTTGTGCCGGATTCCGGGCGAACTACTTGTCCGTCGAAAAAACGGTTTTCACCGTCGTCTTCAGCATGTCCTCCTACCCCTACATCGAACATCTAATCAACTTAAAAAAATCTTTTACTTTTAACAAACTTTCCGGTTTTGACCGGATTCCGGGCGAACTACTCGTCTGATGACAAAATGGGTTTCACCATCGTGTTCAGGATGTCTTCTTACCCCATAATCGACTATCACATTAGGTGTTTCAAAATATTTTGTTTGTCCCTTAATTTGAACCCCCTCCCCACCCCTAAATATTGGGCTACAAAACCCATTTACGAAGTCGACTGGTCCGACGACCCAACGAATCCTCACACCAAGTTTCATCAAAATATCTCATTCCCTTCGAGAGTTATCGTGCTTACAGACGGACGGACAGACGGACAACTTTTGCGATGTTATAGGTATCCCTCCACTTACGTTTTGGGATCACAAAAAGAACCCGATCTGCCAGCGAGTCGACCAACGCCCGACGAAAGCGTGCTAATTTTAATTTCTTCTGTGTTTGGCTGCGCTGGCAACAAACTAGTGTAAAACTCAAGAAACTGAAGACCTTGGGGGGGGGGGGGGGAGTCCCCCCATAGTGACGCCCCTGCTTGTCAGGCTGTTGCTGGATTGGAAGAACCTAATCTGCAAAAAGGCCTGTTATGGCCTTTTTAATGTTATATTTTCTGTGGAAAATACAACTGAGAATATTATCCATCAAACGTAGTACCGTAGGCTTGGTTAATCATTCAGTATAGCATTTAACTAAAAAACTATGCAACCATATGTTAAATACTATTGAACTTCTGGCAGTGTAGGTAGACCGAGTAAGGGTTAAAGTTAACTCCACTATTTTGCTACTGGGATTAATAAAATTAATACGAAGTAGAGATAGGATTAATCTCATCAGCAAATACTGCAGTTAACTTTAATACTTACTCCTATTTTTTTTTACTGTGCAGGCTGAAAATTTGGGTAAATCCTTGCTACCTTTTATATCCTAGACCAACCATTCGGTGAGGTGGCTCCCCGGGTCTGCAATTAGTCGTTTTTGCAGTTAATGTGGTATCTTTATACCACGGTTGCCCTGCAAAAACGAAAATTGCCGAAATTGCGCTTTCGAAGTCATCCCTAAAAGAAAAAAGTAGGCTCTGTTGCTACTAATGATGAAAGTGATATGTCTTCTCCAGATACCGCGATAACTGCCCAGATACCACGATAACTGCAAACAGGCCTATACCACGGCAGCTGCGAAAACGACTTCAGACCGTGGTATCAGATACCATGGTATCTACAAAAACGCAGCTTTTCTCAGTTTGTCATTTTGAAGGAATACGCCCTTCATAAAATCCGATGACAAATTGCCGCCAGACTCGCTAGAGGAACAATAACATTTACACGTGAGATCTGGGTATAAGTTATCTGACGGGTGAATAAGCGATTAGGCTTTCGCTTCAAAGTGCGTCACACATTAGCCCCGTGGAAAAGTCAGCCAGCATTCAGCACTGAGGTCGGAAGCCAGAAATGACAAACTTGATGACGCTTGACAAAACAGAGTTGGGTAAAGCTAAAAGAGGGGAAGAGGCATTTTAAACAGTTATAAACATGGTTAGGCCTAAGAGGAATTGAAAATAGCAAAACAAATCTGGATAAAAGTACACCAAGAAGTAACGTGTCACTATTTTCTTTACCATAGCGCACCTAGCGGCCGAAAAAGAACAAATCTGAGAGGAATTTTATGAGGGGCGTGTTTCGGTTTCCAGACTTTTTGTTATGTTTGCCCATATTCGCAGAAGAAGGAAAAGAAAGTGCAGCCTGTTGATCAAGTGAGGAAGGACTTCTTTTCTGTTATCCTTTTTTTCCTCTGTGTTGGCATGACAACTCTTTTCCAGATTCGGCATTGCTAGGAATTCAAGTTCTCGTTCAGCCATGAAAACCAAGAAGTTCAACTTTATTCGTCACTTTGAAGGTGAACCGAAGCTGGAGGATTTTGAGCTTGTTGAAGAAGAATTACCACCATTGAAGGATGGAGGTATGAAATCTTATCCATCATTTAATGTGCCTCAGGCTGGGCCAATCTTAAAGGATCCCTCTTTCTTATTCTGCTCTTTATAATATATCTAGCTCCTATACGGAATTATAAGCTTCTAAAAGTCCCCACTTTTCTACGTTGTTTCGGTTTGTGCCTACGAATTTTTTACGCTATTTCGGCCTTGCCGAGTTTTGCCCGTCAAACAACGAAAAGCTGTTGGAACCTTCAACGTCCACTGACGACTCTTTCACATATAAGAATGAAAGAATCTTCTGACTATTACTTCTTTTATTTGCTTAGTTTTCCCACTTTTTTAGGTTATTGATAAATCTTTTTAGGTCTCTATTTATAGTTTATTGATAAATCTTTTATTTACTTATTATTATATTTTGTCTACCCGCCAGCTGGCGGATGAAATAAATCACTTGAGCTGGGATGACAATCAGTGGTGATATATTATAGGTAGGTTTTGTGTGGTCATGCGCAGGATTTTACCGAGCCATCTGAGTTGTTTTGGATGAACCCGTTCCAAAATGGTGGTCTCTTAACAGAAGCGCTGAAGGAGGATCAGAGTAAAACAACAACAAGGAGTAGCGCCAAAACATTCTTTCCATGCTTTGCAAACGGACCATACTCGTAGCGCCGCCCACTACGCTGGCGGCATTATGAGCGAGACAAATTTCCGGGTTTAGAAATTTCTAGTAAAGCTAAGGTGCGGACTGCATATACCAAGAAAATAATGGAGGCCGTATAATTTTTGATATCTTCATGATATGAAGTTATCAGAGGTGAACGACTGAATGAGTTTCAGTAGGGATGTTCACTAACGCTAGTGGTGCTAGAATCGTCGCTATTCGAGTGCGTAACACTTTTCATGTCTTGGCGCTACTTCCTAGTGTTATTTTGCTCTGAATAGGGAGTAGCGCCAAGACTCGTCCCTACTGAAATGTATTCAGTTGTTCACCACCGCTGGCTCTATTGTGAACATGACAGAAAAGTTATATAGCCTCCATTGTTTCCTTCGTGTGTGCCGAACGCACCTTTGCTTTACTAGAAAAGTCTAAACCCGCAAGTATGTTTCGCTTTAGACGTCGCAAGCGTAGTGGGCGGTACAATGAGTACGGCCCGTTTTCGAAGCACGGAAAGCATAGGTCTTGACGCTACTTTCTCTGAGGAATATGCCTTTGTTGGGGCGATGAATGGATACTGCATAGAGCTTATATCCATGCCATAGGTGATAGGTCACGTCTAGATAATGTAAACGCGTAACGTCCCGCATTCAGCAATCGATAACCATGACACGGACTCGCTCCGCTTGGCTACTTCTTTGCCTAAAAATTGTGTATTTTCTTAAAGACGGTCTCAAGGTAAGCTGTTTCTCGTTTGACAGTGCAAAACGGATAGTTAAGCTGAATTTTATTAGAGTGTTTATTTTATTTCGGCACCTCTTGGCAAGGATTCTCCGGGCCCATGCCGCTCGATCTGTTTTTACGAAGAAATTCACAAAATCAGATTCTGAAGCTAGAATCATTAGTTGTTTTGCCACAAGTTCATATTCCGGCTGGAGTTTGAAGATGACCTTGCCAAGAAGGCTAACATATAGTCGTAATAAATTCAGCTGACGTACCCGTTTTGCACAGCCACACATAATTGGCAGTAAGCTTGTGCTTAAAACCAGCTGTAATCTCTATTTACTGACACCTGTACCGTCATGACGGAGCCGAGAGTCCCTGACCCCATTGCTCCTTTGCACTCATTCCCAAGGATTAATGACGTCGTGAATCCTAAATTCCCACCATTAGCAGTAAAAATCAATTGTGAGTAAATAGCAATGATATATTTTTTGATTTTAGATATGAACTTGAAAAGAGTTTATGGTTGCTAAAATGTTCGGTCATCTTTCTGCATAGAAATGGATTTCTACTAAGGACAAGAATTTTGGTACTTGGAATCATGTCTGGCCCTGATGGTGACCCACTATCAGGGCCGTATCCGAGGGGGTTCCCCCTCCCCCGAAACATACACAAATTTGTGTAGGCTTTGACCTCTGATCATTCCTTTTTGTACTTTTTGGTGTGACCCCCGCGGGCAACCCCCCCCCCCCCTCCGAAAAAATCCCTTGATCCGGACCTGCCCATAATAGTTGCGTTTTTGATCTGCATTCTCAGCTCTCAGTCGAGAATTGACTATCGAAGCAACTTCTCGATTCTGCAGAATCGCGAATTCTCACAAAAACACATAGAAAAGGAGAATTGGCTTCATCTCAATAGTCGTGAAACGCGAAATAGGAGAAGAGAAAGATTGCACGGAGAATTGAGGTAAAAAACGCAGCTAATAGCTCGTGGAGTTGAGTGAAGCAAAAGCTGACGATTAGATTGGGATTGAAAAGTCCATGTTTGTATACGGACTTTAGGAAATCAAAGCACACTGAAGTACCAATGTATGGCCCCGAAAAGCCACCGTATATCTTTAAGGCTCTTGTCGCGGTGCGTTATGCCTGCAAATTGGCGCCGGAATCAGCTTCCAAAGGCTGTAAAACGAAACGGATGCAATGGAACTGTTTTGTGCGGAAACGTAACACTAGGCACGTCAGGCATAACCACTCAGTAGCTTTTATCCACTACTTGCTAAAAGCTGCGCATTCTTATGCGGATCCATAAAGTTTCTGCCTATGTCTTTTCCTGGGAAATGTGTTTTTGGGATCCCAAAACGTAAGTGGAGACCTATGACATCGCAAAAGTTGTCCGTCTGTCTGTCCGTCTGTCCGTCCGTCTGTAAGCACGATAACTCTCGAAGCCAATGAGATATTTTGATGAAACTTGGTGTGAGGATTCATTGGGTCGTCGGACCAGTCATGTTCGCAGATGGGCTTTGTAGCCCTACATTTAGGGGTGGGGGAGGGGGTTCAAATTAAGAGGCAAACTAAATATTTTGAAACAGCTAATGTGATAGTCGATTATGGGGTAAGAAGACATGATGAGCACGATGGTGAAAACTATTTTGTCATCGGACGAGTAGTTCGCCCGGAATCCGGCCAAAACCGGAAAGTTTGTTAAAAGTAAAAGTTTTATTTGAAGTTGATTAGATGTTCGATTTAGGGGTAGGAAGACATGCTGAAGAAGATGGGGAAAACCATTTTCTCGACGGACAAGTAGTTCGCCTGGAATCCGGCCGAAACCGGAAAGTTTGTTAAAATTAGAAGTTTTATTTCGAGTTGATTAGATGTTTGATTTAGGGCAAGAAGACATGTTGAACACTTATGTGAAAACAATTTTCTACCCGGACATGTAGTTCGCTCGGAATCCGGTGAAAACCGGAAAGTTGGTTAAAAGTGTTTAATCTGAAGTTGATTAAATGTTTGATTTGTGGGTAAAAAAAACATGCCGAACACGATGGTGAAAATCATTTTCTCGTTGGACAACTAGTTCGCCCTGAATCCGGCCTAAACCGAAAATTTGTTAAAAGCAAAAGTTCGATTAGATGACAGATTAAGGGGTAAGAAGAGAGGCTGAGTCGGTTTATGACAATGGTTTTTTACCCGGACATATAATTATTCCGGAATCCGGTTGTAACCGGATTTTTTTTAAGTCAAACTTTTATTCAAAGTTGATTTGATGTATAGGGACAAGGAGATACGCTGGTTTTGTTTCTGTATTTTTTTTTTTGCTGGACTAGTAGTTCGCTCGGAAATCGGCAGGAAGTCTCGGTCAGTATCGTCAAAATAGATATGGCTTATAGAGGTATATCTGAACTTGGTTTTCTCTGATGATTAGCCTGTCCAAGACTGGATCTGGCGAAGACAAGACTCGATTGTCTGAATCAAATATTAGATTTTTGGGATCCCATCGACACCTTTGGTCTTGTTTTGTTATATATAAATAGTCGGTTTGCAAATATGGACTTCATAATCCCAACCCACAATTTTGTGGGTTGTAGGAAGGGGTTGTAGGGAGTGAGGAGGGGGTGGGGGGAGGTGAGATGGGGGCCGGTGGGTAGGTTGTGACGTTTCTTTTTTTTTACCTCTTTTTTTTTTTTAAGTAGATTAATTTTTTTGTCATTATTTATTGAATAGCTTCAAGTTAAAAGGTGGTTAGAAGATACAGCCACCCACATGATTTTTGTCCTTTATGTGGTTGTTGAGTTTTTTGTACAATGTAGTTTTTTTTTTGGCTAAGTAAAAAATATCTGAATCTGAATCCGAAAATCAAGTCTTATGGCTTTTGCTTCACCTGTGGGCGAGACAAAATATCACATATTAAATATTCCTGTCATCAGTAACGACTCATTTTGATCAAGACAGAAAACAATAGGAAAGAAGACATCCAAAGTTTTAGCAAGCATTAAGTATTCACAAGTTTATATCTAAAAATCACAAATAACCTATGCCATTGCTAGTTATTTACAGATGATTTGTACTGCTCATGGTAGGAATTTAGGAACCCCGACATTAGTTAATCGGTCGAAGTGAGGGACAAGAGGTGATCGAAGGGGTTAGAGACACTGCAGTATTGTACTCGCGATGTCGTCATAATATTGTCGACTGATAATTAGCCTGAGGGCAGATTATTTACCTGTAGGATTAAGAAGCAAACATTCGGGTAAGGTTAGAGTGCTTCGTGGTCCTTACTTCTGTCCGATTTGCGGTAGAATCAATGAATGTATTTTCCGTTTAATGATCGAGTTAAATGAGCGAGTGCCAGGAGTTAAAATACCTGAGGAAGGAAATATTTGGGGAATTGGGGGGAGGAAAGGCTTAAACAAATTTTGAAAAGTAGAAGTTTTAGAGATATTAGAAATTTGGTAAGATTTCTAAAGGTAGCCATGATTCACAGGATAGTTTTTTGTAAATAGTGGGTTGAGGTTATGGTTTCGTTTTTTGTTTTGTTTGTTGTTCCCATGGCTCTTTGTGCTTTTACGGAAATAAGTCTTATCTTATTTGATACTTCTGTGGGAGAACGAAAAGTCAGTAAGTAGAGATTAAAGTTCGTTTCCAGCAGAAACGGCCTAAATGTTTGAAAGATAATAGTTGCGTTTTTGCAGATACCATGGTATCTGTTACCACGATAACTGGATCTTTAATTAGTTGTTTTTGCAGTTACCGTGGTATCTGGTATACGGTTACTCTGCAAAAACAAGAATTGCCGAAACTGCGCTTTTCGAAGTCATACCAAAGAACAAGACCAAAGGTTTCGATGGGATCCCAAAAATCTAATATTTGATCCGCCAGATCCAGTCTGCGCCAGGCTAATCATTAGAGAAAATCAAGTTCAGATATACCTGTATAAGTCATATTTATTTTGACGATACTGACTGAAACTTCAGATTCAGATACTACGGTCCGACCGTGGTAACTGGTCGTGGTATCTGAAAAGTCATCTCACTTTCATCAGTTGCGTTTTTGCTGATACCATGGTATTTGTTACCACAGTAACTGGATCTGCAATTAGATTTTGTTGCAGTTATTGTAGCATCTGATACACGGTGCTCTGCAAATCGACAATTGCCGAAATTGCACTTTTCGACGTCATCCCAAAAGAAAAACAGATATCCAGATACATCACCAAGTGCTAAACTTCTTTCTCACCAATCTGACACAATTTTATGAAAGTGAGATGACTTTTCAGATACCACGACCAGTTACCACGGTCGGACCGTAGTATCTGAATATTTGATACCACGATAACTCGCCAGATACCACGATAACTGCAAACACGCCCGTTGACCGTGGTATCGGATACCATGATAACTGCAAAATCGACTTTAGACATTGGTAGCAGATACCATGGTATCTGTAAAAACGCAACTATTTTGTCAGATTGGTGAGAAAGAAGTTTAGCACTTAGTGATGTAACTGGAAATCTGTTTTTCTTTGATGACTTCGAAAACTGCAATTTCGGCAAGAGTCGTTTTTGCAGAGCACCGTGTATCAGATACCACGATAACTGCAGAAACGACTTATTGCAGATCCAGTTACTGTGGTAACAGATACCATGGTATCAGCAAAAAGGCAACTCGTGGTATCAGGTACGACGATAACTGCAAAATCGACTTTAGACCGTGGTATCAGATAGTATCTGCAAAAACGCATGTTAAACAGTTTATATGTAATTTATTTTAAATAAGAAGGAAATTTGTTAAACGAAACATAGTTCAACGTCGTAAGTACGATTTTGCTCCATTGCTTCATTAATTTGCGCTTTAAAACTAATTTCTTTTGTTGTATTCGTTATTGGCTCACCGAATATGGGCATAAATATCCTTGCACATTTTTGTCTTTTAAAGGTTGTCTGGAGTCGCGGGTGATACGAAGCTTGCCTTTTTCTGTGTGATGTATTTATTAATGTTTCCTCAATCCGAAACACTCAGAGACACATCACAAAGATTTTCAGCAGTAGTGTGGAGTCGATGATTTTATCCAAAGTTTAATCCGTGTTTTCACTGAAACAAGCTGTTTCGATCACAAGTACTATGTTCACTTGAAATCGTTGACAACACCAAACTTAGTAACGTGTAAGAGACTTGTTGATATACATTCCAACGAATCTCAAACACATCACAAAGTTGAGCGAGTTTCAAACCTAACTCGTCGAAGTTTAGTCTAAGAATGCTCCATAAATGACCACTTCTAGTTAGTATATAGTCTTCGCAGAAATGCTCGTAAAAGGGTCCAGTTACGCTGAGTAGGGGAAATCTCACGCGTTTCTATGTGCCAGTGGTCTCCCGGATGATTTCCGAGACGGAAATCGCTCGTAAAAACGTCAGCGGAAAACGCGAGCTGAATTTGATATGTATGACCTCAACTTGCTGTTTGAAAAATGTGCAGGATTAATCATTTGGTAGGCATTCTAGAAAAATATTCAGTTTGATAATCAGCACATTGGCTTGTCTTTCACTCCAGAATTTAGGTCTTGCAGTCACTGGTGAATATCTGCCTAGTAAGTTATGCCGGACTCGGTCAGGGTTTGAACTGGGGACGCCCGCGAAGAGGTCGCGGACGGGAAGAGCGATTGTGCTCAGAAACAAAAATGATTTAAATCCACCAAACTGATTTTCCTTCTTTACTTTCCTCTGTTCTCATTTTTTCCCTCTTTTTTTTTACTTCTACTTTCACTTCCTTCTCTTTGACTTTCAACTCTCTGCCATTCATAAGTATACTTGGTACTTGTCTGTCTAACTTCTTAGTCTAGTGGTCCGTTCAAAAGTATAATAAGTAAGTAAGTAAGTAATTTATTTATGACCCGCCATTTCGGAAAGGTACTTGGTACTTGTGTGTCTCATTTCTGAGTCTAGTGGCACTTGCCCGTCGGCCAAGTGCCATATAGCGATCGCAATTTCTGTCCGTCCGTCGTTATGTCGGTTGGTCCGGATTTTTCTAGTTTGGGCACTTCCTCATAAGCTAGGACGATGAAACTTGGCGGGCATATCAGGGACACCAAGAGATTAAATTGGAACTAGTCACTTCCCCGGTTCGAGCATCGTTGGGTAAGTGGAGGGAGGGGAATCCGGAATCTTGAGGTATTTATAGCTTTCGAACGGGTGATCGGATCTTAATGAAACTTGATATTTGGACCTCGTGTCTCCAACGACCCAGTTCAAATTCGAACCGGATCCGGTGACTTTGGGGGTAGTTGGAGGGGGAAGCCGGAAATCTTGGGAAACGCTTAGAGTTTCATCGGGATGAAACTTGGTGGGAAGAAAAAGCGCAACTCCTAGACACATCATTGACACAACCGGAACTGATTCGGGCACCGGGGGGGGGGGGGGGGGGGGGGGGGATTCTGGTGATCCAGCGAGTTCGGTACTTCCTGATGTAATAGGATGATGAAAATAGGCAGGAATATGAGGGATCGGAACAGACCGACATGAGAATAGTCGTTTGCACGATTCAAACATCGTGGGGGGGGGGGGAGGGATACGGAATCCGGAATCTAGTGGCATTTATAACTTTTGAATGGGCGATCGGATTTGAATGAAACTTGGAAAGTGGAAAAAGCTGTTGTCTCAGTGTTCCATGCCTAGTCCGGACCGGATCCGATACTTGGGGGGGGGGGAATTGGAAGGGGGCACTGGAATTTTTGTGAAACGCTTAGTGTTGAAGGATGGGGATGGAATTTGGTGGGAAAAAGAAGCATCAGCATTAGATACGTTCTTGACGGAACCAGATCATGTCGGGGCTCTTTTGGGGGAGTTGGAGTGGATTTCCCGGAATTCCAGTGATCGCAAGATAGGATACTTCCAGATGTGATAAGGACGGTAAAACTAGGCAGGCATATTAGTGATCCGACCAATTAGACTTAAGGACCCGGCACGATGCCCTAGGAAGACTTCCGTCCCCGGATCCGACCCTTTTTCGGGAAGTAGAGGAAGGGGGAAGCCGGAAATTACTGATTTCCGTAGGTTTCGAGAGGTTCGATTCAAGTGAAACTTTATGGGTGATAAAAACTGATGACCCAGATGGCAAAGTATGTGTACGAACCCATGTGGCCATGGTTGGGGGAGTTTTGTTGTTGTTGTTTTTTTGTTTGGGGGGGGGGGGGGTGGCGGAAACTTTGTGACATGCACTAAAACCAAACGGATGGGCAGAATGGAATACAACTTGGACATTACCAAGTTTGTGCGGCCTAGATTTGTCATTTGGCGTCCGAACGTGGTCCGACCAAGGTAGGAGGAGGACGAAGTAGGAACCGGAAATTTGCAGATATGCTCCGATTCGAGTTAAACTTGATAGAAGGTGAGAAGAGATGTTAATATGTGCTCGAGTCGTATTCGGCCACAGTAGGGGGGACTCCCGGAAATGTTGTGGCTCGCATAGTGGTTAAACGAGTGAAGTGATTTGAATGAAACTTGGAAAGTAGAGAGATTCTCTGCCTTAGATGACATATTTTAGGGTCTGGACCGGGTCTGAGCACGATTGGGAGGGGTATCTGAATTCCTGGAAAAATGCTCAGAATCACTTTTTCACTTCTCACACCACTTACTCGTAAGAAGTGCCATATGAGCTCGTAGCTCTTGTTCTTATACATTTTCGGGATTATTCACTCGGTTGACGTGATTAAATTTTTTGCATTACCTTTCGGCATTTCACAAAACATCCGACATGAAATAGATCACATCATTTTGAACAAACAATCTAATTGATACAAAGAAAGAGGAAAAAAAGTAGACAAAAAAAAGGATAAACTAAATGTTTTTTAAAATAAAGTTATATCTCAAAAATCAAAACCTTGTAATCCATCAAAACATTTCTAACATTTTGAATTTAAAAACAAGATCAAGATGAAATGGAAAAGGTGCCTTGATCCTATTAATGTGAAATGAACGTTCGCGAACAAAAATAGTGCACTCAAAAAGAAAATGGGAAATGTTTCAATTTCACTACAAAGGCCAACTTGGTATCGTGTTTAAGTGTCAGTTTAGAAAGAAAAAAATCCGTTTTGGTAGTTGGACCTTTTGCTAAATACTCCTTGAGCCCAAGCTGACTGGGCAACATACATATGGATAAAGACGGAAACGTTAGCTACGATGCTTTGACAGGGATCTCCTCTACCCTATCAACTACCCAATCAATCAGCAAAAACAGCAGCCGTGTCCGAAATGATATCACAGCACCAACTCTAGTTCTAAGCAACGGTCACAAAGAAATTCACCAAATCAAATACTTAAAGAACCTGTCTTACCTATAATAGTAACGCAAGCTACTTCCATAATTATCGACTTATTTCTAGACCCGGAGACCCCAATTTCGAACGATACATTCTAACCCGTCTAATAAAACCACGCTGGCTTTCTCACTTGCTGTTCTTTCCTACCTTCGATGTGTATCACGCTGTCGTCGGTTGTCTGCAAGGAGTTTTTCCAACAGAGAGACCGGTTATTCAAATTGTTTCCCTGTTTTTGCTACAAGTCAACGGTCTAGGAAAAGGCTTAAAAAAGCCAAAACCGTGGGTTATTTGTTATACTGCAAGTTGAAGAGTAAATATTGCGAGTGGTCCTTTAAGGCTAAGCTAGAATCTGCTGTTGTTTTTCTTACAAGTGCATTTTCCAGCATGAGCGGCTTGAGCCTAAAGGCCGGAACATAGCTATAATAAAAATTCAGCCGCCTTGTCGGTTTTGCACTGTCAAATGTGAGTCGCAGTTGGCTTGGGCTGAAGGAATATTTATTTGGCAGCGATATTTTGGCCCTTCTTGACAAGGGCCCTCGTTAGATTTATGTCAGGGACGACGCTGGGAAATGGCAGAAACAAACCTACAATTATTGTAGGATTGTCTTTCGCTCCAGAATAGGATCTTGGATTCCAGCCAGTGGCAACTTCTCCCTAGACAAACAAGCCTATGGCCTTCCCTGAATGAGGGCCCGGTGGCAAGTGGCAGGAGTAGAAAAAATGAATATAAATTAAAGATTATAATTTGTAAAAATGCGTAGTCAGTACCTGTTAATTTCACTTCCAAGTGGAGCCGAAATATCGCAGCCAAATAAATATTCCTTCAGCCCAAGCCAACTGCGAATCAAATCTGACAGTGCAAAAGGGACAAGTCGGCTGATTTTTTTTATTAGAGCTATGTTCCGGCCTTTAGGCTCCAGCCGCTCATGCTGGAAAATGAACTTGTAGGAAAAACAACAACAGATACTAGCTTAGCCTAAAGGACCACTCGCAGTATTTACTCTTCAACTTGATTATGTCCAAACTAGGCACCGTGGGGTGAAAATCATGGATTGTTAAAGCACAATGGACACTTCTAATGCTTTACTTTGTATTAAATGCTTCACAAATAAACATTACCGACTTCCTTTAGAAGGCGCTACGAAAATCGGCCGTTTTCTCGTTATCCCTTGTCTTTACCTCTCTAGCATTTCGGCGATCCAAATCTAAGGAGCTGGGATATCGTGGCAGGAAATTCAAAACTCCCAACAATGCTTGATAGAAAAGGATATATTTGAGATGTCACCAAATTCAAGTCGCAGATGCAGTTTACCTTATTGTTCTAGTGTTTCATTAGAAATTCCATGGCTTAAAGCACTTATTAAAAAATTTTCATTGTGGAATAGTGTTGTGAAGTTTGATTAGCTTGCTTTATAAAATGTACCAGAATATGCAACAAGCTTATAAAAAATAACATAGCTACAAAAATTATTCAAGAACAAATAACCTATTCAAATCTGAATTATACAAGCTGATTTATGCATACAATAAAGATCTACTAAGCATTACAAGAAACATCACTTTTATCTTTGTGCAAGCTAGTAAATTGAGCATGTACTGGCCCAAAGAATTAGGCTTTGAAATATCACAGAGAGGAAACTGTTGAAAAAGCTGCTGATCTATTGGGTGAGCATTGTTCCTAGGTTACAGAGTGGGATTAGGGTAGTTTGATGTGCCCATTGAACTTTAACTGCCTTTATGCCATTCTGGTATGCCCTAAACAGGCTCATCGTAACCATACAACTAGAAGCAAGTTAACTTGCGGGTGGAACTCACGATTCGATAATTGCCTTTGTGTCGCTCTGCCAAGCTCAAGACAGACGACTGTCGCCCTGACAAGCTTAAAACATACTTCTATGTACGACAAGAAGCAGGGAATTTGTGGGTGAAATTCACGATTTGGGAACTACCTTTACTCATTCCGAAAAGCTCGAAACATACGACTGTCATTCGGGAAAGCTCAGAACATCCGACTGTAATTATTCCGTCGGCCCAAGCTGACTGCGAATCACAGCGGTAAACGGATACGTCACGGATTTTATTCAGTCGATACGTCTGTCCTTCTTAAAAGGGGTCCTCTCCAGACTCAGAGCTGGAAAAGGGAACCTTTGTTAAATAAAACAAACATTCGGGCAACTACAAGTGTCTGATTTGTGTCAGTAAAAAATTTGCCTGATTGTTAGCTTGCCATTCCGACAAGCGTGAAACAAACTACTGAGAGAACGATTACCTGAAGTATGGGGGATGAGCGCCCCCCCCCCCGCCCTCCCTCGAACCGGTCCTGCCCACGCCCCAGTTATTGTGGCTCGAAATGGTTTTTGGGATCCCAAAACGTAAGTGGAGGGATACCTATGGCATTACAAAAGTTGTCCGTCTGTCAGCACGATAACATTTGAAGGGAATGAGATATTTCGATGAAACTTGGTGTGGAGATTATTTGAGTCAAGGAAGGGTCGAGTTCGTAGATGGGCCCGATAGCTGCATATTTAGGGCAGGGGGAGGAGTTTAAAATAAAGGGGCGAAACAAATATTTTTTAAAAGCTAACGAGATAGTCGATTAAGGGGTAAAACGACATTCTGAACAAGTATATGAAAACCATTTTCTCGCCAGACAAGTAGTTCACCCGAAATCCGGCCAAAACCGGAAAGTTTCTTAAAAGTAAAAGTCTTATTTGAAGTTGATTAGATGTCCGATTTAGAAGTAAGCGGACATGCTGAATCTGAATATGTAAATGATTTTCTCGTCGGACAAGTAGATTGCCCAGAATCCGGCAAAAACCGGAAAATTTGTCAACAATAAAGGTTTGATCTAAAGTTGATTAGAGGTTCGCGGATATGGAGACATGCTGAATCCGAATATGAAAATTATTTTCTCGCTAGACAAGTAGATCGCCCCGAATCCGGCCGAAACCGGAAAATTTGTTAAAAGTAAAAGTTTGATATGAATTTTCATTAGGTGTTCGATTTACGGGTAAGAAGACATGCTGAATTCGTGCATGACAATCATTTTCTACCTGGACACGCTGAATCCGTTTTTGAACTTCATTTTTTTGCAAAACAACTAGTTCACCTGGAATCCGGCTGAAACCAGAAATTTTTAGAAGTAGGGCAGGAACTTTGGTCAAAGTAGATATGACGCAGGTTATAGGGGTAAACACACATGCTGAATCCATATTAGAATTTGATCTTTCCAGATGATTACCATTTGCCTTAATCTAATCTGCTGAATCCATATTAGAATTTGATCTTTCCAGATGATTACCATTTGCCTTAATTTATTTCTAAATTTTATTAGTAAAATGCTCAAGGAGTCTGGCGAAGACTGGACCTCTAAGACCCGATTGTCTGGATCAAATATTCAATTTTGGGATCCCATCGAAGCCTTTGGTCTTGTTAATTTTGTAAACAAGACATTTTAGTTTTTTATAGACAAAGTAATTGCATGTTTTTGTACCTAATCACGTTTCTCGGTTGTCCGGTTAACTAAATTGTGAAAATCATTATTTCCAGATATCCTATGCGAAGCACTCTACTTCAGCGTGGATCCATATATGAGGCCATACAGCAGAGAGAGGACTCCGGGAACAACGATGATTGGGAGCCAAGTTGCCAAGTAATTTTTCTTTTCAGTTACTTATCCAGCCCAAGTTAACTACGAAAAATACTTTTTTTTTATAATAAGAATATATTCGCAAATTAGATGACAGGCCGTTAAGCCTCTGCAAATCGCTTTCGCAAATCGCAAATGCTTTTACCTCTAACCTGTATCCGTTTTTACTTTTTGGGATGGTTAGGTCCGATCCGCTGGTAGACCCCCCCCCCCCCCCCCGAAATAAATACCTGGGTACGGACGTGCTAGCAGTAGATGAGATTATTTGGGTGAAAGTGCAACCTAAGTGACTCCCTAGGCCGTTCTCTGCGGTAGCGGTGTGCGTTTTCTACTATTCACCTGGTCAGCCCGCTGCCGCAAGAAAGGCGTTTTGGGAGAAGCTGCAGGAATCAACGGATTAGATCCAGAGAACACATCCATATTTTGGAGTGGTTATACTAGGAGATGGTAATGAGCTGGATACTAAATCGCTGGCCAGGTCACTTAGTCTCAAAAGCGTGGTTAATTTCCCGACAACTAAAGGTGAAACTTCTCTGGATGTGATCCTGACAAACCTTTCTAAATATTATCAAAATCCGAGTAAACTAGCACCACTTGGCGGTAGTTACCACTATATGCTCCAGTGGAACCCTTTTGAGAGAGTAAAGATCCAATATTCGGTAACTGAGGTCACTTCTAGACCAATCACAGATCCCGGTCTGTTGCAGTTCGGAAACTGGATCACGGAGGAGAACTGGACCTTGGTTTCCGCAGCGAAGGACTTGGATTCCCAAGTTGAGGAATTTCATGGTAAAATTAATGAAAAATTTCTTGAGTGCTTCCCTGAGCGTAAAACAAAATTTTGTTCTAGTGATAAACCGTATGTAAATTCAAAATAAAGCGACTAATTAAGCGTAAATTACACCTTATTTGAAAAGATCAAAAAGAACAAGCAAAAAAATTGGCAAATGAAATTAAGTGGAAAATAAAAGAAGCACAGGCTAATTATTACAAAAATGAGGTGGATCATCTTTTGGAGTCCAAGCCTTCGCAGTTCTTCAGCAAAGTTAAAAGTCTGACTGGAAAAAGTTCTCAACCAGTTGACTTCATGAAGGAGGAGCCACCAGAGAAAACTGCGAATGATTTAAATGCCCATTTCGCTGCAGTTGTGCAGTCCTATCCACCTCTTCCACCTGAAGACCCTCCACAAAATTTAACTGCTCCTTCAACTGATAATTTAATGCCTGATATTTCTTTGTCAAGTGTAACCCGTAAACTTTCTAAGTTAAAAAGAACTTCTGTTGCTCCTTTTGATATTCCAATTGTTCTCGTTAAAGCATTTGCTAAAGAATTAGCTTTCCCCCTTCAGATAATATACAATAACATAACGCGAACAGGTTATTTTCCAAAGAAATGGAAGAAAGGTTTTATCACCCCCATTCCAAAGAAAGGAGCACCTAATGATTTCTCTGGTGTACGGCCGATCACAGTTACATCAATTTTCAGTAGAATTTACGAAAGTTTTGTTGCCACATGGCTTAAAGAATATCTTTTAAAAGTAACTGATCGAAAGCAGTTTGGTAACATTCCTAAGTGTTCGACAGTCCATTACCTAGTTAATTTGATTGATTTTATTTTAAAACATCTAGATGAACCTGGCAAATGGATAAATTTAATTGCAATTGATTTTAAAAAGGCATTTGACCTTGTTGACCATAAAATTCTTTTGGAAAAAATGGTGGAAAAAAATATACCCGATTTTATCGTCAAAATCATCAAGAGCTTCTTGACAAATAGAGAGCAAATTGTAAAGTATAAAGGCCATTTTTCTACTTCTTCACCAGTTTTTTGTGGAGTTCCACAAGGAACTGTGATCGGTCCGCTGTGCTTCCTCCTCATGATAAATGAAATTGCTGCTGGGCTGGAGGACAGATGGAAATACGTTGACGATCTGTCCCTAGCGGAAGTCGTATCTGAGGATTTCAAAAGTAACGCTGCCGGTTTCATCGACCAGGTTACCTCAGAGGCGACTGAAATGAATATGGTCGTGAATAAAGATAAGTGCTCGGTTACGACCTTTTCTTTTCTTAGAAAAACTCGGCCGTCTTTCGAACCTCCTATCGACTCTGGGCTCATCAGGGATAAAATAACGCTACTAGGTGTAGTGATCTCTTCTGACCTTTCATGGCATGAAAATACAAAGACGTTTGTAAAGAAAGCTAACAGCGCAATTCAAATGCTAAATACACTGAAAAAGTTTCGGGTTCCTAAGGACAAGCTAAAGCTAATGTTTTGCTCTTTCATCGGACCCTTAGTCGAATATGCTTGTCCGGTTTGGCACTTTGCTCTTACCCAAGACGAAACTGATAAAATAGAGCGAGTTCAGAAGAGATCGCTGCAAATTATCTATGGCGGTTCCCCCCTACCATACTCTTTTTACCTCAAAGAATTTAAAATTGAATCCCTTTCTTCCCGCCGCGAAAAACTATGCCGCAACTTTGGCTCATCCCTTCTCCAGCATCCCATGTACCGTTCATTCCTTCCCCCACCCTTTGTTCCTGTAAGATCTCGTCCCCCCCGAGAAGTGGCTGAAAAGGTTCCCAAACTGATCCCAATCTACTGTAACACAATGCGCTACAGTAGAAGCTTTGTGCCGAGCTTCGTAAAGCAGTACAATGCTCTTTAGCATTGTTCTGCCTTGTTACCTTTTTTTTTTACTTTTAAATTATATGTTGACAATTTATTTTATCTTATTTATGACTTTATTTATGACTACAAAAACATCGTATTTGGGCCCTGCCCACGAGAGATATGTTTTGCTTTCTTATTAAATAAATTGAAATAAATTGAAATTGATCAAACGTGGCCGTTTCTGTTTCCTGTTTTAAAATTGTGTGCGAAAACTCAGTGACGTTGCGTTTTCTAAAATTGACTATACTGGTAAGATTATTTTCTCCTTTTTTCCTTTTCGTTTTCTGTGTCCATGGTCCCATACAATGAAACTGTCCAAATAAACAAATGTCCTTTTCAAGAGAATCTGTGTCTTTTGATGTCTTTTACTTCTAGATGAGAATGATCACGTGATCCTGATCAGATCCCAATATTTTGTGTATCCTCGCGCATGGGGAAAGAAGAGCAATAACGATTCCGGGTGGATATGAGATTTCATTGACTGAAAATAAAAAGCGGGAGTGGAGACAACACATTTGTGTGTCGCACAATTTTGAGTGTCAGACTCGATCCGCAACGTGAAAACTCGCGGGAACGCTTTTTTGTACCAAGTATCGTCCCTATCTGTATGACTTCCGTTAACATTGCCTACAGAAAACCCAATCCAGATACGAAATAGTGCTTCCAAGCTATGATTTTTGCTCCATTTGGCATCTGTCCTTATTTCAGTACCGAACAATTTTAGAAAAGAACAAATGTCTCCAATCAACCCTTCTTCTGGAATATCCTTTAACCAGTCAAGCCCAAACATATATCTAGAAGAAATTCCAATACGATCCGGCCAGTGCTGTACAAGATTTGAATGAATTGCGCTTTTTGTCTTGGAGTCTGCATGTGCAAACCTCCAGAAATGAATATCCCTATTTTAAAAACATCACGCTCAGGAGAAGAATGCTCTCCGTGGCTATGCCTGTAAATGCATTCTCCATGGTGTGTTCAAGTATGGTTTCATTGTTCAGGTGTCCTTTAAGTCCACATAAGAACATAATAATTAGAACTTCAAGCTTATGCCCTTACCATACTGTATCAGAAGGATCCTCACATGATAAAGTAGCTAATCTGGATTTTAATTTGCCTCTGAATTTGATTAGGAAAGTTCGTAGAGCTTTACGCGAAGTACGTTCCGTAAAGTTTGTTACCAATCAGACGAGAATTTGACCTTAGTATTTGAATTTTACCTGAAATTATTCTTAGAAAAACTATCAAATTATTCGAACTGGTTATAATATATCGTCATATCAGCGTATTTTCATTTTCTCGATTCCACATTTAAAAACGCATTTTTAAATTTTGCTTTTTATCTCTTCTCCTATTGCCTTGGTCAACCGAATTTCAGTTTGAAACCAAATTGAACCGATTCTTTACGTCTTATTTTGCCCAGATTGTGGAAATTAAGATAATAGGTAATTAACATCGAAAATATTCGACTAAAGTTAAACGTTCTGCCTAAAACGCAAAGAAATTTCCGGAGGCCTGAGGAACTTCACGAACTACTATACGCACTTTGCGAACGCCCCTTAAGTGTTTTCTTAATCCCGGGTTTCGGTGTCCGATTTCGGTGAGCCCTCTGTTGTTTTAGGCCAAACGCTCGTAAACTTTATAGTGTAATTTGCACGGCTTGTTGGCGAATTTATGGGACTGAGGATTGCTCCCTCGTGAATTTGCAGTGTCGGTGCATAATTGTCCACGGTCACAGGTGGATGCGGTTTTGTATTCTAAGCATGAAGAAAAAATGTCCTAATCGGCAAAAAAGGAAGAAATCGTGGTTAAATTTTGAGGAACTTTTTTGTTTTCGCGTATTTAGTGACAGGTGAAACAGAAGACGCCAGTCCGGTTAATAATTTTCTTGATTTTCATTCGTTACTTATATTTTGTTTTGTGGTGGGAGCTGGGTAGATAAATACAAAATCGATAAACGAGAAGTTTGAGAGATTTGAACTTGGGCTACTAAGCATGTTTTGGTATACATGTTGGCGTTGGGGTCTATTGTGCCTATTGGGGGGTCCCACCCATCACACCTACCTGGTTGACGGAAATCGGGCCCAGATTGCAGTGATCTACAATCGTAATTTGACCACGCACCGTTGGTGCTAGGACGAAGACATTGTCTGTGCTGGCTTATAGGTATTAGGGTTGGAAAGGGACTTTTCGGATCTCCCCCCCCCAAGCTTGGTGGGAGACCTCAACCCTGGACCCAGATTGCCCTGGATGCTCCCTGGATTGTCTTTCGACCCAGATTGATCTAAGGTCGTGAACAATGACAGGTATCAAATTAAAATTGGGTATACTTAATGGCACTGGGGTCTGGTTTAGCATCCCCCCCCCCACGACCACCCCTCGCGTTCAGGGGAAACTGGGTGCATATTGCTCAGTGACTTGGTTGGGGTATAACCCGCCACTTTTCCGGTTTAGTTGCAAGTGAGCCCATTATTCCCCAGTGACTTAAGTTCATAATTGATAGTGCAAAACGGATACGTCAGCTGAATTTTCATTGAGCTATATGCACAGTGTTTCTTTCCCACAAGTTTATTTTTGGGATCCCAAAACGTAAGTGGAGGGATACCTATGACATCGCAAAAGTTGTCCGTCTGTCCGTCCGTCTGTGAGCACGATAACTCTTGAAGGGAATGAGATATTTTGATGAAACTTGTTATGACCATTTTTTGGGTCAAGTGTAAGGTCGAGTTCGTAGATGGGCCCTGTAGCCCCCTATATTTGGGGGTGGTGGAGGGGGTTCAAATTACGAGACAAACAATCGATTATTACCCCAAGCAATTTAACGGATTCACACTGCCTGAATGACAGCTAATGTGAAAGTTGATTATGGAGTAAGAAGACATGCTGAGCACGATGGTGAAAACCATTTTCTCGCCGGACAAGTAGTTCGTCCGGAATCCGGCAAAAACTGGAAGTTTGTTAAAAGTAAAACTTTCATTTGAAGTTGATTAAATGTTTGAATTAGGGGTAAGAAGACATGCTGAACATGATGGTGAAAATCCTTTTCTCGCCGGACAAGTAGTTCGTCCGGAATCCGGCAAAACCCGGAAAGTTTGTTAAAAGCAAAAGTTTCATTTGAAGTTGATTAAATGTTTTATTTAGGGGTAAGAAGACATTCTGAACACGACGGTGAAAACCATTATCTTGCTGGACAAGTAGTTTGTCCGGAGTCCTGCAAAACCGGAAAGCTGGTTAAAAGTAAAAGTTTCATTTGAAGTGGATTAAATGTTTGATTTAGGGGTAAGAAGACATATTGAACACGACGGTGAGCTGGACAAGTAGTTCTTCCGGAGTCCGGCAAAACCGGAAAGTTGGTTAAAAGTAAAAGTTTCATTTGAAGTAGATTAAATGTTTGATTTAGGGGTAAGGAGACATGTTGAACACGATGGCGAAAACCATTTTCTCGCCGGACAACTAGTTCGCCTGGAATCCGGCCAAAACCGGAAAATATATTAAAAGCAAAAGTTTTAGCTGAAGTTGATTAGATGATAGATTTAGGGGTAAGAAGAGACGCTGTGTCCGTATATGACAATCATGTTTTACCCGGACAAATAAGTAATCCGGAATCCGGTTGTACCCGCATTTTTTTTTATGTCAAAGTTTTATTTAAAGTTGATTAGATGTTCTTTACAGGGATAAGGAGATACTCTGGATTCGTTTCTGAATTTTCTTTTTTTGCTGGACTAGTAGTTGGCTCGAATTCGGGCGAAACCGCAAATTTGGCAGAAGTAAAGCAGGAAGTTTCGGTCAGCATCGTCAAATAGATATGGCTTATAGAGGTATAGATAGATAGATAAATAGAATATCTGAACTTGGTTTTCTCTGATGATTAGCCTGGCGAAGACTGCATCTGGCGAAGACAAGACCCAATTGTCTGGATCAAATCTTAGATTTTTGGGATACCATCGACACATTTGGTCTTGTTCCAACTTGAGCGGCTTCGAGACTGAAGAGGACCCTTGCCAAGAAGGGCCGAAATATGAAATATGGCTCTAATAAAATTCAGCTGACGTATCGGTTTTGCACTATCAAAAGTTCATAAATTGGTTGCAGAAATGAAGTTGGATGATGGGTGTTCAATTTCGTGTATATTTAGATCTAGGGCCTGAAAGTATTTAACAGAATTGTAGCCTTCCCGTTCGTGGGCAACAAGGCCCAGGCTTACCTGCCAATCAAGTTCGCGACCTGACTACACGTGTCAAGTTCAGTTGACGTGGGGCACTGGAGTCTAGATATGACTTTAGGGTGGTGGGGGGGGGGGCACTCCCCACTTTTTTGGTTCAGTGACAATTGAACCCATATTGCCCAAGTGTCTCAATTCCGTAACTTGACAAAGCTTGGAAGTAGGGCATGAAATCCCCACCCTACCGTTTATGGGCCAAAACGATAGTTTTTGCTACAAAAAAAGTCATTAAAAATTATTAGTCTTTCGATAAATAGCCTACCTTGCCCCCCTCCCCCCAAAAATACATTTTGGCTCATGACGGCTCGTGACGGTGTCGTCTTGAAAGCAAGACGACGAGCCTGGTGTCCTCATTCTTTAAACGTTTGGAGGAAACAGGATATTTTTTATGGTTAATACTCTGCCGTTCAGTTTAGTTTTTAGTGGCTTCAACAACCCGCCCAAAAATTCGCTCGACAACCTGTACGCTGAAAAATTTACGATGGTCAGGGTTTCAGGCGTCCACTTTTAGAGGTCAGTCGCCTATTTTTTGGGATCCCAAAACGTAGGTTGACATCGCAAAAGTTGTCTCGTTTGTCCGTCTGTCTGTGAGCACAATAACTCTCGAAGGGAATGAGATATTTTGATGAAACTTGGTGTGAGGATTGTTTGGGTCAAGGGTAAAGCCAAGTTCGTAGATGGGCTCTGTAGCCCTACATTTAGGGGTCGGGAAGGGGGTTTCAAGTTAAATATTTTTTAAAAGCTATTGAGATAGTTGATTTAGTGGTTAGGAGACATGCTGAATCCGAATATGAAAGTTATTTTCTTGCCGGACAAGTATTTCACCTGGAATCCGGCGAAAACCGGACAAAAAATTTGTCGACCAGTTTTTGGCTGTAGCTCTACCACTTTATTCTCAAACCAGTATAGCCCTGCGCGCGACATTCATTTGTTAATTTTATGGACATGGAGAGATCTAGTGTAATCGAAGGTCGAAGGGATTGATATATAATGTTCAAACGACGAAATATGTTGTTCAGTGAGGATTCACTTGTAAAGTACAGGTAAAGTTCGTAGATGGGTCCTTTACTCCTATCTTTAGAGGCAGAGGAGTGGTTTCGAATTTACGGTAAAAACATGTATGTTTTATCAGCTAATAAGATATTCATTGAGGGGGTAAGGAAGTCCACTGAATCCATATCTGAACTTAGTTTTTTTTGCTGGACAAATAGTTCATCGCGAATTTTGCTGAAACTGTAAATTTGGTTGAAGCTCAAAGTTGTTTCTGAAATCAATTAGAGATTCAGTATCGGGGCAAGGAGACACGCTGAATCCATTTTTGAACTTTATTTTAGCAGTAAAAATAGTCAAGGAATCTGACGAAGATTGAATGGCGAAGACATGACCCGATTGTTTGAATCAAATGTTAGATTTTTGGGATCCCACAGAAACCTTTGGTCTTGTTGCATTACATTATTATTATGAATAGTCTGTGTAGCCTATCATTAACACGTGTCGAAAGTGCAGTTACATTGCTAAGATTGGGTTTCTTGCACGTGTTATTAGGCCACCTTGCTAATTCTCGCTCAGGTCGCTTCAGTGATTTTCTCAGCTGTTGTGGATGCGAAATGTCTCTTTGAGCTTCATACGCGCCTTAAGTTACGCTTCGCACTGTTTTACGAGCTCCAGGCTAATTCGAAAGCAGCGGAATTCAGTTTTATAGCTTTATTCTTAGCCTGTTTGTATACAAGATATGATAAATTTTCAACTCTAATACTCCAAGTTTTACAGTTGTTTGAGCTCCTCGCCTTAATATCACCCCACCCAAGCTGGCCAAGCTGTCTGTGAATGTTGTCCGGTATAGCTACACTGATTGCTCAGCTATTCACGAATAACCGATGTTCAAATATTGGAATTTCCCGGTCTGATTTGTGAGCCAGGCAGTGAGCCACCTTCCTCGTGCTGATGACTGACCACTGAAAAGCCGCGTTTACATTGAGATTCAAATTTTCTACTTCATATTAGAATTTTGCGTTGTGAGGACTGCCGTAGATATTCTGAACGTCATAATAGAGCAAATACTGAAGAAAAAAAAATCACTTAACGCAATCAAAATAGTGCAGTTTAATTAGCGGAATGATGCAACAAATTGGCTTTTCAGTTCAACTTTAAATTTAGTGGCTTTGGATATTAGATTCTACGATTTGTCAAGCGAGCCAGAACTTTGCCATTGGCAATACCATGAAAAAAGAAGCATGAGCAGAGGCGTCACTAGCCAAAATAGCTGACGTATATCCGTTGTAAACATTGTTTGAATAAATGTTTCAAAGTCAGCTTGGGCTCAAATAATATTTAGCCAACATTTTTTTTTTGGGGGGGGGGGGGCAAGGCATTTACCGATTGGCTGGTAAATTTTTACCGGCTCTTTTTTCAGAAAAAACGACTGTTTTCAAGAAAAAAAGACAGTTTGAAAAAAAAATCGAATGATTTTCAGGAAAACCGACTGTCTTCATGAACAAATTCATCTGTTTTGACGAAAAATCGCGGCCGGTTATTTTAACCGACTGGCTGACAACTCACTGTCGGCACGCCACGTCCAGAAGAAAGATGCGTCCCTCCCTTCCCCCCCCCCCCAGTTGTGACGCCGCTGAGCATAAGCGTACGGTTATGAATCTGGAAAAGCGAACTCGCTAATAATTGTAAAAGGACTCAGTTTCATAGGTACCAGAATGTCACAGCTTTTGTGTCTGCGCCCAAATGTCGCAGTTCCATCAGAGAAAATTGGCAACTATATTCCCGCTGACTGCCCACTGGTGATAGTTTGCTGAACGACTTTAAAAGTCCTAAACTGTTTCAGGGTAATCGAGAGCAAGCACCCTGACTACCCGGTTGGGCAACTGGTCGTTGGGTATTTTGGATGGAGGACGCATACTGTCCGGAACGCTGATCGCCCCAAAAGTGGAATGATGGATGCATTGTTCCCCCTCCCAAATCTTGGACCCCTTCCCGCTTCCCTTGGACTTGGAGCCATCGGTATGCCAGGGTAAGCAATAACCTTCCGTACACTGTCAAAAGTTTCTCCGAGTAAGGATTAAAGTTAACTGCAGTATTTGCTACTGAGATTAATCTTATCTCTACTAAGATAAGATTAATCCGAATGAGAGATAAGATTGTCTTTATAGAGACAAGATTAATCCCAGTAGCAAACTCTGCACCAAATGTGTACTAAATAAATAACCTACCGAATTTTATTTCAGGACGTATCTAGCAAGTTACTTTTCTGTTTTGATAACCTCTTCTAACTTCAAAGGACGCGTCGTACTTAAGATACTAATTCGTTCTACTTCAGTATTATTTCCATCCATGCTCTTTCCCAAGATTCTACACTTGATAAGTGTATCCTATCCCATAAATTGCCATTACACCGATTTTCATGCGTGTCACTTTTGTTCTCTCCACGCCGCCTGTGCGTGACGTATCAGGATCCCGGTCATTAGTTGCGTTTTTGCAGATACCATAGTATCTGATACCATGGTCTAAAGTCGTGTTTTCAGTTATCGTGGTATCTGATACCACGGTCAAAAGGCGTTTTTGCAGTTATCTGGCCAGTTATCGTGGTATCTGAAAAAGTCATCTCACTTTCATCACTTTTTGTCAGATTGGTTGGAAAGAAGTTTGGCACTTAGTGGTGTGACTGAATATCAGTTTTTCATTAGGGATGACTTCGAAAAGCGCAATTTCGGCAATTGTCGTTTTTGCAGAGCAACCGTATATCAGATACCACGGTAACTGCAAAAATGACTAATTGTAAATCTAGTTACCGTGGTAACAGAAACCATGATGTCTGCAAAAACGCAACTATTGTTTCAGATAAGCTTTATTGGTCAGCAGACCGGATATGCATATTTTGCCACGTTTCTCATCCAAGGCAAGCGGCATGGAAATAGGCCAAAAACTGTCGAAGCGTTGTGTAATTTGCTTTAAGCATAGCTATGTTTGAAAATAGTCAACTATCTCTGAACATCTTATGAGAAACACTATGAAGCGCGAGGCGTCCTTTAAAGCACAACTCTTACTAGAAATGATCTTTTCACTATGAAATGGATCAGACTGGGGCAAAGTGGCGTTGTGTAACCGGCAAAAGTAGGAACGGGCGAAAAATCGCTGGCATAAAATGAAACAATGGGGAAAGGTGGGGATTTTAGAAGGTTATTATTCCATACGGGGGGATATATTATAAAAGGCAAAATAAGCAAGAGGGTCCTGTAAGGTTTTAGGTTTGATAAATTTGATTGATTATAAGCATTCCGTCAACGCAAGCTGATTACGACCAGGGTTAATGTGTAAAAGTGTAAATTTGTATTCTAATTTAAATTGTGTTTCTTTCTCCACTGTTTCTATTTTATAGAAGTGGGTAAATAAAATATTCATTCATTCGTTCATTTATAATCAGCTGAGAATTCTCTAGCAGCCCAACTTGGGTCATGTCATTTATAGATGGTTTAACAGAAAGTAAAGGCCGATAATCCTTTGTTGACGAGTTCTTGTACATTAGTTGCGTTTTTGCAAATTCCATGGTATCTTTTACCACGGTATCTGGATCTGCAATTAGTCGTTTTTGCAGTTACCGGGTAAACTTCTTTCCCGTCAATTTGCCAAAAATTGATGAAAGTGAGATGACTTTTTCAGATACCATGCACGAGATAACTGTTCAGATACCATGATAACTGCAAAAACACCTTTTGACCGTGGTATCAGATACCACGATAACTGCAAAAACAATTTTATACCGTGGTACCAGATACCATGGTATCGGCAAAAATGCAGCTATTGTCGAAATACAGCCTTAGAGAAAATTGAGGCTGTCACTGTGCCGTATATTTTTATAATCAGCTGTACTAGACTGAGTTTCGATACCTCTAGAAGGCGTATCTGCATCTCGGCCTCAGTATAAAGCCTCTTAATGGCCTATCCAAAATTCGTTAGAAAGCTTTTGTTAAAACAATTAATTAAATTTTTAATTTAATTCCCCCTTCACCCTTAAATCTTTCGGTTTGGATACTAAATACCTCCTCTGTTATTTTAAAACTTATATCCGTCCTCATTTAGAATATGCTTTACCAGTTTGGCATTCTTCTCTTTCTGCAGAGCTCTCTGATCGCCTGGAAAATGTCCAAAAGAGAGCCATGAGAATCATTCTGGGTGATCATAATATTAGATACGAAGAGGCTCTCATTAAACTTGACATTCCTAAATTATCTATACGTAGAAATACTCTTTCAAACAAATTTGGAGCTAAGATAACGTGTTTTGCCAAGATGGCCCATCTATTCCCCCCTCCCTCCCGTCTTCCGTGCGTCGGTCCGAGAGGAATACTGGCAATCTGTTTTCCCCATATCCTGCTAATTCTTCTACCCAATTTTTACGTAGTTTCATCCCATCATTTATTTCTGGTAATTTCTTGTAAGTGTATTAGTTAATTTGTTTCTTGTGTGTCTGTGTATTTTGTAACTTGTATTCCTTTTCTAGCTTTTAGCTGTTCGGATTAAACTTGATTGATTGATTGATTGAAAAACAAAATCTTGCGGAACTTTACTAACCTTACAGTGTCGGCGGGGGGGAGGGGGGGGGGGGTAGCTCGAAGTCTAGAAACAAATTATTGTCAGTTAAATGATACATAGGTTAAATCCTGTATCGGCTGTGTCCAGCCTGGCGCAGTCCCCTTGGCTTTGATGAGAAACACGAGAAACTTGCATAATCGGTATTTCTAACCAATAAGCTCGTCAGAAGCGACAAGCTTCCGTTCCGATCTGCTTCGGAAATCGTCAAACAGGGAGAACCCGATGCAAAATTTCGAAAATTGGTCGTATGGCGTTGTATGAAAAAGTAGCATGCAGTACTAACTGTTGCCACTGCATGCTGCCACTAGCAAACTAAATGCTACTATAGCAAGATTGGATTCTATCGGATACTACTACTTAAGATTAACATGTTAAATCAGAGTATTCCATGGTACTACATATCAAGACATACAACTTATTTGTACAACTACCATACAACTACACAATCGAACAAGTTTTCATCGGGAACGGAAGAGTCGGCATTAGGGGTGAATTAAAATTAGCCATCACAGCAATATTGGAATGTCTTGAATGGGGGGAAACACGAGAAACTTGCATAATTGGTATTCTTAACCAATAAGCATCAGAAGCGATAAGCTTCCGATCCGACCTGCTTCGGAAATCGTCAAACAGGGAGAATGAAAGAGTCGGATATTGGAATCTCGTGAATGGTGGAATGATTGCGGACATAGTGTTCATCAGTAGGATAGTTACAACGGGTCGTTTAAGACTTCAGGTGATTTATATTCTGTTTTATAATTTCAGGAACACGGCATACTTTGGCTTTCTGGAACTCTGCCAACCGAAAGCCGGAGAAACCGTTGTGGTCAATGGTGCAGCCGGTGCTGTTGGAAGTCTCGTTGGGCAAATTGCCAAGATCAAGGGCTGCAAGGTGATTGGCTATGCGGGAGCTGATGACAAGGTTGATTGGCTTAAAGAGCTCGGCTTTGACCACGCCTACAACTACAAAACAACGGACTTGCACAAGACTTTGAAGGAGGCTGCACCGAACGGCGTGGACTGCTACTTCGATAATGTAAGCCAACCACTTCCATAAAGTCCTTGTTCGATCCTGGACTTCTTAATCCTTGTCTAACTTTCCGCTTGTTGCTTCATTGAAACCCAACGTCTGTCGTCTATGGTTCAGAAACACAAGATTTCAAGCATCAAAGATCCCCGTTACTCATAATCTTAACAACACATGATACTAACATAATACAATACAGTATTTAATTATCTCTGAGATAATAATTAATCAGTCCTGAAAGACTTCTTGAAATACTTTTACTCTCCAATTTCCTTATCTGAATCAGACGTAAGAATTGAGCATTTTCTCAATCTATCCCTGTGTTATTCTTTCCATTCTCTTTGTGTGTATTATCCTTTCCGTTGACATATCTGACTATAGATATGTTTGCGATAATCATCCCGCTGGCAATTCCTGGAAACCAGCGATGCCAGTCATGAATTAGGTGACTCATCTTGTGTGGCATTTTGGTGTAACTGCAGATCAAAACTCACGAATTGAAAGAATCCAAAAACGCGCTCTCCATATTATCCATAAAGGCCCAAAATTTCCCTATTCCGCTCTTCTAAGCACGTACACAATTGATACATTGGAGAAACGGAAACTGAACCTATGCCTCGAGATCGGTAAAAAAAACTTATTTCGCACCCCATCTTTAGTTTATTTTAGCGAAGGTTTGATTAGAATATGGTAGTAAATGTGTACTGGTTGCGTTTTTCAAGCACGCATGTGCTTTGTTTGTAACAGGTCGTCAAGCCGGAATGATTTTTTTTAGTAAAGTTGTTGAAATAGAAAAGAAAAAAAAGAATTTACAGTGAGTTTCTCCCTCCCCCATACAACAATGTAAGGGAAAGGCAAGAGCGAGCAGTCTCTACGAAGTCCCAATATTCCAACCAGTAGCGGCCAAACGCAGTCGTTACCAAAATAGTTTAATACCAAAGATTGTTGAAATACTAAATAGCCTTTGACCATTTGTACGTGCTTTTAAAATGTTTATTTTATGACAATACTCACCAATTTAGGTTTTGTAACCGTGAAAGTGTGAGTCAATAAATTACTATCTATTGTATTCTATTCCATTTCAAACGCTTCTAAACATGCTGATGTTAATGTTATAACACGTGGCAACTTGTGCCGGCTGGTTTCAGCCGGTGACGGCACCGGGCACTTGATGTACACAGAAATCCAGAGTGGGCAACCCCTCGCTAGGTAGTGCTATCTATACAAAATAGTAAAGTTTGATACTGTGCAAAAATGTGATTTTTCTCGGCTTGAACAAGACCAAAGGTTTCGATGGGATTCCAAAAATTTAATATTTGATCCAGACAATTGGTCTTGCAAAAATTCTGTCTTCGCCAGACTCATTAGACATTTTTACTACTAAAATTTAGAAATAGAATAAGGCCATTGGATAATCATCTGAGAAAATTAAGTTCAGATATGGATTCAGGATGTGTATTTACCCCCATTCGTCATATCTGCTTTGACGAAATTGATCAAAACTTCCAGCCGAATTTTGACCGAACTACTTGTCTGGCAAAACACCAAAGCTCAAAAACGAATTTGGCACATCTCCTTACCGCTACATGGAACCTCTAATCAACTTCAGATAAAACTTTAACCTTAAAGAAAGTGTCAGGTTTCCGCTGGATTCCGGGCGAAACGTTTGTCCGGGTAGAAAATGATTGTCATACACGGATTCAGCATGTCTTTTTACATCTAAATTGAACATCTAATCAACTTCAGATATAGTTTTTACTTTTAACAAATTCTCCGATTTTGCAACGAGAAAATTATTTTCGTCTAAACGTTCAGCATTTCTTCTTACCCCGAAATCGAACATCTCATCAACTGAAGTACAACTTTTACTTTTAAAAAACTCTCCGGTTTTAGCCGGATTCTGGGCGAACTACTTGTCCGGCGAGAAAATGATTTTCATAATCGTGTTCAGCATGTTTTCCTGGCTATCTCATTAGCTGTTAAAAAAATATTTTGTTCGCCCCTTAATTTGAAACTCCACCCCTAAATGTATGGCTGCAGAGACCATCTATGAACTCGACCTGTCCCTTGACCCGAAGAATCCACACACCTAGTTTCAACAAAATATCTCATTCCCTTCGAGAGTTATCGTGCTCACAGACGGACAGACAGACAACTTTTACGAAGTCATAGGTATCCCTCCAATTACGTTTTGGGATCCCAGAAAGTTGTCGATGTCTGAAATCTGATATATTCAGAATCAGAAATCCCCTAGTGTGGAACGTATGCTACTTGCTAGTCTTCTCTTTCATTTAAGTTAGAGAGTTTAGTATGCTAAGCCGAATAATTAACATTTATCCCCTCCAGGTCGGCGGAAAGTTTAGCTCTGTTGTTCTTGGACACATGAACACGTACGGTCGAATTTCCGTGTGTGGCGCCATCTCCCAGTATAACGATGATCCGAAAAACCCAACACTAGGTGAGCTACTCATTTCCTTCACTTCTTCGGTAGACAAAATGCTCCTCGGTGGGGATTTGAACCCGCGCCCCTCGGCTTCAGTTGCCAGTGCTCCATCCACTGGGCCACCGATGGGCTTGTGAACATGAGTTGCGTTTTTGCAGATACCATGGTATCTGATACCACGGTCTAAAGTCGTTTTTGCAGTTATCGTGGTATCTGATACCACGGTCAAAAGGGGTTTTTGCAGTTATCGTGGTATCTGGCCAGTTATCGTGGTATCAGATATTCAGATACTACGGTCCGACCGTGATAACTGGTCATGGTATCTGAGAAGTCATCTCACTTTCATCAAATTTTGTCAGATTGGTGAGAAAGAAGTTTAGCACTTAGTGAAATGAAAAGTGCAATTTCGGAAATAGTCGTTTTTGCAGAGCACCGTATATCAGATACCACGATAACTGCAAAAACGACTAATTGCAGATCCAGTTACCGTGGTAACAGATACCATGGTATCAGCAAAAACTGAACTATGGATTGCGAACCAATACATTCGCCAAATAGAAATGGGCTACAGGAACAGTCTGATTTCCATCTCAAGGGCATCTTCCCCATAAAATTGAATCTTTGGTTTCGTTTGTATTGTACTATGAAGGCCCGCTATGTAGGTTCTGGTTTGTCTTCAAGGCTCCGACATGTCACAGGATTTTGTCAAGGGGTGATGTGGGTAAAGGGTCTAGAGAAAAACAGCGATCTATATTGCTACAGTACTCGTATTAGCAAGAACAAATAATCAGATAAAACTTATGTATTTAGTCGCATGCAGCGACTATGAAAACCTCGACAAAATTGAGCAGACCTAGAGGTATTTACTCTCGCTTTGAGCTGATGGTGATACTCGTTTGCTCCTCGTCCGTCTTTACCGTTGCTTATCGCACAAGAAATATTGAAGGAGGCTAGCCGGAGGCGTACTCTGCACGCCGAGCCGCTCCGGAGCGCGACCATAGAACCAATCAGCTTTGACTGCCAGATTTCCTCTTCAGCGACTTAACAGCGATATAGCTATTTTTAGAGGTAACGAAATGTGATGTGGCGCGAAGCTAGTAACCTCCGCTCGTTTGCGTCGGGGGTCGGCCGTATTTTACTCGAGACTCAGCATGTTTGTATGACCGAGATAGGGAGACAGCAGTTCTATGTCTTTATTTGTTCTTGGCTATTAGTCAGTGAATGAACGGTTAATATAACCCCGCCTGAACCAAGCTGTCAATGAAAATTGTAGCGCGGGGGATGATTACTTGGCTCAGGTCCAATTAAAAAACTTGCTTCTGGTTCCATCGACGTAATGTCTATCTAGTCTTGTGGCATGGGGATGTGAACTGCTTAGATTTTACTCAAATATATCTATTCAAACAATGAATCTATTCAAAAATTGACGAGGCTCATGCCCATTCATCCATGAAAACATTTTATAAAGACAAGACCTGAATGAATGAATGAATTTATTACATGCAGCCTTGTAATAAGGCCAGTACATACAAAAAAAAGGTAAATGAGCGCTTGACAAGAAATACATAGGGTACACAAAATCTACAACAACAGCAAAAGATACACGAATGCTAAACAAGAAACACATAACGAAACACGAAAAGAACAATGAATTTACTGCATTAGCAGGCGCATTGGGCAATGGGCAGGAAGGCGATTAGATGGTGGCAGAAGATGTCCACTTATTTCTTTTAGCTTGACAGTTGGGTCCAAGACAAAAAACTTCTCCATGATTCGGTGATTGCGCATGCGACGAGGAAGGTACAGAAGAAAACGGAGATATTTGAAAAAACATGACCGCATTCGACTGGTGTCTTTTTTCCTCAGAATCGGGTACAAACCAGCGAGGAGAAGCACAGAGGAAGAACAAAGGCTTGTGTAGAATATCATTCACAACTTCTTGTTCGTTCTGTATTGTAGTGTCGACGTACCAACGGTACAATTGCCATGCATTTATATTATGGCGAATAAATCTGAGCTGTATTGAATTGAAACAAGATGACTTTGCCTTCGGATTGATCACTGTTCCTGTGGCCGGCTCCTAATAAGTTATGTCGTTTGGAGTGTTATTTGTGTTTCACGCAACTTATTTCAGACCTTGCGTTGAATAGAATTTTTATTTTTGAAAAGCAGCTCTCACAGCGTTACCGCCGAAGTTGACCTTTTTGTCATACAAAATGGTGAATAACATGACACTCTGTCACTCTAGTCTTCTCACGAAAGTAACAAGACCAAAGGTTTCGATGGGATCCCAAAAATTCAATATCTGATCCAGACAACTGGGTCTTGTCTTAGCCAAATCCAGTCATCGGCAGACTCCTTGAACATTTTTACAATTAAAATTCAGAAACAGATTAAGGCCAAATAGCTAATCACCTGAGAAAACCAAGTTCAGATATGAATTCAGCGTGTGTTTACCCCTATAAGTCGTATCTGTTTTGACGAAAACTTCCTGCCACTTCTGCCAATTTCCCGGTTTCGGCCGAACTCCAAAACTACTTGTGCGGCGAAACAAGAAAGCTCAAAGACGAAATCAGGGTATCTTCTTTCCCCAGTAATGAACATCTAATCAAAATTTAGCTTATAACAAATTTTCCGATTCCAGCCGGATTCCGGTCGAACTATATTTCCGGATAAAATATGATTGTCATACAGGGACTCAGCATCTCTTCTTACCCCTGAATCGCTTATCTGATCAACTAGAAATAAATCTTTAACTTCCAACAGTTTTCCGGTTTTGGCGGGATTCCGGGCGAACTACATGTCCGGGTAGAAAATTGTTTCCACATAAGTGTTCAGCATGTCTTCTTGCCCTAAATCGAACATCTAATCAACTACAAATAAAACTTATAATTCTGATAAAATGTCCGGTTTGGGCCGGATTCCGGTCGAAATACTTGTCCGTCGAGAAAATAGTTTTCACCACCGTCTTCACCATGTCTTCCTACTTCTAAATCGAACATCTAATCAACTTCAAATAAAACTTTTACTTTCAACAAACTTTCCGGTTTGGGCCGGATTCCGGGCGAAATACTTGTCTGATGACAAAATGGTTTTCACCATCGTGTTCAGCATGTCTTCTTACCCCATAATCGACTATCACATTAGCTGTTTCAAAATATTTTGTTTGCCCCTTAATCTGAAACCCCTCCCCCACCCCTAAATGTAGGGCTACAAAGCCTATCTACGAACTTGACTGGTCCGACAACCCAACGAATCCTCACACCAAGTTTTATCAAAATATCTCATTCCCTTCGAGAGTTATCGTGCTTACACACGGACGGACAGACGGACAACTTTTGCGATGTCATAGGTATCCCTCCACTTACGTTTTGGGATCCCAAAAAACACTAAAAAGCTAACTCATCGGTTATTGTACAATTCAGCAAATTCTGGAACAAAACTCCTTCTATATATGTCAGGAAGAGGGGCGACGGAATTTTCTAGGATTTCTCTCGCTGGTGTCTGATACGTATAGGAGAATAGGGGGGAGGGAGAATATTACGTAATCGGGGAACAGATATGGTTTTAATACCGAAATCGATGCTAAGGCGGGTTGGTCTCTCTTCCTGGATAGCCCGCTTGAACCTTTTTAGAACGTAACAGTAAGGCACTTTACCCCCCCCCCCCCCCTCCGTTAATAATCATGAGGGCCATTTTTTGAATGTTCTCGATGCAGTATGTGTGTTCTGAAGAGAGCCCGAAGTACCAAACAGGACAAGCGTGTTCAAGAATAGGTCTGATAAAACTAACGTAAATTTGGAGGGGGTCTTTAGAAGGGCAAGAAAACATGACATGCTCTGCTTTGGACCGAATCCATGTCGTTGTCAAAACTCCCCTTAGTTATATTATCAGTTCGAACCAAGCGTCTTCATAAACCCTCAGCTCTTTCCATTTTCCTTTTAGTACCTGCCGTTCAACCGTTCATGGTGTTCAAGGAACTAAAAATGGAAGGTTTTATTGTCTCAAGATGGATGGACAGATGGGCAGAGGGTCTCACCCAAATGGCGAAGTGGATCGGTGAGGTAAGCTTTTGTCGAAAAGGTACTCGCGCTTGAGCTTTGTCAAGCTTTACCATGTTCTGTTTTTGTGTTAGCGATTTCAGGTAGAATAGAAACAATTTGCCATTCCGTATGATATCGGTGGGAATCTAGAAAACCCGGCTGGAAATAATAAAAAATCGTAAATGAATTCGTGTCACTTTGATTCATCACATCACAGGTACGGAATATGTATCAGTGTACCTTTTACTTAAAGCACACCTGGCACTATTTACTGTTTGTGTTCCAATATTCAAGGTTATCTGAACACTGTAAAGCTAGGCTTTTAAAAAAAATATCCACTGCCTTGCCTGTTTTAACCCTTTTCCCGTGCCCACCGGCTTCTAGCAAGATCTCAGCAAAATTCAGAAAACCGGTTTTATTTACTCGCCGTAGCATTAACTCGTCCGGAGCTTAGTGCGCATGGAAACTAGTTGATCGCGGCAAGTGCAAAGAGGGTAGGGTGTTGTCAGCGGGTTCAGAATGTTACATAGGAAATTCGGATCTCCGGGTTTAAGAACTAATGAATGATGTTACGGAAGTAGATTTGATTACCTTTAAGTTACCCTAAATTGCACTTCCAAGCAGAAGGATGCAGTATCCCGGTATAAGATATTTATTATTTCATGGTTAAAGCCTCCAATCCTCTCTCCATTATTGGACGCCGTTCCTTGTCGTGTCACATCTTGATCCCTTCGTGTATCGCTGGTCACAGTTAATCAGCAAAGTCTTTCAGGTATGTTTTTCCATAGAGGAACAGCTCGCTTGCTGAAGAAATGCTGGCAAACAGGGGAGAAGTAGAATCTTCGAAACGGCTTTCGAGGACAAGTAGTTCGCCCGGAATCCGGCCAAAACCGGGAAATTTGTTACAAGCAAAATTTGTATTTGCAGTTGATTCGATGTCCGATTTAGGGGTAAGAAGAGATGCTGAATCCGTATATGACAATCATTTTTACCCGGTTCAGGGTTGTCTTTATTCACAAACAGATGTATCATTAACACTTTCCGCTGCTGAGAGCAGAGCACGATTGGCTGTCATGAGTGCGGAGTAATAAGTCGTAGACTCCTATGAGCGTGTTCCACCCTAGTTACCGTAGTTACTACGCATGACGTCACGAATTGTGGCTCCTTGGCGTCAAGGCCAGATAGTATTTTTCTATTTTCAGCAAAATATCGTGCCACTGGCGAATCGGGCCAATCACGTCGCAGAAATCGTAGTCACCACGCTTACTACGCTCCCGAGCGTGGTAAGCAAATAGTTACTGTTAGTTACTATTTCAAGAAGATTGTAACGGTCAGCGACTCAGCGTAGTAACTTTTCACGAGGTTGGAAGGAAAATAGTAACTAATACTTACCATTGTTAAAAGGATGGAACACGCTCTATGATTACTCCCTAATGTTTTTTATTTACAGGGGAAAATCAAATATCGAGAAACTGAGACGGACGGATTTGAAAACCTCCCGAAAGCTTTCATTGGGATGCTGCGTGGAGAAAACACTGGAAAGGCAATTGTCAAGGTTTAGTGACCTGCAGGCGAATTTCGATGCCTCTGTTAAAGTTTTTTCTGGGTTATACTGTTAAAATGTAAGTTTTTTAAACAATATTACTATTATATTCATATAAATGTCTTGCAGAGTTAAGACCCTTGTTTACACAAGACCCACACGTTGTCTAGAAGTGGTTCAGACGAAAATCGCCCCGGCGAATTACCCCCGGTATCCTCCTGATATCCAAACCTCCTCAGCGAATACCCCCCCCCCCCCCTTCGGGGGTCGCATGTGATTGCTGTAAGCCGTAAGTACGGCCAGGAGCCTGCTTGGATCCGACTGCGAAAACCGATGTGTGTGCACAGTGACGCGGGCCTTAAAGTTTAACTGAACGCCAACTTATTTGTGTATCATTGAACTAAATAGACTGCATTGTTTCCATTGTGTCAAGGGACATGTTTTTTTTATTTTTCACTATTTCCTCTGGTATGACCTTCAGAATACCTGCGACCGTCTTCACAACTCAAAGTTCTGTTATGACGCGGAAAATATGAATACAGAGGGGACTTTTCAGTGGCCAGTGATCAGCTTGGTGAAGGTGAGCTCACTGCGTGAACACTTGTTTTTCGTAAAGCATACAACACAGGTACAAGCGCATAGAGGTACCACAAATCCGACAGAAATTCCACACTATGAAAATCGATTATTCGTGAATAGCGGAGGAACGAAGTAACGCATTTTCATCGGGCCTTCAAGCCACTTTAAGTCAAAAAGTCCTTTTAAGGGCCGGGCCATCATGGACCTGAATTCCTGCCTGGACTCTGTGCGCCGGTCTGCGGTCGCAAACTGAATCGTAGTTTTTCAACTTTCTGATAAAAAAGCGGATTAGCCGGGAAAACTATTCACAAAACGCGCTGTCATCGCGACATTGAAAAGATAGTAATTGAAATTATCCTGTAGATAAGAATGAGACTTTGTACCAAGAGATTCTTAAATAAGTCACATGAAGCGGCTGTCTCATTCAGTCAGGACGTGAACAGAGTTACGATGGTTGTTGCCAAGAGAATTATATTTGTTCGTCATTTCGACGGTGCTCCGTTATTGTCCGATTTTAAGATCGAGACGGAAACATTACCGCCGCTACAAAATGAAGGTTTGTGGTCAGTTGTAGCAAGAAATTTGAAATAACTACACTGTAAAAAGTTTCTCTGAATAAGGATGCAGTATTTGCTACTGGGATTAATCTTATCTCAATTGGGATAGAACTAATTCGAATTAGGGATAATTTTATCTCAATAAAGACAAGATTAATCCCAGTAGCAAATACTGCAAGATTTGTTTTTACAGTTTAGTCGTGCAGAGTTGCGTTTTCAGACACTTGTATTTTTCCTGAGTTTAGAAAAAAGTGTTTTCAATTGCCAGAGTCAAACACTGTGTTAATGTTTAAAAGTGTTTTAAGCCTCTGAGTTCTGCGCGGGTTTAACACTGATTATCCAGAACACGGAACTCTCCGGAATAGCAAGTTATGTTACGTGTTTAGACGTTAGAGTGAAGAGTTAGACTCAAACACGGTGGGATGAAAATAGTGCACATTGGTGTTAAACTCATTGTTCTCTGAAAACGCAACACAGAATTCCTACTCTCAAGTGGATGTCTGTTTCGTCTTGCGCCCTTTAGTTTTCTAAATTCTAAAGCGCCTATCACGTAGTTTTTTACCCGATTTCTGCTTTTAGGATCTCGATTTAGTACATGAAAATAGGTAGTTCAGAGAAGGCACATTTCTCAGCAACCACTTAAAGCGTGTTCCACTAGTCTAACAATAGTAGCTATTTGTTACTGGTTTCGTTATAACCTCATGAAAAGTTACTACGCTGACAGTTCCAACTTTCTCGAAATAGTAACTAATAGTTAATATTTGCTTTATACGCTCGCGAGCGTAGTTAGCTTGGTAATAGTGGTCTTTGTAACGTGATTGGCCCGATCAATCTGCGGCAAGATATTTTGCGGAAAATAGGAAAATTCGTTCCAGCCTTGATGCCAATAAGCCGTGATGCCATTCGTAGTAACTACGGTAAGTAAAGTGGAACATGCTCTTAGAGAGCTGGCGGTCGCTCTGAAGACTGTGGTTTAACGCAGGGTTAAGTTCGGTCAAGGCAGAGAATCTTGACAGGAAAGAGCAGAGATTCTTGGGTTACGTCGTGCGCAGCTGGGAAATTTAGCGCGTTTCCCCTAGCGATTTTTCGGACGGCGACACAACGCTCTGTTCTTAAATGAAAAGATGAAAATGCTGACGTGGCATCAAGCGGATTATTTAATGCTGAAAAATAGTCGGTAAAACGAAAGCCAGTCGGCAAAAAACCTTGGTCCCACCACGAAAAAATATACCCGACAATGGCTTACCGACTGCACAGGGGAGAATGGATCGAAGTATACAAGGCGTGCAATGCGGAGTGGAGGTGGAGTGGTGGCTCCAGTGCAGTGGAGTCTACGATAGTCGGCCCGCAGGCGAACTTGTTACTCTCAATTCCAATAACTTCAGGGACTACGAGTTCAAACTTAGCTCTCAGCGGTTCAAGAAAGATGTCGGCAGGTGGAAGGTTGGAAATCGCATCGTGGAACCAACTTCCGTCCCACGTCGTTACCAGCCATCAGTCGACGCTTTCAGAAATGCAGTGAGTGAACATACTGGAGCCGCCAAATATTGTATCGATAGTTTTCGTAGAATTTTGTAGAGGCTTGAGCCTCCTTTTTTTCTTTCTTTTTTTCACAGTTGTTCGGGTGGGGCTGAAACTGGTAATGTGTAAATATTAATGATTCTTGTTGTGTATAGTGTTCACGCTTAATTGTCTGTTGTTGAAGTCATTGGCTTGACTTCGTAATCTTGGTAAGGTAAGTTGTTGTGTTTAGTTATTTGTTTATTAGATACAAGTAGTATTAATAAATTGCAGCACAAGCCCTGAGGACTTTCTTTTTGCTGCAATAGGATATTCGTAATGTTGTTTATTTTATTTTCAATATTTTGGTTAAAAATAAAAACCTACCTACCTACCTAATAATAACAACAACAACAAAAATCAAAAATAATAAGTAAATTTTGCGTAGAGTAATGCTTGTTCCGGTGACTCCTTGGGGGTGGAAGGGAATCACGAGGATAGAGAACCGGTCAAGTGCCATATTATTTATTATTATTAATCTTTATTTCAGCCAACAAGCCATAACTAACTACAACAACAACAACAAAAACAAAAAATAGAAGAAAAAAAAAAAAAAAACTACAAACTCCTCACTCTGTAGAAAGCAAATGCTTCCATGTACAGAGATTATGGAGGAGCGGATGAGCAACAACCCGAATCAAAGAGTTATCACTGTTCATAATTCTCGTGAGGAGAGATGAGCGAGCTTTACGCGCAATTTCCGGCACAGTAGAGCATGAATTCCACACATAAGCCTGCGTCGTGCTAGCCAATGGTGCTAGACGGAGAAGGCGACGAAAAATTCGACGGTGGCAAGCCTCAAGGTTATACCTCGCAGCTTTAGTGTGGTTACACACAAGGGCAATGGCATAAAACTGACTACAATAAGTACGAAATAGATGTATCTTAACACTCAAAGTAATATCACTAAATTTCCAAAGGAGCATATTACCATATTTACATAGCGCATTAGCCAACTGTTTCAACTGTAGATCATCACTCAGTTTCTCTGTAATCACAAAACCCAGGTATTTGCAATCCGCAACGTACTCTATAACTCTACCCGACAACAGAACTGGCAGCTTAGGAAGATGACAACCTCTAGGGAACAAAGCCATAGCTACTGTTTTTTTTGTGTTGAACTGTATGTCATGCTCCACCGCAAAAGCATCACAAATCTCAAGCAATCGATTTAGTGCATACACAGAAGGTGCCAATAAAACCAGGTCGTCAGCAAACAGTACATGGTTCAAGCAAGCACCAGCAATGAAACATCCAACCTTGGACTGCACAATATGATATGATATTTATTTGTCATCAAAGCCCAATAGCCATAACAGACACACATAAATAACAACATGTAAATACAAAAATAAACTGTCACACTGCCACACTAAACCCCACTCAAACACTTTTCCCTGTGCAGACTGGCCACTTTGAGGAACCTCGCCAGGTTTCTTATACTAAGAAAATCCCTACTCCGCATAATATTTAACAACCACTTCCTCCCATGAATCCCTCCCTTAAAAATTTCCTCCCTCAGATCCTCAATTTTATCATATCCACACATAAAATGAATTAGATCCTCATCTCCCTCACCGCACATTGGACTAACGTAAGGACCCGATTTCTCCCTAACTCTTCCCAAATACTTTCGTCTTTCACCAAGTGGCAAGCTAGCTGCCCTCATATTTAAAATTAGTTTCATTTCCTCTTTTCCGTCGGTCTGTCGGTCGGTCAGTCCGGTGTTGAGTGGTCTGTAACTTTCGAACGGGTGATCAGATTGGAATGAAACTTAATACCTGAATAACCTGAATAAGTGTGGGTGGAGGGTTTTCCCCCGTAATCCCGGTGATGGCGGTTCTGGGGATTTTCACGGCGAAACTTGGGAGGCGTATCAGGGACCCGATCCAAATGACCGGTAGTAATGGGGGGAGCAGAGGGAGGGGGAATCCGGAATATTGAGTCACGCGTAACTTTGGAACGGGTGATCGGATTTGAGTGAAATTTTGTAATTGTCTCTGGGGACATGTCTCTGGTGATCTTGTTCATGTCCTGACCGAATCCGCCAACAACTGGGGGGGGGGGGGGGGTACATGACCGGCTTAGACTGGAGAGATCAGGATGGAACTTAGTGGGAATACCAAACAGATGCTCCGGAGAAATCATTTACAGAACCGGATAGGCTCTGGCGACTGTGGGGGGAGTTTGAGGGGGGGGGGGTCTGGAACTCCGGTGATTGCGAGTAAAGGTACTTCCAGATGTGCTAAGACGATGAAACTTGGCTGGAATATTAGAAATCCGATAAGATTGGCTTAGAAATCGCCACTTTCCATACCAACCATGACCGCAAACTTTAAAGGAAAATATGCATGTTCATGGTCTCCATAAACGCATTATCATTTTTGCCTTTGGATGTGCTTACATATGAAGTTCTAGCTCCCTTAAAGTGCGGATCTTCACCGCAAGGTCGAAACTTACTTTTTGTCAAACGATATATCTCAACCCATGATCATTTGTGCCACAAGGGAAAAAAAAAATATTTCTAGTACCCTTAAAGTGCGCATTTTAACCGAAAAATGTAAAAATAAATACTTTTGACCAAACGGTATATATCAATGATCCCTAAGAGCCTGCTATCCGTTTTGCCTTAAGACTTTTGCTTACAGATGAATTTCTAGCGCCTTTAAAGTGCGTATCATTACAGCCAAAGTCAACAATAAAATATTTGTCTCTAGCTCCCTTAAGTGCGCTCTGAACCGCACAGTCGAAAAGTACTTTTGATCAAACAATACATCTCAGACCGTGCAATTGTGCCATATGAGTCTACAGCTTTTTTTTTTTTTTCAAAAGCAAAGAACAGTTCTATTAAAATAGAGGCCTTTCTCTCAAATCAGTCTTATCCAATAACTATATACACTGATGATGAAATTTTATTTAAGCACTAGACAAGAAGAAGGAAATAGTGCAGTAACAGAGAAAAAAAAGGAAAAAATTACAAAATCAAATAACGGAGTGAATGCACAAGATAAAAAAAATAAACAGAAAGAAAAGAATCATGTCTAAAAAATAGTCTTCCAGCCTAGATGGAATGTGGAGAAATAGCCAAGGGCAGAAAGGTGAAGGTCCTGGGTAATAGAAGATAACTTTGCTCAAGGGTCAGAAGATAAAAATTCGCAGTTATATACGGGAATTTCTATAACGTCGAGGAAGGTTCAAAAGAAATTTACAGAATTTGAAATAATAAACTCTGATACGTTTTTAACTCAGCAGTGATCTCAGAAATCCTTTTAATCCATCATGTAAACAGCTTTTCAAAAACCAACAACATCAGGAATTCCCAAAATCGACTCCCCAGAACATATCCCGTCCATGGTGAATACTGGGAGTCAGCCCTGGGACAAATTGAAAACACGACTGGATTATGGGAGTCCCGAGGAATGGCGAGAACACGCGTTAGAAGTATCATTTTTGAAATCCGAGGATAATAGGGAAATTCGAAATCTGTCTGGAATGCGGATACGTGTGAATAAACATGTTTTTCATATTTTTCAGAGATTCTGGTCGAAGCTCTGTATTTCAGCGTCGATCCCTACATGCGCCCCTACAGCAAGAATAGGGAGCCAGGAACAACCATGATTGGAAGCCAAGTCGCTAAGTATGAAGTTTTAAATTCCCTTACATCTTTTGACGAGTCCTTCGCGGATTACTTAAAGCACATGACGTGATGTCATTCTCTAACTTTCAGCCGATTCATATTTGTTCTCAAGCTTATCTTCAAGTAAAGGACACCATGGTGATAAATGTGAGATCTGCAGGTCAACGAACTATCGTCACCGAATAACCTCCGAAAGTGCAAGACCAATTGACCAAATGTGGGTTTCATCGTAAAAGTAGTGCACACACAAAGCATTTCACAGCAAACAATGTAGAGGGGTTGTGGTTGATATGATGACTTTGGCGTAGTGATTCTTTGGCGGGATTTTCAAAAATGTTTTAATAAGTCATCGACTGCTGGCACGGCACTACTTATCTTGGAGATGAGACGCTAAGCAGAAAGAGAAAAAAAGTGCTAATGTTATTTCTTTTATTGCCTGCCATGCAGAAGCGTAAGCAGAAACAATAAGGTTCGGTGCAGATCCTTGTCATAAAAAAAAAAATATATATAATCTTCTCGTCCACTGAGAATGCGATTCTTCGGGTCAGAGCTGTAAAGTGAACCGATATTAATTTTCACTCATGCTCAGTTGATCGCTAGGTGACACCACGAACTAAAAAAAATCCGCTATTAAGCTCTTTGCTACGTAAACCAAGGTTTACACATTCAGGTATACAAGAGACTTCGCCCAAGCTCTCTCTACCATCATCCCTAGTACACTATTTGACCGTTTATTTTTACAGGGTTGTCGATAGCCGCCATCCACAGTACCCAGTCGGCACGCATGTTGTTGGCTACTGTGGCTGGAGGACACACACCATTGTCAACCCGAACAATAAAGCATCAGGCTTCGCCGATGGTCAAATGTTTAAGCTGCCGGATCTAAAGGGGCTTCCACTCAGCTTGGGACTTGGAGCCATTGGCATGCCAGGGTAATTCAGCTTTTTCGAACTTTGGTTTCTTCAGACATTGACAGCCCACAGTTGTTAGCATTTTTAATTTGATTTTTTTTACCGACTATTTTGGAATCTGCTATCGCCTACCGTTAGATATCCTAGTTCGAATAGCCTTATTTCATCTAAACAAACAGGGAAAGGTCATTACAGAAGAAGTGTTTCGTGTTCTCCCCCTCCAGACCCCCCCCCCCGTTTTTTGTCTTCTTTCTTTCCTGGTTCCTTGTTTCCCTTGTTTTTCTATCTTTTTTCATCTAAAGTTGAAACCATGCGGTTATTTTTTCCTTTCCTCCTTTTTGGGATCCCAAAACGTAAGTGGAGGGATACCTATGACATCGCAAAAGTTGTCCGTCCGTCCGTCCGTCTGTAAGCACGATAACTCTCGAAGGGAATGAGATATTTTGATGAAACTTGGTGTGAGGATTCGTTGGGTCGTCGGACCAGTCAAGTTCGTAGATGGGCTTTGTAGCCCTACATTTGGGGGTTCAAATTAAGGGGCAAACAAAATATTTTGAAACAGCTAATGTGATAGTCGATTATGGGGTAAGAAGACATGCTGAACACGATGGTGAAAACCATTTTTTCATCGGACAAGTAGTTCGCTCGGAATCCGGCCAAAACCGAAAGTTTGTTGGAAGTAAATATTTTATTTGAAGTTGATTTGATGTTCGAATCAGGGGTAGGAAGACATGCTGAAGACGATGGTGAAAACTATTTTCTCGACGGACAAGTATTTGGCCCGGAATCCGGCCCAAACCGGAAAGTTTGTTGAAAGTAAAAGTTTTATTTGAAGTTGATTAGATGTTCGATGTAGAGGTAGGAGGACATGCTGAAGGCGATAGTGAAAACTATTTTCTCGACGGACATGTAGTTCGCCCGGAATCCGACCAAAGCCGGAAAAGTGTTGGAAGTTAAAGTTTTATTTCTAGTTGATTAGATAAGCGATTTAGGGGTAAGAAGAGATGCTGACAATCATATTTTACCCGGACATATAGTTCGACCGGAATCCGGCTGGAATACGAAAATGTGTTATAAGCTAAATTTTTATTTGAAGTTGATTAGATTTTCATTACTGGGGAAAGAAGATACCCTGATTTCGTCTTTGAGCTTTCTTTTTTCGCCGGACAGTTCTGGAGTTCGGCCGAAACCGGGAAATTGGCAGAAGTGGCAGGAAGTTTTCGTCAAAACAGATATGACTTATAGGGGTAAACACACATGCTGAATTCATATCTGAACTTGGTTTTCTCTGGTGATTAGCTATTTGGCCTTAATCTGTCTCTGAATTTTAATTGTAAAAATGTTCAAGGAGTCTGGCGATGACTGGATCTGGCTAAGACAAGACCCAGTTGTCTGGATCAGATATTGAATTTTTGGGATCCCATCGAAACCTTTGGTCTTGTTATAAATGCAGTGTTAGGCAAGGCAGTTTCATCTGCGGATACAGATCCGGTTTAATAGTTTGCGTTGGCGGGTGGAATTTGTCTGGGGCATGTTCGTTTTGCTTCCCGGTATCCTGAAATCTACGGACCCGAACTTCGTCGTGGAAGTTTTTAAACATCAATTGTGCTTTTTCCCTTAAGGTCATAAGTGATTTTTTTGTGAATCGTGTTATTAGCCGTTCTCTTTCCAAAGATCTGTCCTGCATGTCTGGTAGAAATTTCAGCCAAATCAGAGCAACCAATAGGGGCATGGGCGTCACGTATGGGGGAAGCCCCCCCCCCCCCCCCCCCCGATGTTGTTGGCCAGTCGGACAGTCGATTTTTGTCAAAAATCAGTCGATTTTCATCAACACAGTCGTTTTTTTCTTTAAAACAGTCTTTTATCCGTGAAAATAGTCGGTAAAAACAACCGGCCAATCGCTAAATACCTTGCCCCCACCCCACCCCACCCCCCCCCCCCAAAAAAAAATTTGGCTAGTAACGCCTCTGGATACGGGGATAGGACTTTTAAGCCCTTCCTTTCTTTTTTTCTTTTTCTTTTTTTAAATTACCCGTAGCCATAATTTAACTTATTTTTATATTACGTAAAAAAAAAGAAAAAAAATCTTCTTTCGTACTTTTTGTGGCTACTCCTCCTTCCCTCAGTGACGTTAATTTAGTCTATTTTTACCCATTTTTAACTTTTTACGTCACTTAACTTTTGAAAATAAGCCCGTATTGTATTTACTATTCTTCCCCCCCTAAGACATCTTATTTTTATTTTTGTCTGTCCTACAAACCTCCACCATAATTGAAATTTTACTCCCAACCAAACTATTGTAAATTACGAAAAATAAAAAAATAAAACCAGAAAGATTTTACCATACCATACATATAAGGGGAAAAACGACATAAAGGAACAAATATATCTTTCCAACTATAAACAACTATAAAACATTTCCAACTCCACACAATATTTAAATTATACTATAAAACGCAAAATTCATTTTCGGAAACAAACTTGACTAGTTTACTTTATCACAACCATATTTATTTATAAATCTTTTTTTTCCTTTCTAAAGATGAAAGGTTTTTCGCTGTTCCTGTAAAATTGGAAAGATGGCGCTTGTCACCTTTTGAAACAAGAGCTGGAAGCTCATATGGCACTTGCAAGGCTGGGTCAAAGGATATGTTAAAGTAGGAATTTGTCAATTCTTGGGTTTGTTGTGATCATTTGTAAGCAAAACCCTTGAGATAAGAATGGTCTTAGGTCCTTGGAAATCACGAGAATGTATTGTTCTTAAAAACTATTTTATTTGTACATTTGACCGTGATGATGCTCACTTTAAGGGCACTAGAGATTCATCTGTAATGAACACTCTTGAGGCACAAATGATGATTAGCTCATTGGAATCATGAAAACGTGTATTTTACTCAAAATTATTGTTTGTATTTTAAGAAATTCAGTTGTAAGCAAAACCCTTAGGGGCAAAAATGATCATGTGCCCTTGGGGATCATGAATATATATCGTTTGGTTAAAATATTTTTTTTTTCTTTTCGGTTAAGAAACGCACTTTAAGGGTGTTAAAAATTAGTTTTTGAGCAACACCCTTGAGTTATAATGTATATGTTGCTTAAAAGTACTTTTTGTACTTTGTGGTTAGGATTAGTACTTTAAGGTTAAGATTAGTACTGTAAGGGATGGTTGGATCTGAGAAGTGACAATTTCTAAGCCCCTCGAAGTACCTCAATTCGCGATCACCGAAATTCCGGACTCCCCTCCCCACTAACTCCCCTCAAAGTGCTCGAACCCACTCTAAGCGTGTCAAAAGATCCCCCCCCCCCGCCACATTCATCGTATCCGGTCCGGAACACTCGTTCAAAAGTGATACATACCTCAAGATTCCAGATTCCCCCTCCCTCCACTCCCCCACGATGGTTGGGTCGGAGAACTGACTATTTCTAAGCCAATCATGTCAAGTCTCTAATGCTCAAGCCAAGTTTCATCGTCCTAGCACATCTGGAAATACCTTAACTCGCGACAGCTGGAATTTCGCCCCCCCCCCCCATCTGACTCCCCCCACAGTGCCCATATTCGATCCGGTTTTATCACTGACGTATCTAGTTCTTGTGCTTGTCCTTCCCAGCAAGTTTCATCCCAACCGCTCTAGTCTAAGCGTGTCACAATATTTCCGACCCCCCCCCCCCCCCTCCCCACATTCATCAGATCCGGTCAGGAATTTAAATGGGTCATCCGAGACACGAGATGTTTCCAAATATCAAGTTTCGTTAAGATCCGATCACCCGCTCAAATGTTATACATTCCTCAAGATACCGGATTCCCCTCCCTCCACTCCCCCCACGGTGGTCGGATCAGGAAGTTGACTAATTCCAGGTTAATCTGACTTGCCTGCCAAGTTTCATTGTCCTAGCCCACCTGGAAGTAACATAACTCCGTATCACCAGAATTCCGGTGCCCCCCTCCAACTCCCCCCACAGTGCACGAATCCGGTCCGGTTCTGTCAATAATGTACCTAGGGCTTGTGCTTGTTCCTCCCACCAAGTTTCATCCTGATCACTCCACTCTAAGCGTGTCACATGAATTACGGTTACCCCCTTCAACCCCTCCCCCCACACACACATTCATCGGATTCGGTCCGGATTTGAAATGGGACATCTGAGACATGACGTCTTTTCAAATATCAAATTTCATTAAGATCCGATCACCCGTTTGAAAGTTATGCATGTCACTAAATTCCGGATTCCGGCTCCCCTCCCTCCCCCCACGATGGTGGGATCGAGCAAGTGACTATTTCCAAGCTAGTTTGGTCAGGTCCCTAATATGCCTGCCAAGTTTCGTCGTCCTAGCACATCTGGAAGACCCTAACTCGGAAACACCGGACTAACCGACCGACGGAAATCTGATCGGTATATGGCACTTGGCTGGAAGGCAAGTGCCATAATAAAAACACTGTCGATATGTTGACGATATGTTCCTTATTCCCTGGTAGAAATGTCAGCCAAATCTGAGCAACGGTTTCGGAGCTTCAGGGTTTTCTTTCTGGGACTTCTAGGCCTTTCCGTGCATAAGCGCGAAAGCTTTTTTGCTGTTCCTATGAAATTTGCAACCTATCGTTTGTAAGACCTTGGGAAAACATCGTCAATGTGATTGAGGCGTTTGGAAAGTTTAGTTCGGCTTATTTAAAGTGTAGCAGTCTATTTTCTGTGATGGTACATAATCCTGCAAGCCTATTGTCTTTCGGCTAAATGTTGACATTTCCTTGCTTTTCCTTGTGGCCGAACGTAAACGACGCATCTCTCTCCCTGGTTAAAGGAACAGAAAACTTGACTCAAACTTGACTGGGGGAGCTAGCTGACATATCAAGAATGTACCCTGAGTCGATATTGAGAGTAAGAAAAATTCTCCTTACGACCATTATAGTTTCCGGGCAGTTTCCGATAATTCGACTTTTGAGTTAGTAGAAAAAACAAGAGCTACGAGCTCATATGGCACTTGTTACGAGTAGGCACGGCTCGGTTATGTCAATGATATATCTAGTGTTTGCTAGGTGTCTTCCCACCAAGTTTCATCTAGATCCCTCCACTCATAGCGCTTTCCAATATTTCCGGTTCTCCCCTCCAGCTCCCCCCAAAAGTCACCGGATCCGGTCCGGATTTTAAGTGGGTTGTCTGAGGCATGAGGTCTTTCCAAATATCAAGTTTCATCGAGATCCGGTCACCCGTTCAAAAGTTATAAATACCTCAAGATTCCGGATTCCCCCTCCTTCCACTCCCCCAACAGTGCCCGAATTGGCCCGGTTATGTCAATGATGTATCTTCACACCAAGTTTCATCTCGATCCCTCCACTCACAGCGTTTCCCAAGATTTCCGGTTGCCCCCTCCAGCTCCCCCCAGAAGTCACCGGATCCGGTCCGGATTTTAAGTGGGTCGTCTGAGGCATGAGGTCGTTCCAAATATCAAGTTTCATCGAGATCCGGTCACCCGTTAAAAAGTTATAAATACCTCAAGATTCCGGATTCCTCTCCCTCCACTCCCCCGACAGTGCCCGAATCGGCTCGGTCATGTCAATGATGTATCTAGTGTTTACTAGGTGTCTTCCCACCAAGTTTCATCTCGACCCCTCCACTCATAGCGTTTCCCAAGATTTCCGGTTGCCTCCTCCAGCTCCCTCCAAAAGTCACCGGATCCGGTCCGGATTTTAAGTGGGTCGTCTGAGGCATGAGGTCTTTCCAAATATCAAGTTCCATCGAGATCCGATCACCCGTTCAAAAGTTATAAATACCTCAAGATTCCGGATTCCCCCTCCCTCCACTCCCCCCACAGTACCCGAATCGGCTCGGTTAAGTCAATGATGTATTTAGTGTTTGCTAGGTGTCTTCCCACCAAGTTTCATCTCGATCCCTCCACTCATAGCGTTTCCCAAAATTTCCGGTTGCCCCCTCCAGCTCCCCCCAAAAGTCACCGGATCCGGTCCAGATTTTAAGTACGTCGTCTGAGGCATGAGGTCTTTCCAAATATCAAGTTCCATCGAGATCCGATCACCCGTTCAAAAGTTATATGATGACCTCATAAATACCTCAAGATTCCGGATTCCCCCTCCCTCCACTCCCCCCCCACAGTGCCCGAATCGGCTCGGTTATGTCAATGATGTATCTAGTGTTTGCATTGTGTCTTCCCACCAAGTTTCATCTCGATCCCTCCACTCATAGCGTTTCCCAAGATTTCCGGTTGCCCCCTCCAGCTCCCCCCAAAAGTCACCGGATCTGGTCCGGATTTTAAGTGGGTCGTCTGAGGCATGAGGTCGTTCCAAATATCAAGTTTCATCGAGATCCGATCACCCGTTCAAAAGTTATAAATACCTCAAGATTCCGGATTCCCCCTCCCTCCACTCCCCCCACGGTGCTCGGATCGGGGAAGTGACTATTTCCAACTTAATCATTTGGGGTCCCTGATACGCTTGCCAAGTTTTATCGTCCTAGCTTATCTGGAAGTGCCCGAACTAGCAAAACCTGGACAGACCGACAGACCGACGGACGGACAGAAATTGCGATCGCTATATGGCACTTGGCCGAAGGGCAAGTGCCATAAAAAGCAAAAGATTAGTATGCCGGGAGAAGAAATCGAACACACGACCTCTTGACTACTATCCCGATGTGTTAGTCAACACGGCCAAAGGCGAACTTTTACAGTGCATAAGTGTATAATCACAGTGTACAAGGGGTAAGGGCTCGGTAAGGGCCTGCCAGCTAGCTTTAGGAACACTAAGGAGGGTTCGGGATAAAAAAAAGTTGTTGTCTCGAAATAATTCAATTGAAATCGTTCAAGTTTTATGTGCCTTTAAAGCAGCTGATCGACTATAATCTTTCAGTAAAACTAGATCTTTCGTGAAGGATGCCAAGAGTTTAAGCCAGGAATGGTCCCAACCGAGGTCCTTATTAAGTGTGCTCATATGTTGACCGTAAGGTGTATTCTCGCCTTTCCCGGAGGACTCCTTTTGAGGATTCCCCGCGTTTTTGTCCCAGGGATTCGCTCCCGTATTCTCCAAGTCTCGACGAACGGGGAACGCTCCGACTATCATGACCATCACCAAAAAGGACTCCCTTCCAGATTCGGAGGAGATTGCTGGGTTGTTGTTTTTTATGAAAAAACAGATATTAGAGATGGTTAATAAGAATTTCTGAGATCAATATTGAGTTTGGTTAAGGTTTAAAACTGATTTTGAGAAAAGTCATCGTTTTCATTGCAGCTGCCGTTCTAATTTGGAAGCATTAACAATGTAAAATTAGTTTAAAACCATCGGAAGAAACAAAACCAAAAATAAAGTGGATCCAGACTGATTCCGTCACTGGACATATTTTTTTCTAATAAAATTGGGTCGTCTCTTCTATCGACGTGTCTAAACCAAGAAAATCGCTCGCCCGATTTTCTAGAGATGCCAAAGTTCGAATACACCGAGGTCCATGGCATGGACATTACCCTCTTCTTTTTTTGTAGAAACACTGCCTACTTCGGGTTCCTTGAAATCTGCAAGCCACAGCCCGGCGAGACTGTCGTTGTCAGTGGAGCTGCAGGTGCAGTTGGAAGTCTAGTCGGACAAATTGCCAAAATCAAGGGCTGCACGGTAATCGGCTACGCGGGAACAGACGAGAAAGTTCAATGGCTGAAAGAGCTTGGCTTTGATCACGCCTTCAATTATAAAACGGTGGATTTGGACAAGTCACTGAAGGAAGCTGCTCCGAAGGGTGTCGACTGCTATTTTGATAATGTGAGTTACCTGCAGTCCTAAAGGTTATTTAAAGGGATAACGACACCCATTTTTGACATCACGCGCCTTGACTGTCTCGGTTTGCATCGACTCGCCTCCATGTAGAGTCACAAGCGAAGGGTCGCTGGTTCGAGTCATAGTGGTGCCGACTGTTTGGTTTGGGGTGAGTGTTAGTGGCCAGACCCTCTAAGACAAGCCGAGGTCTACACTGCTTCGATTGGGTTCCTGAACAAATATAGGGAAGGTAACATGAAGAGTGTGAAAGTAGGATGGGTTGCCCCCCACCGCCCATTGAAGTTTGAGACTAAAGGCAGAGTATTGAAGATCGGCGGTGACCAGTGTGGCCTGACAAGGCCAATACCACCTTTATGTTACCTTTTTCTTACCTTACCACCCCCGTTCAGTCGCAGTAATAGTCTCGTCAATATAAATTTAGAAGAAGAAATTAATCAGTTTGTTCCTGTCGAATTTTAGGAGACTTAAACATTTAACATTTAAGCTTAAAATTGATTTATGTTCGTTTCGTATTTATTCTTTGTTATTTTTTCCAGTTCCCACCCGTGCTAGCCTAGTGCTATTAGGGTTGAAATAAAACTGATTGATTGATAGTATTTCTTCTGAGTAAGGTCATGATTCAGCTTTCTACAAGTACTGACAGCGGGGTTATCCGGTGTTGACCGCATAAACTGGCCGAAGTTCGGATAATTAATGTAACTCTAGTTTTTAAATATTCACGTAGCAATTTTCCACGCTTTCTACAACTACATTTGACACCCGCTTGCAGCTCCGTTTCCTCCTCCTTCGATGACAATAACCCTAATCTTTCCGTAGAAACGTTATCGGCCCTAATGGCAATTTAAAAAAAAACACCACTCGCTATAAACCACAAAATTATAATATTATTTGCTTTACCCTATCGTAATAAAAAAAGTCACATTAATAGGATTACTTCGAGGATGTCTACCTCTTGTTAGAAGTGGTCAGACAGTGGATATGATTCACGACTACCGAGCAGTCTCGAGCCCGGTCACTTTATTTTCGTTACCTAAAAGATTTACTAAAATGCCACCGTGGACACGCAACGGATACCTAATAAGAAAATTCAGTCTGGTAGAACCAAGGGAAGCTGTAGATAAGTTAGTTCAGATAGTTCTTGGAACGGCCGTTCACCCGTGGTTACCAGTACTTTGTGCCCGGTGGGTGACCACTGGTTAACTCACCCTTTGTTTTGTTTTTTTCATTTGTAGTTCTGTATACATTTTTTCATTGATCGCTAATTGTCTTTTCTCTCTTTAGTTCTTTATTTCGTTTTCTTCCATGTACTCCGTCCTTTTTCAGTTTGAATAACCGGTTATAAAGATACATACATTCATATGCAGCCAATTGGCGTGATCTGAAGGAATACTTCAACTTTTCTTTCTTTCAGGTTGGTGGAAAGTTTAGTGCAGTCGTCCTGAATCACATGAGCTACCGCGGTAGAATATCCGTCTGTGGTGCCATCTCTATGTACAATGAGAACGAAACGAATGTGACCCTAGGTAAGCGTCCACCATATAATCAGACTAATATTCAGGAAAGGGAGGGGAGGTATGCCTGTCCGTTACACAGTTGTCTGGACTGGCAACCCTGCGGGACGATACTATGGCCTTGTCCCTTTGATCCAGGTGGGTATGGAAATCCGGTTTTCATTTGATTTGAGTAAAGTTAATAAATAGTAGTAGTATATAATAGAATCGAATTTTATTTCTGAAAAGTAGCTATCACATCTTTACCGCCGAATTTAACCTTTTCTTCATAAAAAATAAATAAAATATAACTCTAACACTCTAAGGTTTTGTCATAAAAAACACTAAAAAGGACTACCTTACCGGTTATTATACAACTCAACAAATGTTGGAGCAAAACTCTTTCTATATCTTTCATGTTGAGGGTCCACAGGTGTCATTTTGGGCATTTTTGGGGATTTTAATTATGGATTTGACCCACGTATGGTAGGAAGAGTTGTAGGGAGGGGTATCAGTCTACCCCGCCAAACGGTTGGAACGATTGGGATGAAATTTCGATGTTGGCGCCTTCTTTACCATTCCTGTAACGCCGCTCACCCTCCACGTTTTGTCATGCATAGGGCCAAACTAAGGAGCTGGGCCTCGCGTCACGTGCAACTAAATACTTCAACACAAGAATAGAACCTTGATAAAACCAAGTTCTATTCTTGCATGGCGTCAACGCGTGTACATCGAAACAAACTATTTTATAACTGAGAATGGTATTAAGGATGACAAGTTTGTGAAACTAGTATAAAAGCGAAAATCCTAAATCGTTTATTTCCATGTTATCTTTTTACAAAAATAATGGTGGATCGTCATACATGGTCAACGTATAGTCAAGAACTAATCACAAATATGTCATAGTTCTTAAATACAATTCGATAACAAACATACTTACGAGCATGTCAGTTTAAATTTCGATGTAAAAAGTTTTCAATTTTTCTTAATTCTGAGTTTCTGTAAGTTCTGTTTTTCTGTAATTCTGAATTCTGAAAAGTTTCTGTAATTCTGTAAAAAAGTTTCTCCGAGTACGGATTAAAGCTAACTGCAGTATTTGCTACTGGGATTAATTTCATCTCTACTGGGATAACATTAACCCGAATTAGAGATAATTTTCAGTGGAGTGAAAGCTCCCTGACTACCTTACAAATAATATAGAGGTCGATTTCACTGTTGGAATTCCAATAACAGGTAACACAAGGATGTGGGTTTCAACAGGAAACACTTATTATGTTAGCTCTTATGTTTTGGAGACATACGCATTAAAACCTTTTGCAAACACCGACGAAAAAATATCTGCTGACTTTATTGTTTGTCATCATGATCTCGGAAAAGTCGGCTGATACTTTTTCGGCGTTTATTTCGGCTCTTCCTGGCAATGCTTGTTGTGCAGATTGTTTAATGCATATCTTTTGCAAACTCATACAGATAACGTCCCAAGCGTTATCTGTAGAAACTGAGAATCCCTGATTTATCTTTTACGAAACTTCTGGCATTATTTTTATAGTATCAAGCTACTGGCGTGAATGTATGAGAGACATACTACCAAGAACAGATAATCTGATAGAACTTCTGTCTTTAGTCCCATTGATTATGAATACCCCGACAAAACTGAGCGGACCTAGAGGTATTTGCTCTAGCTTTGAGCTGATGTTGATAACCGTTTACTGATCTTCCGTCTTCGCCGTTGCTTGTCGCATAAGGCGTACTCCGCGCGCTGACCTGCTCTGGAGCGCGTCCATAGAACTAATCAGCTTTGGCTTCTACTTTTCGTCACCGGCTTCACAGCGACTTAGCTATATGTAGAGGTAACGAAACGAGATGTGGCGCGAAGCTACTAACCTCCGCTCGTTCCTAGCGGACAGGGTATGGGGAAATATTCGATTCCCCGTCATATTACAGAGATAGGGAGACTGAGGTTCTGTCAGATTATTTGTTCTTGATACTATGCAATCCGAAGAAACGCGGGACGCAGCGCATCGAACCGACAAGTTAGTGTGAAAGATGCTTAAACTGCTGTAATCTTTTCTTTTGTTTTTGTAGTTCCTGGCGTCCAGCCAAGTTTGGTCTTCAAGGAGCTTCTTATGGAAGGCTTTTTGGTAGGCCGGTGGCTTGATAGATGGAATGAAGGCCTGATCCAGATGCGACAGTGGATTAAAGAGGTATTGACCGACTTCCGGTGTTTAGGTGCATGTTTTATTTTAAATTGGGTACAGTAGGAGTAGCCTATGTTGATTCTACTACTTTTAACGACATCATTTCTGATTTTCATACTTTCGGTTTCGCTATTTCCGACGCGATTTATGCTCACAACCGCAGCTCCCAACGGTTGTTTCTGACATGCTCACTCGTACAAAAAACGTTTATCTGAATTCTCAGTGCTTTTACTATGGAAATCAACTGCATTGCTATAGAAGTCAACGGGTCGGGGAAAGAGTCAAAGCCTCGGGTTATTTCGATTTCTTAGAGGACCCGTAGTGTCTGTAATGCCAATGCGACCTACTTCCGTAACTACATTCAGTCCCAGGTTTCATATATTCATTCAAACCCCACTAGCGATACCTCACTAATCGTCGCACTTGCCGCGTTTCACTATTTTTCGCGTGTATTATGCTCCCGACGAGCGTTCGCGTATCATGATATTGATGCGTAAAACCCGTTATCTGAATTTTGCTGAGGTTTTCCTAGAACAAGATGGACTTGGCGAAAGGCTTAAAGCCTATTTTTGCAGCATTCAAATAGTTGGAACATAAACCGTAGATAGTGTGAGGTATGTTTTAAAAGCAGGGCCTAGTTTTATGGTATGTGGTTAAAGTTTAACTGAAAAGCCAACTTATTTTTTTTTTCATTTAAGTGGATACCCGGCATTAAGCGTTTTCTTTTTTCACTATTTGATTTAATATGACGGTCAGAATATTTACGGCCGTCCTCATAACGCACAATTCTACTATGACGCAGAACACATGAACTTCCATTACAGATTCGGCCTGTCAGTAGCCGTTGATCAGCTTGCGGACGGTCAGCAACACAGGTACAAGCGCATAGAGGTACCATAAATCCGACAGGGAAATTCCACTGTTCGAAAATTGATTATTCGCGAATAACGGAGAAACGAAGTAACACCTTGAAGCACAACTCTTACTAGAAATTATCTTTTCCCCATGAAAGGGTTCAGAAGAAACGTTTTTGAAAATACCATTACTTTCCACCTGAAACTAGCGATTCTCTTGTTAGCGCTTGTCGACTATAACCAGCCTTCATGCTCTCGGACGCGACTGGGCGCAAAACCTTTGAAAACTGAACGTGCCTTGGTTAAAAAGTGCGAAAACTAAGCAAGTAAAAGAAGTCACAAACAGAAGATTATCACATCCTTGTGCAGGAAAGAGTTGTCAGCGGAAGTTGAAGATTCCGGCAAACTTTTCGTTGGTTGACGGGAAAACTCGGCAAGGCCGAAAAAGCAATGGAGAAAGTTGGGGATTTTAGAAGCTTATATTTCCACATGGGAGCTAAGTATATTATAAAAAGCAGAACGAGCAAGAGGGGTCCTTTAAGAGATTAAAGTGACTAACTTTAGAGTGTTAAAAGTGATGCCGTTACTTTTAATCAATCGATCAATCAAGTTTATTCCAAATAGCTAAAAGCTATAAGTGGAATACAAATTACAAAATATACGCAACATATACATTAGAGCATAGAACAAAGGTGGAGAGACAGTCCGATAAGATTTCGTGTCCGAAAATACGCATGCGAAAATCGCGTCGCCGGGGGAAACCTGCATGCTATGTATCAGGATGTCGGATCGATGGACGATCCGGCCGGCTATGTGAATGAATGAATGAATTTTATTGGCCCACTGCACTACAATGACGGCTAGTGGAGTATAATAAAAGAAACTATAAAAGAAACATACCTCTACAACTTACAAACATACCTTCTCCAATAGCCTAAACATAAACATACCATATCTCGAGACTTTCAACGTTGGACGACTTTAAATGGCAATCGTGCCGCAGTCGATCCGCTCCTCGCCCTGCCATATCATTTTTCTTTTAACAAGTTGTCAGTTATGTAGAAATTTTGTATTGAGAGGCGTGAGGAATAAATTATTATTATTATTATTATAACAGAGATAATTTTAATGGCACAATAGTTGCGTTTTTTTCTTATTTTGATACTTCTGTGGGAGAACGAAAAGTCGCAGCCGTCACGCCTGTCAGTAAGTAGAGATTAAAGTTCGTTTCCAGCAGAAATGGCCTAAACGAGAATTGCCGAAATTGCGCTTTTCGAAGTCATCCAAAAGAACAAGACCAAAGGTGTCGATGGGATCCCAAAAATCTAATATTTGATTCAGACAATCAAGTCTTGTCTTCAGAGAAAACCAAGTTCAGATATACCTCTATAAGTCATATCTATTTTGACGATACTGACTGAGACTTCCTGCCGATTTCAGAGCAAACTACTAGTCCAGCAAAAACAAAATACAGGAACAAAACCAGCGTATCTCCTTATTCCTATAAAAAGAACATCTAATCCACTTTGAATAAAAGTTTGACTTTAAAAAAAAATCCGGTTACAACCGGATTCCGGAATAATTATATGTCCGGGTAAAAAACTATTGTCATAAACCGACTCAGCCTCTCTTCTTACCCCTTAATCTGTCATCTAATCGAACTTTTGCTTTTAACAAATTTTCCTGTTTTGGCCGGATTCCGGGCGAACTATTTGTCCAGCGAGAAAATGATTTTCACCATCGTGTTCGACATGTCTTTTTACCCATAAATCAAACATTTAATCAACTTCAGATTTTAACCAACTTTCCGGTTTTCGCCGGATTCAGGGCGAACTACATGTCGGGGTAGAAAATTGTTTTCACATAAGTGTTCAACATGTCTTCTTGCCCTAAATATATAACACTTTTTTCCGATCTGTTGAAATCGCATGGGCTTTCTTTGAACCCTGCGAAATGTAAACTGATGGTATTTGATAAGAATGGTGACAGAAGTAGTATACAAGTTTCTCTTATGAGTAAAGTAATAAATTGCTGTAATGTTTTTACTTATCTTGGTTTGCCGTATTGCTCTACTTTGAGTCAGACCCGTGCATCAGTGGTAAAAGAAGTTGAGAGAAGGGTGGCTGCTAGTTTTGGATCGATTGTTGGATTACGTGAGCTTCTGAACCGGCGAAGGCTTGCACATGTTTTTAACGTAACAGCTTTGCCACAGTGTCTCCTAGCTTCTTCGTTCCTCCCAGTTTTTCGGCTTGCCGACACGTCGCATATTAAAACCCGATACTTTATTTTTTCAAAATGGTTGTGTCGTTTTAGCAGGTATGAGTCCAATACTAATATGATGGAGACTTATGGTATAACAAGACCAAAGGTTTCGATGGGATCCCAAAAGTTCAATATCTGATCGAGACAACTGGGTCTTGTCTTAGACAGATCCAGTCTTCGCCAGACTCCTTGAACATTTTTACAATTAAAATTCAGAAACAGATTAAGGCCAAATAGCTAATCACCTGAGAAAACCAAGTTCAGATTTGGATTCAGCATGTGTGTTTACCCCTATAAGTCATATCTGTTTTGACGAAAACTTCCTGCCACTTCTGCCAATTTCCCGGTTCCGGCCGAACTCCAGAACTACTTGTCCGGCGAAAAAAGAAAGCTCAAAGACGAAATCAGGGTATCTTCTTTCCCCAGTAATGAACATCTAATCAACTTCAAATAGAAATTTAGCTTATAACAAATTTTCCGATTCCAGCCGGATTCCGGTCGAACTATATGTCCGGGTAAATTACGATTGTCACACAGGGACTCAGCATCTCTTCTTACCCCTAAATCGCTTATCTAATCAACTAGAAATAAAACTTTGACTTCCAACAGTTTTCCGGTTTTGGCCGGATTCCGGAAGAACTACATGTCCGGGTAGAAACTTGTTTTCACATAAGTGTTCAGCATGTCTTCTTGCCCTAAATCGAACATCTAATCAACTCCAAATAAAACTTCTAATTTTGACAAACTTTCCGGTTTGGGCCGGATTCCGGTCGAAATACTTGTCCGTCGAGAAAATAATTTTCACCATCGTCTTCAGCATGTCTCCCTACCTCTAAATCGAATATTTAATCAACTTCAAATAAAACTTTTACTTTCAACAAACTTTCCGGTTTGGGCCGAATTCCGGGCGAAATACTTGTCCATCTAGAAAATAGTTTTCACCATCGTCTTCAGCATGTCTTCCTACCCCTAAATCGAACATCTAATCAATTTCAAATAAAACTTTTACTTTCAACAAACTTTCCGGTTTGGACCGGATTCCGGGCGATCTACTTGTCCGATGACAAAATGGTTTTCACCATCGTGTTCAGCATGTCTTCTTACCCCATAATCGACTATCACATTAGCTGTTTCAAAATATTTTGTTTGTCCCTTAATTTGAATCCCCTCCCCCACCCCTAAATGTAGAGCTACAAAGCCCATTTACGAACTTGACTGGTCCGACGACCCAACGAACCCTCACACCAAGTTTCATCAAAATATCTCATTCCCTTCGAGAGTTATCGTGCTTACAGACGGACGGACAGACGGACGGACGGACGGACGGACGGACAGACGGACAACTTTTGCGATGTCATAGGTATCCCTCCACTTACGTTTTGGGATCCCAAAAAACCCTCTTGAAATTATGATGAAAAAGCATGAAAAGTTTAGACGTAAGTTGCAAGGGCTCAAGCATAATTTATCTTCTTTCCTCCATGAGCGGTAAACTATTTTTATGATTTTTTTTTTTTTTTTTTGAATTTTGAATTTTAATGTTTTTAAAGTGTTTTTAAAGTTTTTGTCATTGTTTGTGGTGTTTAATCTGCCTTCGCCATTTTCATGCGTTGTTGTTTATTTTAGTCGTTCCAATGGATTAGAGTTCGGTCTAATGTTTGTTTGATCTGTGTACTTATATAGTTATTTATCTTATTATCATCAATTTTGGTGGATCAATAAATCATCATCATCATCATCATCAAATCGAACATCTAATCAACTCGAAATAAAACTTCAAATTTTAACAAAATTTCCGGCCGGATTCCGGGCGAAATACTTGTCCGTCGAGAAAATGGTTTTCACCATCGTCTTCAGCATGTCTTCCTACCCCTAAATCGAACATCTAATTAACTTCAAATAAAACTTTTACTTTTAACAAACTTTCCGGTTTTGGCCGGATTCCGGGCGAACTACTAGTCCGATGAAAAAAAGTTTTCACCATCGTGCTCAGCATGTCTTCTTACCCCATAATCGACTATCACATTAGCTGTTTCAAAATATTTTGTTTGCCCCTTAATTTGAACCCCCTCCCCCACCCCTAAATGTAGGGTTACAAAGCCCATCTACGAACTCGACTGGTCCGACGACCCAACGAATCCTCACACCAAGTTTCATCAAAATATCTCATTCCCTTCGAGAGTTATCGTGCTTACAGACGGACGGACAGACGGACAACTTTTGCGATGTCATAGGTATCCCTCCACTTACGTTTTGGGATCCCAAAAACAGATATTCAGTCAAATCACTAAGTGGTAAACTTCTTTCTCACCCATCTGACAGAATTTGATCAAAGTGAGATGACTTTTCAGATACCACGACCAGTTACCACGGTCGGACCGTAGTATCTGAATATCAGATACCACGTTAACTGGCCAGATGCCATGATAACTGCAAAAACGGCTCTAGACGGTGGTATCAGATACGATGGAATCTGCAAAAACGCAACTATTGTTCCATTACAATTATCTCTGTTGTAGAGGTATGTTTAGAGGTAATATTATCCTTTGATTAAATTTGTTACCATGGCCCTGGGGCCCTTCTGTGCCAAGCTCGTTCATTGAGTCGGTGTTAACAGAACGGGTATTAAAAAAGTCAACACGGGTGAGTCAGCTAGGATATTCTCACGGGGATATTCTGGCCATTCTTGGCAAGGTCCTCTTTAGGCTGACAAGCCTTGGCACTTCTTTTGGCCCCTATACAGCCTTTCAAAAGGCAATTGACGTTAAAGTAACTTAAAAGGGATGAGACGGGACAATCTAGTTACATCTTCACAGAAAGAGGCTTGAAGACCCGATGAAAATGTCTTAATCTTTGCTCCGTTACTCACGAATTGCCGATTATAATACAGTGCACAACATTTTCAACGTGCAGGGCGAAAGAACAATCACTGGAAAAGTAACTCCCAAAATCTTTATTGAGTCGACAATCGGAAACGGAACATACGGTTGGCTGAAAGTGCGCTTCAACGGATTAAAGCGTAAGACCTTTGACTTATTCGTGTTAATTATCAATTTGAATTCTGCAAATCTGTACAAGCCTGCCACTGAGTGGAGTTATTCGCTGGCTGGTAGTTTGTTAAGGTTGCTACATCAGCTCACCGGCATCCCAGAGATTGTTCTACCCTTCTTACAATAGTAGCTATTAGTTACCATTTTCGTTGCAACCTCGTGAGACGCCACTACCCTGACCGTTCCTACCTTCTCGAAAGTGTAACTAAAATTATTGTGGCGCGATTAGCTCGTGATGTGGGTTGTTTTCCACACTATTTACCATAGTAGCTTTATGCATGTCGTCATGGCTCCTGGCTTCTTGGAGTTAGGGCTGGAACGAACTTTTCTACTTTCGGCAAAATATTGCGCCATGCGCTAATCGTGAAAATCGCGTCACAGAGAACGTAGTTTCTACACTTCCTAGGCTCCCGAGCGTGGTAGGCAAATAGGTACTACTAATTACCGCTTCGAGAAGATTTGAACGGTCAGCTTAGTAACTTTTCTTGAGGTCGGAGCAAAAATAGTTACTATTGTAGAGAGGGTGGAACACACCCCGTGAAATTTTTTCAAGAATTAGTCGTACGGAGTTGTACGAAAAAGTAGAATGCAGTAGTAACTGTTGCCTGCTGCATGCTACTACTAGCAAACTGGATGCTATTACAGCAAGATTGTATGCTATCGGATACTATTAAGTATCCGATAAGATTAACCCAGTCGGAGGCATGTTAAATCAATGTATACCATACTACTCCATATCTATACAACTTCTTCGTACAGCTACCACACAACTACACAGTCAAAGAATTTTGCGATATTGTGCCGAAAGTAGATGTTCCATCCTTGACGCCAAGAAGCAGAAGGCGTGACAATCAGCGTAATTACTGCGATAACTAGGGTGGAGCACGGACCCATTGTAAGTCAAAATTAATATAGTGTGTGTTATAGCTTTTTTTCTTTCTAGGGAAAAATCCAGTACCAAGAAACCGTGACCCCAGGCTTCGAGAATATGCCTGTGGCTTTCATTGGTATGCTCAGGGGCGATAATACAGGCAAAGCTATTGTGAAAGCGTAAAAATGTTTTGATATTAAAGTTTCACCGAACACGACTGAGACACGACAATCTATGACCCATCACATATTCACTTAAATATACTCGAAGACCTGATGAACATTCATTCCTTCGTTGCTCTGCAATTCACATAGTCGATTTTCATCGAGTGAACTTTTTCTTTCGTATTCGTGGTACCTCTATGTGCTTGTGCGTCAAGACAGAAAATGTGCAACCTGAAAGAAACTGCAAACTTAGCACTGAAGAATTATGCTCGAAAGATCCGGGCCGCATACGCATCCCTGCAGGGGTGGCCCGAAGCACTCAGGCCAGGGGGGGTGAGACCCCTCATTTCAACGACTCATGGATCGTAATATACGACTCGCAGGTACCAACAAAAATTAACTGTTACGACTATGCGGCAATGGCGCACATTCCCCACCAACAAATAATAGAGCCGGTGTAAAACTAGCTCCAATGCATCAGCTGAAATTATTCTTGTAATCAAAATTTGTTTATACATACCTTCATAGCCTCAGCTTTACATTTCAACTTTCGAATAAGAGTAAAGCTTTCAACGCCTGTACCCGGGGCAAATTAAAGCAAGCGCCGCCGGCGATTTTTTTTTAATCTGCCTTGGTCTAGAAAGATTCTAGCCAGCCTTTAATGTGTTTCAAATCTAAAGAGTTTCAAGCCTAATTGCCAAGTAAATGACACACCGTTCCTCTAAGTAGAGAATACTATGAAATGTGCAACAGGCGAAATTTTGTGAAACACCGAGGAGGAGACCGTCTTTTTGCAGTCCCATTTTTGAAATAACAAATCTGACCGTCGAAAAAAGTGACAAAATAGTGGCCACAGAAAACAAATTAGATTTGTTCCGTATTAAAGCAAAAAAAGTAATTCCGGAAAAAAAAATCCTGACTTATGGACGTAAGCCGAGGAGCAGAGCGTCATTTTGCGATCCCGATGAAAAACTAAGAATAGCTATGAAATCAAGCCTCTGTCCATCGAAAAAGTGACAAGATAAAGCCCATAGAAAAGAAAGTAAATTTGCTCCGAACTAATAGCAAAAAAAGTAATTTTCACGTTCAGAACAAACTTCCTCAGAAACAAAACGAGGAAAACAGATTTGCCAGTGCGGACGTTAACGAACTTTTAAGGACGTAACGAACTTTTGGTCTTGGCCTGACAGGATTTTACAGATATAGAAAAAGACGCCAAGTTCGCCGACGAGACTTGAATTGCGTTTTTTTCTGGGTGATTTGATGTACTTTTGTTTCATAATGAAAGTACCGTGTACATTTGTCACTCAACACACTGTACTTTCATGCCGAAAACTAAAGCAGGTAAAGCTACAGTGAGCTACATCTAAAGAATTGCAACTTAAAACTGGTTTGCAGAATTTGATTCTACGCGACAGAAGATGCTGTATACACAGCAAATGAAGACGAGAAGTTCGCTTTTAGAATATCTTAAACATAAAAGAGATCATTTTCGAGTTGTATGAGTATCCTGAATTTTACGAAGTCTTTTCAGATGTGCTTTAACACTAGTATACATGGGCGTCGCGTAGGGGGGGGGGGGTGCACCCTCACTCTCCCCCGATGCTGTCGGCTAGCCGGCAAAAAATAGATTTTTCGTGATTTTTCTTAAAAACGGTCGGTTTCCTTTAAATCAGTCGATTTCTCCGCAAAAAAAGACAGAAAAAGTACCAGCCAGTCGGTAAATACCTTGCTCCTCCCATATCTGATAGTGCTATAATTCGCAGTCAGCAGTGATACACACGATTCGCAGGCTTGGCCGAAGGAATATTTTTGCTCCTCTCCCCCCCAAAAAACATTTTGATAGTAACGCCTCTGCTAGCAAAGATGCCAAAAATGTACCTCCCGACTAGAATGAGCTATTACAGCGTCTGCGGAACCCCTCCTGTCCTGGGAAACGAATTTCGGGTGTATTTTGAATCCTCCTTGTCCTTTTCAAGCGTTGTTTCTACCTCAACCTCTCTTTGTAATCGACATTTTTCGATTTGTTCTGGCACACTTCTTCCGCGGGTCTCTTGTCATTTGATTTCTAATGGCTTTTCCATTCTGTTTAAAAATTGTATTCCTTCTTTTTTCACTTATAGCCAAAGATAACCAAAAATTAATGCACATAACCTTGTCTCTCGCTTTTGGTCTATAAGGTATTTCAATGTTACCATTTACCAGTCAGACTTCACTTTAACAACTAACCTATTGTAATTTTGACAGGCTAAAACCTGAAAGACCGAAGTTAGGCAGATCCAAATCCCATGGGAGTAGAACAGGTAGCCGCATTGCTGCCCCCATGAATCATGTATGCGACCTATCGGGTTACAAAACCTGGTTTAAACGACTTCTTCGGGGACTGGCTTACGACTGAAGCTGTGCAGAGACAAAATTAAAAAAAAAACATTTGTTTTTATTAAAATGAATGCCCGGGAACTCGGCGAGGCCAAAATAAACGACTGATACAACTTAGTAAAAGGCCAAAATAAACGACTCACACGACTTAACAGAAGGCAGGGGGGGTGAGTCACCCCCCCCCCCTCACCCCCCCTTCGGGCCACCCCTGCATCCCTGGCTTCAAACGTTTCGCATCTGAGTAGAGCACACCGATCTCAGTTATATAATAGACTAACAGTTCCTCACCTACTCGCTCTTGCTCCCGTTTTTTCTTTTTTTAATTGTGGTAAGAGGAAGCAAGTTCACCGCCTTTATTTCAACTTTGCAAAGTATATGATGGGACTGCCAGCGTGGACAAGTAATTATTTTCTGCAGAGAAAGTTTCGATTGGTAAACCCAGCGGGAGTTATTGAGAAGCGTATTAGTGATTTTTCTACCGAATGCCAGGAGTCATTCCATCTTTAGTCTTTTTTGTTTGTTCCAAGTTCGTAATTATCGAAGTATGTTTTTCCATTCCGTTGTTCCTCTTTCGTTTTTCTTGTTTTTGGGATCCCAAAACGTAAGTGGAGGGATACCTATGACATCACAAAAGTTGTCCGTCTGTCCGTCTGTAAGCACTATAACTGTCGAAGGGAATGAGATATTTTGATGAAACCTGGTGTGAGGTTTGTTTGGGTCAAGAGTAAGGTCAAGCTCGTAGATGGGCTCTGTAGCCCAGTGGGGGGAGGGGGTTTAATTTAAGGGGCAAATGAAATATTAGTAAACATATAATGTGATAGTCGATTATGGGGTGAAAAGACATGCTGAACACGATGGTGAAAATAATTTTGTCATCGAACAAGTAGTTCGCCCGGAATCCGGCCAAAACCGGAAAGTTTGTTAAAAGTAAAAGTTTTATTTGAAGTTGATTAGATGTTCGATTTAGAGATAAGAATACATGCTGAAGATGATGGTGAAATACATTTGTTCGCCGGACAAGTAGTTAGCCCGGAATCCGGCCAAAACCGGAAAGTCTGTTAAAAGTAAAAGTTTTATTTGATGTTGATTAGATGTTCGATTTAGGGATAAGAAAACGTGCTGAACACGATGGTGAAAACCATTTTCTCGCCGGGCAAGTAGTTCGCCCGGAATTCGGCCAAAACCGGAAAGTTTGTTCAAAGTAAAAGTTTTGTCTTAAGTTGATTAGATGTTCGATTAAGGGGTAAGAAGACATGCTGAACCCTCATGGGAACAGTATTTTCTACCAGGACAATTTGTTCGGCCGGAATCAGGCCAAACCGGAAAGTTTTATTTGAAGTTGATTAGATGGCAGATTTAGGGGTAAGAAAACACGCTGAATCTGTATATGATCTTTTTTTTTTACCTGGACAACGTATGTTGAAGGAAATTTTCGGGTTCTTAGTGAAGAATATAAGTGTCTTGGTTTATCATTTAATCCGAATAAGAGCGAGGTTGTCTTCTTCAACCAAAAGGCTGATACAGAGACAATTAATATATGCTTCGGGGATCACATTCTTCAACCTTCATCTTCGATTGTGTACCTTGGTCTGCCTATTGGGTCGAACATGAAAACAACGCGTTCTTGTCTTATATCGTTTTTTGTGGAAAAAGCTAGAAAAGCATACGGAGTACTCATTACTTCTAAGCGTCGTTACAATAGACATATACTTGCCCGGCTATATTTCGCATTCGCTATGCCGCACATACTAGCGCTGTCGTCATTCTGGTCATTACTGACTATGAAAGATAAAAAATGCATTCGTTCCACATTTTATAAGTATTGCAAATATCTCCTAGGACTACCTCCGTGGGCCCGTAATTCTAGATTGTCGGCAAAGTATAATGTCACCGATCCGTTTATTACAATATCTGAGCGAATTGCAGGTTTTATTCGTTCTCTTGACGCTAGCCATACTTTGTATAGGGCTATGTTGCCCCATGTGTAAATAAGAGTATCAAAATTTATGTGTTACATGTTGTGTCTTCTTGTCCTTTTTTTCTCTTTCTTTTCTTGTCTTTTCTTTCATACTCCATTTGTGACTTGTGTCTTAAACAAGAGCTGAAAGCTCATATGGCACTTGTAAGAACAGTTAGCATGTTTGTCAGATACGGTTTGCAGTTTTCAAGGCTGGATCTCTCTCCCGATATTCATTTCATCAGAAAATGGGCTTGATCTAGCAGATCTGAAATGGTTATACCACTCATTGACAACTGTATCTTCCTCCAACCATGATCGGATCGGGGGAGGGACTATATTTTCAAGCCAATCTAATAGAGTCCCTAACATGCCTGCAAAGTTTCACGGTCATAACACATCTGGAAGTACCCTAACTCGTGATCATCGGAATTAGGGAAAACCCCCTCCAACTCCCCCCACTGTGACACGATCGGTCCTGTTTTGTCAATAATAATAATAATAATAATATATTTGCAAATTGAATGGCAGGCCGTTAAGGTTAAGCCTCTACAATGTATCTATGGCTTATGCTTGTTCTTCCCTCCAAGTCCCATCCCAATCTCTCGACTCGAAGCACTTCAAGAGATTTCACCCCCCCCCCCCCTTCAGCTCCTCCCGATGTTATCAGATCCGTTCCAGACTTGAAATTGATCATCTGAGTCACTTGTTCTTGACACTTGACAAGTTTCATGCACGTCTGATCACCTGTTCCAAAGTTATGCATGTCAATAGAATCTCCCCCATGATCATCGGATCGGGAAAAGAACTATTTTCAAGTTGACCTGGAAGAGTACCTAATATGTCTGCCAAGTTTCATGGTCCTAGTACATGTGGAAGTACCCCTCGAAGTACCCTAACTCGTGATCACCGGAAATCCGGGTAAACCCCTTCCAACCCCTCTACTGTGACATCCCGATCCATCGACCCTAAGCATTTCACGACATTTCCGGTCCCCCCTCTAATCCCCCTCTCTTCGGATTTGGTCCAGATTTGAGAAAATCTGAGACACTTGTTCTTCACAATTGTCAAGTTTTATGCATGTCCGATTATCCATTCCAGAGGATTCCCCTTCCCTCCACCCGGATTCCCCTTCCCTCCACCCCCCTCCCCGCGATAGCAGGATCGGGGAAGCGATTATTTCCATGTTAATCTGGTTGGTTCCCTCATATGCCTGTTAAGTTTTATTGTGCTAGCTTATTTGGAAGCGTTTCACCAGGTTTCCGGTTGCCCCTCCAGCTACCCCCCCCCCCCCCCAGTGATCGGATCTGGTCCAGATTTGAAACTGAGCATCTGAAGCACTTGTTCTTGACATATGTCAAGTTTCTTGCATGTCTGATAACCCGTTCCAAAGTTATGCATGTTACTAGTTTCCGGATTTCCCATCCCTCCACTCCTCCCACAATGACCGGATGGGGAAAGTGATTATTTCCAAGTTCTTCTGGTCGGTTCCCTGATATGCCTGCCAAATTTCATTGTCCTAGCTTATGTGGAAGCGTTTCATGAGATTTCCGGTGCCCCCTCCAGCCCCCCCCCCCCCCCCCCAGTTATCGGATCTGGTCCGGATTTGAAATTGAGCTTCTGAAGCACTTGTTCTTGACATATGTCAAGTTTCAGGCATATCTGATACCCGTTCAAAAGTTAGGCATGCTACTACTTTCCGGATTTCCCATCCTTCCACTGCCCCCAAGATGGCCGAATCGGGGAAGTGATTATTTCCAAGTTAATCTGGTCGGTTTCCCAACACGCCTGCCAAGTTTCATCGTTCTAGCTTATGTGGAAGCGTTTCACGAGGTTTTGGGTGCCCCCCTCCAGCCCCAACCCCCCCCCCCAGTTATCGGCAATTGTTCTTGACATATGTCAAGTTTCACGCAAGTCCGATTACCCGTTCTAAAGTTATGCATGTTACTAGTTTCCGGATTTCTTGTTGCTCCACCCACCCACCCCCACGATGGCCGGATCGGGGAAGTGACTGTTTCCATGTTAATTTGGTTCGGTCCCTTATACGCCTGCCAAGTTTCATCGTCCTAGCTTATGTGGAAGTGCCCAAACTAGCAAAACCGGGACAGACCGACAGACCGTCGTTTCCGGATTTCTCATCCCTCCACCCCCCCCCCCCCCCCACTATGATCGTATCCGGAATATGATTATATCCAAGTTAATCTGGTCGGTTCCCTGATATTCCTGCTAAGCGTTTCACTAGATTTGTTTGACTTAGACTGACCATCTTAAACCGTATCTATTCTCGCATTCGCTTTGTATACATCATAGCATGGCTCAGTGGTAGAAAACTGGACTGGCAACACAAAGGTCAAGTGTCACGTATGTCTGATTACCCTTTCCAAAGTTATGCATGTTAATAGTTTCCGGATTTCCCATCCCTCCACTCCCCCCACTATGATCGGATCCGGAATATGATTATATCCAAGTTAATCTGGTCGGTTCGCTGATATTCCTGCCAAACGTTTCACTAGATTTGTTTAGACTTGGACTGATCATCTGTAAACGATAATCATTCCCGCATTCGATTATGATACATAGTCGCATAGCTCAGTGGTAGAATACTGGACTGTCAACCCAAAGGTTCCTGGTTCGATCCCGCGCTTGGCCAGTGCTTTGTTTTGCTCCCGTTTTACTTTTTGCTCCCGTTTTACTTTATAGTTTCCGGACTCCCGGATCCGGGGAAAGTTGGATTGGGGAAGTGATTATTTGTAAGTTGATCTGGTCGGGTCCCTGATATGCCTGTGAAGTTTCATCGTCCTAGCTTGTGTGGAAGTGCCCAAACTAGCAAAACCTGGACAGACCGACAGAACGACAGAGCGACAGAACGACAGAACGACAGAACGACAGACAGACAGACCGACAGACCGACAGAAATTACGATCGCTATATGGCACTTGAGTATGCTCAAGTGCCATAAAATGGGAAATAAATTTCATTCATTCATTCATTCATAGTTCGTTTGGAATCCGGTTGAAACCGGATTTTTTTTTATAAGTTGAACTTTTACTTGAAGTTGATTAGATGTTCTTTATACGGATAAGGTGATACGCTGAATTCGTTTCTGACCTTTTTTTTTCTGGACAAGTATGGTAGTTCGCTAGCAATTGTCTGGATCAAATATTAGATTTGTGGGATCCCATCGAAACCTTTGGTCTTGTTTACTCCGTCTTTTCTGGGCCTCGCCCAGTTTTGTTCAATGATGGGTTATAAATAAAATGATGATGATGATGAGTGCCCTGTCGATGCTTGGAAGATATAAAAGGGTACACGATTGATAAAAAATAAAATGGTTACTCGCAATAGAGCGCCTTCTTCACAACTGATCCTACAATCTCGGACTGAACATCTTCAGTCCCTTCAAGAACAAAAAACGAGTTGTTCTTAGTCCCTTGTATGGCATTCCAACCACCTAATATCTATCTATCGGCTGACACGGGGATATGAACTTCCAAGATAAATTTGCCTTCAGGCGGGACCACCGTTCCTATGGCCCGCTTCTGTCTTGTTCGCAAATCTGTCTGTATAGCACACTGGTAAGTCAACGGTCTTGAAAGCCGAAGTCCCGGGTTCGAATCCCGCCTGAGAAGCACTTTTGTCTTTCAATTCACTACTGAGAGACAAATTTAGTATAATGAAATTTTACAAAAAATTAATTTCAGTATCATATCAGACTTGCCACGGGAAAACCTAGATATCAATTTGTGTGTGGCAGGACTCAGTAATTTAATCACTTATCATTATTATATTGGGAACAAAAAGAAAAGGGAAAAAAATAAAAATGTTATATTTTTTGTTTTTACTATGAGCGCCCGTCATCCATATGGGTCCTAGTACTCCTAGTTTGTCTGCGAAGCTCCGATATTGGTGTCCTAGACTTTTAATTTCCGTTCATACATTCACACTGGTTTCACGGTTCAATAGTTCAAGTACAGCATTCCGACATATTTTCATAACCAAACCAGTGGAGCGTTTTCTGAGAATTTGCCTATTAGATGTTAATAAAATTGTCCGTTAGAACTACCAAATGAGCTCGTGGCTTTGGTTGATGATGGTTAGATTTTATTTTTGAGGAGCTATGAGGGAACACAGTATAGTTTGTGATAAGACTATTATAGCACAGTGTGAGCATTTTCAGTTGGAAAGAAAGGTTCGGTAAACTGCATTTACGAAGCACTCTCTTTGGGTCATGCTTTCCTGACGGCGCTTTCCCGATAGTGTTGGGCGATATTCGATAACGATATATCGATATATCGGACCAAATATCGATATCGAATATCGAAAAGTAAATATCGATATCGAAAACGATATTTTTTCATTCATAATTATTGTAAATAATCCAACATAACCTGCATTTATATATTCGAAATTGGAGCAATATGTTTTCGTTCAGTTCTTATTTCTTCAGAGTTTGAGATGATGCAAAATGGTATTTAACGACAATTTCGTTAGTAAATTTTGGCGAAACGAGACGTATCCGATAGCGAAACATACTGAAGAAATATCGATATCGATTATCGAATATCGAAAGTGAAAATATCGATATATCGATATATCGAAAAGTCCAATATCGCCCAACACTATTTCACGACACTGATGGCGCTCAGCGGGATGTTTCGAATCGTTGTTCAACGCCATCTCTCATGTCGGGATAGTTTCCGATGAAGTAGCGTCAGCAACCTTCTACCACACATTCAGCGTTCATAGAAGAAAAGAAGAGAAAATTCGTTCTGACATTTGGCTTAGGTACAAAACCAATCCTTTATTATTGGTCCCTTTATGCACTGGAGTCTAAGATCGGTACGTTCCGACACAGCCATGATATACCCATCAGAGCCCACTATCTTTTGTGAGTCATTACAAAATGTCAAAATTATGCCAAGCAGTGAAGGAATTTTGTTGGTTGGCAGGATAAATAAAGGAGTACTTTTTAGTACAAAATCCACGTTGTCCCAGGATTGTCCACCACATATTATGTGCAGTGGTATTCTAGAGATTGTTCTCTAGGCTAGCTCTGCAAGTCAGAAATTCTGATTCTGATCTGGATAAGTTCTGATCGAGATGAACCAGAATTTTTGCTGAAACTTGAGTCTGGGCTGCTATTTTTAGTCATCCTGGAATCAGTGGGAGGAATAGGGGACAGTCTCATGTAGTTCCCCAGTTTCATCCAGTGAATTACCTTTCCCTTTTTGGGTGGAAAGCAAACCTTAGCTCATTATCTATGGCCCGTGAAGTTTTCATGATGCCATGAAGGAAATAGAGAAATTCGATTAATTAATGTGGCAGAATATATATTTGTATCTAAATTCCTAGAGCAGTATTTGATGGAGCAAAACGGATAAGTCAGCTACATTTTATTAGAGCTATGTTTAACAAGTTAATTTTCCAGCTTGAGCGGCTTGAGCCTGAAGAGGACCTTTGCGAAGGATGGCTGAAATGTAGCTCTAGGCTATATCTAGCATTTGGCATACCTGCTCAGCTATAAATGAGCTCTGATTGGTTGATTTGTGGTTTTCTCAAATCATCAGTATTTATTGGCTTAGAGTATCACGGTTTTGGAATAGTGTAGGCTCTTCAGCGTTTGGGATGGGGTATCCATAAATCAGGGGTGCGGGTTGACTGGTTTCAGCCTCTACTGCTGTTGAATTTTAAAAGGGCAATTTTATTAATTTGTCTTACCTTAATTTTAGCCAAGGGCCATAACTAGATACTGACAGAACAAAAACTGTAGCGTGCAAAATAAGGTACAGGTACCTTGCTATTTGCACCACCCCTGGTAAACTTGTGTAAAAAAATTTAAATAACAAGGATTGCTTGTGAAACATCAAAATATATCCATTCTGAGTGAATTAAAAAATACCAAATGTAAATACCTGCAACAGAAAAATGCTGGTGCAAATAATCACGCTCATGGTATTTAGGTTAATGTCTTAACTTAAATAAATCTGATAAAGGTGCAAAAGGAAATTGGAAACAGAAGGTGGCTAAAATCAGTTTGGCTATGGTCAGGAGGTGTTTAGAAGAAAGTCATTTGGCAATGCTACAACTTTGTTCAATGAAAATGGACAAAATATTTGTAGAGAATAATTAGACCTTTCAATCAAAGTCCGGTTCTTGGTAAATATAGAGGCTGAAAAAAACCCAGTGGGAATTGCATGCATATATTTCATTCAGGGGGGTGGCCCAGGTAGCAAGGTATCCTGTATCTCATACAGTGATAGTGAATAAATTTACAATGCTCATGCAGTGAAGAATATTTTTCTGAGAGATTTTGTGCGGTTGCAATGGTGACTACCCCAGCCATGGCATGCTGCCCTAGCCCAGCCCTAATATATGACCACCAGTGGTTTGAACCTGGAGATTGCAGTGAGGTTGGAGCGCTGTGCCTAAAATTTAGGTTTTGTCTGCAACTGACTGGGGCTACTTTAACCAGCTTCGTAATTGTCATTTCATTTCAAAGTTAATGCAAGGATACGCTACAGCCTATCCTCTTGTAGACTGGTTGTTGCTGTTATGTTTTTTGGATTGTACTAGTCCAGAGGCGTCACTAGCCAAAATGTTTGGGGGGGGGGGGACGAGGCATTTACCGACTGTCTGGTAATTTTTACCGACTGTTTCTGCAGAAAGAACGACTGTTTCCAATAACAGAAAGCGACAGTTTTGAAAAAATCGACTGATTTTCAGAAAAAACGACTATTTTGACGAAAAATCGACCAATTTTCAGAAATACCGACTGTTTTCATGAAAAAAATCAACTGTTTTGACCAAAAATCGCGGCGCTTCGCGCCGACTCGGTTATTTTTACCGACTGGCCCATAGCTTTGGGGGGGGGCGTCCCCCCCCTCCCCCCCCCAGTCGTGACGCCCCTGTACTAGTCACATACACCTATGCTCTCTTCTAGTCATGATTTGAACTGGTTCTGGCATAGTGTCTGTATGCTGGGCTACTAAACTGGAATGCTCCTCTGTAAACGTAATAAAAAATATGCATGTGTTAAAAGTGGAGTTTGGGTGAAACTGAAATTACTCAGTAAATTTTGAAAGTTCCTGGCAGAGGAAAGTAGATTAAGTACTTCCTCTTGATTATCAAACAAAAAAAAAATTAAAAATGGGGTTTGTAAAGGCCAATGAATATACTGAGAATTTTCTGTCTGCGCTGAAGAAGGGAGGGAGTTGTCCTCCTGAAATATTTGCATTTTATCTCAGTATATTTGTTGGCCTTTATAAACCCCATTTTCGTTGGTTTCTTTGTTGATTTTTTGTGATATGTCAGGCCAATGTGGTTTACGAAATTATCTTCCTCTTGATTATTGGAAGTTACTTGCAGACTAATCAGCCTCGTTCAGCCAGTTCACTTTATTTTTCCAAAAATTCTCTGTAAAGAAAAATAGAGTCAGAAATGTCAATGAAACTGATATGGGAGTATATAATATTTTTGTTAATTCACATAATATTTTTTACAATTGAAATGCAGTTTTGGTTTCAGAAAAATGTAGTCGAAACAAATAATACTAACACATCCACCATATTCAATTTACTTGTATAGATAAAATTTTTCTTAATTCACATAATTTTTTGTACGATTTAAATACAGTTTTGGTTTCAGAAAAACATCGTCGTAACAAACAATACTAACACATCCACCATATACAATTTACTTGTGTTTTAATATACTCCTCAACTGTTGCTTTCAGTTCTTTTTGAGAGTAGTTAACTGTGATCCTGCATTAGAGCATTATAGCATATCGTAACCTGCTTGTGGAAGATAGTTTAGGTTACCTAAGGCTTGGTAACCACTCAGGTTATGCCTTAAGGCTTGGTAACAGCTTAGGTTATACCTTAATTTCCCTTTTGGATGTTTCTGTCGCTATAAAAAATCATTGTCAACAGAGCCCAACCAGCACACGACCTTCTCCACTGCTTCCTGGCTGAAATGTCAATGAAACTGAAATGGGAGTACATAATATTTTTGTTAATTCACATAATATTTTGTACAATTGAAATGCAGTTTTGGTTTTAGAAAAACGTAGTCGAAACAAATAATACTAACACATCCACCATATTCAATTTACTTGTATAGATAATATTTTTCTTAATTCACATAATATTTTGTACAATTTAAATACAGTTTTGGTTTCAGAAAAACATAGTTGTAACAAACAATACTAACACATCCACCATATACAATTTACTTGTGTTTTAATATACTCCTCAAGTGTTGCTTTCAGTTCTTTTTCAGAGTAGCTAACTGTGATCCTGCATTAGAGCATTATAGCATATCGTAACCTGCTTGTGGAAGATAGTTTAGGTTACCTAAGGCTTGGTAACTGCGCAGGTTATGCCTTAAGGCTTGGTAACAGCTTAGGTTATACCTTAATTTCCCTTTTGGATGTTTCTGTCGCTATAAAAAATCATTGTCAACAGAGCCCAACCAGCACACGACCTTCTCCACTGCTTCCTGGCTGAAGATTGAAAATTAATGTCTTTTTCCGTTTTATTTATTTTCTTTCATTTACTCCGCTTTCGAAATGGCGGGTTATAAATAAATGACTTACTTACTTAAGGCTTGGTATAGCCAATGTTTGAATAGGCAAAGAATCTGTAATTGTTGCAGAGCAACTTGCTTACCAGTATTTGGTTAGTGTAATAGTGATGTTTGGTTTTTGGTTGCTGATGTTTCACAAAGAAATACATTTTTAATTTATGTTGATTTACCGTCACAAAATAGGAAGATTATTTGAAGATTGTTCTAGTCAGTATCCAATAAAAGAAACCCCATCCCTATCTCACTGTCTGTATCCTGAGCCTAAATAATTTCTTGCCTTTTGTTTTTCAGGATCTTACAGAGCAGTAAACATTGTGACAACCCTTGCAGCCTTATTGAATCACCCCTGTTGGCTAGCAAACTTTAAAGCTGGATCACACCTGTATCATTGACTTGATCTGCTCACTCAGGACCTATTTAAGTAAGTGAAAGTGATACTTAGTAGACAGAATCAACTAGTGTATCATAGCTTTTCTTGGGAGGGGGGGGATCCTAAGTATAATATGTACAAACAAATGTTTAACTGTTGAGTTGCAGCTGTTTTTGGGATCCCAAAACGTAAGTGGCGGGATACCTATGACATCGCAAAAGTTGTCCCTATGTGCGCACTATAACTCTCGAAGGGAATGAGATATTTTGTCATCGGAGAAGTAGTTCGCCCAGAATCCGGTCAAAACCGGAAAGTTTGTTAAAAGTAAAAGTTGTTTTTAAAGTTGATCAGATATTGGATTGAGGGGTAAGAAGACACGGTGAACATGATGGTGATAACCATTTTTGCGCCGGACAAGTAGTTCGACCGGAATTCGGCCAAAACCGGAAAGTTTGTTAAAATTAAAAGTTTTTTTTGGAGTTGATTAGATGTTCGATTTAAGGGTAAGAAGACATGCTGAACAGTTATGTGAAAACAATTTTCTACCCGGGCAAGTAGTTCGCCCGGAATCCGGCCAAAACCGGAAAAGTTAATGTTTTATTTGTAGTTGCTTAGATATCCGATTTAGGAGGAATAAGTGATGCCGAATCCGTGTATGAAAATCATTTTTACCCAGACATATAGTTCGACCGGAAGCTGGAGCCGGAAAATTTGTTATAAGTTACATTTTTATTTGAAGTTGATTAGATGTTCAAAATTAGGGGAAAAAAGATACGCTGAGTTCGTTTTTGGGCTTTCTTTTTTCGCCTGACAAGTAGTTTTGGAATTCGGCCGAAACCGGGAAATTGACAGAAGTGGGAGGAAGTTTTCGTCAAATCAGATATGACTTATAGGGGTAAACACACGTGCTAAATTTATCTCTGAACTTGGTTTTCTCAGACGATTAGCTATTTGGCCTTAATCTGCTTCTGAATTTTAATTTTAATAATTAAGGTTTTATGCAAAGGCAAAAGATGTTTGGGGGGAGGAAATTTATTTTAAAGCTGGGTTGTCGGGAGTAGATTTAAAGTGGATGGTGAGTTTAATTCGAGGGGTAAACACACGTGCTAAATTTATCTCTGAACTTGGTTTTCTCAGACGATTAGCTATTTGGCCTTAATCTGCTTCTGAATTTTAATTTTAATAATTAAGGTTTTATGCAAAGGCAAAAGATGTTTGGGGGGAGGAAATTTATTTTAAAGCTGGGTTGTCGGGAGTAGATTTAAAGTGGATGGTGAGTTTAAGGGGGGGAGGATTAGCTATTGGGGAGAAAAGAAGGTTTATAGGAAAAAATAGGTTAAAGGCCCTTACTTTGGCCCTTACTTTTGCCCAATGTGTGGAAAGGTGGATGAGGATGTGTTCCACTTTATGTGTGAATGTGAAGGATTGAGTGATTTAAGGGTCGAATTATTTGGGGTGGGAATTACTAGGGAGGAGTGGCTACTAGAAAAAAATGGAAGTACAAATATGGGGGATATTCGTAAGGTGGCTAGATTCCTCCGCGTTGGTTTGTCCCATAGAGAGCGATTTTTGTAGTTTGTTGTGTTTTTTCTTGTTTTGTTGCCATGACCCCAAGGATTTTTTCGTGCAATAAATTCATTCATTCAATAGTAAATATGTGCAAGGAGTCTGGCGAAGACTTGACCTGGCGAAGGCAAGAACCAATTGTCTGGATCAAATATTGAATTTTTGGGATCCCATCGAAACATTCGAAACCTTTGGTCTTGTTCAGAGTGTCAAATATCACACTACCTCCGATTCTTGAATGTTCTGAAGCTCACAACTTCTGAAACAATCCGGCTTTTTCATATGCTGCGTTGCTGTAATTGTATTCTTGCTTATTCAGAACTGATTTTCTAGCACGACTTTTAAAATTAGCATTAATACAGTCATTTTCTTTGTAAAAAGCAGACATCATAGCTAAACAGATTTTAAACCTAGCAACGTAAGTCTAAGCTTGTGAACCGCAGACCAGACCAATTCCTCTTGTCTCCTTCTGAACGCCGATGTGCCTGTTAATTGGGATTTCCACTGCCTTTCTAACAAAGTTATTCCCCGAGAATCTGCAAATTTAATTGCAGAATAAAATTCAGAGTCTCAGAGGTTTACTGGTTTTGCAGTGAAGATTTTGACGTTTGAACTACAAAACTTAGATTGAAACAAACGGTAACAGTGTTGTCACAAACCACAAATAGTGTTAGTCACAAATGTCAAAATTGTGGGAGAAATTTGACATACTCTTGGACCTTGGTATGGACCAGACTAAGGTACATAGGGTTGTAAGGAAGCTTTAGTACAACTGCAAAATACAAAACTTTTTAGATGATGTATTCCATGTTGGGGCTGAAAGTCCCAGCTTTTCAAGCAAAAGGATGAACCATACTGTAGCCTACCTAAAAATGACAGTAGGTTAGCTTGGACTGGTTAGTGTATTGTAACCTATGCGCATAGTGTTTATGTAGCTGAATGTCCTAATTCAAACATTCGGTTTACCTTTTCTTAGGAATCTTATGCCACAGGTTTATTTTGAATTGAACGCGATTGCCGGGTTGCTGTTTCGGCTCGAGAAAAAACCCACGCCGAAAGTCTTCTTTTCTAGATGACGAGATTTTCCAGGATTGATTAGCAAAGAATTATAAGACCTAATTGATAATTGTTTTATGTCTTCAGAGGTACCACACTGGTCTTGGTTTTTTAATTTATTTGTATTTGTAATAAACAGTTGGAGCATTAGATGGAAATTGTTATTTTAACCCTTGACTCCCTACGTGCCATAACAGCTGTCCGGGATAATTGGCTGAGATTTAGTCCAGACATAGTTATTTCAAACCTATGAAATTTGGTGGGTTTTGTTTAATTTGCTCATTGTTTTACGGTGTTTTTAGTGGTTTTAAACATTCATAGTGACAGTAGGGATGGTTAGCATTGTGTATGTGGTAGAAATGCCATTTTTGTGACCCTCCTTAAAGGCTACAATTATTCCCGAAATTCACAAGAATTAAAATTTTATTTTAGTTATTGAATAATAAAAAGTAGTCGATATAAAAACAATAACAGACTGACTAGCCAGTGGAATTACCTTCTTTATCCTTTTTTTGCAGAATTCGAGACTCATTGAAAGAAAAGGCTCTCCAGATGCGCATAGGCGACTGGACTGAGCACGTCTCTAGTTCCGGAAAGAGGTACTTCTACAATGCCAAAACTGAAGTATCCCAGTGGGAAAAGCCGAGAGAATGGTTAGAGTGGGAAAGAAGAGAAGTTGAAAAGAGAGACAAAGATCGAGTTGGGGACAGAAACAAAGACAGGTCAAGAGGTAAGTTTCACTGTCCGACCTTTATTAGGGTTTAAAAAAAATACCTCGATGAAAAATGAAAAGGCTAAAAGCTAGTGGCGAATGTCTGGTTAAAGCAATCTTCTTTTGTTAATAATAATAGTATTCATTTATCTTATTAATAGCTTACAAGAGGTAACATAGTATCATCAACTAATGCACACCAGTTATAAAACTCTCAAGGTAAAATATTTTAAAGGATTTGGAATGAATGATGACAGTCAGAGCTGTTACTAGCCACAAATTATTTTTTTTGGGGGGACAGGGGATTTAACGACTTTTTCTGCAGAAAAACACGACTGTTTTCAACAATAAAAGTGACAGTTTTGAAAAAAGTCTACTGATTTTTAGAAAAACCGACCATTTTGACAAAAAATTTACCAATTTTCAGAAAAACCGACTGTTTCGCGCCAACTCGGTTATATTTTACCGACTGGCCGACAACATTGGGGGTGGGGGGCGTGTTATGTCAGGTTCTTAAGTCAATTAAGTCGAGTCGCTAATATGTCTGCAAAGTTTCGTTGTCTTAGTAAATCTGGAACTATTCTAACTCGCGACTACCAGAATTCCAGGAAACCCCCTCCAACTCCCCCCACAGAGCCCCGAAACCGTCTGGCTCAGTCAATTTCCTATCTAGGCCGACTGCTTGTTCTCTCCATTAAGTTCCGTCAAAATCCCTCTTCTTTAAGCATTTCTTGAATTTTCCGGTCCCCCCCTCCCTCCAGTCCCTCACAGGTATCGGACCCGACCCGGACTTGACACTCAACATCCGAGGCGATAGCTCTTTTCACCGGACATGTTTCATTCAAATCCGATCACCCGTTCTAAAGTTATGCACGCCACTAGATTCCGGACTCCCCATCCATCCACTCCCCCCACGATGGTCGGATCGAAAAAACGGCTTTTCTCAAGTCAATCTGTTCGGATCCCTGACATACCTGCCATGCCAAGTTTCATCGCCCTAGCACATTAGGAAGTATGCCGAACTCGTGGGATGGCTAGAAATCCGCCCCCCCCCCCAACTCCCCACAGTGCCCGGATCTGGCCCGGCTATGTCAATGACATATCTAGGACTTTTGCTTGTTCTTCCCACCAAGTTTCATCCCGATCCTCCATCCATTCTAAGCGTTTCTCAAGAATTCCGGTTCCCTCCTCCAGCTCCCCCGCAGTGTCATCGGATCCAGTCCTGATTTAAAGTTGTAGGCTACTTCTGAGACACAGTCATCCTAAATATCAACTTTCATCAAGATCCGGTCACTCGTTCGCAAGTTAAAAATACCTGCAATTTTGGCTTTCCCCTCCCTTCACTCCCCCCCCCCAGATCGTCGGATCGGAGAAGTGACTATTTCCTATTTAATCTGGTCGGGTCCCTGACATTCCTGCCAATTTTTATCGTCCCGGCACATCATGAAGCACCGAACTCGCGGGATCACTAGAAATTCGGACTTCTCCCCGGCCCCAAACTCCCCAAAGTGAGTGGATCCGTTCCGGTTATATCAATCACGTATCTAGGACTTGTTCTTGTTCTTTCCACGAAGTTTCATCGGGATCTCTCCACTCTAAGTGTTTTCCAAGATCTCCGGTTTCCCCCTCCAACTCCCCCCGATGTCACCGGATCCGGTCTGGATTTAAAATGGAGCGTCTGAGACACGAGGTCCTTCCATATATCAAGTTTCATTAAGATCCGATCACCCGTTCGTAAGCTAAAAATATCTCATTTTTCCTAATTTTTCCGGATTCCCCCTCCCTCCACTCCCCTCCAGATGGTCGGATCAGGGAAGCGACTATTTCTAATTTAATCTGGTCCAGTCCCTCATCTGCCTGCCAAGTTTCATCGTCCTAGCTTAAATGCCCGAACTAGCAAAACCGGGACCGACAGACCGACTGACGGACAGAAATTACAATCGCTATATGGCACTTGGCAAAAAAGGACCGAGTACAAAAACGAACAGAAAAACGCAACAAAAGCAAAAGTAACACTTTGATAAGAAAAGTAAAATCAACAGTTACAAATTGGAACTCTCTGACTGACTAAAAACTGAACACGATTACATACATATACACTTAAACTCTGAGAATTTTGCTCCACGGGCGGGACTGGCCAATCAGGTTAGAGATAGCAAGGGTCTCGTATGTTATATATTTTCATCATTTTGGAATTCCTTGTCCAAGGGGGACAATTATAAATACGCCTGTATTGCTGGAGATCTTTTCAAACCAAAATACGCTCAGATTTACGCAATGTGTCAATACATCATTACATATCTCAATTTTATCGATAAACCCACAACATAGACTTTGGAAAAGTTTGAAATGTGAATACTTTGTATAGTGCTAAAACCACGAAGGACTAGGTGCTCTGCGAGTATAGTCCTGGCTACAGAGGCGTCACGTATGGGGGCGGAAGAGGAGGGACGCCCCTTTCCGATGTTTTCGGCCAGTCGGTAAAAAATAATCAAGTTGGTGCGAAGCGCAGCGATTTTTCGTAAAACCAGATTTTTTCCTTTGAAGCAGTTGTTTTTTTATGAAAATTTTTCGTCAAATCAGTCATTTGTATTCTTAAAAAGAGTCGTTCTTTCTGGAAAAAGTAGTCAGTCGGTAATTTTCTTGCCCCCCCACCCCCTCCCCTGGCCCCCTCCAAAAATTTTGGCTAGTAACGCCTCTACTTCGCTGTACCGTTCCCTAGCATGTGGTGCTTGAGGGATCTTTTGGGGATTGCGTCTGGTCTGTTCTGGCTGAGTGTGCGAAGACTGGATATCTACAAGACCAAATTGCCTTGATCAGACATTACATTGTTGGGATCCCATCGAACCTTTGTTCTTGTTAATAAGAGACTGAAGCTCAAATTTGTCTTCTATTAATAACCCCGTTCCACGTTTCTGGTAGGGAGTACTCGCCTGTATTTATTACTTTTAAATACCACTGTACAGAAAAACTAGTGCTGAGATTCAATTTTTGACACGGCTGCTGTATTTTTTGCTCTATTGGAGCGATGTCCGGAAAGGTGTTCTTCTGCATTTTGATCAACTTCGGTTTTGCTTTTAATAAGGGACTGAAGCTTAAATTAAGAACTAGCACTATACTTATTACAGCCTGTACTTCTGATAATAAGTACAGGCTGTACGGCTCCCTACAATGTAGCGCTTGAGGGATCCTTCGGGGATTGCGTTAGGACGGATGAGAGTTGATTCACAAGAAGACATTTGTCATCTGACAGGGGTTTGAGTGTGATGCCCATTTACAATGGGTTTTTAGCTAAAACTTGTCTCGTCGAGTTGTGAAAATCATTCCGAGACCGACACCTAGTTTCTGCCGCTCTCACTTGAGACTAGTGCCCGTTTTGTAGTAAATGCCATCGTAGAATGCACTTAGACCGTGTTCCACCCTACTTACCATAATTACTACGCATGACGCCAGGAAATTTGGCTTCTTGGCGTCAAGACTGGAACGAATTTTTATATTTTCGACGAAATATCACGCCACGGGCTAATCTGCCCAATCACGTTACAGAGATTCGTAGTTACCACCCTTACTACCCTCCCGAGCATGTTAAGCAAAAAGTTACTATTTCGAGAAGGTTGAACGGGCAGCGTAGTAACATTTATAAGGTTGGAACGAAAATAGTAACCAATAGTTACTATTGTTAGAAAGATGGCACACGCTCTTATTGTCACCATGTTTCATTTTTCCGGGCGCCCAACCCGTCCGTAGAGATAGTATTTCTGTTCGCTGGTTCATGTCTCCAACACTTCTAGCATCTTTTTTTTTTTAAATAGGACAGTAGATATAAAACTGTTTTTTTTTTACGTTCATAAATAAGGGTGTTTTGCATACTAAAGAAGGTCCTTCATTAAGGGTGCGGAAAGTGCAAGTTTTGGGTAGCCTAGCAGCTCGTTGTAGAGTCAAGTTGAAGTCACTCCAACTTTCCAGGGTTCTATCCCATCCGATTATTGTTGTGGAATGATTTGTTTGGCTAATGTTGAACCAACACTGTAGACAAAAATTGTATCCATATCTTTCGTTTTCGACAACCAAGTAAGTCGTCGATTTCTATCTTGCTTGGTTCAGCACTAGCCGATTAGGAAATTCGGCAAAATAATTTGAAAGTTGAACTCAAGCAGGGCTACCAGAAAGTCCCTGTAAGTCCCTAAATCAGGTTTAGGTCCCTTTTTAAGTCGCTATTGGTCCTTAAATCAATTTACAGGTCCCTTTCGATTTTTTCCTGACGAGAATTACTGTTAATCACTAACAGGCAATATCTGCCAAGAATGTATTGAAATTTGTAAACACTTTTTCTTTTATGTTCAAAAGAAATGATAGCCTGTTGCTTTATTTCTTTAAAACACATTTTCTTCCCCGAAGCGTTGGGAAATTTGGAATCTTGTCATTAAACAGCGAGTTGTTCCTTATACTTGCCGCTTCGACACCTACTTCAGGCAAGCGTTGAAATCTTGCCAATTTGGAGTCTTGCCATTAAAAAGCGAATTTTCCTTATTTTCCGGAAATTTGAAATCTTGCCATTAACACTTCGAATTTTTCGGGATCGACTAAAACCAGGAAGGGAAGGGAACGCGAGAAAAGCAGGAAGAGAAGGGAACGCGAGAAAAGCAGGAAGGCATACTAAAACCAGGAAGGGCATACTAAAACGGGGAAGGACATAAAGCCTACAGTTAGAATGAGAAATGATATGGTTTCCGACCCCTCACTGAACTTAATGCCTACCCATGTCAGGATACTAAAACGAGGAAGGAAGGTGAACTTTGAATTTGAAAAGTTGCCGACCCCTCAAAAAATACTAAACAGAGGAAGGCATCGGTAAGGCTTTCCACTTTTTCGCAGCATTGAGTTCTAGCGACATCCTTCCTCGTTTTAGTATGCCCCTCCTGGTTTTAGTATGCCTTCCTGCTTTTCTCGTATTCCATTCCCTTCCTGGTTTTAGTCGATCCCGAATTTTTCCTTATACTTGCCTCTTAGACACCTACTTCAGGGAAGAAAAATAATCTTCAAAGCTAATGCTACGGTGCGAAGTGGCCAAATTTTATATTTTAACTGGGATTATTTCGTTCCACTCTCCCGTCTACACTCTCTGTATTTCGGCGATTAAAACTACCTAAAAATGTAAAAGTTTCGGGTGGGCATGCTCACACCCTATCTACGCCAATAAAGAAGCATATATGAAAATAATGCTTAAAAATACCTCTCAGATCTAAAATCCAGACTTTGGTACTTGAGCTACCAACGCTTCAAGCGGTAATTCCTCTGATTCTAGCAATTACAGCTCAAAAAGGGTCGTACCACTGTGTACTTGAAGTTTGATTAGCTGTGAACTTAGCTCTAAAGATCCCTTCAGTAGTTGCGTTTTTGCAGATACTATGGTATCTGATACACGGTCTAAAGTTGTTTTTGCTGTTACCGTGGTATCTGATTCAAGGTTAAAAGTGTTTTTGCAGTTATCGTGGTATCTGAAAAAGTCATCTCACTTTCATCATCACGAACATAGAGCCTAAGATTTTGTCAGATTGGTTGGAAAGAAGTTTGGCACTTAGTGATGCGACTGGATATCAGTTTTTGGGATCCCAAAACGTAAGTGGAGGGATAACTATGACATCGCAAAAGTTGTCCGCCGGTCCGTCCGTCCGTCTGTCCGTCCGTCTGTAAGCACGATAACTCTCGAAGGGAATGAGATATTTTGATGAAACTTGGTGCGAGGATTCCTTGGGTCGTCGGACCAGTCGAGTTCGTAGATGGGCTTTGTAGCCCTACATTTAGGGGCGGGGGAGGGGGTTCAAATTAAGGGGCAAACAAAATATTTTGAAACAGCTAATTCGATTAAGAGGTAAGAAGACATGCTGAACACGATGGTCAAAACCATTTTGTCATCGGACAAGTAGTTTGTTAAAAGTAGTTTTGTTAAAAGTAAAAGTTTTATTTGAAGTTGATTAGATGTTCGATTTAGGGGTAGGAAGACATGCTGAAGACGATGGTGAAAACCGTTTTCTCAACAGACAAGTAGTTCGCGCGTAATCCGGCCCAAACCGGAAAGTTTGTTAAAATTGAAAGTTTTATTTGGAGTTGATTAGATGTTCAGTTTAGGGCAAGAAGACATGCTGAACACTTATGTGAAAACAATTTTCTACCCGAACATGTAGTTCGCCCAGAATCCGGCCAAAAACGGAAAATTGTTAGAAGTTCAAGTTTTATTTCTCGTTGATTAGATAACCGATTTAGGGGTACGAATATATGCTGAATCCATGTGTGACAATCATATTTTACCCGGATATATAGTTCGACCGGAATCCGGCTGGAGTCGGAAAATTTGTTATAAGTTAAATTTTATTTGAAGTTGATTAGATGTTCATTATTGGGGAAAGAAGATACCCTGAGTTCGTTTTTGAGCTTTCTCTTTTCGCCGGACAAGTAGTTCTTGAGTTCGGCCGAAACTGGGAAGTTGGCAGAAGTGGCAGGAAGTTTTCGTCAAAACAGATATGACTTATAGGGGTAAATACTCATGCTGAATCCATATCTGAACTTGGTTTTCTCAGATGATTAGCTATTTGGCCTTAATATGTTTCTGAATTTTAATTGTAACAATGTTCAAGGAGTCTGGCGATGACTGGATCTGGCTAAGACAAGACCCAGTTGTCTGGATCAGATATTATTTTATGGGATCCCATCGAAACCTTTGGTCTTGTTCTTTTGGACTACTTCGAAAAGTGCAATTTCGGCAATTGTCGTTTTTGCAGAGCAACTGTGGTAGCATATACCATGATAACTGCAAAAACGACTAGTTGCAGATCCAGTTACCGTGGTAACAGATTCTATGGTATCTGCAAAAACACAACTGATCTTCAAATGTCCCTTTTCAGTTAAGATATTACCCTATTTCGAAGTCTCAAAGCTTGTGGCAGCCCTGTTCGTGTTAACTTATGGTCTCAGCAAGTTTCAGGCTCAGCTGGTGACTTGGCACGGGTTCAGTGTCCATTGAGAACGGCTGAACCAGAGCGGAAATCTGGTGTCACTTTTCTGAACTGACGGGTACCTGGTGTTAGGTAACACTTCTTGTTAATTTATCAGGAGTGGCCCGCTTATTATGTTGCTATTTGAGATGTGTGCTTCTTCCCAGTCGTTTTCCTTTTTATGTGTTCATCAACCATTTGCAGGTGGGAACAGTGACAGAAATTCTAGCAACAACTACGCTGGCACCCCAGTCACCAAAAACAATGGCATCAAAAGATCAGTCTCAGGTTTGTATTTCTAAAATGTTTACTATCCTTAAAGGTGATAGGACACCTCGGACTATATAATGTTTTTGCATCGATATTAGAAATAGTTGAATACCTTAAAGTTTAACTGAAAAGAACTGGGATAGGACAATCTGGTTACCATTACCTTTTTACTTAAATTGGCTTGTAGACCCGCTGAAAATGCGTTACCTCGTTACTCCACTATTCACGAATAATCGATTTTCAAATAGTGGAATTTCCGGGTGATTTGTGGTATTCTCTATGCGCTTGTATCTGTGTTGTGTGCCTTACTAGAAAGACCTATGATTTTAGTTTTTGTTGGGGCACTAAGCAGTCTTCACCAAGCTCACCACTGCCCACTGAAAAGCCGCGTTTGTGTTGAGATTAATATTTCACGCGTCATAGTAGAATTTATGTTGTGCTGACAGCCGCAGATATTCTGAACTTCATAACTATAGCAGATAGTGGAAAATAAAAAAAAATCCCTTAGCAGAATCGAGTATTCTAGATTATTCAGTATACTCAGTAAAATTACACAAAAATAAGTTGGCTTTTCAGTTAAACTTTAAAGCTGGCTCTGATTTTGATGTGTAATAAATTAGTTTATTTCCTAATAGCTTCCAGTTGGTAGCGTAGGATCGTCATGCATATTGACAATATCTATGACAACATGGTGCTGTTCAAAATCTCTCGTTAAAAGGCCTAACAAAATTTGGTACGAATGAAGGTATGTAGGCTATCTATCGTTGCTACCGCTAGGCGGCCTTACACGCTGAGGTCTATGATTATTGTGTGGCCTAAGCCTTGTTTCAGGCCTGGATGGTGTGAGAACTTCGTACGCAGGCAGGATCTATCGACGATATCCTGGCGAGCAGAGGCGTTACTAGCCAAAGTTTTTGGGGCGGGGGGGGGGGGGGGAAGGTATTTACAGACTGGCTGGACATTTTACCGGTTGTTTTTGCAGAAAAAAAATACTGTTTTTCAGAAAAGTCGACTGATTCTCAGTAAAACTGACTGTTTTTGTTTTACGAGAAACCGTCTGTTTTTTGAGAAAACCACTGTTGTTAAGAAAAATCGACTGTTTTGAAGATAAATCGGCCGTTTCACGAAAAAAAAATTTCTTTTTGTGGTAAATTGCGGCGACGGAATTTCACCGACTGGCCGGCCTTTTGTTTGACCATTTTATTTTGTTTTTCGGATCCCAAAAGTGGAGGGATACCTATGACATCGCAAAAGTCCGTCCGTCCGTCTGTCAGCACGATAACTCTCGAAAGGAATGTGATATTTTCATGAAACTTGGTGTGAAGATTCTTTGGGTCAAGTGTAAGGTCAGGTTCGTAGATGGGCTCTGTAGCCCTATATTTAGGGGTGGGGGAGGGGGTTCAAATTAAGGGACAAACAGATTTTTTAAACACATAATGTGATAGCCGATTATGGATTAAGAAGACATGCTGAACACGAATATGCAAAACATCTTCTCGTCCGATAAGTAGTTCGCCCGGAATCCGGCCAAGACCGGAAAGTTGGTTAAAAGTAAAAGTTTCATTTGAAGTTGACTAAATGTTCGATTTAGGGGTAAGAAGACATGGTGAAAATCATTTTCTCGCCGGACAAGTAGTTCGTCCGGAATCCGGCAAAAACAGGATAGTTGGTTAAAACGAGGGGTTGCTCACTCTCCGCCACCGGTGTACACCTCGACACGGCACCGACACGGCACCGGCACGGCACCGCGGCACCGGCACGGCAAAGGCACGGCAACGGCGCAACACCGCGGCACCAGCTCGGCACCGGCACGGCACCGCACGGCACCGGCACGGCACCGGCACGGCACTGGCACGGCACCGGCACGGCACCGCACGGCACCGGCGACAATTTTTCCGGCCACGGACAAATTTTCTGCAGATTACTCTTCGCCATCTGGTATCTGGTATCTGGCGCCCAATAACGAAGGTACTTGAATGAAAGAATTATTGAAAACATGCAACCGAAGAAGAAGCTGAACTAGATATGAGGATATGCTGTTGACCAAATGCGCAAAGTGGTCAACCATGGTTTGGTACTGGTGCTTGGCGATACTTGGATTTTTCGATATATCGATATTTTCACTTTCGATATTAGATAATCGATATATCGATATTTCCGCTTTCGATATTCAACAATCGATATATCGATATTTTCACTTTCGATATTCGATAATCGATATATCGATATTGATATTTGCTTACCATGCTTCGTTTCGCCAAAATCTAAGAACCAAATTTTCATTAAGTAGCATCTTGGATCATTTCAAACTCAGAATAAATGAGAAATGAATTAGGGAAAACATATTGTCCAATTTCGGATATATAAGTGTAGGTTAGTTCGGATTATTTACAATAATTACGATGAACAAATATCGTTTTCGATAGCGATATTTACGTTTCGATATCGATATTTGGTGCGATATATCGATCGATCGATATCCGATATATCGCATACTGGATCATCTCGAACTCCGGATAAATAAGAAAGGAATTGCGGATTACACATTGCTCCAATTTCGTATATATAAGTGTGGGTTATGTTGGATTAATTGCAATCTTTACGAATGAACAAATATCGTTATCGATCGGTATCGGTATCGAATATCGCCCAAAACTTGAGTCAGCTTCAGTATATTTTGCTTCTGGTGAAGGTAATTCAGTGGCGACCAATCTTTTTTTTATATTTGTAGAGTGTGCTAAGAATGATACTTGGCAGGCATATTTAACTTGGAAAAAGTCAATTTCCCCATCAGACACTCTGGGAGTGCAATAGAGGTATGCTTATTTGAACGTTCGTGCTTCGAACTTTGCCATTTTCATGCACTTGCTGTGGCCAAATATATGTACCAGTTAGCCTAAGTAGGTAGTCAAGGAAGGAAAAGATTGGTTCATAAATTCTTTTATAGAGCCAACCACATTCCTTAAAGTACTCATCATAACCACAAAGTACAGAAAATACTTTGGAGCAAAACATATATTTTCATGATCCCCATGAGCCCATGATTATTTGTGAAACAAGGGTTTTGCTTCAAAATGAATTTCCAGCTCCCTTAAAGGACCCCTCGCACTAATCACTCTTCAACTTACAGTATTTTAAAGTATTTGAATACTTTAACTATGCTGTGCTTTCAATAAATAACTAACTGTTTTGGCTGTTTTAAGCCTTTTCCGAGACCCGTTGACTTCTAGCGAAACAGGGAAACAATTTGCGTAACCGATTTTCCTGATGGAAAAAATTCTCGCAGACAACCGTCGCGCAACCGTCTCGAACCGTCGACAGCGTGATACACATCGAAGGTAGCAAAACACGGCAAGTGAGAAAATCAGCGAGGTTTTGTTAGAGGGGTTAGAATGTACCGCACGAAACGTCGGTCTCCGGGTTTAGAAATATATGTAATGATTACGGAAGTAGGTTGCATTAGTATTATAGGTTGCATTAGTTTGAGCAAAATATACAACTACGTGATCCCCATGAGCCCATAGTCACTTTTGCCTAAAGGGTTTTGCTTTCACATGAATTTCTAGTGCCCTTAAAGTGCAAAAATAAAATACTTTTCACCAGATCATTCTCTTGATTTCCAAGGGCCCACAATCATTCTTATTTCAAGGGTATGGCTTATAATTAAACACAAGAAACCCAAGAATTTACAAATTCCTAAATTTCATCCTCTGACCCAGCCTTGCAAGTACCATATGAGCTGCTAGCTCTTGTATTCAACACACATTGCCGACTTCATTCTCGGCCAATATCTGATGAAATTTGTTTACATGTACATCAGAAATCGTGCTTTATCACAATACTGTAATTTGAAGTAAAAAAAACCTCGGCACCGGCTTGGCACCGGCACGGCACCGGCTTGGCACCGGCACGGCACCGGCACGGCACTGGCTCGGCACCGGCACGGCACCGCGGCACCGGCTCGGCACCGCGGCACGCGCCACTTGGTGTACATCGTTTTTGGGAGTGAGCAACCCCTCGGGTTAAAAGTAAAAGTTTTATTTTAATTTTATTAGATGTTTGAATTGGGGGTAAGAAGACATGCTGAACACGATGATGAAAACCATTTTCTCGTCGGACAAGTCGTTCGTCCGGAATCAGGCAAAAAACAGAAAGTTGGTTAAAATTAAGAGTTTTATTTGAAGTTGAGTAGAAGACAGATTTAGGAGTAAGAAGGCATGCTGAACACATATATGAAAAGCATTTTCTACCCGGACAAATATTTCGCCCGGAATCCGGCCAAAACCGGAAAATACGTTAAAAGTAAAAGTTTTATTTGAAGTTGATTAGATGAAAGATTTAGGGCTAAGGAGACGCTGAGTCTGTATATGACAGTTATTTTTCACCCGGACATATAATCAGTGGCGAAACTAGGACAAACACCGACAAACGCTTTTATCATTCCGTTTCTGATACCGATAAAAGCTCTGTCGGTAAAACAGGAAGCTTCCCGTTGGGAAATAGGCAGCGTTTGTCGGTACGGCACGCTTTAGCATTCCGTATCTGATACCAACAAAAGCTCTATCGGTAAAACAGAACACTTCCAGTTGGGAAAGCAGCGGTTGTCGGTATGGCGCGCTTTAGCATTCCGTTTCTGATACCGACAAAAACTCTGTCGGTGGAACAGGAAACATCCTGTTAGGAAATAGGTAGCGTTATTCGGTACGGCACGCTTTAGCATTCAGTTTCTGATACCGACAAAAGCTTTGTCGGTAAGCCAGGAAACTTCTTGTTGGGAAATTGGTAGCGTTTGTCGGTTCTTAGACGGTGCGTTGATTCCGTGTTTAGTAACGACAAGAGCTCTGATAAAAACACTTTCCTCGTACCGTTTCTCATACCGCACAGAAGCTCTGTCGGTAATCAGGAAGCTTCTTTTCTGAAAATCACGATTTTTAGGCGGCGAGGAGATACCGACAAAATCCTTGTCGGGAAGTCAAGCAGATGATCGGATCGAGATCCCGATATCGGTTGTTTTTATTTTTCGATATGCTACGGTGACCGTCTTGTCGGTAAAATGGGAAATCTCTTTTTCTTTCTGTTTACATCTTGAATGGATAAAAATCGTGTCGTTAATTTCAGAAACTTTGAACTGTTCGTCAGTGCGAAATTTTTTTGATGTGATGACTGGAATATTCTCGTCGGTAAATACGAAAATGTTTTGGCTAAACGCACTAAACAAACACTTCTTTGTTCCTTGCTGTTCCTTGCCGGAAAACCAACCACACCGGCAAACCTGTTTTGCTTGGTTTGTTCTTGGATGATTTCTCTGTTCCCACCCATAAACTGCCCTTTTGGGTTGATCTGGCTTTAGATGGTACAGTCAATTCGGGAAATAGTCCACTTTATTCAGTGACTTATGAGTTTCAAATTTCCGTCAGTGATACTCCCACCAACTCGGCCCACAGAGGTTGGATCGGGCCAGGATCGGAAGTATCGCCAAGTTTATTTCAATCGCTCAACCTATTTGGTCCCTAAGAATTTAAGAAAATGTCCAGGACCCATCTGTAATCCCCCACAGCACTACCACCATGGCAAGAAGAAGTTTGGACACATTTTGTAGAGGCTTAACGGCCTGCCATCCAATTTTCGAATTTATTATTATTATTATTTGGCATCTCCGTCTACCATCCATTAAGCATCACTCGAATCGGAGCATTTCCAAAAAATTTCCAGTGGGTCTACCGCGCCTACCACGGACGTGAGATCCGGTTGGGCCTCAAACTACAAGACTCCCATGAATTTCTTACCTTTCAAGTTTTATCCCAATCACTCTATCCGTTCGCCTCCTACTGGTATTACAATATTTCCAAGAACTCCTTGCAACTTTGTTCTTTGGCGGATAAATTGGACATCTTGGGCAAGTTTCAGTCGAATCCGAGGACTTTCTGGGGTCCATGAACCCGTTTGGTTTTTGAAGAGTATCACAAAGTTACTGTGCCGCCTACATTCAACTCAAAGTTGTCAGATTTCGTTCGGACACAGAAACAGCAAATTTAGGGCTTCTACTCCCATCAGCCATTCGTGAAACTGGATTGCCCGTACTTTGATTCGGTGCATCCTGATACCAAATTTCAACAAAATATCTAAACCCCTTTGAAAGTTATCATCGTAACAGACGGACAGACAAACTTTACGAACTCCTAGGTGCTAACTTTTTTGGAACCACCACAAGCGTAAATCTTCAAGCAGTGAAGTAGTCTGTTGCAACGTCTGTCACTTTTTCGGGTTTGCATTTGGTTCCATTTGATAACCATTGGTGCGAGGAAGCGATTGGCGAAGACAAGACCCAGTTGTCTGGATCAAATACTAGATTTGTGGGAACCCATCGAAACCTTAGGTCTTGTTGTTTTATGAATAATGTCTGCCCATTTGAACGTCGTCATGAAATCGTGAATTGTACATAGTTTAGCTTAGGTTACAATTGAAATTAGATGTAGATCTTGGTTGATTCATTTAACTGTTATGGTGTATCCAGCAGTATTTTTTATGTAAAAGATATTATGGACCAATAAACCGTATTGAATTGAATTAAAGGTGAGCCACAAGAGTTAGTAGCCTTCGATATCCCTAGTCCAAGCTGACTGCGAATCGTATTTGACGTCGCAAAACGGATAAGTCAGCTACATTTTAGTAGAGCAACATTTCGGCCCTTCTTGGCAAGGGTCCTCTTCTGGCTCAAGCCTCTCAAGCTGAAGTTCATTTTGCAGCTTGAGCCTGAAGAGCACCCTTTCCAATAAGGGCCGAAATATAACTCTTAAAAGCTTTAGCCGCGTTCGATTTACCCTTGTCTCCGTCTATCATCCAAATGTCGTTTTGTTTAACTAACTTGTCCGCTTTATTTGTCCTGTCAGCTGACAGCTGTCAGTGCCTTGTCAGACAAGACGCCGTGAATGATGGCATGATCTTGGAGCAAGTTTCGGTCCTGTCTTGGGTAGATTTCTCGACTGCGTTTTATGTGTGATGCTTGTCCGTTGAGTCATTCACTTGACAAGGCTAAACAAAACGGGGTTCAACCGTGACAAGGCAGAGTAACAAGAAGACAAGACCGAGACAAGGAGGACTCAAATCGAAAGCAGCTTTTGTGGCAGGCACAAGCTGACGATGAGATTAGGAGTAGTATCTCGGGGTTTTTAATTAATTCCTTCTTTTAGACCATCATGCAGTTGAGATGGACTTGTCTCCAGGTGATAGTACCCCAACTTCAGAGACGTCAGAGAAGCGGCCGAGGCTAGATAGTGATTCTCAGCTCCCAGGAAGTTTGCCGAAACTGTCGTCCCAGTCGTCTGGGGTCACTTTGGGGTCGCAGCGAATACCGTCATACCCCCTACAGGTACTCTATGTTCAAATATTCTTCGTCTTAGCAAGAACTAATAATCAGAGCCTCGTTTTTGTTGCAATAGTGCTGCCGCATCGCTGCAGCAGCACTTATTTGCTTTTGCACAAGATGCGTTTTTGGATTCACTTCCTGCATGATTTCTGCTTGGTTGATGCAGCACCTCGCAGGGAAGCACGGACTTGGTCGGTAAGCAAGTCTGCGATCCTCGAGAAGCGATGCCGTCTTCCTCGGAAGTACTGCATTGCAAAAACGAATCTAGAAAAAATCAGCCCGGAAGCGGCCGAGAAGTGGACCTGCAGAGTGCACAAAAACAAGTCTCAGATAGAACCTGCGTCTCCTATCTCTGCACTGTGGCTATGGGGAGTCGAGTATTTCCCCGTACCTTTTCCGCTGGTTAGTAGCGGAGGTTAGTAGCTTCACGCCGCATTACGTTGTGTTACCTGTACAATTAGCTATATCGCTCTGAAACCACCTTGAGGAAAAGTAGAAGACAAAGCCGAGTGGTTCTTTAGACGCGCTCAAGAGCGGGTCAGCGCGGAGTACGCCTCCTGCATTTTCTTTCTCTGCGATGAGCAACGGCTAAGACGGAAGTAGAGTAGACGGGTAAAAAGCTACAGTAAATACCTCTAGGTCCGCTCAGTTTTGTCGGGGTATTCATAGTCGTTGCATGGTATTAAAGACAGAGGTTCTATCTGATTGTTTTTAATACCTCTAGGTCCGCTCAGTTTTGTCGGGGTATTCATAGTCGTTGCATGGTATTAAAGACAGAGGTTCTATCTGATTATTTTTTCTTGGTATTAGAGGCTATGGCCGGACACCGTCAGACCCTTTTTTGTCAGACATGTCGATGCCGTGAGGTGTTTTTCGCGGCATATGTGCGTCCCGTATAGTTGTGAATGTTGGTTACGGCAACAAGAGCATGTGCGACACACTGGACACAAATTTTAATTAACCTATATTGCGGTCTGATTATCTTGGTTTGTTGTTTTTATTTAGTTTGCTCGTTTTACGTTTGACTTCATTTTATCTTGATTATTTTTGTTGACGAAAAACGGAAAATTTGGCTAGTCTGTGAATGGTTTGAAAATAAATTAAATTGAAAATCGACACGACTTTTCAGTAATAATAACAACAATAAAATGCAGAAGATGTGGTATTGACCTCTTCAGAGTTCCTCTCAAACCCTTTCCATCGTAATTTTGTCAGCGTCATAAATGTTGACGGAATCACTCATACTAGATAGAAGGGTTTTCCAACAATCCAACAATCCAATTTGTGAAGACAATCTACCTATGTCTTGACAGAATTTCCAGCCACATAGCTTCAAGTCGTGTCCGCACAGATATTTCTTGTTAAAGTTGAGGATTGTGTTGGTAGGTAATGTTATCGTAGTTGCCTTGACAAATCGTGTTAAAGTTTAAGAGAAAAGCCAACTTATTTTTCTGTCATTTGTCTGAATACACTAAATTATTTGGATTCTGCAATTTTTTGTTTTGTTTTGTTTCGTGCACTATCTGCTCTAGTTATGACGCTTAGAATATCTGCGGCCGTCCCCATAGCGTAAATTCTACGATGACGCGGGAAATTTTAGTCTCAACACAAACGCGGCTTTTCAGTGGGCAGTTTTGAGATTGGTGAAGATTGCTTAGTGCCTGAAAAAAAAAAAAAATCATAAATCTTTCTCATCAGGCATACAACAAAAATACAAGCGCTTAGAGGTACCGCAAATCACACGGAAATCCCACTATTTGAAAATCGACTATTAGCTACGATGTAACGAATTTTCAGCGGGTGTTCAAGCCAATTTAAGGGAAAAAGTGATGGCTAACGAGATTGTCGTATCCCAGCCCTTTTCGGTTAAACTTTCTCCGGTCACGTCGTTGAAACCGATATGATTGTGAATGCAAATCGACTGCTTCGGTGCGTTTTGGATAAGTTAAGTCATGAAGGGCAGAACCAAGCTTCATGTATTGTCGCTGTACCCTCTCTATGGCATCACTTTGTCTGTCAAAAATGGTATGACGGAACATTAACCGTACTCTGTTATTTGTCCGATTTTTCTGTGGGAATCTCAAATAAAATACAAAAAACGAGATTTTCGGTTTTTTTTTCTTGATCAGCTCGTTACCCCTCCAAGACTACATGCTAGGGATAAATACAGTTTCGGATATTTCTCCGAAATATCCAGTTCTGTGGAAGGTTTTATTCGAAGTTGTCAAACATATTATGGATTTTTGGAGTGGGCTTCTGCGCTTTCCCAGACGGATGGTAAATTATAAATATACGCAGAATTCAGAATTGTAAATAATCACAGATTTGTAAATATACACCTTGAACACGCACATTTTATCTTTCGTTATTAGTGGAGTGTTCCTTGGAACAGTCCACTATTAGTTGCGTTTTTGATTGAAGTTTTATTCGCCGTTCGCTTAGCCGGTTTCTTAATTTCCGTTTCTGAACGCCGTCGAAGTTCACCGTTTGCTTAATTAGTGTTTTTACGACTCCGGCGATCCTTGCCAGGTCGACGTTTCTTCGACGATCCAAGCAAACTTCGAACTTGCTAGCGCACGAAGTTTGACGGTCAGAGTTTGAAGGACGAAGGAACTGTGACCGGCGACCAAAAACGGTATTTAAGCAGAGACCTTTGAGGTTGAAGGTAACTTCAAACTTCGATCAAAAACGCAACTATTGCGAGCGCTGTAGTAGCTTTCGGCTTTTGGTTTCCGGTTTTCGGTTTTCACCGTATTTTGTGGAGCTCAGAACTCGTGAACCAGTGCAAGTATCAAGTTCAAACTTGGTACACTTGTGGGTATTGGGGTCTAGTTGTGCCTTTTGGGGGTCCCACCCCCCTCCCCAACCCTGTTAAGGGCAAATGGGCCCAGATTGTCCAATGAATTAAGTTCATAACTTGACCAGAACTGGACATAGGACGATGAAATTCCTTGGACATGTAGATCCTAGGGCTGGGAAATTGCTTTTAAAGTTGCACCTCCCCCACCCACCCCGTACATGGGCAACTGGGCCCAGATTGCCCAGGAGTAAAGTTCGTCACCCTTGCTAGGAATCAACAGGTATCAAGTTGAAACTTGGTAGGATCGCGAGCATTGGGTTCTCTTTTTACTTGTTGAGGGTCCCAAACCCCACCCACTTGGTTCAGGGGCAATTCCCCAGATTGCCCGTTTTTAATGTTTTTAGTTTAACAATAACTGGAGATAAGGCAATGAAATTCCTTTGTGCTTTTGGATCATAGGGACCGGGGAGAGTTGAAGTACCCCCACCCTCCCCTTGAGGAAAAAAGGTGTAAATACGCATTTTGATGGGTCCCGACCCCGCCCCCCCCCCCCCGTTCATGGGCAACTGGGCCAAGATTTCCCATTAGTTAAGTTCGTCTATGATAGGTATCAAGTCCAACTCTTATATATTTGGGGAGGTATATCTGTGGACGAGGATTTGGCGTAACATCAACAAATGAGACGACGTGACGTGCTTTAATCTTTAATGAACAGTTGGGAACTGGACTGTTTTGTCATATGATCGATGATATGCCGTTCTTAATGAATTGTGACAAAGGGGGCATTAGTCTGCTACGAATTGGTTTATTGCACTTGTTATTACCTTGCTAATGGAAAATAGGTTGAAAGGGTGGGACTGGCAGGCAGACCCAAAGACGGGCAGACCCTTCAGTGTTCGAACAACTGTTATTCTTGCAAGTTGTTCAACATTTCTTTGGATTTGTGCTGGCGGTTTGTTTACATTAAAAGCTTTTAAAGGGGGGTGGTTACACGGTTATTTCAATACTTGTTTGGTTCTTGGGGAAGAGAAATGTCTTGGTTCTAAAGCTGTTTGTATATAAATGTGATAAACATTTTACTTTTACACTCCACGCCTGAGCGCTTGCGCACTTGTTTTATTTTTATCTGCATGTCTTTCAATCCGCATCGTTCTTCTGAGTTACATGTCGTCTTATTGTCTGTTGGTTCCGAATCGTTTTCCTGTTGTGATTGTGGTGGATTTTATAATTTAGTTTCGTTTTCTTCGCTGAGGACGGTTTGCCGGAAGTGCAACCGAAATATCCGAAATTGTATTTATCCGTCGCACATCATCTTGGAGGGGTAAGTAGCTGATCAAGAAAAAACCCCGAAAATCTCGTTTTTTCTATTTTATTTGAAATGAATGGTCAGCTTGGCTTCAAACCTTATATTCGTCAAGCTTACATAGGAATCTCAAATGACCGAAAATTCTTTAGTATAAGGTAAGGTAAGGTACAATTTTAATGGCAAATATAAATAAACTGGTGCTCCTCAAAAGCATCAGACATGCCAGTGGCATAAAAAACGACGTTTCACTAATTCTGATGGGTTTGTAAAAATTATTATTACAATTTTAGCCTAAGGCATTGTAAAGAAAAAAAACAAAGAATAAGTGTCACACATCAACACTAAAATTTAAGGACAACACGAGAACTTACGACAACAGACATATGACTAAAGAAAAAATGAAAAATAAAAAAGGTTTGGGACATGGGATAAAAAAGGTTTGCGACATGGTTGAATTATGGTTATTATTGAGTTTTGTAAAGTTTTTGCTAGAACTGGATAATTTGTTAAAAGAAGTTTGACGACAGTATTCAGTTAGTTTTGAATTTGGGACCATAGACAGTAAATAGTGCGAAAAAAGCTATACCGTAAGGCATCGGCGGATAGATGGCAAAACTGATTGCCTGACGAAACCCGTTCACGATTTGTAGCGTAATTACTGTCGACAAATTTGTATGTCTTCTTCTTCAATATAATGGCGTTGGATCTGTTTCTTCGATACAAAACGAGATTAGTTGCGTTTTCGCAGATACCATTGTATTTGTTACAACGGCAATTGGATCTGCAATTAGTCGTTTTTTGCAGTTACCGTGGTATCTGATATACGGTTTCTCTGCAGAAAACGAAAATTGCCGAAACTACGCTTTTCGAAGCTATCCCAAAAGAAAAACTGATATTCAGTAACATCACTAAGTGCCAAACTTCTTTCCCATCAATTTGATTGTATTATAACTGGCCAGATACCACGATAACTGCAAAAACACGTTTTGACCGTGGTATCAGGTACCACGATAACTGCAAAAACGACTTTAGACGGTGGTATCATATACCATGGTATCTGCAAAAACGCAACTATTGTTTCTGCGACCTCTCTTCGGATTTGAGGAGATTGGTGGTCTTCAGTCTTCTTGGAGTACTTGAAAATTCGAGTCAGAGTAGCCCTATTGCTTAGAGGGATCTCGTGTATTACGAATTTTATTTTTTTATTATTTTATTTTAGTTCTTAACTTTTTTTTTTATTAAAAAGAACCTGAACCTGATCCCACCATTGTCAACGAAAACTGATCTGATTCAACATTAGCAGTAGGCTAGTGGCTAATTAGGAAGCCAGACTTAGGCTTGAAGCCTAAAAATCAACCTGTAGGACGTGATACTTATCTCGTTAAGTTTCAAGGCTTCGGGATTTCTTTTTTTGAATAAGATTATTTCCAGGGGCAAACAATCAGGAAAGGTTGGGGAAAATGTTCCAGTAATGCACAGACTCAAAATAGTTGGAAACCCCGATACTTCCTCCTCGATGTCGAAAATACTACACAGACCCGAAACAAATTAACTAATACACTTACAAGATATGACCAGAAATAAATGATGGGATGGAACTACGTAAAAATTGGGCAGAAGAAAAGCAGGATATCGAGAAAAGTAATTCTAATAACTAAACTAATAACAAAATGTTCTGTTTATACTAAGAAATATTTGAAAAATGACTATGTATATTTATTTGTTTTCTTAGTCCGGCAAGGACTCCCTGAAGTCTCTGGACCAGGCAGAACAGCAGGATGCCCTTAAAACCCTGCAAGCCGCCATCCTGCTTGCAGCCCAGGGTGCTGACACAGAGACGATGAGCAACGGTCCCCCCACGCCCACGCATTCCGAATCGCACGATAGTGATCATAGGAAGGGTAAGTTCTCTGTCTCTTCTCTGTTCTCTGTTAGTTCTAATTGTACACTAAAAAATCGCTCTCCAAGCGAATGCTAGGCTCGCCTTCTGTAGAGTCTTTCGCTGGTTATGGTTGCATGAACGCAATACAAGGGTTCTGCAAAAACAAAAAGAAATCAACAGACGATCCCGCCACTGCCAACGTGCCAAAGGCTCTAAAGTCCAGTTCAGGAACTCAAAAAGAATTAATACCTCTGTAAAGAAGAAGAATTTCATCTCTTACGAAAATCACTTGTGAGTTGTGACAACCCTATCGCTATCGGCGTCAGAAGCGAAGACAGTTCCGTATATAAAAAATCTGATTCTAAGCAAATCAGGCTTAGACTCAGATTGTTGTTTTTGCTTCATAACAAAAATCCACATGGATAGACAACTTCGCAACATTTACACCGACGTCTTTTCACAAATATGGTCAAAAGCATAAAACAATTTAGTGGCCCACTCATAGCATACCGGGTGTAAGAAAGAGAATGTTAAAGTTCAATGGGCACATCAAACTACCGCAATCCCACTCTGTAACAACATAGGAACACTGCTTACCCCCTAGATCAGCAGCTTTTTCCTGTCTGTGATATTTCAAAGCGTAATTTTCTGGGCCAGTACATTTTCAATTTACTTGCTTGGACAAAGATAAAAGTGATGTTTCTTATAATACTTAGTAGATCTTTATTTTATGCATAAATCAGCTTGTATAATTCAGATTTGAACAGGTTATTTGTTTTTGAATGATTTTTGTAGCTATATTATTTTTTATAAGCTTATTGCATATTCTGGTACATTTTATAAAGCAAGCTAATCAAGCTTCACAACACTATTTCACAAAGAAAAACTTTTAATAGGCATTTTAAGCCATGGAACTTCTGATGAAACACTAGGACAATCAGGCAAACTGCATCTGCGGCTTGACTTTGGTGACATCTCAAATATATCCTTTTCTATCAAGCATTGCTGGGAGTTTCTGAATTTCCTGCCACGATATCCCAGCTCCTAAGATTTGGATCGCCGAAATGTCAGAGATGTAAAGACAAGGGATAACAAGAAAACGGCCGATTTTCGTAGCACCTTCTAAAGGAAGTCGAAAATGTTTATTTGTGAAGCGTTTAATACAAAGTAAAGCATTAGAAGTGTCAATTGTGCTTTAAAACAAAAAGAATGTTAAATTGTCTGTCCATTGTGCTACTCTGCTTCCTTGATAAGGGATTAAAGGGATATATAGTGTTGTATAAGGATTAACGAGTAGTAGGCGAGATTTAATGAAGCTAAGGTTCCTGAGGTGTGGGATGAAGACCCAGGACCAGTCAGGAAACCAGACATAACAAGAGCTGAAAGCTCATATGGCACTTGTAAGAACAGTTAGCATGTTTGTCAGATACGGTTTGCAGTTTTCAAGGCTGGATCTCTCTCCAGATATTCATTTCATCAGAAAATGGGCTTGATCTAGTAGATCTGAAATGGTTATACCACTCATTGACAACTGTATCTTCCTCCAACGATGATCGGATCGGGGGAGGGACTATATTTTCAAGCCAATCTAATAGAGTCCCTAACATGCCTGCAAAGTTTCACGGTCATAGCACATCTGGAAGTACCCTAACTCGTGATCATCGGAATTAGGGAAAACCCCCTCCAACTCCCCCCACTGTGACACGATCGGTCCTGTTTTGTCAATGATATTAATAATAATAATAATATATTTGCAAATTGAATGGCAGGCCGTTAAGCCTCTACAATGTATCTGTGGCTTATGCTTGTTCTTCCCTCCAAGTCCCATCCCGATCTCTCGACTCTAAGCGCTTCAAGAGATTTCTCCCCCCCGCCTTCAGCTCCTCCCGATGTTATCAGATCCGTTCCAGACTTGAAATTGATCATCTGAGTCACTTGTTCTTGACACTTGACAAGTTTCATGCACGTCTGATCACCTGTTCCAAAGTTATGCATGTCAATAGAATCTCTCCATGATCATCGGATCGGGAAAAGAACTATTTTCAAGTTGACCTGGAAGAGTACCTAATATGTCTGCCAAGTTTCATGGTCCTAGTACATGTGGAAGTACCCCTCGAAGTACCCTAACTCGTGATCACCGGAAATCCGGGAAAACCCCTTCTACTGTGACATCCCGATCCATCGACCCTAAGCAGTTCACGACATTTCCGGTTCCCCCCTCTAATCCCCCTCTCTTCGGATTTGGTCCAGATTTGAAACTGAATATCTGAGACACTTGTTCTTCACAATTGTCAAGTTTTATGCATGTCCGATTATCCATTCCAGAGTTATGCATGTTTCTAGTTTCCGGATTCCCCTTCCCTCCACCACCCCCCCGCGATAGCAGGATCGGGGAAGCGATTATTTCCATGTTAATCTGTTTGGTTTCCTCACATGCCTGTCAAGTTTTATTGTGCTAGCTTATTTGGAAGCGTTTCACCAGATTTCCGGTTGCCCCTCCAGCTCCCCCCCCCAGTGATCGGATCTGGTCCGGATTTGAAACTGAGCATCTGAAGCACTTGTTTTTGACATATGTCAAGTTTCTTGCATGTCTGATTACCCGTTCCAAAGTTATGCATGCTACGAGTTTCCGGAATTCCCATCCCTCCACTCCTCCCACAATGACCGGATGGGGAAAGTGATTATTTCCAAGTTCTTCTGGTCGGTTCCCTTATATGCCTGCCAAATTTCATTGTCCTAGCTTACGTGGAAGCGTTTCATGAGATTTCCGGTGTCCCCTCCAGCCCCCCCCCCAGTTATCGGATCTGGTCCGGATTTGAAATTGAGCTTCTGAAGCACTTGTTCTTGAGATATGTCAAGTTTCAGGCATATCTGATTACCCGTTCAAAAGTTAGGCATGCTACTACTTTCCGGATTTCCCATCCCTCCACTGCCCCCAAGATGGCCGGATCGGGGAAGTGATTATATCCAAGTTAATCTGGTCGGTTTCCCAACACGCCTGCCAAGTTTCATCGTTCTAGCTTATGTGGAAGCGTTTCACGAGGTTCTGGGTGCCCCCCCTCCAGCCCCCAGCCCCCCCCCCCCCCCCCAGTTATCGGCAATTGTTCTTGACATATGTCAAGTTTCGGATCCGGAATTTGATTATATCCAAGTTAATCTGGTCGGTTCGCTGATATTCCTGCCAAACGTTTCACTAGATTTGTTTGACTAGGACTGACCATCTTTAAACCACAAGTATTCTCGCATTCGCTTTCAGATTCATAGTCGCATAGCGCAGTGGTAGAACAATGGACTGTTAACCCAAAGGTTCCTGGTTCGATCCCGCCGTCGGCCAGCGTTTTGTTTTGCTTCCGTTTTACTTTTTGCTCCCTTTTTACTTTATAGTTTCCGGACTCCCAGATCCGGGGAAAGTTGGATTGGGGAAGTGATTATTTGTAAGTTGATCTGGTCGGGTCCCTGATATGCCTGTGAAGTTTCATCGTCCTAGCTTGTGTGGAAGTGCCCAAACTAGCAAAACCTGGACAGACCGACAGAACGACAGAACGACAGACAGACAGACCGACAGACCGACAGAAATTACCATCGCTATATGGCACTTGAGTATGCTCAAGTGCCATAAAAACAGGGAAAATTCTCAGGGAATACTATAGTTTAGCCGCAGTCATTATAGAAATCCCTATTCACGCTGGTTCACACATCCTAGCGAAGCCGGAATTCACATATCCAGTCAACGACCATACGATAACAGTTAATTTACTTTGACAGATCATTTATAGGAGTGTATATAAATAACATAGCACTGATGAGTCCCTAACTAAATATGTACCTGACCAATACCATAAGGTTGATATGAAAGAAAGGTCCTACTCGGGCTAAAGATGAAACATAACAGTCCTGGCTACGGACTCATTCCGTATCCAGAATACTTTGAATGAAATGCATCAAAACCTGACATTTGATTAGCACAGAAGCGAGCTGGAGCTGGGAGATAAAGACCAATTGCATGGTGAAGGGAAATGAACGATGGTGTTGAAAACCGAAGATATATACGGAAAAGTAGGTGATAGAGGGAGGAAATAACCAGGAGGACTATTGCAGAGCAAAGTGCTGCGGGATGTCTCCATAACAATAGTGGAAATCCCTTTCGACGATTAACTTGTTATGGGCCATCGGCTTTATTCATACTTATGTCCCGTCTCTGTATGGACTTGATAAGGAAATGGTAGTGACTTTATTTAATATTGTCCCTCTTTTATTTCAGGTTCTAGTGTAATTTCTGAGTCGGTGAGTCAGTCGCTCCCTAGTTTATCTCAAATTGCCCCCAGTATCCGACAGATACAACCGCACGTCACACCTTCGGCGACGCTAACACCATCTCTTGCGAACCACTTTAAGCCAGGACTGCTAGCTCACGTTTCAGGCTGGCCGGCGGAAATACTAGAACGACAGGTATGTATCGGTATTAGTTGTGTTTTTACAGATACCATGGTATCCAATACCATGATAACTGGATTTGCATTTTGTCATTTTTGCGTGATATCTGGTACTACACAACAATGGCCGAATTTGGGCTTTTAGAAGTGATCCCAAAAGAAATACTAATATCCACCAACATCACAGGTGCCAAACTTCCCCACCAACCAGACAAAATCCCAGGGTTCTCTGTTGGTGATGACGAGAGTGTGATGGATTTTTGAGAACCACGTTCTGTACATTAGTTACTACGATTACCTGCCAGATACCATGGTAACTGCAAAACGCCTTTTGACCGCGGTATCATATACTACGGTAACTGCGAAAACGACTTTAGACCGTGGTATCATATACCACGGCAACTGCGAAAACGACTTTAGACCGTGGTATCAGGATACCATGGTATCTACAAAAACGCAACTATTGTTTCTTAGACCACCATTATGCCCAGGCAAAGGAGCCGTAACAAAATAAGCGGGACATCCTGATCTATGCGCCTGGCCTGCTCAGTTCTGATTCGGGATATTGTTGCCGAGTCTGGAGGGGGTGTAGCCCCCCCCCCCCCAACTTTTGAGATTCGGTAATATTCGGAGGCCCAAAATTGTACTGAAATTGCTCTGTATTTTTTCGATACCATTACTATTCGGTATATTTACAGAGATTCGGTAGTTATACAGGATCCCAAATAGACTGTCGGTACAAATATATTCATATCACGATCGGGATTCGGTAGTTATCACAAACTCGGTGAGCAAATTACTGAAATTACTTGGTAGTTTTTCGTTGCCATAACTATTTTGGTATATTTAGGGAGATTCGGTATAGTACTTCACAGAATCCCGGATAGGCTATCGGTCTAAAATTATTCGGTTTCATGATTGGGATTCAGTAATTTATTAGGTATGATTTTCAAGATTCAGCAGTAACCACGAATCCCGACTTTTGTTCCAGTTTCGACGAAATTATACAGAATACATGTATTATTCTGTAGTTTTTCGATACTAAAACAATTCGGTATAGTAACCCGGATACGGTAGTTATAGAGAATCCCGAATGGGCTCTCTGTTTAAACTAGCTGGGATTCGGTAATTCATTCGGTATAGTTGCCAGGATTTGGGAGTTACCACGAACCCCGAAACTCGAGGAGGTCGAATGAAGCACTTGTCACAGACGAAAGGACTTTTCTGTGATGTCATCGATAGTCCTTACTTTTAATCATAAATGTTTGGGAAATTGCGCCCATGGCGCTTTTCGTAATACTCTCTATTTTGTGGAAGGGCGCGTCATTTAACTGAGGTTTTTAGCCAGTTTTGGGATTGGGATTTGAAAAACTTTGAAAGCTAAAATCTGCATGGAAATAGTTACATTTAGGAGGAAAAAGCTAACTTTAAAAAATCTTCCATGCGGCGCTCACTTCGTGTGATCCTGGGTAGTATTGACCAGCATACAATTTCTGCTGCCGGGACGTCGCTCCATCCGGTTTATGGAAATTCTTAGGGTCCTGGTGTTTAATCCACGGTAAATGATAGAATTTATAAGAGAAACAGTTAAATTTTAGCCTGCAGGAAAAAAAAAAGAATTCAGAAAATTTAAATATTAAATAGAAGCTGTTACTGCAATCGTGCCCGGCAAACGGCAATATATGTTTAGAATTAAGGAGGAGTCGGATTGTTTAAGTTATATCTTTTTTTGTTTGTATATGGCCCTAGGACTTTTGAAATACGGTGATCTATCTATTGTCCAAGTGGGCCTCGCCAAAATGACGCCTATAGTAGCTGGCTTGTCGTCTTTCATGCTGCCCTTTTGTTTTACTCTTTGTACGTAATCCTTTCTGTTCAAAAAACTTAAAGCTCGAATTCTCAGCTTCCAGGATTCGGTAAAATTGTCGGCTCTGCCCCCCCCCCCCCCCCCCCCCAACGAAAATGCACTTGCGATGCCCTGATCGTCGCAAGTGCAAAGATTTGTAGGGTATCTCGTTAGTTGGCTTAGAATACAACACAGGAAATGTCGGTCTCTGGGCGTAAGAATCAGCGAGCGCAATTAAGGAAGTAGGTTGCATTGGCACCAGAGTCACGACGTGTCCTTTAGTGATCCCGTCGATGACTTGGTCTTGTTGACTGTTTCTTCTTCTTAGGCTCAGCGGACTAACGATGAGATGCAAATCCTTGGGAATCTCCACTGCACCAAAGTCTCCTGCGAGCTCAAGATGTCGCGGTCGTTAGTGCGGATTACTGATATTCAGTCGACACTCCAAGAGCAAAGGTATTTATTTGAGTACCAGTTCCGGATTTTCCTTTCTTTTGTCGGAAACTAGAGGGATATGTGTCATTATTGCGTTAATTTAAACAAAAAATAAAAAATTTAATTTTTAATTGCGTTAATTTTTTAAGGTTTTTTTTCGATAAAAAGCTAATAGTTAAGTAAGTACAGTGCTTTGTTTAATGTAGGTCAATTGTTATTTATTGTTATGAAAGTTATTTGTAACAGTGTTTTTTTTAATTTATTTTACTACTCCTCATTATAATATATTCTTTGAGGGAAATAAAAAAAAAAAGAAAAAATTGAATGAATTGTATTTGTAACCCTACGAATGCACTTAACAGACTGTCAGAAGTTTCGTAACAGACAACACTTGGGATGTTATCTGTTGTGTTGGAAACGTTATACATGAAATGTTATGCATAACAAGCATTGCTAGGAAGAGCCAAAAAAGCATCTACTGACTTCGGTTTGTCGTCATAATATCTGGAAATACAGCAGATGCTTTTTGGTGATTTTTCAGCTCTTCTTGATGGTGACGCTTGTCATGCATAACATTTTAAAACACAACAGACAACATCCGAAGTGTTGTCTCTTATGCATTGTCTGTTGAAACCGCGCATCCTTCTGTTGTCTCTTATGAAACTTCTGACAGTGCAACAGCGGAAAACACTACACAAAGAAATAGCAACGTATTAAAGGTTAACTGAACAGCTTATTGTTAAAAATTTCCCTCGTCGGGCATGTACTAGCTGCATCCCAGTTCAGACTCCCGGAAAAAAAGATCAGCTTTTATGCATTAATTCTCGCGATGTCTTTCTGCTGTGAAAGTACACTACCGTTTACGTGCTATCTTGACAAAAACTGCCAACACACGTCATATGTTGTCGCTTGTACGAGGATCCTTTAAGAAAGTGGTCGGGCCATACTGTTTGGTTAAATTGCCGGTCTAGACCGGAAACGGACCCAGGTAATCTTCCTTGAGAGGGGCCGTGGCGTACCCTGGAAGATTAAGGGAGCGTGGTTTCTTCAACCGGGACTGTAACATCAAAATCTGAAATTATTATTGGATTTGGGTTTGGAGGAATGGTGAGAGAAGGGGAAAGAGTAGGTAGTTGCGGGCTCTACCCTCCGAGACACCAACCCAGGACGGGTTCATGCGGTTTGCATGCGGAATAAATTACGATTTCGAACCCGAAGCGCTGGAACCCGGACTAGGTTAGTCGCTTCCCGAATCTCATCCGGTCAGTGATTAGATATTGCAGGGCCGAATCTTGTCTTTAGTGCTGATTTTCAGCTGGGTCGACGAGAATCGGTTTATTTCAGTTTATTCTTTTTTAGTAGCATTCCAGTTTGTATCTGTGTAAATAAAAAGAAAACAACATTAACTTACTGAATTCTTTTTTTCAGGCTGTTATTCTTGCGGCAACAGATCAAAGAACTCGAGGAGATGAAGTCGACAAGCTTCTCCTTTACTTATTGACTCTGTAGAATTTGTAGACACGCACGCTTTGCGTCGCATTGAGCCTGACGTAAAGTAGTTTGTAAATAACTAGGCAAAATTCCAAAACTGTGAGTTGTGTGACACATGTGTGAGTGTGAGCCTACTTTGCCACGTCCTGTGACCCTTCTTATTTTGTGACTCACGTAGTCAGGAGTTGTGGTTGCGGGTGAAGGAAGTTGTGAAAAGGCAACGGGCGCTGAACGTCGCTACTGGATAGTGATTCTTTAGCAAGGAGAGCTTATTACTAAAGTCTGCTGTGGATTCCCTGCTGATTCGCCGCTGAAGCTTGCGTCTCCGCGCTAGTGTTTTGCAAGTAGGAAAGCTGCGCCCGATTCTTTTAGATTCATTGGATGAACGGAGATTTGTGAAAGTGGAAAGAGTGATTGGTCAAGTAGTTAAAGTCCGCGGTGAGCTCTTCAAGAGTATTGCAGTGCAGTGATTGTGCAAAAAGGATACTCCGTAGGGCTCTATTACGGGCTAGCGCCCGTAAGGTACTCAACCCCCACACCCTCACCAATCCTGGTGTAACGAGGTAAGGTTTTTCTGATTTTCAAATCAGGTACGCTGAAAAATGTTCTCTTAGAGCGTGTTCCACCCTACTTACCGTAGTTACTACGCGTGGCGTCATGAATTCTGGCTTTTTGCCATCAAGGCTGGAATGATTTTTCTGTTTTCCAACAGAATATCATGCCACGACGATTCCGACCATTCGCGTTACAGAGATACATAGTTACCACGCTTACTACGCTCCCGAGCGTGGTAAGCGAATAGTTACAATTAGTTACTACTTCTAGAAGGTTGAAACGGTCGGCGTAGTAACTTTTTAAGAGGTTGGAACGAAAATAGTAACTAATAGTTACCATTGTTAGGAGAACTACTTGCCGTAGTTATTTCGCATGACGTCACGGATTTTGTCTTCTTAGCGTCAAGGCTGGAACGCATTTTTCTATCTTCAGAGAATATCGTGTCACGGGCTAATCGGACCAATCACGTGACCAGTAGCGTATATTCCGATTATTTTTAGGAGGGGCGACAGCTCAGTGAAAGTCTGTGGCCGAGGGCCACCCCCTTATCTGCCGGAAGGCCGAACATTTTTCAGCTTTTTTTGCATATTTTGACCGTTTTTAACACTAAAAATACCTGTAGGTGCAAAATACACCTTTTAATCTTGTAATAATGCGCACTACGACTCAAAAACTGTTTCTAAGATCAATTAATGAACCATAGTGTAAACAATTTCGATTTAGTTTTTCAATTTATATTTTCGCGTACGTTTTTCCGGTAAAAAAAACTCCTTTTCCGAGAATTTCGGATGAAGATCGCCTGCCCGTATTTCGCACACGTTTTTCCAATTAAAAACCCTTTTTTCAAGAATTTCGGGGGGGTGGGGCGATCGCCCCTGTCTCCCCCCCCCCCCCCCCCGAATATACGCTACTGCACATCACAGAGATTCGTAGTAACCACGGTTACCACGCTCCCGAGCATGGTAGGCAAATAGTTACTATTTCGAGTAGGCTGGAACGGTCAGCGTACTAACTTTTCACGAGCCTGGAACGAATCTCTTAACTAATAGTTGAGATTGTTAGAAGGGTCGAACACGCTCTTAAATTCGTCCCTCCCATCGGAGACATGTTCCTTACATTGCCGGGTATCGGAGACTGCCGTAGCCGTGGCTTGATTGGATATTGACCTCTGGTGGCCTATTTGAACTCTTAAGCGCGGCCTGCCAGATACTATGCAGTGTTGTGCGAAAGTCGCTTGTAACCTACCCTAGTTGTGTAATCATTTGTATCGGCTATAACTTTGCATCAGATGTATCGTAAAGGCGCGTGCTCGCACAGTCGGGAGTTTCCTCGTTTGCTTCAAACTTTTGACGCGTCGCATTCATGTTTCCCGGTAGTGATGTGAATTTCGCATGCGAAATCTTTTCGGACTGCGTATGCACGAAACTTAACTGTCGCTGAACTGGGTGTTGACCGGTGGTGGCCTATTTTAAACTGGTAAGGAAAGCCCTGAGCAGAAGAAACAGAATATCAACCAAAACGTTTAATTACTGTGAACCTAACCCCACAGTGGAAGTCATTGATGTTCCCTTTTTCATGTTTTCTAGTGGTTAGTAAGCTACATTGATACAACTGCAGAAGTTTCGTAACAGATAACGCGGCTTCAACAGATAACATTTGGCATGTTAGCTGTTATGTTTTTCAAACGTTACACATTCAAAGGTTATGCATATAAGAAGAAACGAACTACCACAAAAAAAAATCTGTTCACTTTTGTTTGTAATCATGATGTCGGAAAACTCAACAGAAGCTTGGCTCTTTCTGGCAATGCTTGTTATGCATTGTGTTTACGAATCTTAATGGATAACATCTCAAGTGTAATCTTTTGAAATCGCGCATTCTTGTATTATCTGTCATGAACTTCTTACGGCGTAGTCATATAAACCTACTCAAAAGGCGTATTCTCGCCGCTCCCCGAGGGCTCCTCGGGGAACAGCGAGAATAGAGGGAGTCACACCACGCGTACGGAAAACAGCGAGAACACGGGGAATGCTTCTAAAATGGATTTTTGTTCAACAAAAAAAAATATACAGTTGATGAAATTAGTCTGGATCCACTTTATTCTTGGCTTTCTTAACTTCTTTATTCTAGTTGTTTTTAATTAATTTTACATTTCACGACACAAGCACAAAGTGATTCCCCTCCAGACCTGAAAGGGAATCCTTTTTGATGATGGTGATTATAATTGGAGCATTCCCTGTCCGTGGGACAAACAAAAACGCAGAGGCTCCTCAAAAGGAGTCGAAAGGGACGGCGAGAATACGCCTAAAGGATTTACTTTCTACACTGATCTAATTCTATTTGTTTCCACTGGCTAGCCGAAAGGCGCATAGAGATAGTATCGTATCGTAGAGAGAGTCCAAAACGCGCGAAGAGCTTTTCGCTGGGCTGATTTTTATCGGCTGGCACGCGTCTAGTATGATTGCAAGGTATCTCAACCTCTTCGCCGACACATGCCGTAGTTTAGGCATACTATTAAGGTGCCTTCAGACTGAAACGTAAAATTTTACGTTACCCTTCCGTAATCTCTTACGTTACGTCGAATCTTTCACACCTCCAGTGGACCACTTCAGACTCGGTTTTGATGAAGAATATGACAAGGAACAGGTGTCAGTGATGGTATTTCAAGAATTGAAAGCTATCTACCTTTTTCGAAATAATTCACACCTGGGAAATGTGAAACAAAGTGACAGGAGCCTACATATTCCAATGGAATTTAAGAGTAAACTGTCACCGAAACTGGTTAGATTTAAATTGAAACCCTAATTTCAGTCTGTTGACTGTTCCCAGATTGCAATTTTCTGAAGCGCTACCATGACAAAATATGCTCCATTTCGAAATTCTGCGCAGAATATTAGACTCTTTTTCAGTTGCGTTGCCAATTTGTGCTGTTTTGAGCTTATGTGAAAAGGATGCTATTTTTTCCATCATAAAATCCAAGGTCTCTCTTGGAGTTACAAATATTGGCAATCATAACAGGTAGCTAAATCCTTTAAATTTCTCGCTCATCTTCTTACGCTGCCTTAGTTGAACAAGTTTCAACCCTTGATTTCTACGTTACGGAGGAAAACTTTAACGGTACCGAGAACTTCGTAGGATTGTTACGTCGATGTAACGTCCGTAAGCGTCTCAGTGAGAAAGGAGTACGGAAGGGCGTTTTTCAGTCTGAAGGGACCTAAGATTATCATCTTCGGAGGCGAGGGCGGAATCTCAGTTCATAGAGAGATTTCAGCCTACCCAACGAAAATGGATAGGAGTAAAAAATAGTAATTAACATTGTGAAGTATAGAGCTCTCGACTTTGAGACCAAATTATCCATGTTTTATTACTATTATTAGCCTGTAAACGGCTGGAAACGATTCCCTGTTTTTTTCTGAATTGCATAATCAAAGCTTTATATAAAAATTTGATCAGAGATGAGAATTTGAAGGCTTCAGACTTTCACTACAAAAACGAAACCTGCTTCCTATTGGCTAATTTTTTTTTAGTGACACGTCATAAACGACCAATACGACTTGACACTCCGTTTTTGTGTTCAAACTTTGAAGCCTTCATGCTCTTGCTTCTATCATCTTCCGTGGTAACTCTTTTGCAAAAATGGAATTATACTATTAAGGAATACCCAATTAACATTTTCCAGCAAGTCCCTGGCTCAGAATGATCATCAAACGCCGATAATTTAATTTCAAAGTTGAAAGTCCTATACCTCCCAATGTTATTTTTTGTTGTTATGTTCCCTTGAGCATGGTGCAGCAGTATCCGTTTCCGTCGGGCAGGGTGCAATGTCTATAGCGAACGCTTAAGTCACAGGATAGCTGGGGCAGTTTCCCAGCAATTGGAAGGAAGAAGGCTGGGTGGGTCTTAGGAATAGAGGGGAGGCACTAGTTGTGGTTGAGGTTGACTCCACCTATTTTACTACCAGCACGTGCATGCGAGGGCGTGTACTATTTGAAAATTGGGATCGCCCGTGTATGGTGCGTAAAAGCTGTCCGGCCCTTGAGTGCTCGGCCCTTTCGAGTTTGAAATAGCTCTCCCTAGCCCTTCTAAGCAAATCTCTCCGGAGGAACCTCTGAACTACTGTTACTGCTGTTCCGTAAGTCTTTGAGACCTGTAAACGAAACACGCTTTCTGTTTCAGAACGGCAGATTTATGGGTTTTAGGCACGGTTTTGAAACTTAGAGTCGGATTGTGGGACCAACGTAATGAGTCTAGTTGGTCCGGCAAATCCGGCAGCATAGCTTCTGTTCAGCGTCGCTTAGTAGCCTGAAAAGGTGTACCCAGTTATCTTATAATGTAAACACTGCCCAGTTAGTTCGCGTCTCATGAATCAGTAATCTTACAGAGCTTGCAGAAAAGATAAACCTTTTAGTAGCCAAATCTGTCGATGTCGGCTTTAGTTTTTACCTCTAAAATTAATGTTGTCTGCTATACCCAACAGTTTTCCCAGGGAATTTAAAGATGTAACCAAAAGTTGTACTTGTGTTAAGGCCAAAGTATGACCATTGGTTGCACCCTACGAAATTTCATTTGTCGGGGGGGGGGGTCTGGTTACTTCTTTAGAGTAGGCTAAGATTTCTGTGCTCATGAAAAATACGTTTGTTGAATTACGTAATACTTTTCCGATGTTTTGGGTTTCGTGCGAACGGTGCTGTTTGCCGGATCGAAAATCCGGTCGGAATTTTTCTTATGGTGGGAGTTGTATTTCCTCGTGTGTATATAGTAGAAGTCTCGTTTAGTCATTCTTTTTGTCACGTCTGTGAATACTGTAGGTAACGAAAAATATTGTTGAAAACTGTCAGTAAAATAAATCTCGATTTTTTGAAAAATTATGTTAACTTAGTCTTCGTCCTACTGTGGTCGGAATACTGGAACTTCGTCCGGAAACGGCTTCAGTTTTTGGGATCCCAAAACGTAAATGGAGGGATACCCAGGGGCGTCGCTAGCCAAAACTCGAGGGGTGGTGGCAGGGCGCATGCCGGCGCCCTACCGCCCGTTTCAGCTTTTCGTGACAATAAAACTTGTGATAACTGCTAGCGTTGAAGACTGAAGATTAGAAGCCTAGTTGTATCTCCGAGCTCAGAAGCGGTTTAAAGGGCTTGGGTGTGGGAGGTGAGTACCTTAAAATATACGACTGGCAGATGTCCGGAAGGCCCAAGAGTCATACCAGTTAGAAACAATAGCCAAGAAACACAGTACTATATCCGCAAAACTGTATATGAGACAGAACGAAAATCAGCGCCGCATGCGAAATTTTCCAAGTAGGCCCTAGGCCATGACTTTTTTCGGGCAAAACTCTACTACTCCGCAACAAATTTGTATAGCTTTTAATGCGGCCCAAGCCTAAAATCCGAATGAAATGACGCGACTTTCCAGTAAATAGAGCCTACTATGAAAGGCGCCGCAGGCAAATTCTGTGGAATCCTGTATGATCAGACCGCCTTTTCGGATTCCGAATGCCCGTCTGTCTTTGTTCACGACGATTCCAAAAAAATGTGAGACATTTAGCTGGAAGTTGGATAATGTGCTTGAGTTCGAGCCTTTCCAAAAAAGAAGCACTGATCGTCCAGAAAAAAAAATTAAATGGAGTTGACTTGTTCTGAATTTAGATTTCAAACACAAAATAAATATCGAATGACGTGTTGCAATAATCAGACCCGTCATTTAATCTTCTCTCATTGCTCACGAAGCCGATTTATTTTTTAACGTCGGACTGGAGAAAAATTCTTATCATTAAATGCTCTTCTACTAAAATACAAAGGCTCTTTACATGAAACTAGCAAATTATTGGAAAGGTACGCCACAAGCAAAATCAGCCTGATTTTTACTTGAATCGAGAGATACTAGTAGACAACAGATCGGGTTAAAACCGAGGGGTTGCGCGCTGGTGCCTCATGGTGTACAAGTTCCCTGCCTCATGCCTGCCTCACGTGCCTCATGCCTGCCTCACGTGCCTCATGTCTGCCTCACGTGCCTCATGTCTGCCTCACGTGCCTCATGCCTGCCTCACGTGCCTCATGCCTGCCTCACGTGCCTCATGCCTGCCTCACGTGCCTCATGCCTGCCTCACGTGCCTCATGCCTGCCTCACGTGCCTCATGCCTGCCTCACGTGCCTCATGTCTGCCTCATGCCTGCCTCACGTGCCTCATCGCCCGTTCTGGTGACACGTTTAGGGATTTTTGAAAAAATTTCGCTCAGCTACTAGATCTGTGATGAATAACAAAAAGAGAGGGAGCTTCTTATCCCCTCGGGAAATTTGAACTGGGTTGTCCATGCGGATTATTTGAAAGGTAAAATAAATATTTCTTGTTAGTTGATTAATGCCTTAAATAAACCCTGGTAAATTATCTCTGACAGACTTAGGTATACTCAGGACGATTCAAAAGACTACTCAACGACTATTCTTAAGGCAGTCTGTTCGTGTCCCTGATATGCCTACCAAATTCCATCGTCCGAGTACCGAACTCGCGGGATCACCTAATTCCCCCCCCCCCAAACTCCCGCCACAGTGCCCGAATCCGGTCCGGTTCTCTCAACGATGTATCTAGGACTTGTGCTTGTTCTTCCGACCAAGTTTCCTCCCGATCCCTCCACTCTAAGCGTTTCCCAAGATTTCCGGTTCCCCCCTCCAGCTCCCCCCAAAGTCACCGGATCCGGTCCGGATTTTAAGTGGGTCGTCTGAGGCACGAGATATCTCCAAACATCATTGTGTTGCGAGAGCAACACTTTGGTTTTGTCCTGTTTTTTTTTTTTTTTTTTTTCCTATGCCGCCGATTTCATTTTATTCCTAGTAATTGGTAACAAGAGCTACGAGCTCATATGGCACTTGTACGAGTAGGCTGTACAAGAAAGTAGATGAGAACGTCACAAAATACACCCGCCATCCAAAAATGCGGTTCGGAAATAGAAATAGGATATTTAGTTTCACTCATTTCTGAGCAGTTCCGGCATCGTCTCGATTGTCTGTAGCAAATGCACATGACTGTTCAAACTTTCTTCCCAATAAATCCATTTGTTTGATCCCTAGACGTGCTACACGATTTCCGGTACCCACTCTATCTCGACCTACCGTGGCCGAATCTGGTTCGGAATATAAAAAATCTTTTATACCATCTATCAAGTTTCACTCGAATCTGAGCATTTTTGGAAAGTTCCGGTACCCCCCCCCCCTCCCACCAACGTTGTCGGAGCCGGTTCGGGCCCAATCTCTTAATTCCCTGTTCCTGTCCATCAAGTTTTACTGAAATTGGAGCTTAGCCTATCTGCAAGTTTCCAGTACCCCCCCCCTACCTTGGCGGAATTCGGCCCGGACGTCAAACAAAAAATATAGGCCGCATAAACTCGGCACTGTCGAATTTGCATCTCATTCGGTCCATCCGTTTGGTTTTTGTGCATGTCAAAAGTCCCCCCACCCCCAATTCCCCTAATCGTGGTCGCATATGGTTCGAACGCATGTTTTACATGTCGAGGCCATCGATTCGTATCATTTATAGAAGTCAATTTCCATATTTCTCTTCTCGTGCTCCCCAAAAAATGCTCGGATCTAGGAACGGAAGTTTCCGGGGGTATGTTGTGTCAGGTTCTTAAGTCAAGATAATTCGGGTCGCTAATATGCCTGCAAACTTTCATTGTCGTTTTACATCTGGAACTATTGTAACTCACGACTACCGGAATTCCAGGAAACCCCTCCAACTCCCCCACAGAGCCCCGAAACCATCTGGCTCCTTCAATTTCATCTAGGCCCAATGCTTGTTCCATCCATTAAGTTTCGTCCCAATCCCTCTGCTTTTAGAGTTTCTCGAGTTCCCCCCCCCTCCATCCCCACAGGTATCGGACCCGACCCGGACGTGACACTGAACGTCCGAGGCGATAGCTCACCAGACAAGTTTCATTCAAATCCGATCACCCGTTCAAAAGTTATGCACGCCACTAGATTCCGGACTCTCCATCCACCCACTCCCCCCACGATGGTCGGGTCGGGGAAACGGCTGTTCTCAAGTCAATATGTTCGGATCCCTGACATACCTGCCAAGTTTCATCGCCCTAGGACATCAGGAAGTATGCCGAACTCGCGGGATCGCTAGAAATCCGGACCCCGACCCCAACTCCCCCACAGTGCCCTGATCCGGTCCGGTTATGTCAATGACGTGTCTAGGACTTGTGCTTGTTTTTCCCACCAAGTTTCATCCCGATCCCTCCACTCTAAGCGTTTCTCAAAATTTCCGGTTCCCTCCTCCAACTCCCCCCAGTGTCATCGGATCCGGCCCGGATTTAAAGTGAGATGTCTGAGACACGAGGTCATCCTAAATATAAAATTTCATCAAGATCCGATCACCCGTTCAAAAGTTATACACGCCACTAGATTCCGGACTCCCCATCCATCCACTCCCCCCAGTATGGTCGGATTGGGGAAACGGCTGTTCTCAAGTCAATATGTTCGGGTCCCTGACATACCTGCCAAGTTTCATCGCCCTAGCACATCAGGAAGTATGCCGAACTCGCCTGATCGCTAGAAATCCGGCCCCCCCCCCAACTCTCCCAGAGTGCCCGGATCTGGTCCGCTTATATCAATGACGTATCTAGGACTTGTGCTTGTTCTTCCCACCAAGTTTCATCCCGATCCCTCCACTCTAAGCGTTTCTCAAGATTTCCGGTTCCCTCCTCCAACTCCCCCCAGTGTCATCGGATCCGGTCCGGATTTATAGTGGGACGTCTGAGACACGAGGTCATCCTAAATATAAAATTTCATCCAGATCCGATGACTTGTTCGCAAGATAAAAATACCTCAAATTTTGGCTTCCCCCTCCCTCCACTCCCCCCCAGATGGTCGAATCGGGGAATTGACGATTTCCTATTTAATCTGGTTGGGTCCCAGAGATGCCTGTCAATTTCCATCGTCCCAGCACATCAGGAAGCACGGAACTCGCGGGATCACTACAAATTTGGACTTCTCCCCCCCCCCCCCCAACTCCCCCAAAGTGAGCGGATCCGTTCCGGTTATATCAGCCATGTATCTAGGACTTGTGCTTGTACTTTCCACCAAGTTTCATCCGGATCCCTCCACTCTAAGTGTTTTTCAAGATTTCCGGTTTCCCCCTCCAACTCCCCCCAATGTCACCGGATCCGGTTTGGATTTAAAATGGAGGGTCTGAGACACGAGTTCCTTCCATATATCAAGTTTCATTAAGATCCGATAACCCGTTCGGAAGCTAAAAATATCTCATTTTTCCTCATTTTTCGGGATTCCCCCTCCCTCCACTCCCCTCCAGATGGTCGGATCGGGGAAGCGAGTATTTCTAATTTAATCTGGTCCAGTTCTTGATATGCCTGCCAAGTTTCATCGTCCTAGCTTATCTGGAAGTGCCCGAACTAGCAAAACCGGGACCGACAGACCGACTGACGGACAGAAATTACAATCGCTATATGGCACTTGAGTAAGCTCAAGTGCCATAAAAAACCTGTGCGGTTTTTACGGAAAGTGCGGACCTTAGGCCGGATTGATGAATATGACATTACATTTTGGAAAGCTCCGTAGAAATCTTGCCTGGGGCCAAAAAGGATGGTTTTTACTTGTCCTCGAGCCAGAGCCTACGGTGTGCGAAGTGAAGAGGAGTTATATAGCCTATGCCAGAGAGGATCTGAAAGTTGTGCAGCCAACCTTTCGTTTCATCAAACCATGTTTCTGCTTTCGAGTGGAAAGCTCCGCTCTAGCACGCAAGCAGGCAGGCACCAGTTTCAAATTGAAGATGGATTAAAATCTGGTGTTAAATATAGTGTTAGATCTGGTTAAAAATCTAAAAAAAGATCTGGTAAATATAGTGTTAAAATCTGGTTTAAATATAAGTGTTAAATATATGCGGCAGTTGCCCGGCCCCATAGCCAACATATCTTCTTTGAGTGATAAATAGAAAAATCTACAGCAAACCAAAAAGTGGCTTTTTACCACGAGTCCAAAAGTGCTGCCATCTATTTTTTCTATCCATTTGTGTTCGCGATTTCAGCTGAGTTTATCATTCGTTTTTTTGCACTTGGGTGTGCGGTAGAGAAATAGTATCAGATGTACATCTTAAACTTTAGAACTTCTCACCTTGCTAAAGAAATTGGAGATTATCCTTTGCTCCTTTCTAAGTGGTGACGTTAGAAAGTTTGCCTACGGCAAAAAAGTCAACTTTTGAACTAAGACAGGTAGAAATTTTTTTTCAACGGCAATCTATAGCTGTTGATGAGCTGATCAAAGCATATGGCATCCGTTTTTTGGTACAAAGATTCCTTCGTGAGATACACCAGTTTGAAAGTTTCAAGGGATTGACAACTTCAGTAGGAATGTACACACGAAACCAACAATAGGCGATACCAGCTGTGAGACATGTAGGGGACTTATAGGCGACAGTCGATATATGTTAGCTCATAATCATCTTCGGCAATTAGGGGTTTGCAGCTTTTGCCAGTTGGTGTATCTGTGATTTGTTTCCGGTGTATTCGATGGTAAGAACAATTTGGTTCCCAATTGTAAAACATGCAAGGGACTTGTAAGTAATAATCGGCTGTTATGCTACAAAAATCTTCAGCGATGAGGGGCTTGCAACTTTTGCTACCTGGTGTACCCATTATTTTTATCCGGTGAACTTGATGTCTATCATGGGAGACGAACTTGTAAGTAAGAATCGGTTCACGAGGGGCTAGAATTTTGTGCAAATTGTTGCAGATGTATTCGATTTATATAAATCTGACGGTAAGAAAGTTTGTATCGATGGTCTATCGCTGTAACCTAGGGTTAACTGTTTCCGCAATGGGTACAAACGATAATCTAAAACAATGAGGTAGTTTCGTAATAATTAATAGTGTCATCTATGGTATTTTAATCCTGAAAAGTTACGGATAGCTTTATAATACCAACTAGATTATATGAGATATTGTTCCAAGTTTTCATCCGTCACGATGTCTACGATTGAAAAGGATAAAGTTCAACTGACTGCGAAGTCAATTTAGTCCCTTTTTCCGATATTCTTTTGTTGTTGTTAGGGCAATCGATAGCCCTTGATGTGCTGATCAAAGTATATGTCATCCATTTTTTTTTTACAAAAATCCTTCATGAGATAAACCAGTTTGAAAGTTTCAAGGGGTTGACAACTTCAGGAGTAAGGTACACACTGAAACCAAAAACAGGCGATACCAGTTGTGAGACATGTAAGGGACTAGTAAGCAACAGTCAACTGTTAGCTCATAATCATCTTCGGCAATGAGGAGTTTGCAGCTTTTGCTAGTTGGTTTACCTGTTATTTGTTTCCGGTGTATTCGATGGTAAGAACACTTTTGTTCCCAATTGTAAGACATGCATGGGGCTTGGAAGTAATAATCGGCTTTTATGCTACCTGTTATTTGTTTCCGGTGTGTAGATGGTAAGAACATTTTTGTTCCCAATTGTAAGACATGCATGGGACTTGTAAGTAATAATCGGCTGTTATGCTACAATCATCTTCAGCGATGAGGGGTTTGCAACTTTTGCTAGCTGGTGTACCCAATATTTGTTTCCCGTGAACTTGATTTCTATCACGGGAGAGGGACTTGTAAGTAGGAATCGGTTCACGAGGGGCTAGAAATTTTTGCAAATCACTGCACATTGTATTCGATTTCTGTAAATATGACGGTAAGACAGTTTGTATCGATGGTCTATCACTATAACCTAGGATTAACTGTTTACGCAAGGGGTACAAACGATAATGTAAAACAACGAGGTAGTTTCGTAATAATTGATAGCGTCATCTATGGTATTTTAATCCTGAAAAGTTAAGGATAGCTTTATAATACCAACTAGATTATATAAGATATTGTTCCAAGTTTTCATCCGTCACGATGTCTACGGATTGAAAAGGATAAAGTTCAACTGACCGCAAATTCAATCTAGTCCCTTCTTCCGATATTGTTTTATTGTTGTTTTTATAACGCTAAGGAATATCTTTTGATCATGTGATTCTTCTTTTTAGAACAAACCGTTTTAAAAGCTTCGATAAGTTGACAAATCCAGCATTTAACCGAAAGCGAAGAAACAAAACCAAAGCGCAACACTTCAGGTCTAGTTTTTCATTGCTATCCGATCACCCGTTCAAAAGTTATAAATACCTCAAGATTCCGGATTCCCCTCCCTCCACTCCCCCAACGATGCTCGGATCGGGGAAATGATGCAACAATCATTTGGGGTCCCTGATATGCCTGCCAAGTTTGGTCGTCCTAGCGTATGTGGAAGTGCCCGAACTAGCAAAATCCGGACCGACCGACGGACGGACAGAAATTGCGATCGCTATATGGCACTTGGCCGAAAGGCAAGTGCCATAATAACATGTCAAAAATGGCTAAGAAGGCAACCAAAGTTTCGGCGTTCGGCTGAATACAGGGTCGCACATGGATGCATGTTTTCAATGATTATTTCCCCCCCCCCTTTTCCAGATGTAGAAAAATATTTTAAGATCTGGGCAGTGAATAAACTTCAAAGAAATGACGTAGGAATGCAAAGAAATTCTGGTAAATTCCAAGGTAAAATCTCGAACAATTCTGGTATAATCTTGAAGCTGACCCTCCCCACCCCCTCCCTCTACAAGGAAGGGCTCGTGATGCCCCTGGTTCTACTGTAAAACCAGTCAGGGTTTCACACTCGTAGGTTGTTCACACGGGACTGAAATAAGCGCGTAAACAGCGGCTGACCTGTTCAGACGACAGATCACTGTTTGGAGTTGACGGGAGAATTAAAAAGAAAAATCTAATTCCGAATAGTATTTTCTTTGTAACAAAATACATAAAATTAACACAAACATCTTGTTACTTTGTCAAAGTCAAATATAGTTGATTTGTAGTCTTTAGAGTAGATAAAAGCAGCAATCGAATATTTGACAGATTTCAGGCGACTGGGTAAATTTCAAGTTAAAAATCAAATAAAATTAATTTAAACAATTTTGTTTTTAAAAATGAACATAAAATATAACTAATAATAAATATTAATAATACGAGAACACACTGCAATCGTTTTGTGTTGTCAGTCTGCACTATTCAGTGATGGCTGAATGGAAAAGTATTTAAATTATAATTTTATCAAAGAAAAATATTTAAAATATCAGACAGGAACAGAACATATGCTATTGAAATTAGGAAATTATTCTACCTTTTTTTCGAGATCATTTAGTAATCCTTGTATCCTTGTTATGTTCACATTGCTCTGACAGAATCTGAACTGGATTGACCTAAAACTCGCCAAGCTTGACTTGTTTACTGTCCCTAGAGTCATCAAAGGTCACATTCCAAAAGATTTAGTTTACCCCGATCAGTGACCGCGACGAAAATAAGCGCCTATTTGTAAAATCAGCGGCTGATTTCTGGAATTTTTTCAACCGCTATTTACGCGCGTAAATCAGCCGCTGATCGAGAATCGGCCGCTGTTTCAGCCCCGTGTAAACAAGCTATCAGTGACTATGGTGTCAAAACGAACCGTCAAATGTAGGCCAAAATCAAATGGTCAAATGAGAATCTTCTGCAGATGGCGCGCGGGAATTTTTCCATCCCATCCGTTACATTGCAAGATAGGCGAGTTAGACCTCTTATATTACTATCATGATACTCTGTGGCCTGAACAGTACTGTCGGTACTGGGTACTTTCAGAGATTCGCCACAAACGAATTGCTTAATCAATATGTAATATCAAACAAAATTGTTGCGACATTTTGACACTGACATTGCTAAGATTTTTCTACGCAAGTTGTATTTTCATCGTGTCTGTCTCACGTGCCTCATGTCTGCCTCACGTGCCTCATGCCTGCCTCACGTGCCTCATGCCTGCCTCACGTGCCTCATGTCTGCCTCACGTGCCTCATGTCTGCCTCACGTGCCTCATGTCTGCCTCACGTGACTCATGTCTGCCTCACGTGCCTCATGTCTGCCTCACGTGCCTCATGCCTGCCTCACGTGCCTCATCTGCCTCTGCCTCATGGTGTACACGAAATGGGCCAGTGCGCAACCCCTCGGTTAAAACTGTGTGCTGCAGGACGAATTTCAAGATTTGTCTTCTGTCGGTCTTGGAAGCTTAGATCTAACAATCATACTTCTCATTCTTACAAAGTATGAGTAAGAAACCTCTTCGTATCTGAACGACTAGAAATAGCCTGCCTCTCGAAACATGCGACTGAGAGTGCAATTCCTTAAGTTTCAGACGCGCGAGAACCCAGAACACCAGATCCATTAATAACTAGCCTTACTGACTTTTCCGGGCGCACTGCCAGACCCCCATTTAGCTTTTCTGGGTGAGCAACCAGATGAGCTGAATTTTCGTGGTCGGGCGCTCTGTGAGCGTCCGTTTTAGCTAAATTTGTGTTGTCGGGCGCTCTGCGAGTGCCCGTTTTAGCTTTTTTCTTTCTTCGAGCGACGCCCCTGGGGATAGCTAATCACAAAAGACATCACAAAAGTTGTCCGTCTGTGAGCACGATAATTCTCGAAGGGAATGAGGTATTTTGATGAAACTTGGTGGGAGGATTCTTTGCGTCAAGGAAAAGGTGGAGATGTAGGATTCTTTGGGTTAAGGAAAAGGTGAAGTTGTAGCCCTACATTTAGGGTTAGGGGTTCAACTTAAGGCGCAAATATTTGTAAACAGCTAATGAGATAGTCGATTAAGGGGTAAACAGACATGCTGAACACCAATATGAAAACCATTTTCTCGCCGGACAAGTAGTTCGCCCGGAATTTGGCCAAAACCGGAAAGTGTGTTAAAACTAAAAGTTTTGTTCGAAGTTGATTAGATGATCGGTTTAGGGTTAACAATGCATGCTGAACACTTATGTTGATAAGTAGTTCACCCGGAATCCGGCCAAAACCGGATTTGTTAAAAGTAAAAGTTTTATTTGTAGTTGATTAGATGTTCGATATAGAGGTAAGGAAATACGCTAAATTCTTTTTGAGCTTCAATTTTTTTGCCAGACTAGTACCTAGTTCCGTTCGGCCCAAACTGGAAATTTGGCAGAAGTAAGGCAGGAAGTTTCGATCAGTTTCGTCAAAATAGATATGTCTTACAGGGGTAAACACACATGCTGAATCCATATCGGAACTTCGTTTTCTCAGATGATTAGCTCTTTGGCCTTAATCTGTTTATAAATTTTAATAGTAAAAATATTCAAGGAGTCTGACAAAGACCAGACCCAATTGTCTGGATCAAATATAAAGTTGTGTGGATTCCATCGAAACCTTTGTTCTTGTTTGTTTATGTTTTCACGTGGTAAAGCAGCGTGGTGAATATAATTGGCGGAACTTGATTTAACTTTCCCTTTTTTCCTAGTTCGTTGTTTCCGTTTTAATTTTTCGGTCTACCAGCTAAGCAAGCCTTCGGAAGTGTTTAGCTGGCAAGATTTACTAAACACGTTCGTTGAGCCAAAGAATGCAATACAAAGCGGAAGGAAAAAAAGAAGATTATTTTCTCGGCCAACAGTTTTCTAATATTGCAGGTTTGCAAACGTAATACACGATAATGATGCGCTTCATACGGTCTCAAAATACGATTTTTCTGCTTAAAACCAAGTTTACTTTCAATTTTTTGACACCTGTAACTCCAAGCAAAATGTCACAATATTACGAAGAAACTGCTATTGCATTCACTTCGTTCAGTCCAAGTTTTAATGTCTGACACTAAACTACAATTATGTTAGACAACACCGTGGAGAATAAAAATTCGCACATTCGTACAGTTGTTATTTGCGGAGTTTATAACCTCTTGCTAATCGCTTGTCAGTTATTTCGAACGAATGGACAGTGTCGGGATTCCTAAATTCCCTCCATGAGAGTAAGAATCATCCGTGAATAAGAAGCACACCGCACATTTGTGATTTCTTAGACATGAACATGTAAACGATCAGTTCTTAATAAAATTGTGGATGTCTCGGTCCGTTTTTGTTTTTCTCGACAAAATGGGTTGCTGTCAGGGGCAGGAATGTTTGAAACTTTAAATCTAGTCTCGCTCTAATGGCGACCCATAGGAGAGACCGGATTTCAGTAAAGCAAAAGCTGATAATTAGATTCCTGTATTTGTCTACGGACCATAAATGTTATCAAACTTATGACATGTAGGAGAATATATTCGACAGACAATGTGTGCCATATGTATATACATACGGTGCAGCATACATTTAAAGGCTGTTATGAAGGTTCATCTAGCCAATCTCACACGCCAATATGAGCCTACCCCTAAGTAAGCCTACTAGGCCCAGACACGTACTCATGTACCAACAAAGAAGGCCTACTGGAGCAGGGGCGATTCCCTTCCTCTCGCCAAACAATGGCTGGTCCCGTGCAGTTCAAAGACAATTATATTGCAATACGTAATTCAGATTATGCATTCCTCTGCCATCTGGCATTCATGTGAAGACTCGTTTTATTTCTTTCTCACTTGTCTCGTCTTGTCTCCCTTTCGACCTTGTCATAATCACATACCGGTTTGTTTAGCCCTTGTCAGGTGAGTGGCTCTCCTGACAGTTTGCGTAAATAAATCGCAGTTTATAGTTACCTTCAGCCTACATATCTACTTTGACGAAATGATGAAAACTTCCTTCGTTACTTCTGCCACGTTTCCGCTTTCAAACGCTTCCGTACTAATTGTCCGGCAAGAAAATAATGTTCATATTCTGACTCAGCACGTCTCCTTTCCCCTAAATCGAACCTCGAATCAACTTCCGATTAAACTTTTACTTTAAATTTTTGTTCGGTTTTTGCCAAATCCGGTGAACTACTCGTCCTGCGAGAAAGTAATTTTCATATTAGGATTAAGCATTTTTCTTAATTTCAAACCCATCATCCGCCCCTAAATATAGGGCTAGAGAACCCGTCTTCGAATTTGGCCTGTACTTTGACCCAAAGAATCTCATGCCACGTTTGATCAAAATATTTCAACCCCTTCGAGAGTTATCGTGCTAACAAACGGACAAACAGACATACGGATAACTTTTACTAAGTCATTGGTATCCCTAGGCTACAGATTTGGGTATGAATTTGTGGGTTTGGTATATGGACCCGCGATGAAAAATTTGTGGCCTGCGTAGTAGTATGGTAGTAGTACGAAAACGTTGCAGTAGCATTCTGTCTTGCCATAGTAGCATCCAGTCTTGCTAATAGTACTATGCAGTAACACGGTAGCCTTGAATTAGAAGCATGTAGTATTATCGTTAGTACTGCATGCTACTTTTTCGTACTACTTCATAGTACTACTTTGAGATAAATTTTTCATCTGGCCGTTTCCCCAAAATATTCACGTCATCTAACTTGTCTTAGTGATTTGACATAAAACAGAAGATGAAATAGTCGAGTGGGTTGCTCACTTCCACATTGGTTGTACAGTGGTGACTAGCCGGTGCCTAGCAGTGCCCAGTCGGTGCCAGCTGTGCCGGTGCCCAGCGGAGCCAAGGGAGGGTGTACAGTGGTGCCCAGTGAGTGAGCAACCCCTCGGAAATAGTCCTCAAGTACTTTACTTGACAACGTTCTCCCCTATCTGACTATAGGCATTTCTGGATCTTTTCGTAAGGTCTATTATATATAGCACTGGTTCCCAACCGGTGGTAGGAACCAAAATTGCTTTAGTCTGTCGCCTCACATATTGTTGATTGCCGAAAGCCTAATATTACCAGCAGAGGCATCACCAGCCAACATTTATCTTAAGGGGCAAGGTATTTTTACTAGCCGACCGGTCATTTTTACCTACCATACTGTTTTGTTATTATTTTGGGATCCCAAAACGTAAGTGGAGGGATACCTATGACATCGCAAAAGTTGTCCGTCCGTCCGTCCGTCTGTAAGCACGATAACTCTCGAAGGGAATGAGATATTTTGATGAAACTTGGTATGAGGATTGTTTGGGTCAAGGGTAAGGTCGAGTTCGTAGATGGGCTCTGTAGCCCTAAATTTGGGGGTGGGGGAGGGGGGCTTTAAACAGCTAATGTGATAGTCGATTATGGGGTAAGAAGACTTGCTGAGCACGTTGGTGGCAATCATTTTCTCGCCGGACAAGTAGTTCGTCCGGAATCCGGCAAAAACCGGAAAGTTTGTTAAAAGTAAAAGTTTCATTTGAAGTTGATTAAATGTATGATTTAGGGGTAAGAAGACATGCTGAGAACGATGGTGAAAACCATTTTCTCGCTGGACGAGTAGTTCGTCCGGAATCCGGCTAAAACCGGAAAGTTGGTTAAAAGTAAAAGTTTCATTTGAAGTTGATTAAATGTTTGATTTATGGGTAAGAAGACATGCTGAAACCGATGGTGAAATCCATTTTCTCGCGGGACAACTAGTTCGCCTGTAATCCGGCCAAAACCGGAAAATATGTTAAAAGTGAAAGCTTTATCTGAAGTTGATTAGATGATATATTTAGGGGTAAGAAGAGACGCTGAGTCTGTATATAATGATCATTTTTTACCCGGACATATAATTAGTCCGGAATTCGGTTGTACCCGCATTTTTTTTTAAGTCAAAATTTTATTTAAAGTTGATTAGATTTCTTTATAGGGATAAGGAGATACGCCGGCTTCGTTTCTGAATTTTTCTTTTTTTGCTGGACTAGCAGTTCTCTCGGAATTCGGGCGAAACCGCAAATTTGGCAGTAGTAAAGCAGGAAGCTTCGGTCAATATCGTTAAAATAGATATGGCTTATAGAGGTATAGATAGATAGATAGAATATCTGAACTCGGTTTTCTCTGATGATTAGCCTGGCGAAGACAAGACCGAATTGTCTGATCAAATCTTAGATTTTTGGGATCCCATCGACACCTTTGGTCTTGTTTTTTTAAGTAACTGCTTTTACGAAAAATCGAAGCGTCTCGCGCCTACTCTTTTCTTTTTAATCGTCTGGGCCTTTTTGGGTGAATGGGTGTTGTCAGCCCGTGCGTGACACCTCTGATTACAAGCCCTAGGGAAAGTCAGTGAAAAAACGTTGTTTCACAAACAGCTAGCACGGAGAGCATCAAAACCAAACACAGACACAGGCTGACTGTAAAAAATATGCGGCTAAGGACGTCGAGCTGAGATTTGACAACGTTTTTGCTACAAGGCAGCCTCTAGTCCAGAAGACTAGAGCCTCAGTTTAACTGCCTCAGTTTAACGCTGTCGTCAGCGTTAAACTGAAGTCCAATGTGAGCATATTCTTGTTGTAATTGGACAAAATTATCTTCTAGCCCTCGCAACAAACGGCTCAGGTTAAGCACATCGTCCGCACAACCAATCAAAGACAAATCAAGACCACGCATAATGCAAGTCATTCATTCATTCTAGTGATTGCCTCATTGATTTGGTATATATTTTTACACACGTATGCCTTATCATTTATGATAATAACTATCGTCTATTTCACGTTCTACGCAATCTTTCTTAGGGGTACGTGGTACGGAAAAGGTTGGGAATGGGAACCACTGATGTATAGCACAAAACTGAATCTGTGACTGAAACTGAAAACTGAAGGTGTGCGAATTTATCGACGGATCCCTGAAGCTAAGAGCCACTAAGGTTAGTAGTGAGGCTTCATAGCCGTATAAAAATATTGTTGTTGTTTTCTCTTGTAATGTGTATTATTGTTTCGTTATGTATACGGCCCCTGGGCTTTTAAATACACTTATTATTATTATTATAGCACAAAAAAACCCTTATAATATTCGTGGTCTTGAAATTAATCTGTTGTGTTTCCACCAAATGCTGCCATCTAACTTGTCTTGTCTTCGTGATGTATCTCAAAGTAACTAAATCGGTTCTGAAATACTCTACTGGACAACCTTAACCTTGGTCGTCCCTATCAAACAATTAACAGTCCAGAATCTTTTCCTGAGATCTTCTACGTATGGCACAAGACTAAATCAGTTAAAATAGCAGGAAGAATCCCTTATTCATGCGCCTCAGGCTAATCTGCTTTGAAAAGGGTGTGATAAAAGCTCGCAACCTGAAAACAGGCTGTTTTTAGAATTTTTGATTAATGATCTGTTTTAGCAAGGATGTTATAAACAGACATGTATATGAGGACGTTTTTGGAGGGACACATTTATGGGGACGTTTTTGGAGGGAACCTTACCCCATAAATGTCACTCACTTTTCTTAATAATTTCTTGTTTTTCTCTCGATGTAATTTATTTATTATTATTGTATTCAATAAACGAGTAAGCCATGCGGCTTGTCGCATAATAGAAGAACATAAACACACTTCAAATTGCAGAGAAAAATAGATAAATACTAAAACAGCACAAAGCAAAGAACATGATTACTCTTTAACACATAAGATGTTTTCATAAAACTTGGTCCTAACTATAGCGGTCTTAAAAGCTGGCAAGTTTTGCATAGTGACCACTTCTAATGATCAAATTGATTTTGTTTGAACAGTCAGTTGGATTACTCGCAATGTGCTGAGCGGGGACATGGGTCACATTTTGGTTGGGGATTTTTTTTGTGCGGACCATTTTAGAGTGGGCGATATAGATATGTTTCAGATTGATAATTTTTTGCAGACAGTTTGATTGTTCACGATTTGGTTTGCGAGAAGAATGCCAGTCCAGTTAGGATAGACGTTGACCGTCTACCGCAAGGTAGTTTACCCTTCGCTTCTTAGACCCGTATGCGGGGTTTTACTCAAGGATCTAAATTAATGACGACCCTCATGTTATTACGCTCATGACCCTTCCCAAGGTAACGCGCTGAATCACTAAACCGTCAACGAATCTTGGTCTGCGTGACAGTCGTGCCGAAGAAAATGTGCAAGTGATAAGTCGTAGAATAAATAAAAACATGGGGTACTCTAATTTCATTTTTGGTAAGTGCAAAACATTTTGAAATATTGCTCGAGTCATTTTGAGTTATCCGTTTATAAAGAAACACGAATAGGAAGAGAAGTAGAAGCAGGCTAAAAAGATGAAGACTGTAGCATAGCACCATCCACCATACAAGGAGTTTTTCTTAGTATGAATTAATGAGTGAAATATTTTATTAATAATAACAGAATTTATTTTTAATAAATTAATAATAACAGCACAAGGAAGGAAAAAGATAGAGGATGTGAAAAGAAGAAAAATAAAACAACGACTACAAAAACAAAATAACTTTAACCTAGATACATAATCAAACAAATCTTATCAAAAAAGAATACCCCTCCAGGGGTGTACAACATCCTTATTATTAAGGTTTGCGACCAGATTATCGACGCTTAGTATACGGTTTAAGACTGAGTACTTCTGAATCAAGTACTGGTTGCAGGACCAACTGGGAAGTTGTAGAAGAAATTTAGTAAATTTGTATGAAAACGGGCAGGACGAGAGAGCACCGATTTTGGACGGCAGCACCCAATAGGAATACGAACCGACAAGAACTTACAGAATCGGTAAGCTTCGGCTATTTGACTATTGGTCCCAAGATTACTTTTACTTTCGAGGTTTATGTTTCACAACGAACATGAACAACACACACAATGAGTTTGCCAGTATTTATACGCTTAACCTGTACCCTGTTCGTTCGGCCTCGATAACTTACATCAATTTGTTCCTTCAACGCTGAGAAGAAAACCTTAATATTAGCCGCTCAGCCTTATTTCCTCTTTTTTGAGAAGTTTCCATGTTTACAGGATTTTGCAAGCTGACATATTTTTTTCGACAGATGTCATTAGGTTTGGTCAGGCTAGTTCCACCAGGGGAATTGCCAGGATTCCGTTTTTGCAAGACTTCAAAAGACACCTATTTTTCAATTTTTCTTTGAAATTTATTTCGTTAACCTCTTAATTTAACTGTGCTAAGTAATTTTTTTATTCATGCTTCATAAACAGAATTAAAATGGGTGACCAAGAACATTCAAAACTATGCTACTAAAGTAAAACGGGTCACAAACCAGTGTCGCTCAAACATGCATACACCTTTGAAAAAACGCAGACTCGAGTTTCTCGACAATAAATCAACTTTGGTCGTTGATCTGTTAGAACAAAGGGGTCCCACGAAAATCCCAAAAGTCGGCTCAGTGAAAAATCTTAATTGTTAATCTTCGTGATGTTCGGTAGCAGTGTTCTAACGCCACCGCCGTTATCCGCCACCATATGTTTTCCGCCACCTTTTAATTCAGTTAGCGTAGGTAGCCTGTGCAGGTAGTTTCAGGTTTAAATCTTTAAATGTAAAAAGGGTGTTTACTGCCACCCAGGAAAGCTTACGTCCCCAAGAGGATTAGAGCGGAGGGGTAGTAGATGTAGTAGTAGATTTTTAATTCTAAAAAGTAACTTTCACAGCGTGAACGCCGAATTTGACTTCTGCGTCCAAACATAACTAAACACTCGAATCAATTTGTCAGTCGAATAATAATTGCAACATAATTCGTAACAAATTCATCAGTCGATACAAAACTTAACTACCACAATTTACACGATAGGCTCATTCGGCGAACATTTTGCCAGAAACTTCTAAAACAAATAAAAGTCACTTTAAAGAAATGGTAAAAATTTTTTTTTTTCAAATTCAATCAAAGTAAATTTTTAATCATTACGTCAAAAGTAATTTCACTTAAAAATATATATAAAACAAAATAAAACATTCTAAAAGGGTCAAAAACTAAAACTAACAAATTCAACAAAAATAATGACTAAGTTTACTGGCTGTTGTACAATTCAACAAAACTTGGAACAAAACTCCTTCGGTACCTTTCATGTTTTGTGGGGACTGGATTTAATTTGGGTACTTTCTGAGCTTTGTCGCGCTGCGGTCTATTGCGGATGGGTGTGTAGAGTTCGGGGAGAATAGGACGCAATCTGGGAACAGACAGGGTCTTGGTGCCGAAATTAAGGCATAGAAGGTTTCTTCTCGCGTCCAAGGTGGTGAGCCTGAACCTGCCAAGCAGATAATGGTAAGGAAGCTTCCCCTCCCCATTAATGATCCTAAGCGCTCGTTTTTGAATGTTTTCAATCTTATAAACATGCTCAGAGGTAAGCCCAAAATGCCACACTGGACAAGCATACTCCAGTATTGGCCGGATAAACGAACAGTACAGTTGGAGGAGATCCTTCGGGGGGCAAGAAATTTTTTTCATAAGTTTTAACATGGAAACCGAAGGGGAAGCTTGTTTGAGGATGTTTTGAACATGGGCATCCCACTTCATGTCAGCTGAAATAGTAACTCCAAGTAATTTAATAAAACTAACGGAGATTTCGGGAGGAATGGGGTCTGTGAAAGAGGGCACGGATTTTAAAAAATTCACAGTCATGATCGATGATTTTTGGGAGTTAACCCTCATCTTCGACAAAGACGCTTGCTTAGTAGCGTCCTCAAGTAGAGCCGTAATTGAACTTTTTATATTCCGTCGACATACCTCCAGTGCAGACAGGTCGTCCACGTACTTCCAACGATCTGGGTGGTCAGTCAATAGGCTATTGATCATTATTAAAAATAAAATTGGTCCCATTAGAGTTCCTTGGGGGACACCACAAAAAATAGGGAGGGGATCAGAAAAGACGTTTTTGTATTTAAGCACTTGAGAACGATTTGTTAAAAAAGAAGCAACAATTTTGACTAAAAAAGGACTCACTTGGAACTCAATCAACAGTTTGTTTACAAGGATATTATGGTCAATTAGGTCAAAAGCTTTCTGGAGATCTATTAATAAAAGATTCAACCAAGTATCAGGGTTTTCAAGATTTTTCAGAATAGTGTCAAGAAGACTAACAAGGTAATGCGAAGTAGATACCTCCTTGAGGTTCCCGAATTGTTGTAAATCAATAAGATCAAGAATCTCTGCCTTTAACCAATCAGCCAAGAAACCTTCGTACATTTTTGAAAAAACTGGGGTCAGTGTTATTGGTCGAACACCACTAAAATCGTTACCCCTTCTTTTGGATTGGTGTGATATAACCCAGCTTCCAGCAGGACGGGTAATTTCCGGATTTACTGATATCATTGAAAATGTTTGCAAGGGGTGTTACTAACTTATCAGGAAATGCTTTTATTAGATCCACTGGGATATCAATCGGACATATACTAGTAATCTTCAGCCTATGTATTTTTGTAATTATTTCTTTCGCTGAAATTACGGGAATTTTTTCTTTTGGAGTTTCGGGGATGTGTTGGTTGACTGCGAGAGGAGGGAATGTCTTGTCTCTTTCTGATGGGGTGTCGAGCGCCAACAGGATTAAGTATCACGGCTACTGAAAGCTAAAATTACATATCAAGAAGGAAAGCGTTCAAGAGAACCATTTCTGCGGGCGATTTCTCACTTTCTGAAATTTGAATAGTTTGGGGGCCTTGAGTCGTTGAAGTTGTGCAGTTCTTTAGTTGGAACTAACATAAATAATTATTTGAAACATTAAGCTCAGTCTTCGTATTAGCTAGGATTCACGTGTGGTTAGCGTTGGTAGCGATAAACCCCTCTTCGTAATTAAGGATTTAGATCTGGAATTACATGAACCAGCTACCTGCACTAATGAGTTGGCGGAAAATAAAACGTGGCGATGGACCTACCAAAATATTTGACCCTTTCGTCTGACGCAACTAATCCCCTTGATGATGCAAGATTTACTGGGTGGCGGAAAACATACAGTGGCGTTGGGACACCCACTTCGAAAATCCTTATTTCCAGCGTCAACACATTCTTCGAATCGTTTCCACTTGATCGACAAATTGGGGAGATAACATATTCAGCGAACTGACTGTCTTCCTTACTGCACTTCTGACCTCGACCACTTCGTCGTAAATTCCTCATTCATTCATCAGAAAGGGCCCGGATAATTTTCCCAAGATTGTATTTTGTGTATGTCTGTTTGTAACAAGGTACTAAACCCTTGGTCCACCATACTTACCGTCGTTTTCTAAACATCCAAAAACAAAGAAATGAGAATTGTTGAAAGCGGGTAACCCTTAGCACCTACATTATCAATACATAATAATAAAACAACATAATCTGACACAAGAATGAGATTCTTTTCCCTCGGTTTAATTGAGCTTGTGAACAATACGGATAAATTCAGCCTGGTTACAGCTGATTATTTGTTATTTGTTTTTGATTGCTTCTGCGAGTTCGTTACTTGCTTTCTTGGAATGTAGTGATATGATCATCTCGAAAGATTGGACTATAAAACATCAAATCGGCAGTAGATCCTGACAGATTTAAACAAAAATGCGACGTTGTGTGTCTACCTTTTCACGTGTCCTGGGTAAGTGTAAACAAATTTACGTTTTCGTGACGATACTGAGAGAATAAACGAATGGAATGAAATAGCCTACCCGGACTTCCTTTATAATGCTAGGTTCTTCGAACCGATTGCGATTGTTTGGTCCAGTTTTTCGAACGACATTAGGACCTTCTTTATAAGGGTCTGAACTAAGTTGTATCGGTATTCCGTACAAGCATGACGTCACACCCATTTGATCTATTTCACGCCGGTCGCGTTTACATTTATAAAACGATCTAGGGGCAATCCAATCCTATGTTGGGTCCTGAATCACAGGACGTCACTATCCTATCGATACAATCTAGTCGACACCTTGGCAAGCAAAGGTGTCTCGAGCCTTTCTTCATTGGGAGGTGCGAACCTGGTAAAATTTACTGAATTGGTACGTGATTTTTAGCCTACCTAATTTAATAAAAAAATAATCTGTTAAAAACACAGCGAGTTGCCTTCAGTAAGCTGTAAATTGAAGGTTACACAGTATGTATAAAATCAAGTCAGTTTTCACGGCCTTCCAGGTCTGTACTATCAGGGAGACGCAGGTGCGTCACTAGCCTTTTACCTTGGGGGGGGGGGGGACTTTCAGTTTTGCAAATAGGGCTTGAGAATTGAACCTGCAAAATTCGTAGGAACGTCGCTAGCGGCTGTACCCAGGACAAACGGCAAGGGCCCTCTTACGGCCTAAGTTAGAAACTGGACCTTTTTACAGTAAATGAAGACATTATCGTTAGAATAAATCTTAGCTGACCTGTTCTTTTGCGTAGTCAATTATGGTTATCTGTCTGGTTGGACAGAGGAATACTTATTCTGTTGATTTATTGACCTTTTGGCTATCGCTCCAAATTAGCTTGTAAAAACTGGTTACCTTATTATTTTGCTGCCGTCGCGAAAAACGAGGAACCCTGTTCTTTTGGTTTTCTTCTTCCTTAACAGAGGATCCCTGTTCTTAGAGAGGATTTTTTATTGACAGTAGAACGGTAGTAGCGCTGTTAAATTTAATCAGGTAATTACATGCATTCATTATAATGAGATAAATTAACTAATTTCCATCACGCGAACATCCGTCGACAGTCATTAGCGACAATTTTGTATTAGTGCTAAAACAAATAACCATAAACAGGATAGAAGACGAATAACCTAACTCAGTATTAAAATAAGGCAGAGACAAACTAAGTACGGTAACTAAATAATGCAAAATGGAAGTAGGTAGATCGATGAATCTTTTTCCTCAGCAAAAAAATACATGGTTGGTGCCAAATTTGTTTGGTTATAACTTCATAGATATGCTGCACTTACACTTAAATTATATAAACTATAGACTATAGGTGCATAATTACAATTGAACTAACAGGTCAAAAATCTCAACGATAGGTTCCAGTACCTTCTTTTTTAACTTTTTTTTTTACAACTTAACAGGGAGGGTATTGCGCAGTCAGGGACTGAAATCACTCTTCGACCAAAACTCCTTCACATACCTGGAATTTGTTTAAAGTTTAACGGAAAAGCCAGCTTATTTTTTATATCTGGGATTTGAAAACACTGAATTATTTTCACTTTCTAAGGAGTTTTTTTTAACCTTGGACTCTAGTGATGTTAACAATATGCACTACTGCACCGAGGAGACAAGTTCATCCCAACGCGGAGAATTTGAATTCCAGGAAAAGCGTGCACTTCAGTGGATAATGAAGCGAAGCTCAGGAATCAGTTCCAGATTGCAAGGCCACTTTGAAAGAAAACCTGCTATTACGTATGACCTAAAAAGGTTTATTTTCTGTAATCGTTTTCAGTTGTAGTTGCTTTATTTTTTTTTCTTTAAGTGTTTACAGATGTTTATTACTTTAGATTTAGTTGTTGTTACAGGAAAATGTGATTACAAAAATTATTTCAGAAAGTTTAACGGAAAAGCCAGCTTATTTTTCGCTAGGCCTTTTCAGTTGTAGTTGTTTTATTGTTTTTTCTTTAAGTGTTTACAGATGTTTATTACTTTATATTTAATTTAAATGAGAAAAGGAATTTCCAGATAATAGGGGAAGGATAGAAAATAGAATGTGGGTTTATTTTCAAAAAGTTAGATGACGTGAATAGTTAAAATTGGGTAAAAATAGATTGAAATAGATGGAGCAGTAGCCACAAAAAGTACGAAATATGATTTCTTAGTTTTTTAAATTATATAAAAATAAGTTCATTAAAAAAAGATGCTACAGGAAAAAAAAACAAAAAATCAGTTGTAGTTTGCTAAATTTTCAGAGATACCACAAATCCGGAAGAAAAAGAGAAAGAATAGGCCTAGCGGAGTAGGCTACCAAAGTAGCGTATCTTCATTGGGTCTAGATTGGAGTACCTCAGCCCTACTCTGTTGTCAAGATATTGATAGTAAGGGACCTTCCCCCCAACACTTAATAAATGTGAATTGTTTATTATATTTTTACCATGTAGGCCTACAGTAGTAACTTATCGCGGTTGTAAACTGATCACTTGTAGTTTGTATGCTGTGCTGATATGATGTTTTTTTTTTTTATGTAAATTTTCATTATTAGATTTTTCTTACTGAATAAAATTAAATAAAATCATCTTCCTTTTCTTTTTCAGGCGGTTCCATACTTGTCTTCATACTTCCATACCAGTACACGTATGGCTCTGTTCTCGAATCATCTGAATCCATTGAAGAGCTTTATAATGCTCACTTCAAACATCGCAGTGACGAGTTCATGCATGATTTGATGGAAAAAGTGAATGAAGTCCAAGACCAACTTAGTGAAGACTATGACTACACTTTTGAGGTGGATGGGGAGGTTTTCACCCATGAGCAGTTTAAGGACATTATGGAGGTTTACACTAAAAAGTATTTGGAGTGGTTTTTCTTAAGTATTCCGAACGATATCAATTCCACCTCAGAGTTCAGCTTCAGCGATCCTTCCTATGGTAAGTCTATTAGTACACTGTAACAACAAATCTTGCAGTATTTGCTACTGGGATTAATCTTGTCTCTAAAAAGATAATTTTGTCTCTAATTCGGATTAATCTTATCCAAGTAGAGATAAGATTAGTCCCAGTAGCAAACACTGCAGTTAACTTTAATCGTTGCTCGGAGAAACTTTTTAGAGTGTAGTAGGCCTAAGCCCTCAATTCCACTAGGTAAACAGGTGAAGAAAGATAAGACAAAAAGAAAGAAAACTAACAACACGTAAGAGCGAGAAGAGCGGATTAACAGGAGCTTTTTTCTAACAGGGTTGTCAACATCAGAGCCGTTACTAACAAAAATGGTTTTTTGGGGGAAGATATTTTCCGACCGGTTGGTCATTTTACAGACTGTTCGTGCAAAAAAACGACTCTTTTAAGAAAACGACTATTTTGAGGAAAAATTGACTTGTTTTAAGAAAACACTGCTGTTTTTAAGACAAAATCTACTATTTAAAAAAACTGACTGTTTCCAAGAAAAAAATCGACTATTTTTACGAAAAATCGCTGGGCTTCTCGCTCACTCAGCTATTTTTTACCGACTGACCGGACGGGGGGGGGGGGGGGGGGGGCGGAGGGGCGTCCCCCCTACCCCATATGTGACGCCTCTGGTCTGTATAAGGTCCACTCAAAAAACATTTGACAAAACATCCTCATCATAAATGTCTCCATGACAACCCCCCCCTCCCCAAAGTCTGAGATTCAGAATTGGTTTGTAGTAGTTGCAGTATTTATATAATCGGAAATATATAGAACCAAAAAGTGTTCAACAGTTGAACAAACGAAGTGGGTGTTTTTTTCTCACTAATCCATATGCCGGCTGATTTTGTTCTGGATTCTCCGGCAAAGTCTAACTGTCCCGTTTAACAATTTTTTACTTGGTAGTCCCAAGATTGATGTACGTTGACAAGTCACATTGTCTTACAGCTCTGCTATCTCGACGTGTTTGTTACTTGGCGAAAATCTGGTCGAGGTCAATTAATCGTCTCGTGTACAGACAATCACTCGGATTATCGCCACAGCTGTTTTCCTTTGACTACCGAGATGTGTTTACAACGCATCTTATCGGAAATTGGATCAATAACTTGCTTATCGTTTTCGGTGATTTTTTTTTTTTCGGTAGTAGAAATTTAAAGTGTACCTATCGCACTGACGCAACCTGCTCCCATATTTGTTCCATACATTCTAAAACTCGGGAGCCTCGAATTTCATAAGGTATACAATTTAAAACTATACCTCACCGATTTTTAGGTTTCGGTGCGTATCTTGCTATCGGCGGTTGTGCTGCGCGAAGCTCATTCGTCAGAAAAACAGATTTGTAATTTTGTCAGTATTTTTGCGAGGCAACTCAGACAGATAATTCGGATTTCAGGATCAGGCTTCAAATTCACTTTTCTGCATTTTAAAAGGGATTTTCTGGATTTTTCGATATATCGGATATCTTCGAAAATCGATATCGATATTTCAATACCATGTTTTGCTCTCATGTACGTCTACGTCTACTTCGAATCTTATACAAATTGAATTACGAAAAACATGTTGCTCCACCCCCGGATAAATAGTAGTTAGTTACATTATGAACATTGATTAGAAAATGTTCGATATGTACGTTCCAGTATTCGATATCGATATTTAGTCCGATATATCGATATCGAATATCTCTCAACACTACAGCTTGGGACCAGGATACTAAATATAGTCGTTGTGGACCACGACCACGATCACGAATCTACCCGAGACACCCCCCCTCCGCCATCTGAAAGAAATCAATGTACTAAAGCTAGCGAAAAGTCTAGGAATTACCAGCTACTGAAAGCACACCTCGCGCTATTTACTGTTTATGTTCCAATATCCTAAACTAGTTAAATACTGTAAAACTAGGCTCTGCTTTTAACAAATGGTACACGGCTTTGGATTATAAGCCTTTTTCCAGGCCCATTGACTTTTGACTAGCAGGAACACGTCAAATTCAAATAACCGGTTTTAAACATCAACAGTGTGATACCCGAACACTCGTCGAGAGCATGCTGTGATACACATCCAAAATGGTGAAACGCGGCAGGTGCGAAAGTGAGTGAGATGTTGTGAGCGGGTTAGAATGTAACATATGAAATTCGGTTCTCCGGCTTAAGAATTAATGTATGTAATCACGGAAGTAGGTTGCGTTGTCATTGTCGGTACGACGAGTCCTTTAAGTTTTTTCTCTCGCAGAAAATTGACTAAACAAGGACTAACTAACCTAAGCTAAACTGACGACTCCTACAATCATTGCGTTTTTACTTGTTTTTCCTATGTTAGATGGCGCTAAAAGGACAAGTGAGCTGCGACATATTCTAGCGGTGTTTGTCCCTTCTTGGCGAGGGTCTTCTTCAGGTCCGTTTTTCTAGGTTGACCATGAAGAGGAACCTTGCCAAGAAGGGCCGAAATATCGCTAGGATAAATCTCAGCTAACCTATCCGTTTATCGACATCCACTTAGAGATGACCGAATCCGATCATGAAAGGCTTCGAATTCGAATCCAGGGCTAGGTACGAATCCGATTCCTAATCCGAATCCACCATTTCGTACTGAGGATTCAAATCCGGAATTGAATCCGGATTTGAATTCGACCTTCCCTTTGAAAAATTATCGAGAATTAGTTAAGTCAAGTTAGAATACAGTAGTAACCGTAACCACTGCATGCTACCATGGCAGAATTGGATGCTGCTACAGTAGGACTGGACGCTACTGGATACTATTGCTTCAGATTGGCCAAGTGAGAGGCACATTAAATGAAAGTATTCCATACTACTACATATTTATATATATGCAACTTTTTCGTATAACTACCATACAACTACACAGGCTACAGATTTTTCATCCGGTTAGCAGAAATTAAATTATTTACATAAGTTTTAGTTTAAAAATCAGAGTTGACAAAATGCACATTTTTAAGGTAATCAGATGATGTGATAGATTGCTGGGTTGGTGGTACAAACTGAAAAATTTACGAAAAATAAACACAGTGGAAAAAAATCGGGAAACGGAAGCTTGAAGGATGTAGACTAGACATTTCAGTGGATTCATAAGACTGGAGGTTTGGAATTCGAGTCAGAATTCGAATCCAGCCTGACTAGCAGAAGATTTGAGTTCTTCTTGTTTGAATGAAAGAATGATCTTATTACGCTCAGCCTAGTAGTTTTTGCAGAGAATATACACACAAATATAAACAAGCTTAACCAGAAATACAGAAAGGCTTTTGCAATATATACAACAGCAACGAAAGATAAGTAAACGCAAAATAAGAAAACACAAGGAAACACGAAAAACAAGAAATGTACTGAATTAGCTAGCGCATTGGGCAGTGGGCAGAAAGGTGGCTGGACGATGACATAAGCTGTTCACTTATTTCATTTAATTTGACAGTGGAGTCCAAGACAGAAAACTTCTCTATGTTTTGGTTATTGCGCATTCGGCGAGGAAAGTAAAGAAGAAAACGGAGATATTGAAGAACCATGATCGCATTCGACTGGTGTCTTTCTTCCTGAGAATCTAACTTTATTAGTCCACGGGCTGTGACAAGTGGCGCCATTTCAGTAAATAAATACTCTCTTTGCCAGTAGGCTACGCAATGGCAAAAATCGGTTATGATACTCATCTGCGATATTTGGCCATTCTTGGCAAGGGTTCTCGTCAGACTGTTGCTTGGAGAAATGAACCTCAAATAATCAGTTTATCTACCTATTTGGTGGCCATTAAACAGCAGCAAGAAGGAAGATTTGAAATCTCCCCCTCCCCCCTCAAATGGCACTTCTGCCCTAAAGTCCTAAAGAATGACCGTATCATATTTATAGACCCGGCTAACTACACTGCATCGGCGCGTTCTTGGCGGAACAGAAAGAGGGCGCGATGGGCGCTCCCTAGGCGCCACCCGCGCGATGTATCAACAGAGGCGCCCCCCTCAAACTTCGTCACTGAGCCACAGGAAGGTCTTGCAGAGTTTCTGGATGATTTTAACAAGAACTGGACTTATGCTTTTTTCGACATGCCCAGGCGAGGGAGAGCTGAGGGAGTGCAGTTCAGGTTCTCCGCACCGAGTAAGTATTTTTAAATAATTTTTATAATTTATTTTTAAATACCAAAAACCTACTGTACTTCCTCTTTAATTTTTTTTTGTTTAGTTAGGGTATCTCCGAGGTGATTTGATTGAAACATTTAAGATTTGTCATAGTTACTATGATAACATAAGGCCTGATGATGTCCTCACTTTCAATCACAACGGTCTTAGAGGACACAGCCTGAAAATTCGTGGTGAGAAATTCCGAAAAGACATTGGAAAATGGAGCTTCAAAAACCGAATAGTGCAATACTGGAATAATCTCCCCGAAAATTTCGTAAATGCCGAAAGTATCAATCACTTTAAAGCAGGCGTGGATCGTCACCTGGCTGAAATTCAGTTTACTGTAGGCTACACAGTGTCTTAACAGAGGCGAAAGCCTTTTTACTGCAGTTATATTATTAATATTTTGTAGTGATTCTCGGAGCCTGCTACGCAACACTGATAGTTGTGTTTCCCAAACTTCCGTTCCCTCTAGTTGAGAACAGTTCGTTGAGTGGTCGTTCACAAGAATGCCACAAGCCTACGTATTATGTCTCCCTCCACCACAGTACGAATTCTCGATAGTATCCGAGATTAATTTAAGAAAACCACTTGTTATTCTAGAGAAAAATAAAACAAGTTTAAAACAAATAAATACTGCAGCTGTTCAACCTATCTTCTATTCTTTCACGAAGACGCAGAGAATTTTAAGTTATCTTGCATATTTTGTTTGTTTTTATAGCACTTGAGCTTACTCAAGTTCCATATAGCGATCGTAATGTCGGTCTGTCCGCATTTTGCTAGTTTGGGCACTTCCACATGACCTAGGACGATAAAACTTGGCACGCATATCAGTGACCCAACCAGATTAACTTGGAAATAATCCCATCCCCGATCCGACCATCACTGGGGGAGTTGCAAGATGGGGAATCGGGAAATTAGTAACATTCATAACTGTGGAACGGATAATCGGGCGTTCATTACACTTGACAGGTATCAGGAACAAGAGTCTTGGATGTTCATTGTCAAATTCGGATCGGATCCGGTAACTGGGGGGGGGGGGGGCTGGAGCGGGACACCCAAAATCTCTTGTAACGCTTTTTCTAGTTTTTGTCAAACCCCTACCCCTTTCCTCACACTAGTATAGCTCTGCTCGCGTATGAGTCATTCTTTCAAAATTTGAAGTCCGAACTGGACTCGACAGCTATGGAGGAGTTGGGGGGGGGGGGGGGGAGACCGCAAATCCCGAGAAACGGTTAGAATGGAGGGATCGGAGTGGAACTTGCTGGGAATAACAAGCATCTGCTCCAGATAAACCGTTTACACATTTGGACTGGATCCGGACACTTTGGGGGAGGGGGTGAAGGGGTGTTTCCCGGAGTTCTGGTTATGGCGGTTCTGGGGATTTTCGCGACGAAACATGGGAGGCGTATCAGGGACCCTATCTAACTGACTTGTAAATAAAAATTTACTTTATCGGATAGTCGTGGGGGAGTAGAGGTATGGGGAATTCGGAATATTGAGCCGTGCGTAACTTTTGAACGGGTGATCGTATTTTGTAATTGAACAGAGGACATGTCTCTGGTGATCTTTTTCATGACCGGACCGGATCCGACAACAACGGGGGGGGGGAATACGTGACCGGCTTAGACTGGAGAGATCAGGATGGAACTTTGTGGGAATAACTAACAAATGCTCCAGATAAATCATTTACAGCACCGGATTGGCTCAGGCGACTGTGGGGGGAGTTTAAAGGGGAGTCCGGAATTCCGGTGATCGCGAGTAAAGGTACTTCCAGGTGTGCTAGGACAATGAAACATGGCTGAGATATTAGAAATTCGACAAGATTGGCTTAGAAATCGCCACTTCCCAAATCCGACCATTCCTTAAAGTACCAATCATGACCGAAAATTAAGAAAAATGCTTTTAACCAAAATATGCATTTTCATGACCCCCATGAGCCCATAACCATTTTTGCCTCAAGGGTTTTGCGTACAAATGAGGTTCTAGCTCTCTGTGCGCATCTTCACCGCAAGGTCGAAAAGTACTTTTTATCAAACGATACCTTCTAGCTACTAGCAGGCGAAATCCTAGACGAAGCAGAGGTCCGTCTCCTTGAAACGGGAAAGTACGCAGCAACAATTTGTGCTGCATAGCAACGCGTTTCAATCAAGCAAGAAAATAAAAGTGAAAGAAGACACTTAAAATATTTGCAAGGATTAACTGTTTTCAAGTTGAATAGGTACGTTAATATGCCATTGCTAATTGTTTACAGATAATTCATTAAGATGAGGGAAGTTTTTACTGAATCTAAGAAGTTATGTGTTCGTAGAAATTTTCGCTTGGCGCTTGGCTCGCCCATAGTCAGCGTTATATATTCAATCGTCTCTTGTTGATATATCCTTATTTAGTGTTATTTTCTCTATTTTTAGTGGAGTGTTCCTTGGAACAGTCCACTATTGCGAGCGCTGTAGCAGATTACGGTTTTCGGTTTTCACCGTATTTTGTGGAGCTCGTAACTCGTGAACTAGTGCAAGTATCAAGTTCAAACTTGGTACACTTGTGGGTATTGGGGTCTAGCTTTGTCTTTTGGGGGTCCCACCCCCCTCTCCAACCTGGTTCACTGGCAAATGGGCCCAGATTACCCACTGAATAAAGTTCATAACTTGACCAGAACTGGAGATAGGACAGTGAAATTCCTTGTACGTGTAGATCCTAGGGCTGAGAAATTGCTTTTAAAGTTGCACCCCACCCCCCCACCCACCCCGTTCATGGGCAACTGGGCCCAGATTGCCCAGGAGTAAAGTTCGTTACCCTTGCTAGGAATCAACAGGTATCAAGGTTACTGCCCGTCATTAATGAAGATCACGGGAAAGAAGTCACAGAATGGATCTCGGAGCTGCCCCCCATGTTAAAGGATACGGTGAAAACTATACTAGATATACATAAGGCCGGTTTACTGAAGGATGACATAAAGGCGGAGGAAAGAAAGACTGGGCTAAAAAATTTAATAGAGAAAGAAGAAGAAGTGACTTTCGCAGCAAAACGGAATGAACCTCACGTTAATTATGACCGAGCTTTCAAAAACCTGTATGAAGTACCATGTGGAGTGGAGTGTCGTGAATTAATGTTCTCAGTGATACATGGAATCTTGCCATATCGGAACCGGGTAAGTAGGTTCATTAGGACGGAAAGTCCCGCGTGCCAGTTCTGTGGAGTAGAAGTAGTGGACGGAATGGCACATGAGTTTTTAGAATGTGAGCGAAACGAGGGTGTTTTTGAGCGGTTGTTTGTTTTGTTTGAGAGAGAGGGAGTGCGAGCAGAGTGTTTGGAGGAGAAAAAGAGAATTTTAAAATTAGATTTTGAAGTTGAAAAAGGGAGAAACCGTGAAAGAGCGATGTCTTTTGTGGTTATGTCTCTATGTGTGCATGTTTGGAAAATGCGAAAGAAAGGGAAAAGGATCCAAAAAGATAGGTTTGAAGGTTGGTTTAGGAATTTGGCAAGTGTGAATGAGGGAGTGTGTGCATGGGAAAAGAAAATGGATTTGAAATGGTTGAATGAAATATGGATGGAAAGAAGAAAATAGTTAAGGAATAAAGAAAGAAAAGGAAAAAGTAGACATCATGTTTGATTTGATTGACAATTTTTTTGTTTTTGAATTGAAAAAAATTTGAATTTTGAAATTTTTTTGAGGTTAGGTTTGTGCTCGAGCAGTCATTACTTTGATGAGTTTTTCATTTGTTTGAATGTCAGAAATTTGGAATATCTTCTCCATTTTGTTTGTAAGGGAAGGTATTCCAAATGGAGGGAGGGGGTTGTTTATTTTTTGGTTTTGGGGCAAAGTATCTGTAGGGAAATGAAGAAATTTGTTGGATTTTTTTATTTTAAATTATTTGATTTAAGTGTTGTTTTCTACTGTAGAGAGATGCCCTATGGAGGAAGGGCGTCTCAAAACAGGAAGAGAGAAAATGTAAGGTATTATGTTTTTATTTTTATTTTTGTAGTTTATTTTGGATTTAACCTACAGATTTGGCTGCTTGAGTATTTAAAATATTAAGATTAATTGATTGAATTGAATGGAAAAGTTTTTAATATTACGTAGGATATGATAGAAGAGGTTTGTATAGGATTTAGAGAAATAAGTAAATAATAAAGTATTGTAGAGTATATGAGAATGTTTGATAGGAAAAGGAAAAGTTTGAAAGTTTTAAGGTATTTTGTTTTTAGATTTTGGAAAATGTGAAAATAAAATTTTAATTGTTATGATGAAAGTGTAAGTGACGTTAAAGTAGGGTAAATTGTTAGGTATTTTTTGGTATTAACGTCACTGAGTTGGAGGTGGAGACGTAGCCACTGTTTTAGTTCAGCCTAAAACAGAAAAATGGAAAAAGAAGCTACGCGGGATTAAAAAAAAAAAAAAAAAACAGGTATCAAGTTGAAACTTGGTAGGATTGTGAGCATTAGGGTCTCTTTTTGCTTGTTGTGGGTCCCAAGCCATACCCCCACTTGGTTCAGGGGCAATTGGGCCCAGATTGCCCATTTTTTAATGTTTTTAATTTGACAATAACTGGAGATAAGGCGATGAAATTCCTTTATGGTTTTGGATCATAGGGACCGGGGAGAGTTTAACTACCCCCACCCTCCCCCTTCAAGGGCAAGTGGGCCCAAAATGGCCCATGAAAAAAGTTTTTGACCCGTGACTGTAATCAAACTCAAAGCTGGTATACTTGAGGAAAAAATGTGTAAATACGCATTTTGACGGGTCCCGACCCCCCCCCCCTTTCATGGGCAGCTGGGCCAAGATTCCCCATGAGTCAAGTTCGTCTATGACAGGTCTCAAGTCCAACTCTTGTATATTTGGGGAGATATATCGATGGATGAGGATTTTTCTCGTAACATCAACAAATGAGACGACGCGACATACTTTAATCTTTCATGAACAGTTGGAAACTGGACTGTTTTGTCATATGATCGACGATATGCCGTTCCTAATGAATTGTGACAAAGGGGGCATTAGTCTGCTACGAATTGGTTTATTGCACTTGTTATTACCTTGCTAATGGAAAATAGGTTTAAAGGGTGGGACTGGCAGGCAGACCCAAAGACGGGCAGACCATTCAGTGTTCGAACAACTGTTATTTGTGCAAGATCGTCAACATTTCCTTGGATTTATGCTGGCGGTTTGTTTACATTTAAAGCTTTTAAAGGGGGGATGATTACAAGGTTATTTCAATACTTGTTTGGTTACTGGGGAAGAGAAATGTCTTGGTTCTAAAGCTGTTTGTATATAAATGTGATAAACATTTTACTTTTACACTCCACGTCTGAGCGCTTGCGCACTTGTTTGGTTTGTTTTTCAATCTATAGGGCGCATAGCCTTTTGTCTCCTTTTGCACTGTCAGTAGTCTCATAATACTCTATATGACCAAGTCCAAAACATGCCACTGATCCTCAGGAAGAAGGAGTAAACGTCTCCGTAACGACCCGCCTCTGGCTTTCTTCCGCAGGTAACCGGAGATTCTGCATCAGCAGGGAGAGATAGTCATCAAGAGTATAGACAACACAAGGATGTGAATTTTCAACAGATAATAGTTGCGTTTTTGATCAAAGTTTTGTTCGCCGTTGACGTAGCCGGTTGCTTAATTTCCGTTTTCAAACGCCGTCGAAGTTCCCCGTTTGCTTAATTAGTGTTTTTACGACTCCGGCGATCCTTGCCCGGTTGACGTTTCTTCGACGATTCAAGTCAACTTCGAACTTGTTAGCTCACGAAGTTCGACTGTCAGAGTTTTAAAGTAGAAAGAAACTGTGACCGGCGACCAAAAACGGTAATTGAACGAAGACCTTTGAGGTTGAAGGTAACTTCAAACTTTGATCAAAAACGCAACAAATACTTTGGATGTTAGCTGCAGGCAGGGGCGTCACTATGGGGGGGGGGGACTCCCCCCCCCTAAAGGTCCTGAGAAAGTACTTTCGTCGGGCGAAGCCCGGCGAAAGTTCACTTGATTGTCGGCGCGAAGCGCCGGCTAACACAGAAAAAATAATATTTTGTATGCTTTTTATCAGGCATCGGTCGATTCGTCGGCACATCGGGTGTTTTTGTATGCAAGAAATAAGATCCTGCAAACGTTTGTCGGGCAAAACACTGAAGAAATCGAGTTCTGCATGCTTTTGTCGTGCCTCGGTATTCTCGTCGGCACATCGGGTTCTTTTTATACAAAAGGAATCCAGAAGAAATAAAAACAAATTAAGTTTTTGTGGGGCGTCGGTCGACTCGTCGGCACATCGGGTTCTTTTTATACGCAAGAAATGAAATCCTGCAAACATTTGTCAGGCAAAGCACTGGAGAAATCGAATTCTGCAGGCTTTTGTCGTGCCTCGTTTCTTCGGCACATAAGGTTCTTTTTATACATTAGAAATCCAGAAGAAATATTTTTTTATGCTTTTGTCGGGCGTCGGTCGACTCGTCGGCATATTGGGTTCTACTTATACATAAGAAATCAAATTTTGCAAACTTTGTAGGGCGCACCCAGGAAGTTTAAGTTTCATTGGCACAAGGGGTTATTTTTACACGTATGAATCAAGTTCTGTACAGTGTAGTCGAGCAAAACACAGAACAAATCAAATGCTCGATGGTTTTGTCGGCCGTCGGTATTCTCGTCGGCACATCGGTTCTTTTTACAAAAAAAAAAAAAAAAATCAAATTCTGTAACTCTTTATCGGGCGCATGCCGAAAGTTCAAGTCTCGTCGGTACATCGGCTTCTATATACGCGTAAAAAATAAAGTTCTTTACAATCTTGTCGGGCAAAATACAGAAGAAATCGAATTCTGAATGCTTTTGTCGGGCGTCGGTGTTCTTGTCCGCACACTGGGTCTTTTATACGTAAGAAATCAAATTCTGCAAACATTTGTCGGTCGCAGATTTTTCCGGAAAAATACAGATTAAAAACAAATTCGCCGGCGTTGCTTAGTTCAATTTGTTCTGGGTGCAGTCGTTGGAAGCTTCGCTTCTTAGCAAAAGTTGAAACGAAAAGCCGAATATGTGAAATTAAATATGTGTATTTATATCAAAGGAACAATGTCAACTGATGCATTACAGTAACTTTTACACGAAATTTCGCATGCGGCGCATTTTGTAGCATTCCCTATTTGGGGAATTTTACACATTTTTTTACACATTTTTTTAGTCCGTCGGCACAAACCGGACGTCCCCCCCCCCAAAGGTAAAAGGCTAGTGACGCCCCTGGCTGCAGGGGCGTCATGCATGGGGGAAGATAGACGCCCTCCCCACAATGTTGTCAGCGAGTCGGTAAAAAATAACCGTGACGGCGTGAAGTGCCGCGATTTTTCTTAAAAACAGTCGACTTTTTTTCTTGGAAACAGTCGATTATTCTGAAAATCAGTCGATTTTTTGTCAAAACAGTCGTCTTTTCTTAAAAACAGTCGGGTTTCCTGCAAAAAAAAGTTGGTAAAAATGACCAGCCGGTCGGTAAGTACCTCCCCCCCCCCAAAAAAAAAAAAAATTTAGGGTAGTAAGGCCTCTGGTTAGCTGTTATGGTTTCGCAAATGTTCCACACACAAGAAGAGCCGAAAAAACAGCTGCTGACTTTTCTGCTCATAAATATTCCTTGAGCCCAAGCTGACCATGAAACATATATTCAAATAATGCATAACACTACGATGCATTAACTGCTCAAGCGTCGCTGCTCAAGCATCGTAACTGACGTATCCGTTTTATGCATTATTTGAATATATATTTTCTGCTCGTCATAATGATATCGGAAAAGTCATGCTTTCGGCGTTTTTTCGGCTATTTTTGGCAACGCTTGTTATGCATAATGTTTAAAGTTAGAACAGATAAAACCCCGAGTGTTATTTGTTAAAACTGCGCATCCTTGTGTTAACTGTCATGAAACTTTTGACAGCGCAGAAGAAGGGCGAGGTGGACAAACACACACTGACAACTACACTTGTACTAACATTTTGCACTCCTCAGTTCTGAGGGGAATAAATGAGTAAATAAATAAATGAGTACCACTTTTACGTGACTTATCAGGCTCCCGACCATTGTTTCTGATACTCTTATTGGCCCATATACCAGTTGTCCAGTTAAAGCATCTGCTGACAGCTAGTCTAGTATAAGGTTTGAAGCCAGGCTGACCATTCATTACGAAAGAATAGAAAACAGTGATCTTCTTTTTTTTCTTGATCAGCTAATTATCCTGTTTAGCTGTTTATCCCTCGCACAGCATCTTAGAGTGATAATTAGCTGATCAAGCTATTCTTTAGTTAGTCCAGTTAGTCAGCCAAGGTCATAATCCAAGATAAGGGACATGGAAAGAGGCTAAAAACAGTGAAAGTGTTCTGTAATTGAAAATATTAGTGGAAGCACTATGTATGCGGGGTGTCCTTTAAAAACAAGACCAAAGGTTTCGATGGGATCCCGAATTTTATATTTGATCCAGACAATTTGGTCTTGTAGATATCCGGTCTTCGCCAGACTCCTTGAACATTTTTACGATTAAAATTTAGAAACAGATTAAGGCCAATGGCTAAACATCGGAGATAACCAAGTTCATAAATGGATTCAGCATGTGTCTTTCGGTGTGTTTACCCCTACACGTCATATCTACTTAGACGAAAGTGATCAAAGCTTCCTGCATTACTTCTGCAGAATATTACTTCTGCTTATTACTTACTTCTTCCCCTGTATCGAACCTCTAGTCAACACTTCAACTTCAAACAAATTTTTCAGGCATTGGCCAGATTCTCAGCTATATCCGGGTAGAAAATGAGTGTCATTCAGCATGTCTTCTTGCCCCTATATCGATGAAAATCTTACTTTTAGCAATTTTTTGGGTTTTCCTTGGATTCCGGACGAACTATTTGGCAGGCGAGAAATTATTTTCATATATGTATTCAGCATTTCTTCCTACCCCTAAATCCACAATCTCATTAGTTGTTAAAAAACATTTCTTTCGGCACTTAATTTGAACCCCCTACCCCAACCCCTAAATCTAGGGCTACAGAGCCCATCTACGAACTCGCCTGCCCCTTGAAAGAATCCCCACAACAAGTTTCATCCAAATATCTCAATCCCTTCGAGAATTATCTTTCTGACAGACGGACGGACACCTTTTACGAAGTCATAGGTATCCCTCGCTTACGTTTTAGGATCCCACAAACCCATCAAAACACATTTTGTAATTGAAAAATTGAAAACAGCATTCCACAAAACGTCAAACAGCGTTAACAACTGTCTTCGAATAAAAATTATGCACAACTATTGGGTCGTAAAGTTTATAAAATCGCTAGTAGACTCCTATTATGCCGAAAGTATCTCGCGATCCTATATAACGCTGTCGCACTTGCCGCATGTTCTGTATATCGCGCCGTTTTGGAATTTGTTAACCGAGACCCAAAATCGGAAGCTCCGGTCCCTTTACTTCAGGTTTGCAAAGTTTCTGCTGCGTTGTCCCTTGTGGACGAGGAGCACCTTCATGACTGAACAAGACCAAAGTTGTCGATTCTCTTCTTTTTCTTTTTCTTTATCTTCTTCTTTACTCAGTTTTGTTCTCAAGTGAAAAATACGGGAAATAAACACTTTACTTACTTACTTACAGCTAAGAAATACTGGACTCGAGCCGGAAAACTCTTGACAATTTGTTGAAATAGTGTTATATGACACGAAGGCGCTTTACGAAGATAAAGAGTGCCGATTATCGACAATGATTTAGTATGATGACCCTCTGTCTTTTTCAGGACCCTTCGCGTCGAATCGTCGCCCTCGTCTGTTTTCCCCTAAAGACAACGGAACGTCAGCGAACGATCTGGATGCCCCTGTTGACTTTCAGCCAACGGGGAATTTCTCCAACATTTTCTTCGGAACGACGCACACCCTAGCGGGAGATAATGAAACTATTATTGAGGTGCTTAAAGCGATGGAAAAAGCTGAGGTAAGACTCGCAGTTTGAAGGTACACAAAATAGCAGCTGATGAACACGTATCTTGTCGTTGATCCCCTAGTCCGTTCTTGTCTTCTTGGATCCATAATGAGGGGATGCCCTCTCTCGATTTGAGTGTACAGCAGGTGGGGTTCTGCCTGACCCGTGCCGACAGCTGGCACCGGCTGCCACGTGTTGGAACATTAAAACTAGCATGTTTGGAAGCGGGAGTCTATGGCCGGGACTGGTGCTAGCAGCTCTGGTTTCGTCCGGCGCCGGGAAAGGGTGTAAAGCAGGTGTCGGGGAGCGGGAAATCCCTCGATTCAGAAGGAAGATTTGATAAATATATTGCATGGCGCAAGTCAGCTATGGATGTTTCAGGTTCATTTATTTTTTTCACTAATTATACATTCTTTCATAAATTATCAAATACCCTGGCAGAGGGCAAAGCATGAGTGGCACTAGAGTGATAGATGAAAAACAATTACCTTCATTCAAAAGATAAGAAAAACAGTAGCACTCACCAGTTCAAACTCACACAAAAATGATATTTCGACCCTTCTCATGCAGCTCAGCTTCTCTGCGATCAAATCTGAGTCTGAAGAGGACCCTTACATAAAAGGACCGAAATACACTCTCGGCAGAGTCCTCTTCAGCCCTCTAGTTCGAAAAACGAACTTGCCACCAGGTCTGAGTCTCAAGAGGAACCCTCCCAAGAAGGACCGAAATATTGCTAGAGTAACTCCTAGTTCAGTCAGCTTCGGTCCAGAGATGGTCAATCCGAATCCGGATTCGGATTTGAATCCAGGATTCAACATTTTGGCCGGATTCGGACTCGGACTTTACGAATCCATTCCAGTTCTATATTTTCCCATTTCTTATACACTGTGCTAAAGGTGTTGTGCTTAACGAGCTCCAAATTCGTCCCTGGTTGCTGAGAGGAAACCCATACTATAACATCCACCCATGAAATCCTAGAAATATTGGTTCATCGTCCAATTAACTGTCTCATTTGCCTTAGGCATCACTCCGTTTTTGTCAACTGATTAAAACTGTAACCTGTGCGGTGTAGGGTATATGATTTGATTTTTATGAAGGTCGGATCTGAATCCGGAGTCGATTCTGGATTCGAATTCTCAGCGTAAAATGGTGGAGTCGGATTCGAATCCTTTCATGATCGGATTCTCTGCTTCGGCCGAGAATTACTTCTACATCTCATGAACAAAATCCCAGTCTAATTTTTGTTTCGTTGTTCATAAGGCACTGTTTTCGATTTTGGGCGTGTTGTAAAAAATCATTTATGGACTGACACCAGCTCGTAAAAAAAAAATCGAAATAGAAAGAGCGTCTTTATCAAATATCACATAACATTACAAGCGAGACATATTCAACCATAAACCAAATGACCGAAATGTGCTTGCAAAAAAGCATTTTTTCAGGATGATTAATTTCAAGGTCAATGGTTTTATAAATGATTTAGACGATATGCATCTATTAAGTGACACGAAAAGGTGCCATGGTGTATCATGTGGCCGTTTTTTCTGCTGGTGGTCAGAAGGTTGCAGTATATACGTTTGACCGTCATCACAGAAGGTTGAGCCACTCAACTAAAAATAACCGACTGAATTTCATTCGTCACTCCTGACAACTGCAGCCTGTCACTGAAATTAATCTTAGGGGTTAGAGGCTCAAAGGTGGTGCCTGACGAGTACCCTTGCCAAGAAGGGTCGAAAAATCGCTGCTAAGGCATCTGACCTATCCGTTTTAGCCATTGTCTGAGATATGTTTCCCACTCAGCTTGGGCGTATTTTACCGTATAGTATTTTACCATATGCTTATTTCTAAGAGACCTAGAGTTGACTTCAGTTTGATCATTTCCCTTTAATGATCAGTATTTTAGTATTTTACCATAGGCTTATTTCTAATAGACCTAGAGTTGACTTCAGTTTGATGATTTCCCTTTTATTAAAAATAAAATATATTCCTGTATTAAACATAAAGAGAATTGCACAGAATAACGTTCCACTGTTTTTAGCAAGTATCCGCAGCTCGATTTACTCTCGATTTAAACTATGCTTAGCAAATACTTAAAACAGTGGGTTGTTTACAGCCTACGACGATTAAACACAAAATAATAAGTTTGTGTCGCTTATTCTTTGGCTTTGCTATTGAAAACTGCGGGGCATTTTCAACCTGTTTTAGTTCACTTGTGTAAAAAAAAACAAATGTCCAAAATAGTCATAACCACGTATTCTCCCGTATAGTGCAACTATTTGTTTCTGCTTGACTTCCTAAGCAACTGTACCATGGTTGCACTGATCGTGAATGTGTTATATCGTTTAAGCTAGTGGTTTGTGGACTTCATGGCATTTTTTGTATTGACTTCTAGCTGCGGTTACTTTAAAGTTGCATAGAAAAGGCCAGATATGAGACAATCTAGTTATCCATGACTTATTCGCTTAAAGAGGCTGGAAGACAAGATGGAAATGCGTTACTTCATTGCTCCGCTATTCACGAATAATCGATTTGCATAGAGTGGAATTTCCGTGTCGGATCTGTGGTAGCTCTGCTACTGTACCCGTGTTGTATGCTTGACGAAAATAGTTTATGAAAAAAAGTGTTAACAGAGTAAGCCACCTTCCGCGAGCTGATCACTGGCCACTGTGATGTGTGAAAAAAAACCGCGCTTGTACTGAGATTCAAATCTCCCGCGACATGGTAGAAATATGGGATGTGAGGACAGCCGTAGATATTCTGCTCGTCATACTAGAATAAATAAATAAAAACAAAAATGAAAAAAATCTCAAACACAATCCAAATAGTGCAGCGCATTCAGTTAATATTTGATAGTGCAAAACGGATACGTCAGCGGAATTTTATTGGAGCTATATTTCGGCCCTTCTTGGCAAGGGTCCTCTTCAGGCTCAAATTGGAAAAACGAACTTGTGATGTTCGGGCTGAAGGATATTTAGCATTCAGTTAAATGATACAAAAAAAAGTTGGCTTTTCAGTCGAACTTTAAACACGTATCGACATCTGACAAGTTACATATGTAATCACTTGAATCTCAAAATTAAATTTCCATACGAAGGGGTGTGTAGAAATAGTTGCCTCCGTATAGTAGTGACGATTTTCCATTGCTTAGCTCCTGCGTGGCGTAGAAGGTAAAGGAAGTATGATTCCAGGATTGCGGTGCTCAAGGTCTTCACGACATATTGTACTATCACACTCGAGACAAAAATAACAATTGCTCTATGCAACCTCTTAAAGCTTAACTGAAAAGCCAGCTTATTTTTGTTTCATTTAACTGAGTACACTGCATTATTTGGATTGTGTAAAGTGATTTTTTCTTTTATACTATTTGCTCTGGAATGACGTTCAGAATATCTACGGCCGTCCTCACAACGCCAGATTCTTCTGTGACGTGGACAATTTTAATCTCGTATTGAAACGCGGCTTTTCAGTGTCCAGTGATCATCTTGCGGAAGGTAGCTCACTGCGTGAACACTTATTTCGTAAATGGTTTTCGCCAGGCATGCAACACAGGTGCAAGCGCATATAGGTACCACAAATACGACTGGGAAATTTGACTATTTGAAAATCGATTATTTGGTAATAGCGGACAACGAAGTAACACGTTTCCATCGGGTCTTTGTCCCTGTGAATAAGTGATGCGTAACTAGATTGTCTTATCTCAGTACTATTCGTTTAAACTTTAAGGGACCAATCGACTCCTGACAGGTGGCATTATGCACTCAGTTTGTCACATGTGTCCTTGCCTGATCCTGTGTCGTTGACAGTATTAGGGGAGAGGGGGTCAGGTCCGTCATAGGGGCTGGTCCGGACAACGGCTCTGCAAACCTCGCTCTTAAAATTTAAATTACGAGAAATTATTTTTCAGAGCTGTTAGACTCATACGCGTCTTCTGAAAAAAATTACCGCAGTTACACTCGTGCTATCATAGCGAAACGATGCTAGTGTCACTTTTTTTGCGAGAAATGTAGTTCTGCATTATGGAATTGGCACCTCATTTTGGTAGTTCCGAACCCCCTTATATCGTCGGTGATTTTTATTTAGGTAGTTTAAGATTGGCTCTACTATGTCGAATAAGAATTTCCGTGATTCATACAAAAGTATGAGAGTTACATTTTTATTTCTGCGAAAACAGCACCAGGGGCAGGTCTTGACAAAGAACACTTGAAATTTGAATGGAAAAAACTAAAAAACTAATGAAAGAAGATAAAAACCGGAAAGGGAAGGAAAAAAGTCAGCAAAAAGGCTCAGAAAGCCTTTAAGACCAATTCTGGAAGAAAACATCATATGCAGAGCCAGCGGTAACAGCATATCCAGATGATAATAACAGATGTTGATAAAGTGACTGTATACTTGTGTTTTTCCAAATGCAAGCAAATAAACGAAACTGAATTGAGGCAACGAAAGCAAATGAAAACATGTGTATACAACTTTCTTGAAAGTCCTTCCTGGGTTAAACAAAAGTGATGTCCGGAACTGCCCCAGCCATGGCCGAACCTGCTCCCAGTCTGGGGGCAGGTCCGGACGAAAGTAGCTAATAGGAAAATAAGATTTGCAAAGAAAATGTTACAGGTAACAAGATTCTACAAAGTAACAATAGCAGCTAAGACATGATTCTTAACAGTTGAAAAAAAAGAAGGAATTAATAGACCCTAAAACAAAATCGGGGTATGCAAAAAAGCAAAAACGTAACGAACCTGCCCCCCTCTCCCCTAAGCCGCTTTCACATTACGCGATGAGCCTTTCACAATAAACTACTCTGCGTTACGATTGCGGCGACTTAGCGCAGAGGTTACGCAGACAAATAAAACGCAACGCAACAGCAGAACCAAGTTCTATTCTCGCGTTGCGTCAACGCGTTACGCCTCAGATTTTTCAGTAAACAAATTGCAGTTTCGAAGAGAAACTGGAGAATAACCTACTAACGATGAGGAACTAATGTCGATTAAAAACTTACTATAATTGATGAAAGAGTTGAAAATGTGGCAGAAGAAACCGAAAAAGGAAAATGTAAATACGCATCCAGCTTGACATTCTGTCGCGCGGGTGTGAAAGATACGCTAGGCAACCTGTACGCAACGCAAGGTAAACGCGACTCATCGCATCGCATCGCAACGACGCTTCAATATGAAAGCGGATTTAGCCTAGCTTTACCAGTCAGAGCCGTGCTTGTCAAAGAGTCTAAGGCTGCTGAAACAGGAGTACAGCTCGTTCACTGTCAACCTCTGCCCTTTGTTTCTCAATCAAAACAGGGCTCCTACATTTAACCAGAAAGAGATCCTGTTTTAAGGAAGAAGAAAATCAGAGGAACAGGGGTCCCTTCCTCGTTTTTCGTGGCGACCAATAGAAGAGCAATGTAGAAGTGGAAGAAGAACTTACGAAAGTAATTTTGCCCGGTGCATGGACCAAGCGTTGCATAATAGCCCGCATCGAGCGCTGGGCCCGGGAGCTTCATTTATCCTTTAATATTTCGATGGATTATCTAGTTTTGAAACATAATGATGACCGTCATATCGTACGATAAAGATTAAGTTGTTTTACTTTCAGTAGTCCAGACAAGGGAAAATAGGGGAAGGGACCACCAAAACTTTTGGTTTGTCTCCTTCCTTTTCAAGCGTCATGCGTCTTCCTTAATAAGTAGATTGTTGGTCTAATTCTTCTCATTGTTATAAAAATGAGTCTCCTAGGATTCTTATCGCTCTTAGTAATGACCAGGGCTAGATGGTAGCCAAAAGGGATTGTAGCGTTTTTGGTTTCTTGAGTTTCTACCACTTCTTTCCTGAGTTCGCAAGTGAGGTACTTGATAGTAAATCATCTGAGTGGCTTGACCGGTCATTCGTCAAAAGATTCGTCGGGTAGTCGGGAAATCTACCAGTTACCACCAAAGATCTGCCACAGAGTAAATGGGTAAGCTAGATCCACAGCACAGTCTCCTAGGGGTTGTACCAACTCATGCGGAGGCGGTGAGCTCTAGCACAAAACCTGGCACAACCATGCTAAGAATGGTAGATCTAGCCAGAGCAGTTTCATTGTAAGTCATGTGCCTGGACGACTTAGCATCGGAATTGCGTTATAATTAGTAAGTGTGTTCCAGATATTTTCACATTTAATGCTACACAGGAAGCTGTCAGGATCAGACTACTCCCTTTTTTCCACACCGCTCCCTTACCCTCCCCCCCCCTAACTATTTGTGTGCTGCTATATACGTATGTGCAGTTATCTTTAATATTTTAATTCCTTTATTTTTTCTTTATTTTACTCCACTTGTTTTTCCACTTGAATGTGTATGAAATAAATAAATTATTATTATTATTTTAAACCTGCAGATCCATCGGCTAACAACCTTTGACACTTTTCAGGAGACCTTGACAAATGCTCGAAAATCTCTTTTTGCCAACGGGACGATGAAACCCCTGGACGCCAATAAGGAACATTTGGAGTTTGTTCTTTTCTTCGGGTTGGATGCGCCGCGGGATTTTCAAACAAACGTCACGCTGAGAACGACCATGGCACGCTATTTGTCGAACAAATTAGAACGGTTTGGACTGCTAGCTGGGACGCAGACCTTCGAGCCTCATCAGTACCCTGATGTCGTAAGTCAATTATTTTGTATCGTCGTTTCTGAGATTGAGATTTAAACTGAAATTCAAAGAGTCGGCACATCGTTCTCACAGTTTATACTCAGTATTCCTGTAACCGGAAAAGAAGCCTGTTTTATTTGTGTTCTTGGATCATAATTATTACATTTACATCATAATTAATTATAAGTGTCAATTTAAGTTGTTTAGGTCTTCATTCCGACCTTGTTATTACCGAGCTGCAAAACTCGAACTTTTCCTACCCCCTTGTTACAACAAGACCAAAGGTTTCGATGGGATCCCAAATATTGAATATTTATTGGACTACTGATCCAGACAAGCGAATCTTGTGGATTTCCGATCTTCGCCAAACCCCTTTAAGATTTAGCTATGCAAGTTCGGATGTGGATTCAGCATGCATGTTTACTCAAGCATCTCATCTCTAATCGACTTCAGACCAAATTGAATACTTGACCAAATTCCCCCTTTTAACGGTACTCTCGGCGAATTGCATGCAGAGCGAAAGAGCTGGTGACATTGACAGGCGAACCTTTCGACCCAAATTTCCGAGTTTTGACAAATTTTGCCAGCTTATTCGTCAACGGAATAAAGTTCAAAATTGGATTCAGCATGTCTCCTTACTCCGATACCGACTCTCTAATCGATCTTTAATTTTGGTGCTACGATGGGTAAATAAACGTATATATATTATTGATTTTCCCTCGAGATACGCTAGAGTACTATAACATGTAAATAAAATAAAGACACAAAATTACATCACAATCAGTTTTTATGTACAGTTTAAACTGTTTACTGTTTATGGAACAGTTTAAAAAATACATCCAAACTGGATAAAAACTATTATTGTTTGGACAAAGGGAAAAGGTTGTGGCATGGAAAAATTACTGGCGTTACAAGAATATCCGTTTTTTCCGTTCCTGTTAGTCATTCCCGAAACGCAATGTTGGGTTCTTGTGTACCCAACCAGCATGTAAGGCAAACATTTAACACAACAGAATACACCAACTCAGCACGTAAGATTTCCAAAAGTTGTGTCTTGTTGAAAAAAAAAGAAAAAAAAAAAAAAAAAAAAATTATCAGCAAGACTACTGACTGTGGGGAAGGGGTCACCGGGTTTTGTTCGTGTCGGGGGGGGGGGGGGACCCATGCACTAAGGTATCATGCACTGCTGACTCGTGAGCAGGCCGAAGACAGGCATTGTCATGAAGGGTTTATGATTTTTCGCTTAGTTGGGAATAATATCGGCTGGTTCTAGAATTTTTAAGAAAGAAAGTTACAGTAGTTTTTGCCAGAACTATCCGTGTCGACTGGTAACCGTTTCTCCACTCTTTTACACCATATTATTTCACTTCTTTAATTGTTTTGGTTATTTTTATTTTTCATTTGATTGCTTCCAGACTGAAGCGAAGGAATCACGTCATTCACGTTAGTCAATAAATGCTTAGTCTGTGTTAAACTTTGTCGGCTGCACTCGACCGAGTAAATCACCAAAAACTGCTGGGACGCCTTCTTGATCTCGGCGTGCATCCCCAAATCATGCTTAACCTGTCTTGTTGGTTCCAGAATTCAACGGTTTGTATTATATTAAAATAATGCATAAAACCAAGAACAAATAATCAGATACAACCTCCGTCTCCCTATCTTTGTACTATGACTATGCGGAGTTGAGTATTTCCTCATGCCTTTTCCGCTGCGAACGAGCGGAGGCTAGTAGCTTCGCGCCACATCACGTTTCGTTACCTCTACAATTAGCTATATCGGTGTGAAACCACCTTGAGGAAAAGTAGGAGACAAAGCCGACAGGTATCCGTCCTGCATTTTCTTTCTCTAAGATGAGCAACTGTGAAGACGGAAGTAGAGTAGACGGGAAAAAAGCTATAGTAAATACCTCTAGGTCCGCTCAGTTTTATCGGGGTATTCATAGTCGCTGCATGGTACCAAAGAGAGAGGTTCTGTTGGATTATTTGTTCTTAATAAAACGGATATGTCAGCTACGATGCTTTGGCAGCGATATTTCGGCCCTTCTAGGCAAGGGTCCTCGTCAGGCTGGTTTTGTATTAAATGGGTAGAGGGTCCCGATACTGAATGGGGTTAGGCAAGGTGATGTACGATCTCCTCTTTTGTATGGCTGTATGAATGTGACGGAAGCAACTGCTGATGTCGGGTGTTTTATTCAAGGGCTGCGCTAAAAAAAAATGAGGTTATGCAGATGACCTGACTGTACTTACTCCGTCTGTGCCTGCACTCAGCTAACTTCTGGGTTTGTGGGATAGTTCTGCAAGTCGCCATGACATTGTCTACAATACCAAGAAAACATAATGTATGGCTTTCATTTCCCCCGGTATGAGACTCTTAGTAATCGACCAGTGTTTGTTCAGGGGCTTAATTTGAGTTTGTTACACCCTTCAAGTACTTGGGTTCACTTTTACCCCCAAACTGGATGACGAGCCCCTTGTCTATACATTGGCTAGATCGCTCTGTGCTTGTGCTAACCTGCTGATTAGGAAATTCGCTATGTGTTGTGGTTCAACTTTAATGACTAATACCACGGTCAGACGCGGTAATTCTTTCCGTGTTCTGTACAGTAACTCCTTCCGTTGGTTGCAAGGTTTTCCTTGAAAATTTTGTACCTCGGCAATGTTTATTGGTTAGTCTCCCATCTTTCTCTTAAGTCCGTAGATCTGCTTGTTTTTCGCCCTAGATTAGGATTTTGGAGTCCCATGCAGAACCCTCTGTTGTCTCACTCGTGCCGCACATTCGGCTATCTCTTCTAATTTGGCTGAAATGGGTGGAGTTGGTATATTGTGGGTTTGTGTGGGTTGTGGAAAAATGGAAGAATCTTTAATTGTGTTTCCACAAGTTTATTTTCCAGCTTGAGCGGCTAGAGCGTGAAGAGGACCCTTGCCAAGAAGGGCCAAAATATGGCTCCAATAAAATGTAGCTGACTTATCCGTTTTGCACCGTCAAATATGGTCAAAAGGTTTTTTTTTTTTTTTTACTTTTCGTTTGAGATGCGCACTTTCAGGGTGCTAAAAATTAATTTGTAAGTACCTTGGGGCAAAAAGGATCATGGCGATCGTGAAAAGTAAATTTTGCTTAAAAGATTTGTTTGTACTTTGCGGTTAAGGTGAGTTCTTTAAGGTATGGTCGGACCGGAGATTAACGATGTCTAACCCAATGATGGCAAGTTTCTAATGCTCCAGCATAGTTTTATCGTCCTAGCACATCTGGAAGTACCTTAACTCACGATCACCAGAACTCTGGACACCCCCAACAGCTTCTACCCCCCCCCCCTTGGTACCCGAATCCGGTCCGATACTGTCACTGATGCACCTAGGACTTGTGCCTGTACTTCCCACCAATTTTCTTCCTGATCGCTCCACTCTGTGCGTGTCACAAGATGTCTGGCTCTCCCCTTAGCTCCGAACCCCCACCCCCTCCGGTTTATCGGATCCGGTCCGGACATGAAATGGGACATGCTGAGACATGAGGTCTTTCAAAATATCAAATTTCGTTAAGATCCGATAACCCGTTCGAAAGTTATGCATGCTACTAATTTCCGGATTCTGTCGTCTCCCCCTTCTACCACGATAGTCAGATCGGGCAAGCGACTGTTTCGAAGTTAATCTGGTCGGCTCTCTGAGATGCCTGTCAAGTTTTATTGTCCTAGCCCACCTGGAAGTACATTAACTACGGATCGCCTGAATTCCGGAACCCTCTCCACCTCCCCCCACAGTGTCCGAATCTGGTCCAGTCCTGTCAGTGATGTATCTAGAGCGTGTGCTTGTTCTTCGCACCAAGTTTCATCCCGATCGCTCCACTATGAGAGTCTCACACGATTTCCGGTTCTTCTTTCCGACTCCCCCACATTCGTTCCGGTCAGGACTTGAGAGGAGACATCTGAGACACGAGATCTATCCAGATATCAAGTTTCATTAAGGTCCGATCACCCGTTCGAAAGTTATGCATGTCCCTATTTTTCGGATTCCGCCACCTCCCCCTACCCCCACGATGGTCAGATCGGGCAAGTGACTATTTCTAAGTTAGTTTGGTCGGGTCTCTGATATGCCTGCCAAGTTTTTTCGTCCTAGCCCACCTGGCTACGAATCGTGGGAATTCTGGAACCCCCCTCAAACTCCCCCACAGTGTCCGAATCCGGTCCAGTTCTTTCAGTCATGTATCTAGAGCTTGTGCTTGTTCTTACCATCAAGTTTCATCCCGATCGCTCCACTCTGAGAGTTTCACACGATTTCCGGTTCCCCCCTCCCACCCCCCCCCTCCCCCCTCCGTTCGAAAGTTATGGATGTCCAATATTTTCCGGATTCCACCACCTTCCCCTCCCCCCACGATGGTCGGATCGGGCAAGTGACTATTACCAAGTTAGTTTGGTCGGGTCCCTGATATGCCTGCCAAGTTTTTTTCAAGTTTTTTGCCTAACTCGCAAACACCGGACTGACCGACCGACCGACTAATAGACCGACGGAAATGTGATCGGTATATGGCACTTGGCCATAAGGCAAGTGCCATAAAAAGGGACTAGAGATACGAAACTTCAACTCTACCTTTAAAACAAGTATCAAATTCCATTAAATTTGGTTACGGGCGTTTTATCCCAAATACAGGAAAATATTCTCGCAAGGCGCTTAGAAGGTTGTATATATAGTGGTTTTTGCGGCCCATATATTCTCAGTTGTTCCGTATTTACCATAACCTAAGGAAAAAAGCAGTACGAAATTTGAGAAGTTGTTTCTTTAAGTACTGTAAATTTTGTATGTATCTTCCAAAATCCTTTCGTAATCGTAAATTAATTTCGAATTTTAATGTTCAGGATAGTAGCCTATCAATATACTCTTTCGTTAGCATTCAAATCTATTTACCCTCCACAAACATCCTGCCCTCTCAGCCCACGAAATTATTAGCCAGGATTTCATTCCTGAACCCGTTTAATGTGCTTGTCACTCTGTTAAAATTTTAACTGTATTTAGTGTGTTTTAAACTATATGAAAAGAATGTAGTCATGATTATTTAAATTGTTTTGTTTAGTGTTTTAATTTTACTTTCTGTATGTTGTTCATCCTCCGCTGTTATCCAAAAAGCGGGTCACAAATAAATAAATAGAATTTAAGTTAGTTTTTAAAATAGGGAGAAAAAGGAATACAACGCAGCAACTGCTATCTCCTTTTGATGGCGGCCAGCCCTAATTACCCGCTTGAGGGTTGGTGTATTAGTAGTTGCTAGCCGAGAACACTTTTTTTTTTTTTTTTTTTCTTATCAAACTTAAACTGGTTCGCGTCAGATTTTTCACGGCCGCTCGACAACAAAAGGTATGTGAATTCAAGATTTCCATTTGATGCGCGTTATGGCCCACGGGACAAAATATACGTGGAGATGGTATCCAGTTTGTCAGTGTTAGCTAAACGGCTGTCGCTTGTACAGCGTTTCCACCTTGATATGTTTTCTTCAAACTGGCGTATTTTGTCGACTTATCAAACGGTCAACCAATAATTTTATTAACCCATATCAAAATGGCACAGAACCTGCCCATACGGAGTATATGAAAGACAATAAAGGAAAGAAAAAGAAAAGAAAAGATCCGACTAAATTAAACGAAATGACTATGCAAACGCACGCACTGCAATACGGATGGCACCTGTCTAGAGAAGAGTGAAACTCGTCACGGCGTTGGGCCACAGCCACAAAGGGGTCAGTAACGCCGTAAAATTGCGTAACTTTGCTGTTACGACCCCATGGCGGAAGGCCGAGTAGGTACTTAGTATGCTTAAAGCGAGGCTTCACCTTCCAGATTTTTCTTCAGAATCGGATCGGATTCGGATACCGAAGGGGGGGGGGGCTGTAGGGAATGTCCAGATGTCAAGTGATCGTGAGTTAAGGTACTTCCAGATGTGCTAGGACGATAAAACTAAGCTGGAGCATTAGAAACTTGACATCATTGGGTTAGACAGTGTCACTCTCCGATCCTACCATCCCTTAAAGAACTCATCTTAACCGCAAAGTACAAAAATACTTTTAAGCAAAATTTACTTTTTCACGATCGCCGTGAGCACATGATCCGTTTTGCCTCAAGGATTTTGCTTAGAAATTAATTTTAGCACCCTTAAAGCGCGCATCTCAAACGAAAAGTTAAACAAAAAAAAATTCGACCATCACGTCCATCCTCTGACCCAGCCTAGCAGTTTGGCGCATCTTAACGGGAAATGGGAAAAAAATACTTGTGACCATCACTTCCATCTGACCCACTTGCAAGTGCCATATGAGCTTCCAGCTCTTGTTTTTTGAAGAATTCAGTTATCGTCAATAATAGCCTACGTGCAAACTTTCGTTAAATATTCAGAAGATCTGGTCACAGCTGCTATTTCCTCTATATGGCAATTTGGATATGGGTGTTTGGGGGGGGGGAGGGGAGGGGGGCTAGATTTTGAAACCCTTATCTACCTAGTGTATGTTTAATATGTTTCAGAACGAGAAATACAGAACACTTTAGTTTAAAGCACAACTCTTAATAGAAACTTTTTGATAACTATCTTGAAACGACGATGCGTAAATTAAAAGTTTGTTTTAACAATGCATTCCGTCATCTCCTTTCATACAATCGACGTTACTCTGCTAGTCAAATGTTTTTAGAAAATGAAACTGAACCTTTTGATGTTATGAGACGGAAAGCGATAGTTAGTTTTGTTGCAAGGGTAGAAGTTTCCGAAAATCCACTTTTAAAGGCAATTCGTGAGAATGCAGAATGCCGTTCCGGCCATTTCTACCGACTTTTCCGTCGACTGTGTTATTGCCCGGAGCTGCCGAATGGTTAAAATGATTGTATATATTTAGTAAAGAAATTTCCTGTCTTAGTGTAATTTTATTATGTGATGTGTAATATCACGAATTAAATAAATTGATTGATTGATTGATTATCACGATGAAGTTCCACGGAATGTCGTTTCTCGAAAATACCATTACTTTTCGTGTGAAATTAGCAATTTTTTGGTTCGCGCCCAGCAGCTCTATCAAGTCTCTCCGCTCTACGGCACGGCAGGACGTACAATTTTTGGCAACTAAACATGCCGTGCTTAAAGGACCTGTCTTACCTATAATACTAATGCAACCTACTTCCATAATCACTCCATATATCTCTAAACCCGTAGACCCCATTTCGTACGGTACGTTCTAATCCCTCACAGAACCATACTGATTTTCTCACTTGCCGTGTTTTGCTAGGGGGGACAGGGACACCAAGTGTCCCTTCGGATCACGTCTTACATGGACATAATCAAAATTATTGCTCGAAATCCAACTTTTTAGTTGCTGACGTCGAAGAATACCCTTTTTTGAAGTCCAAAATACCCGGGGATTAGTTGCTCTTGCGGGGAAAAATACCCGCGGTAGCTTAACAGGGCACCAGAAGTCATCCGTAATTTACATCTCGACTTCCTGCGTGTGTAATAGCCTTGGTGACTATCTCTCCCTGCCGATGCACAATCTCCGGGTACTTGCAGAAGAAAGGAAGAAACGGTGTCACAGCTGCTTCGAAAGATCGCCGTGATTGTTTGACACAGGATTCGAGTCGTTGAGTCTGAGTCGTTGCGGTTACGGTTACTCCTTCTTCCGGAGGATCACTGGTGTGTTCTGGACTTAGTCATAGAGTATTCCTGCAGAAAGAGGCGAATGGACGTTTCTAGCACCGTGAAGGTCAAGCATTTTTGAGGTTCTACCGAGGGTCCTATTAACAAATCGTTTTTCTTGCGTGTTTTTCAAAGGCTGCGGCTTATTTTGGGGCCGCGGTCCGGCAACACAGGGACGCAGCTGGTTGAGAAAATGGTTTAAATAATTTGTCACTGTCCACTAAACGTGATGTGCGTGAAAAGAGCTTAAAGCCAGTCGCTGTAATTATTACGGCCTGTCAAGTTAATTGAGGAAATGTGAAACAACAGTCGCAGTGAATGATTTAGTTTGCTTCTTCATCCATTAGCCGTACTTAAAGGACCTGTCTTACCTATATACTAATGCAACCTACTTCCATGATCACTCCATATATTTCTAAATCCGGAGGACCCAATTTCGTAGGGTACATTCTAACCCCTCTAAGAAAACCACGCTAATTTTCTCACTTGCCATGTTTTGCTACCTTCGATGCGTATCCCGCTGTCGACGGTTTTCTGCGAGAAGTTTTCCCATCAGAAAAACCGGTTGTAAGTTGTTTCCCTGCTTTCCTACAAGTCAACGGTTCTCGGAAAAGGCTTAACACAGCCAAAACCGTGGGTTATTTGTTGACAGCACAGCCTAGTTTTAAAGTATTCAAATATTTTAAAATACTGTACGTTGAAGAGTAAATAGCGCCAGGGGTCCTTTAAACATTTTCGTTTTCTACTTTCTTCTCCCTATTTCATTTTCTACTTTCTTCTCCCTATAGACAAAGTTTAAAATGCCGCTTTGGAATCAATTTACATGTTAAGGTGTTTATGTTGTTGGTGACTGCCTAGATTGGCTTTCGGTATTCAGTTCTGTTGATTTATCTGTTCAGTCGAAGTGAATACTAAGTAGGCAACTCGTCCAAACATAAAGGAAAATAACGAACAAAATATTACAAAAAAAAATACCAATAGCCTAAGCAAGGACAAACTGGGGAAACTTAAATGTTGGTTGAAGGATTTTCAAGTTATGAAGATAATTATATGGATGAGAAGACAATAATAAAGATTGAGTTTTTGGTGAAGGTAATGAAAACAGAATGAATTGTTAAAAGTATTGAAAATTAGGTTTAAATACCAATGAGTCTATACAAACCTCTCAGGCTCAGTATTCTTTCAGCCCAAGTTGACTGCGGATCATAGTTGACAGTGTCAGCTGAATTTTATTAGAGCAATATAACTTGTGACAAGTTCACTTTCCAGCACGACCGGCTTGAGCCTGAATGGGACCCTTGCCATGAAGGGCTGAAATGCGCTCTAATAAAATTCTGCTGACGTATCTGTTAATTACCTTTCGGGCTTTTAATTATTGATGAAAAACAGCCGGCGAAAATCGTCAGTCGGTAAAATCAGAGAGAAAGGATTTCATGCTAAATTTTCGGGATTTTGATTTTCATTGAATCTAACTGTCTTTAATAGTCTGACAGGTCTTGATACTTTACGACAACGTGGACGGCGAGCGTGACCCCCTCGGGCCTCGACGTCAGGGATCAGCTGGTCCACCTTGAGGGGCGCTAGCTCGGAGTGAGTGCGTCTGAGAGTTGAGTGCGAGTTTGATTGCGCCTGTTGGTTTTGGCAAGAACAAATAAGCACCAGAACTTCCGTCTCTATCTTTGTAATACGACCATGCTGAGTCGAATATATTCCTAGACCCTGACCGATGCAAACTAGCAGAGAGTAGGAGCTAAGCGGAACATCAATATTCGTTACCTATACTAATGCAACCTACTTCCATAATCCCTCCATATATTTCTAAACCCGGAGACCCCAATTTCGTAGGGCACATTCTAACCCCTCTAAGAAAACCATGCTGATTTCTCACTTGCCGTGTTTTATATCTTCGATGTGTATCACGCTGTCGACGGTTGTCTGCGAGAAGTTTTTCCATCAGAAAAACCGGTTATGTAAATTGTTTCCCTGTTTTCGCTACAAGTCAACGTGTCTCGGAAAAGGCAGCCAAAACCGTGTGTTATTTGTTGAAAGCCCAGCATAGTCTTAAAGTATTCAAATTTCTTAAAATACTGTTAGTTCAAGAGTAAATAGTGCGAGGGGTCCTTTAAGAACCATTTCATCGTGGTTAGATCTTAGTAGTAAGCAATAAGCTTTGGAGAGGTTCAAGGTTTTAATTACACTTCTGTATAAAATCATAATAAATAGAGGGTCAAGCCGGGGACACAAGGTCGATTGACAAAAACCCGGTACAATATAGAACAAACATATTTTACATATAACTCATTATATAAATAAATCTTAATAACTCCATGACTCACCACTAGCCGGGAACCCGCCCCACAAACCCGCCGACACTCGGCAAGATCAACCCGAAATCCTAGAAAAAAATACCCAATGCGCAAGCGAGGGTTACCGATGGCTGGCAACTTATATGGACCCCAACCAAAACATATCAACATTAAACAAATAAGAATTTACTTTAATTTTTGTTTATCGATGATCGGAGAAAGAAAAAAGTTTGTCGTCTTCCTGTTCATAAAGTGGAATGTTTTTTTGTTTTTTTGTAATCATTCTCTGGTCAACCAAGGGACCTAATTGTAACGCCTGTAGCATTATTTTTTTTCCAGTTTCCAGACTCGATTCCGAAGGGCATCAACATCATCGGTGTCTTACCCGGGCGGCGTTGGGGCACAAAAGACGATGAAATAATCATGCTGGCGGCTCATTGGGACACAGTGCCAGGAAGCAACGGCATGGATGATAACGGATCCGGTGTGGCGACTGTCATCGAAGTGGCACGAGCGCTAACGGAAGCCAAGTGCGTTAATGAATACAGCGTTATGTTCGTCTTGTTCGACCTTGAGGTAAGTGCTATCCTGTTTTACGTTTTAAAGGACACGTTGCACTCATGTCCCATCATTTTAAATAGTTAAAGACCTTCCCGATGAAAAATTTGTAGCCTGCGTAGTTGTATGATAGTCCTACGAAAAAGTTGCATGTATTGATATGTAATAGTAAAGAATACTATCATTTAATGTGCCTCAGACCGGGCCAATCTTAAGCAGTAGTATCGAGTATCATCCTGTCTTGCAATAGTAGCATCCAGGCTTGCTACTAGTAGCATTCAGGCTTGCTACTAGTAGCATGCAGTAGAATGCAGTAACACGGCAACCTTGACATAGAAGCATGTAATAGCATCAGTTCGTACTTCATGCTACTTTTTCGTACAACTTCAGGCTACTATTTTGAGATACATTTTCATCGGCTTGTTGCTTTACACAAACTATCCACCAATCTCGTTCTTTTCTCCACGCCATTTGACTGCTAGCGAAAACATAAAAAAATTGCGTAACCGCTTTTTCTGACGAATGAGCTTCATACGAACAGTCTTTGGGAGCTTGAAGTAAAAATAATGAAACACGGAAAATGTGAACTCCTTGCGGTATGTGGTTGGGGGGAAGCGACTACGAAAGTAGGATGCTTTGGTGTAGTGTCAAAGGTGCGGCGGCCTGGATGTCGGAGAAAAAATATACTAAAGAGTTCAGTAAAAAATTAATAACACTATCACCACCGGAAGAACAACAGAGAAACGACAGAAAGAAAACAAAGTCAAGAATATGGCGGATATTAGCAAGGTGATATGGATGGTGAAGTTTATTCGTTAACAAACAACCGTTAAAGTTTAACTGAAAAGCCAACTTATGTTGTGTCATTTAACTGAATACACTGAATTATTTGGATTCTGCAAAGGATTTTTTGTATTTTCCACCACCTGCTCCAATTATGACGTTCAGAATATTTCGGCCGTCCCCACAGCGTAAATTCTACTGTGACGTGAGAAATTTTAATCTCAACACAAACGCGGCTTTTCAGTGGACAATGGTGAGATTGGTGAAGATTGCTTAGTGCCTAAACAGCAAAAAATCATAAATCTTTCTCGTAAGGCATACAACAAAAATAGAAGCGCATAGAGGTACCCCGAATCCCGCGGAAGTTTCACTATTTAAAACTCTATTTAAAATTCCACTTTTTACTCGGTTATTTGTTTTATTGTTTTCTTGTTTTTAACATTGCGGTAACATCGTTTTCTGATAGTAATGCTTTTCCAGCAGGGAAAGTAACACGGAAGAAGTTACTTGGCTTTTTTTGTAAGCATGATATGTATATTAAGTGATCAGTAAAACTTACATGTACGCGATTTCTAATAGGTGTGATGAGTTTGATGAGGCTGCTGAAAAGCGATGCAGAACAAACAGCCCGTAAACAATACACACCTTGGATTGACTCAAGGCGGATTCCTTCCACAATAGGGAAAGCACTTTGCGTTTAATGGGATAGCATTGTTTCTGCTGAGGACTATTTGGGAGAACGTGACTTGCAGTTGGGTGATTTCGCGTGTGTCCTCTTTTTTGCATGTGGTTATGGTGACCATGTTATAGCTGTTGAAAGTGGATGGGAAAAGTTTCAGTTATTGTGTCGAGTTTCCGGCTATTCAGATCTCTTTCGCAAAAAGTCTCGCCACTCCGGTAGTATCGTTCTTAGCAGAGCTTTCTCGACAAATTCATTCTCTAGCTTGAGCCGTTTGAGCCTGAAGAGGACCCTTGCCAAAAAGGGCCGAAATATGGCTCAAATAAAATCCAGCTGAGGTATCTGTTTTGCACTGTCAAATAAACTAAGAACTGGCCTTACACCATTTCAGTGCTTGAAGTTGAAGCGGCTTAGTTTCTGTTTGTACTTCCTTGCCGAGTTATCAGCATCCATCACACAGAGACAGTACATTAACTTTGATCCATAATGAACATACAGAAAAGCTTCAACTTTTTAGTTTGAAGGTTAGGGCAAAACCCCATCGTCAGGGAGGTTCGTACCTTCTGACTCCTGAAGGAATATATCAGTTAAACACATACCCTAGTAGAGTTTTGGTTAAGGGACACGTCGTACCCATGATAATAATTTATTCCGCTTCAGCAGTATTTGTATCCATTCTCGTTCCCGAGAGTCTTCATTTAGTAAGTGTGTCCTATCCCATCTATTGGCGATATTCCTGTTCAGCGCTTCCAAGCGGACTAGCTTCTGTTAATCCCCCCATGCCTCACCATCAGCAGTTATTGACAGACTTAGTAAAATAGATCCACAGATTGATGAGTAGAAAATCTGCAATCTACTCCCAGTTAATGGAGGTTTTCCATATGCCTTAGTGATAGAAAGTGAAAGTTATCCACTACCTTAATGATCGGACTTTTTACTATGTCTACACAAATGTTGATTATGAGACGATTGGAGGACTGACGTAAACTAATCCACTTGGAGCGCTGAACTGGAATAAGGCGAATTAGCAGTAGACTGATAATCACGCATGCCACGATTTCTTCTCTTTGTGTGACGTATCAGGCGCCCGATCATTGTACCCGGGGAGCCGTCCCCATTCGAAACCAGTTGTTGCCATTTTGCTAAGATTGTCATCCAAGGCAAGGGGAGGAAAGAGGCTAAAAGTATCCAAAGCCGTGTGTAATTATAGTCTGTAAGCATAGCTTATTTGCGAAGTGGTCAACTATCTCAGAACATCTGAGCAGAAACACTGTCCAGCCCGAGATGTACTTTAAAGTTTTATGATATGGTGATGATCATTAGGGAACTAATATCAACTATATTAACTAACTATTATTTTCAAGACGTCATTTTAATTTGCGTTCGTATTTTGATGAATTGTATTTTAAACCGTGAACTATATATATATATAAATCATAGGTTACAATTGTAAATATTTCCCTTGGTTGATCGCGTAATCGTAAACCGCATGGTGAGTCAGAACTGGACTATGGAGAATTAAAGACGGTGAAAAAGCTTCTGCAAGGCTCCCGGAAAGACGAGTCCATGGCCAGAGATGGGCGAATCCGGATTCGAATCAAGGATTCGTCCTTTTGGCCGGATACGAATCCGGATTCGAATTGTCTGCTAGTCAGGCTGGATTCGGATTCGGATTCCAAACCCTCCATCTGACGAATCCACTCAAATTTCTAGTCTATATACTTCCAGTTTCTGTTTCCCAATTTTTACACGGTGGCCTTGGGCAAGCCAAATTTTTTATCTCCGCCACCAGCCATCCTCGGTAATTTATCACGTTATCCGATTACCCTAGATATCAGTGCTTTTTGCCACGTCTCATTTTGAAACTATAACCTATGTATATGATTAGATTTTTGTTAAGGTCGGATTCGAATCCGGAATCGAATCCGGATTCGAATCCGACCTTAAGAAAGCACGAAATGGTGGATTCGGAATCGAATCCCTAGCCCTGGATTTGGATTCGGATTCGAATCCTTTCATGGTCGGATTCGCCCATCTCTGTCCATGGCCAGGGTTGATTTCAGGTGGCGACGAAATCTAAGCAGATGATTCGCAGTTCGTGACGTCACATCTAGCTACACGAAAATTTCATGTTTTCAATCTCCAAACCTAACTGATTGTCCCCAGAACGGTTTACGAATTTAAAAGCGTTCAAACTCGCTGACCGCTCTACTCTGTATGAATAGATCCAAATACAGTATATATTTACAGTAAATAGACAGTATGTATTTAATCGATTTCCCCAACTTTTTTCGTGACGTCACATTTACCTCAAGTATTGGATAGTCGGCTGAGATTTAGTCTAGACCTTGATATCATCAACTCCATGGCCCACGGTCGATGTCATCTTTCAGTCAAAATCAAAATAAAAAAAATAATGATACATAAATGGCACTTTACACAAGGGACTTGTACCGTGACCAATAAACCAGAAACGTGTATTATTTGTGTTATGTATTATTCTTAATTTCCGTGACATAGGGATGCGAACTGGTTAGATGAATTTGCCTTCCGGCGGGATCCCTGTTCCCATGGCCGGCTTCTATCAGACTATTGTAGTGGTTTGCGAACTCTGTTCACAAGCCCCTCGGTAGCTCAAATGGTGGAGCGCCTGCCTTGTAAGCAGAGGGTCCTGGGTTCAAATCCCGTCTGAGGAGCATTTTTGTTAACTAGTTATAAAAAAAAAACATTTTCTGTTTTAGGAAGTTGGATGCATTGGAAGTATTTACTTTATCAGAGACTACTTGATTCCACATGTGTTGGTTGCACACGGTGGAGCCAAACTAAAAGGAGCATATATTTTGGATACGGTTATGAACTACAACAACACCCCAGGATCTCAGGTAAGCAGGTGATTCTCCTAAGTTACTAATGAATGATGCTGCGGAAGTAGGTTGGGTTGGCATTACACGTACGACAGGTCCTTAAATCCCTGCCTACGCCTTGAGCTGAGAAGAAGCTCTTCTGGTCCCAGTAAAAAAAAGAAGTGTTGTATGAACTGAATTACCAACTAAAGCCGCGTTTGATTTACCATAGTCTCGGTCCTGTCTCAGTCCTGTGATCTAAATGCCATTTTATTTAACTGCCTTGTCCGCTTAATGCCCTTTTATTTGTCCTGTCAGCTGACACTTGTCAGTGCCCTGTCAGACAGAACGCCGTGAATGATGACATGGTCTCGGAGCAAGTTTCAGTCCTGTCTCGGGTTGATTTCTCGACTGCGTTTTATTTGTCATGCTTGTCCGTTGAGTCATTCACCTGACGAGGCTAATAAAATGGCTTTAAACCGTGACAAGGCAGTAGAAAGAAGACAAGGCCCGAGACAAGAAGGACTCAAATCGAATGCAGCTTAAGCTGTTCCGATCTTTTGCCGAGAAGGAGGGAAGGGAAAAGTTTATTTCTGACCCGCCATTTTCGAAACGCGGAGTAACATAGGGAAACAAGGAAAACATGCAACAAGATGTATATTTTCGAAATAATGGTCAGTGGGAAAATAGGGATCACGTCGTATCTGTGCCCCTTTGTAATACAATTGCTTATTATGTATAGCAGTCGGAGACGTACCGGAAATACTTGATTACGGAACAATGCGGAGAGACAGCTGAAATAGCCCAGAAACGGTCTGTTCGGGTCTAGAACGTCGAAAGTCGTCAGGTACTCAAGGTAGCGAACTTTGTTCTTGGGCCCTGTCGTAGCCTGTCTAGGAAATGCCCATTCGTCACAAAACAAATTTATTACTAAATTAAAACAAAACAACTAAAATGGACCAAAACTGGAATGTATGAAATGAGCTCTCATTGGCTGGCTTCTTCTGGCTGACTCCGTCACAGGGCCCACCTCAGAAGGAGCTCTAGCCTATAGCAGAAGTGTTAAATGCATAAACTGTAGTGTGCACAAATTAAAATTGAAACTTGTCTACTTTGTTGTCCCTGTTACCTGTCCTTGTAAAAAAGCCCCAGCAACGGAAACATCGACAACTGCCTCGGATGAACTATCTTTCCCCTTGACAACGAACCCAGCACGCCCCCGGATACGATTATTGACTGCGGAGATATGAGGACGGCTGGTACCTCGCTAGTACCTGAATGGGAAGACGTCACCGCTGCGGCATCACTGCGGGACGAATGGAGAGGCTTTATTGACGCCCTATGCGCCACCGATGGCTCTGGAGGAACTAAGGTCTAAGGTCTATTTTGTTCCTCAATTCACTTGTCTTTATATTTCCGAAAGTTATTTTTTGCCGAATAATCAAAAAAGGTCTCGTAACTGTCTAGAAACCCGGATTTAAGGAAATGGGTAAGCCTTTTGGTAGAAGTTATAGTTTTGGAAAACTGTGGGCTCCAGTTTTGGAAACGGGAGCCCGGGTTTAAAGGACATATCTTACCTATAATACTGACGCAGCCTACTTCCGTAACCGCTCCAACCAGTTCTGAGCCCGGAAGCCCGAATTTCGTACGTTATATTCTAACCCCTCTAACAAAACCTCGTTGATTTTCTCACATGCCGCGTTTCACTACTGTCGATGCGTATCACGCTGTCTAAGTTTGTCTGCGAGAAGTGTTTCCATTAAAAAAAAAAACGGGTATGTAAATTTTTCCTCGTTTTCGCTACGAGTCAAAGGGTGTCGAAAAAGGCTTAAAACAGCTAACGCCATGGATAATTTGTTGAAAGCAGAGCCTAGTCTTAAAGTATTCAATTATTTTTAAATACTGGTAGTTGAAGAGTAAATAGTGCGAGGGGTCCTTCAAGGAAATGGGTAAGCCTTTTGGTAGAAATTATAGTTCTGGAAAACTGTGACTCTAGTCTTGGAAACTGGAACCCTAGGAGCCTAGGTTTAAGGTAACGGGTAAGCACTTGGGTAGAAATTAATCATTGTTTCTTTTAGGTTTGGCCGGAAGAATGGGACCGCCAGATTCCAGGAGCCAAAGTAGGCCTGGAGAAAGATAACATGACTGGGAATTTCGTCGCAGCACTATATAGAAGTGGAGTGGATTCAACCCTAGCGACAGTACTGTCGAAGCATTATGCGATCAAAAATAGAGGTAGCCTATGTTCAAATTTCTTATTTTTACTTCATCATTCATTTGTCAGTTCTGTAGACATGAATAGCCTCTGTTTTCTCTTAAAGCTGCCCCCCCCCCCCCCCAGTTGTCTCAAAGACTGTCGTGTTAGAAGAACAACACCTTTGAAACATTTCTTATTTTTGTTTGAATTCAGTAATTCTCGATCTTCTTACATGATTTATAACTTCAATGCAAAAGATCGAAGAGAAGAAAAGTAAAAAATCAGTTATTTATTTGATTTATTTATCCGTAAACTGAGGGCTAACTCACACAGACATTCTGAAATTAAACTATAACGAAAAAGCAAAGGATTTCATCACCAAAATCAGATAAATGATGCCTTAAAGTTTAAACGAAAGGGCTGGGATAGGACCCCGTAGTTACCCATCACTTATTAACTTAAACTGGTTTGAAGATCCGCTGAAAATGCGTTACTTCGTTGTTCCGCTATTCACGAATAATCGATTTTCAAATAGTGAAATTTCCGTGTGATCTGTGGTACCTCTATGCGCTTGTATTTTTCTTGTATGCCTTACGAGAAAGATTTGTGATTTTTTGTTTGTTCAGGCATTAAGCAATCTTCACCAATCTCACCACCGCCCACTGAAAAGCCGCGTTTGTGTTGATATTAAAATTTCCCGCGTCATAGTAGAATTTACGTTGTGGGGAACGGCCGCAGATGTTCTGAGCGTCATAACTAGAGGCATATTCTCGCCGTCCACCGAGGACTCCCCTTGAGGAGTCCCCGCGTTTTTTTTTGTCCCGGGGACTCACTCCCAGTATTCTCGCGAGTCCTCACGGACGGAGGAATGCTCGGATTATCATCCCCAGCATCAGAAAGGACTCCCTTTCAGATTTGGAGGGGAATCAATTTTTGCTGGTGTTGGTGCAATATAAAATTAATTAAAGACAATCAGAACAAAATAAACCAAAAATAAAGTAGATCCAGACTAATTCGTCCACTGCATATTTTTTTTCGAACAAAATCCGTTTTGGAAGCATTCCCTGTGTTCTCGTTGTTTTCTGTACGCGGAGTTCGCGTGGAGTGACTCCGTCTATTCTCGTCGTTTCTTTCGATTCCCCGAGGACTCCTCGGAGAACGGCGAGAATACGCCTTAGAGCATCTGGCCCAAATAAGGTCGGGCGCCGCAATAAAAGAATGTTTGGTCCTGGGACCTTCGCCTTCGATTTCACGCTGCAGATAGTGGAAAATAAAAAATCCCTCTGCAGACACCAAATAATTCAATGTATTCACTTAAACGACGCAAAAATAAGTTGGCTTTTCAGTTGAAATTTAACGTCAGATTTGTTGTACGTAAATCTCGTCAGACCAGGTCCAACAAAGCGGCAGAAACAGGCGAAAAAGAGGCTCCGAGTGCATCAGAAGGAGCAGATTATCTCAAGCAAGTATCCTTGTGTGGATCGAAAGGGAGGATTCCCTGCTGATTCTGGAAAACATGGGAGGCCAGCGCCCAAAAAATAATCGGGAAGCACTGTAGTTAAGGAGAAGGCAGTAAAGTCACTAAAAGGAACTGTTATGAAGAACCCGAAAACAATTCTCACACTTTACGAACTAAGGATTTATTATTAGGATTATCAGATTTGAAAGGATAGTTATAGTTAAAGCGTTACGTAGGAAGGACAGAGAGAACTTTCGGAAAACGACTTGCAGAGCATGAGCAAGAAATTGACCACGCCCTCTCCAACGGACACCGTCATAACTATACTTTCAAATCTGCACTTGCAGAACATATTTTCGAAAACCCATCCCATTCAGTATATTTTGAAAAAGGCCAAATTCTTGCAATGTGCACCGGATTCCATCAAACCATTCGAGAAGCGGTTGAGATAAAGACAAACCGAGCAGGCATTAACCGAGATACAGGCGAGTACTCCCTACCGGAAATATGGAACGGGGTTATTAAGGGAAGAAAATTTAAGCCTCAGTCCCTTATAAACAACAAAACCGAAGTCGATCAAAATGCAGAAAAAAATGTTTCCTGCCGTCGCCCCAATCGTGCAGCAAAAAGCCGTGTCAAAAATTAAATCTCAGCACTAGTTTTTCCGTGCAGTAATTATCAAAGTAATAGATACAGGCGAGTACTCATAATAGAAAAGTAGAACGAGGTCATCAATAAAATAATAAACATTCTTTGAGCCCAAGCTGACTTTGAATGATTACAGCTTACCTGTAATGATTACAGGTTTGTTTCCTTCACCGAAGTTGAACAAGAAGATTGACAGCCTGACGAGGACCCTTGCCAAGAAGGGTCGAAATATCGCTGATGAAAAATCAGAGCTGACGTATCCGTTGTAAACATTGTTTGAATAAAAAATAAAATAATATTTAAGTTTTCAGCCCCTTATTAATAAAAACAAACAAAGTTGACCAAAATACAGAAAAAAACCTTTCCTGTCATCGCCCCAATCGTGCATTAAAAACAGCGTCCGCGTCAAAAATTAAATGTCAGGACTAGTTTTTTCATTATAGTGGTATTTGAAGATAATTTACTTTGATAAGATATTTATAGTCGGTAGAAGCTTCAGTTAATTATTACAGGTTTGTTTCCTTCGGCGAAGTTGAACCAGAGCATTGACAGCCTGACGAGGACCCTTGCCAAGAAGGGCCGAAATATCGCTGATGAAGAATCATAGCTGACGTATCCGTTATAAACATTGTTTGAATAATAAGACCTTCTATAAGCACCTATCCCTATGGGCTAGGGCTATCCTGAGGAACCTCGCCAACTGTTTAAAACTTATAAAACAACTATTCCCCATGACCCTGCACCTCCGTTCTTAATCAACCCTCTCTCGTTTACTCCAAAAATTTCTAACCTAAGTTCACTCAAATTTTCGCATTCACACTCCCTTTTCAATCCTGCTTAAAGTTCAATGGGCACATCAAACTACCCCAATCCCACTCTGTAACAACCTTGGAACAATGCTTACCCCTAGCTCAGCAGCTTTTTCAACAGTTTCCTCTCTGCGATATTTCAAAGCGTAATTTTTGGGCCAGTACATGCTCAATTTACTAGCTTGGACAAAGATAAAAGTGATGTTTCTTGAAATACCTAGTAGATCTTTATTTTATGCATAAATCAGCTTGTATAATTCAGATTTGAATAGGTTATTTGTTTTTGAATGATTTTTGTAGCTATGTTATTTTTTATAAGCTTATTGCATATTCTGGTACATTTTATAAAGCAAGCTAATCAAGCTTCACAACACTATTCCACAAAGAAAAACTTTTAATAGGCACTTTAAGCCATGGAACTTCTGATGAAACACTAGAACAATCACTTAAACTGCATCTGCGGCGTGACATCTCAAATATATCCTTTTCTATCAGCATTGCTGGGAGTTTTTGAATTTCCTGCCACGATATCCCAGCTCCTAAAATTTGGATCGCCGAAATGCCAGAGAGGTAAAAACAAGGGATAACAAGAAAACGGCCGATTTTCGTATTGCCTTCTAAAGGAAGTCGGAAATGTTTATTTGTGAAGCATTTAATACAAAGTAAAGCATTAGAAGTGTCCATTGTGCTTTAAAATAAACTATATGTGAAAGGGAAAAGAGGCATGCCAACCACAGTCGTGAAATAATACCCTTTGTTTTCTTTCTAGCCGAACTGAACGTCGACCGTCCGTCTCATTTGAAAGAATTCTCGATGAAGCTCAGTGCTGATATGCCGCCTGTAGAAGAGTTAGCAAAATGGATTGACCTGCTCCGCTCAGACCATGCACGATTCTGGTTCCACAACCTGGAATATCCATGGTCCTTCCCAGCTGTGTTATTAACGGATACCGGTTAGTCTTTAGCTTACTTAAAGGACCCCTTTTGCGTACTCTGCCCTTAAAAATATCACTAGCTTCTTTTTAGAATTTTAGGCACCTTTCGCCACTGTTCCGTTTTGTACCGACGACTCTTTAGCGTTTTTTTCTGCCGGGCCGAGTTTCTCCAGTCATGCAACCTAAGCATCCGCAAAACACAAATACCCGCCGACAAACTCCTTAACACAAAACGCCATGAGAAGCTTCAAAGTGTTACTTTTCATTTTGGAAAGCACGACAGGCCATCAGGTTTATCTTTCTGTGTTGGTTTTGCTTGGTTTTCCCCTTTTTAATCACGGCGCTCTCAGTTTTTTATATTTTGCGTCCAGCCGCCGAGTCGGATAGCGGGAAGGCCGGATACAGTCGACAAGCACTAATAAATTTGTTTCACGTGGAAAGGAATCTTTAATGGAGTTAAATCAGGAGCATTCTCTTTTGGACAACCCCATCGCAAGCAGAGGCGTCACGTAGGGGGGGGGGGGGGGCAAATGGTGTAGGCCACTCGGTACCAGGGTGGGGTACTCGCGAACTGTAATTCCTGCACCACCCTCAACTGTATACGGAGGCGTTGAGAAGGATAAATAAGTTTTTTTCCACAAGTTGGTTTTTATGGAACTTGCCCTTCGGCCAAGTGCCATATAGCGATTGTAATTTCTGTCTGTCAGTCGGTCCCGGTTTTGCTAGTTCGGGCACTTCCAGATAAGCTACGACGATGAAACTTGGCAGGCGTATGAGACTGGACCAGATTAAATTAGAAATAGTCGCTTCCCCGATTCGACCATCTGGAGGGGAGTGGAGGGAGGGGTAATCCGGAAAAATTAAGAAATATGAGATATTTTTAGCTTACGAACGGGTGATCGGATCTAAATGAAACTTGATATATGGAAGGACCTCGTGTCTCAGACGCTCCTTTTTAAATCCAGACCGGATACGGTGACACTGGGGGGAGTTGGAGGGGGAAATCGGAAACCTTGGGAAACACTTAGAGTGGAGAGATCCGGATGAAACTTGGTGGAAAGTACAAGCACAAGTCCTAGATACGTGACTGATATAACCGGAAGGGATCCGCTCACTTTGGGGGAGTTGAGGGGGGGGGGGTCCGAATTTCTAGTGATCCCGCGAAGTCATCGAACTCCCGCGAGTTCGATTCTGGGACGATGAAAATTGGCAGGCATGTCAGGGACCCGACCAGACTAAATAGGAAATAGTCACTTCCCCGATCCGACCATCTGGGGAGGGGCGGGGGGGGGGGTGGAGGGAGGGGAAGCCAAAATTTGAGGTATTTTAACCTGCGAACTGGTGATCGGATCTTGATGAAAGTTGATATTTAGGATGAGCTCGTGTCTTAGATGTCCCACTTTAAATCTGGACCGGATCCGATGACACTGGGGGGAGTTGGAGGAGGGAACCGGAAATCTTGAGAAACGCTTAGAATGGAGGGATCGGGATGAAACTTGGTGGGAAGAACAGGCAAAAGTTCTAGATACGTTATTGACATAGCCAGATCCGGGCACTGTGGGGGAGTTGGGTGGAGGTCCGGATTTCTAGCGATCCCGCGAGTTCCGGCATACTTCCTGATGTACTAGGGCGATGAAACTTGGCAGGTATGCCAGGGATCCGAACAGATTGACTTAAGAACAGCCGTTTCCCCGATACGACCATCGTGGGGGTAGTTGATGGATGGGTAGTCAGGAATCTAGTGGAGTGCATAACTTTTGAACAGGTGATCGGATTTGAATGAAACTTGTCTGGTGGAAAGAGCTATCGTCTCTGATGTTCAGTGTCAGGTCCGGATCCGGTCCGATACCTGTGGGGGATGGGGGGGGGATCGGAAAACTCAAGAAACGCTAAAAGCAGAGGGATTAGGACGGAACTTAATCGAGAGAACAAGCATTAGGCCTAGATACGAAATTGACGGAGCCAGATGGTTTCGGGGCTCTGTGGGGGGGTGGGGTGGAGGTGGTTTCCTGGAATTCCGGTAGTCGCGAGTTAGAATAGTTCCAGATGTACTAGGACAATGAAACTTTATGCGGCCTAGATTTATTGTTTGGTATCCGGGCCGGATTCGGCCAAGGTAGGCTACTTGCAGATAGGCTATGCTCCAATTTCATCTTGATGGACAGGAAGAGGGAATTATGAGATACAACGTTTATGTTTTCAAGTCCTGTTCGGTCACAATAGGGGAGTTTAAGGGAGATTGCCAGAAACTTTGAGGCTCACATAGGGGTCAAACGAGTGCATCAGTTTAAATGAAACATGGAACGTAGAGAGAGCACATGCCATAGATAACATATTTTGGGCCCGAACCGGATCCGACAACGTTGGTGGGAGAGGGGAGGAATTTTCCTAAAATGCTCAGATTCGAGTGAAACTTGATAGATGGTATGAAAGAAGATGCTTTAGATGGTCCATTTTTTAGTCCGAACCAGATTCTGCCACGGTAGGGGAGATAGAGGGAGTACCGGAAATCGTGTAGCACGTCTAGGGATCAAACGAATGGATTTATTGGGCTAAAATTTGGAAGTTTTAACAGTCATGTGCATTTGCTACAGATAACTGAGACGATGCCGGAACTGCTCAGAAGTGAGTGAAACTATATATCTTATTTCTATTTCCGAACCGCATTTGTGGATCGCGGGTGTATTTTGTGACGTCTCATCTACTTTCTTGTACTGCCCACTCGTAACAAGTGACATATGAGCTCGTAGCTCTTGTTCCAACTTGAGCGGTTTTGAGCCCGAAGAGGACCCTTGCCAAGAAGGGCCGAAATATAGCTCCAATAAATCTCAGCTGACGTGTCTGTTTTCTACTATCAAATTTGGCGTTGAGATCTGTTCAACTTGACGATGAAAGTGCAGAAAATCTGTCCGGAAAATCCTGATGGTGTATCCGCACCATAAGTATAGTAAAAGTCAGGCTTCACCTTCCACATTTTTATGGCACTTGAGCATACTCAAGTGCCATATAGCGATCGTAATTTCTGTCGGTCTGTCGGTCTGTCTGTCTGTCGTTCTGTCGTTCTGTCGTTCTGTCGTTCTGTCCAGGTTTTGCTAGTTTGGGCACTTCCACACAAGCTAGGACGATGAAACTTCACAGGCATATCAGGGACCCGACCAGATCAACTTACAAATAATCACTTCCCCAATCCAACTTTCCCCGGATCCGGGAGTCCGGAAACTATAAAGTAAAAAGGGAGCAAAAAGTAAAACGGGAGCAAAACAAAACGCTGGCTCAACGCGGGATCGAACCAGGAACCTTTGGGTTAACAGTCTAGTGTTCTACCACTGAGCTATGCGACTATGTATCAGAAAGCGATGGTTTAATGGTCGGTCCAAGTCAAACAAATCTAGTGAAACGTTCGGCAGGAATATCAGCGAACCGACCAGATTAACTTGGATATAATCATATTCCGGATCCGAAACTTGACATATGTCAAGAACGATTGCCGATAACTGGGGGGCGGGGGCTGGGGGCTGGAGGGGGGGGGCACCCAGAACCTCGTGAAACGCTTCCACATAAGCTAGAACGATGAAACTTGGCAGGCGTGTTGGGAAACCGACCAGATTAAATTGGAAATAATCACTTCCCCGATTCGGCCATCTTGGGGGCAGTGGAGGGATGGGAAATCCGGAAAGTAGTAGCATGCCTAACTTTTGAACGGGTAATCAGATCAAGAACAAGTGCTTCAGAAGCTCAATTTCAAATCCGGACCAGATCCGATAACTGGGGGGGGGGGGGGGGGCTGGAGGGGACACGGAAATCTCATGAAACGCTTCCACATAAGCTAGGACAATGCAATTTGGCAGGCATATAAGGGAACCGACCAGAAGAACTTGGAAATAATCACTTTCCCCATCCGGTCATTGTGGGAGGAGTGGAGGGATGGGAATTCCGGAAACTAGTAGCATGCATAACTTTGGAACGGGTAATCAGACATGCAAGAAACTTGACATATGTCAAGAACAAGTGCTTCAGATGCTCAGTTTCAAATCCGGACCAGATCCGATCACTGGGGGGGGGGGGAGCTGGAGGGGCAACCGGAAATCTGGTGAAACGCTTCCAAATAAGCTAGCACAATAAAACTTGACAGGCATGTGAGGGAACCAACCAGATTAACATGGAAATAATCGCTTCCCCGATCCTGCTATCGCGGGTGGTGGTGGAGGGAAGGGGAATCCGGAAACTAGAAACATGCATAACTCTGGAATGGATAATCGGACATGCATAAAACTTGACAATTGTGAAGAACAAGTGTCTCAGATATTCAGTTTCAAATCTGGACCAAATCCGAAGAGAGGGGGATTAGAGGGGGGAACCGGAAATGTCGTGAAATGCTTAGGGTCGATGGATCGGGATGTCACTGTAGAAGGGTTGGAAGGGGTTTTCCCGGATTTCCGGTGATGACGAGTTAGGGTACTTCGAGGGGTACTTCCACATGTACTAGGACCATGAAACTTGGCAGACATATTAGGTACTCTTCCAGGTCAACTTGAAAATAGTTCTTTTCCCGATCCGATGATCATGGGGAGATTCTATTGACATGCATAACTTTGGAACAGGTGATCAGACGTGCATGAAACTTGTCAAGTGTCAAGAACAAGTGACTCAGATGATCAATTTGAAGTCTGGAACGGATCTGATAACATCGGGAGGAGCTGAAGGCGGGGGGAGAAAACTCTTGAAGCGCTTAGAGTCGAGAGATCGGGATGGGACTTGGAGGGAAGAACAAGCATAAGCCACAGATACATTGTAGAGGCTTAACGGCCTGCCATTCAATTTGCAAATATATTATTATTATTATTAATATCATTGACAAAACAGGACCGATCGTGTCACAGTGGGGGGAGTTGGAGGCGGTTTTCCCTAATTCCGATGATCACGAGTTAGGGTACTTCCAGATGTGCTATGACCGTGAAACTTTGCAGGCATGTTAGGGACTCTATTAGATTGGCTTGAAAATATAGTCCCTCCCCCGATCCGATCATCGTTGGAGGAAGATACAGTTGTCAATGAGTGGTATAACCTTTTCAGATCTACTAGATCAAGCCCATTTTCTGATGAAATGAATATCGGGAGGGAGATCCAGCCTTGAAAACTGCAAACCGTATCTGACAAACATGCTAACTGTTCTTACAAGTGCCATATGAGCTTTCAGCTCTTGTTTTTTTCCGGATTCAAGAAATCCGTTTTCGTGTAGACGGATCTGGAAGGTGAAGCCCGGCCAGAAACGTCTGGAAGTCCGGGGTCTACACCCCAGATCCCGGAGGTCTGGAAGCGGAAAATGCCATAGAGGCACCACATCTGAGATACGCAGCAAATATGCAGATTTAGGAAGAAAAGTGACTGTTGTGATTGATGAGCAAATTGAATTTTGAAGTGGAAATCTAGGAAAAACTGGAAAATTAACAAGAATGGCTATCATCATCATCAGGAAAATCCGGAAGGGTTGGCTTGAGTGCACGGAAGGCACTGATATCTGGAAAGCGAAGCCTGACTTTAAGGGCACAATACGCTTACCTTTATTCGAGGTTTTATCTGTTTCTTCTTCTATCTAGGACCCTATCGTGGCGACATGCAGAATTGCTACCACAAAGCTTGCGACAGTTTCGATGGCGCAAACAAACTAGGCTTCGCTGATGTCACATTCTTGTCGCGCACCGCGCAGGCGCTTATCGACTCAGTTGTAGAGCTCAGCCAATCAGAATGCCGGAATGGGCCGGCAGCCCCGCCTTCTACGGATGAACCCCAACCGTCTTTCACCTTTTCGTCGTTTATAAGCTCATTGGTGCAAATTTTAGGTCAGCTTGGCGTGAATTTGGGGAGAAGTGCTAGTCAGGCAGAGGAAGCTTAAACCCGATCTACATAAGCAAGCACTAAAATTAAGTAACTCATATCAGCGTGACCGCATCTTCAACCATTTTTCTGGAAGCTCTTTGCAAGTATGTGTCCTGGAGAAACCCGTAAACAGTGGAGAAATCCACGTACCTGCCAAATTTGCGGTCACTTAGTCCCTGCTAGTAGTTAAGGTATGCATCACATTTGCACCAAGAAGTAATTTACTGTTTGAGAGTGTTCACGATAACAGGATAGCACCTGGAAGCATATGTATTGCAAACAAAAATTTTGCAGTATTTGTTCTAAAAAGATAATCTTATCTCTAATTCGGACTAATCTTATCTCAATAGAGATAAGATTAATCCCAGTAGCAAACGGTGCAGTTAACCCTTACTTGAGAAACTTTTTACAGTGTCGCTTTATAGAAGCTCTTTGCTAGTGTATCAAAAAGAAACCCGTAACCAGTGGACAACTCATATACCCTGCCGAAGTTTTAATTCCTAGTATGTAGCGTCTTGATGTTTGAATTTTCTGGGTGCCAAGACTGAACGCCGCACTTTTACACCCTCACTTCCGAATGCCATAAAACCACTCGACAATATGCGAGCACAAAATCAGGAATTCTGGCTGAATTTTCTGCATTTTCATCATCAAGTTCAAAATGTGTCAACTGTCCATACAGATGATGGTTGTGATGGAAATCCTGACAGAAATTCCAGTCCATGATACCCGGCCCTGATTTTCTGTCCGCAGCAAATTTGCCGGAAATGCTAGCTTTTTTCTTTTGGAAATCAAATCCCATATTTCTGATCGACTGATCTAGATTATTCCGGATTGACTAATTCAATTTGTTGTAGCCAACCAGAAGCTAGTAAAGCATTAGTTGCGTTTTTGCAGATAGCCTACCATGGTACCTGATAATACGATATCTGGATCTGCATTTTGACGTTACCAGGGTATCTGATACTATGGTTGCTTTGCAAAAACGACAGTTGCCGAATTCGAGGTTTTAGAAGTCGCCCCAAAATAATAACTTGCATCCACCCACATAACAAATGCAAAATTTCTTTCCCACCAATCTGCCAAAAACCTAGGCTCTTTGTTTGGTGATGATGAAGTGACACGACTTTTTCAGATACCACGGTAACCGGCCTCAGTAAAAAAAAACAAAAAAAAACGACTTCATACCGTGGTACCACCACGATAACTGCTGAAACGCAATATTTTGCACCGGAAAAGAAGATAGCGATTTCGGCAATTTCAGAGTATAGTAGTCAGAGTCAATGGGTTTATTGCCTCTATTCTGTCAAGCACCGGTATAATGTAGGGTCTGGCTAGGCTGCCAGAGAATGACCTGGAGTCTGTGCACGCCGCACGTTGAATACCGTTCTACGGATTTTACTATTGATGAAGCTACGAGGTGGAAGTTTTTCATACATTCCAACGGCCAGTTTACGTAAGTAGCAATGACGTATATTTTTTTGAGATGTGTACATAAAGATTTATGTATTACCCTGGGTGTTATTTGAAGTTTCCATTTTCCCGAATTGCGTACGAAAAGTTTCTGTGATTTTACGACAGTCTTCTGCCTTTGTTTTTTTGTCTGCTGCCTTATAAAGTGTATACTTTGACCTTCTGATACGTCACGTACTGCCATGTTTTTGTATTTATTTGGAACAGTTTATTTTCTTACAAATAAATGAAAAAAGAAAAACAATTTCGATCAAGCCACATATAGGTTCAGATATACTGCACTACACTAAAGCTTCCCCTCCTGAGGGGACCTCCCAACTTATCCTAAAAGCAAAGGATAGAAGTAGACTAGACATATCAATAGCACCGGTCCCTGAGAAACTTTGACAAAAAAAGTACAAATTCGAAATCCCACTAAAGATGCACACGAATCCGGAGAAGCCTGGCAGAAATTCTAATTTATTTTGTATGTAACACTTAGAGAGCAATTCCGCTTTCTAAGTGCCCTTAAAGCACCAGTCGTGGTAGATACAGTTTATGTTTCAATATTCTTACATACGTGACCCCTCTGAAATTCTAATAGTTTTCTCAAAGATTACAAATCAGCCTCGTCTAGCCCCCTTGGTTTTAATGAGAAACACGGCCAGGCATTGCAGGTATTCCAGACCAATGAGCTCCTCGGAAGGGATAAGCGGAAGCCTAAGCTCCTCGGAAGGAATAAGCGGGAGCCTGATCAGCCTCCATAAGCGCTAAATACAAGAATCAGTCTAGCACGGTAGGGTTGGGTACAGGTAACTTAGGAAGTTTGGAATCTCGGGAATGAGAATCCATAGAACGACTAGCGGGGACTTGGTAAGTAATATAGCCACGAGGGGTCCTTTAACTTTGTCACCGAGTCTTAGCGCTTCAGCAAGCTTATAAATTCAGTTCATTTTCCCGTACCACAAAGATTGAATTCTTCTTTCGCAAAGATACAAATTACAGAAAGAGAACTTCGTCTCGAGAACCGCTTTCAAGGCTAACTGGCTCGGTAGATCTTGGTTTACCGGAACCTAATATACGGTACTGAAGAAACTAAACTGTCAAATTAAACCTAAAATGTTTTTAGTTTACATGTCTATATCTCCCCTCAATTTGAGTCCTCCTTGTCTCGGTCTTGTCTTCTTTATGCCCTGTTACGCTTTAAACCTATTTATTAGCCCAGTCAGGTAAAATACTTCAAGGACAAGAATCAAAAATAAAACCAAGAACAAATAATCAAGAACCTCCATCTCCCCACCTCTGTAATACGACCATGCGGAGTCGAATATACTATGATACCTCTCCAATTCAAACGAGCGGAGGATGCCTCTAGAAACAGCTATATCGCAGTAATCCACAGGAGAATATGAACACCGTCTGAATCGTCCTTTACAGCTGATTGGTTGTCGACCATCGTGACGTCATGTCTAACTTGCTGCAGACCGGGTTCTCCACCCCTGCAGGAATCCTGATCTTTTTCACCTGGTATGCGCAGGGGCGAGGAAGGAAGTAGACGCGTAACAACTCAAACGTCACAGCAAGTACCTCTAGCTCCGCTCGGTTTTATCGAGGTATCCATAATCACTGCATGGGACCAAAGACGGAGGTTCTATTTGACTATATATCAATGTGTCCTTCGAGGGTTCTGTATCACAGGGCACTGACAGTTGCCCAGCTGATAGGAAAAACGAACAGAGGCGTTACATCTGGGGGGGGGGGGGGGGCAATGTTGTTGGCCAATCGGTAAGACAAGGCAGTTAAATAAAACAGAATTTGGATGACAGGACCGAGACAATTAAGGCTAAATCAAACGTACTATTTACTCTTCAACTTACAGTATTTCAAATTATTTGAATACTTTAAAACTATGCTGTGCTTTCAACAAATAACCCACGGTTTTGGATGTTTTAAGCCTTTTCCGAGACCCATTGACTTGTAGTGAAAACAGGGAAACAATTTACATAACCGGTTTTCCGGATGGAAAAAATTCTCGCAGACAACCGTCGACAGCGTAATACACGTAGAAGGTAGCAAAACACGGCAAGTGAGAAAATCAGCATGGTTTTGTGAGAGGAGTTAGAATGTACCGTACGAAATTGGGGTTTGAATTAATGAATGAATGAATGAACTTATGACGCACTGCCCAAGGGCGTAAGTGCAGTAAAAAAGATAAAGAAATATAAAATAATCGTAAAAAACTCAACAAATATTTTCCATGAAGGTTCACTAATTTAGAATCACGTTGATGGGATCATGGACAGGTAATTTTCCAATCGGAGAACACAAATTAGAGGAGAGGGCTTCAACGGGTCGGCAATTAACAAACGGCGGATCAGGTAGCGGTTCCGTGTGCGCCGGGGTAGGTAGAGAAGAATCTCAGATATCTGAATTATGTCGAGCGTATGCGTCGAAGGTCCTTTCTTCTGAGTATAGTATGTAATCCAGCAAGGAAGTTAACATACGGTGCGCAAAAGGCAGTATATAACTTTCCAAGCCCAGGTCTGCTATACCTCGAACGGTTCGGCACAATTTTGCAGTAGTCACATCTAATTCCTTTAGCGGCTGATTTAACTGCTTCCTCACAAATCTTTTGCATCATTTGCGCAATTGTTATACCAAGCCATCGAATTTTTTCCTCGGTTATGAGAACATTGCCTCAAACATTCAGAGAGGGCTTCCAAAGAGTAGCAGGAGCGTTGAAACAAACGTACTGACATTTACTAGCGTTGACTGATAGGCCAATCTCGCCAAGCGTTTGGTTCAGGCTAGCAACGTTTGTTTCAAGGCCCTTCCTCGATCGGCTGATAAGGAGGACGTCGTCAGCATAGGCCAGGTAGCTAACATCGATGCCACGGAAGTTAAAAGTTGGCGTAAGCTTTCTTAGGCACTGAGCAATTGCACATTATAAAAATCTGGGGCGATAGGACCCTGCCCTGAGGGACTCCCTTTTTCACTGTAATAGGGTGACTCAGCCTGTCTTGCCATTTGACTACCAGCTTGCATTTCGAGTACCACGATCTTAAGGCCAATATGATCGACCTATTTACGCCGTTTTCCATCAAAGACAGTAGAGCCTGGACGTGGTTAACGTTGTCGAAAGCTCCAGCGATGTCAATCGCACAAAGATGAACTGTCTCTCTCTTTGCTGATGCTTGCTTTAGAATTTGGATCAGTGACTTATGGGCATGGGAGCATCCAATTCGTTTTCTGAAACCATACTGTAGGCTTCCGATGTCACATTTAGAAGTAATTTCAGGTGCCAAAGTGTATTCGAAAATTTTGCTGAGGATGCATGAAACAGTAATTGGCCTGTAAGAGCTGCAATGATTTGCATCTTTTCCTCTTTTTAAGACTGGGGTAATCGTACCAAGAAGAAAACTTTCCGGTAAGGTGGATGTTGACAGGATCATCTGGAGCAATAGCTGGTTTGCCGCTTCAGAAATATATGGAGTGATTATGGAAGTACGTTGCATTGGTATTATAGGTAAGATAGGTCCTCTAAAGATGGGGAAGGGGCAAGCATTTTTTTTAGATAATGCTCTTTTTTTTGTCGGGCGATCTCCCTGTCAAGCAATTTTCGGGAGCGAAGCTGAAAGCTGAGCGAGACAAATATTCGGTCAGAGAAGCACTTACGTCGTCAAGGACGTAAAAGTTCGACTGGAAGAGTCGAAATACACTTCCAGTCAGAACTCAACTTTAGCAGAACAAATTAAAATTATCCTATGAAACGTAATACCTATCGTATCCATGACTACAGGGGGTAAAACACTAACGGGACTAAAAGTCATCTGGATTCTCGGCTATTTGCTATCTGCACTGGTCCGCTTCAGTCTCTCCCGCCACTTACTACTATACAAGCAAATTTGGCCTAATATTGCTACATCCATGCACAACTGTAATACCCCACAAAATACGAACTGAAATGGTGCATCGCGGTACACAAAATACAGGGTTTTGAACGCGTCGCCGCAGAACCACATGGCCACCATCTTGCGACTGAAAGGAGAAACACTGCTGTTAGCATGGGACCTGGACAGTGTTATGCACTGCTACTCTGTACGGTGTGAATCATGCTTTAAGTAGCCTTCACCTAACAAACATCTTTGCTTTACGCCTAAAGTAAGGCCCCTTCTAGTTCGACAATTACAGAACAACATAAGGCGTATTCTCGCCATTCACCGACGACTCCTCGCGGAATCAAGCGGAACGGCGAGAATAGAGGGAGTCACTCCACACGGACTCCGCAAACGGAAAACTACGAGAACACGGGAATACTTCCAAAATGGATTTGGTTCGAACAAAAAATGTGCAGTTGACGAAATTAGTCAGGACCTAACTTTATTTTTGGGTTTGATTGTTTTAAATTAATTTTACATCGCACCAACATCAGCAAAAATGTATTCCCCTCTTCATAAAGGGATTCCTTTTTGACGATGGCGATGATAATTGGAGCATACCCCGTCCGTGGGGACTGGCTAGAATACGGGTAGTCAGTCCCTGGGAAAAACAAAAACACAGGGACTCCTCAAAAGGAGTCCTCGGGGAACGGCGAGAATACGCCTATGGATGTGTATTCACACTCGACATCAACAATGTAAAATATAATATATATACAACAATACTGAACTTTAACATTCGCTCAGTACCGAGTTTCTTTGGGTCAACTTTTCTTCGTTTCTCAGTCTCGATAACTGAAATTAGCAATGCCAAGAATTTGAAAATGTCTTTTTTCTTGAATTTATTTATTTTTTAATATTATTTTATATTGACTTCGACTGTAATTATATTATTTTTGAGACTGATTAGATATGATTTTATCTAAACTATCATTTATATGTAATTTAATACCAACCTATTATGTGATTTTAATTTATAATACAAATAAAGAATACTCGCTAGCTGAGTAGGCTCCTAGTTGCTGTTTTTGGCTTAGTCGTAACATCCCTAAGAGTATAACACATTCCTCTCGGCTGCTTTCAGCCGAGAGAAGCCCCCTTGGCTTTGAAGAGAAACATGGAGAAACTTGCATAACCCGTATTGCCGACCAATCCGCTCCAAAATGCCGGACTCTGATTTGACTTGAAAACGTCAAACACGGAGAATGCAAGAACAATAGTTGCGGTTTTGCAGATACCATCGTATCTGTTACCACGATAACTGGATCTGCAATTAGTCGTTTTGAAGTGGCATATTAAGTTGGACAGTTGCATTTCCAGGGCTAAAGATGCCAAGTTCGGAGAAGTTACGCCTGTAGAAAATAGGAAACTTATGTTAAGATATTTCTTGCAAGGATTCTGGCAACGGCTTACGTTTCTAGTTCGTAAATATTGCAGGCGCAGAGGGAGAGCCGTGCCACAAATCCGGCATGATGAGCGTGTTCCACCCTTCTAACAATAGTAACTATAGGTTACTATTTTCGTTCCAGCTTCATGAAAAGTTACTATGCTGATCGTTCCAGCCTTCTCGAAATAGTAACTAAGGGAAACTAATTGCTTAACACGCTCGGGAGCGTAGTAAGCGTGGTAAGTACGAATCTCTTTAACCTGATTGGTCTAATTAGCCAGAGGCACGATATTTTGCTGAAAGTAGAAAAATGTGTTCCAGCCTCGACGACAAGAAGCCAGAATTCGTGACGTCATGCGTAGTAACTACAGTAAGTAGGGTGGAACACGCTCAATGAGTTCATTCACCGCAATCGCTTGTCCGTGGATAACAGACAAAAAGTAGGCCAACACATTCTTATTAAGTTTTCAGGTCTATTTAAAGTTTAACTGAAAAGCCAACTTATTCTTGTATCATTTAACTGAATATACTGCATTATCTGTGTAAAAGATTTTATTTTTATTTTTCACTATTTACTCTAGAATGACGTTCAGAATATCTACGGCCGTGCTCACAACGCAAAATTCTACTACGACGCAGAAAACTTGAATCTCAGTCGAAACGCGGCTTTTCAGTGGCCAGTGATCATCTCGCCGAACAACAGGGGTATTCTCGCCGTTTCCTGAGGACTCCACTTGAGGAGTACCCGCGTTTTTGTTTGTCCCGGGGACTCACTCCCCGTATTCTCGCGAGTCCCCACGGACGGGAAATGCTCCGATTATCATCCCCGTCATCAAAAAGGACTCCCTTTCAGATTCGGAGGGGAATCAATTTTTGCTGGTATTGGTGTAATGTAAAATTAATTAAAAATAATCAGAATAAACAAAACCAAAAATAAAGTGGATCCAGACTAATTTCGTCAACTGCATATTTCTTATTCGAACAAAATCGATTTTGGAAGCATTCCCCGTGTTCTCGCTGTTTCTGTACGCGGAGCCCGCGTGGAGTGACTCCCTCTATTCTCGCCGTTTCCTTCGATACCCCGAGGAGTCCTCGGGGAACGGCGAGAATACGCCTAACACTTATTTTTCGTAAATCGTTTCCGTCGAGCAACACAGGTGCAAGCCCACACAGGTACAACAAATCCCACAGGTGTTTCCACTATTTGAAAATCGAATATTCCTGAATAGCGGAGCAACGAAGTAACACATTTTCGTCAAGTCTTCTAAGCCTCTTGAAGTGTATAAGTGATGGGTAAGTAGATTGTCTTATCTCTGCCTTTTTCAGTTAAACTTTAAGTAAATAAGTGATGTGTAAAAAGACAGTCAGATTCAGCCCTTTGAGGCATTGAAACTCTACGGGCGTTGTAACCTCGCCGAGGGACTCGATAATCGACACCACCAGTGGAGATGTTTACCCAATCGCACTCTGTAGTTATGGCGAAAGAACGAAAGATCGGTACGAGAGCCTTGCTGTTGAATGGTTTGCTTGTTCAGCCCTATAGCTTCCCCATTTTCGACAGTCATTATTCATTTATTCCTTTATTCATACTACACAAACTACATAACATAAATATATGGCAAGAAACAAGACCCCTGAAGCTATCTTGTTGGGATCCACTACCTATGTCTACCTATACACTAACATACACTGATAATATTCACATTACAATAGTTAAATCCTATTACAAGCATAAATAAACAACAAATACAGAAAAATATTAACGGCAAAAAAAAACAAGACCAAAGGTTTCGATGGGATCCCAAATATTCAATATCTGATCCAGACAACTGGGTCTTGTCTTAGCCAGATCCAGTCATCGCCAGACTCCTTGAACATTTTTATAATTAAAATTCAGAAACAGATTAAGGCAAAATAGCTAATCACCTGAGAAAACCAAGTTCAGATATGGATTCAGCAAGTGTGTTTACCCCTATAAGTCATTTCTGTTTTGACGAAAACTTCCTGCCACTTCTGCCAATTTCCAGGTTCCGGCCGAACTCCAGAACTACTTGTCCGGCGAAAAAAGAAAGCTCAAAGACGAAATCATGGTATCTTCTTTCCCCAGTAATGAACATCTAATCAACTTCAAATAGAAATTTAGCTTATAACAAATTTTCCGATTCCAGCCGGATTCCGGTCGAACTATATGTCCGGGTAAAATATGATTGTCATACAGGGACTCAGCATCTCTTCTTACCCCTAAATCGCTTATCTAATCAACTAGAAATAAAACTTTGACTTCCAACAGTTTTCCGGTTTTGGCCGGATTCCGGGCGAACTATATGTCCGGGTAAAATATGATTGTCATACAGGGACTCAGCATCTCTTCTTACCCCTAAATCGCTTATCTAATCAACTAGAAATAAAACTTTGACTTCCAACAGTTTTCCGGTTTTGGCCGGATTCCGGGCGAACTACAGGTCGGGGTAGAAAATTGTTTTCACTATCGCCTTCAGCATGTCCTCCTACCTCTACATCGAACATCTAATCAACTTCAAATAAAACTTTTAATTTTGACAAACTTTCCGGTTTGGGCCGGATTCCGGTCGAAATACTTGTCTGTCGAGAAAATAGTTTTCACCATCATCTTCAGCATGTCTTCCTCCTCTAAATCGAACATCTAGTCAACTTCAAATAAAACTTTTACTTTCAACAAACTTTCCGGTTCGGGCCGGATTCCGGGCGAAATACTTGTCCGTCGAGAAAATAGTTTTCACCATCGTCTCAGCATGTCTTCCTACCCCTAAATCGAACATCTAATCAACTTCAAATAAAACTTTTACTTTCAACAAACTTTCCGGTTTTGGCCGGATTCCGGGCGAACTACTTGTCCGATGACAAAATAGTTTTCACCATCGTGTTCAGCATGTCTTCTTACCCACATCACTTTAGCTGTCCCCCACCCCTAAATGTAGAGCTACAAAGCCCATCTACGAACTTGACTGGTCCGACGACCCAACGAATCCTCACACCAAGTTTCATCAAAATATCTCATTCCCTTCGAGAGTTGTCGTGCTTACAGACGGACGGACAGACGGACAACTTTTGCGATGTCATAGGTATCCCTCCACTTACGTTTTGAGATCCCAAAAATACGCTGAAAAGAAAGAAAAAGAAAGGGCAGGAAATAGTGGACAAAAACACGGAAGAATTATTAAAAAAAAATTAAAAAATTATCAAGGTGAATTATACAGGGTCAACAACCCTAATCTTCTGTGATTGATAGCGCTGACCAGTTATTTTGCATTTACCGTTTGATATGACGTACGATAGTTGAAAAGTTCGACAGGTTTATCTTTTTCATTTTAATAATACACAGATGGCACTTCACACAAGGGACTTGTACCAAACAAACCAGAAACAGTTTACAGTTCACTACTTTTAAAAATGCCTCATTGTATTTTTGCCCTTCAGTGTCGAAGAATAAATAATAATAAATGCCTTACCTCATTCCAAACGTTGACTTCGTGGTATAATTCCTATAAAACTGTGGCGACGCCAGTAGCGCCTCTATGAAGAGGGAGAGGAAACCAATGACTTCGATGAATATCGCTTCTTCGAGGAAAAGAAAAACTGCCACCGAGCAGAGTAGACTGAAGGCTAAGAGACACTCGACGTACGACTGGAAGTCCGTCCAACACCAGAAGAACTTCGTGTCGAAGTCTGAAACGTAAAGAACAAGACCATAGGTTTCGATGCGACCCCAAAAATCTAACATTTGATTCAAACAATTGGATTCAAACAATCTTCGCTATTCAGTCCATCTGATTTTCTTGACTATTTTTACTGCTAAAATAAAGTTTAAAAATGGATTCAGCATGTCTCCTTGGCCCGGTACCGAATCGCTAATCGATTTCACAAACAACTTTTGAGCTTCAACCAAATTTCCAGTTTCAGCCGAATTCGTGACGAACCATATGTCAAACAAGAAAACTAAGTTCAGAATTCAGATATGGATTCAGCGGACCTTCTACCCCCTCAATGAACATCTTATTAGCTTATAAAACATGCATATGTTTACCGTAGATTCGAAACCCCTCCTCTGCCTCTAAAGATAGGACTAAAGGACCCATCTACGACCTGTACTTTACCAGTGAATCCTCATTGAACAACATCCTCGCTTGAACAACAAATTTCCTCGTTTGAACATTATATATCAACCCCTTCGACCTTCGATTACATTAGATCTCGCCAACGTCCATAGAATGAACAAAGGAATGTCGCTATCCACGAGCAGAGCTACAATGGTTTGAGAATAAAGGGGTAGGAACTGCTATAGCCGAAAATTGGTCGACAAATTTTGTGTCTGGTTTTCACGCGATCTTCTGTGCTTTTCGCTAAAATCCACATGTGCGTCTTTACAAAGTTTTGAAAACAACGACCACTTGAGAACCTGGCAACGATTGTTAATAAGTTCAACGTACCTGTAAAAACTCTTTCCCTGGTTTTCAATATCACCGTCCGCTTCTTAACAGTGACACACATATGAATCATCAGCAGCATTGCGCCTATCATGACCAAACTTTGGATAAGTAAAGGAAGCTCATACCTCTTTCCAAACCTGGAAGTGAAAAACAGTTAGGCTACTTTCCTTATGACAAATATTAAAATGCTCCACATAATACCAAGGGCTGACGCCAGACTACTCGTAGCCTAGTTATTCACGAGGGGCTTTTTGGGATCCCAAAATGTAAGTGGAGGGATACCTATGACTTCGTAAAAGTTGTCCGTCTGTTAGCATGATAACTCTCGGAAGGGGTTGAGATATTTTGTTCAAACTTGGTGTGAGGATCCTTTGGGTCAAAGTACAGGTCAAGTTCGTAGATGGACTCCGTAGCCCTATATCTAGGAGTGGGGGAGGGGTTTCAAACTAAGGGGTGAAACAAAACATTTATAAAAATCTAATTAGATACGCGACTTGGAGGTAACGAAACATGCTGAATTCCTATCTGAAACTTGTTTTCTCGCCGGACAAGTAGTTCGCTCGAAATCCGGCCGAAACCCGAAAAACTGTAAAGCATGAAAGTTTTACGTAAAGTTGATTAGAGGTTCGATTTGTGGATAAGGAAACAAGCTGAATTTGTTTTCCACTTTGTTTTTCTTTAAACACTTAGTCTGCTCTACTATAGCCTAAATAGTAGGCTACTTAGATTTGGATAAATTCCATGTTTGTTTATGTACTTTACACCAATTGACTTTCTTATTTCTAATTTTGCTCGCTTTGATAGCAAGGTATGTATAGCGGTTACAGTTCATGGCTTCCAAGCGGAAGGGTTCTCGATTAGTTCCCAGACAGCTTCGCTGCTATATTCAAATAATGCATAAAACGGATACGTCAGCTGCGATGCTTTAGCAGCGGTATTTCGGCCTTTCTTGGCAAGGGTCCTCGTCAGGCTGTCAATCTTCAGGTTTCTGATTGCAGGTTTGTTTCCTTCCCCGACGTTATCCCTATAAACGTAAGTGACGGGATACCTATGATTTCATAAAAGTTGTCGGTCTGTTAGCACGATAACTCTCGAAGAGGTTGAGATATTTGTGTCAAATTTGGCGTGAGGACTCTTTGGATCAAACTAGCCTATAGGTTATGTTTGAAGATGGGTTCTTAACCCTATATTCAGGGGTGGGAGAGCGGTTTCAAACTAAGGGACGAAAAAAAATATTTTTAAAAGCTAATGAGATAGTCGATTTAGGGGTAAGGTGACATGCGGAATCCAAAATGGAAATTATTTTCTCGCCGGACAAGTAGTTCACCCGGAATCCGGCCAAGACCGGAAAACTTGATTAAAGTAAAACTTCTGTTTCAACTTGATTAGGTGTTCGATCCAGGGTTAAGAAGACAAGCTTAATCCATATATGACAATCATTTTACCGGGCATACAGTTCGCCCAGAATTCGACTGAAACCAGAAACTTTATGTATTGGTAAGGATGCATGCTGAATCTGTTTAAAAAAAATCATTTTCTCGTCGGACAAATAGTTCGCCTTGAATCCGGCTAAACCTGAAAGTTTGTTAAAGGTTTAAGTTTTATCCGAAGTTGATTAGAGGTTCGATATAAGGGTAAGGAGATATGAATTGGTTCTCGAGCTTTTCTTGCCCGGCAAGTATTTCACCCAGAATCCGGCAGAAACCGGAAATTTGGCAGAAGTAAGGCAGCTGGAAGTTTTGATCAATTTCGTCGAAGTATATATGAAGTAGCCTATAGAGGTGAATACACACGGTGAATCCGTATTAGGACTTGGTTTTCTCCGATCATTAGCCATTAGCCTCAATCTGATGCTGAATTTCAATAGTAAAAATTTTCAAGGAGTATGGCGAAGATCGGATATCTACAAGATCCAACTGTCTGGATCAGATATGAAATTTTTGGGATCCCATCGAAACCTTTGGTCTTACTTTTCAATATCTTCTTACAGCTACGAATCCTTAACTCAGTGACATTAATGGGTTTTTTAGCGACTTAAGGACACTTCTCTCTCTACATTTGTCTACAACAGCATTTATATTTTCAAAAATTCAACTGTATTTTTTATAAGAAACTCGGAAAGTCGCTTACAACCTATCCACATTTTTTTGCATTAATTTACTGTTGTTGTTTAATCTCCTTTGACAAAAGAAATACAAAAAAGAAAATAATTTAACTAATTATAGTTATCAGCATCAGCCTCGACAGACCTGAAATAACTTACCATGAAAATAATTTAACTGGTTAGATGTACAAGCATCAGTGCTGATCTTCGATTCTCTGCTCACAAACAGGAAGTACAACTGGTGGTGGGGGGCAAGTCATCCTGGTGCTTTCCTCCAAGCATCAAGCGCACTTACCACTTGGTCAGGACGGATTGTTCAGTTTCAACTGGTACAGAATTAAAAAAGTTTAAGCTAAAACATTCATTCGAACAGGGCCCACACACAAACGTTGGGCCCCGAAGTAGGAACACGGAACGGACAAGCCTCAGGAAGTGACAAACGGCAAATGCTATTAATTTGGCATATTCATTTTTCCAGATCTTCAAGCATCATTTTTGTTTGCAGTTAGTAAACCAAAAACACAAAACATAGAGTTATACTAGAAATAATGTTTTCACCACCAAATATCGCTTTTGAAAATACCTAGCCTATTGGCCCCGTGAAATTAGTGTCAAAGTGAGTGTACGACAAGACCTCCCGCCCTCCGAAGCGGAAGTTTGACACAAAATATTTGAAAAATGGGGTAGCCATGCCTCAACAGTGGGAAAAGAGAAGCAAAAGAAAAGGATTTCGAACACATAAAAAGCAAAACTTTACGCTTCTTTTTGTGACCCGGCTGTGCTTTTCTCGGTTGGTCTGTCTAGGTCTGTCTTTTAATAAACGGCATCAATCCAGAATAAGGATAGATTATCCCCATTGCTGTAAGTTTCTTCTGTATCTGCCCCGGTCCCATAGTGACTCAAAGATCATTAAATCTTCCGGAGCTATCGACATTTTCTCACGAGTGCAAGAATTGCAGACTGATTTTCGTCAGAAATCTCGTTTACGTCCGTTATCGCATCATAGTTGTAGGCCTATTGTATGTTTTGTGAGTTATTCTCCTGTTGTCTTAGTTCTTTTCTTTTTTCCAAGATAATTTCATAAACCACATGGGCCTGACATATCCCAACAAATCAACGAAGAAACCAAGGACCAGTACTGACGAATGACCAGTACTGAGTGAGAACATTCGTAATTGTTGTTCGGAGGTATTGGTGAGCGGCTCGCTGTCTTTATTTTAGGCTTTCAATTCTTCCAATTATGTTTTAATTTTCGGTTTCTTGTTGGTTTTCTGCTCTGGTTTGGTTTTATTGGTTGTCGACCTGGTTGATCTTCATCCTTGTTTTGTCACTTTTCCTCAAAATTTTCTGCCTGCACTGAAGAAGGAAGGCGGTTGTCTACCCAAAATATTTCCATTTTATCTCAGTATATTCGTTGGCCTTTACAAACACCATTTTCGTTGGTTTCTTCGTTGATTTTTTGTGATTCTTTTTTCTATTATCTTTACTCCACTTCCTTTTGTTGTAGAAAATTTTGTGAGTTACAAATGTACTTATTTACTTAGAGCAGTTGGCCTACCATATCTACCCCCCCCCCCCCCAAACAAACAAACAAAATTATTTTTCTCATTCCCTTATTCCGGCAAGAGTTTTCGGCAGACCTTGAAGCTTTTGGCGAAGTTAGCACTGGTTGATTGGCAAACTTGCTCAGCGGAAAAGATGTAGGTGCAAAAAGTTGCATGTTTAAAACGAAAACAATGACGAAGTGCGGGGGCTTCCTAATCTTAAGCTTCTTAAGCAACAACATAAAAGGCAGAGAGGTTCACTAACTTAGTCTAAGAATTACTAGAGTAGCCTGGTCTTTCAGAGACTTCGAGAGTGACAAGAACCCCATTCGCTTTACATCTTCTTGTTAAGCATTAGTGTAAAGAGAAAAATCTTACCAGAACAATATTCTCAGAATATTGGCAACCAGTAGTGTCAAGCATACATAGAGACTAAACCCCTCTGAATTTTCTGTCTTCCTGATGTCCAGATACTGTGGAACGTAAGGCATTATTCCACCCAAAACCATAGCCACAACCATCACACCTTCAGCTAGTTCATGCAGTCCTATCCCATATCCCGAGTCCAGATCCTCTAGTGGATCATAATTTGTATCCAGAACATCCATCCTGTTAGTAATGAGCTCTGGCTCAGCTGATCAATTCCTAGAAGATAAAACAACAAACTATAATCCGTGATTAAACCTTTCTACTTCTGCAAGTCTTGATCACGGCAAAGACAAAGTGGTAGTGTTGCAAGAAGAAATTAATATCGGAAGACATTAACGGAATGTCATATTTTATTTGTGTTCTTACACATGGGTGGGAAGAAACATCATAATATCACATGCACAAATAATTGGCATCTCATTTGTCAATAAATTGATTCTTAACTTTTATGTAACCAAATTTTACAAGAGCACAGTAGAGATATGCTTATGTGAACATCAGCTAACAGTGAACAAACGCCGAAGAAAAAACCAAAACCCAAACCAGGCATTTTATAAAATGAATACTTATAATCACACCAATCACACTTCTGTCACTTTTTGAATATTTTGCTAATTCACAGCTGGAAATGACTACACTGGACACCTGGTTTGCCATTTATAATTTGAAAAGTCTGCCACAAGGAATGCACCTTCAGTGAAGAAGATGGCGGTCCGACCTGCAGATGCAGGGACGTCCAGAGGGGGACGGGGGGGAGGGCACAGCCCCCTCCTACGTTTTGGGGTTTCGCCAGGTCAAAACCGGCATCGCGGCGAAGCCGTGATGCCTCTTTCATAAACTTTTCATAAAACACCTTTTCATAAAATTTCATTCCCAAACTGGGTGATTTCAGTTCCTCTATTGGTTCCTCTTCCTTTATGGAATTTGGTAATTCATCCAACTTCTATTCACTCCATATTGATTTCAATTCCTTTGTCCCGTTGCTACGTAGATTCGGTGGTTTGACCTGTTTATTTGGTCTCGTTTGTTAGCAAATTCGGTAATTTACAGACTTTTCTCAAGTCTGTATCTGTTCTATCTCATTCTGTCAGTCCATTTCATAATTCAGTCATTAATCAGATTCATTTGGTTCTGATTTTTGACCGAATTCAATAATTCATCGAACTTTTGTTGAGTCCCCATTGATTTCTCTGTATTTGGTCTGTCCCTGCATAAATTCGATGATTTAACCTACTGATTTGGTCTGGTGCTTTACCGAATGGTAATTCTGTCCCATTTTGTCAGTCCATTTCGTAAGTAAATTCGGTGAGATTCATTTGGTTTTGACTTGTTACCCAATATGGTTTCTATTACTAGACTTGCCGAATTTAGTTGTTATAGGTGGTTCTAACAAGAGTTTGGACCGAATGCGCTGAAATCGATGTAGAGTGAACAAAATTTAGGTGAATTAGCAAATTTGATAAAGAAAGGGGAACCAATAAACAAGTTAAATCACCCAATCTGGAAATGCGGGGTAACTTTTGAAAATGGCACGCTCTTGATCTGTTCCCTATTCTTTTAGTTAGTTTTTCGGTATAGTATGAATTCTTATTGGCTTCAACCCAGTTACTGAGTTCAGTAATTTAAGTGGCATTTATTTAGATCTGCTTCTTTACCATTCACGGTAGTTTGAGCTGGTTGCTGTTAACTTTTTTACTTCTTAGGATTGCAGTACTTCAGGAATAAGCACGTCTCTTGATGTGAAAACTAGCCTACTTTGGTTTGCTGTAAAATCCGAACAAATGTACTTTGTATCTTCTTTACCCTGGATCGCCCCTTCCATCTCGCTAGACAGCTCTGGGTTTAATAGGCAATCTTCCCGATGAGAAATTTATCTCAAAATAGTACCTACTATGAAGTAGTACACAAAAGTTGCATGCAGTACTAACGATGCTACTACATACTTCTAGTTCAAGACTACCCTGTTACTGCATACTACTATATGCTACTATTCAATTCAATTCAATTCAATTCAATTCAATTCAATTCAATTCAAGACTTTTATTCCGGCCAGAAGCCATAAACAAACACTACAACAAACACACAAACAAAAATAAAGAACTTATTAGGCTACAACACCACGTAAATTAGCAAGACTGGATGCTAGTATGGCAAGACAGGATGCTACTGGATACTACTACATAAGATTGGACCAGTCTGAGGCACATTAAATGATAGTATTCTTTGCTATTACATAGCATTATTACATGCAACGTTTTCGTACTACTACCATACTACTACGCACTCTACAAATTTTTCATCAGGTTGGGATCACAAAAAGGCACTTCTATCATCAGTGTTTCCACAAAAATTTGGCCTGCTGTGCATTTTGCAGTTTTCACTAGTTAGACAAAGGGTGTGTCATTTAATTGCCGTTTCAGGCAAGGAACTTTGGGGTCTTGAACCATGTTAAAAGCTGAATTTGCATGGGAAGTAGCTAATGTTGCCAGAAGTAGGTCAGTCTAGTACACTAGCCCCATTTCAGGCACAGTGCTCAAACGTCTAGCACCATGCCTGGGTGCTAGACATTCAAGCACTGTACCTTGGATTTCATGTATGGTGCATGGATTTCAGTATTCAGTGCATACAGAAAAAATACAGTTTCTGTCGTCACAACTGAGCACCGGCTCGGACAGGGCTGAAATTACTACTATGAATTAGAGAAATCAAAGACAATCCTTTATATATTTTTCACAACAAAAACAAAAGGGCTCTAATGATGATGGAGATGAAAAACATAACAGCACCCTATTTATTTTCCATGTATTTTCCCTATCTATCCCCCAAGAGCCAATATTCTGGTTGGCTGCTAGGTAGAAAAAGCTGAGGTACAAGACACTTTGCATGCAAAACCCTTAACTATGTAGAAAAGGAAATGAGGTTTTTCACATCTGTCATCAGCCGAGCCCTTTTGTTTTTGTTGTGAAAAATATATAAAGGATTGTCTTTGATTTCTCTAATTCATGGTAGTAATTTCAGCCCTGTCCGAGCTGGTGCTCAGTTGTTATGACAGAAACTGTGTTTTTGATGTATGCACTGTATACTGAAATCCATGCACCATACATGAAATCAAAGGCACAGTGCTTGAACGTCTAGCACCCAGGCATGGTGCTAGACGTTTGAGCACCGTGCCTGAAAAGGGGCTAGTGTACTAGACTGAAAGTAGGTCCATTTTTATCGGGTTCCCCCCCCCCCCAATGAAGAAAGGCTCGGAATGACCCTGTGCGGATCACTTCAAAAGAAGATTTAGTAAATTCAAAATCAAAGAAAGTTAATTGAATTTCTACTTCAAGTTTGTGTCATGGTAACCCCAAAATACTTGGTTATTTTTCTTTACCATTTTACTTATTTTATATACAAGTAACAAAGCTAAAGAAATCCAAAGGTAATTTAGTGGAACCATTTTTTTTTTTAAATTTACATTTACTATATTTTAGTTACAAATGTCGAACAGCTCCTCAAGCTTTCTCAGAGAGTCAGAGACCAGGGTGGACCAGGCAATGCCTTAGGCTAATAAAAACTAGAAATGATAGTATTCTATGATGTCCACCTATCCCACCTAAAAAGCTGGGATTTCTTTACAGAATGTTTCTAGATTTCTCAGATTCAGTCTAAAAATGCTAAAGTTTTGGAGATAGAGCCAAGAGGATATCAACTGTCCAGATATAAGACATCTTTGTCGAGAACTTTCCATTGTACGAATAGTTCACGGGAGGAATTTCCAGCGATATCTGGGGCAAAACGACAAACCCAGACTGAATGGGTGCAAAGACAAACCAGAACCATGCAGGACTCTACTTTTGAAATGTATTATTTTGCCGCGGATGTTGGGCACCAGCCGTAGAGCTCAAAGGAAGAGCCGTTGGCTCACACCTAGTATAAGAGTTACTAATAGTACAGTACCACTACGACTAGCCAACCAATCAATGGTCCTGGGCCAGTCATATGAACAAACAGTTCTTGGCGAGGTCACCAACTTTTATCGTTCTTGAAAACGGGCAAAGTGTGAACGCAGAGTAACTCATTTATACTTCGGGGACAGACGATCAGGGTTGCAGTCGGGTCACGGTCCAAAGATGATCATCATTGATAGTACCATAATTGTGTTTTTGATCGAAGTTTCGACCGCAGCTGGCTTAGCCGGTTCCTTAATTTCGGTTTTGAACCTTTTTTTCAGGACGATAAAATCAAACTTCAAACTTGCTAGCTTACCGAAGTTTAACGGTATGAAGAACAAACAAGCTTTGACTGGCGACACATTTTGTTTTTAAATAGAGACTTTCGAGTTTGAAGGTAACTTCAAACTTCGTTCAAAACCCAAAAACACAGTGGATACGTTGGCTGAATTTATCAGAGCCGTGTTTCGCCACTCAAATTGGAATTTGCAAGAAAAACCATTATATAGCTGTAATAAAATTCAGCTGACGTCGCAGTCGACTTGGGCTGACAAAATGTTGATTGACGGGTGATAGCGGACTGAAATCCCTGTCAGGGTTTCCGGCATCTTCATCAGATATAGATAAAATTGATGGATGTGCTGGAAGTTCTGAGAAGATATTTTTCAGCTCTACGATCGAGGTGGAGAAAATCCGACTGGAAATCTTGATTGTGTGTCCCGTTTACCGTGCAGAAGATGCAAAGAATAACTGGCATCAGTCAAGTCTAGGGTGGGTAGGGTGTGACGAGGAAATCATTTTTCTTTCCTATATTCTTTTTTTCTCTCTCTCTTTCTTTATCTCTTTTTTCTTTTCTTTCTTTGAAAATACATTAGGTTAGTTTTTATGTCATTATTTATTGAATAATTTCAAGTTAAAAGGTGGTTAGAAGATACAGCCACCCGCAGGACTTTTGTCTTTTACGTGGTTGTTGAGTTTTTTTGTACAATGGTGAAAGTTTTTGGTGAAGTAAAAAATATCTGAATCTGAATCTGAATCTGAAGGAATAACGGCATCGCTGCTTCCAACAATGTTACTGAAATACGTTGCTCGAAATTTCAAGAAAAGAAAAAATATATTTGACGATGCAAATCAGATACGTCAGGCTACATTTTTCTAGAACTATATTCGGCCCTTTTTCGCGAGGGTCCTCTTCAGGAAAAACTTTCCCTGAAGTTCCTGTAAAAATTAATATATATTCCTTCAGCCCAAGCTGACTGCGAATCATGTTTGACGATGCAAAACGGACAAGTCAGCTACATTTTATTAGAGCTATATTTCGGCCCTTCTTGGCAGGGCAAAGGGGGGGGGGGGGCTTCAGGCTCAAGCCGCTGAAGTTGGAAAATAAACTTGTGGGAAAACAATTGAAGATTCTTCCTTCAATATCTGATTGGTTTGAGTTAAAGCTTGTGCTATGATTTCGTTTTGGACACGGCTACTGTTTTTACTGCTCGATTGCGTCGTCGAAAGGGTAGAAATTCTTTTGAATTGGGATTGGACTTAAAGCTGGTGCTGTGATTTCGTTTCGACACGGCTGCTGTTTTTGCTGTTCCATTGCGTCGTCGAAAGAGTAGAGATTCTTCTGCATTTTGGATTTCGAGTTTTTTTGCGGCACCATCATCACTTCCACATGAAAAAGTTGAAATTTTTTCAACTTGATGATGAAAGTGCAGGAATTCCGAACGGGAAATCCTCATTGTGTGTTCGCACTAGTGCGAACAGACGATAGGGATTCCGCTCCTCCTGGCAGAAATCCCTGCCCCTGTTTTTGACGAAATGCATGAAATCCGTGAAACTTGTCGGCGGCATGTATGGGCGATTTGAAAGTTCCGTTCTTCGATGATAGATATTCCTTCAGCTGAAGCTGACTGCGAATCATATTTGACAATGCAAAACGGATAAGTCAGCTACATTTTATTAGAGCTAAAGTTCCTGAAGAGGAAATGTTTCTACCCTTCCGACGATCCAATCGAACAGCAAAAAGAGCAGCCATGTCCAGAATGAAATCACAGCACCAGCTTTAAGTCCAACCAACTTTCAGAGAAAAATTTCACAGAACCAGATATAGGAAGAATCCTCAACCGTTTTTCCACAAGTTCATTTTCAAGCTTCAGCCTGAAGAGGACCCTTGCTAAAAAGGACTGAATATAGCTCTAAGAAAATGTAGCTGACTTATCCATGGTGCATCGTCAAATATGTTAAAGTCGTATTATCCTCTAAATCAATGAATAAATTTAATCTAAAAAAAAAAAAAAACCTCTGTGCCAGTGCGGGACAAAGAGTAACAAGACCAAAGGTGTCGAAGGTGTCGATGGGATCCCAAAAATCTAATATTTGATTCGGACAATAGGGTCTTGTCTTCGCCAGGCTAATCATCAGAGAAAACCAAGTTCAGATAAGCCATATTTCAGTTATATAACAGCCTAACAGTTCCTCACCTACTCGCTCTTGCTCCCGTATGGTCTTTTTTTAATTGTGGTAAAAGGAAGCAAGTTCACCGCCTTTATTTCAAATTTGCAAAGTATTTGACGGGACTGCCAGCGTGGACAAGTAATTCTTTTCAGCAGAGAAAGTACCGATTGGTAAACCCAGCGGGAGTTATTGAGAAGCGGATTAATGATTTTTCTACCGAATGTCAGGAGTCATTCCATCTTTGGTCTTTTTTGTTTGTTCCGAGTTCCTAGTTATCGAAGTATGTTTTTCCTTTCAGTTGTTTCTCTTTCGTTTTATTGTTTTTTACTCCGTCTTTTCTGGGACTCGCCCAGTTTTGTTCAGTGACGGCTTGTAATTAAAATTATGATGATGATGATGATCTATTTTGACGATACTGACCGAGACTTCCTGCTTTATTTCTGCCAAGTTTCCGGTTTTGACCAAATTCCGAGCGAACTACTAGTCCAGCAAAAAAAGAAAATTCAGAAACAAATCCAGCATCTAACCAACTTTGAATAGAAGTTTGACTTAAAAAAAAAAAATCGGTTACAACCGGATTCCGGACTAATTATATGTCCGGGTAAAAAATTATTGTCATAAACAGACTCAGACTCTCTTCTTACCCCTTAATCTGTCATCTAATCAAACTTTTACTTTTAACAAATTTTCAGGTTTTGGCCAGATTCCGGGAGAACTAGTTGTCCGGCGAGAAAATGGATTTCACCATCGTGCTCAACATGTCTTTTTACCCCAAATCGAACATTTAATCAACATCAAATGGAACTTTTACTTTTAACCAACTTTCCGGTTTTTGCCAGATACTTGTTCGGCAAGAAAATGGTTGTCACCGTCGTGTTCAGCATGCCTTCTTACACCATAATCGACTATTACATTAGCTGTTTAAAAATATTTTGTTTGTCCCTTAATTTGAACTCCGCCCCCACCCCTAAATGTAGGGCTACAGAGCCCACCTACGAACTTGAGCTTGCCCTTGACCCAACGAATTCTCACACCAGGTTTCATCAAAATATCTCATTCCCTAGGAGAGTTATCGTGATAACAGACGGACAGACGGGCAACTTTTGCGATGTCCTAGGTATCCCTCCACTTACGTTTTGGGATCCCAAAAAACAAATAAGAGCTCCACCAATAACTTACCTATCGAATATTGAGGTGAGCGGTAACCTAACAACTCATAGTAATTTCTTTCACCATCACAACTTATACCTTCAAACAATAGAACGTTCACAGACCTCCATGGTAACTTTAGGAATCTATATCTGACAGACGCAATTCTTAGAACACGTTACTACCCATTAAATCTTTCAAAGCCCCGCTTTGGAATGGAAAACAGCTCCTTACCAAAGAGATATCTCCTTGAATACCCACTCTCTGTATTAAACGCCGGCTGAGAATCCGCTAGGAAATTCCCTTCTTAATCTTTAACCACATCTGATTGTAGCCAAAAGGAGTCTCTAACCCATGTTATCCGTTGATCAGCATATTTATCCATAAGCTGGTCAGGTACACGCTTTACCTTGCCTCTACCGTCACTCAGAAACCAAAATTACTTTCACATGCTGGCTCGTATTCGAGAAAAAGAGTTTCAGTGTTTTTGTTTGTTTATTGGCAGCAAAGAGTGACAGTGCGATAATTGCCTTGATAAAATAGGAGTCATGGTGAGTTTTGAACGGTTTATTTAGCAATCAGGCCAGTATGTAATTGTATCATCCCACCAGTCCACTGACCCGTGACCAAGGGAACAAATTAGTGTTATTTTATTGTGTTGTCCAGTTTGTTTGTCATTGTTTGTACTTCCCTGCTCTGTCTTTTCAGCGGATTGAAAACAAAGAAATAATGGGTAAATGTTAATGTTTTTGTAGACTACATATATAATCGCAGTAGTAAACACTACAGTTAATTTTAATCCTTACTTGGAGGTACTTTGTACAGTGTAGCCTACATGCGCCTGGAAAGGACTTTGTTACACCCTCTCATGGACCGAATACGCGAAGCAAGGACGACCCAAAACCCAAGATTGTTCCCCCACCTACGAAATCTTCTGAAAGATACCTAAATTCATTCGTTCCGTATTTTACTAAACATTTTAACTGTTCATGATCTATGTTCGTTTCTTATTTATTGTTTGTTAGTTTGCGTCTTACTTGTATTGTAGTGAGTGTTTATTTTTCCGGCCCATGTTAGCCTAGTGGTATTAGGGTTCTAAATAAAATTGATTGATTGATTGATTGAAAGATAAATACATGTTTCTACGGGCTCGGAGTGTTGGCCGCAATTTGGTCTGGCCAGAAGAAAAGTTGGGATTTTGGGCTGAGAATCCTTTCGATTTTTGTGGCTTTCGAACCTCCAGATTACTTACTGACGTGTCTACGTAGCGTCGTGTCTATGTAGGGGCCCCCACCCCTCCAGATATATGGGTCTTCCATATAGTCAAGCTATTCCTTTAAAATACCATGAAACAGAGTGTAGGTAACTTCAATTAGAACTCCGCATTTGTCCCTTTTCCGAATCTCCTTCCTTCCAATCACTTTCCCTTTTACATTCCCTTTTCATACTAATTGTACCCTGAATATGTTGTTTCTACGGAACTTTTCCAGACTTCCTAATCTGGGGTGTCCAGCGCCCCGGACTTCCAAATACTTTTTGCTTCAGTTTCTAGGGTCTATTTCCGGATTTCAGACATCTATTTTTGTCGTAGTGGATCCTGAAGTGGAGGTGGAACAAAAACCTCTGGAAAATCGGGTGTTGGACCTTGGACCACCCTGATCATGGAGTCTATACGCAGAATTGAAACTGTTGTAAATCTGCACATTGTTGGAGTAGGTCCATTGCCGGAAAGGTTGGCTTCGCTTAGCAGAAGCCTGGCCAAAAGGGACGGCAAAGCCTGGCTTAGATTATGTCGATTCCTCCTGCTTCGATTTCAAAAATGGGATTTGAGTCCGAAGTAGTCGTAAGTTTCTGGGATCCCAAAACGGATACCTATGACATCGCAAAAGCACGCAAGTTGTCCGTCCGACCGTCTGTAAGCACGATAAACCTCGAAGGAAATGAGATATTTTGATGAAAATTGGTGTGGGGATTCTTTGGGTTGTCCTGCTTTGCAAGACAAAAATCGATGTTTGACTTCGTCATGGGAGTATTTGTATATAAATTGCATTGCTTTCAGTTCAATGGCATGCTCAAACTGAGAAAACCCTTACGTACTCCAACTCACACCGTGGTCACGGGACTGTCTTTACTACCGTTACGTCAAATTCAAAAGTGTTTGAAGCAGAAAAACAAAATTGTTTTCCACAAAGTAAAAGTTTTAACAGTAAACTAATTCTGTTTCAGTTCAATTCAGTTTAAGACTTTAAATCCAGCAAGAAGCCACACTACATCAAAGTAAATAAGAAAGAACGCAATGCCAAAACAGTGGCTCCGCGAGCTTTGCATTTACTTACTACTGGATCATAACAGTAAACAGCTGTCCAACAATTTAGGAGTAAACAGCACTCACTATGTCCTTGTCCCAGGTGCAATTCCGGGTTCCCTATTGGTTAATTAGTAGTTTACCTTTTCAGACAACCCGAATCATTGCAACGACATTGTTTATCTTCGCATTACTACAAGCCTTTGAGGCCGTGGAAATTTCCAAGACCAACCAAACAGTGATGGAAACCCTGCGAGTAGATAACGGGTTAAGTTGGGGTGACTGGCACGACCTCGAAGTCTGCCCAGATGGATCCTTTGCTGCTGGATTCAACCTAAAGGCATGCTCAGTTTTTAACAATCTTCTTTTCGCTTATCCTTGACGCATCTCTCTGTTTCGGGCCTTCGGGGACCCTTCTTACGCTTGACTGCGCTAGACGGGCACGTCAGTACATCCACTCCAGAATTTTGAAAAAACGTAGTCATACTTCAAAAATCAGGAGAAATCAGGAGATTCAGTAATCCAACAAATCAGGAGATTTGTAAGGAGATGTTCTAGAAATCCGAAGTTTCTAAGAAGATTTATCATTTGTACTTTTAGTTTATTTGTCAGAGAGGAGAATATTTAAATTCAGTGACAAACGGATACGTCAAATGAATTTTATGAGAGCGAAGTTTCGGCCCTTCTTGGCAAGGGTCTTCTTCAGGCTGAAACCACTCAAGCTGGGAAGCGAAGTTCAATTCCCAACTTGAGTTCAATTCCCAGCTGTAGCGGTTAGAGCCTGAAGAGGACCATTGCGAAGAAGGAGCGAAATTTCGCTCGAACAAGGTTCAGCTCACGTAAACGTTTGTCACTATTAACTGTCGTTCGCAGTCAGCTTGGGCAGAAAGAATATTTAAGTGAAGAAAGATAGGCCATTGAAGGAAAGGGAAGGGCTCCTTTAAAAGGGAACAGCAAATTTAATATTAGAAAAGTATTAAGCGATCCTCATGAAAATTGTAGTAATAATAGTAAAGTGATTTGGTTGGGTTGGAATTCTTGTGAGTGGTTTTGATGATTTGCGGATATACGGACAGGAGAGAAAATATATACAAATTATTAACGAAAACAAGAATTATAAGTAGAAACGTACAAAGTCGTTCGTGATCTAACTACTTCCACGCAGGCGACATCTTTTCATATAAACAAGAGCTGAAAGCTCATATGGCACTTGAACAGTTAGCATGTTTGTCAGATACGGTTTGCAGTTTTCAAGCCTGGATCTCTCTCCCAATATTCATTTCATCAGAAAATGGGCTTGATCTAGTAGATCTGAAATGGTGTGTTGTCATTGACAACTGTATCTTCCTCCAACGATGATCGGATCGGGGGAGGGACTATATTTTCAAGCCAATCTAATAACATGCCCTAACAAGTCCCTAACATGCCTGTAAAGTTTCACGGTCATAGCCCATCTGGAAGTACCCTAACTCGTGATCATTGGAATTAGGGAAAACCCCCTCCAACTCCCCCCACTGTGACACGATCGGTCCTGTTTTGTCAATAATAATAATAATAATAATAATATATTTGCAAATTGAATGGCAGGCCGTTAAGCCTTTACAATGTATCTATGGCTTATGCTTGTTCTTCCCTCCAAGTCTCATCCATCCCGATCTCTCGACTCTAAGCGCTTCAAGAGATTTCTCCCCCCGCCTTCAGCTCCTCCCGATGTTATCAGATCCGTTCCAGACTTGAAATTGATCATCTGAGTCACTTGTTCTTGACACTTGACAAGTTTCATGCACGTCTGATCACCTGTTCCAAAGTTATGCATGTCAACAGAACCTCCCCCATGATCATCGGATCGGGAAAAGAACTATTTCAAGTTGACCTGGAAGAGTACCTAATATGTCTGCCAAGTTTCATGGTCCTAGTACATGTGGAAGTACCCCTCGAAGTACCCTAACTCGTGATCACCGGAAATCAGGGAAAACCCCTTCCAACCCCTCTACTGTGACATCCCGATCCATCAACCCTAAGCATTTCACGACATTTCCGGTCCCCCCTCTAATCCCCCTCTCTTCGGATTTGGTCCAGATTTGAAACTAAAAATCTAAGACACTTGTTCTTCACAATTGTCAAGTCTTATGCATGTCCGATTATCCATTCCAGAGTTATGCATGTTTCTAGTTTCCGGATTCCCCTTCCCTCCACCCCCCCCCCCCGCGATAGCAGGATCGGGGAAGCGATTATTTCCATGTTAATCTGGTTGGTTCCCTCATATGCCTGTCAAGTTTTATTGTGCTAGCTTATTTGGAAGCGTTTCACCAGATTTCCGGCTGCCCCTCCAGCTCCCCCCCCCCAGTGATCGGATCTGGTCCGGATTTGAAACTGAGCATTAGAAGCACTTGTTATTGATATATGTCAAGTTTCTTGCATGTCTGATTACCCGTTCCAAAGTTATGCATGTTACTAGTTTCCGGATTTCCCATCCCTCCACTCCTCCCGCAATGACCGGATGGGGAAAGTGATTATTTCCAAGTTCTTCTGGTCGGTTCCCTGATATGCCTGCCAAATTTCATTGTCCTAGCTTATGTGGAAGCGTTTCATGAGATTTCCGATGCCCCCTCCAGCCCCCCCCCCCCCCAAGTTATCGGATCTGGTCCGGATTTGAAATTGAGCTTCTGAAGCACTTGTTCTTGACATATGTCAAGTTTCAGGCATATCTGATTACCCGTTCAAAAGTTAGGCATGCTACTACTTTCCGGATTTCCCATCCCTCCACTGCCCCCAAGATGGCCGGATCGGGGAAGTGATTATTTCCAAGTTAATCTGGTCAGTTTCCCAAAACGCCTGCCAAGTTTCATCGTTCTAGCTTATGTGGAAGCGTTTCACGAGGTTTTGGGTGCCCCCGTCCAGCCCCCCCCCCCCCCAGTTATCGGCAATTGTTCTTGACATATGTCAAGTTTCACGCAAGTCCGATTACCCGTTCTAAAGTTATGCATGTTACTAGTTTCTAGATTTCTTCTTGCTCCCCACCCCCCCCACGATGGCCGGATCGGGGAAGTGACTGTTTCCATGTTAATCTGGTTTGTTCCCTTGTACGCCTGCCAATTTTCATCGTCCTAGCTTATCGTCCTAGCAAAACCGGGACAGACCGACAGACCGTCGTTTCCGGATTTCTCATCCCTCCACTCCCCCCACTATGATCGTATCCGGAATATTATTATATCCAAGTTAATCTGGTCGGTTCCCTGATATTCCTGCTAAGCGTTTCACTAGATTTGTTTGACTTGGACTGACCATCTTTAAACTGTAATTATTCCCGCATTCGCTTTTTGATACATCGTCGCATAGTTCAGTGGTAGAATACTGGACTGTACACCTAAAGGTTCCTGGATCGATCCCGTGTTCGGCCAGCGCTTTGTTTTGCTCCCGTTTTACTTTTTGCTCCCTTTTTACTTTATAGTTTCCGGACTCCCGGATCCGGGGAAAGTTGGATTGGGGAAGTGATTATTTGTAAGTTGATCTGGTCGGGTCCCTGATATGCCTGTGAAGTTTCATCGTCCTAGCTTGTGTGGAAGTGCCCAAACTAGCAAAACCTGGACAGAGCGACAGAACGACAGAGCGACAGAACGACAGACAGACAGACCGACAGACCGACAGAAATTACGATCGCTATATGGCACTTGAGTATGCTCAAGTGCCATAAAAACGATGATGGTGAGCAAATAACTGCTGACGATCTAAACATCTGGTTTGCTAACATCTGCAAAAGAAACCCCAGTGCAGAAACAAGAAGCATTGTAGCTGACATCGATGACATCCCAGTAGTCACGCCCACTGAAGTACTTAAAGTTCTTGAGAAAATACCCGCAAACAAAGCGACACATCCGGGCGACCCACATGCAATCCTATTCAAAGAAAAAGCCGTTTTGCTTGCAGAGCCTATTGCAGCAATCATAAACCAGTCACTCATCACAGGTATTTTTCCTGAGGCGCTTAAAGAATCAGTCGTGATTCTTATCCCGAAAGTGAACAATCCTGAGGAACTTGGCGATTTAAGACCAATTTTGCTCACACCACTCCTATCAAAGATCTACGAGACATTCCTAAATAAGTGGCTCCTGCAATGGCTGAGTGAAAAGCTAGTTCCTCGACAGTACGGGTTTCTTAGGATGAACAGTACAAGCCATTACCTTGTTTACATCGTCGAAACTATCTTGGCCCACTTGGAAAACGACGAAGCTTTCGTGGTTATTCTGCAAGGGGATGTCAGCAAAGCTTTTGACACATCTAGCAATGAAGGAATACTGAGCGCATTTCCTGCATTTCTGATCCTCATCGTACCCAGCTTCCTCGCAGGCAGAAAGCAAAGGACAAAATACAAAGGGGAAACCTCGGAGAGCGCGGACTTGACATGCGGCATACCCCAAGGGACGAAATTAGGCCCCACACTTTTCTTTTACTCTGCAACTTGATAGCAGAGTGGCACAAAGACCGTGCCAAGTTCGCCGATGACCTTACTTTGATGCTTCTGCAGAGACTTCGCGAGTTGTTGGACACAGAAGCTGTAGTCAAGAAACTCGAAGGTGACTATGCACAGAAGAAACTGAGCATCAATAGGAAGAAGTCTGCTATTATGAGGGTATCATTTCTGAAACAAAATATACCTCAGATACCGGATGTAGGGATCCCAGCTGCACAAAAGATGAAAATTCTGGGGGTCACCTTCAACAACAAAATGACATGGGAGGACCACATCCGCCAGATGCTAGGACAAGCCGTACCTCTCCTGAGGTCTTTGGCCAAATTGCGTCGACATGGTTTGAGTGAGCAAGCCTTGCTAACCTATTACACAGCCCATATGCGTCCGATAATGGAATACGCATGTGCCGTGTGGCATGCGGGACACACCACTGAACAAAGCAATAAGCTGGAGTTTGTCCAGAAGCGAGCCTTGCGAATAATCTTGGGGGACAGCCATATACCATACGATATGTATCTCTCACAGCTCAAGCTGACCACTTTGAAGGAGAGAAGGCATGAGTTGGTCATGTCTTTTAGACATGGCTTGCTATCGTCCTCGAAGCACCGTGACATCCTTCCGCCGTCAAAATCAGCCCAGCGCTACACCATGCAACCCATGTAACCCTGGTGCGTCGACGAGATACAGGCAGTCATTCAGACAATATTTTGTGGAAATTTTTAATAAGTGACAGAAATTTTATTTGTGTAACATATATTGTTTTTATCCTCGCGATATTTACAATAAAGTTATTCATTCATTCATTAAAGATTTGTATGGAAAGTAACTTTTAAGAATAGTTTAAAGTTTGTATGAATATATTGTTTTTGAAAGAGTTGGTGATGTTCAAGAGTTTAAGGAAATATTACACAGAGTGTTGATTGTCGTAGCACAAAGAAAAAAAAGGTTATTTTATAAGAAAAGATGCTATGCTTAAAAAGCATAAAAAGAAACTGAAAACTTTCCACTAAATTAACACGTGTTGAAGGGTATGTGGTCTTTTTCTTCTTTTTTTCTTTTTATTTCACAGTTGTTCGGGTGGGATGAAACTGGTAACGAGTAAATATTAAGGAATCTTGTTGTGTATAGTGTTCACGTTTAATTGTTTGTTATTTAAGTCATAGGCTAGGTGGATAATAAGTTGTTGTGTCTAGTTATTTATTTATTAGATGCAAGTATTATTAATAAATTGCAGCACAAGTCCTTAGGACTTTCTTTTTGCTGTAATGGGATATTAGTAATGGTATTTTATTCTATTTTCAATGTTTTGGTTAAAAATAAAAAAATAAAAAAGAATTAAAAAAGAAAAACCTAAACGTAGGTTCTGAGCACATTACTCGTAAAGTAACACTTGACTTCCACATTTTAATAGACCTTTCGAGATGCAGCCTCTAAATCTAGTCTCTCGAAGCCCATTCTCTCCCCCACAGAATCAAGGTGTCAAGCGTAAGGTTGCTTATTTGAAAAGTACAGGAATGCTGGGTGGAATAAAAAAAAAAAATTCTGTGCCGAACAAAAACGCATAAATTCTGTGATGAGTTCCAGCCTCCAGGCCAGGCTCGACAAAATAATAATTAAGAATATAGCTATTCGGAAAAAGCAGGAGAAAATTAGGCAGAATAGCGAAATATCAGTAGAAAATCAGTAGATCAGGAGACTCAAAAATAAATCAGTAGGATCCCTAAGAAAAACGTAGATCTCCTAAGCACTGGACACGTCAGCCTGGCTGTATCCGAGCGATATACCGGCCCTGGCTTGGCAAGACTCATCACTTTCCAGGTTCAAGTGAGACAAGTTAAAGACAGGTCAAGACAGGTCGACCTTGTCGAGACAGGTCGAAATATTGTGCCCTTCGAGTGCATTCAACTGATTACAATCACCTTGGGCTGACGGAATATTTACCCCCTACCAAAAATTGAACAACACATTTTTTTGGTAGCAGTGTTCCACCGCCACCGCCGTTTTCGCCACAATGTGTTTTTTCCGCCACCTTTTCAGGTAGTTCAGGTAGCGCAAGTAGCTGGTGCAGGTAGTTTCAGATTTAAATTTTGAAATGTGAAAAGGGTTAGAGGGTAGGATCAAATCTTGTCATACCTAGTATTCTGATGGGGTGTCGGGCGCCAACCGGATTAAGTATCACAGCTATACTGAAAGTTAAAATTACGTATCAAGAAGGAAAGTCTTTAAGAGAAGTATTTCTGCGGGCAATTTCTCACCTGTTGGAATTTGAATAGTTTGGGGGCCTTGAGTTGTTGAAGTTGTACAGTTAAGTCCGGTCTCCAACTCCCGGAACTTCCGGAATCTGGGCTTTCAGATTATTCTTTGACGTCTTCTGTAAATTCCATCTGGAATATGAACCGGTCCAAACGGATATCAACATAATCCGGAAAAAGGGGGCTCTTGAACTTCCAGATTTCCGGAACTTTTAAGTATCGCAGAAGAAATTGAAAAAAAAATCTGGAAAAATCTGGGAACTTAGATTCCGGAAGGTCAAGACTCACCTTTACAGTACATGTACTACCTACCTGCGCTACCTGCACTAATGAGTTGGCGGAAAATATACGGTGGCGATGGACCTACCAAAATATTTGACCCTTTCAGTAGTATATAATCGCCGCTCCCACTCCACCCTCCCCCCAATTTCAAAACCCCATTTTAACATCAATTTCTTAAATTTTAACATCCTTTTTACCAAATTATCCCCCTTTTTAAGAACATTTTTATTTTCTTACTTCCAAAATAAAGGATACAAGAAATGAGAAATATTACCCTTTACTACATATAATATACTACAATATACACTACTTCTTTTTTTTACATTTTTCATTTTTTATTCAAATATTACTGAGTAAACAGTTCTAAATCCACATATGTTTCTTTGTTCTTGTTTTCGCGTACAATCGGTTGCAAAACTAGATTTTTCTTTAAAAGTAATTCGTTAGCAATGGCATTATATTTCTGTGTTATAAACAAATCACAGGGTTTGTCATTATGATTAATAACTACAACCAACTTATCACCGTATTTTGTCTTAGCAATTCTCATTTTAACGATAGTATATTTCAATCCTAGAACTAGTTCTTCTTTCCTGATTGTCTCATTGTATTTATTCATTCTGATTGTATTCAAGACTTCCTTTGTGGACTTCATTTATTAGGGGATGATTTTATTAAATAAAAATCCCAATCGCTTTGAAACATCTGGTAATAGAAACCAACCACGTTTATCATATAAATGCGATAGATACAAACGCAGTACTGAGTTTGCATGATGATATGATGATTACCGATTTTGAACTTTATAAAATATTTTTGCAAAACCCCACACCCCCAGACTTTGAAAATTAAGAGGTGTGATGTTGGTACACCCCGATTGGTGTAGTGTTTGTGGTGATGTGGCCTTAGTCTGGGGGGCCCTGAACGGGGAACCCGCAAGTTTTTATTACCATCCCACTATCGACAAACAGAAACTGCGGTCAGTGGGATTCGAAGGTCTGAATGGTGATGAGTCAACGTTCGGCCGAGCGTTGAGCCATTACACCAAGGGTCCTTGTTCAATTCGCAAAAGTTTCCGAGTTAAGATGAGATTGTGTTAGTCACGCCGGAGACTGTAATTACATCCCAAATTGACGGCGAGACCTTTGAATGACGCAGCTCATTAATGCGCGTATGAAATAAAGATCTGTTTGACAGTTAGGAAACAATATTCAGTATAGCAATAGACTATATGTTTGGTAATTTCTCTTGACTTTTTATAGATTTATTACAATATTTATAGCCATTCAGACGGACTTGTTTCATGTATTTTTCGCGAGGAAAAAATCAAAAGGTTTTACGCATCTCTGTTTCTCTCTGAATTACCTCCTCAATTGTTAATTGTCCGCATTTTAGCATTGACAACAACTCAGTATAAAAATCATAAATAGTCCTAAATTCTGCTTTTCTAACAGCAATGCTTAACTGCTTTTCAATTATTTCGATGATAACAGCACCCAAACTTAAAGAAGCTAAAGGTAGCACTAGAAACGCAGACATTCCTGCTGCCGAAAAGAGGAATTTGGATACAAGTAAGCTATTACTTATACGATTGTAGTACTTGTAACTGCGACGGTAAACATACATTTTCTTTTCTAATTCTTCCATTTATTATGTAATAAAATTGTTTCAGAAATTATTTGATTGAATGAAAGGTTCGCGATTCGGAACACATCCGCCACCTGCTAAACTGTATGGAATCTTTCTTGACTGATTGGAGAGAATATAGACAGCGCTTGCTCTGTGAAACGCATACTGAAACCAGTGCTTTTCTTTACGGCTGACAAAACTCAGACGGGAGAAATTTATTAATAAAAATGTTCCCCTATTAAATGATGAATACTGCAGAGGTTATTCAGCTTTGTAAAAAGGTTATATCAAACAACAAAGCGGTTATACAAAGATTATCACTATACACATATAATGAACTGCGGACTTATGCGAAAATTAATAAAATCAAAACAAATGGAGCTAAGAAACATGAAATAACAAATAATATAATAAACCATCTTAATAAGTATATTTTGATAGCTGAAGATAAAATTAAAATTGAACGCAGAAACGAAAGAACTCATAATAAGAACAGACCATCCGACTACAAACCAGAACCGAGATTACGAACCATTCTGGAAGATGAGATAAAAGAAAATAATATCACCATTACAAAACTAAAACAAGAATACAATGATAACAAAGAAAAAGAGACAAGCGAATTAAAGAAATTTCTGAAAAACAAGAACCTATCAACTCGCGGAAACCGAGAAGAAGTACTAAAAAGAGTTGGAGAATACTATAATAATATTATTACCAAACATAAAGATTCCGTACAGAAAAATAGAGATATCATAAGAGATCAAACAGAAAGACGTGATAACAGTAGACAGAAACCAATTGGTTTATCAACTCTCTTCATAAATAAGAAAAAAATCCAAGTAGAAAAATTAATTCCTGATCATTTATTTAGAACTGAAGAAGAAGAACAACCTACTATCTCTAGGGAAAATGAGAATTTGTACACTGTAAACGTATCAGTTGAAAGCAATGGAAGAGATGAACATACTCTTATTGCTTTTACTTTCGCCGATTTACAGCGGCGGATGAATGAACTTTATCAGTATAGAGTTCAATTTGTAACTCGTGTTATTTTCCATCGACAGGAGAATGATGAAGAAGTAGTAGTGTATTACAACAGTACTTCTTGGATTTTAAATAAAAATAGCATTCTTACTCATAATCATTTGAATGATAATAACAAGAGACTTAGTTCTTTAAGTAATACCCCTCTATCTGGGCTACAATTTAGTCGGTATGAAGGAATTGATTATAGGATGACACGAATAGAATCTTACATGGGAGGAACGTTTAAAATACTGCCAGATTTCGTAAAAAATAAAAGAGCTTGCTTGAATATTGAAAATAACGACCAGAAATGTTTCCTTTGTCTATCTTAGCAAATCTACATCCAGCTAAGGATCATCCGGAAAGAATTTCGAAATATAAACAATATGAGAACGAATTTGATTTCGAAGGGGTTACCAACTTCCCAATGGATACTAAAGATATACACAAATTTGAAAATAGATACAACATTAAGATTTGTTTATTTCAAATTGAAAAAGAGAAAATTATCAGAAGTCATATACTAAAAAGTACAATCAATGGCAAAACAGCTAAACATGTTATTAATTTATTATATTTCGATAATCATTATGTACTGGTAAAGGATCTGAGCAGATTAGTTGGTCCTCAAATATCTACAAGACAAAAAAAGACATACCTCTGCACTTTTTGCGGAAGGCATTTTACAAAAGAAGAACAATATGAAAAACATGAGAGTAAAAATAATTGCGAAGATCCTGATATTATAATGCCTCCTGAAGGTTCAAGTATACAATATAAAAATATTGCAAAACAAATGAAAGTACCTTATTGCATAATAGCAGACTTTGAGTCTTATAACGAAGAATACAATCAGGTAAACGGGAAGAAAACAATAAAAGTGGCCAAACAGAAACCATTTGCTTACGGGTTTCAGGTATGCTGTTCCTTTGATACAAACCAGAACAAATACTATGACTATTTCGGTGAAGACGCTGCAGAACATTTTGTTAAAACCGTTACAAAAGTATCCACAGAAATTGCAAACAAATATGAAAGCAGACAAAGAAACCATACTTATACCAATGCAGAAATTACCGAAAAATGGAAAAATCTAATGAATAAGACTTGTCACATCTGTACAACTGAAATTACTGAAAATCCTCACTTTGATCACGACCACATGACAGGAGAAGATAGGGGATTTGCTCATGCTGAATGTAATATGAAATACAGGATTCCTCGGCATATCCCGGTAGTAATGCATAATTTATCAAAATATGACTCTCATTTATTTGTTAGAGAATTGATACCTGATAACGGAATTTTTGAAAGTGCAGAAAGTTTCATCTCATTCTCGAAATCAATAAGTATTACAAAAGCGGATACGAAAATAAAATATGAGATGCGGTTTATAGATTCAATTAGATTTATGGCTTCATCTTTAGACAAACTATCAGCAAATTTAGCAAAATGTGATTGCAAAGTACCTTGTAATCATCTAAGACAGAATTTCAAGTACACATCTAACAGCTTCAAAAATGACGATGAATTCAAAGAAATAATTAAAAAAGGGGTGTATCCCTACGAATTCGTAGATAGTTTCGATAAAATGAAATGTACAAAGTTACCACCAATAGAAAGCTTTTATTCTAGGTTGACGGGGAAAGGTATTGACAAAAGTGATTATAAAAGAGCGGTATCTATATGGAAACAATTTAACTGTGAAACATTACTTGATTATACTAAATTATACCTAAAAAGTGATGTGTTAATATTGTCGGATGTTGTAGAGAATTTCAGAAATGTGTGTATACATAATTATGATCTGGATCCACTTCATTACTTCTCAGCTCCAGGACTAACATGGGCTGCTTTCCTAAAACATTCGAAAGTAGACTTGCCGTTATTCTCAAAGGAAGACATGTATACCTTTATAGAAAAAGGAATAAGAGGTGGTGTATCCCAATGTATAAAAAGATACGCAAAAGCAAATAATAAATATACAAGTGATTATAATAAGAATAAGCCATCTAATTATTTAGTGTATTTAGATAAAAATAATTTATATGGGTGGGCAATGTCGCAGAATTTACCAGCGAATGATTTCCAATTCATTTCCATACCGGATGATTTGAAAGAAAGGAATGAATACGAATCAATCGAGTATTACAACCATCTGAAAAGTCATATCAATTCGGTGATTACGATTAAGTCGGTGAGACAAGATGTGGGTGCTATATATGAGGTAGATTTACAATATCCAAAAGAACTACACGAGTTACACAAGGATTTACCATTAGCACCCGAACACTTTAACGGTAAGCTATGTACCACAGTATTAGATAAAACCAACTATGTAGTTCACCACAGGAACCTAGAATTTTATTTACAAAAAGGCTTGATATTGAAAAGAGTACACAGAATACTAGGATTCACTGAAAGTGCTTACTTAAAAGGATATATAGACCACAACACAGCACTTAGAACTAAAGGTACAAATGATTTTGAGAAGGATTTCTTTAAGCTTATGAATAATGCTTGCTTTGGAAAAACTATGGAAAACGTAAGGAAGCGAGCGGATATGGAAATAATAACGGATGATGCAACAAGAGAAAAAATAATAAAGAAACCCAACTTTAAATCTGAAATAATATTCAGTGAAAACTTTTCAGTAGCAAGAATGTCAAAGGAAAAGATAAAGTTAGACAAACCAATTTATATCGGCTTTGCTGTATTGGAACTATCCAAGTTATTGATGTATGAATTCCATTATGATTATATGAAGCCTAAATATGGAGATAAAATTGATTTGTGTTATATGGACACTGATTCTTTCATATATGATATTAGAACTGAAGATTTTTATCAAGATATCAAACAGGATTTGAATGAGAGGTTCGATACATCTGATTATGCGAAAGATAATCCATATGGGTTTCCTAGTGTAAATAAGAAAGTGATAGGAATGATGAAAGATGAATTAGGTGGACAGGTTATGACAGAGTTTGTTGGATTACGATCAAAAGTATATGCTTATTTAAAGGACAACCAAGACCCTTCAAAGGCTAGCAAAAAACTGAAAGGAATAAAAACCAATATAGTTAAAGATAAAATTACGATTTAAAACTATAAGGATGTACTGTTTGGTAAAACGGAAAACCTTTCTATAACCCAGTATAACTTAAGATCATACAAGCACAATATATTTCTAGAAGAACAGAATAAAAAAGCGTTAGATCCTAAGGATGATAAAAGGATAGTAACAAGCGATAAAATACACACTTTACCTTTAGGTTATAAACATTAAATTCAAGTACCTACTTAAAAAATTCAAGTACCTACTTAAAAAATTCAAGTACCTACTTAAAAAATTCAAGTACCTACTTAAAAAAATCAAGTACCTACTTCAAAAAATCAAGTACCTACTTCAAAACTTCAAGTACCTACTTAAAAAATTCAAGTACCTACTTAAAAAAAAATCAAGTACTTACTTCAAAAAATCAAGTACCTACATAAAAACTTCAAGTACCTACTTAAAAAATTCAAGTACCTACTTAAAAAATTCAAGTACCTACTTAAAAAAATCAAGTACCTACTTAAAAAATTCACGTACCTACTTAAAAAAATCAAGTACTTACTTAAAAAATTCAAGTACCTACTTAAAAAATTCAAGTACCTACTTCAAAACTTCAAGTATATACTTAAAATACTCAAGTAAATCTTATAATGAAAAATTCTTCCTAAATAAATGAATGAAAAGGCTCCAATCAAAGTCTATGACTTTAGTGAAAAGAACACTTATCAGAATAAGCACGACCTTTCACCTCAGTGGCCATTTAGACTCTTAATTTGTGGTAGTTCTGGAACAGGGAAAACTAACCTTCTTTTGAATTTAATTTATGAATATCTTTGTTTCAACCGAATATACTTGTATGCAAAAGATCTTGAAGAAGATAAATACCAAGACCTTATAACCAATTTGACCACTTTGGAGTCACAATGCAAATCGAAAGTCTTAACAATAAGTAACAATCTTGATGATATTGTCGATGTTGACGACTTAGACCCTGAGTACCAAAACTTGATTATCTTTGACGATTTTGTCACTGAAAAAGACCAGAAGAAAATAGAAGATTTATTCATAAGAGGAAGAAAGAAAAATGCCTCAATTATTTACTTGTCTCAAAGCTATCATAAAACGCCAAAGGTGGTAAGGCTCCAGTGCAATTATTTTGCATTCTTTCAGTGTTCTAATCCAAAAGAAGTAAAATTAATAAGACAAAGCCATGTATCCAGTATAGACAATGAAAAATTTCTCAAACAATTCGAGACTGCAACCAAAGGCTACGGTTTTTTCTTCATAGATTTAAAAACAAAAGATAAAACCCTGAAGTACAGGAAAAACTTTGAAAAATTTACCGGATAATTTATTTCTATAATAAATGAATAAATTTGGTAGTGTTGGAAAAAAGGTTAGTAACGAATCGAATGAAAAGAGAGTTACTGATGACAACGGTAATATTAACCTACAAGATAAGAGAATTATTATGTTAGGGGATGCGAAAGCTGACCAGGACGCTATTAGTTTCAGATCTATGACTATTATTTTGAATCAATGTAAAGAAGAAATTACCGCACAACAAGTGGGGGCAAATCAGTATTTTAGCGAAGATATCAACAGATTAACTGCGGTACATGATTCTCCTGATAATTTATTGGTAAGGATTAAAGATAAAGGGTTATTTGTAAAAGAATTAGTTCGAGTTAATGATAAAGAGATTAACGCTGAAAACAAGTTGATAACAAATGTTCAAAACCCTAGAAACAAAAATGATGCTCTTAATTTAGCAACGTTAACTATGAATCTTTTAGATTATGACAAAAAGCTTCTTGGGCAACACACCCATAACGGTATAATTGAAGGAAAGATTGCTGGTCAAAAAACTCGTATTGAAATAGCAGTAGTAAATATTTTAAAAAGGCTTCTAGAGCTAGAGCTAAAACCTGTTGACAAACCATTCGTTACCAGAATAGAAAAAATGATGGCTGGTAAATAAATTTTATAAGATAAATTAATTCCCTAATAAATGGTTGAAACAATGGAGTATACAGTTTATTTGTCAAAGCTTCAGAAAGGAAAGCTGAAGAAATGCTTTGGTGCTAAACAAAAATGTCAGATACGTGTTAGTCATAGTAGACAAAATGAACGAGAACCAGTTAAGTTACTTTTAAGTAAACGACAAATTGATAAAATTGAAACATGTAAAATGAATAATAAGGGCTGTGATATTGATGTATCATACAAACAGATGAAAGAAGCGATTCAAAAGGGTGGATTACTTCCATTTTTAATACCGCTAGCCATTACCCTTGGTAAGGCAGCTTTAACAAGTGGTGCTGCTGCTTTGGGTACATTCGCTGGTAAGAAAATTATGGATAAAATGACCAACACAGGTGAAGCGCTTACACTCCCTGGAACACAAAAAGTTGTGGGTAATGGGTTACGTGGGAAGGAAAAAAACGATGATGTCAACATAGGTGGAGCGCTAAAACTTCCTGGAACACAAAAAGTTGTGGGTATTGGGGTACGTGGAAGGCCTAGGAAGTCAAAAAACGGGGACATCAAAAAAGAAGCAAAAGTAAAGTAGGACCTCTAACCAATTTTGATATTATGGATGCATTAGGGGATATACCACAGTTTAGAGGTGTGTTCTCTATAGATACGCTACCCAAACATATAAATAGTATAGAATGCGGTGTCATTAATTATGATAAACTCGGAATGCCTGGAACTCACTGGGTTGCGTATTGTAATCTACCTGAATACCCCCATGTCGAATTTTTCGATTCTTTCGGTATTCCTCCAGGAAAAGAAATAGTTAAATATCTAAAAACTTCAAAGAAAAAAATAGCTTATGAAAATCTTGCTGTTCAAAATATAGATGAATTAAACTGTGGTTTTCACTGCATTTCCTACATCCAGCGGGAAATGAAGTTGGTAGCTTTTCGTTTATAAAAATTGTTTTCTAATAAATGGAGATTTATTGTATGAAATGTAAAAAGAGCACTGACACTGAATCAATGTTTAAGGCAGTGTCACAAAAAAATAATGTTCCAATGCTGAAAGGGAATTGTGTTATTTGCGGATCGAGGAAAAATCGCTTTTTAAAAAAAACCTCAACGCAGAAACAGATATTTTAAAGACGTATTATTCTAATTATTCAGGTGTGGATGATATTTACAGAAAATTAAAAGAAAATGGTGTTAAGGTTTCCAAGGATAAAATAAAAAATGTGTTGCAAAATGAGAATGTGTATACGTTACACAAACCTTCCTATCATAACTTTGAAAGGAGGCGAGTGTATGTTCACTATGTTGATGAGCAATTGCAAGCTGATTTAGTTGACATGCAGAAATATAAAAAAGAAAATAATAAAACAAATTACATTTTAACTGTTATTGATTGCTTTAGTAAATATGCTTGGTGTATCCCTCTGAAAGACAAAACGGGTGCTGAAATAATAAAAGCATTCAGTGTTATATTTAAAGAAAGAATTCCTAAGAAACTACAAACTGATAAAGGTAAAGAATTTGTGATGAGAAATGTTCAAACTTTTTTGAAAAATAACGGCATACACTGGTTTGCATCTGAAAGCGAATTGAAAGCACAAATCGTTGAACGGTTCAATAGAACGCTAAAAGAAAAGCTATGGAAATATTTCACTCACAATAGCACTACTAATTGGATTGATATTTTACCTTTATTTGTGAGTAATTATAATAACTCGTACCACCATTCAATACAAATGAAACCAGTTGATGCTAGTAAAAAGGTTAATCAGAAAAAGGTTTTTAGTGCTCTGTTTCCTCCAGTAGATGAGTACAAAATCACAGGAAACGTCAAAGTAGGGGATTTAGTCAGAATTAAAAAAGAAAAAAGTATTTTCGATAAAGGATATTTACCTAATTATACGGATGAAGTATTTCAGATAGCAACCATCAGACCTACCATTCCCATTACTAATGAAATATCTGACAAAAGTGGGGAATTAATTCAAGGAGGGTTTTATGAAAAAGAACTTTCAAAATTAATTATGAAATAAAATTACTTGTATATAAATGGATTCAAGACGCTTGAGTGATATGTTATCGGATATAGTGAAGAACAGAGAAGTTCAGACAAGAAAGGTTCAACAAAATGAGATGGAGAAGGCAGGATTTCGGGAATATGCTTCAGAATTAAACGCTCCAGTTATTATAGCACAAAAAGAAAACACTAAAGATACCATCAAAAAATTACAAGAGAACGCTGAAACGATAATTAATAAACTACAGGAAGGTGATAATAATTCAAGAAGATGGTTTGTCAGATTAGGTGATACATTTAAAGCAGCTTTACAGACCACTACTTCAGAGGAATCGAGTCGAGCTCCCACTCATGCTATAGAACCCAATCTAGAAAAACCATATGACGTAAATCTAAACTTAAATATTGATGTGGAATTATTAAATCAAATTAATTTAAAATATAAAGATGACTGGAATGATACCGATAATTATTTTAAAATGCCTCATTATTACCTTAAGCATCCTAACGAAATAGATGGGGCTCTGAATTATTTAACATCTATGAGTCAAAGTTATGGTGGTCTGAAAAGTAAAAGTTATAGTTCGAATAAGTATGATAAAATTATTTTATTTATACAAGACTATAAGGATAGATTAAAAAAATTCAATCTAGTATACCCTTTATCAGACAACAAGGAACTGGAATATTTATGAATTGTGATGAAATGATTTCAAAATTATACACTTTGATAGGTAGCAGAGTAAACGGAAATACATCTGATGAGGTGAGAAATGAAGCTATTGATATTTTGGATTCGTTAATGCGAAATAAATTTCTTACGAAGAGATATTACAATTCAATATATAAAAAATATTTATAATAAATGGTGTTGTTAAACATTGAAGGCAATGAAAGTATCATTGATATAACATTTAGTCAACCAATCGAATTGAATCGTAATTGGGATTATGAAATAGGTTTGAATCAGTGTACTTTGTGGTATTCATGGCATAATATAAGTGATAAATTTGGAAATAATCCATTTCAATACAGGAAAGATGAAGAGGGGGGGTGGATGAATGTTACTATTCCTAATGGGATGTATAACGATGATTGTTTGAATTATTTTTTGTGTCAGTATTTTGATACCCCAAAAGATAAATGTCCTATTGTAATTTCATCCAATCCAGCATCTATGAGATTTGTCATACTATTACAAGAAAAATATGTGTTTAGATTTAATAGTGACTTGTGTCAGATTTTAGGATTTGAGAAGGATAGTGAGATATCTAAGAAAATCAATGAAGGTACAAAGCTTCCGAATATAACAAGAAGCGTTGATAAAATTCAAATTCACTGCTCTCTTGTAAACAGTTCTATCGTAAACAAAAGTAAATCAGATGTCATTTGGAAATTTGTTCCGAATACAGAACCGGGTTGTCAAATTGTTGAGAATCCTAGACAATTAATCTACCTTCCTATTAATACAAAAGACTTTATTTACTCCTTGAGAATGACAATTACTGATCAGTTGGGAAGACCTATCGATTTGAATGGTGATAACGTTGGATACGTGCTGCATTTAAGAAAAGCTCAAAGGATTAGTGAAATAAAATTATTTACCTAATGTTGATTAATAATAAGCGATTACTTTATAAAAGGCAGTATGGAAGTGGAATCGGTAGTGTATTCAAAAACATTGTTAATTCCCAGTTATTTCAAACGTCAGCAAAACAGATAAAAGATGGGGCTATGTCAATGTATAATAATATTATTAAACCGAGATTTGAGTTGTTGAAAAACAGAGCAATAGAATATGGGAAAGATCTGATCGATGTAAACAAGAAGGAACTCATTGATGTAATTGGAAACAAAAAATCGATGAAGGATCTTATCGGTACAAATAAAAGGATTTTAAATCAAAGAAGTCAGGACTTGATCAAAACGTTAATGACTGGAAATGGATTAAAGATTCTGAAATAAGTTTTATTTAATAATTTCTTTCTTATATAAATGGCAGTAAATAAAGTTATCAGTCCGCAATGGAATATATTTGACGAACCGCTTGTGGATGATACAGTGGTTAAATATGAATTTAAAGAAATTCGAGAAACAGATGTGAATGTATCTAATAAATCAGAGTTTGAATTCGTAATAAAGAAATTAGATTCCTGGTTTTATCCAAGTGAAAGTTATCTTGATGTCAGTGTAAGAATAGTAAACGAAGATGGGACTCCTATAGCTGCAACCGATGTTGCTACTTTAACGAATAATGGATTTAATTTATTCAGTACCGCTGAGTATGTAATAAACGATGAATCGGTTGAAAAAATTAATCATGTTGGTATTACAACCACCGTTACAAAGTTGATTGAATACTCTGATGATTATTCTAGAAGTGCTGCAAGAAATCATTTCTGGTATAAAGATTATAATCAAGGGAAAGAAATTAATCCTGTAGTTGCTTCTTTTACTGCAGGGGCTGCAGCAGTCAGGTTGACCAATAATGATAATTATAATAAAGGATTTGAAAAAAGATATAACAGAACAAAGAGCAGTAAATTAGTAAATATGTATTTACCATTATCAGAATTGTTTGGATTTTTGAAAGGAAACAAACGATTCTTCAGAGGTGCATCGCATAAAATATTTCTAAGAAGAAATGATGATAACAACATGATTATAAGAAATGGAAATACTAATTTCAAAGTAGTCATCGAGTATTTATCCTGGAAGATCCCTATTGTAGCTCCTAGTATTGAAATGATGAGTAACTTAGAAAAGGGATTGGCAAAGGACAGAAAGCATAATCTGATGTGGGAAGCATGTAATACTTATAAAAGCGATGTTAGTCAGAATAAGGAACACACTTGGAAAGTTATTTCTTAGAGAAACAATCCAACAAAAGTAGTTGTGATGCTACAGAAAAATGAAAAGCATAACAATCAATTAATGAATAATATGGTGTTTGATCATATGAATTTAACAGACATAGAACTTAGAGTTAATGGGGATAAATATCCTGAAGAACCACTTAAATGTGATTTTAGCGATGATAAATGTAAATACTCAAATCTTTACAATAGGTTCATACATTTGGGTTATAAACAATTAGCATTTGATACTGGTAGTGTTGTTAGTATAGAAGAATTTAAAGAAGTATATCCACTATTCTGTTTCGATGTTTCCAAACACGAGTCAAATATTTATAATGGAACAACTGCTGATATTGAAATAAGCTTAACGTTGAAAGATAATCAACCCGTACCATATAATGTTTACTGTGTTATATATTATGAAAGAAAAGCTACATTAGATATTATCAATAAAAATATGTATGTGAGTTTTTGAGTCTGGATTTTTATTTAATAAAATCATCCCCTAATAAATGGAGTCCACAAAGGAAGTCTTGAATACAATCAGAATGAATAAATACAATGAGACAATCAGGAAAGAAGAACTAGTGTTAGGTTTGAAATATACTATCGTTAAAATGAGAATTGCTAAGACAAAATACGGTGATAAGTTGGTTGTAGTTATTAATCATAATGACAAACCCTGTGATTTGTTTATAACACAGAAATATAATGCCATTGCTAACGAATTACTTTTAAAGAAAAATCTAGTTTTGCAACCGATTGTACGCGAAAACAAGAACAAAGAAACATATGTGGATTTAGAACTGTTTACTCAGTAATATTTGAATAAAAAATGAAAAATGTAAAAAAAAAGAAGTAGTGTATATTGTAGTATTTTATATGTAGTAAAGGGTAATATTTCTCATTTCTTGTATCCTTTATTTTGGAAGTAAGAAAATAAAAATGTTCTTAAAAAGGGGGATAATTTGGTAAAAAGGATGTTAAAATTTAAGAAATTGATGTTAAAATGGGGTTTTGAAATTAGGGGGAGGGTGGAGTGGGAGCGGCGATTATATACTACTCCTTTCGTCTCACCCAACTAATACTCTTGAACTGATGATGCAAGATTTCCGGGGGGGGGGGGTACATACGGTGGCGCTGGAACACGGTGGCGTTGGGACACCATCTTCATTTTTTGGGTACTGCCAATTCTTCCCAAAATAAGCAATTTACAACACTACAACAAACCACCCTACCTCGCAACAAGACTGCGTCAAAACGACGTCACATTTCAACAGAACAGTGCGCCAACACGTCATGTCAAATGGTGTCGTCTAACGCGATGCCCAAAGCACAATAGGACGGAAAGGACAAAACGCCAACATATTTCCAGACAACAACCACCTTCTTTCACACCTCTGTAGAAACGTGAATCAGTAAAAACTTCACTACACATTATATAGGTACATCGATACAAGAGTTTGGCGTCTTTGTTCTTATCTTACTGCTGATATACCGCACTCTATCGGTCAAGGTCGAGTTTCCTCAGTTATACGCCCTAGGTAAAAGCACACAATTATTCTGTGTCCTCATCAAGAGAAAATTTTCGGTAAATCTTCCCAACTTTGTTTAGAGATAAATCGACACGGTAAAGTGAGCAGTACCGCCGGCGTTAGGTTCACCGCAAGAAAGCCTAGTGCTAAAGCCATCATTAACAAAACCACGACTTGATAGCGAGTGTCTCGGTCTGTTAACTACCCCGGGACTTATTGGGCTGGCGCAGACCTGGCTGGAACAAATTCGGCGATTCACGTGGTTTTCAAAGAGCTCTAGAGGCGTATTCTCGCCGTTCCCCGAGGACTCCACTTGAGGAGTCCCCGCGTTTTTGTATGTCCCGGGGACTCCCTCCCCGTATTCTCGCCAGTCCCCAAGGACGGGGAATGCTCCAATCATCATCACCTTCATCAAAAAGGACTGCCTATCAGATTCGGAGGGTAATCAATTTTTACTGGTGTTGGTGCAATTTTAAATTAATTAAAATTGATCAGAATAAACAAAATAAAAAATAAAGTGGATCCAGACTAATTTCGTCAACTGCATATTTTTTTTACGAATACAATCGATGTTTGAAGCAGTCCCTGTGTTACTCAATGTTTCTGTACGCGGAGTGCGGGTGGAATGACTCCCTCTATTCTCGCCGTTCCCTTCGATTCCCCGAGGGGTCCTCGGGTAACAGCGAGAACACGCCTTAGGTAGCCTACCCGTTTGACAGCTCCACGGCTAGTCTTCGAGAACCAGGCTACTTAACCCATCGACAGTACCTGAACAGTGTGTTCATAGGCTACTGACGGAGATTGGGACTTTTAGAGAGCTAGTCTTGCATAGCCTGCTGATTGTAGGATCCTTGTTCTGGTGGTCTAATGCTAATGCCCTGTTGTCGCCTCGCGCCAACTCCCCGACGCCTTTTGTTGCACTACGGGCGCAATCTGGCCTTTTCTTAATAGTTGCGTTTTTGATCCGAATTCTCCTATTTCGCGTTTATAGACTGTTCAGATGAAGTGAATTCTCCTTTTCTTGTGTTTTTGTCAGAATCGAGAACGGGGAAGGCCTCGCGATTCCGCAGAATCGAAAATTTGCTCCGATGGTGAATGGTCGATTCTCCTCTCTCCTTTCTCCTCCCTGATTGGTCAACAGAGTTTGGGCTTTCAATATGCATATACACTTATACCGGGTTGCGGACGAGCTGCAAAATTAGTGTTTTTGTCAAAGGCGAGAATGGAGAAGTTAGAGGAGCAAAAACGGTAATTTGTTTGAATCGAGAATTCAGAAGCAAAAATTCGGAACGGAGAATTCGGATCAAAAACGCAACTAATGGTTTCGGTTCCTCTTCTGTAAGACATTTTTCCGTGTCACCATGAATCTCACCAGAACCGACCTGACGAGCTGGTTGTGGTTAGTCCGCACAGGGGTGAGGTACAAACGAACCCAGGTGAGGTTGAAAACGCTGTATAGCGCTAGGGAGCAGTTAACGGTGAATCCACAAACGGCTTATGAGAAGACCCAGAGATCACTGGTGAATACTTCGGTGACAAAGAAGCGCAGCTTAAAGACAAACTTTTCAGGTCGAAAGTCCCCGCGGGCCAGGCGACGACACGTCAGTTAATGCCATATGTCTTCGCTGCTTCAACTTTGCGTCTGGGAACTACACTGGAGAGGTCTGCTCAGGACAAGGACCATGGGGAAACTACAAGGGGGAAAAGCTCTGCGAACAGAAAGAAAAAGGTAAAAGACGCAATGGGGTCAATTCCATTCAATTCAATTTCAATTTGTTTTCAAAAATGTCGCTCACGGACGAAGCCGAACATTGAATTTCTTCCGTCATGTATAACTTAACAATTAACTAATGTTAAAACAACTATAACTAATGTTATTCATTCGGTCAATGTACATGTATCTCACAATAAAACTCTAAGTAAAACCTTCAATCATACGTAACATGTCAACTTATCAAAACAAATAAAATAAAACTCATAATTCGGTCAAATTCACCCCAAACTAAAAGCTAGATAATATAAAAAATTATTATATTTACAATTCAATAAGATTCAATAAGACTTTTGCACAGGTGTCACAAGCTAAGCCTTATTCTGTCCATAGTTCTATTGGTGATAGCCTGAGCCTTCCCAAAAGCATTCTCACAACTTATCGTTTGGATAGTTTCAGTTCTAGAGTCTTAGGCTGTGTTCCACCAACTTATCCTAGTAACTACGCATCTTGTGACGCTTTTTCTAATATATGCAAAATATCGTGTCCCAGGCCACTAAGATCTATAGTTTCCACACTTACGCTCCCCAGTATCGTTAGCAATTCGTTACTTTCCGAGAAGGCTGGAACGGTCAGCGCCGTAACTTTTAGTAGAACGAAAATGGTAACTAGTAGCTACTATCGTAAGAAGGCTGGAACAAGCTCTTAGTTCTATTTAGCAAACCAGATGGCTAACACTTATAATGGAACTCAAATTGCCCACGGTTGAAAATGCCGACGATTGAATAATTTAAGGTGTTCAGTCCTTAGTAAATATATATATTTATACCTTAGGTACGCAATGAACTGAACCTGCACTATGACCAAAGGCCTTACACATCAAGCCTGATCAAAGTTTGTAGTATCTCGAGTGTTATCTTCCTAATAGCCAGACGGAGAAACAGAGTTTCCAGATTCATGTACTCTTGTCATAATTATCGTTTTGGGTTTCAAAATGCAACATGAATTCTGTTCTTGAAATTTTGTAATATATTTACTCTCTGTCGGCTTCTGAACAGGCAAACTGATTACCTTTTTCGCGGCAATCCTGTCCGTTGTCCCAGGATGATTTTGGACTATATACGCTGTGGACAGTTTGAGCCGTCGGCGTCGGGAAGCAGGAGTACTTTAGCTGTCCCTGTGGAAATTTTGGACGATGAGCGGTGGGCATTTTGATCGTGGGCATTCTGAGCGTGGGCATTGTGAGATAGGGCAATAAGATCGTGGTGATTTTGGGAACCACCCAACCAGATAACTCTACAAGGCACAACTCTACAAGGCAACTCTAAAGGCAACCTCTTTGTTTCTGGCGGGAAAATCAAATTTAGCAGCAAAATAATGTCACAACAATAAAATTAACTACTTTCTGGAACATTTAGACATGAAACTAAGCATCCTTTTTGCACAGAAAAACCTCGTTGTTTCTGGCGGGAAAATCAAATTTAGCAGCAAAATAAATTCACAACAATAAAATTAACTACTTTCTGCAACATTTAGACATGAACCTAAGCATCCTTTTTGCAAAGAATGGTAAGGACGAATGTCTTGGTTGAGATCTTATTTGAATTTAATCTTTAAAGATTTGGAATTACCGCACCAAAAATAGTCAAAACGGCGTTTCCGTGAGTTTCAACTTGTTGCTCGGGTGTGTGGCACAGAATCGTGTCTCCGCGACAAACACCAAGAAGTGTGTGGACCCCAGAATTGTATGGTTGTGTGCCTCACAGCCGGGTCAAAAATTGAAACTCGCGGAAACGCCGTTTCGTTTGAAAGAAATAGAAAACCGTGATTTTCGGGTTTTTTTTTCTTGATCAGCTAATTATCCCTCTAGGATGATGTGCGAGGGATAAATATAAATTCGTATATTTCGGTTGCACTTCCGGCAAGCCGTCCTCAGCGAAAAACAAAACAAAACTAAATCATAAAATCCACCACAATCACAACAGGAGAACGATGGGGAACCAACAGACAATGAGACGAGATGTAACTAAAAACCAGAAGAAAACGGTTGTTTCTTTTGGCGGAAAAATTAAAATAAAATCTCAATACATAGCAGAGCTGCTGCGAGTCCAGCAAATCCGAGACAAGTCTGAGTCCTTGAAAAAGGCGTCTCGAGACGAGTCCGAGTCCACCAGCTCTGATACACAGAACTTCAGGCGTATGTCCTAACCATTCTCTACAAAAATAATCCACAGTCTTATGTCTATATGCCTGATAAAACAGTTAATTTTGTTATTTAGACTTTATTTTTGTGCTACACATTGAATTTCCCGCCAAAATGTCGTGTCGCGTTTTTCCGCGACATAATTGTGGGCCACACGTTGCCACAAGTTGAAACTCGCGGAAACGCCGTTTTGTCTAAATCTTGGGCGATAATTTCAAATGTCTGAAAATAACAAAACCGAAGGTTTCGATGGGATTCCAAAAATTCATTACTTGATCCAGACAACTGGGTCTTGTCTTCGCCAGATCTAGTCTTCGCCAGACTCCTTGAACATTTTTACTATTAAAATTCAGAAACAGATTAAGGCCAAATAGCTAATCATCTGAGAAAAACAAGTTCAGATATGGATTCAGCATGTGTGTTTACCCCTGTAAGTCATATTTATTTTGACGAAAACTTCCTGCCACTTCTGCCAATTTCCCGGTTTCGGCCGAACTCCGGAACTACTTGTCCAGCGAAAAAGAAAGCCCAAAAATGAACCCAGGGTATCTTCTTTCCCAATAAGAAAAATCTAATCAACTTCAAATAAAAATTTAACTTATAGGCGGATTCCGGTCGAACTAACCTTAGGTATTATCTCTGCGGCGAAAGGGAAAGAACTCTCTTATGAGACTAGAGGTGTCTTCTCGCCTTTCCCCGAGGACTCCTCGGGGAATCAAAGGGAACGGCGAGAATAGAGGGAGAATAGAGGGGATTCGGTTTTGTTTATTCTGATTCTTCTTAATTAATTTTACATTTGCACCAACACCAGCAAAAATTGATTTCCCTCCGAATCTGAAAGGGAGTCCTTTTTGATGATGGTGGTTATAATCAGAGCTTTCCCCGTCCGTGGGGACTGGCGAGAATACGGGGAGTGAGTCGCCGGGACAAACAAAAACGCTGGGACTCATCAAGTGGAGTCCGCGGGGAACGGCGAGAGTACGCCTTAGGGTTACATGAGCTGAAAGACGGTCAGATTGGCTGACGAGCGTTTATTTCGGGTGGCTATCGAAATTACCACGGTCTTTTTTCACACTCTCACAATGTCCATGGTTCAAAATGCCCACGGCTCAGAATGCCCACGACTCAAAATGCCCACAAGTGACGTCCAAGACCCCAAAATCAAGGCCGACAATTTAAAATGCCCTCAGGGGAGATTAAAATTGTCCTGGTTTAAAGTGCTGACGGGTCAAACTTTCCACAAGGGAGGCCAAAATGGTCTTGGGACAACCGACAACGAGACTGTAAGGGACAGAACAACCACGAACAAGGTAATGAACAAAAGTCTGGTGTTGTTGGATGATTCAGAACTGTTTACGTGAAAGTATAGAAGACATGTCACACAATAGTTGCGTTTTTGATCGAAGTTTTGTTCGCCGTTCGCTTAGCCGGTTGCTTAATTTCCGTTTTTGAACGCCGTCGAAGTTTACCGTTTGCTTAATTAGTGTTTTTACGACTCCGGCGATCCTTGCCAGGTCGACGTTTCTTCGACGATTAAAGCAAACTTCGAACTTGCTAGCGCACGAAGTTCGACGGTCAGAGTTTGAAGGACGAAGGAACTGTGACCGGTGACCAAAAACGGTATTTAAGCAGAGACCTTTGAGGTTGAAGGTAACTTCAAAATTCAATAAAAAACGCAACTAATATTGTTCCAACACAAGATAGCTGTTTGGAATTTTTTTATTTTTTTTTTGAATTTTAGTATTATTATTAAATTGAGACTATACTACTTTAACATAAGATTATCACCGTTCTGATACTGATCTACCCTTTCCGTCGCTCACTCACCCCTAATTCCAGTTTACTACAGACTGAACACCTCAAATAGTTCAATCTTGAGCATTCTGAACCGTGGGCATTTGAGTCATATGCATGTTGAGCCGTGGGCATCATGAGTCATGGGCATAATGATAGTGGGCATTATGGGTGTTGGCCATTATTTCCAAGCAGATTAGAAGTTGCAAACGAGTCTGCTTTCCCCTCCGGAATTGTGAAATCCATTTCTGAAACATTCATTAACACGGTTACTGAATTCCTTGGGAATGTGACCTCTGGCACCTCGGAGACAAACAACAGACTGGGATTTCAGGATTTAGATCTCAAACCTAGAGTGTCAATCATGTAGGATTAATGTGATCTTCTTTGATTATTTTGCTCGTTCTTTGTCACTGAGCAGACCGTAGTCTTTGTAATAGAATGGTGCTAAGGAATCCTCAGTTGGGTCCACTCGAGCATCTTGCTGATGGCTCTTGTGCCCTTTTTCATGAATTCTTCAGGCAAGACTAGAAAAGCCGCCAAAGTTTTCTGTATTTTTTTTTTGAAATTTTGAGACAAAACTGTTCCGATGAGATATCAATATAAATATGATGTAAACAGATCATACTATAGTACAAACTAGTCTTCATCTTCGGCTAATCAAATAATTATTACCCACATAACTGTTCGGATATAGCTGAGTGTGGCAACTTAGCGTACTGAGGGTGTTTCATCAACTTAAAGTGCGAACATATGGCCTGGTCTTTCCGGCCAGATTTTCAGCACTTTCAGAGTTGAAAAATGTCAACTTTTCCATATGGAAGTGATGATAGTACTGAAAATCCAGGCAGGAATTCTAGGCCGGGAGCTGTCGATCCTGGTAGTGTGTTCCCACGGTTGGTCACCAAAAGTAACTTCTTACACCCTGGAAAGTAACCCAAAAGTATCTCAAAGTAACCCAATGTAACCCAAAGTAAACCAATGCAATGTAACCAAAAGTAAACCAATGCAATGTAACCAAAAGTAACCCAAAGCATCCTGAAGTTACTCGTACACCCTGATTCTTGGTGACCAACTCTGGTGTGAACACTAATAGTGTTCGCACTATTATACCGAAATTTCGACAAGATTTTGAAGTTTGGAATGGCTTACGAAAACAAAAATAAAGCAACAGAGAGCTCATTAGTGGGTCGAATAGCTTACAGCCAAAAGATATTTATGACAGTATTCGCCCAGCTGGGACTTAGCCACCTGTAACATGCACGTCTCTCAGTAATTGACAAACCAGGATTTAAACGTGTCTTTTAACGGGCAATTGCATTTAGATTTTAGAGTACTTTTTATTTTGAATTTACTTCTAGGGGCTATTCGAAACTTCTTGGTATCATACAGCCTACGGGTCGAATCACCACGTGGCATCTTCGAAGACGACACAGGAGTAAACAACGTTATGTTCGGTTGCCGTTCGGCCAACGGGCTTAATGTTACAAGCATAATTGTAGGGGAGGGGAATCGTTGGGGTAAATTCGGAGAGATGACCTCGGCTTGTGAGCTTGGCTCTGCTGTCTGTGGAGTTCAGACTAGGCTAGAAAAGTTCAAAGGTGCATTTGAAGATGACGCGGCCATCACGGATGCGGATTTTGCTTGTTGTAAAATTCCTGCGTTTTGATTTTTTTTTTGAAGACACTTATATTTTTAAGCGGAGATATCTTAAGTTTTATTAATAAAGATACTGATTTTTGCAGTTGGACCGCTTTTCCTGCTCCATAGTGGTCTAACAAGGAGCCCCTGTTGTATAAAGTTAGTCAAAGGGCCGCTAGATGGCTTTGCAGGAATGTCAACAAGCAACTATGTATTTACAAACAAACTGGAATTTCAAAAGTAAGGTACGGTCCATGACGTCACCTTTGCATGGCGTATCCCATCGAGCAGCTAGCAAAGGAACAGTGAGCGTGCTCCACCCTTCTAACAATAGTTACTATTAGTTACTATTTCCGTTCCATCCTCACGAAAGGTTACTACGCTGACCGTTCCAACCTTGTCGAAATAGTAACTAATAGCAAGAACAAATAAGAGCAAGAACTGCTGTCTCCCTATCTCTGTCACACAACCAAGCTGAGACGAGTCGACTCCCGACGCAAACGAGCGGAGGTGGATCTTACCCGGGACATCAAAAGTCGTTACCTCTACAGAGAAGGTGTAACGCAGTAAACCACTGAGGAAGAAAAATCGAATGGAGGCAGCAGTAATAAGCCTGTTCACACTGGGCTGGGCGGGCGCAAACAGCGGTTGCCGGCTCATTGATTCAGACAAGCTTTCGGGGGTTGACAAGAAAACTCCGAAGCAATTAAGACTATATCAAAATATACAGAAACTGCCATTTGATGCAACGCAGATTTTACAAATGCGTCAAATTTAGTTAAAAGTACGACAAACTGTATATATATCTGTATTGAAAAACCCAAAGGCCGTATACAGGTAACGTAAGATATATGGTAACGTAAATTGTATCTTTTCGGGGTCAATTCAAATAAGTGGTGTCAATATCCAGAACAAAAAGAGATAAATTTCATTCCAGGTATTTGCTCTCATCTGAGAATATCAGATGAAAACAGGCAGATTCTTAAAAAAAAAAGGCCGTGTTTCAGGTTTAATAGGCTCAGTGGAAGTGAACAAATATTACGCAGATGGAATAAGCTTCTACTCTGACAAACTAACCAGAAAAAATTTTGAATTAAATTTAAAAAAAAAACTAGGACTTCTATGTGGGTCCTAGACAAACTAGAACCCGTGTGGCAAGGCCTCAGTATGAAAACCAAAGATTTTATTTGATGGGAAAATACACCGTTGACATCGAATTATGTGTAAGTAGTGAACTAAAAGACAAACGAGATAGACCAGGTTGAGGTGAACTTTCGTCTTTCGATTAACTACTGAATCGAAATCTAACTCACTAAATTGAAATGTATACAATTATACATTTCGGAAAACTCACCTACATTTTGACTATTCCATGCTATTCTATCATTTCGGTAATTTCAGTAATCCTCGAAAGCCTTCATTACGTTACTCTTAGTTTACACTCGTCTGACAAAGTTAATACTACAGATGTTGAAACTCAATGGGTCATGACTTCAGTGAGTGTGCTTCAAATCCCGGTTTGCATTGCATGGTTCTCCCCAGAGACATACAAAGGAATGTTACAAGAGATTTCAATCTTCATATTGATGGTCATGGTATAACAAAAGCGATTATGAATAACCATCGTGAAGTTCGCTTTTATTTTTCGCATCACTAATATTCACTAATCAGACGCCAGCGTCTACTCAAACAAAACGAACGCTGTTTCCTTCCCGTGTGAACAGGCCAGAACATCCGCCTCGCTAGTGGCTACGTTGTTTTCTTCGTAAATTGACTCAAGTGTGTAACGGCGGAGAGTCGGAGACCAACGAGTACACACGGGCGACCAAGAAATGGCTCCACCTCCGCTCATTGTTGTCGGAACATTTATAGTCGGTGGATGGACGAGAGACCATTGTTCTTACTCGTTATTTGTTCTTGCTAATAGTTACTATTTGCTTACCATGCTCGGGAGCGTAGTAAGCGTAGTAACTACGCATCTCTGCAACGTGATTGGTCGGATTCGCCCCTGGCGTGAGATCCTGCTGGAAAATCGAAAAATCGTCCAGCCCTTCACGGCAAAAAGCCAGAATTCGTGACGTCTGACGTCATGCGTAGTAACTACGGTAAGTAGGATGGAACACTCTCAGAGCGTGTTCCACCCTTCAAACAATAGTTACTATTAGTTACTATTTCCGTTCCATCCTCACGAAAAGTTACTACGCTGACCGTTCCAACCTTGTCCGAATAGTAACTAAGAGCGTGTTCCACCCTTCCACAAATAGTAACTATTAGTTACTATTTCCGTTCCATCCTCACGAAAAGTTGCTACGCTGACCGTTCCAACCTTGTCGGAATAGTGACTAATAGTTACTATTTGCTTACCATGCTCGGGAGCGTAGTAAGCGTAGTAACTACCCATTTCTGCAACGTGATTGGTCGGATTCGCTCCTGGCGTGAGATTCTGCTGGAAAATAGAAAAATCGTTCCAGCCTTGACGGCAAAAAGCCAGAAGTCGTGATGTCTTGCGTAGTAACTACGGTAAGTAGGATGGAACACGCTCTAATAGTTACTATTTGCTTACCATGCTCGAGAGCGTAGTAAGCGTTGTTACTACGCATCTCTGTAACGTGATTGGTCGGATTCGCCCCTGGCGTGAGATCCCGCTAGAAAATAGAAAAATCGTTCCAGCCTTCGAAGGCAAAAAGCCAGAATTCGTGACGTCATGCGTAGTAACTACGGTAAGTAGGATGGAGCACGCTCTCAGTAGCAACTGAATTGGCGAAACTTTCAAATTCAGCCAAGGACTTGCCTTCTCAATTCTTGACAGAGAAGATTGGAAAACTTACGGGGTTACAAATAAGGTGAGTTAGAAGCATAGTAAGTAGTCTGACTATTAGTCAACAGGTCAAGTTCTAACAATATTTGCGTTTTTGCATATGCCAACTAAATAACAGGACTGCAAAAAAAAAATAATTTTAGCTTAAATTTTTTAGGGCAGTTTTGGGGTTGTATCAGTTTGAGTCTGGGCACCTCTCCTATTCTCAAGTAATGTAAACCAGTAAATACGATAATAATGTTGAATAGTTACAGTATACAGCTACACTTACACTGTGCAGTTGTAGCTAGGGGCGCTGCAGGTGCATTTTCGTTGGAGTGCAGAACCAAAATTTTACTGAATCTCAACAATTTTATCCTAGAAACTGAAAATTCGAGCTTTAAATTACGGAACAGAAAGATTACGTATAAAGGGTAACACTAAAGGGCAACATGAAAGAAGATTAGCCAGCTCCTAGACGTCTTTTGCAATATTGCAGGCATGACTGCAGTAATAGCTTCTATCTATTGAACATTTTTTAAATCCATTTTTTTCGCCTTCGGACTTAAATTTTCCCTCAATTAATGCAGCATTAATTCCTGAATTAATGCTGACAAATTCAGAAAGAATGCTAAATTTATGCTGAATTTTCATGAAGAAACTGAAGAGTATGGCGATTCTCTCAGTGTTCTTGGCGGCAAACATAACAAATTCAGAAAGACAACTGACAATTCGGCAAACATACCAGATTTAAGACAACTGGCGATCATGGCCAACGAAAAAAGGAAGGATAAGAAGGTTGGATATCAGTAGCTCGTCCACTTTATCAGCTTTAGGCTATACAGCTAATTCTTTTTTCTTCTTCTTCCTGACTTAAATTTTGGTATTCTAGAAGTGTCAGAGAAGCAAAAAAGATAACAGCTTTGGGACAAAAAAAAGAAATTGCAGCATTAATGCAGCATTTACAGAACCAAAAAGCTTTCGGACACATTCTAGATTGAAGCTAATTTAATGGTTTCCATAAATATTGCTAATTAAATATATTTTTCTTTTCAAACAAGATCACCTCATTCTTACCTTAGTTCGAATTTCTTGCTGTAACTTACAAAATATTGAAAAAGGTAGAATTACCAAAGTCAGTAGCCAGAAAATGCCTTTTCGAAGCAGCTTCAAAAAAGAGAAAAGGCACAAAATTTGAACATTTTTGGACAGATGACTGTTGTTAAAAGTCATATTCACCTCTTGACTGTCCGGACTGCATGTACTTTTCATTTTAACATTTTCCGGCAACATTTGAGATGGTGTAAAAACGAGGTCAGGTGTACAAATATATATTCTGCAACATTAATTTAATTGAATTTCCCTATTCCTTTCATGACATCATGAAAATGAGTCTAAGGTTAATTTTCCACCAGTTTTTACCATTTAGCCTAGAAATGCTCTCTCCTGTTTCTGTATATACAGAGCTGCGCACCAGACGCATTTATGTTTATCAATCAATCAATCGTTTAATCAATCAAAAGTTAAAAAAGACATCAAAACGTACCGTTTGTACATAGGCTAATATCCAAATCTTCTTTCAGTTTGATGATACTTTTTCCTTCCCCAAAATTTGTGTCAAAGTTTACAGAAATATCAGGAACTGTGAGACCTGGCCTGCCGTTCTTTTACTGCAAAGTACTTGCCAGAAACCTGTAGATCACATCTATTTCACTCTTGCTTTATCTTCTTTTTGCAAAATTTGATGTCTGTTAACTGCCACCTGGTTTTCCTTTCACAATTTGAATCTGGAACATGCTTTCAACGAAAAAGATGGCATTCTAAATCAAGAGACACCTTAGATAGAAAAATTAGCACACTTATAAATTCAAAATAAATCATTTTTTCTCTGTTTTGAACTCAAAAATTTGTGCGGGGACAACATTAAATAGTTGGATATTAGCTGATGTCAAATTACTTACTTACTTAAAGTTACTTAAAGTTGTTCAGCATCATCGCGCAGTTGGCCTGCCTGTTGTTGAACATTCAGCCAATGTGTTGAATTTACTGTTGAATTTGTATTGAATCTGCCAAGCCAAAGTGTTGAATTTGCCCAGAACCCAGAACTCTGTTTTTGAAGCTGTTTATATTTGGTGCCTGGATGGCAGGTTCAGGCAGGTTATTCCAAGTGTCCACTGCTCGCAGTGAGAAAAAGTTTCACGAGCCCTTTTTCTGGCTTCTGGCTTGTATACTTTTTCTGAGTGGCTTCTGGTTTGGCTTGTGGCTGGTTTCCTGAAGAACTTTTCAAATGGCAGGTTCTCTATTTTGGATTTCATTTTGAAAATCTGGATGGTGTCTCCTCGCTTACGTCTGTATGCTAAACTTGGCAACTCGAGGGTTTTTAGGCGGTCTTCATATGGCTTCCCTTTTAGGCCTGACGTCATTCTGGCTGTTCTGCGTTGAACCTTCTCCATGACTGTGCTGTCCCCAATGTAGGATGGCCCCCAGGCAATGTTGCCATATTCGATGATCGGCCGGACAAGACTTTTGTACACCTGGGTGAGTGTCGTCCTGCTGAAGTACTTGAGCGATCGGTGGATCAGGGACAGTATCCCATTGGCTTTGTTGACTGCTTGGTTGGTTTGGAGGTGAAATTTGAGTTCATCATCAATGATAATGCGCAGGTCTTTTTCTTTGTCTTCAACTGGCATAGTGTGTGTTTTGCCCAGCTTGTCCCGAACTTTTACATGAGGGGGGTGGCTATTTTTTGGTCTTCCAATCCACATTGCTTTGCACTTCATGATGGTGAGGTTGAGGCCGGGATTTGAAAGGTTTGCAGTGAAAAGGTTTATATCTCTTTGCAGAGCGTCTACATCGTCTTGGCTGTTGTATGTACGGTAGATCTTTGTGTTGCCTGCATAGATTTTGTGGGGGCTGCTTAGCCCTGTTGTGGCAGAGCTTATATGGAGTAGGAACAGCGTAGGTCCAAGGGTGCTGCCCTGGATAACACCGCTTTCTGCATAACATCGCTCGGTGAGACTTCTATTTATTCTTGTTTGCCGTGATCGGCTTTTGAGGAAATCCTCTATCCAGGTGGTATTGGAGAGATGCCAGGTTGAAGAGTTTGAGCTGGTTTAGTAGCTCTGGGTGAGGGAGTGAGTCGAAGACCTTTTCCATATCAAAGAATACTGTAAGAACAGACTTTCCGCTCTCAATCGCTTCGGTCCAGTCATTCAGGGCTTCTAGAAGTGTAGTAGTGGTGCCCTTTCTTGGTAGAAAGCCAAATTTGTTTAGGGTTGATCAAGTTATTTTCCAGTACAAATTCAATATTGCCATCTCTAAGGATTCCCTCCATGAGTTTACAAACCAGGCTTGTCAAGCTGATAGGTCTATAATGTTCAGGTTTGGTTTTTGAACCTTTTTTGAAGATCGGGATTACTGTAGCTATCTTCCAATCACTGGGTAACTTCCCCTGCTCTAGCGAGAACTGAAATATATACGAGAGTGGCTCTTTTAGTTGTTCTTTTCCTTCCGTTAGCCATTTGGCATGGATACCATCCGGTCCGGGAGACTTTTCGGTCTTCAGTTTGTTAAGTTGGTTTAGAACATGTGCTGGGGTGATTTTGATCTCCTTCATCTGGGGGCTGTCGGGGGGGGGGGGCGGGGCTATTGTGTTGGCTATTGCTGGTGGCTGTTTTGGTTGGTGTGACTGTCTGGGAGGCGTATACGGAGCTCAAGAGGTAGTTGAGGAGTTGCGCTTTTTCTTTGTCTTCTGACACACTGCCACCATCCTTGTTGACCAGATCCGGCAATCCTTGGCGAGAAGTGATTAGTTTACATGCTTCCTAATTTTTTCCAGTCTGTTCTGGCTTCAGATGCTATTTCCTTTTCCATTGCTCTTGTTATCTTTCTTGACGATTTTCGGACTGCATTTTTAGCCTCTTTGTATTCCTCATTGTCTGAGATTAAACCAGTCTTCCTCCATTTCTTGAACTTTCTTGCTCTGATGAGTCTTTTCATCTTGGAGTCGACTCTAGGAAGGGTCTTTGGAACAAGCCTTTTCTTCCATTTTGTTGCAGACTCAATAGACCGTTCAGTGACATCCTTCAAGATGGCAATTTTTTTCATCTACGCTTTCTGCAACTTTGATTATTTCCCAGTCAACAGCCTGCATTTTTCCCTGTACTTCTGGAAGTTCACAGAGGCATATAAAATTTGTTATTTTTTCTTGCCATTTGACTGTTTTAAGCAAGGAACAAAACCAGGGCAGCCTAGTGTAACTGTTAGAGAAGTGTTCAAATAAGCATACCTACATCTCAAAAGTAATGTTTTAGTGTCTGAAATCTTGGCTGGTATTGATGATGATCCACTAGACAAGGTAGGTTTTATCTAACGGAAGCTGAAGATTGGACTAGGATCAATCTTTACAGGCTTTGATACAGACTTAAAATAGTTTCAAAGAAGCCTATCTCAACTGTAGGCCTGACCTTGGCCTTAGGGCACTGTTTGAATCCCATAGGATTATGGTGGGTTCAAGCAGTCTGCGCCATGTCTGTAGCCGCAATGCACCGATTTCTGTATTTTTTCGTTCAAGCAAACTGTGTGTTACTATGTGGGTTTTGGAAGTCCTGTTTTTTTAGATATACGTAAAGCTTTTGACCGTGTTAACCACGAATTTTTGTTTGAAAAGTTACGAACCCCGGGGTATGCCACAGCTGCTGGTTGATTCCTTTCAAATTGGTATATTCAGCAGGAGTTTCGTGTGAAGTGTGGGTCAAAATTCTCTGCTCCTTTTCATGCTGCTAATGGAAATAAACAAGTGGGAATACACTATACCAGTGGTTCCCAACCTTTTCCGTACCGTCTACCCCTAATCAAGGCTCACAAATATTGCGTATCCCTTTTTCAGAACGTGAAAAAGACGATAAGGCATACATGTGTAGAACTATATACAAAATCAATGATGCAATCACCCGATGAAAAATTTGTAGCCTGCGTAGTCGTATGGTAGTAGTACGAAAACGTTGCATGTAATACTATTTAATAGCAAAGAATACTATCATTTAATGTGCCTCAGACTGGTCCAATCTTGTGTAGTACTATCCATTAGCATCCTGTCTTGCCATAGGAGCATCCGGTCTTGCTAATAGTAGCATATAGTAGTATGCAGTAACACGTTAGCCTTGAAGTAGAAGCATGCAGTAGTATCGTTAGTACTCCATGCTACTTTTTCGTACTACTTCATAGTACTATTTTGAGAGAAATTTTTCATCGGGCAGTTGAGGCTGCTTTGTAGCTAAGAATTTTGTCGGATCTCGGCTTGACGTCATTAACGTCCATATTTTTTACATTCAGCCTGTTTCTGTGTGATTTTGATCTTCTCCATGCTTTCATCAAGCTGCATCGCAAACTGTATCGTTAGCTTATTTTGCAACCTGAAAGACAACATCTCTTGCAATGTCTTCGATTGTTCTTGAAACAATATTGTTTGACAAAGGAACAGATTTTCGGCAGTAGGCTAGCTGTTTTGGAATCAACGTTATTTCATTTACTGAAAGGTCATATCTTTCCTATAATACTGACGCAGCCTACTTTGGCAATCACTCCAACCATATCTGAGCCTGGAGGCCCGAATTTCTTACGATACATTCTAACCCCTCTAACAAAACCTCGTTGATTTTCTCACTTGTCATGTTTTACTACCGTCGATACGTATCACACTGTCGACATTTGTCTGCGAGAAGTATTTTCATCAGAAAAACCGGTTGTGTAAATTTGTCCTCGTTTTTGCTACGAATCAAGGGGTATCGACAAGCCTTAACACAGCTAACGCCATGGATAATTTGTTGTAAGCAGAGCCTAGTCTTAAAGTATTCAATCATTTTTAAATACTGGTAGTTGAAGAGTAAGTAGTGCGAGGGGTCCTTTAAGGCTTGTGATCAGATTCTCCTCCCTGGCCAACTCTTCGCGCCACAATTTTTCTTAAAAGTAGATAGTTAAAAACAAAATGTCGATAAAGATGACCTGTCGGTCAGTAAAAATACCTTGCCCCTTAAAATACATTTTGGCTGGTTACACGTCTGTTGGTAATGCGTCTGCGTCTTTCGGCAATCAGAAGTGAGTGATGCGACATTTTTAAGCTACAGACTAAATCCATCTTGGTTTCTTCGCGTACCCCTTGCAAGTTTCTCGCGTACCCCCTCGGGTACGCGTACCACCGATTGGGAACCATTGCTCTATACGACCAATTTGTTGAAATACTCGTTATTTCAGGGTGGGGAATGTGGTCCACCAGTCTCACGGCCGTTTTGAAAATCGAACACACCAGTCTCACTGTTTCGGACCACCAGTCTCATAAAAATGGCGCCGGGAACCAGCAGTCTCGGAAACGAGACCAACAGTCTCAAATTCAGACCAACAGTCTCATCTAATTCCCAATTTTTTTTAAAGTAAAAAAGTGTTTTCTTTGTGTTTCTCTGTCAGTCCCTTGAATTACGCGCTTGTGTCAGCACTACAGGTAGAGTGAAGCTTGGGCTTTCAACACATGTATTCATCTCTGCTATTGGCTTGGTACTTCTCAGTGAGTAGGGCTCTCAAAAAGCAAACAAATTTATTTTTTTGTTTTCTGTGTTGTTTAATAGAATTCTGCTACTCTGCCAACTACAACAAGTAAAGTGAAGCCTGGGCTTTCAAACGATATATGATTCACTGTTACTGGATTACCAAGTGTCACATTGGGTGGCTTTGAAAAAACTGTTTTTGTAAACAAATGTAATTTCTAGTCTGTCTATGCGATTTCTTGGAATTTTCCAACTTTGCGACCAGTTTTGGTAGATTTAAGCATGAGTTTTCCACAGATCCATGTCTCTCTGATACTGGCTTAGTCAATTTGTTGCTGGGTTCCTATGGTAAACTCATTAGCTATTTTTTTTTAACTGCCCTGCTTGATACTGTTGAATGTTTTGTCGCCTCACTGTTCAGTTCACCTGACTGACTGGTCCGGTATTAGTTTGTTCCATTCTTTTTCCATGCATTTTCCATGCTTAAAATACTATTCTGAGGCTGTCTCTACACAACTACAGCAAGCGGTCAAGTATCGCTCAATGGAACCTATTATCGCTCACCAGAGCTGCGTTTGATTTGCATTGACTGATAGCGTTCGATTTATCCAGTCGACTGAGATTTTGGACTAAAATTTGACTTTTGACGACCGAGAATAAATGGTCATTCGTTCCATGGTTAAGCGGTTAAGCTACAGTAAGCGGTCAAGTAACGCTCAATGTACCTATCATTGCTCACCAGAGCTGGGTTCGGTCCGCATTTCCTGTCGGCTGAAATCATCATTTCGCTGTTTCATTTGCTATTCTCAGTTGACTGATAGCGTTCAATTTATCCAGTCGACTGACAAGGTGACTTTTGACTTTTGACACTGACGAGTAAAGGTGACTTTTGACAACAGAGAACAAACGGTCATTTGTTCCATGGATAACCGGTTAAAGTAAGCGGTCAAGTATCGCTCAATGGAACATTTTATCTCTCACTAGAGCTGCATCTGATTCTCGTTTCCAGTTAACTTATATCGTCATTTTGCAGTTTTATTTCCTATTCTCAGTTGACTGATAGGTTCTATTTATCCAGTCGACTGACATTGTCCACTAAAAGTTGACTTTGGACGACCGACAACAAATGGTCATTCGTTCCATGGATAACCGGTTAACCAACAGTAAGTGGTCAAGTATCGCTCAATGGAACATTTTATCGCTCACCAGAGCTGCGTTTGATTTGCATTTCCAGTTGACTGAAATACCTTTTTGCTGTTTTATTTGCTATTCTCAGTTAACATTCAATTTTCCAGTCAACTCGGATTGTCTTTCTTGGGATTTTCTAACTTTACAACCAGTTTTGGTAGATTTAAGCATGGACTTTCCACAGATACGTGTATCTCTGATATTGGCTTAGTCAGTTTCTTGCTGGTGTCCTTTGATAAACTCATTAGCTGTGTTTTTTTTAACTGACCTGCTAGACCCTGTTGAATCTTTTGTTGTCTCGCCATTCAGTTCACCTGACTGCCTGGTCCGGTACTAGTTCGTTCCATGCATTTTCCATGCTTAAAATACTATTTTGGGGCTGTCTCTACACAACTACAGTAAGCGGTCAGTAACACTCAATGGAACCTATTATCGCCCACCAGAGCTGCATTTAATTCGCATTTCCAGTTGACTTAAGTTATCATTTTGCTGTTTTGTTTGCTATTCTCAGTTGACTAATAGCGTTCAATTTATCCAATCTATTGAGATTGTCCACTAAAAGTTGACTTTGGACGACTGACAACAAACGGTCATTGGTTCCACCGATAACCGGTTAACCAACAGTAAGCGGTCAAGTATTGCTCAATGGAACATTTTATTGCTCACCAGAGCTGCGTTTGATTTGCATTTCCAGTTGACTGAAATAATCTTTTTGCTGTTTTATTTGCTATTCTCAGTTAGCATTCAATTTATCCAGTCGACTCAGATTGTCAACAAAAAGTTGACTTTTGCCGATCGAGATAAAATGGTAATTCATTCCATAGTTAACCGGTTAGCCTACAGTAAGCAGTCAAGTATCGCTCAATGGAACCTATTAGCACTCACCAGAGCTGCATTCTAATTGCATGTCCAGCTAACTTTAATCATCATTTTACTCTGTTATTTGGTGTTCTCAGTTGATTCATATTGTTCGATTTAGCTCTTGGCAAGGGTGTGGAAACTCAAGAAGGTAAGGGAACATCACTAAAACAATATGACAAAGCGACCTAATCATGTTCTATAACATTTAGACAATTACTAAAATTACCCTTTGCTTGTCTCCTTGATGATGCTGTACGTAGCAGCTTCAGTTTGAGGGTCTCATGAAGAGACCTCTTATGTGGACCAATCTATAGTACTTCAACCTACAAACAATAGTATATGTTCCTATAACAAGAGCAACATCTGTAGAGGAGATAGTACTTCAACAATTAGAAAAAGAGTGAGAGGAATATTCATGGAGGACTAGTAAAACATATGGTATGTGAAAAAAGTATCACCAAAAAGTTGACTTTTGACGTTCGAGATAAAATGGTAATTCCTTCCATGGTTAACCGGTTAACCTACAGTAAGCAGTTAAGTATCGCTCAATGGAACCTATTATCACTCACCAGAGCTGCATTCTATTCGGATTTCCAGCTAACTTAAATCATCATTTTACTGTTTTATTTGCTGTTCTCAGTTGATTCATATTGTTCGATTTAGCTCTTGGCAAGGGTGTGGAAACTCAAGAAGGTAAGGGAATATCACTAAATTAATATGACAAAGCGACCTAATCATGTTCTATAACATTTAGACAATTACTAAAATTACCCTTTGCTTGTCTCCTTGATGATGCTGTACCTAGCCGCTTCAATTTGAGGGTCTCATGAAGAGACCTCTTACGTGCACCCATCTATAGTACTTCAACAAACAAAACAATAGTGTATGTTTGTAACATACAATAGTACGTTCCTGTATCAAGAGCAACATCTGTAGAGGAGATCAACAATTAGGAAAAGAGTGAGAGGAATATTCATGGAGGACTAGTAAAGAACATATGGTATGTGAAAAAGAATCACCAAAAGTTAAAATTTGACGATCGAGATAAAATGGTAAATCATTGCATGGTTAACCGGTTAACCTACAGTAAGCCAGTCTAGTACACTAGCCCCATTTCAGGTACGGTGCTCAAACGTCTAGCACCATGCTTGGGTGCTAGACGTTCAAGCACTGTACCTTGGATTTCATGTATGGTGCATGGATTTCAGTATACAGTGCATACATCAAAAACACAGTTTCTGTCATCACAACTGAGCACCGGCTCGGACAGGGCTGAAATTACTACTATGAATTAGAGCAATCAAAGACAATCCTTTATATATTTTTCACAACCAAAACAAAGGGCTCTAATCATAATGGAGATGAAAAACCTAACAGCACCCTATCTGTTTTCCATGTATTTTCCCTATCTATTCCCCAAGAGCCAATATTCTGGTTGGCTGCTAGGTAGAAAAGGCTGAGGCACAGGACACTTTGCATGCAAAACCCTTGACTATGTAGAAAAGGAAATGAGGTTTTTCACATCTGTCATCAGCTGAGCCCTTTTGTTTTTGTTGTGAAAAACATATAAAGGATTGTCTTTGATTTCTCTAATTCATGGTAGTAATTTCAGCCCTGTCCGAGCTGGTGCTCATTTGTTATGACAGAAACTGTGTTTTTGATGTATGCACTGTATACTGAAATCCATGCACCATACATGAAATCCAAGGTACAGTGCTTGAACGTCTAGCACCCAGGCATGGTGCTAGACGTTTGAGCACCGTGCCTAAAAAGGGGCTAGTGTACTAGACTGCAGTAAGCAGTCAAGTATCGCTCAATGGAACCTATTATCACTCCCCAGAGCTGCATTCTATTCGCATTTCCAACTAACTTAAATCATCATTTTACTGTTTTATTTGCTGTTCTCAGTTGATCCATATTGTTCGATTTAGCTCTTGGCAAGGGTGTGGAAACTGGAGAAGGTAAGGGAACATCACTAAAACAACATGACAAAGCGACCTAATCATGTTCTATAACATTTAGACAATTACTAAAATTACCCTTTGCTTGTCTCCTTGATGATGCTGTACGTAGCCGCTTCAGTTTGAAGGTCTCATGAAGAGACCTCTTACGTGCACCCATCTATAGTACTTCAACATACAAACAACAGTATGTTTGTAACATACAACAGTATGTTCCTATAACAAGAGCAACATCTGTAGAGGAGATAGTACTTCAACAATTAGAAAAAGAGTGAGAGGAATATTCATGGAGGACTAGTAAAGAACATATGGTATGGGAAAAAAGAATCACCAAAACCAACAAAACAAAAATTACCAGAGTGGGTGACTTTACGTTAGTTCATGTAGGTTAACTTGAACACTTTTAGCTAGGACTTCTATAGCCAGTGTAAAACATTAAGAATAAGCTTATTTTTTTTATTTTTTGTTACCATCATTGGGTAGGTAGCGTACTCTGTAGCACCAGATTTGTTAGAACATGAAAAAATGTTGGCCTCATGGCCGCAATTTAAGATGACCAGTAAAAGGTGCCCGGTGGGTTGGAATCCGCAATCTTTTTCTCAACCTACGCTTAACCTTGGAATGAATGACCAATTGTTCTCAGTTGTCAAAAGTCAACTTTTACTCGACAATCTCAGTCAACTGGATATATAGAATGCTGTCAGTCAACTGAGAATAGCAAATAAAACTGCAAAATGATGATTTAAGTTAACTGGAAATGCGAATTGAACACGGCTCTGGTGAGCGATAATAAGTTCCATTGAGCGTTACTTGACCGCTTACTGTAGCTTAACCGGTTAACCATGGAATGAATGACCATTTGTTCTCGGTTGTCAAAAGTAAACTTTTAATCAACAATTTCAGTCGACTGGATATATCGAACGCTGTCAGTCAACTGAGAATAGCAAATAAAACAGGAAAAAGATGATTTAAGTCAACTGGAAAGGCAAATCGAACCCATCTCTGTTGGGCGATAACAAGCTCCATTGAGCGTTACTTGACCGCTTACTGTAGCTTAACCGGTTAACCATGGAATGAATGACCATTTCTTCTTGGTTGACAAAAGTCAACTTTTCATCGACAACTTCAGTCGACTGGATAAATCGAATGCTGTCAGTCAAATGAGAATACCAAATAAAACTGCAAAGTGATGATTTGAGTCAACTGGAAATGCGAATCGAACGCATTTCTGGTGAGCGATAATAGGTTTCATTGAGTGTTACTTGACCGCTTACTGTAGTTTAACCGGTTAACCATGGAAGACCATTTCTTCTCGTTTGTCAAAAGTCAACTTTCAGTCGACAATCTCAATAGATTGGACAAATTGACCGCTATCAGTCAACTGGAAATGCGAATCAAACGCAGCTCTGGTGAGTGATAATAGGTTCCATTGAGTGTTACTTGACCGCTTACTGTAGTTATGTAGAAACAGCCCCAGAATAGTATTTTAAGCATGGAAAATGCATGGAACGAACTAGTACCGGACCAGGCAGTCAGGTGAACTGAATAGTGAGACAACAAAACATTCAACAGGGTCAAGCAGGTCAGTTAAAAAAACACAACTAATGAGTTTATCAGAGGACACCAGCAAGAAACTGACTAAGCCAATATCAGAGATACGCGGATCTGTGGAAAGTCCATGCTTAAATCTACCAAAACTGGTTGTAAAGTTAGAAAATCCCAAGAAATCGCAGAGACAAACCAGAAATTACATTTGCTCACCAAAACAATTTTTCAGAGCAACACAATATGACACTTGGTAATCCAGTTACAGTGAATAATATATCGTTTGAAAGCCCAGAGCTTCACTTTATCTGCAGTAGTTGGCAGAGTAGCAGAATTCTATTAAACAACACAGAAAACAAAAAAATAAATTTGTTTGCTTTTTCAGAGCCCTACTCACTGAGAAGTACCAAGCCAATAGCAAAGATAAATACATGTATGGAAAGCTCAAGCTTCACTCTACCTGTCATGCTGACACAAGCGCGTAATTCAAGGGACTGACAGAGAAAAACAAAGAAAACACTTTTTTACTCTAAAAAAATTGGAAATTAGATGAGACTGTTGGTCTGAATTTGAGACTGTTGGTCTCGTTTCCGAGACTGGTGGTTCGCGGCGCCATTTTTCTGAGACTGATGGTTCAAAACAGTGAGACTGGTGTGTTCCGCGAAAGAGACTGGTGGACCACATTCCCCACCCTGTATTTGTTCTTGATACGACTAAGTCCAAAACACGCCAGTGATTCTCAGGAAAAAGGAGTAAACGTGTCCTTAGCGACTCAAACACAACGACTCAAATCCTGAGTCAGCTCAGCTTTGGCACCGTTTGTTCCTTTCTTCCGCAGGTACCCGGAGATTCTGCATCGGCAGGGAGAGACTGTCATCAAGAGTATTATTTCACCTGTTTTATTTAATGTTTTTGTAGATGATCTTTGTAAACAAATAATGGAGAGCCTTATAGGCTGTAACGCCTCTGGTGTGTTTGTGAACTCGATCACCTACGCTAACGACATGGTTCTAATGGCGCCGTCGGCGAACGCATTAAATCTCCTGTCGAAGATTTGCGCAAATTATGCAGTGACGCACGAAATTATTTTCAGTTCTGCGAAGTGCAATTACATGATTTTTATCCCGAAACATTTTAAATCCGTTTCCGTAAATTTCCGGCTATTCGATCTGGCGATTTGGTTTTGAAGAGAGGACACAAAGTGAAGTACTTAGGTTATTTTTTAGACGATGACCTGTATGACGATTCAGCAATTTCCACTTAGTGTCGGGGTCTTTGCGCGCGTGCGAACCGCTTAATTTGTAATTCCCTGCTAATACTTTGGCCTTATTTAAGCCTAAGCAGAGGCGTTACTAGCTAAAATGTGTGTGTGTGTGTGGGGGGGGGGGGGGCGAGGCATTTACCGACTGGCTGGTAATATTTACCGACTTTTTCTGCAGAAAAAACGACTGTTTTCAACAACAAAAATGACATTTTTGAAAAAAATCGACCAATTTTCCGAAAAACCGACTGTTTTCTTGAAAAAAATCAACTGTTTTGACGGAAAATCGTGGCGCTTTGCGCCGATTCGGTTATTTTGTTACCGACTTGCCGACAGCATTGGGGGGGGGCATCCACCCTCCCCCTCCCCAGTCATGACGCCCCTGAGCCTGAGCCCTTATCAGTTTAAAGCCAGGAAGCAAGAATAAATCCAATAACGGCCCCTTACTTGCCTCTACCCCTTGTTAGTTTAATACCAACTGTACCTTGACTGTGGTTTGAGGTTATCCCAATGTGGATAGAACGATGGTATCTTGGGGTTGCATACTGGTCCGACTGTACAAACCTGGCTCTTCCGTTTTAAAGGATATATCAGCTTTATATTAATGACCCGAAACCATGACTCTAAGAACCATCCATGAGCTGGTATTGTGGTTGTGAGGACTAATAATCAGCTTTCTCTCCTTGGCCATGATACCCCCAACTTTCTGCACTGTAAAAAGTTTCTCCGAGTAAGGATTAAAGTTACTGCCGTATTTGCTACTGGGATTAATGTTATCTCTACCGAGATAAGATTAATCCGAATTAGAGATAAGATTGTCTTTTTAGAGGCAAGATTAATCCCAGTAGCAAATATCCTACTGCCGTTTCTCTTCGTTGGACACTTGATTGTTACACGACAAAATAGGCATGCCATAGCAAGCTGTGGCGGCCACTAAGTATCTTCCTTCTAAGCGTATTAACCCAGTCCCTTAACCTCAGCTTCATGAATGTAGGTTTAAATAATTTTAGGGCTGTTGTTCGCCCAGTTATATAGATAGCCTAGTCCCAGAGAGTTTATAAGGCCCCTTCATTTGTTTGTCAGAATGGAAATTGTGTTTTCGCAACACAGTGATAGTCATTAATACTGCCCTCGGACCTTCAAAAGATTGGCCATGGGAGAGGTGACTGCCAACAAGTGCCTTATAATGAACAAGACAGCATTCCACTCTCTGAGTGTCGACTTGCATTCTCTTTTGAAAAAGGACCGCCGTCCTTTCACTGCAACTGACAGGAAGATTAGACAGTTTTAAATTGATAAAAAATGCGATAATAACTGGTATAATGAGTGATGGTTTAACATCATTTGCATATTGGGGGATTTAGACAATGGGAATTTTTGGCCTGAGTTTCGGCTAGAGTTTTTTGCCCATCCCCCAGAAAACTGACACCGTCCATAGCGGTCGCCATCAAATTGATAGGCTTAGAGGGAAATGGGCTAATTTGACCTTGTCAGAAAAATCAAGCTTTTTACAAAGTCAAGCAAATTTTACTGCCGGTACATATTTGTAGCACACATTAGTGATAGTCTTCTCTGTCTTGCAGTCACCATGCATAATTCTGGTATGTAATTTTAAGGGGGGGGGGGGGGTATTTCGACTGCCTACGGGCTTGCAAAGGGTTCAATCCAGGATCTATTGTCTGCCTGTTATGTTGATACAGCGTTTACACAAATAGGATTTTCGTACAGGAGGGCCAGAAAAAAAAGTCTGGTTAGACAGGAATTCCGGTCCAGTAAAAAGGAATTCCAGTCTAGTCAAAGGAACTCCGTTGCGTAAGAGGACTAGCTAGCTTTTGAAATCAACAACCTTGAATAATGATGCTGTAAATGCTGTCGTACATTTCTCTGTCGGTTAGTTGAATCTATGCTTGTAGATTTTCTGCCCAGAGATACACTTTTTCTCCCTGTGTCTAAGCATTATCCTGTGTCCAAAACAGGTTTCCTACCTTTTCGTATAAATGCTGAAGATGCCCATAACATAATCCCGCCGCCTCGGGAATGGTTCATTACTGGGTAGCCTACCCTACAGATTTGTACTGAAGACTAGCTGTTTTCCTAAGGTTGTGCATTCACAAAATCGTACTCATTATCCCATTTTTCCTCTAGTTCCGAAGATGCTGTCTGATGGAATCACCTTTGACTGGGCTGCTGCAGGTTTCCTACCTTTTCGTATAAAACCTGAAGATGCCCATAACATAATCCCGCCGCCTCGGGAATGGTTCATTACTGGGTAGCCTACCCTACAGATTTGTACTGAAGACTAGCTGTTTTCCTAAGGTTGTGCATTCACAAAATCGTACTCATTATCCCATTTTTCCTCTAGTTCCGAAGATGCTGTCTGATGGAATCACCTTTGACTGGGCTGCTGCCTGGATTCTTGGAGAGCTTGTGGATGAAATGACCCTTGGTGTTGCCTTGGAGGTCCACAGAGCGTTCAAATTTGGAATAGCACAGCTAGAAAATGGTGAGCTTGACGAAACTGACAATGCTGTTGTTGACCAGCCTGGACTGGATGTCTTTGGACAGTCCCTGCCTTTGAAGAAAGTGTCGGAGATTATGTGTCCTAACTGCGAGCGCCCCCTTGCAGCAGCTCGGTTCGCCCCTCACCTGGAAAAGTGTATGGGGATGGGACGTAATAGCTCCAGGCTAGCTTCGAGAAGAATCGCATCAACTACTAAGTTGGAGTCAGTCGTTTCCGAGGATGAATTTGACGATGATGAGTGGGTCTCCGAGAAGAAGAAGAAGCGTAAAGATAAAGTTAACTCGCCACGCCGACCGAAGAAGATTAAAGCTACAGGAAGCGAGCAGTGCCTCAGCTTCGACGATGGTACCTTTGAACAGCTCCCATTAACTGAAAAGAAGAATATATTTTCTTCAATATGTGGCGTGGTGTCAGAACATACTGGACGGATGTGCACCAAATCTCTACGTTGTCCGCAGCATTCCGAGGAGCAAAGAAAGGACGTCCGCGGATCGCTTGGTCTGGAGGATCAGGACTCTAGTAAAGAAATTGATGTAGACTCCTGGGATCATGGGGATGACCCCATCTCGTTTCTCCTTGGGACAGAACCCCCTTCCCCTGCCGAGTCCACGTCAACTACAGCTTCAACGGGGTCAATTTCTTCAAAGAGACAAAAGAAGAGTAAGAAGTAGGGAGAAGTGGAGTGCGTGATGGCTGTGATTTGTTTAATTGTTCTAAAGTTAACCTCTATTTACTTCAATAGTCTTCTAGAAGAAAAAGTGTTTTCAGCCTGTGTTGAGTGCAAAATTCAAAATCGTAGCTCTTAAAGCAGAAGTGGAAAAAAATCTCACCAGTTTGTTTCTCAGAATTAGTGCAATTAACAGCGCGTCGACCTGCTGGGTTTTGTACGAAGTGGATGATGAGTATTCTCGATTTGATCCCGTACTATATAGTCAAGGAGAAAACCGACACTGCGCCATCTGTGGCCCATCGTACGGTTTCTGAGTAATCCGAGGTGGGATATTCCGTCGTCGGCCAAAGCTGGGATTCTTCGTGATATATTATATGTAGTTTCATGTCGCCAAACAGTTAAGTTAGTTGACATTTGGCAATTCCAGCAATATTTCGGCAATATATTCTGGCAGTAAAAAAGCGAGAACAAAAATAAAAGGATAAGATTGATATTTTTTCCCGAGGCGTTTCGCTTTTAAGATGCAGCATGCGAGTAATCGGAAAGCTGACCGATGCTCTACTTTCTTTGAAGGACAAGCAGACGCTAACGCGATATGCACATTGTAGAGTAGCCTATAATGGAGAGATTTCAGCCTACCCGACGAAAACAGAAAGAGTGCAAATAAAGAATTTAAAATGATGAAGTATAGGACTCTCGACTTTGAGACTGAATTGTCGGCGTATGTTAATTATTCTGAGATTGTTAATTGCTAAAAATATTATTCTGTCTCTTCTTCTTAATTGCTTAACCACAGCTTTGGAGCAGAGCTTACCTCTGACTTTTGGTGCCGCATTGGATTGGTCGTACATGATTCAAAGGTGCGAAAATCAGCCAATAGGACGCGAGACTTCTTTTGAACTTCTTCCGCAGAAAACAGAGTCTCGCATCGTATTGGTCGGATATGATTAGCAAGGTGCGCAAATCGACCAATGTGACGCGAGACTTGGTTTTCATAGTAGGTGTTTGACACCTTCAAGATCTCGTTTCGGTTAGGCCTTTCTATGAGGTTACGATTAGAAAATCAGAAAAGGGTCTGAAAAAACATTTCCAACAGTTTGCAGTGTCATATAGTTGTCACTGTCATTATTGTTTAAAAACACTTTCCTTCGCCATTAGTAAAATACGACCCACTTATTATCAGGCATACTATACCTTTCTATGAGGTTACGATTAGAAAATCAGAAAAGGGTCTGAAAAAACATTTCCTACAGTTTGCAGTGTCATATAGTTGTCACTGTCATTGTTGTTTAAAAACACTTTCCTTCGCCATCAGTAAAATACGACCCACTTATTATCAGGTCAACCAGTCAACCATTTAAAAAATTAAACACAAATTTGAAAATTTTAGAATTTTGGGAGGGAACAAAACTAACTCTCGTACTACACATGGGTTGCATATATGGATTGGATCTTCTGAACTGGTTGTACTGCCAGTCTGTGTAGTCTCGCACGGTTGGAAATTCGTGGTGGGGGAAGTTTGTGACGCCAAATACTTACCAACGCCGATACTCCAGTCTCGAAAGTCCAAAATCCTATACTTCGCAGTGTTTAATGCTTTGTTTTAGCGCCTTTCCAAGATGGTGAAAAGATACCATTTTGTCGGGTAGGATGCATTAGTTGCGTTTTTGCAGATACCATGGTATCTGATACCACGGTCTAAAGTCGTTTTTGAAGTTATCGTGGTATCTGGCCATTTATCTTGGTATCTGAAAAGTCATCTTACTTTCATCAAATTTTTTCAAATTGGCTTGAAAGAAGTTTAGCACTTAGTGATGTAACTGGATATCAGTTTTTCTTTTGGGATGACTTCGAAAAGTGCAGTTCCGGCTATAGCCGTTTTTGCAGAGCAACCGTGTATCAGATACCACGATAACTGCAAAAACGTCCAATTGTAGATCCAGTTACCGTGGTAACAGGTACAATGATATCTGCAAAAACGCAACTATTTACACTATCGCGGGGTAGGGTTCATTCTCTTTTTACTATCCTTACGAAAAATATAAGGACTATATAAGTGTGAGAAAGTAATTCATGGGGGATATTGCAGCGATTTTTGATTGGAAGTCGCTTAGTAGGCAAAATAAAGGCTTTGGCCTAATTCTTCAGTTATATTTGTCGGTCTCTCTGTCTAGTCGTCAAACGGTTGCAGCGTAAAGGAGAGTCGGGCTAGTAACGAATGAATGATTCTGTTTTAGTTATTACCCACTTTTATAAAATAAAATAGTGCATAAATACTCCTTGAGAAACATCACAATACTTTATGTGAGTCTATAGGAAGTCCAGAACACCAGTAAACCTTGGGAAGAACGAGAAACGTCGTCCGAACGATGACTCAAAGCCTATGTCAACCAATCAACGGCGTTCCTTGGGGACAGCTGCGGTGATCTTTTCGGCTCTTCGCTAGGCACATGGCGATTCTTCATCAGCACGAAGAGTTAGCCATCAAGAGTATAATGTTTCGGCCCTTCTTGGCAAGGGTCCTCGTCATCTTGTTGCTGAACTGGAAAAAATTAGCTTGCAATGCCTTCCTTCTTCGCAAGTTCCCGTATAATTATAGCGGAGTAAATAAATTAACAAAAGAAAAGGAGAGAAACAACTTATAAGATTATCACCGAACTAGAGTCTGTCAGATGGCCGGCTACCACACTGGCGAGTAATTAACACCTTGCATGCTGGTTCATGGGTCAAACAAACGATAAGCGAAAACGTGATCAAGAAATCACGTTGCATCTGCCATCTGGAAAGCAAAAACGTATTAAGGTAGCATCGGTTTTGAACGTTTACATGGCAACGCTGCCAGCTCCCGACAGAGCTAAAAGTTCAAATGTTTCCCGCATGTCTCGTCACTTGTCAGAAAGTGGGTGCAGCTGAATTTGCTTGGGTTGTGATAACCAAAACGCAAACGATAACAGGTTTGAGGCGTCTGGGAAACTTCTAACCCCTAAGATATTGGTTACTAGAGGTATGTTATAATTTTATTTTCATTTCGACAATCAGATATCAGATATGGCCTACTTAAACTACTTACAGGAGGGTTATCCAACCTTAGGCAGGCTCTCAAATTTCCAGAGAAGTCTTTCCTTGAGAATAATCTATCTGGCTTAAAAAGGAACCGACAAATATGACAAACATGCTAGATTGATAGCTTGTTCACACGGGGCTGAAACAGCGGCCAATTCTCTATCGGCGGCAGATTTACGCGCTTAAATAGCAGTTGAAAAAATAAAAAAAATCAGCCTCTGATTTTCCAAATAGGCGCTTATTTTATTAGCGGTCACCGACCGGAATAAACTAAATCCTTTGGAATTGGAATGCCAGACCAAGGCGAACATAACATTGTTTTTACACAGAGCATCTCAGGATTACTAAATGATTTAAAAAAAAGGAAGAATAATTTTCTAATTAGAACAGCGTATGTTCTTTTTATGTCTAACATTTATTTTTGTTGTTTTCTTTTAAAAAAATAATAATTTGAATAACTTTCTCACTCAGCCTTTTTGAAAAGGAACTGAACAACACTAACTGATTCCATTCTGTTGTCGTTTTATTCAAATTTATTATTAATTATATTGGATGTTCTCATTTAAAAACAAAAGTATTTAAATGAATTTTATTTGCTTTTTAACTTAAAATTGTCGAGTCGCCTGACATCTGTCAATATTAAATTTTTTACTTTTTCCTAGTTTATAGACTACAAGTCAACTATATTTGACTTTGACTGACTCAAGATATGTTTTTATTCTATTTTATGTATTTTGTTACAAAGAAAATGAGTATTCAGAATTAGGTTTTTCTTTTTAATTCTCCCGTCAACCCCAAACACTTGATTCGTCGTCTGAACAGAGCCTCGTTTTTGTTGCAATAGCGCTGCCGCATCGCCGCTGCAGCACTTCTTTGCTTTTGCACAATATGCGTTTTTGGATTCACTCTCTTCTTGGTTGAAGCGGCAGCGCTGAAGCATCTTGCAGGGAAGCACGGACTTGGTTGGTGAGTAAGTTCGCGATTCTCGTGAAGCGCTGCCGTCTTCCTTGGAAGCACTGCAGTGCAAAAACGGATGTAGAAAGAATCAGTCTGGAAGTGGCTAACGGTCGATAGACTATGCAAGGTGCTGGATACTGTAACCCAGTAAAATATTGGTAATATGAGTGAAGCTAAAATATCAACCAATTAGAACTCTTTATATTGGGGTAGGTCAGGGTTAGGTTACCGACAGGTATCCAGCGTTTGCCATAGGTTATCCAGAGTTAGGCATAGGCTATGCCAAATGCTAGGTGTACCCAGCGTTTGGCATAGAGTATCTAAAAATCAGGGATTTGTGGTAGACTGCTACAACATGATGAAAAAGGTAGAGTTAGCAAAGTCAATAGCCAGAAAATCAACTTCAGAGCAGCTTCAAAACAAAGAAAAGGCGAAGAAATTTAAATATTTTTGGACGCATGACTGTAAAAAAAGTCATATTTTGTGTCTTGACTGTCAAGAAAGCATGTACATTTCATTTCAACATTTTCGTGGCAAAAATCGAGTTAGTGTAGAAACGAGGTCAGGTACCTTTCATGTACTAGAAAATGTTTTTCTAATCAAGAATTGGGTTAGCAGCAAGTTAGTGAGGTACTATTAAAGTATTATTGAACTCAGACCAAAGCTAAAGTTCAGGAGAATCATGGTCCTATTACCAAAAGATCAGAATTTGAAAGTTATTTTTTTAGTAGCTGCCTTTTTTTAGTAGCTACCCTTTAGTTTAGCAACAAAGTAGACTTTCTGAGTTTCCAGTTAAAAACAAAATAAAAATCAAATGACATGTTGCAACAACCAGGCCCGTCATTACACGGTCGCTCATTGCTTGCAGAGCTGATTTATTTTTAAACATTGCACTGACTAACTAGAAACTGACAAACTCTTAAAATTGTCTGCCACAAGCAAAATCTGCCTGATTTTTACGTGGATTAAGAGATATTGATACATAACAAATCGTGTTAAAATTGTCAATCTGGCAAGCGCAAAATATGCGGCTCAGACAGGGCTCAGAATAGAAACCCAGAACAGCCTAGGTCCAAGGTGGATGTCAACTCTGTTTCTTGGTAACCCTGAACTAGCCTTACTGACTTTTACGGGTGAACTACCAGCCCCCCATTGAGCTTTCCTGGGTGAGTGCCCGTTTAGCTGAACTTTTGTGTCCGGGTGCTCTGCGAGCATCCAGTTTAGCTATTCTTTTTGGGGTTGGGTGCTTTGTGAGTGCTAGATTAACACAATTTATTTGGTCTGGTGCTCTGCAAGCGCCCAGATTAGCTTTTTTCTTTCTTCGAGGGGGGGGGGGTACCCCACATAGCGACGCCCCTGACCCTGAGTGACGCACAGAGATTTCCCTAGTAAGGTTTTCAGGCCAAGTTTAAGGCAGTCCACCAGAAACACCTGATTTTTGGATACCCTATGCCAAATGCTAGATATGTCTAGCGTTTGGTATACCCTATGTCTAACGCTGAATACCCTCCCTATGCCACACGCTGGATACCTATTGGTACCCTAACCCTACATCACAAGAGGTGAATTCTGATTGGTTGTTTCTGAGCTTCACTCAAGTCATCAATATTTTATTAGGTCAGAGTATCCAGCATTTGACTTAGTGTATCCAGCATTAAGCATAGGGTATGCCAGACGGTAGATATACCCAATGTTTGGCAAAGTGTATGCATAACTTAGGGGTTCATGGTAGACAGGTTCGAGGTCATATGAATTCGAGGTTTGGTATCACTGAACAGATAATTTTTTCAGCAATATTTCGGGGACAAAATAAATTGAAAAGATTGTGTTTACATAAATTCTTTGTATTTTAAACCTTCTCCTTCTTCCATTTGGTGGTGTGAATGAACTTTGGAAGGAGTTGTATGCCAGTTTGAAGGCTTTCTGTATCACTGAAATGCATGAACACTCGCTAGGCTACTTATTGACAAAAAAGGTATTTAATTTTGGACTATTAGGTGTTGGTTTGTGAACATCTGATACTTCAAAAGAAGAAACAATAAAAAGCAGTCTCCAAAACATTTGTGTTGAAACATTGTCGATCTGAATATGGACTAAACTTTTTGCCAGTATTTGTAGGAAAAGTTGCCTGGCATGGTTTCAGTCTAGTACACTAGCCCCTTTTCAGGCACAGTGCTCAAACGTCTAGCACCATGCCTGGGTGCTAGACGTTCAAGCACTGTACCTTGTATTTCATGTATGGTGCATGGATTTCAGTATACAGTGCATACATCAAAAACACAGTTTCTGTCATCACAACTGAGCACCAGCTCAGACAGGGCTGAAATTACTACTATGAATTAGAGAAATCAAAGACAATCCTTTATATATTTTTCACAACAAAAACAAAAGGGCTCTTATGATGATGGAGATGAAAAACCTAACAGCACCCTATCTATTTTCCATGTATTTTCCCTATCAATTCCCCAAGAGCCAATATTCTGGTTGGCTGCTAGGTACAAAAAGCTGAGGCACAGGACACTTTGCATGCAAAACCCTTGACTATGTAGAAAAGGAAATGAGGTTTTTCACATCTGTCATCAGCCGAGCCCTTTTGTTTTTGTTGTGAAAAATATATAAAGGATTGTCTTTGATTTCTCTAATTCATGGCAGTAATTCCAGCCCTGTCCGAGCTGGTGCTCAGTTGTTATGACAGAAACATTGTTTTTGATGTATGCACTGTATACTGAAATCCATGCACCATACATGAAATCCAAGGTATAGTGCTTGAACGTCTACCACCCAGGCATGGTGCTAGACGTTTGAGCACCGTGCCTGAAAAGGGGCTAGTGTACTAGACTGCATGGTTTTAGTGTTTTCTTCAGCAAGATTTCTCTGTTAGGCAACATTTAATTACGCATATATCTACTGTAGGCCACTGTTAATATTTTGAGTCTTTTGCTCAGTTTTGCCTCTTATTGCCAGGTTACAACCTGGTTATGGTATCTAAGTAATCTCAAAAGTTTTGTCCTACTTTTGTGACTGTCCAAAGTACAGTAGGCCTAGAATTATGCTGATTTGCACCTCTTCCAGTTTTTCCATACCTCTGTCGTGTTTCTTGCTTACAGATCAGTCAAATAGAAAGGGGAACTTAATATCAATGAACAAACTACGATTTGAACAATCTTTTTGAATCCAAAATAAACAGGAAAAGCTGTGTCTCAAGGAATTCCTCGGATTAAAAAATTCTTCAGTTTAAAAATATTCCTTGACTTACACTCATTCGTTAAAATGATCAGCAGCAAGGTACACAAATTTGGACAGAGACGACTGTTGGTTCGAAGGCTATCTACCAGTGAGAGATACAACTCCAGTAAGGTTCCTGGGCTGTGTCACCTATTGACCATTTGTGTTTATTTTCGCACTGGCAAGTTTGTTAAATTGACACTTTAAACTCTAAAGAAGAAACAGTAGAAAACATTGGCAAATATTAAAAACAAATTGACATATGGAAAACTGGATAGCCTATGGTATATTTTTCTATTATATTTGCAGTAAAAGTTGACTGGCGTGAGTTTTAGTGTTTTCTTAGACGATTGTTCACTGTTAGGTGATGTTCAAATAAGCACACCTTTACTAGATTTTAGTTTTTTTTTTTAGTTTAATACTCTTTATTATACAAACCAACAAACCTTTTGTAACCCTCTTAACATCCTTTATACATGTAGATGATACTTCTGACTGCAGGAAAGCCCGAATGGGCCTGTGGGGGCAATAAAAGAGACAAGCAAAACTTCACTTTACATTAATTTTCACATACCTACTTTTCAAAAAAGAGAAGAAAACCGAAAGAGGACGAACAAAAAGAAATTAAGGAAGAAAGCAAAGAAAACAAGAGCTACGAGCTCATATGGCACTTGTACGAGTAGGCTGTACAAGAAAGTAGATGAGAACGTCACAAAATACACCCGCCATCCAAAAAGGCGGTTCGGAAATAGAAATAGGATATTTAGTTTCACTCATTTCTGAGCAGTTCCGGCATCGTCTCGGTTGTCTGTAGCAAATGCACATGACTGTTCAAACTTTCATCCCAATAAATCCATTTGTTTGATCCCTAGACGTGCTACACGATTTCCGGTACTCACTCTATTTCCACCTACCGTGGCCGAATCTGGTTCGGAATAAAAAAAAATCGACCACCTAAAGCATCTTCGTTTATACCATCTACCAAGTTTCACTCGAATCTGAGCATTTTTGGAAAGTTCCGGTACCCCCCCCCCCCCTTCCCACGAACGTTGTCGGAGCCGGTTCGGGCCCAATCTCTTAATTCCCTCATCAAGTTTGACTGAAATTGGAGCATAGCCTATCTGCAAGTTTCCAGTATCCCCCCCCCCCCTACCTTGGCCGACTCCGGCCCGGACGCCAAATAACAAATCTAGGCCGCATAAACTCGGCACTGTCGAATTGCATCTCATTCGGTCCATCCGTTTGGTTTTTGTGCATGTCAAAAGTCCCCCCTCCCCCAATTCCCCTAATCGTGGTCGCATATGGTTCGAACGCATGTTTTACATGTCGAGGCCATCGATTCGTATCACCCATGAAGTTTCACTCGAATCAGACCACTCGTTCGCAATTTATAGAAGTCAATTTCCATATTTCTCTTCTCTTGCTCCCCCAAAAATGCTCGGATCTAGGAACGGAAGTTTCCGGGGGTATGTTGTGTCAGGTTTGTAAGTCAAGATAATTCGGGTCGCTAATATGCCTGCAAAGTTTTGTTGTCGTTTTACATCTGGAACTATTCTAACTCACGATTACCGGAATTCCAGGAAACCCCCTCCAACTCCCTCCACAGAGCCCCGAAACCATCTGGCTCCGTCAATTTCATCTAGGCCTAATGCTTGTTCCATCCATTAAGTTTCGTCCCAATCCCTCTGCTTTTAGAGTTTCTTGAGTTTTCCACCCCCCCCCCCCCATCCCCACAGGTATCGGACCCGACCCGGACGTGACACTGAACGTCCGAGGCGATAGCTCACCAGACAAGTTTCATTCAAATCCGATCACCTGTTCAAAAGTTATGCACGCCACTAGATTCCGGACTCCCCATCCACCCACTCCCCCCACGATGGTCGGGTCGGGGAAACGGCTGTTCTCAAGTCAATCTGTTCGGATCCCTGGCATACCTGCCAAGTTTCATCGCCCCAGGACATCAGGAAGTATGCCGAACTCGCGGGATCGCTAGAAATCCGGACCCCCACCCCAACTCCCCCACAGTGCCCTGATCCGGTCCGGTTATGTCAATGACGTGTCGAGGACCTGTGCTTGTTTTTCCCACCAAGTTTCATCCCGATCCCTCCACTTTAAGCGTTTCTCAAAATTTCCGGTTCCCTCCTCCAACTCCCCCCAGTGTCATCGGATCCGGTCCGGTTATGTCAATGACGTGTCTAGGACCTGTGCTTGTTTTTCCTACCAAGTTTCACCCCGATCCCTCCACTTTAAGCGTTTCTCAAAATTTCCGGTTCCCTCCTCCAACTCCCCCCAGTGTCATCGGATCCGGCCCGGATTTAAAGTGAGGTGTCTGAGACACGAGGTCATCCTAAATATCAATTTTCATCAAGATCCGATCACCCGTTCAAAAGTTATGCACGCCACTAGATTCCGGACTCCCCATCCACCCACTCCCCCCACGATGGTCGGGTCGGGGAAACAGCTGTTCTCAAGTCAATCTGTTCGGATCCCTGAGATACCTGCCAAGTTTCATCGCCCTAGGACATCAGGAAGTATGCCGAACTCGCGGGATCGCTAGAAATCCGGACCCCCACCCCAACTCCCCCACAGTGCCCTGATCCGGTCCGGTTATGTCAATGACGTGTCTAGGACCTGTGCTTGTTTTTCCCACCAAGTTTCATCCCGATCCCTCCACTTTAAGCGTTTCTCAAAATTTCCGGTTCCCCACCCCAACTCCCCCACAGTGCCCTGATCCGGTCCGGTTATGTCAATGACGTGTCTAGGACCTGTGCTTGTTTTTCCCACCAAGTTTCATCCCGATCCCTCCACTGTAAGCGTTTCTCAAAATTTCCGGTTCCCTCCTCCAACTCCCCCCAGTGTCATCGGATCCGGCCCGGCTTTAAAGTGAGGTGTCTGAGACACGAGGTCATCCTAAATATCAATTTTCATCAAGATTCGATCACCCGTTCGCAAGCTAAAAATACCTCATATTCTGGCTTCACCCTCCCTCCACTCCCCCCCCCCCCAGATGGTCGAATCGGGGAATTGATGATTTCCTATTTAAGCTGGTCGGGTCCCAGACATGCCTGTCAATTTCCATCGTCCCAGCACATCAGGAACCACGGAACTCGCGGGATCACTACAAATTCGGACTTCTCCCCCCCCCCAACTCCCCCAAAGTGAGCGGATCCGTTTCGGTTATATCAGTCACGTATCTAGGACGTTTTCTTGTACTTTCCACCAAGTTTCATTCGGATCCCTCCACTCTAAGTGTTTTCCAAGATTTCCGGTTTCCCCCTCTAACTCCCCCCAGTGTCACCGGATCCGGTCTGGATTTAAAATGGAGGGTCTGAGACACGAAGTCCTTCCATGTATTAAGTTTCATTAAGATCCGATCACCCGTTCGTAAGCTAAAAATATCTCATTTTTCCTATTTTTTCCGGATTCCCCCTCCCTCCACTCCCCTCCAGATGGTCGGATCGAGGAAGCCACAATTTCTAATTTAATCTGGTCCAGTTCCTGATATGCTTGCCAAGTTTCATCGTCCTAGCTTATCTGGAAGTGCCCGAACTAGCAAAACCGGGACCGACAGACCGACAGACCGACAGACCGACAGACCGACTGACGGACAGAAATAACAATCGCTATATGGCACTTGAGTAAGCTCAAGTGCCATAAAAACAACAACAACAACAATTATATACCAGTATTACTGTACGCCAGAGCTGGTGGACTCGGACGCCTTTTTCATGGACTCGGACTCGCCTTGGACTCGTCGTTCACGGAGCAGGACTTGGACTCGTGCTGAGTCACGAGTCCAAGTAAACGTCTCGGCTCGGTAATTTTAAAATAAAACGAAATCTCCAGCAACCAGTTAAAGAGATTGGCCAATGGATGGTTGTGTTGCACTATTTTCGGCAGGATTAAATCAGATACGATACCTTTGCAGGACTAAGTAATAAAACTAAGAACCATAGGTAACAAGGGTGTAAAGGCTTCTGAAAATTTAGTTTTTGAAAATGAGCGAGTTCATATTATAATCAGTGCAGTGGTAAGTGCAAATCCTGTGATAAAGTAATTACTGAAAACTGAAGTAGGTAGACGCGCTCATGACAGATTAGATACACTATGTCAGAGGTACAAAACTAAAGCCTAATTTTCTGTTTTGTTTCTTTATGTGAGTGGTTGACCCTTCTCCACAATCCTTTCACATTCGTTACTTAAAAAGTTAAGAGCTACGAGCGAATATGGCACTTGTTAGTAGGATTAGTGATGAGTATGTGTTAATAGGGGAGAACTTCACAAAATACCCCCCCCCCCTCTAGCCCCCTCCAGTAGAAAGATGCGGTTTTGACCTAGAACTAGGATATAGGGGATCTTCGAACTTCAATCAACAGCTTTCACTCGAGGCTGAGCATTTCGGGGAAATGTCCGGTACCCCTCCCCCCCCCCCTCTTGTCCAACTCGCGTCGTGAAATGTCAAATACTCCCGGGACCCGGACACGGATCATATAGGGTAAATGACTTTTTGTACCCTCAAAGCTCCACCTTAGTCGTCCGATTCGTTTGATACCTACGAAGTGTCAAAAACTTCTAGAATTCACCCTCCAACTCACAGTGCAGTGCAGAATCCGATTCGAGCACATACATACGTTATCAAGAGATTCAAAAAGGGGTTATCTAGAGCAAATGACCTTTGTACCTTCTAAATGTAATCCCAGTCGCTCCACTCGTTTGATTCCTAGGCACGCCACAAAACTTCCGGAAACCCCCTCAACCTCGACCCACCGTGGTCAGTTCCTGTTTGGACACGTACAAAAAATCAATGGTTTCATCTCTTGCCACCCGTCAAGTTTCAGTCAAATTTGGACAGATTTCGAGAAAATCCTTTGCCCCCAACCGTGATGGATCTGGTCTGAGCCCCCAAAAATGTAATCTCCATACTTTCAGATTTGGAGAAGTTCATTAGTACCGCTCTACTTGTTTGACCCCTATGCAAGCGACAAAATTTCCGGGACTTCTCTCCAACTCCCTCCACGTGAACGAATACGACTCGGATAAATAAACGTCGCATATGCGACATCTCTTTATTCATCCATCAAGTTTTGCTCGAAACGGGGAATATCTGCCAATTTCCGGTACCCCCTTCATCCCTCTTACTTTTGTTCGAATCCGGTCCGGACGCCAAATAACATATTTAGGCAAACCTAGCTTTCAAATGCGGAAAAATGTTGATGCATGCTCTGCTCCTGGTCTTTTCAGTTTCGGCTTCTTTTAAACCTGGTCTCTTTGATGCCGAACTTGTAGGATCTTCTGTCTTAAATATGTTGGCCGTATTTTTAAGAAAATCTCTCTTTTAAACAGCACACATGTCATAAAATCCCATTCCATAAAACATCCTTCGGTTGATTGATTTCGCCTGGTTCATTGTCATGTGGATTCTCAGCATATGAAGAAAATAGTTCAGTGATTGAAGAACAAATTTCTTTTAGAACTCGGGGCGTGACTCGGTCTCGAGACACTTTTTTCACGGACTCGGTCTCTTCTCAAACGATTCTTCTCCAGGACTCGTCTTGATTCGTGAGCGTGACTTCGGTCTCGGACTCGGACATGCCGGACTCACAACAGCTCTGCTGTATACCAAGTGAAGCAAAAATACATGCTGATTCCTTGTCCATATGTTTATTTGCTAAATTTCTTTTTCAACTTTCCAATTGGTCCCGCAATTGATACTTGATTCAGAAGTAGGCCTACTCTGTCGCATACCCTATACTAAATGTTGATAATCTGGTTGCGAACCTTAATAATAAAGATGTTGTACACCCCTGGATGGGTATTCTTTTTTGATAAGATTTGTTTGATTTTGTATCTAGGTTAAAGTTGTTTTGTTTTTATAGCCGTTGTTTTTTTCTTTTTCTTTTTTTCACAAAGGGCTACTCCATGTTTTTCCTCCTTTGTGTTCTTGATGGGCAATAAAATATTTCATTCATTATTGTTAACGAATCTGGAGTTCTTATCTGTCTGACACCTTTAAAGCACCTTCAGTCAAATTTAGTGTGATGAAAAGCCCCAATAACGCAGCAGGAAGTCCGTACTTAGCTCAAACAGCGAGTATGACATCAGAGAAAAGTTTCCTTGGAGTTTTATTTTGAGCTTTTATAGACATTTAGTTTCTACTCGTATTGAGTAGATAGATAGATAGGAAGTTTATTGTAAAAATCGACTTGGTTGTAAACCAAAATTTGCGATTATTGTCAAAATTAGAGTATACGTATCAGTACACTTAAAAATTTGTCACGCTTCGTTAAAAAAATGTCACGAATTCTAGAATAAAACTTTTTGCATAGGCTATCTAGCGTATTTTGTAGGCACAGGACAGAGCTTGGATACCCTAGAATTTACCACTCGTTCTGGTCGATTTCTAATATTTTAGCAGGGTGAGGGAGGATTTGGGAGTGGAGAGGATGAGATACCATGGCTGAACCGAAATCAGTGCTTAGCTCTTTTCTGCGCTCCTGCAATGTTTTAACGTTAAAGTGTCTAGAAAGGTAGGAGTATGGAAGTTTCGGTCCACTATGAATAATAATAAGAGCCCGCTTCGGTATTCTTTCCAATTTATCTCTTTGTTCCTGCAGTAATGAAAAATGCCAAACAGGCGCTGCGTATTCCAGGGTTGGTCTATTGAAAGAAGTATAAACTCGTAGTAGGTGACATTGGGGTATTATCATTTTTGAAAGGAGTTGATTTTGTAATCCCGCACTGGCACGTTTCGGCATGTCCTGACATTGCGCTTCCCATTTTAGATCTGGGGTTATGGTAACACAAAGTAGCTTAATTTTCTGTGCCTTCGTTTTTTCTGGTATTTCTTCTTTGAAAACCGGTTTCGATTTAGGAAAGAGATACTTAAGACCGCTGTTTTCGCGAAACTTTCATGTCGCTATTCTGTGCCTCGTCCGCCACCTCTTGGATTATTAGCTTATAATTACTTATTTGGGAACGATGACAGATTTCAGCAATACTCAAGTCGTCTACATACTTCCGACGTTTTTCGTCATCTACTGCAGTATTTTTTATCGTCACAAAAAATAGGAGAGGACCCAAAAGGTGTCTTGAACGTGAAGCAAGCGGAAACCATTCAAACTATAACACGCCTCTGAAAATAAACGCTGCAATAGTTGCGTTTTTGATCCAAATTCTCCTCACAATTCTCCTATTGCGCGTTTTTGGACCATTCAGATGAAGCGAATTCTCTTTTTCTTGCGTTTTTGTCAGAATCGAAAACGGGAAAGCCTCGCGATACTCTTGATGACTAACTTTCCTTGCCGATGCAAAATTGCCGCGTAGCTAGCGGAAGAGCCGGAAGCGGCACCACAGCTGTCCCCAACGATCGCCGTGATTGGTTGACACAGGATTTGAGTTGTTATGTTTGAGTCGTTAGTGAGACTTTTCTCGTTCTTCCTGAGCATCACTGGCGTGTTCTGGACTAGTTTTTAAACTTAATAAATATGAAGAAGCTCATTAAGAGCGTAATAGTCAGAGACACCACACACACTCCTGCCACCTAAGAGGACCAAGAATCATAGGCTTAGAGCCTGAAAGAACTAGAGGCCCTAAACTGAAGAATCGAAAGGGAAGCTTAGACTAAGATGGACGCAGCTTTCGTAAAGCTCATAGATGTGCGAACGATCCCGCCAGTGGAGGCCGCCATCCTAAAGTTCCCTAAGAAACTAATCTCAAAAGACGACCTAAGGCTGCTGAACCTACTTGTTAGAGGCAAGCGTCGACCCAATTTGTCGCTAGAAGAGAATCAGATGCCGCAGGGTAATCATAGCTCGAAGGGAACATCAGCCAACGGCGGGCGAGGACGATTTTAATAATTGCATACGTAGGCTTTATACATATAAATTATATATATATATTGGCTGAATATATATAAATATTCTTTGAGCCCAAGCTGACTTTGAAACATTTATTCAAACAATGTTTATACGGATACGTCAGCTCTGATTTTTTACCGGAAACGTGGAACGGGGTTATTAAGGGAAGAAAATTTAAGCCTCAGTCCCTTATTAACAACAAAACCGAAGTCGATCAAAATACAGAAAAAAATATTTCCTGCCGTCGCCCCAATCGTGCAGCAAAAACAGCAGCCGTGTCAAAAATTAAATCTCAGCACTAGTTTTTCCGTGCAGTGATTATTCAAAGTAATAGATTCAGGCAAGTATTCATAATAGAAACGTAGAACGAGGTCATTAATACAATAATATTTAAGTTTTCAGCCCCTTATTAATGAAAAAACCGAAGTTGATCAAAATGCAGAAAAAAACCTTTCCTGTCATCGCCCCAATCATGCAGCAAAAACAGCGTCGTTGTCAAAAATTAAATCACAGGACTAGTTTTTTCATTATACTGGTACTTGAAGATAATTTACCTTAATAAGATATTTATAGTCAGTAGAAGCTTCAGTTATTTGTTACAGGTTTGTTTCCTTCCCCGAAGTTGAACAAGAAGATTGACAGCCTGACGAGGACCCTTGCCAAGAAGGGCCGAAATATCGCTGATGAAAAATCAGAGCTGACGTATCCGTATAAACATTGTTTGAATAAATGAATATATATATTTAAAGATTATTAACTGGTATGTATATGTATGTATGTATGTATCGTACATGGAAAGCCCAACGGGCCATGGTACAAAAATATTATGAATCAAATACTAACTACAAATTCACTTTCTGAAGACAAAACAAAGAAAACTAACTATAAAATTAAAACAGTTTAAAAGAACAAAGACCTGTGTCTCAGTCCCACCTGTGCAAACACTGCCAGGTTTTTATGGCACTTGCAGCCTCTGGCTCAAGTGCCATATACCGATCACAATTCCGTCTGTCGGTCTGTTGGTCTGTCGGTCGGTCCGAGTTTTTTGTCACACTTTTTCGAGTTAGGGTACTTCCAGATGTGCTAGGACAATGAAGCTTGGCAGGAATATCAGGGACCCGACCAAACTAACCTGGAAATAATCAGTTTCCGGATCCGACCATATGCGGGGGAGTAGGGGGCCCTGGAAACTTTTGTCACATTTTTTCGAGATAGGGTACTTCCAGTTGTGCTAGGACCATGAAACTTGACAGTCATATCAGAGACCCGACCAAACAAACTTAGAAATAATCAGTTTTCCGATCTGACCATTTTGGGGGGGAGTGGAGGGCAGGGGAATCCGGGAAATTGAGAAGTGTGTAACTTTCAAACGGGTGATCGGATTGTAATGAAACTTAATAACTGAATAGATTATATATCTGTGATGTCCCGTTTAAAGTCTTGACCGGATTTGGTATCCAGTGGGGAGTTGGGGGGGGGGGAGGGAGACCGGACATTTAAGAAACGGTTAGAATGGAGGGATCGGAGTGAAACTTGCTGGGAAGAACAAGCATCTGCTCTAGATAAATCCTTTAGACCATTGTACTGGTTCCGAACACTTATGGGGGTTAGGGGGTTTACCAGAATTCTGGTGATGGCGGTTTTGGGGATTTTCACGATGGAACTTGACAGGCATATCAGGGACTCGATCAAACTGACTTCAAAATAAAAATTTTGTCCATCTGATAATGGTGTGTGGAGTGGAGGGAGGGGAATCCGGAATTTTCAGTCATGCGTAACTTTGGAATGGGTGATCGGATTTGAGTGAAATTTAGAATTTAACAGAGGACATTTCTCCGGTGATCTTTTTCATATCCGGACCGGATCCGGCAACTATTGGGGGGGGGGGGGAATACGTGACCCGCTTAGAAGGGAGAGATCGGAATGGAACTTTGTGGGAAGAACAAACCGATGCTCTAGGTAAATCATTTTCTTAATCGGATTGGCTACGGGCACCATGGGAGAGATGGGGGGGGGGGTCCGGAAATCTCGACAAACAGTTAGAATGATGGTATCGGAGTGAAATTTGCTCGGAAGAACAAACATCTGATCCATGTAAATCTTTTACACAATTTGACTGGATCCAGACACTAAGGGGAGGGGGATTCCCGGAATACCGTTTTTTTGGGATTTTCACGACAAAACTTGGCAGGCATATCAGGGACCCGGTCAAACTGACTTGGAATAAAAAAAAATCACAGTATCAACCTACTCATGAGCCTAACTAGGAGGAACAAATGATGACTCTAAAATTAGTGACGTAAACCAAATATAGAATAATGAAATATTATTAACCAAAATATAAGTAATCATTAATAATGAATACAGAACAGTTATTAATTGGCCATTCAACACATTCACTTGGGTCTCTATTCGGTCCTAAGTGCGAATAACGGATAATGTAATAGAAATATGGATTTCTGGAATAGTGATGAATGTGAAACACTTTCCTTTGACCGTATCTTTAATCTGATGTGATCAGCATATAAAACAACACCAGAAATGTGTTTCATGAAGTAAACACTAAGGCTTAAGAAACTAAAAACTTTCAGCTGAAAAATAAAAAATTAAATAGCAACTGCTCAAAAACACGCATTTTGCACCCCGCTAGGTTTCTCAACTTTTCATATGTTGTACAGTTTTATTTTCTCTACAAGGTGGTGTAAAAATCATTTCTGTTGCAATCTGTTTGCGGTCAAACCTTATATTGACTGTACTATTAGTCATATAGGGTATTCTGCAGAATCGAGAAGTTACTCCGATGGTGAATTCTTGATTCTCCTCTCCCCGTTCTCCTCCCTGATTGGTCAACAGAGTGCGGGTGTTCAATATGCATAAAAAGGTGTACCGGGTTGCAGACGAGTGGCCAAATTAGTGTTTTTGTCAAAAGCGAAAATGGAGAAGCAAGAGGAGCTATATCGGTAATTTGTACGAGAATCGAGAATTAAGAAACGCACCTAAAAGTGGACGAGCTTGTGAACCACAGAGACCTCTTCCTTTCAGGCCGCCCCAGAGCCCACATGCCGGCTTAGGATGCGTCCAGGGGGAGTGTGTGGCTCCAAAACCTGCACAGCAAGGTTTTGGAAGCACAGGCTAATTATAAAAGAAGCACAGGCTAATTATTACAAAAATTAGGTGGATCATCTTTTGGACTCCAAGCCTTCGCAGTTCTTCAGTAAAGTTAAAAGTCTAACTGGAAAAAGTTCTCAACCATTTGACTTCATGAAGGAGGAGCCACCAGAGAAAACTGCGAATGAATTAAATTCCCATTTCACTGCAGTTGTGCACTACCCACCTCTTCCACCTGAAGACCCTCCACAAAATTTAACTGCTCCTTCAAATGATAATTTAATGCCTGATATTTCTTTGTCAAGTGTAACCCGTAAACTTTCTAAGTTAAAAAGCACTTCTGTTGCTCCTTTTCATAATTCCAGTTGTTCTCGTTAAAGCATTTGCTAAAGAATTAGCTTTCCCCCTTCAGATAATCTACAATAACATAACGTGAACCGGTTATTTTCCAAAGAAATGGAAGAAAGTTTTATCACCCCTATTCCAAAGACAGGAGCACCTAATGATTTCTCTGGTGTACGGCCGATCACAGTTACATCAGTTTTCAGCAGAATTTACGAAAGTTTCGTTGCCATATGGCTTAAAGAATATCTTTTAAAGGTAACTGATCGAAAGCAGTTTGGTAACATTCCTAAGTGTTCTACTGTACATTACCTAGTTAATTTGATTGATTTTATTTTAAAACATCTAGATGAACCTGGCAAATGGATAAATTTAATTGCAATTGATTTTAAAAAGGCATTTGACCTTGTTGACCATAAAATTCTTTTAGAAAAAATGGCGGAAAAAATATACCTGATTTTATCGTCAAAATCATCAAGAGCTTCTTGACAAATAGAGAGCAAACTGTAAATTATAAAGGCCATTTTTCAACTTCTTTACCAGTTTTTTGTGGAGTTCCACAAAGAACTGTGATCGGTCCGATGTGCTTCCTCCTCATGATAAATGAAATTGGTGCTGGGCTGGAGGACAGATGGAAATACGTTGACGATTTGTCCCTAGCGGAAGTCGTGTCTGAGGGTTTGAAAAGTAACGCTGCCGGCTTCATCGACGAGGCTACCTCAGAAGCGATTGAAATGAATATGGTCGTGAATAAAGATAAGTGCTCGGTTACGACCTTTCTTCGCCCGTCTTTCGAACCTCCTATCGACCCCGGGCTCATCAGTGATAAAACAACGCTACTAGGTGTAGTGATCTCTTCTGACCTTTCATGGCACGAAAATACAAAGACAATTGTAAAGAAAGCTAACAGCGCAATTCAAATAATAAAAACACTGAAAAAGTTTCGGGTTCCTAAGGACAAGCTAAAGCTAATGTTTTGCTCTTTCATTCGACCGTTAGTCGAATATGCTTGTCCGGTTTGGCACTTTGCTCTTACCCAAGGTGAAACTGATACAATAGAGCGAGTTCAGAAGAGATCGCTGCAAATTATCTATGGTGGTTCCCTCCTACCATACTCTTTTTACCTCAAAGAATTTAAAATTGAATCCCTTTCTTCCCCCGCGGAAAACTAAGCCGCAACTTTGGCTCCTCCCTTCTCCAGCACCCCATGTACCGTTCATTCCTTCCCCCACCCTTTGTTCCTGTAAGATCTCGCCCCCCCCCCCCGAGAAGTGGCTGAAAAGGTTCCCAAACTGACCCCAATCTACTGTAACACTATGCGCTACAGTAGAAGCTTTGTGCCTAGCTTTGTCAAGCAGTACAATTATCTTTAGCATTATCTGCCTTGTATTTTTTTTATTTTTTATTATTTGTTGACAACTTATTTTATCTCTGTTTATGACTACAAAAACATCGTATTTGGGCTCTGCCCACGAGAGATATGTTTTGCTTTATTATTAAATAAATTGAAAAAATTAAATTGAAACACCCTAACACGACTTAAAACTCATCGCTTTACTTCGTTTATCTTAAATTGTTTCATCAACTGATCAAACTGAATCTAAAGTATACCACCGGGATCAGAGTCTGTGGTTTAAAATGGTGTTCTGAAAAATCAGTCAGGCTTTTAATTCTTTTCCTTTACAGTGCAAACAATGCCAAGAAGACAAGGGGACTACGAAATGAGGGAAGGAAGCTATGGTGGCGGCAGCCGTATTTATCCCAACATAGATGGAGATGTTCAAGAACTTCGGGAAAGAGAGTCATTAAAGTGGAAAGAAATCTATTTGAGGGTGAGATTCAAGTTTTCCATTTTTGGGCTCTCGAACATTTGCGTTAAATTATTTGCATGCAAGTAGACGAAGTGTCTTCACCCTATCTCCGACGGGTCAAGTTGTTCCTGAACCAGAAGGGGGGGGGGGGGAGGGTCGGGACCCAAACAAGCATTCGAAGTTTCAACTTGATACCAGTTGCTGATAAGTTATTGCATACAAAATGTTAAACTGTAAATAAAAAACAGCCGAAAACCCTCTAGATTTGTTCATAAATGACACTCCCATAGAAACTTACCTTAAAATTACCTTAAAACACAGCTTGGAGGGAAATAAGGACGTTTGATCCTGTTGAACACTCCTTGTGATAACTGTTGCATATGCGGTTGGTTAGATTCCGGTGGAAGATTCCGGTGGTTCCCAGTCAAATCTCCATGGTCTGTCCCTCCACTCGGCGTCCAGACGGCGTTTGAAAATTTCTGTCGATCATTATAGTCCGACCGCCAGCTCGTCAAAAGACGCTTAGTTTCGAAAACACCCGACCCAAAAAGTACAGTCAGTCTGACGATACCATTTTGTAGGCCAAAAAATCCTGTTTCAGAATATGCTTGGAACGGTGGTATCCGACGCTGGCTTAACTCCTAAAAACACTTTTTTGTTTTCGTTTATACTTGCTTTCTGGAAGTGTTAGACCCCTTCTCCAAAAGTACCTATTTTAGTTGAGAATTGCTCAACAGGTAGTGCGCACAAGCAAGAATCGCCGCTAATTAGTTAACCCTACAGAGAAGACACGGAAGAGGAGATAAAATTGCGAAACAAACATGACAGTAAAAGCAACTAAAGATCGGACTTTCTTGCTACTTACTCAGAGAACGCCGTAAAAGGCAAAATATTTGATTTCTGGCTATTAACAGGGGAAATAATGTAGCTAAAATTGGCATGGTAATACGATGATTTTTACCCATGGTTGCAGCCAGGCCCGTATCCAGGAATTTATTTCGGGGGGGGGGGGGTTGCCTGCTTGTCGGACAAAAAAGTACAAAAAACACATAGATCAGAGGGAAAAGCCTATACAAATTATGATTTTTGTAAGTTTCGGGGGGGGGGGGGGGGTTCAACGCCCTAACCCCCCCTGGATACGGCCTTGGTTGCAGCTCAGTCTGTCTGGTGTGTTTATTATGTGAACAGTTACTTGAATGCGAACAATGCAGGTTTGTGGTAAATGGTAGAACGTGTAGTAAATTTTACTAAAGAACCTGATGTGAAGACGAATGGACGTTAATTAACCTGTTGTACCGACAAGACTTGAAATTCTCGGGTGCACCCGACGAAGTTTGCACAGTTTAATTTCTTACGTACAGGAGGGGTACAAGACCTCGTTTTTACACTACCTCGATTGTTGCCGCGAAAATGTTCGTATGCGGGGGGGGGGGGGGGGGGGGGGGGGCAGGTGCTCTGTCGAACTTGATTGGAGCCGAATTTGATTTTGTGAAGCAACGTTGGCAAAGTTTGAGATTTGTGTGTCCCATTCAACTCGTCTTTTTGGGCTACCGACAGTAGCCCACTATACCAGATGATGGCACTTGTTTCTGAGGAGGGGAATAACTTATCAGGTTTCAGGTCTACTTATTTATTAACGGTATATTCATAATCAACTGGTTCGATTTGGTTGTAATCCATTTTTCAACCACTGTGTTTGATAGCTATACCCATTATTGAGAAGAAATAATGGAATAGCATCAGGCTTCATTTATACTTTAAGCCACCTATTCCGAAATTTATTATCAAATTTAAAGCGGTTGGGGGAATGTTTGGTAAGCAGGTGGAACAGAATGTGAGAAAGGGAAAAAATTGTGGTAATTTGATTTTAAGAAGTAGTCTAAAGGAGGTAACGAATCTGAAGCTGCATAAAGAAATATTTTCAACGAAAGTGGTGCCAGTAATGCATTATGCTTCAGAGATTTGGGGATTTAGTAAGGCAGAAAAAATAGAACAAGTACAACTAGGTTATTTTAAGAGGTTACTAGGGTTAAGCAATAGGATTAATGGATTAGTGGTGAGAGGAGATCTAGGTCTAGTTTCGTTAAGAAATAGAAGGTTGGTTAATATGGTGAGTTTTTGGGAAAGAATTATTAATATGCCGCGAGTACGGGTGCTTAAAGCAGCATATATGGAATCATTACGGGATGAGTCGAGTGATTCTTGGGCGTCCCAAATAAAACAAATTTTGGACCAGTGTGGGGTTAGCTCGCTTTGGAATAACGGGGAGGGGCAAGGTCATGAAGTAGGAGATGTTGCAGGTGTGGTTAAAAAGGTGTTGATGGATCAGGAAATACAGCTGTGGCAGTGTGATGTCGGTAAGTTTAGCTCGTTGAGGTTTTACAGAGATGCTAAAGAGACATGGGGGGAAAGTATTTATTTTAAAGCAGGGTTGAATAGGGAGGAGTTAGCGTGGGTGATAAGTATGAGGGGTGATTGTTTACCGCTAGGGGATAGGAGGAGGTATGTGGGAAGGGGTTTAAGTCGGATTGGTCCTTACTACTGCCCTATGTGTGGGGAGATGAATGAGAATGTGTTGCACCTGATGTGTGAATGTAGTGAATTGGATGGGTTGAGGGATGAAGTGTTTGGAAAAAGAGTGTACGATGAGGAATGGTTGGTTAAAGTAATGAAGGATGAATGTTTTTCGGGAGTTCGCCAGTTGGGAAGATTCCTTAAGCTTTCGATGAAGCATCGTGAAAGATTCATTTAGGTTTATTAGTAATTTAGTGAAAATTTATTTTTATTTTGTTTTGTATTGCCATGGCCCTCGGGCTTTTTGTGTAAATATATATCATATCATATCATATCATATTCGGAATCAGCGGGTTCGACTTGTTCGGAATCCGTTTTTCAACCTACTGTGTTTGAGAGCGATACTTCTTATAGAGAGAAAATAATGGAACAGCATCGAGCTTCATTTCTACTTTAAGCCATCGTTTCCGGAACCAGTTCCCGGCATATTCGGAATCAGCGTGTTCGATTTGGTCGGAATCCACTTTTAAACCTACTGTACCGTTTGGGTTAGGGGGGTGTCACATTTTCAGGACCTGGCGGTCGGACTATTAGCAACAGTGTCCTCCTTGAGGTTGTTCCACAGGTTCAGGATACGATTCGAAAAGAAGTTACATCTCGCTCCAGTCCTTGAGTGAAGTTTGCGGACTCGTTCAAGTTTTAACTGAAAAGGCAGATTGTTTTCACTTCTAATATTGGAATACACTGAAATATAAGTAAGTAATTTATTTATGACACGCCATTTCGGAAAGGCGGAGTAAATGAAGAAAGTAAACAAAACACATACAAACACAGAAAAAGGCACTTAATTTTTAATCTTCGGTCAGGAAACAGTGGACGACTTCGTGTGCTGGTTGGGTCCTATCGTCCATGATTTTTGAAAGCGGTGAGGAAACATCCAAAAGGGTAGCACTTGCATCTTGAATTTTGAACTGCTCCGTCAATGTATGGTTATGACATAATTTCGATAAGTGGAGCAGGTGCTTTGCATATTTAATAACATGATCTCATCTTTTAATCTCCTTCTTTCGCAGAACATGAGTGACGCCAGAACGAAATAGTATTAAAGGAGCGCAGAAGGTGCTGTACAAATTTCCCAAAGCTTTATGATTATAGCGCCCCCGGTTGGGGACGATGCGCCCATAGGCGGTACGGATTGATCTAGAAACTTCTTGAACAACCGAAGAGCAAAGTTTTGACAATGAAGATTTGAATGTTATGCCGAGCCACCGTAGAGAGTCTTTTGATTTGACCATGAACGATCCAAGAGAGATAGAAGCTTCGGAGACAGTCGAACCATTTGACGAAGGGTTGAAATGCAGTTACTCACATTTTGACAGGTTAACTTCAAGGCCAATTTTGAGAAGTTCCGACGACATTTACGACGACATACTTACATTTTTTTGTGAGTGTGGATCGGCTACGGCTTACTAAGAGCAAGTCGTCCGCATAGGCTATGTAGCTGAAGACATGGTCTTTATAAAAGTAAACAGGATGCAAAGAATCAAGACAAGAAGATATGGCCGATTTGAAGATGTAGGGAGATAAGACTCCCCCTTGACGAACACCACATTTGGACTCATCTAAGGGGTTTTGCATTTTTTCAACCAGGGCTATATTAACAACATTCAGAGTGTTCGCTGCTTACAGGACAACCAAACATTCATCCAGACGCGGAAATTCGAATTTGAACAAAGGCCTGCATTTCCAGTGCGACATGCGCAGCTTGGAAAAGCTACGCCTGTAGAAAGTGAAAAGATGATGTTAAGATATATCTTGCAAGGAATCGGACATTTTTATTTTAGTTTTCGGCAATGGCTCACATTTTTAGTTTCAGTTGGTAAATATTTCAGGCGTAAAGGGGCAAGCATATAGAGCTTCCACAAATCCTTTCGTTTGATGAAAACGATTATCTATGGGATAAAGGACAAACAGAGTAACGCATTTTTGTCGGGCTTTCAGGCCTATTTAAGTGAATAAGCGACGTGGAACTAGACTGTCGGATCTCTGACCTACTCGGTTAAACTTTAATTTGGGTGTCCTCGTGTTTTGTGGGAGGGGTCGGTCCTCAGGAGCTAATTTTCCTGGTTGGTGGAGAGGAGTTTGTGTGTCTGGATCATGTCCTCGCGTTTCCGCCTGCAGACTAGAGAGGTGAGGTTGAGTTCCCTCAGCCGTTCGCTTTAGGACTTGTTTTCCATACCTGAGATTCATGACACAAAAAAAAACTATAGTCGCTTTAACTTATTACAGTAAGGAAATAGGCTACCCTAATTGGTAAATAAGGTGTAACCCAGTCAGCCACAAACCCCTCATTTTTGGATACCTTACGCCAAATGGTGGGTATATCTAGCATTTGGCATATCCCGTGCCTAACGCTGGATATCCTATGTCAAACGTTGGATAACTATTGGTACCCTAACCCTGAGCTACCCCACTATAGATGGATTCTGATTGGTTGATTTCGAGCTTCACTCAAATCATCAATATTTATTTGTTTCAGGTATCCAGCATTGTGCATAGGTCAAACAATGTTTCAAAGTCAGCTTGGGCTCAAAGAATATTTATTGTGCATAGCGTATCCAGCGTTAGGCATAGAGTGTACCAAACGCTAGGTATACCCAGCGTTTGGCATAGGCTTTCCCAAAATCATGGGTTTGTGGTAGGCGGGTATAACCAGCCCATTTTAGTTTTGTAAGTATTAAGTATCAAGTACGTCCATACTGTACTTATCTATCAAGTAGGCCTATTAAGTAGCCTACCTGACAACAAATGAACTTAAGGAGTACTTGGGTTCTAAGTACTCCAGGAAAGTTGTACTTTAATAAAAACCGAAGTACTTTTACTTTTTACCCACGGAGCACTTCAAGAACTTTCCAACACTGCCTGCTATGATTTGATCTCGCTACGGTATCGTAAAGCTTTGGTTCTGAGCAAAGCTCTTCCCGTTTCAGGTAGACCGGAACAGGGATGGTAAAATTGGTATCAGGGAGCTGCAGGACTATATCGGAACGGCCCAGGCTGAATTTTCCGAGGACGTGATCAGTCAGGACATCCTGAAAGAGGTCTTTGAAAGGGCTGACCAAGACCAAAATGGATACCTTGAAGAGCACGAGTTTATGGTTATGGTATGTTTCCCATGCTTGTTGTTTTTGTCTTGAAATCTTACGTTAGCCTAATACGTTTTTCGTACTCTATGCTTGCAGTAATCTCCCTGTTGTTTAAAGAGCTTTCGATCGAGCTCCTCGCTCTGCCCACGCCGTACAGTGATCGGCCTTGGCTAATCTTGTGTCTTTTCAAGAAACCTGGTCTCTGTGTTTTTGCCAGCAGATTTTGAATTCTTGACACTACAGCTCCATCCTTCCGGACTTTATTACACCTTCTCTTGTCCATAACAGGCTAAGCAAGAATGACCCAAGACCCAAGCTTCTTCGTCCACTAATCAGATCTTCCGAGACCTTGTCTTTCCACTTTTCCAACACAGGGATTCAGATGATGCATCCAAGCTCGAACTCCCCGAAAGAAAAATAGATCAGTTCCTATGCACAAACACACGACCTATTATATGAAGTCTTGACTAACATCACCAAAAGACGTTCTCTGCGATTGGTTGGCACAGTCCGTACCTGCGCCTAAACCAATCACAAACCAAGCGTGAGTCCGGGCTTAATTGTGAAAGTACTCTCCATGGGAAGATCAAATTCGGATATAGAGCAGAAACATGAAAACTACTTTGAAATAAAAATCATCAACGGAATGTGATGGGGCGTGGTATTGGGAAGGAAAAGGATGGAATAATATAAGGTTTCAGTTTTGCTTTAAGTGTTCCTTCAGCCCAAGCTGAATGATAGATAGATAGATAGAAAGTTTATTGTAAAAATCGACTATCGTGGTTATAAACCAAATGTGCGATTATTGTCAAACAAACAGAAAAAACTACAATATATGTAGCGTTTTGAGTTTTGAACAAGTGACAAACGTATCCCCCACAATATTTTAGTATTGCTTTCTTATGTATGGCTATTGCCTTATTATGTATAATCACTTTATTATGATGTTCATGTTGTTCCGATGTAGGCTACCTGACAAAAGCGGCAAGTTCGGCAGTCCAATGCTGTCAAAGCTCCTTGTACAATAGTGTCGTATCGTACCCTTCGCGATATTTACTATTGATCCAGTATTTAAAATAATCGAATAATGCTTGTAACGGAGTACCCACGTCTTTGGCTGTTCTAAGCCTTTCTCCATCAACATCTATTAAAAACAGGGGAGAATTACAAAATCATTTTTTTTTCCTGCGAATGAGCTATCGTAAAAAATTGTTGTGACCACGATCAGAGGCGAAATGTTTTTTTTTTTTTCTGGGGGGGGGGGGGGGGGTGGGGGGTGGAGGTATTTAACCGACTGGCTGGTAATTTTTAACCGACTGTTTTCAAGAAAAAAATCGACCATTTTTACGAAAAACCGACAGTTTTTAAGAAAAGTCGACCGTTTCAAAGAAAAATCGACTGTTTTTACAAAAAGTCGCAGTGGTTCGCGCCGAATTGGTAATTTCTTACCGACTGTCCGACAAAATTTGGAGGTGGCGTCCCTCCTCCCCCCTATACATGACGCCCCTGACCATGATATGCGCCAAAAAGTACCGAAATACAGAATGTGTTAAAATCAGTGTGGTTTGGCTAGGGGGTTAGATTCGGGTCTCGAAGTCTTAGAATGTACGAACGGTTACGAAAGTAGATTGTATTAGTGTTTAGGTATGACCGGTCCCTTAACGGAAGCCTCGCACTAAATAGTGTTTCTGCTAAGATGTTCTGAAATAGTTGACCACTTTAAAACTTAGCTACTCTTATAGAGTAGCCACCCATTGCTTGGGTGTAGCTTGTTTCCATGTCCCTTGCCGTGGATGGCAATTGCAGTATATGTCGTCGTTGCAGTTAAAACTGCAACTGCGGCGCTTAAAACTCTCCGGCTTGAACCCTTAAAGAAAAGACGCCTAAATTTAACAACTGATTTTGGTAAGAAAGTTTTGCAATCAAACAGATTCCGCCACCTCCTTCCCGAACAACTCCCTGAACCGACTTATCCAACGAGACATTCGAATTTTCTCGAGCCGTTTCCAGCATCAAGTACCGCACGTCAGCTCCGCTCATTCTCCCCCCTTGTTACTAATTATTTTAATAACCAATAAAATTTCACGTTTGTTGTTATTTGTGCCTGTTTGGTTCTTGATTTGTTTCTGTATTATGTCTTAAGTTTTGTTGTTGATGGTATATTGTTTAGATGTGTTAGTTATTAATGTGTGTTTATTTATTTTCTTTTTTTGCCTATTATTTAGCTTTTGCTATTGTGGAAATTTTTCCATTAAACCTTAAACCTTAATAATAATAATACTATAATAATATATTGGCAAATTGGATGGCAGGCCGTTAAGCCTCTACAAAATTCTTAGTTTACGTTTCTTCCAAATTTGCACAAGGAGAAAATGTCCTTTGAATAATATTCATCAACTTCCTTCCTGAATGTCAGTTAGTATGTGGATGTCACCGTATTCCTGTGTCCCGGTACAAACCCCGTCAGTAGGGATCGTATTTCTGTCTCCGATTCATATCTCTCACACCCGCTACACTGGAAAAAAAAAAAAAAAATCTTGCAGTATTTGCTACTGGGATTAATCTTGTCTCTACTGAGATAATCTTTGTCTAATTCGGATTAATCTTGTGTCAGTAGAGATGTTATTAATCCGAGCAGAAAATACTGCAGTTAACTTTAATCCTTAGTCGGAGAAACTTTTACAGTGTAGCATATGTTTCTAGTGAAATAGTCAGTAATTGAAGTCAGACAGCGGATATGACATCGACTGTTGATCTTTAAAAACACCAAAGAAAGTTCTTCACTATAAGGGTGACGAACAGTGGAGCAATCTTGGCAAAATTTGCATAACTGGTCTTCGGACGAATAAGCTTCTCAGAAACTATGGTCGGGAACCTGATACGTCACGTAAAGAGAACACTACGTGGCAAGCGTGATAATCAGTGAAATGCTGATGGAGGAGATATGATGCGACTTAGAATCTCGGAAATGAGAATGATGGAAATACTACTGAAGTAGAATGATTGCTATCATAAGTATGACGGGTCCTTTAAGTAAACATAGCATTACGACTCTTATAGTTTAGAGATAAGCTTTTTAAGGAATGCATGAGTTACCTTAGCTCATCCACTCCTTATCATAGGTCAACGATCACGTACTACGCCGGAAACATCCGGACCTTCACCGGATGCTTAGCCTTGCCTTCAGTGTCGTCGTTCCGAAATCCGGGAGACGAGAAGCTGTCGGTGCCAAAGTTGAAGAGTTCAAATGCTGCCCACCCCCACTTCTTTTTGTCATCCTCAGCCTCATAGAGGTAAGATTCACCCCTCTTTATGCTGTACTGCCGCATTAGATCAAGAACAAAGAAGAAGTAAAACTATCGGTCTCTATACCAGAGGTGTTATTAGCCAACATGTTTGGGGGGAGGGGGGCAAGGTATTTACTGACTGGCTGGTCAGTAGCCTTGCCTTGCCTAGCCTTGGAGAGGGGAGGCCTTGCCCCCCCCCCCCCCCTAGTCGTGACGGCCCTGTTCTGCACTACAACAATACGGAGTTGAATAGATTCCTGATGCAAACGAGCGAGAGGCAGTTACGATTCACTGTTATTTGTGTTGTACTGAGTGGGAGTGGGAGTGGATCTCTGGGACTACAGCCATGCGAGTGGAGGTAGGAACTACGAGGAACCTCAGAATTCATTACCTCTGCAAACAGCTCATCGCAGAGCCCTGGAGAAGGAAAGTCGAGAGTAAACAGACTGTTGTGTATACCAGTGTGACGTCAAGTTTGACACGCTGAGGATGAAGAACATCATTGGGTCTGATTCAGAGGTGGGTTCGAACCGGGGGTGGTTGGAAGTGCCTCAAAAGTAAACAGGCTATTGGGTGTATATCAATGTGGACGTGTTCCACCCTTCAAAGAATATTAACTATTAGTTGCTATTTCCGTTCCAACCTCAGGAAAAGTTACTACGTTACTACGCTGACCGTTCCAACCTTCTCGACATAGTACTCTTAGTAACTATTTCCTTACCATGCTCAGGAGCGTAGTAAGCGTGGTAACTACGGATCTCTGTAACATGACGGGCTGGATTATCCCGTGGAGTGATATTTTTAAAATGCATTCCAGCCTTGACGCCAAGAAGCCACAGTTCGTGACGTCATGCGTAGTAACTACGGTAAGTAGGGTGGAACACGCTCGATACGTCAAGTGTCACGTATTGAGATTGGGGATCCTCCTTCTTTCTGATTCAGAGGCGGGTCATACACGCCTGCTACGCTCTGTTCATAAAAAACGCGCAGCCACTAATAATAAGTAGATGGGCGTCAACTCAAAGCTCAGCAATTAGCTCTACCTCTGCCCAATTTTGTCGAGGTATCGATAGTCGGTACATGGGACCAGAATGGGAAGTTCTACTTGGCTTATTTGTCTTGGTCGGACTCGGACAGATTTTTTGCAGTTTGGAAGAACGATGCGTATCCTCCCCACACCAGAGTATTAATTTAAATTCAGACACCTTCCAGATCTCGAAATATATGAAGCTTCCGTTCAGTCAAGCCAAATCATCCGCCCATTTTCTTATTTTTTCCTAGGGATTCTATTTTAAATTAAACAGTCGTACCTGTTCGCAACTGAAGTTGAAGCCAGTTACAAGCAAAACAAAGAGGCACATTAATACGTTTGTGTCGTTTTTTTATAACATGGTCAATAAAACGTCAGCCTAACATTAGCATTAGTACCGCCATGTGTCCCGTTATCAAGAACAAATAAGAGCAAGAACTGCTGTCTCCCTATATCTGTCACACAACCAAGCTGAGACGAGTCGACTCCCGACGCAAACGAGCGGAGGTGGATCTTACCCGGGACATCAAAAGTCGTTACCTCTACAGAGAAGGTGTAACACAGTAAACCACTGAGGAAGAAAAATCGAATGGAGGCAGCAGTGATAAGCCTGTTCACACTGGGCTGGACGGGCGCTGAAACAGCGGTTGCCGGCTCATTGATTCAGACAAGCTTTCGGGGGTTGACAAGAAAATTCCTCAGAATATCAAAATATACAGAGACTGCCATTTGATACAAAACAGATTTTACAAATGCGTCAAATTTAGTTAAAAGTACGACAAACTGTATATATATCTTATTGAAAAACCCAAAGGCCGTATACAGGTAATGTAAGATATATGGTAACGTAAATTGTATCTTTTCGGGGTCAATTCAATTAAGGGGTGTCAATATCCAGAACAAGAAGAGATAAATTTCATTCCAGGTATTTGCTCTCATATGAGAATATCAGATGAAAACAGGCAGATTCTTTAAAAAAATAGGCCGCGTTTCAGGTTTAATAGGACAAATATTCAGTGGAAATGAACAAATATTACGCAGATGGAATTGGCTTCTACTCTGACAAACTAACCAGAAACAATTTTGAATTGAATTTAAAAAAAAAACTAGGACTTCTATGTGAGTCCTAGACAAACTAGAAACCATGTGGCAAGGCCTCAGTACGAAAACCAAAGACTTTCTTTAATGGGAAAATACACCGTTGACATCGAATTATTTGTAAGTAGTGAACTAAAAGACAAACGAGATAGACCAAGTTGAGGTGAACTTTCGTCTTTCAATTAACTACTGAATCGAAATCTAACTCAATAAATCGAAATGTATACAATTATACATTTCGGAAAAAAAGAAGAAAAACACAAACTATACACTCACCTACTGGTATATTATTTTGACTATTCCATGCTTTTCTACCATTTCGGTAATTTCAGTAATCCTCGAAAGCCTTAATTACGTTACTCTTAGTTTACACTCGTCTGACAAAGTTAATACTACAGATGTCGAAACTCAATGGGTCATGACTTCAGTGAGTGTGCTTCAAATCCCGGTTTGCATTGTATGGTTCTCCCGAGAGACATAAAAAGGAATGTCACAAGGGGGATTTCAATCTTCATACGTATGGTCATGGTGTAACAAAAACGATTATGAATGACCATCGTCAAGTTCGCGTTTTGTTTTTCGCATCACTAATATTCACTAATCCGACGCCAGCGTCTACTCAAACAAAATCCAACGCTGTTTCCTTCCCGTGTGAACAGGCCAGAACATCCGCCTCGCTAGTGGCTACGTTGTTTTCTTCGTAAATGACTTCAAGTGTGTAACGGCGGAGAGTCGGAGACCAGCGAGTATACACGGGCGACCAAGAAATGGGTCCACCTCCGCTCATTGATGTCGGAACATTTTTAGTCGATGGATGGACGAGAGACCATTGTTCTTGCTCGTTATTTGTTCTTGCCGTTATGTAACTTGTTACTGTTAAAAGTAAAAATTTTCTGTAAAGACAACCAAATTATCTCGCTAGCAAGTTTTTGTCTAATAAACCTTACTTACTTACTTACTTACTATCCAGAAGAATAATGTGGAATGACTGCTGTGGCAGGATATGTAGGGCCCATGTTTAACACCCTTTCTTGACAAGTACGATTTAAAGTAATTAACCACTAGTGTACTGAATGAGTTAAACTGAAATACTGATCGAAATATGAATAATACATAGATGGCACTTTACAAGTGCCATCTGTTTATTATTAATTTCCGTGACATGGGGATGTGAACTGGTTAGATGAATTCGCCTTCGGGCGGGATCGCTATTCCTATGGCCGGCTTCTACTAGACTATTGTAGTGGTTGGCGAACTGGGGTTGGCGAACTGGGGTTGGCGAAGAGGGTCCTGGGTTGAAGTCCCGGCTGAGGAGCATTTTTGTCTATCAGTTCACTACTTTTAAAATCGAATTATGAATTTGTTTATAAATTAAACAATGACCGAAAATTGAAAAGTCAGCTACAATGTTTCTTGCGCGATGTCGTAGCTGACTTTTCATATTTTCAGCCATAGTTTAATATGTATTTCACAATCAGCTTGGACAGAAGAAGTATTTAATTTGTTTATTTATTTATTTAACTTGGGCCACCTAGGGCCACTTACACAATATTTGACGGTGCAAAACGGATAAGTCAGCAACATTTAATATATGATTCCCTGTCGGCTTGGCCTGAAGGAATATCTATCACTTACACAAATATACAAAAAGCAAAACAATAGACGAAGCGATAATAAAAAAGGGAAAAAAATACATCACCAAACACTGAAATTAAAATAAGTTAGTATATTTGTATGTGTCTAAGTGACGATAAAAATGCAAAGAAAATAGAATAAAAAATAAACGTCATTGCAGACGTCAGAAAAGATGCTACGCAGGTTTAAAAAGGCTGGACTACTGTTTTATGGATTGCGATAGGCCTATTCGCTTCATTTTGCCGTGCAGCATTCAACAGTTTATAATCTGGGAGATCTCATTTCGAGTTTAAAAAAATGTGTGACTAAGAGCTTATCGGCACTACCAGACTCCACATTCCTAGGTTTGCTGCAGCCAATACCTTAGATAAGAGAAAAGATGCAGATAAAAAAAGGCTTCCGGTCTCATTTCGGACATTCTCTACTGCCGAACACTTTCACCACATTCCTTTCTTCCGCGTCGATTTTGCAAGAAGAATAAGGAGATGGTTGCCGGGCTGCCGACTGTCTGGTCATTTTGGCATCCCAAAACGTAAGTGGAGGGATACCTGTTACTTCGTAGAAGTTGCCCGTCCATCCGTCTGTCACCACGATAACTCTCGAAGGGATGAAGTATTTCGTTGAAACTCGGTTTGAGGATTCTTTCGGCCAAGGGAAAGGTCGAGTTCGTAGATGGGCCATAGCTGTATATTTAGGGGAGGGAGAGGGGTTTCAAACTAAGCTGTGATTTTTTTTTTTTAAAGCTAATGAGTTAGTCGAAGTTAGAGACATGCTGAATCCGAATATGAGAATTACTTTCTCGCCAGACAAGTAGTTCACCGGAATCCGGCAAAAACCGGATAATTTGTAAAAAGTGAAAGTTGAATCTGAAGTTGATCTGTTAGGTAGGGTAAGGGGGTTCGAGGGGTAAGGATACATGCTAAAACCGAATATGAAACTTATTTTCTCGCCAGACAAGTAGATCGCCCGGAATCTTCGAAGTGTAATCGGGTAAAGTGTATGCGATCAGTTTAGTTATCTCCAAAGTACCAACCGGCATTTACTGTGTCAAAAAGGCAGAATGTATCCGACAACTCTCTCGTGAACAATTTAATACAAATTTTCGACCAGTTTTCGGAAAAATCAGGTCCAGTCCCTACCCTACCCCTTTTATCCATACAGGCGAAAGTTGTGCGCATAGATGACGATACTTTTTGTTTAATCTATGGACGCCGGAGCGATAGTGACTCTGGTCGCGTGTATAGTGTTCACGTTTCTTGGGTTTAATCAAAGGCTATTTATCCCTAGCGTACGTATTCTTTGGGTTTAGTCAAGGCAGTCTGTCGTGTCGGGGAATCGAAGGGTTTGAGATATGTTGTTCTAACTTCGTATGATGAATGCAGAGGAGTGGTTTCGAGTTAAGGGTAAAAAAAATATGTTTTATAAGCCAATGAGATAGTAGTGTAAAGTGTGACTGAAAAGCCAACTTATTTTTGTGTCATTTAATTGAAAACACGGAATTATTTCGATTCTGCAAATGGAATCTTTTTTTATTTTCCACTATCTGCTTTAGATTATGCCGTTCAGAATATCTGCGGCCGTCCACACAGCGTAAATTACTATGACGCGGGAAATTTTTATCTAAACACGATCGCTGCTTTTCAGTGGGCAGTTGTGAGATTGGTGAAGATTGCTTAGTGCCTGAACAAAAAAAATCATAAATCTTTCTCGTAAGGCATACGATGAAAATACAAGCGCATAGAGGTACCACAAACCACAGGGAAATTCCGCTGTTTGAAAATCAATTATTTGTGAATAGCGAAACAACGAAGTAACGCATTTTCAGCGGGTCTTCAAGCCAAATTTAAGTGTTATGTGTGATGGGTAACTAGATTGTCCTTTCCCAGCCCTTTTTGATTAAACTTTTAACGGGTAAGGAGGCCCTATGAATCCATATATGAATACGCCCGTTCACACTTAGTTTTCTTGTCGGACAAATGATGTACCCGGAATTCGGCCGAAACTGGAAAGTTGGTTGAAGCTCAAAGTTGTTTCTGGAGTCAATTAGATATTCGGTATTGGGATAAGGAGACATATCGAATTTAAATTGTATCTCCTTGGCGGAGAAGCAAGCAAAATTTGCTAAAACCGGGAAATTGGGATCGAAAGGTCCGGCTCTCAATGTCACTAGCTCTTTTGCTCCCCCCGGGAATGCTGCTAAAATACGAGGAATTGGGGAAATAAAACTTTCTAAAAGACCTTGTTGAAGCCGATTAGAGATGAGATATTGGAGTAAACATGATTACTGAATCCATATCTGAACTTGGTTTTATCATTTGATTAGTTGTTTGGCCGTAAGTTGTCAAAAACTCCAAAACGGTAATATTTTTGTCGACATAAGTTATTCAAGCGGTTGAGTATGGATAAATAGTAAAATATTAAAGAGGTCTGGCGAAGACTCGGAAATCTACGATTGTTTAGATCAAGAAGCCCCCGAAAATTAAAATTTTTGAGATCCCGTCGAAACCTTTGGTCTTGCTACCTCCTATTTTTTTTAGAAAGAAACGCAGTTTTAAGAAAACACGACTGTTTTAAAGAAAACCCCAGCACTTCGCTACGACTCGTTTATTTTTTTACCGACTGGCCGATTACAATAGGGATAAGGGCCCAATTTTGTTTTTGTTCGGGATTCTAGATATCCGGATTCTTCCAGAACGCCGCACACGCCACAAGCGCAGGTCACGCCATATTCTGGAATCGGAAAGGTTAGGATTTAGGTAACTCTTGCTATAATTCTCAGTCAGCTTGGGCTGAAGGAATAAAGGAAATAAAACGCAAATGGATAGGGTAGTTGAAAGGGAAGATGGAATAGGAGAATAATCAGGCAAAAAAATCTCTGAGGTGAAATTTGAAGAAAGATTTGGAAGCCAAGACCGGAAACTACTTCATTTAACTGTTGCTGTCCAGATCAATCAATGATATCTTTTGGCGTTTTCGGGTCACACTTGCCATAGTATAGCCTATGGCCTGTCTTTAGGCTGCATTCTTTGAATATGCGGTTACTTTAGGGGAATAGTTTGTTTTACAACGTAATATTACAAAACATTCCATTAATGTATCTGTACTTTATTGTACTAACTTATTTATAAGATGTAGACTAGTTACTAACTGTACACAAAGTAGTAAGTAAGTACGTAAACTTTATTACCCATCAAAGAAAATACTATGCCGTAAAGAGAAAGTAAAGAAAACTTAAATAAATATTACAGCTTGTAGCCCAGCATCACATATACTAATAAATAAACCAAAACAATTAAATATTCAAAGGTGGTTATCTTATGAAGCTGTAGCTTACCAAGAGGGGCGAATATAGTTAGGAACGTTATAACTTATTTACGCTTTTAAATTCTCAAACCTAATTAAAGTTATATTACCACCAGTGGGCTAAACCTAAAGATGATTAATATTGCAAAACTGTTTTACAAACTGAAAACATGACAGTCCCTTTTTTAAAGTCCCTATCTAGTTTTCTGCAGATAAGATGATTTTAGCTATTTCATATTTCATTCAAGTATTTTAATTTTTCCATACAAAAAATAAAAAAATACAGCACTCGGTTCATTCAGATTATATACATTATATACAAACACTAAAACACACATATTTGTCGCGATACATTAGAACGGAGGGATCCGAGGGAAATTTGCTGGGAAGAACAAGCATCTGCTCTAGATAAATCATAACCATAATTCGACGTAATCCGGACACTGGGAGGGGGGGGGGGGTCTGGAATTCTGGTGAAGGTGGTTTTGGGGATTTTCACTACAAAACTTGGCACGCATAGCAGGGACCCGACGAAACTAACTTGGAAATCAGCCTATTAGGGACCCGATCAAACTGAATTGTACAAAAATTTCCCCGATCTAATGATTTTTGTGGTCTGTCTGTCTACCTACCATGTCTATTAGGGTTTTTAAAAAACGTTCGTCTATCCAGTTCCCTTCGCTCGTGAGGCTCGGCCACACCCACAGGTCCGTTCCTCTGTATATTCCGTAATAGTTCCCATTAATTACCGAATTCGGTCTGTAAAGAGTCACAGAACTCGATATGAGTTCTTGCTTTTGTCGTGCTTGACGCTTTTCGGGGTCCGTTCCTGGGCGAATAATGGTTAGAAGGTTTGTTGGTTTGTTCGCTCGGTAGTACCATGTTCGAAGTGGTGATGAGTGTAAACACTTTCATGAAATTCTATTTTTTTGTCTTTCTTTTTCTTTTTGTCTTATACTCAGTTTTAATTTCAATATGAATTGTCCTCGGAGTTAGGGGCAGAAAGTGTTTACTGTTCTCATTTAAAACAAAATTACGCACCGTTTTTTTGTATTTTTGTTTCTGGCCACATATTCTTAGTTCAGTAATTTGTTATTTTTCGTCTTCATTCCCTACAAAAATAATGTGTGAAGTTATTTGATGCCTAAGGCATTCGACGTTCTTTTGGATCTAATCATTAAACAAATATAGCCTGTGAAGGTTAAACGTACAAATGATATGATAGACGATGCATTGGTTTTTCACAAGAAAAGAAAACTGCCCGTGCGAGCCAAATACCGGAAGCATGAGTAATATCTGCATCATTGATGACGCGTGCATAGTGTGTTGTGAATATCTCGATGGTCTTGTGCTTATGGTTTTACCACGTACAACTTGAAATGTGTAATACTTCATTATGAAAATACATAAATTCTCCCGGGAAACGTGATCGTTTGTCTACACCTGTAAGTGTTGAGCTACATAATTTTCATCGTTCTTCATCATTTGGCTTTGCTCGCTCAACCTTGTTAGAATTTCTTAGCGGATAAGGGTGATGTTAATATTTACGTCGGCTAGGCTACTGCAAAAATAAGACTAATAAAATCTAGTTAATTTTTGTTTTCTCGCATATAATTTTTTCTTACTGTTTATCCAGAGCGAAAGTTAGAGATTCCCGTAAATCTGTCTTTTCGTCCGTCTGCCTGTAACCTTGTTTACTGCGTAGTCCATTGTGATAATTTTGTGAGGGTTTATTTATCCAGCAGCGTCACGACTAGGGGTCGTCGAATCTGAGATTGTGAAAACAGTGAAAATACTGCCCAGAATGAACCTCTGTGTAGATATGTGTAGTGTAGATATTTGATTCTGAGATCCGACATTTTTCAGACGCCATCTACCGGACTTTTAGGATGACTTTGAACGACCTTGCTTACGTGACTGCTCGCGCACGTTGTGACACTTTTTCAAATTTTCCCGCTAAGTTACTCGCCATCTAGCGGTCGCGGAAATCAACGGCCTCACAATTTAAGTGTGGAAATGCCAACGCAGTAGTCAAGCATAGTAAGCCAACGAAGTAGTCCAAGAACAATTTGAAGCTACTGAAGCGTGGATTATATCTTTTAGCTGAATTTCTAGCACCCTATATCCCCATATTCCATAATGACGAAGCACTGCTGCCCTGAATGTCGGCGACCGGTGAGCTCAAACACAGTGAGGTGCGGTTCATGCTGCCAGTGGTTCCATGCTGGCAACGACAAATGTGCACGAATAGCTCACAATGAGTGGTCCGAGAAGTGCGCATACCTGGATTGCCTTTCAAAAACAGTGCCAACAGATCCAGTCAACAGATGCAGTCCGCAAAATGCAAAAAATACTTTTAAGCAAAATTTACTTTTTCAAGATCGCCATGAGTACATGAACCTTTTTGCCTCAAGGGTTTTACTTAGAAATTAATTTTTAGCACCCTTAAAGTGCGCATCTTAACCGAGATGTAAAAAAAACTTTTGACCGTCACTGCCAATCTCAGACCCAGCCTTGCAAGTTTGGCGCATCTTAACCGAATACTCCCATCTGACCCAGCCTTCCGGGTTTTGGTTTTCCTTCTTGTTTCCTTTTGCTTTCTGTCTCCTATTTTTATATTTAAAGTGAACCCATAGGTTGAATTTTCAGCCCCCTTAGTTTTTTCTTGTTGGGGTATTTCTTACTACATATGCTTGCAAGTGCCATATGAGCTTACAGCTCTTGTTCTTTGAATCAGCCGATTTTCAGTCAACGCAGTCGTTTTTGGGATCCCAAAACGTAAGTGGAGGGATACCTATGACATCGCAAAAGTTGTCCGTCTGTCCGTCCGTCCGTCCGTCCGTCTGTCCGTCCGTCTGTAAGCACGATAACTCTCGAAGGGAATGAGATATTTTGATGAAACTTGGTGTGAGGGTTCGTTGGGTCGTCGGACCAGTCAAGTTCGTAGATAGGCTTTGTAGCTCTACATTTAGGGGTGGGGGAGGGGATTCAAATTAAGGGACAAACAAAATATTTTGAAACAGCTAATGTGATAGTCGATTATGGGGTAAGAAGACATGCTGAACACGATGGTGAAAATCATTTTGTCATCGGCCAAGTAGTTCGCCCGGAATCCGGCCAAAACCGGAAAGTTTGTTGAAAGTAAAAGTTTTATTTGAAGTTGATTAGATGTTCGATTTTGGGGTAGGAAGATATGCTGATGACGATGGTGAAAATTATTTTCTCGACGGACAAGTATTTCGCCCGGAATCCGGCCCAAACCGGAAAGTTTGTTGAAAGTAAAAGTTTTATTTGAAATTGATTAGATGTTCAATTTAGGGGTAGGAAGACATGCTGAAGACGATGGTGAAAACTATTTTCTCGATGGACAAGTATTTCGCCCGGAATCCGGCCCAAACCGGGAAAGTAAAAGTTTTATTTGAAGTTGATTAAATGTTCGATATATAGGTAGGGAGACATGCTGAAGACGATGGTGAAAACTATTTTCTCGACGGACAAGTATTTCGACCGGAATCCGGCCCAAACCGGAAAGTTTGTCAAAATTAAAAGTTTTATTTGGAGTTGATTAGATGTTCGATTTAGGGCAAGAAGACATGCTGAACACTTATGTGAAAACAAGTTTCTACCCGGACATGTAGTTCGCCCGGAATTCGGCCAAAACCGGAAAACTGTTGGAAGTCAAAGTTTTATTTCTAGTTGATTAGATAAGCGATTTAGGGGTAAGAAGAGATGCTGAGTCCCTGTGTGACAATCGTATTTTACCCGGACATATAGTTCGACCGGAATCCGGCTGGAATCGGAAAATTTGTTATAAGCTAAATTTCTATTTGAAGTTGATTAGATGTTCATTACTGGGGAAAGAAGATACCCTGATTTCGTCTTGGAGCTTTCTTTTTTCGCCGGACAAGTAGTTCTGGAGTTCGGCCGGAACCGGGAAATTGGCAGAAGTGGCAGGAAGTTTTCGTCAAAACAGATATGACTTATAGGGGTAAACACACATGCTGAATCCAAATCTGAACTTGGTTTTCTCAGGTGATTAGCTATTTGGCCTTAATCTGTTTCTGAATTTTAATTGTAAAAATGTTCAAGGAGTCTGGCGAAGACTGGATCTGGCTAAGACAAGACCCAGTTGTCTGGATCAGATATTGAGTTTTTGGGATCCCATCGAAACCTTTGGTCTTGTTTCTCAGTAATAGTCGTTTTTATCTGCAAAGACAGTCGGTAAAAATAGCAAGTAGGTGATGACCCCCCAAACATTTTGGCTAGTAACGCCTCCTATTTATCTGCTATGTAGATTGGTTAGATCGTGGTCTAGAACGTACATTCAAACTGTTGTGGACTAAAGGAAAATTGGGTGAATCACCAAATTCGAAAAAAAATTGAACTAATAAACGGGTTGAATTTCCCTATTAGGAACTGTGCGAAATAAGATTTGTATAAAAGGGGCATGCAAGCACCGCGTGCAGTTTCAACACCGTACGGTATCCCCTTCTAACCGTGTCTGGGCTGCAACGAATGCAAGTAGGAGTAACTTGGAATTGTCTTACAGCTTGGTGTATTTATCTATTACGCAATCGACTGTGGAAACGGAGGGAAAGAGCTAACTGCGGAGGGTCCAGTTCCAATCAATTCGCCCCTGATTTACAACCCCTATCGACGATATGAAGCCTGGCGGTACATCTCCTATATGCTCATCCATTCAGGGTAAGTAGGCTCAATGTTCAAGTTTATAATTCATCACATAAATCTTAAAGCACACATGGTGTCGTCATTTTTATCTTTGATCGCCGGAATTCCGGATCCCCCACCCTCCAGCTCCCCCAAGAGTGTCTGAATCCGGTCCGGGTTATAGGGCTTGTGCTTGTTCTTCCAATGGTAAGTGTCTTCCCAGTCGTTACACTCTAATTGTATCAAAAAATGTCCCCCCCCCCGACTCCTCCACATTGGTCAAAATAGGACATCTGAGACACGAGTTCTTTCCGAATGTCAAGTTTCATTAAAGCATAATGGACACTTCTAATGCTTTACTTTGTATTAAATGCTTCACAAATAAACATTTCCTATTTCCTTTAGAAGGCGCTACGAAAATCGGCCGTTTTCTTGTTATCCCTTGTCTTTACCTCTCTGGCATTTCGGCGATCCAAATCTTAGGAGCTGGGATATCGTGGCAGAAAATCCAAAATCTCCCAGCATTGCTTGATATAAAAGGATATATTTGAGATGTCACTAAAGTCAAGCCGCAGATGCAGTTTATCTGATTGTTCTAGTGTTTCATCAGAAGTTCCATGGCTTAAAGTGCCTACTAAAAGTTTTTCTTTGTGGAATAGTGTTGCGAAGCTTGATTAGCTTGCTTTACAAAAAGGTACCAGAATATGCAATAAGCTTATTAATAACATAGCTACAAAAACCATTAAAAAAAAATAACCTATTCAGATCTGAATTATACAAGCTGATGTATGCATAAAAGAAAGATCTACTAAGTATTATAAGAAATATCACTTTTATCTTTGTCCAAGCTAGTAAATTGAGCATATACTGGCCCAAAAACTTACGCTTTGAAATACCACAGAGAGGAAACTATGGAAAAAACTGAGGATCTAGGGGGTAAGCATTGTTCCTAGGTTGTTACAGAGTGGGATTGGGGTAGTTTGATGTGCCCATTGAACTTTAAGGCCCGATCACCGGTTCAAAATATGGATATACCCCAAGATTCCTTTTTATTTCTTTATCTTATCTCCTCCCGAAAGCCACTGATTTGCACAAGAAACTTTTCCAAACCAAATATTGTAAAATTTGCCATAGTTATTATGATAACATAAGGCCTGAAGATATCCTCACTTTCAATAACAACGGCCTCAGAGGACACAACTTGAAACTGAGTGGTAAGAAATTCCGAAAAGATAGTGGAACATGGAGCTTTAGAAATCGAATAGTAGAATATTGGGATAATCTCCCAGAAATTGTTGTAAATGCCGAAAACATCAACCAATTCGAAGCGTCGACTCAAAATTCAATTTAGTGTGTACAGTGTCCTGAGAAATTTATAGAGGCGAAGCCGCATAATTGCAGTTATATTATTATTTTTCTGTGTGCGCTCGAGCTTTGCTCTCAGCAGCGGAAATTGATAATGATAAAGATAACCTTGAACCTTGAACCTATATTATTAAATATAGAGGTACGCTTACCCATCGGTCTGAGAACTTTATTACTTTAGTGTTTTTTTGTTTTTTATTACCGGGAATTTCAAATATGTGCGACAAAGGAGATGATTTTGGGAAGAAAAAACTCTTCAGTCCCTACGCCGTAGCTCGCGTTATGTTTCTCAACAATGAAAGCACACTACCTCTTACTCGCGATTTTGATTAACATCACTGACAAACATTGTCTCTGATTGGTTTGTATGAGTGGGTTCAGTTTACAACAAACTCCACTAGGACAATAGTGAAACGAAAATAGAAAATAGGCGGAGTGTCGACACATAGAATAGTATCGAGTTTCAATTCTGGTTTATGTAAAAGTGCACTGTAGAGAAGACAAATCCGTGCCTGCAGTTCTTGCTTAATAGTTTTTATGGCACTTGCCTTCCCTCCAAGCCCCATATACCGATCACTTTTCCCTCGGGCTGTCTGTCGGTCAGTTCACTGTTCTCGAGTTAGGGTACTTCCGGATGTACTAGGACGATGAAACCTGGCAGGCATATCAGGGACCCTACCAAACTAATTTAGAAATAGTCATTTCTCCGATCCCACTACTTGTGAGGGGAGTGGAGGGAGGGAGAATCGGGAATCTTGAGGTATCCATAACTTTGGAACGGCTATTCAGTTTATTGTTGAAACCGATACAACAGTCTAGCCGGTTTGGTGGTTCTCGTCCAGATTAATATTAATTATAATATCAGTTCTGATTTTTTTTTTTTATACACTAGTTTAGATATATCAACAATTGCGCAAGCGCTCAGACGTGGAGTGTTGAAGTAAAATGTTTATCACGTCTTATGTACAAACAGCATTACAACCAAGACTTTTCACATTCCCAGTAATAACCTAATTTGAAATCATCCCACTTTAAAAGCTTTTCATGTCAACAAACCTCATCACATGCAGAAATCCAAGGAGATCTTTAAGATCTTGCAAGAACACTGAATGTAGAGTAGAGTAGATTTTTAATTCTAAAAAGTAACTTTCACAGCGTGAACGCCGAATTTGACTTCTACGTCCAAACATAACTAAACACTCGAATCAATTTGTCAATTCAATAATAATTGCAGCACGATTCGTAAACAAATTCATCAATCGATACAAAACTTATCTACTACAATTTACACAAAAGACTCATTCGGCGAACATTTTGCCAAAAACTTCTAAAACAAATAAAAATCACTTTAACGAAATGATTTAATTTTTTTTCCAAATTCAATCACAGTCAACTTTTATCATTTCGTCCAAAGTAATTTCATTAAAATACATATATAAAACAAAATAAAACATACTAAAGGGCATAAGCTAAAACTAACAATTCAACGAACATAATGACTATGTTTACTGGCTGTTGTACAATTCAACAAAACTTGGAACAAAACTCCTTCTTTACCTTTCATGTTTTGTGAGGATTGAGTTTAATTTGGGTACTTTCTGAGCCTTGTCGCGCTGTGGTCTGTTGCGGATGGCTGTGTATAGTTCAGGGAGAATGGGATGCAATCTGGGAACAGACAGGGTCATGGTGCCGAAATTAAGGCATAGAAGGTTTCTTCTCGCGTCCAAAGTGGTGAGCTTGAACTTGCAAAGCAGATAATGGCAAGGAAGCTTCCCTTTACCATTAATGATCCTAAGCGCTCGTTTTTGAATGTTTTCAATCTTATAAACATGCTCAGAAGTAAGCCCAAAATGCCACACTGGACAAGTATACTCCAGTATTGGCCGGATAAACGAACAGTACAGTTGGAGGAGATCCTTCGGGGGACAAGAAATTTTTTTCATAAGTTTTAACAGGGAAACCGAAGGGGAAGCTTGTTTGAGGATGTTTTGAACATGGGCATCCCACTTCATGTCAGCTGAAATAATTACTCCAAGTAATTTAATAAGACTAACGAGATTTCGCGATGAATGGGGTCTATGAAAGTTGGCACGGATTTTAAAAAAATCACAGTCATGATCGATGATTTTTGGGAGTTAACCCTCATCTTCGACAAAGACGCTTGCTGAGTGGCATCTTCAAGTAGAGCCGTAAGATTGAACTTTTTATATTCCGTCGACATACCTCCAGTGCAGACAGGTCGTCCACGTACTTCCAACGACCTGGGTGGTCAGTCAATAGGCTATTGATCATTATTGAAAATAAAATTGGTCCCATTGGAGTTCCTTGGGGGACACCACAAAAAATAGGGAGGTGATCAGAAAAGACGTTTTTGTATTTAAGCACTTGAGAACGATTTGTTAAAAAAGAAGCAACAATTTTTACTAAAAAAGGACTCACTTGGAACTCGATTAACAGTTTGTTTACAAGGATATTATGGTCAATGAGGTCGAAAGCTTTCTGGAGATCTATTAATAAAAGATTCAGCCAAGTATCAGGGTTTTCAAGATTTTTCAGAATAGTGTCAAGAAGACTAACAAGGTAGTGCGAAGTAGAGACCTCCTTGAGGTTCCCGAATTGTTATAAATCAATAAGATCAAGAATCTCTGCCTTTAACCAATCGGCCAAGAAACCCTCGTAAATTTTTGAAAAAAACTGGGGTCAGGGTTATTGGTCGAACACCACTAAAATCGTTCGACCCCCCCCCCCCCCCTTCTGTTGGATTGGTGTTATATAACCCAGCTTCCAGCACGTCGGGTAATTTCGGGATTTACTGATATCATTGAAAATGTTTGCAAGGGGTGTTGCTAACTTATCAGGAAATGCTTTTATTAGGTGCTCTGGGATATCAATCGGACATATACTAGTAATCTTCAGCCGATGTATTTTTGTAATTACTTCTTTCGCTGAAATTACGGGAACTTTTTCTTTTGGAGTTTCGGGGATGTGTTGGTTGACTGCGAAAGGAGGGAATGTTTGAACAATCGTCGCAAGATGTTTGTTAAGCTCAGTGGCTGTCTGAAGCGGCGGTTCATCAAGTGGAAAATCTAGGTTCTTGGGCGAAAGACCCGCAATTTCTTTCACTTTCCTGAACCACTGCTGAGGTTTACTTTGTTTTAAACTATTTAATTTATTCTTACCATAACGAGAAGCAGCACGTCTTATTTCTTTCTTTGTCTGTTTTCTAAGAGCAATCGCTTTGTCTTTCTATCCACGGCAAAAAAGTTTTACCTTTAACTGGATTAGTCTTTAATTTTTTCATTTACGTAAGGTTTGTCTGAAGAACATACCTTCTTAACAACCTCTGGGAAACACTTTTGGTAATTTTCCGTCAATTTAGACTGAAACAAACTAACCTTTGAATCAAGATCAACGCAAGAAACAACATCCTCCCAACTCTCAGCCGTGATCCAAGATCCAAAATAAAAAAGCCCTTGACTAGTTAATGGTCGGTGCGAAAATTCAGAAACTGAGTAATTCGTAAACATTGTTTGAATAAATGTTTCAAAGTCAGCTTGGGCTCAAAGAGTATTTATCCTGGATATGGGCCTGATCCAGGGGGGGGGGACTGGTATGAAATCTAAGGACCCTAGCCGGGTGGGGTGGGTCGTTTTTGCCCCGATTTAGCAGATTTTATTTGGGTGGTCCTCTTGTTTTTTTTTTTTTGTACACTGACCCAAGCAACATATCATTTAGCAGGAAATCACACGGCAGAAGCAGCTGGGACATAAGTCCAAGCTGCACTCCGGCATACGGGATCCTGAAACACCGCGAAATTCTCCCAAGAATCAGGAAATCCTCATATTCGGCACCGGTGAGGCACGTCATAGAAGATTGTGGTTGGTTCGAAGCATTCTCCAATAAAATCAGCAACTTTGTTACCTTACCTTGGACCTTAGTTCCTCCTGCACCTCCACAGGCGCTTAGGGCATGCAAGAAGAGCCGCCAGTCGTCCCTCATAAGGGCCGCTGCCCATACATCTTCCCATTCGGGCTGGATATACGCGTTGATATTGTGAAGATCTTTTCGTCTGGATTCCTCCGGATGCCACTGGAAGATAGCGTTGGGGTTTCATAGCGTTTCAAAGGCCAGAAGACGTGTCTCCTGCTGTTCGCTGAGTTGCCACGTCTCGGACCCGTAGTACGGAGAGAACGTTGCTGTTGAAAAGTCTCAGCTTGAGTCTAAGGGAGTACTTCTTGCTCCTTCGTATCTTCTTTAGTCGATTGAAGACACCGCTGGCCTGACCAAGTTTTAGCTGGGCCTCCCTTGCACAAGCTCCAGTGTTTTCAAATGTACTGCCGAGACATCGTAATTCAACGACCTGTTCGACTTGCTGGTCCCTACAGCGTATATCCTATACAGCGAAGTTGGGGCCTTACATTTTTTCGATCGTTTTTAACCGCGTTTTGACCCATGTTTTAAATCGTTTTAAGTTTGCTGACGACCTATCGACATTATCCCTCCGGACGTTTCCTATTCCCCCGACTGAGGTTTCCCTATCTTCTCTTTTCGAACTTTTGAAAAAGGATTTGGATGAAGTTAAGTTGTCCGTTAGTATACCGAAAAGCATGGTAATGAGGAATCTCTTTTTTAAAACGGGAATTGCCGGCTGTTAAAGAAATTGGTCTGGAAATAAAATCCTCTGTTAAACTACTTGGGGTGAACATAGATAATGACTTGAAGTGGAGAACACATGTTAATTCCATCATCGCAAGATCTGCCCCACTGTTAAAGTCTTTTGCCGTTCTTCGCCGATTTGCAATCCCTCCTCCAGTTTTAAAAACAATCTACTGTACATACATTCGTCCCTGCGTGGAATATGCATGTCCTGTATGGCATTCCGGACTGACAGTAGAACAGACAGACAGACTCGAGTCTATCCAGAAGAGGTCGTGCAAAGTGATACTTGGTCCGAATTATGTTTCCTATGAGGATGCTCTGGTCAAGCTTCAGTTGCCGACCCTTGTGGATAGGAGGCATCAACTGACGATGAACTTTGGAAAAAAATGCTTAACTTCTGACTACCACCGGACTATTTTCCCAGACTTTGAAACTCCAGACCAGACCAGACCGAACACAAGGGGAAGACTAGCTAACACTGACAAGCCACGGCTTCTTAAACCCCCCATAGACTCAACCAAAAGGTATTTATCTTCGTTTGTGCCTTATTTTATTCGTAATTTTAACTGTCAAAATATCAATCAGTCGTGATTCGTAATTTGTATGTTGACGATCTGCAGCTAGCAGTTGTAAATGCTATTAAGGAAATAAATGAGTTATTTATTTTATCTAGCGGAGATCCAGTGCTCGCCATACTCTTCGTTTTGGGTATGTTTATTTTCAGTCCGAACAGTTCAGCTGTTTTACTGGTCTTTGTGAGGAAGTCCTGGAGCTTCTGTTTACAGGTCTCCATTAGGCTGATGTCATCGGCAAAGTCTATGTCCCCTACTTTTCTGCCATCCCCGATGTCAATGCCGTATCCTTCACATCTTCTTAGAACGTAGTCGATGATCAGGACGAACAGCAGCGGAGACAGAACGCACCCTTGCTTCAGGCCGGTCATAATTTGAAAGTATCTGGTTTTGCCGTCGCGGGCACGGACACAGCATTCCGTGTCGTCGTAAAAGGCTGCTATCAAGCTTACGAGTTTGTCCGGTATGCCATAGTACCGGAGCACACTCTCCAGAGTGTAGCACGGTTGATGGAGTCAAAGGCTTTTTCGAAGTGTATGAAGACTAGGTAGAGCTTTTTCCTCCATTCGTTGTACTCTTCTAGCAGCATTCTTAGCACGAATATGAGATCCGCACATGAACGGTTTGGGCGGAAGCCATGCTGTTCTTCGCGTAGGTGTTGGTCGGCTGCTTGCTGTATGCGGTTCAGCAGGATGGTGGCAAGGAGCTTGCCAGGAACGGATAGCAGGCTGATCCCTCGCCAGTTTTCGCACTTAGTGGAATCGCCCTTTTTAAAGATTTTGACTAGAGTACTCCTTGTCCACTGACGGGGGACCTTTTCGGTTTCCCATACCCGGTTAAAGAGTGTCATCCAAACTGTTAGGCAGGTGTTTACAGACCACTTTAGCACTCAGATGCGATACGGCCTTCTCCGGGCGACTTGCCGTTTTTTTGCTTCTTTGGGGCACCAGTGATTTCGGCTAAAGAAGGTGGGTCAGAGCTTACTGCTAGCCTGATGAAAGGCTCATCTGGAATATCCGGTTGTTCCGTTGGCGCCTGTCGATTAAGCAGGCGTTCAAAGCGGGTGGCGCAAACTTCGCCGATCTTTTCGGGGTCAGTGATTAGCCGGCCGCTCGGATCCCTTACAGGTCCGGCCACGCAAGGCCGTAAAGGCGTTCCGATGATCTCGTCCGTGGTTTTGTAGAAAGCTCTTGAGTCCTTTTTTTTGTATGCCTCTTCTGCCATCTGAGCTTTCATCTCTGTAAAATGGCGCTTGTCCCTACGGGCGCTTTTCTTCACGAGTTTGTCCCGTTTCTTGTGCTCGTATTCGAGAATTAAAGCGTCAGTGGCATTATTTAAGAAGAGATAAGGCCGACCTTTTAAGGCTACAGCAAGCCTCGATAATGTATGCTCAAAAATAAGTCGCTGGACTTCTGCTGTCTTTGACGAGTAGGATGGCAGAGACAAAAATGAAAAAATCGTCAATTTTTCCGTCGTCCCGCTTAAAGCACAAGTAGAAGACTAGACATTCTTTGGCCAAGTGCAAAGCCTTACTTGAAATCTGATGCTGCAGTGTTTCCGAGGTCAAAAACTTAAAAACATCCTTCACGTGTGCTGAAATAAGCTTTTTACTTGGATAGTCTTCGTGATAATAATAAAATAAGTACAGCATACTTCTAATCTTGTAATTAATCGAACGATATGCTACACATCCTGCTATTGGGGGTGGTGTGTGCAATATTTTTTTTGTCTGAAGATTTTTTCGGTGGGTATTGGGGTACCCCTAGCGGTTTCAGATTTCATACCAGCCAGGCGAGGGTGGGTGGGTCTTTTTTTTCGAAAAAAGGCCAGATTTTAGGCTAGGGGTCCTCAGATTTCATACCAGTCCCCCTCCCCTGGCCTGATCTAGACCTATATATCTTTAATTATACCAGATTAGACTTTGATCCCAGTCACAGGTCAATCACTTAACTCATGGGCACTTTGTGCCCACTTGCCCATGAGGGTGACGGGTAGGAGGGTGGTTCAACTCCATATATATGTTCCCAAACCTAAAATTTAAAAGCACAAGGAATTTCGTCGCCCTGTCTCCAGTTATTGTCAAGTTAAAAACACTAAAAAATGGGCAACCAGGGCCCAATTGCTCCTGAACCAAGTGGGAGTGGGGATTGGACCCCCAAAAAACAAGAGAGACCCCAATGCTCACAATGAAATGAAACTACCAAGTTTCAACTTGATATGTGTTGATTCCTGTCACCGGTCACGAACTTTACTCTTGGACAATCTGGGCCCAGTTGCCCATGCATGGGGTGGGTGGGGGAGGTGCATCTTTAAAAGTAATTTCACAGCCCTAGGATCGATAAGTATAAGGAATATCATCGTCCTGTGTCCAGGTCTGGTCACGTTATAAAGATTATTCACTGGGTAATCTGGGCCCATTTGCCTCTGAACCGGGTGGGTGTGTGGGGGGACGGATCCCAAAAAGGCACAACTAGACCCCAATACCCACAAGTGTACCAAGTTTGAACTTGATACCTGCACTGGTTCACCGGTTATGAGCAATGTGGGTATTCGCTGGGCTACGACTCTCTCAGGCCTTGCTCTTGCCGCTGAAAATCTGGGGGGAGGATATCACATAGTGCTGGTGTATTCAAGATTTTAGTCCAAACACTAACGAGAGTTTTTCACGGCGCTTGAACTGGTTCTTAAAAGTATTACACGGTACTTAAGAGGACTTAGAAACTACAAGGAGGGCTCTGAACTGTATCCTGCCATGCGAATCAGACTGTTCACGAGTAATTCCAAAGTGCCACACAGGACAACAGTATTCTAGAAATGGGCTTATGAAAGAAAGATAAACTCTTACTAGATGCGGGTGGGACTCCAAAACGGGATAATACTTAGGGGAACGGAGGGACATCTTACCTCTCCTTAGCATAACTTCAGCCTGTCTATCTCACTTCAGATTCGCCGTAATGTGAACTCCCAAGAGTTGAAGTTCCTTAACGTGCTGAGAGTGAGGAACTGGAGGGAATTCCTCATTTCTCACTTTTATGGCCCTCGCCTTCGGGCCAAGTGCCATATACCGATCACTTTTCCTTCGGTCAGTCCGTCAGTCCGTCAGTCCGGCGATTGCGAGTTAGGTGTGCTAGGACGATGAAACTTGGCAGTCCTATTAAGGACCCGACCAAACTAACTTTGAAATAATCACTTCCCCGATCCGGCGACCGTGCGAGGAGTGGAGGGAGGGGTATTGGCGTATTTACAACTTTTGAACAGGGAATCGGGTCTTAATGGAACTTGATATTTGGAAAGACCTCGATGATACACTTCAGGTCCGGAACGGATCTGGTTGATAATAATGAAATTGAGATGATTCTTTCAGATACCACGATCTATCAGATACCACGATAATCAACCAATCAATCAGTCAAGTTTGATCCAAATAGCTAAAAGCTAGGAGAGGAATACAAATTGATAACTGCCCAGTTATATTATATGGAATACAAATTGATAACTGCCCAGTTATATTATATGGAATACAAATTGATAACTGCCCAGTTATATTATGTGGAATACAAATTGATAACTGCCCAGTTATATTATATGGAATACAAATTGATAACTGCCCAGTTATATTATATGGAATACAAATTGATAACTGCCCAGATACCACGATAACCGCTAAAACGTCTTTTGACCGTGGTATCAGGTACCACAGTAACTGCGAAAACGATTTTAGACCATGGTGTCTGCAAAATCGCAACTGATGTTTACCTGCTTCCCAGCTGGATAACATGACTAACCTCGGTTTACTTTTCAGTTATGTCCATATCTGCAGCAACATATTAGTACAGGTTGCCCTCGGCATACCGCTGGAAATGGTGCACGGACCCTTTCGACTATTTATAGTGTACATGTCTGGGGTCGTAGCTGGTTCTCTAGGGACATCTATCAGTGACCCTGGTGTTTTTCTTGCTGGTGCCTCTGGTGGCGTATATGCTTTGCTGACGGCACACATCTCTAGCATTATTCTAGTAAGTTACCATTCGTTTAAAAAAAAAAAATTGTTCTTATAGGACCCTCGCACTGTTTATGTTCCAGTATTTTAAAATAGTTGAATGCTTTACAACTAGGCCATGCTTTCAACGAACTACCCATGGCTTTTGCTGTTTTAAGCCTTTTCCAGGCTCGTCGACTCTTAGTAAAAACAGGGTGAAATTTACATCGGTTTTTCTAATGAGAAAACTTGTCGGAAGCAACCGTTGACAGCACGATACGCTTCGAAGGTAAAGAAACGAGGAAAGGGAGAAAATCAGTGAGGTGTTATTAGGCGGGCGAAAATGTACCATAAAAATAATAATCTGTATTCAAACCCAGAGGCCACATACATGAACAAATTATACACTAATTAAGCAACTAAACAAAATATAACAAAAATTCAACTTCTATTCTCACGAAACTTCACTCCTTCATCGATACATCTACACACCTTGCATATTATCTGACAGAGAGACTTTAATTTTCAAAACGACTTTCACAGCGCGTAGCGCCGAATTAGCGCTTCACGTCAGGTTATTTATACAAATATCCGATAAAACCGAATCGTCTATGAAAAGCTGAGTCAACACAAAAAACAATACACAAATCACAGGTTAACAAGGTTTACAAACGCAGGTATGAAACTCTTCCTGTATCTCTCGTGGATTGGTGGGAGAGGTTGAAGGGTGGGGACTTTTTGGGAGTTGGGTCTTTGAGGTCGGGATCTTAAAGGTTGAAAAGGCGGGGGGGAATAAATCTTGGAAACGGGGATTTGTCATGGCTTTATTACCAAACCGGGTACACAGGAGGGTTCTTCTCTCCGATAAAGTAGTGAACTGGAAATGTTAAGAAGGAAGTGATATGGGAGTTTACCTTGACAATAAATAATTCTTAATGATTGCTTCTGAACTGATTCTATTGAATTAGATTGGGAAACAGTTAAACCAAAGGGTCCAACCGGACAACAATATTCAAGAATATCTGCGCCGATGTACAATCCAAGATGCCTGGAAGCCGCAAATTCCACCCAAGCAAAGACACCCTTAAATCAGAAAGCTCATGACACTTCAGCAAAAAGTGCTCCAAGCCATCATTCCCTTCATTACAAAAAATGCAGGGTGTCACTAAACTCGGTTCTCTATTTTTCTTTTAAAAAATGTAATTTTCCTATGTACTGGTAGGCAATTCGCTCTCAACTGAATCCAATATCTGGGGTACTTCTTAGGCAAATTTAATTCAAAATAATACTCCGCTCCAAAAATAGATTTTACGGATTTATATAGCCCTAAAGACTCTGACCTCTCAACCACGCCCCGCCATTGCTGGCTCTCCTGGTCCTGCAAAATCTCAATCATCTTCGTAATTATTCCGCTGTGGTCTGTTCTTGGTCCAAGGCCATCATACCACATTGACATTCGGGTCTCCTGGTTTAAGAATGAATGAGCTATTATGGAAGTAGGTTGTAATAGTATTATAGGTAAGACATGTCCTTTAACTGATCCTTATTCCTTATTATTATTCCTTTTCTGTCTTATCTCTCTGAATTTGTTTACTTTTTCTTTCATTTACGTCACTCTTGTTTTGTTTGAATATACCGGACTATAAACATTATACAGACATAGGCTACATAGCCTATGTCACGCTCCTATCCTATTACGCCGTTCAAGCGTAATAATTCAAGCTTTGAAACTGGTATGCGGTTCTGGTACCTTTCTGCTGTTTAGTGTGTACTTGCCCGTCTGTTCCCTGGACAATCTGGGTGTTTTTCGGTCATGCTTAGATAAAGTTATAGGAATTTCAGTGAGTACCCCTAAAATCGACGGAATTCTGATTGCAGGTGACTTTGTTTCATGATGAACTAGTGAAGTTCTGCAGTGCTAATTCATTTTGCATTGCTGATAAACTGAAGTTACCCACTGAATCTTTTACTTACATCAGTAATTCGTGTTCTGCCAAATCTTGGCTAGATCACTACTTAGTGTCTGATTCCCATTAAATTCTGTGAAGTCGGCTAAAGTTCTGAATGATATCGTTGGTTCAGATCACATTCCAATATCTTGTGAGCCTGGTGCTGATAGTCGAGGTACTTCTTATCAGTCTCCGTGCAGTTCTGAGTATCTAAAGATTTTTTGGGACGCTGCGACAAAAAATGATCTGAATCAGTATAAAACACATGTTTCTACTTGTCTTGATGAGTTGTGTATTGATCGATCGTTACTTCAATGTTCTGGTTGTGACAGTTCTTCCCATAAGAATGGTATTCTGCTTATGTATACTTTAATCTGTGCTGTTCTTATACTAGCATCGCAAAAATGCCTCCCTAATTCTAGCACAGCTGCAAGTCGAAAGAGGTATGTGAAACCGGGTTGGTCAGATTTTCTTCAGCCAATATATGAAACTGCACGGTACTGGTTTGTTCAGTGGGTAAGTGAAGGGGTCATTTTTGATGGTTTTCTTGATCGTACAAGACGAATTTGGAGAAGTCGTTTTAAGAATTGTCTTCGATGGGCCCGTAGTCAAGAGTCTGCTATTCGGCCTGATTATATGGCTGCATCGTTTCGTCATAAAAAGTTTGGTGATTTTTGGTCAGAAGTTTGTGCCAGAACCCGTCAGGGTTCAGCACTCCCTAAAGTTGTAGAGAGTTGTACTTCCCCTTCTGATATTTGTGATTTCTGGAAGTCACACTTTGAATCTGTTTTCAGTTCCGTGACCCGTGGGAATCTTGATGATTTTCTTTCTTCGCCGAATTTGACTGGTTTTAGTGATTTTTCGGCTATTGATGGAGCTAATGCTATACGTGAATTGAAACCAAATTCGGCGGGTGGTCGTGATCAGTTATCTTCGAACCACCTTAAGTATTGTGTTAATGTTGTATCTCCATACCTAGATATTGTTTTTTCACTCATGGCTAGACACGGTTTTATTCCTGACTCACTGATGGAAGTGTTACTTATACCTGTCCAAAAGAACAGGCTTCGTGATTCTTCGAAGGCTGATAATTTTCGGCCTATCGCAATCGCTTCGAACCTTTCCAAAGTTTTTGAGCGTTTAATTTTGACTCGTGTTGAGACTTTTTTGTCGACATCGCAGAATCAGTTTGCTTACAAACAGAGACTTTCAGTCGAATTTGCTATATTTATTTTGCGATGTGTAGTCGAATATTCCTGGCTTTTCTCAACTTATGTTTATGCTTGTTTCATCGATGTGAGCAAAGCGTTCGATCGCATAAACCGAGGTAGACTCCATTCAGTTTGAAGAAGAGAGGTGTTCCCCAAGTCTACCTTTGCATTTTGGCTTTTTGGTTTAAAAATCAACGGTTTTGTGTTCGTTGGGAAAATGTTATAAATTCTTCTTTTTCTGTAGAAAATGGAGTAAGGCAAGGTGGAGTGCTATCCGCTTATCTGTTTATTGTGTATTGTGATGAACTAAACATTCGCCTTATTGCTAGCAGGCTGGGCTGTCACATTGGTCCGCATTGTTTTAATAACCTTAGTTATGCTGACGATTTAGTTTTGCTGGCGACTTGCCCAAGCGCATTAAATAAGTTGCTTTTAATTTGCCAATCATTTGCTGAAGATTATGATATTCTTTGTAATGCAAAGAAAACCGAGTGTATTTGTTTTCGACCAAAATTGTCAACTACCCCTTTTATCCCTCCAATTACGCTTGGGGGGAATGTACTGAGTTTTTTTTACCGCACTTTCGTTATCTCGGTTTTCTTTTTGGTCAACACTTAAACGATGATGTACATATTCGGCATACTCTAAGATCAGTCTATGCACGTGCTAACCTACTCCTTAGAAAGTTTTCTTTTTGCTCTTCAGAAGTGAAAACTTTTCTTTTCCGTTCATACTGTACGAGTATTTTTGGTAGTTGTTTGGTTGGTTCGCTCGTACAGTAAACAAGGGATAAGTGAGCTGCGTGTGGCTTATAATGATATTTTTCGATATCTTCACAAGATACCTCGATCAGCAAGTGCAACTGAGGTTTTTGATGATTTCCGTGTACTCAATTTCTCCCAACTCCACCTATCGTGTAAAAATTCGCTTAAACAGGGTTTACTTGAATCTGAGAATGATTACATCCTTGTGCTTTGTTCTCCATGGCTCCGCCTGTCTCTGCCAATTTGGCAGAAGTTGTATGAGCCTGGTTAGGTATTTTTGCTTTTTTGCTTTTAGGTATTTAGGTATTTTGCTTTTAGTATTTTTGCTTTTTTGTCCACGTGATAATTATAATTGTTGCCGCGTTCGTTCTTTTTTGTCTTCTTCTTTTTTCCTTGTTTTCTTTGTGATATGGTAATTTTTTACTGGGATTGATTGATTGATTGATTGATTGACATAGGTACTAACGTGCCAAGAGATTTTACCCGAAATCAAGAAATTACAGTAGAGGTATGCCTATTTGAGCGTTTGTTGGGTTTGGAAAGGGCCATTTCCATGCACTTGCTGTGAGCCAAAGTAGCTAATTAAGGGACCTTGAAAAAACCTGAATAGGTATTTTGGATCTTCTTTTCCACCATTTGGCTCAAAACTACACCGTTCAAATTGTAGTAATTCTTCAAATAAGCGTACCTCGCCTCTACTCCACCATTACCGTCGCAAAGGAAAGGCCACACAGGGTCGTATCAAGAACAAATAATCAGATACAACCTCTTTGTTTGGTACCATGCAGCGACTGATCCGTCCGTCTTCGCCGTTGCTCATCGCAGGGAAAGAAAATGCAGGACGCATACTTCGCGTGCTGACCCGCTCTTGAGCGCGTTCAATCAGCTTTATCTTCTACTTTTTCTCAAGGTGGTTTCACAGCGATATAGCTAATTGTTGAGGTAACGAAACGTGATGTGTGGTGCGAAGCTACTAACCTCCGCTCGTTCACGGCCGAAAAGGTACTGGGAAATACTCTACTCCGCATAGCCCGATGAAAAATGTGTAGCCTGCGTAGTAGTATGGTAGTAGTACGAAAACGTTGCATGTAATACTATGTAATAGCAAATAATACTACCATTTAATGTGCCTCAGACTGGTCCAATCTTATGTAGTAGTATCCAGTAGCATCCTGTCTTGCCATAAAAGCATCAAGTCTTGCTAATAGTAGCATATAGTAGTATGCAGTAACACGGTAGCCTTGAAGTACAAGCGTGTAGTAGCATCGTTATTACTGCATGCAACTTTTTCGTACTACTTCATAGTACTATTTTGAGATAAATTGTTCATCGGGAGTCATAGTACAGAGATAGGGAGACGGAGGTTCTATCAGATTATTTGTTCTTGGTCATATGTACACATCAAGTTCATATTTGACAGTGTAAAACGGATACGTCAGCTGCATTTTATTAGAGCTATATTTCTGCCCTTCTTTGCAAGTTTCCTCTTCAGGCTCAAGCCGCTCGAACTGGAAAATGAACTTGTGGAAAAACAAACTGTAGATAGTAGATTCTAGAATGAACTTGTAGAAACAAAACTAAAGATTCTTGGAGACTGGATAATCTTTTATGTTTTTCCACAGTTTGAGCGGTTTGAGCGTGAAGAAGACCCACAGTCAGCTTGTGCTGAAGGAATGTTTACCAGATCCATAGTTTCTGTCCACAGTTAATGACTCCGAAGGACAAATACCAGAAGAGGGGACTATCTATCACAAGAACAAAATCATAAATAATTTGTTTTTTTTGGGTGCCATAGCCGGAGAAAGGAGAAAGGAGAAAAAATTGAATACCACGTGTCAGAACATTGAAATCATCGTGTATAGTAGCGTTGAAAGATGGATCGACTAATGGTGCCGGTGTCGCGTATTTCGGCCGGTGCCAGCCGGAAAAGGGTGTACAGCAGTTGTGGGGGAGTGGGTAACCACCCGGCTGGCCTGGAGTTCCCGCTTTGTCCCTGTGCTGATAAGCATGCCCCGGGAAATATAAGTTTTTGGAAGGATCAAGTCACCAAATGAAGCTCGATCAAATGCAGCGGTTTCTTGATCGGATGATTGCTGGTTCAGTGACAAAAACTGAATACGGTATTTTGTTTTCTTGCAGAATTGGAATGAAATGGAGTTTGCCCCCTTGAGACTTGCCGTTTTCGTGGTGTATTTCGTGGTTGACCTGGGAGTCGCCATCTACACTCGTTATTTCATCGACGCCGTCTCAAAGGTTAGACGACATTTTTTTTCTATACTTTCTACAGAGGGTATGTAATACGCCACATCGTCGCAACGTAAACGCTTACCAAACTATGAGCAGTATGTGTGCACTGTTGTCTCTTGAATCGGCATCTAGAAGAAATGAAAATAGAAGGAAAGCGCTTATAGAACCGATCTCTGTTTCAAATTTCGGGTATCAGTGTGCTTGACACTGCGTGAACCTACAGGAGTGGTACCCAACGTCGAATTTATATGACCTCGGATTGGCCTCAAAATACCACAAGCAAACTTCTGTACAGTCCTAAATTGTGTTGCGAGAGCAACACTTTGGTTTTGTCGTGTTTTTTTCTTTTTTTAGTTCTTTTTTTTTTGTCCCTAGTCGCTCGATTTCGTCTTATTACTAGAAGACCGTAAGGGTCTAACGTATACGGTTTTTACGGAAAGTGTGGACCTAAGGCCAGATTGATGAATGTGACATTACATTTCGGAAAGCTCCGTAGAACTCTCGCTTGGGGCCAAAAAGGATGGTTTTTGCTTGTAATTGAGCCAGAGCCTACTATGGGTGAAGTGAAGTGGAGTTTTATAGACTATGTCAGAGAGGACTGTCTGAAGTTATGCAGCCAAGCTTTCGTTTCATCAAACAATCTTTCTGCTTTCGAGTGGAAAGCTCCGTTCTAGCAGGTAAGCAGACAAGCACCAGTTTTAAACTGAAGTTGGACTAAAATCTTTAAGTGCGATATATTTGTGGCAGTTCCCTGGCCCCACAGCCAATATATCTTCTTTGAGTGATAAATAGAAAAATTTCCAGAATAAAAAAAGTCTCATTTTCCCACGGGTCCGGAAGTGCTGCCATCTATTGTTTCTACTCATTTCTGAGAGAGAGAGAGACAGGTTTGTTTAGACAACATCGTAGCTGACATCTAATTTGCGTTGCTTCACTATACTAAATAACAAACTAACACGAACAAAAAAAGAAAATATCACTCTGCTTTGTTTGACATATCCGTGAAAAAAGGTACAAACGAATTTGCGTGGCGGTTCGTTCGCGAATCTACTGGAACCAGTTTATTTTGGTGACGCGTACAGTTGTTGGGCGGTGCAGTGGGTGGTAAGATGTCTCGATGCTGGGGTTTGGAGAGAAGAAACTTCCCAAACCTCAGGATAATCTGCTCGTATCTTTGAGCCAACTTGGGGAGATCGAGTTTAGCAAGCGCTTCGCCATAAGATTCTGTTCTTGATTTCAGCTGAGTTTATCATTCCATTTCTTACACTTGGGAGTGAGGAAGAGAAATGATATCACATGGGCATCTTAACTTTACAAGTTCTCTCACTGCTAAAGAAATTATAGCTTATCCTTTGCTCCTTTCTAAGTGGTGATATTAGAACTAATACAACTTTTGAACTAATACAGATAGATTTTTTTTTTTCAACGGCATTCGATAGATCTTGATGAGCTGATCAAAGTATATGTCATCTGTTTTTATGGCACTTGCCCTTCGGCCAAGTGCCATATAGCGATTGTAATTTCTGTCCGTCAGTCGGTCTGTCGGTCCGGGTTTTGCTAGTTCGGGCACTTCCTGATAAGCTAGGACGATGAAATTTGGCAGGCATATCAGGGACCGGACCAGATCAACTTACAATTAATCATTTCCCCAATCCGACTTTCCCCGGACCCGGGAGTCCGGAAACTCTAAAGCAAAAGTGGAGCGAATCGTAGCAAAAAGAGTGCTGCCCAAATGCGGGAGAGAACCACGAACCTCGTGAGTTGTAAAGCGACCGCTCTATCAACTGAGCTAAGACTCCATGTATGAGAGAGCGAATGCGGGACGATGCAGAAAGTCGATAAATTAAACAAATCACATAAGTTAGGATAATGGATCTTGTCAGGGATATTGGATGTATTAGGGAGCGAATGCGGGAGTATATATTGTTAAAAGATTGAATCGGGGACCCGACCTGATTAACCTGGACATAGTCAAGAAACATAAATAATAGTTCGGACACTTCCACGCAAGCTAGGACGATGAAACTTCGCAGGCATATCTGGGACCTGGCCAGATTAAGTTGGAAATAGTTACTTGCCCGATCCGACCATCGTGGGAGAGGGGGAGGGGGCGGAATCCGGAAAATAGGGACATTCATAACTTTCGAACGGGTGATTGAATCTTAATGAAACTTGATATCTGGAAAGATCTCGTGTCTCAGATGTCTCATTTCAAGTCCAAACCGGATCCGATGAATCTTGGGGGTGGGTCGAAGGGGGGATCTGGAAATCATGTGAAACTCTCAGAGTGGACCGATCGGGATGAAACTTGGTGGTAAGAATAAGCACAAGCTCTATAAACATCACTGACATAACTGGACCGGATTCGGACACTGTGGGGGGGGGGAGTTTGAGAGAGGGTCCGGAATTCCGACGATCCGTAGTTAATGTACTTCCAGGTGGGCGGACCAGATCAACTTACAATTAATCACTTCCCCAATCCTACTTTCGCCGGATCCGGGAGTCCGGCAACTATAAAGCAAAAGCGGAGCGAAACGTAGCAAAAAGAGCGCTGCCCAAATGCTGGATCGAACCACGTTCGACAGTGCCTTGCTTGTGCGGCCTAAATATGTTATTTGGTGTTAGGGACGGATTCAGTCAAGGTAAGGGGGGGGGGCAGGGTTCCGTTTTTACCGGCTAGAGTTGATTTTTACCATACCTGCGGTTTTAATCGGCTTTTATTAATAAAAAAAGATTTTTGCCGGCTAAAACTGGCTAAAATCAAACCGCACTGATCTTTTCTACGTATCAATCTTTACTGTTGTTTGTTCATTGTTTTCCGACTATTTTTCAACCAGGGTTGATTCCCGACTAATTAGCTCGCCTACTCCAATCCAGAAAACCGGTTTGGGGTTGACACGAGTGAGTCATCAGGTCACGTTGCTTTCTGCGATTTATTTATACCGGGAGTTCGTACCGTATTATATTAAAGCGATGAGGCTATTAGAAACTGCGGAGGCGATTTGTTGTACATGTTGATACGATACGCGGATAGTAAATAGGCTACTTCAAGAATTGAGCTTGTAATTTTATGGCTTTTCCTTCTTGTTTTGTTGATAGTATGTTACACGGTAGCTTTGTAGGGATTCTCAGCAGAAACTTGTGCATATAAATGAAGGAACCTAGCTTCAGTGCCATTTATAATGGCAGATATGACTTAGCCTACACCTATTCAGTGTTGACATTATTCTGCATCCTTCCGTCCTCTCTAGGCTAACATGAACTACAATCTTTAATACATGAAAGAAGTATGACAGTCTTAGAATAGCGGAGTGTTATCAAAATCACATAGTAGCAGTTTTGATTTCAGCCAGTTACTTGATTTTATCCATGCCTCTTGAGTTTAACCATACCGGCAGAAATCACCTATTAGCCGGGATTAACCGGCTGGTATTTTAGCTACCCGGGAACCCTGGGGGGGGGGGGTACTGAAAATTTGCAGATAAGCTATGCTCCGATTTCAATAAAACGTGATGGAGGGGAAGAGGGGATTCAGAGGTCCAACGGTTTGGGGGGGGTACCGGAATTTTCCAAAAATGATCAGATTTGAGTGAAACTTGATAGATGGTATAGAAGCAGATGCTTTTTAGATGATCTGTTTTTGAGTCCAAGCCAGATTCGACCACGATAGGGGAAGATGGAGGGAGTACCGGAAATGGTGTAACACGTCTAGGGATCGAACGAGTGGATTTATTGGGCTGAAGCTTGGAAGTTTGAACAGTCGTGCGCATATGCTGCAGATAATACGAGATTATGCCGGAACTGGTCAGAAGTGAGTGAAACTAAATATCCTATTTATCTTTCCGAACCGCATTTTTGGATGGCGGGTGTACTTCGAGACGTTCTCATCTACTTTCGTGTACCACCTACTCGTAACAAGTTCCATATGAGCTCGTAGCTCTTGTTTGGTACAAACATTTCTTCATGAGATACAACAGTTCGAAAGTTAGAAGGGGTTGACAACTTCAGTAGTGAGGTACATAATGAAACCAAACATAGGTCGATCCCAATCGTAAGACATATGAGACATACTTGTAAGCAACAATCGGCTGTCAGACCATAAGCATCTTCGGCGATGAAGGAAAAATTGGTAGTTGGTGTACCCATACTACCCAGTAGTCCTTTTATTTCTTTCTTGTGTATTTGATCGTGAGAACAATTTGATACCATGTCTATCATGGGGAGATGGACTTGTAAGTCAGAATCGGTTGCAAGAAGGGGTTCATGAGGAGCTATAGACTTGTGAAAATTGGTGCACTTTTTTGTATCTCTATAAATCAGAGGGTAAGAAAACTAGTCTCCTTCGTCTATCTGTAACATGGAATTAAGTGTTTGAGGGGCTGTTAACTTTAGTGGTAAGATACAAAATAAAACAAAGAATAGGCGGAACCCAATTGTGAGACATGTGTAACACTCGGCGTTATACCGTAATCATCTTCGGCGGTGGGAGGTTTCCGACCCTGTTAACGCAACGGATACAAATGATAATAGAATAAGATAATTTGCCAAGTTTTTTACGAGTCACGATGTCTACGATTGAAAAGGATAAAGTTCAACTGGGTGCAAAGTTAATCTAGTCCCTACTTCGGATTTTCTGTTGTTTTGATTTACTTGTAAGCAGAAATCGACTGTTAGACCATTATCATTTGTTGGCGATGAGGGGCTTGTAACTTTTGCTAGTTGGTGTACCTATTAATACTATTATTTGTTTCTGGTGTATTTGAACTGAAAACAATTTAGTACTATGTCTATCACGGGGAGATGGACTTGTAAGTAGGAATCAATTGCTAGAAGGAGTTCATAAGGGGCTAGAAACTCCTGCAACTTGGTGCACAATTTATTTGATCTCAATAAATATGAAGATAAGAAAATTAGTTTCCATGGTCACTGTAATCACTGTAACTTAGAATTGAGTCTTTGAGGGGTTGACAACTTTAGTGGTAGGGTACATACTCAAACAAAGAATCGGCGGAACCCAACTGTGAGACAAGTCAGGGATTTGTAACTAACAATTGACGATTACTCCATAATCATCTTCGGCGACTATGGGAATCCGACTTTTCCTAGCAAGTCTACCTATTTTGTGTCCGGTATTTTTTGATGATAAGAAAAGTTTGGTTCATGTCGTCGTTCAAGAATCGGTTGCTAAAGCAAAGTCATTTTCATAAGAATTCTAGAACGGTCCATGGTGATGGTCTTTCACTGTAACCTAGAATTAAGTGTTAACACAACTGATACGAATGATAATGTAAAACAACGATATGTTTCGCAGTACCGTAATTAGTAGAATGACATCTATGGTATTATGAACTAAAAGCTATGGATAGCTTTATAATACCAACTAGGTTGTATAAGATAATGTTCCAAGTTTCCACAAGTCACGATGTCTACGTTTGAAAAGGAGTTAAACTGGCTGCAAAGTCAATTTAGTCCCTACTTACGATATTCTGTTGTTTTTTTTTTCAACGCTGAGAATAACCATTCATGGACTGGAACATACCATTCTGAAAACCACGAGGCGTCGACAAATTCGGCATTTAACCGTTAGCGAGGAAACAAAACCAAAGTGTTGCTCTCCAACACTTTAGTCGGCGAAGCCGAACAAAGGTTGCTGCAACACTTCACGTTGCCCAGGCAACGTAGGTCTAGTTTACCCTAGATCATTCAGGGTGTATCTTTTGACAGTTAGGACGTTGTTAGGACTGCTCTGATCTTTCCTCTTAACCTTTTTTGGACCAAGTTCGAGGCTTTAAAAATTCGAGGTCGGATCCCCCTCCTGTACCCCTTCGTATGGTGATGCTTTTGGTTAGAGATGGGCATAATGTCTTAAATCTCAAAACTGTAGGCTATTACATGCCTTTATTTCATGGACTGAGCACCTAGAGACTCGTTATATGTGGTGGCCAAGAAATGGTATTTTTTTGTTTAGATTAAAGTGTGGATGCTTAGTATATGCAGAAACATGAAGAGGCGTACCTATATTTGATGTATACCCTTACCTAAGACCCGCCTGTGCCCCCAGAGGCGTCTAAGGAAAGTCTCCAGTCGTCCTTGAAGCAATTTCGATGTCTTACTGTAAGAGTCATGAAAGTATCGCAGGTAATTGGTATAGGTACGACTGAATTGTAGATTGGGCTCTTCCTCTGCGACGGGTGCCTTCGGGTAACCAAAACTAGTTGACCTGAGATTCTGGAATCGTCCGAGCGCAATGCACGGTAACTCCAGCTGTGCCTTCGTTTGGTCTCAATGGGGCGCGGTAGGTATGCAATATTTCTGATCTGATCGTTCGTTTTGTGTTCAGGTTTAGGCTCATTGAATTTTCAAGTGTCCTGAAGAGATAATTTTACTTCGCTCCCGTTCAGAGGGCAGGCTTGATGGACAGAAGATAACCCTGACAGATGCAATATAAAGATGGTCATTCCAACTGATATAAGATAAATATTCTTTGAGCCCAAGCTGACTTTGAAACATTTATTCAAACAATGTTTACAACGGATTCGTCAGCTATGATTTTGACGAGGACCCTTGCCAAGAAGGGCCGAAATATCGCTGATGAAAAATCATAGCTGACGAATCCGTTGTAAACATTGTTTGAATAAATGATATAAGATAGCAAATACCCCCGGTCCCAAGAATAGGAGCACCTATCAAGTAACGTCATAAAAAAAAAAAAAATCAATATTCAGTGAACGAGCCAAAGATCTTATTATATACACTATTTACTTATATACACTATATATATATATATAAATTTATATATATATATATATATATATATATATATATATATATAGTCGATATATATATATTTGACTGTGCAAAACGGATAAGTCAGCCAGATTTTATTAGAGCTATATTTCGGCCTTTCTTGGCAAGGGTCCTCTTCAGGCTCAAGCCGCTCAAGCTGGAAAATGAACTTGTGGGAAAACAATTAAAAATTCTTCCTTAAATGTCTGATTTTGTGAACTTCTTCCCTGAAAATTGGTAGCAGTTAAAGCTGGTGCTGTGATTTCATTCTGGCCACGGCTGCTGTTCGATTGGGTGACAAAAAGGTAAGAAGAAAGTAGTATAAAAATAAATCCCTAATTACATGAATTTTACCAGTTTTAACATATATTATATCAAATTAACCCCCTTTTAAAAAAAATATATTTTCCTAATTAAAAAATAAAGGCCTCCAGAAATGAACATATTACCCTTTAATCTCAATAATCTAGTGATATACTATACAAAAATAACGGTATCTGTACACTACTACTCAGTAAACAGTTCTAAATCCACATATGTTTCTTTGTTCTTGTTTTCCCGTACAATCAGTTGCAAAACTAGATTTTTCTTTAAAAGCAACTCGTTAGCAATAGCATTATGACATATGGTTTGTCATTATGATCAGTGACTAGAACTAACTTACCACCATATTTTGTTTTAGCAATTCTCATTTTATGTACATTATATTTCTTTCGTAATACCAATGCCTCATTTTTTATTGTCTCATTGTATTTGTTTATTCTGATTGTATTCAAGACTTTCTTTGTGGACTCCATTTATTAGCGGATGATTTTATTAAATAAAAATCCAAACTCACAAACTCACATACATATTTGTATTGATAATATCTAATGTAGTATAGAATGTATAGAACACAGTAAACATTATATGCTACAGGTTGAGCGTCTTTCAACGTTAAACTTATTTCAATATCAGCAGTTGTTCCATAATATATAATTGATTCTCTCTAATCGATATTTATTATATCATCAGATTAAAATCTCCTCAACGTATCCAACAATTCTACCTCTAGTACTGATGAAGCTCTCAAGGCAACAAACAAACGGGAAATCTCATTGCGCATTAGTATTCACATCACAAAACATTTCGTTGCGGAGATTTTGCAGGCCCCGTTGGCGTAGTGGTCTAAGATGCTGCAAATCTTAGATTAACCACTGATCAACGATGTCGTGAGATCGAGTCCCACCCTCAACTTGAGGTTAGTGGTGAGCGATGGCGAAAAAAAAACTCAGAGAGTTTCCTCCCCTCACGGGGCACCCCAGACTAAAAAAAAAAAAAAAATAAGACAACAAATAAATATCTTCAATCTTCAGAGTCTGGGGTGTGTAATTTTGCAAACAATTTATATTTTTGGTAATTTCTCTTTACTTTTTATAGATTTATTACAATATTTATAACCATTCAGACGGACTTGTTTCAGGTATTTTTCGCGAGGCAAAAATCTAAATGTCTTACGAATTTCGGTTTCACGCTGAATTAACTCCTCAATTGTTAATTGCCCGCATTTTAGCAACGACAGCAGTTCAGTATAGAAATTGTAGTTAGTTCTGTATTCTGCTTTTCTATCAGCAATGTCTAACTGCACCCGTTCCAAAGTTACGCATAACTCAATATTCCAGATACCCACTCCCTTCACTCCCCCCAAGACTATCGGATCGCGTAAATTTTATTATCAAGTCAGTTGGATCGGATCCCAGGTAAATGCCTCCCAAGTTTCGTCACGAAAATCACCAAAGTTGACATCAGCAGAATTAATTGAAATTCAATTATTTCAATAATGACAGCACCCAGACTTAACGATGCAAGAGGTAATAGAAGAAAAGCGCTTAATCCGGCCGTGGAGAAGAGAAATTTGAATAAAAGTAAGCAATTACTAACATTATTGTAATACTTCTAGCTCCGTCGATAAACAAACATTTTCTTTTCTGATTCTTCCTTTTATAACATAATTAAATTGTTAAAAAAATTATTTGTTGATGGGCAAGAGCTATAATTACAGCTTTAAGAAACCGGATCCAGATTAAATTACTTCGAAACACTGACGCCATCAAGGTAACTTTTACAATATGATCTTCTTGATATTTTGCGTAAAAGTCCGAATATAGATAGCGTCTACCTCAACATTGACGCCATCTAGGTAACTTTTACAGTAGATTTTTTCGCTCTTGTGCATTAAAGTTGGAGATATAGATAGCGTCTACCTCGTGTAATGCATACCGATCATTCCCCTAATAAATGATGAACATTGCAGAAGAGATCCAACGTTTTAAAAGGATGAAATCTAACAGTGAATCGATTATACAAAGGTTACCGCAATACACGTATAGTGAACTGCAAACGTATGCGAAACTTAAAAATATCAAAGCAAATGGAAGAAAGAAAAATGAATTAACAAGTAATATTATAAATCACCTTAATAAGAATATTTTACTATCTGAATATTTAATTAATATTCTACAAAGAGACGAAAGGATCCATACTAAGAATAGACCATCCAACTATAAGCCAGAACCAAAATTTAGAACAATTTTGGAAGATGAGATAAAAGAAAGTAATATCACTATTATAAAAATAAAACAAGAGAAAACAAAAATAAAGGAAAAAGGTACAAGTGAATTGAAAAGATTTCTAAAAACCAAAAAACCTATCTATTACCGGAGACCGAGATGAAGTACTAAAAAGGGTTAGAGACTACTATAAGAATAATACTAGAAAACATGAAGAATCTATACAGATAAATAGAAAATACATAAGAAATCAAGTAGAAAGGAGTGATCACAATAAAGACAAAGTAATCAATTTATCCACTCTCTTTATAAATAAGAAACAAATCAAAGAAGAAAATCTGTTCCTGATTATTTGTTTAGAACGGAAGAAGAACAATAACTTACTATTTTTAGCGAAAGTGAAAATATGTATACTGTAAATGTTTCAGTTCCAGGTAATGGAGTTGATGATTATACTCTTATTTATTTTACTTTCGCAGATTTACAATGAAGAATGAATGAAAGTTACCAGTATAGAGCAGTTCGTAACTCGGGTTATTTTCCATCAGCAAGAAAATGACGAAGAAGTAGAAGTATTTTACAATAGTACTTCTTGGATTTTAATTAAAAATAGTATACTTTTGCATAGTCATCTAGATGATAATAATAAGAGACTTATTTCTTTAAGTAATACCCCTCGATCAGGCCTACAATTCCGTCGATACGAAAGAATTGATTATCGGATGACTGGAATAGAATCCTACATGGGTTGAACATTTAAAACACTGCCAGATTTCGTAAAAAATAAAAGTGCTTGCCTGAATATTGAAAATAGCGATCAAAAATGCTTTCTAGGGCCAATCTTAGCAAATCTGTATCCATCTAAAACTCATGAGGAAAGAACTTCCAAATACAAACAATATGAAAACTAATTCGATTGCATAGGGAATACCAACTTCCCAATGGATACAAAAGATATACACAAATTTGAAAATAGATACAACATTAAGATTTGTTTATTTCAAATTGGAAAAGAGAAAATTATCGGAAGTCACATACTAAAATGTACAATCAATGGGAAAACAGCTAAACCTGTTATTTATTTATTGTATTTCGATAATCCTTATGTCCTGGTAAAGGATTAGTCAGTTCTCTAATCTCTACAACACAAAAGAAAACATACCTCTGCACTTTTTGCTGAAGGCATTTCATAAAAGAAGAACAGTTTGGAAAACATGAAAATAAAAACAATTGCGAAGATCCCGACTATAATAATGCCTCCTGAAGAAAAGGTAAAAAAAAAGGTAAAGGTATCAGCACTAGCCTTGACAGGCCAAGCTGGTGGTGCTGATCTCCGACTCTCGGCCCTCAGTCAGGAAGTGCAATGGGGGGTTGGGGGCCAGCCACCCTGTGCTTTCACACCCTTCCTGTCACCTTCCCCGGATTTCTCCAGGTACCAATTTGAAGCTGGGTGGACTTTGGCTTGTCTTACAGGGTTACGCCACTAACCTCCGTCCCAAACCAAATAGTAGGCACTACCGAGACTCGAACAAGCGACCCTTCACTTGCGAGTCCGGTGCGCTAACCACTAGGCCACGGACGGACTACTTGAAGGTTCAAGTATACAATATAAAAATAATGCAAAACAAATTAAAAGTACCTTATTGCATGATAGCAGACTTTGAGTCTTATAATGAAGAATACAATCAAGTACACGGAAAGAAAACAATAAAAGTGGCTGAACCAAAACCATTTGCGTACGGATTTCCGGTATGTTGTTCGTTTGATTCAAACCAGAACATATACTATGACTATTTCGGCGAAGATGCTGCAGAACATTTTATTCAAACGATTACAGAAGTATCCACAGAAATTGCAAATAAATATGAAAGCAGACAAAGAAACCACAGTTATACAAATGCAGAAATTGCAGAAAAATGGAATAAACTAATTAAAAAGACTTGTCATATCTGTAAAACTGAAATTACTGATAATCCCCACTTTGATCACGACCACATGACAGGAGAAGATAGAGGATTTGCTCATGCTGAAAGTAATATGAAATACAGGTTTCTCAAGCATATCCTGGTAGTAATGCATAATTTGTCAAAATATGATTCTCATTTATTTGTTAGAGAATTGATACCTGATAACGGAATTTTTGAAAGTGCAGAAAGTTTCATATCATTCTCGGAATCAATAAGTATTCGAAAGATGGATACGGAAATAAAATATGACATCCAGTTTATAGATTCAATTAGATTTATGGCTTCATCTTTAGACAAACTATCCGCAAATTTAGCAAAATGTGATTGTAAAGTATCCTGTAATCATCTCAGAAAGAATTTCAAGTTCACGTCTAATAATTTCAAAAACAAGGGCGAATTCAAAGAAATAATTAAAAAAGGGATATATCCCTACGAATTCGTAGATAATTTCGATAAAATGAATTGTACAAAGTTACCACCAATAGAAAGCTTCTATTCTAGGTTTACAGAGAAGTATTGACACAAGAGATTATAAAAGAGCGGTATCTATATGGAGAAAATTTAACTGTGAAACATTACTTGATGATACCAAGTTATACCTGAAAAGTGATGTTTTAATATAGTCGGATGTTGTAGAGAATTTCAGAAATATTTGTATACATAATTATGATTTGGATCCACTTCATTGCTTCTCAGCTCCTGGATTAACATGGGATGCTTTCCTAAAACATTCGAAAGTAGAATTACCGTTATCCTCGAAAGAAGACATGTATACATTCATTCGAAAGGGGATAAAAGGTGGTGTATCGTAATGTATAAAGAGATACGCAAAAGCTAATAATAAATATATGAGCGATTATAATAAGAATAATCCATCTAATTATTTAATATATTTAGATAAAAATAATTTATGTGGGTGGGCAATGTCACAAAATTTACCAGTGAATGATTTCCAATTCATTTTAATACCGGATGATTTGAACGAAAGGAATGAATACGAATTCGAGTATTACAGCCATATAAAAAATCATATTAAGTCGGTGATAAAGTTACAGAATGTGGGTGCTATATATGAAGTAGATTTTGAATATCCAAAAGAACTACACGAATTACACACAGATTTACCATTAGTACCCGAATATTTTAATGGTAAGCTTTGTACCACATTATTAGATAAGCAAAACTATGTAGTTCACCACAGGAATCTAGAATTCTATTTACAAAAAGGTTTGATATTGAAAAGAGTACACAGAATACTAGGATTCACTGAAAGTGCTTACTTAAAAAGATATATAACACAGCCCTTAGAAGTAAAGGTACAAATAACTTTGAAAAGGATTTGTTTAAGCTTATTAATAAGGCTTGCTTTGGGAAAAGTATGGAAAATGTAAGAAAGGGAGAGGATATGGAAATCATAACTGATAATAAAACAGGAGAAAAAATAATAAAGAAACCCAACTTTAAATCTGAAATAATATTCAGTGAAAACGTTTCAGTAGCAAGAATATCAAAGGAAAAGATATAATTAGACAAACCCATGTACATCGGTTTTGCTGTATTAGAACTATCAATGCTACTGATGTATGAATTCCATCATGATTATATTAAGCCTAAATATGGAGACAAAATTGATTTGTGTTACATGATACTGATAGTTTTATATATGATATTAGAACTGAAGATTTTTATCAAGATATCAAACAGGATTTGAATGAGATATTTGATACATTTTATTATGAAAAAGATAATCCATACGGATTTCCTAATGTAAATAAGAAAGTTATAGGAATGATGAAAGATGAATTAGGCGGACAGGTTATGACAGAGTTTGTTGGATTACGATCAAAAGTGTATGCTTATTTAAAGGATTATCAAGATCAATCAAAAGCTAGCAAAAAACTGAAAGGAATAAAAACGAATATAGTTAAAGATACAATTACGATTCAAAACTATAAGGATGTACTGTTTGGAAAAATTGAAAACCTTTCCGTAACCTAATATAATTTACGATCATACAAACACAATATGTTCCTAGAAGAACAGAATAAAACAGCTTTAGATCCTAAGGATGATAAAAGGATAGTATCAAGCGATAAATGTACAACTTTGCCTCTACGTTATGAACATTAAAATTTCAAGTATATAGTTAAATAATTCAAGTATATAGTTCAACAGTTCAAGTAGATAGTTAAACAATTCAAGTATATAGTTAAACAAGTAAATAGTTAAACAATTCAAGTATATACTTAAACAGTTCAAGTATATAGTTAAACAATTCAAGTATATAGTTAAACAATTTTAAGTATATAGTTAAAAAAATCAAATATATAGTTAAACAATCGAAGTATGAAGTTGGTAAATCTTATAATAAAAAATGTTGCTTAATAAATGAGTGAAAAGGCTCCGATCAAAGTGTATGACCTTGGTGAAAAGAATAGTTATCAGAATAAACACAAACTTGCACCTCAATGGCCATTTAGCTTATTAATTTGTGGAAGTTCTGGAACAGGAAAAACCAATCTACTCTTGAACTTAATGTATGAATACATTTGTTTCAACCGAATATACTTGTATGCAAAAGATCTTGAAGAAGATAAAAATAAAGACCTTACAGGCAATTTAAACACTTTAGAATCACATTGTACAGCGACTATTTTTTCAGTAAGTAATGACCTGAATGATATTATTGGTTTTGTTACTGAAAAAGACCAGAAGAAAATAGAAGATTTATTCATAAGAGGAAGAAAGAAAAATGCCTCAATTGTTTATTTATCACAGAGCTATCATAAATCTTATAATAAAGAATGTTGCTTAATAAATGAGCGAAAAGGCTCCGATCAAAGTGTATGACCTTGGTGAAAAGAATAGTTATCAGAATAAACACAAACTTGCACCTCCATGGCCATTTAGATTATTAATTTGTGGAAGTTCTGGAACAGGAAGAACCTATCTACTCTTGAACTTAATGTATGAATACATTTGTTTCATCCGAATATACTTGTATGCAAAAGATCTTGAAGAAGATAAATATAAAGACCTTATAGACAATTTAAACACTCTGGAATCACATTGTAAAGCCAATATTTTATCAGTAAGTAATGACCTGAATGATATTATTGATGTTAACGACCTAGACCCTAAATACCAAAACTTGATTATCTTTGATGATTTTGTTACTGAAAAAGACTAGAAGAAAATAGAAGATTTATTCATAAGAGGGAGAAAGAAAAATGCCTCAATTGTTTATTTATCACAGATTTATCACAAAACCCCAAAGGTGGTAAGACTTCAATGTAATTATTTCGCATTCTTTCAGTGCTCTAATCCAAAAGAAATAAAATAAATCAGACAAATTCATGTATCTAATATAGACAATGAAAACAATTTGAGGTTGCAACCAAAGACTACGGATTTTTCTTTATTGATTCAAAAACAAAAGATAAAGATTTGATTTATAGGAGAAACTTTGAAAAGTTTACTAGATAATTTCTTTCTGTTTCAAATGAATAAATTTGGAAGAGTTGAATGAAAAGAGAGTTACTGATGACAACGGTAATATTAACCTACAAGATAAGAGAATTGTCAATTTAGGGGATGCGAAAGCAGACCAGGATGCTATTAGTTTCAGATCCATGACTATTATTTTGAATCAATTTAAAGAAGAAATTACAACAGAACAAGTGGGGGCAAATCAGTATTTTAGCGAAGATATCAACAAATAAACTGCTGTACAGTATTCTTCTGATAATTTACTGGTAAAAATTAAAGATAAAGGGTTATTTGTAAAAGAAATAATTCGAGTTAATGAGAAAGAAATTGACGCTGAGAACAAGTTGATCACAAATGTTCAAAACCCTAGAAACAAAAATGGTGCTGTTAATTTAGCAACGTTAACTACGAATCTTTTAGATTATGACAAAAAGCTTCTTGGTCAACACACCCATAACAATATAATTGAAGCAAACATTGCTGAAACCTGTTGACAAAGCATTCGTTTCCAGAATAGAAAAAATTATGGCTGGTAAATAAATTTTATAAGATAAATTAGTTCTCTAATAAATGGATGGAACATTTGAATATAGAGTTTATTTATCAAGTCTACAAAAAGCTAAGCTGAAGAAATGTTTTGACGCGAAAGAAAAATGTCAGATACGTGTTAGTCATAATAAACAGAATGAAAGAGAACCAGTAAAACTGCTTTTACGCAAACGACGGATCGATAAAATTGAAAAAACTTAAGAGTGATAGCAAAGGATGTGATATCGATATATCATACAAACAGATGAGGGAAACGACTCAAAAAGGTGGATTACTTCCATTTTTAATACCGCTAGCAATTACACTTGGCAAGGCAGCTTGAAGAAGCGGAGTTGCTGCTTTAGGTACATTCGCTCGTAAGAAAATAGCGGATAAAATAACCAACACAGGTGGAGCGCTAAAACTTCCTGGAACACAAAGAGTTGTGGGTAATGGTGTACGTGGTAGAGCTAACGAGGAAACTCATTCAGAAAACGGGGGGAAATCAAAAATAAGCAAAAGTAAAGCAGGACCTATAACTAATTTTGATATTATGGATGAAATAGGAAATCCGCCGAATTTTAGAGGTGTTTTCTCAATAGATACGCTACCCAAACAGATAAATAGTATAGAATTTGGTGTAATTAATTATGATAAACGTGGAATGCCAACTCCCTGGGTTGCATATTGTAATCTACCTGATAGTCCCTATTTGGAATCTTTCGATTCTTTCGGTATTCCACCTGGTAAGTTATCAAGTTATTCATGTTATTGAATCGGGAGACTTTAATTTGGGGATCAGTGGTCGGCCCTAGAACGTTGTGAGCATATAAACTTGTTTGAGATTATGGCAATTGAGAATGGTATTCTTTCTTTTTGTCGTGAAGCCAAAAATGTTCACATTCGAGTTATGACCGATTCAGTCACTGCGAAAGCATATATTAATAATATGGGAAAGCATATATTAATAATATGGTGGAAAAGAAATAATTAAATATCTAAGAACTTCAAAGAAAAGAATAGCTTATGAAAGTCTTGCAATTCAAAATATAGATGAATTAAACTGTGGATTTCATTGCATTTTCTACATTAAACGCCGAATGACCTCTTTTGGTAAAAAATAAATTTCATTTATAAAAATTGTTTTCTAATAAATGGTGATTTATTGCTTGAAATGCAGAAATCAATGATGAAACATTGACTGAATCAATGTTTAAGACAGTGTCGATAAATTACATGCCTAAGGTAGCCAAAGGTAGTGTGAAAGGTTTGTGGATCAATGAAATGTCAATTCTTAAAAAAAAAATGATCGCAGAAAAAGATATATTAAATACATATTATTCTAATTATTCAGGTGTTGATTATATTTACAGAAAATTCAGAGAAAATAAAGTGAACATATCTAAAAATAAAACAAAAAATGTTTTGCAGAATGAGATATACACTTTACATAAACCATCGTATCACAATTTTGAAAGGAGGCGAGTCTTTGTTCACTTTGCTGATGAGCAATGGCAAGCTGATCTTGTTGATAAATATTCTTTGAGCCCAAGTTGACTTTGAAACATTTATTCAAACAATGTTTACAACGTATACGTCAGCTACGATTCTTCATCAGCGATATTTCGGCCCTTCTTGGCAAGGGTCCTCGTCAGGCTGTCAATCCTCTGGTTCAACTTCGGGGAAGGAAACAAACCTGTAATCAAACCTGTAAGATGAATAGATCTTCTTGATATGCAGAAATATAAGAAAGAAAACAATACGACAAATTACGTTCTAACTATTATTGATTGCTTTAGTAAAAATGCTTGGTTTTACCCTTTGAAAGATAAAAGTGGTGGTGAAATAATAAACGCGTTGAGTAACATGTTTAAAGAAAGAATTCCTAGAAAATTACAAACTGATAAAGGTAAAGAATTTGTAATGAGAAATGTCCAAACTTTTATAAAAAATAAGAACATTCAATGGTTTACAGCCGAAAGTGAATTGAGAGCAAAAATCGTTGAACAATTCAACAGAACGCTGAAAGAAAAGCTATGGAAGTATTTTACTCCCAACAACACAAATAGATGGATTGACATTTTACCTGTATTCGTAAATAATTATAATAACTCGTATCACCGCTCAATACAAATGAAACCAGTTGATGCTAGTAAAAAGGTAAATCAGAAAAAGGTTTTTAATGCTCTGTTTCCTCCAGATTTAATACAAGATGATTACAAAGTCATAAGAAATTACAAAGTAGGAGATTTAGTTAAAATTAAAAAAAGAAAAAGTTTTTTTGATAAAGGATCTTTACCTAATTACACGAATGAAGTATTCCAGATAGCATCCGTTAGACCTACCACCCCTATTACTTACCAAAGATCTGACAGAAATTGGGAATTAATTCGAGGTGGATATTATCAAAAAGAACTTTCAAAAATATTGTTAAATTAAATTACTTGTATATAAATGGATTCAAGACGCATGAGTGATATGTTATCAGGTATAGTAAGAACAGTGAAATTCAAAGAAGAAAGGTTCAACAATATGAGATGGAGAAAGCAGGGTTTCAGGAACATGCTTCACAATTAAACGCTCCAGTTGTTATGGCAGAAAAAGAAAACACTGAAGATACCATAAAAAACTACAAGAAAACGCTGAAATGATCATAAATAAAATACAAGAAGGTGATGATAGTTCAAGAATAGGGCTTCTCCAGTTAGGTGAAACGTATAAAACAGCTTTACAAAGACAACCATATCAGATTCCAGTTTCAGAGGTAGAAACGCAGTCAACAGAATCTACCGCTTTAGAAGTATCTCCAGATTTACCAACAAGTATAAAAGTTGTTGATATGAATCAAGGTGTTAATAAAGAGTTATTAAATAGCACTTAATGTGAAATACAGAGATTATCATACAAGATATAATGGAGAATATTTTGAGATGCCTCATTTTTACTTTGATAACCCAGAGAATATAGAAGATGCTTTGGCTGAATTAACACCTATAAGTCAAAGTTATGGTGGTTTGAAAAGTAAAAGTGGTTCTAATAAGTATGATAACATTGTTTTATTTATACAAGATTACAAGGATAGATTAAAAAAAAAATTCGATCTAGTAGACCTTTTATCAAACAACAAGGAACTGGTATCCATATGAATCAAGATGAAATGAATAACAAATTATACACTTTGATAGGTAGTAGAGTAAATGGGAATACATCTGATGAGTCGAGGAATGGGGCTATTGATATTATGGATTCATTTCTGCGAAATAAAATTTATACAAAGAACTAATATAATTTATTGTATACAAAATATTTCTAATAAATGGTGTTGTTAAACATTGAAGGTAATGAAAGTATCATTGATACAACCTTTAGTCAACCAATCGAATTGAATCGTCATAGCGATTATGAAATAGGTTTGAGTCAATGCACTTTGTGGTATTCGTGGCATAATCTAAGGGAAAAATTTGAAAGTAATACATTTCAGAATAGGAAATCTGAAGAGGATGAATGGATAAATGTTATAATTCCTAACGGGATGTACAATAATGATTGTTTCAGTTATTGTTTCTGTCAGTACTTTGCTACTCCAAAAGATAAATGCCCTGTTGATAAATGCCATGCATCTATGAGATTTGGAATATTATTACAAGAAAAATACATGTTTAGATTTAATACCGACTTGTGTCAGATTTTAGGATTTGAGAAGGTAAGTGAGATTTCTAGGAAAATCAGTGAAGCTACAAAGCTTCTGAATATTACAATAAGCGTAGATAAAATTCAAATTCACTGCTCTCTTGTAAATAGTGTAAACAAAATATAGTAAACAACAGTAAATCAGACGTAATTCGGACATTTGTTCCGAATACAGAACCAGGTTGTCAAATTGTTGAAAATCCAAGACAACTCATTTATCTTCCTATCAATACGAAAGAGTATATTTATTCCTTGAGAATGATAATTACTGATCAATTAGGAAGAGCAATTGATCTGAATGGAGATAACGTTGGATACGTATTGCATTTAAGAAAAGCCTAAGGGATTTATCTACTTATAAATGTTGATTAATAATAAGCGATTACTTTATAAAAAGCCGTACGGAAGTGGAATTGGTAGTATTTTCAAAAACATTGCCAATTCTCAGTTATTCCAAACCTCTGCAAAACAAATAAAAGATATATCGATGTATACTCGAATTATTAAACCAAGATTTGAGTTGTTGAACAACAGAGCAATAGAATACGGGAAAGACTTAATTGATATAAACAAGTAAGAATTAACTGATGTCATTCAAAACAAAAAGCTATGAAGGATCTTCTAGTGCAATAAAATAATTTTAAATCAAAGAAGTCCAGGCTTATTCAAAACGTTAATTACTGGAAGTGGTTTGAAGATTCTGAAATAATTTTTATTTAATATATATATAATATATAACACTTTTTATTTCAGCGTAAGCCATATAAACAACACAAAAAAATTAAAATATAACAAGCGAGTACAAACTATCTACATCATGGTGGCTCAGGGTCGAGCAAATGACTCCATATCGGAAGATTGAAGAATAGTGGGTTTGCAGCGAACTCCACTAAATCATTCCGCGACTCCATTAGACGACAAAAAAACGATGTTTTCAACTTCCTCTCAATTTCAATAAATGTGCAACAATGGTTCGACACAAACGCTTGGCTGATGCTAGCTCGGAATTGTAGCTTTGCTAACCGACGGAAAACACGCTTATAACAAGCTTCTAGGTTCAAACGTGATCTTTTCGTATGGTTATACACCAGGGGTAACGCGAAAAATGAGTAGCAGTACGTCCTAAACAAATGCACTTTAACAGCAAGATTCACGTCATTAAATTTCCAAATTAGGACGTTCCCCCGCTTACATAGGCTATGGGTAAGTTCTAAAATATGGCAATCATCCCGCATCTTATTACTAATCCAAAAACCTAAATACTTAAACTCTGAAACGTAATCCAATGTACGCATAGAAAGCACCACCGGAAGACGGGGAAGATCACATCCGCTAGGAAGCAGAGCCATTGCTACGGTCTTTTTAACATTGAAAATGATATCAAAACTAGTTGCATAATGATCACAAACAGCAAGAAGACGGTTCAGTCCATGTACCGAAGGCGAGAGAATTACCAGGTCGTCAGCAAAGAAAATATGGTTAAAGCACTTGCCACCGATGAAACACCCAATATCAGCAATTTTCAGCTGTTCGGACAGACGGTCAACATAAACGGCATACAACAAAGGAGATAAAACCCCACCCTGGCGTAAACCATTCACCAGTGAAAATGAAGAACTAGAAGCGTCCCCCCACTTCACAAAAAACTTCTGATTCCTAAACCAAAAAGCTAGTAAACGAATATACTGTGCAGGAATACCTCTTCTAGCTAAAATTTCAAGAATTTTACTGTGATTCACGCGGTCGAATGCCTTCGTTGAATCTACAAAGCAAACAAACACTGGCGTAGAATAAAACCAAAAATATTCCACAACGAATTTAAATACAAAAATCGCAAAATCTACACCATGAGAAGCTTTAAAACCAAACTGGTAATCACTTGTTCTAAGGCTATCCTTCAGTTTAGAAAGGATACACTTTTCCAACACCTTAGACAGAATAGTGGCAAGAGCAATTGGTCTGTAACTATCCGACAAAGCAACATCACACCCTCGACCCTTAGGTATAGGTACAATAGACACAGCCATCAGTGAATCCGGTACACAGCCATGCCGAATAAACGCGTTAAATAACAGAGCCAAGATTCCAAACTGCTCTGTCGATGCATACTTAAGATGTCTAGCAGATATACCATCTACTCCTCCGGCTTTCCCAACATCCAGCTCCCTTACCAATTTCTCGACTTCACATCCAAGAATAGGGTTTAGGGATTCCGAAGCAGAAAGGGTACTCGTCCAAGAGCAATCACTGGGCACCAAATTAAAAAGTGAAGAATACTTTTCCCGCCATAATTCTGCAATATCACCATCACCGACCACACCATCTACAGTTTGAGAAACACCACACCTTCTAGGACAAAAAACATCCCTTACTCTATTCCAAAAGTCCCTTACACCAGTAGAAGAAAGGAAGGAAAAAGCTAAAGCTTCCGCCCTCAGAGTACGCTCATTATGCCTGCACCATTTAAGCTTAGTCTTAAAATTCGACCGGGCACGTCTCATCCGCAATAACTCCGGATACTGGTCTACTAGCTCTAATCCAATTATGGAATGCATTTCTAGACCATCGGTACAAATCAGCAAGATGTCTATTCCACCCAGGAATCTCGACATGACTCCTCCTCTTAGAGCGAGCTCCTGTTAGCGGTATTGATATCCTCGCAGCAACAATAAGGGCACTAATAAATTGCACATAAATATCAAAAATCACCGACTTATGATTAGCATCATTGCAGCAAGACTCAGTGCAAATAAGCGCGTCATTTTGCAAATTTAACTTACTTAGTCCATCCTTTGTAGAAACCAAATAATTCAGAAGGTCCTCGGGACTAGCAGACTGCCAATCACACTTCAGGCCCACGAGAGGGCATTCTCTGCTGCTAACAGGACTAAATATCACTGCGTCAACGTTTAACCTAAACATAAGTGGTAAATGATCGGGTCCCATACCATAATCAATCCGGAAACCATCTAATAGTTGAGAACAAGACTGAGAAGCCAGCACATGATCCAACCAAGATGTCGAGCCCAAATGAGCCTCGCTCACATACGTGAAAGAATCAGAAGGTAAAGAAATAACGTCGCGAATCGAAAGATTATACGAATCCGCGAAATCTTTTAGATACTCAAAATACCCAGGATTCGGACTAGCAGGACACGCATTCGCATTCCAATCACCAACAATAATAATGTCATTATAGTCAAGGCATTCGGCGAAAACACCTAGTCTATTCAGACACTCTAGGAATTCTGGTTCATGCTCCGCACTAAACGTCGGCATGTATACATTAACAAAAAGAAATAGCCTAGACATACTAGAAAACTGCCAACCAATCATCCGATCATCGTTAAGGTCAACGGATTTAGCATGGACACCAAGACTCTTCCTCCATAAAACAGCCACACCTCCAAATGGTCTCCCTATCAGGATTTCGTTATCCTTCACTGGAGAAGCTCCGTTACCACAGAAATCCGGATGTAGTGACTGTAATGTAACTAAGTCACGTTCCTGCAGCCAAATTTCTTGAAGGAATAGAACATCGCACTGAGCTAGTAAATCTCTAATAACATGCAGATTTGATCTTAAAGATCGACAATTATATGTAATGCATCTAATCGGTGGCATTAGGGTCACTCTGAGGGGCCGCCCGGGCTTCGAAATAACGCCGCACTAATACACCTGATGGCCAGAAATTATCTTTCATCACGTTTTCCCGGTACACCGCTGGCAACACAACTTTGAACGAAGCACTATACTGGGCTTTTCCGTTAATCTTTTCGCATTGAACATTCCTCGGGTTACATTTTAACTTTTGCGCTAATGAACCCGCCAACGCCTCGGGCCGTGTGTCAGGATTTAGCCTTGCAACAAAAAACGACGATTTCTTCTCATCCAAGACAGACTTTATGCCTCTAAGTGCTCCAAATGCAGTTGTCCCAACAACAGTTCCACCAGGCCGATTCTTTTTCTGGGGCGCAGTACCAGAAACTCGTTGACCTGTTACAGGCTTAGGGGGGAGACGTACAATATCAGAAAGAAGTCTGCTACTGGCTCCATTTCTAGCCTGATCAGCATTCTCCGACCCAACAGTAACAGTTTGATTCAGGACATTACCGTGATCTGGTCTGTCGAGCCTATCCTTCGTTACCGTCGATCCTTCGTCGGCAGCGGCGTCATCTACATCTTCAAGATCAGTATCGGCATCGTAGAACAAAGTAGCGTTAGATGCCGCTCGCGAACCAGTCCGGCGAACCTGAGAAGAAAAACCACCAGCTGTCTGCGATACTGAAGCGTTACTATGACTACGAGCTACTAGTTCGGTGACTTCGGAGCGAGAGACTGACGTCACGCTGAGCTGGGATAATTGCTCTTTTAACTCGGCAATTTGTGACTGCAAAACTTGATACGAGTTCAGAACTTTAACAAGGTCGAAGTGTTGCAGGTTCATCGGAGGTATCCGAGACAGATCAGCAGCATGGAACTGCAGGTTTTCTCGAACTATGCTTTGCAGTATAACGTAAATGTCGTCCAGAGCCAAATATTGACTTCTGCGGGTCGTGGCGAGTCTATCAGACAATTGGTTCCTCTCTTCAATAGACAAAAGCCCAACCAATTTCAGCTTCGCCGCTAGGGTCTCATCAAGAGCATAGAAATCGTTGCAAATCTTTAGAAGCACATCTTTTGGAGATTTATCAATTTTGTTGCTCATAAAGCATAGCAGTTCCGAGACGATGATCCTGGGATCCGTTTCGGTCGACATCATACAAGTAAGACGAAGCAAAAACTTACTGGCAAGGGGGGTGTCTTAGTACCCCCCTCCAAATAAACAAGGCAATAATATTCCAACTGATTCCGCACGCACACATAAAGATAGACAGCACGGACGATTGGAATTTCACCCTTCCTGGTCGAGTGCCAAATCAGTACTGTTAATAATTTCCTTCTCATATAAATGGCAGTAAATAAAATTATTAGTCCGTAATGGAACATATTTGACGAACCGCTTGTTGATGATACAATGGTAAAATATGAATTTAAAGAAATTAGAGAAACAGATGTGAACATATCTAATAAATCAGAGTTTGAATTTGTAACAAAGAAATTAGATTCGTGGTTCTATCCAAGCAAAAGTTATCTTGATGTTAGTGTAAGAATAGTAAAAGAAAATGGTACTAATACAGCTGCAACCGATGTTGCTACTTTGACGAACAATGGTTTTAATTTATTCAGTACCGCTGAGTATGTAATAGACGATGAATCGGTTGAAAAAATTAATCATGTTGGTATTACAACTACCGTTACAAAGTTGATTGAATACTCTGATGATTATTCTAGAAGTGCGGCAAGAAAATCGTTTCTGGTATAAAGATTATAATCCAGGGAAAGAAATTAATCCTGTAGTTCCTTCGTTTACTCCAAATGCAGCAGTAGCAGGGACTGGAACAGTCAGTTTGACAAATAATAATAATTATAATAAAGGATTTGAAAAAAGATATAACAGTAAATTAGTAAATATGTATTTACCATTATCAGAATTCTTTGGATTTTGGAAAGGAAAACAAACGATTCTCCAGAGGTGCATCGCATAAAATATTTCTAAGAAGAAATGATGATAACAACACGATTATAAGAAATGGAAATACTAATTTGAAAGTAGTTATCGAGTATTAATCCTGGAAGATCCGTATTGTAGCTACTAGTATTGAAATGGTGAGTGAAATGGAAAAGGGATTGGCAAAGGACAGAAAGCATAATCTGATGTGGGAAGCATGTAATACTTATAGAAGCGATGTTAGTCAAAATAAGGAACTCACATGGAAAGTCATTTCTGAGAGAAACAATCCAACAAAAGTAGTTTATAAGTAAAAGTAAAAGTATAACAATCAATTAATGAATAATATGGTGTTTGATCATATGAATTTAATAGACATAGAACTTAGAATTAATGGGGATAAATATCCTGAAGAACCACTCAAATGTGATTTAGCGATGAGAAATGCAAATACTCGAATCTCTACATTAGATTCGTAAATATGGACTATAAACAATTAGCGTTTGATACTGGTAGTGTTGTTAGTATGGAAGAATTTAAAGAAGTGTATCCACTATTTTGTTTCGACGTTTCCAAACACGAATCAAGTATATATAATGGAACAACTGCTGATATTGAAATAAGTTTAACGTTGAAAGATGGTCAATCTGTAGTATATAATGTTTATTGTGTTCTATATTATGATAAAAGCTACATTAGATATTATCAATAAAAATATGTATGTGAGTTTGGATTTTTATTTAAATAAATCATCCGCTAATAAATGGAGTCCACAAAGGAAGTCTTGAATACAATCAGAATAAACAAAAACAATGAGACAATAAAAAAAGAAGCATTGGTATTAGGAAAAAAATATGTATATAAATGAGAATTGCTAAAACAAAATATGGTGATAAGTTGGTTGTAGTCATTAATCATAATGACAAACCATGTGATTTGTTTATAACTCAGAAATATAATGCTATTGCTAACGAGTTGCTTTTAAAGAAAAATCTAGTTTTGCAACCGATTGTACGGGAAAGCAAGAACAAAGAAATATATATGGATTTAGAACTGTTCACTCAGTAGTAGTGTATAGGATACCGTTATTTTTTTATAGTATATATATCACTAGATTATTGAGATTAAAGGGTAATATGTTCATTTCTGGAGGCCTTTATTTTTTAATTAGGAAAATATATTTTTTTTTTGAAGAGGGGGTTAATTTGATATAATATATGTTAAAATTAGTAAATTTCATGTAACTAGGGATTTATTTTATTGGGGGTTGGGTGGGGTAGAATCGGCGTTCTTTTACTACTGAAGAAGAAGAAACAGGTGACGCCAAAATCAAAATGCAGAAGAATCTCTACCGTTTCGACGACCCAGTCGGAGGGCCTTGCCAAGAAGGGACGAAATATAGCTCTAATAAAATGTAGCTGACTTATCCGTTGCACCGTCAAATATGATTCGCAGTCAGCTTGGGCTGAAGGAATATCTATATATATATAAATATGTATAGATAAACACAATAAATCCTGTAGGCTACTTCGAGTCATGATTTTATTTTGCAGGTTGGTTACGCTGCTCACTTAGCCGGAGCCATCGCCGGACTCCTTATTGGAATCAACGTTTTGAAGAACATAAAAATGGAACGCTGGGAAAAATATGTCTGGTGGGTGTGCCTAGTCCTCTACTTCCTTTTGATGGGAGGGGCGATCGCCTGGAATATATTTTACACCGACCACTTCCGGCTCCCGGATTCATCCCCCCTCCAGCCCGGTAGCTGCTAGGAAGTATAAGGGGCAAAATGTGTTTCTTGTTAACCCTCCTCAGAGACAGACGTGCCAAAAAGAATGTGGCTCGAGTCAACCTCCGTGGCTTTCTAATGTATCCCATGTTTTCCATGCTCTTTCGTCGATCGATTCAGATCGATATCTGAATTTCTAACCGGTTCTCGATGGATGGCGGCAGATGATATATAGAGCGCACTAGGTAGCTTATTTTTCATTTTGCAAAGGAGCAATGACATTTATTTTAATTACCACTTATTTGAGTTTGTGACTTTGTAGCGTATTTATAAGGTATGCCCAATATCTGGGCGCTCTGACCCAGTAAAAATAAGTTTGAATCATTGTTTTGGAAATGAACAGTATTTTATTTTTGGGAGCTCCGATACAGTAAAATAATTTGTATCGTTATTTTGTTACTGCAACTTTTATTGGGCCAGGGTTCTCCAAGGCTCGTCATATGGCATTTGGCATTGGCCGAACCTTGGGGTAGACCCTGAGTTTCGCCATAGCTAAACATCATTCTTAAAATTCCTTCCAGATTAGTTCTCTTTTTGCCGCTAGATGATGAATAAAACAAACAGTGACACGTTACTTCTGGGTGTACGTTAACCTAGTTTGTTTGGCTATCATCAACTCCTTTTAGGCTTGGCCATGTTTAAAGATTCAGATTATTTGTGAACTAAAAAAAATATAATCTTCCTGGAACAAACTGCATGTCCGCCTAAAAAAAGGCCATGCGGCCTATGGGAACGAACATACAAATAAGGAGCTCATTCAATAATACTCCGTTTTGGAACAAACATAAAAAGAACTATTGTTTAAAGACATTAACAAATATAAGCTCTCAACTACTATCACTTGAAAATAACTCCTTTAGTTGTTTTTAAAAGTCTGTTGCTTTCCTAATACACAGAGGTATTTCATTCCAGAGCGTTACTCCAACATGTCTTATTGATAACGCCCCTCTGGAAGTATGCCTTGAAAAACTGTAGGCTATGAAATGACTCTGCCTATATGTATGCTATACCCGAGTCTGTTCTGTCAAACTTCAACGAGTTTCTCAGTTCTGGCTTCCTGACTGCTGGTTCACTTTTTCACGTGGCTAATGCACGACTCAGGTATGAATCGAAAGCCTAATGGCCTACTCCCCTTCCGATAACTTATACCAAGATCTAACGTGCGATTGTTAGCGCATCTGGCGGCAATTGGTCGTTTGATTTTGTGAATGACGTATTGAAAATTCGTGGCATACCGCAACCGTTGACATTTTATTTGAATCTGTTTTCCAGCGCTACACCAGGTAGTAAATTAAAACTACATCAGGGTGACCAATGTTGAGGCAGGGAGAAGCTCTGGGATACTTTTTCAATAATTTACTTCTAATACAAATGTTCCTGGAGCCCAAGCTGACTTTGAAACATATATTCAAATAATGCATAAAACGGATACGTCAGCGACGATGCTTTAGCTGCGATATGTCGGCCGTTCTTGACAAGGTTCCTCGTCAGGCTGTCAATCTTTAGTCTCAACGTCGGGGTAGGAAACAAACCTGTAATAATTTTTAATCGTTATTTTGATTTGTAACTTTTATTGGGTTAGGGTTCCGCAACACTCGGCATATGGCATTTTGTATTGGCGAACGCTTGGGATATACCCTGAGTTTCAGCATCGGTAATTGCAGGTTTGTTTCCTTCCCCGACGTTGACCTGAAGATTGACAGCCTGACGAGAACCCTTGCCAAGAAGGGCTGAAACATTGCTACTAAAGCATCTTAGCTGGTGTATCCGTTTTACGCATTATTGGAATATACCTTTCTAATTACACTCCAAGGATATAAGAGTATCTACCGTACACACAAATCTTGCAATATTTGCTACTGGGATCAATCTTGTCTTTACTAAGATAAGATTATCTCTAATTCTGATTAATCGTATCCCAGTAGTGATAAGGTTAATCCCAGTAGCAAATACTGCAGTTAACTTTAATGCTTACTCGGAGAAACTTTTTACAGTGTAGCTAAAAAAGAGAAGGATTAGAAGAAAAACTTACAATAAGTAATAATAAAATATCGAAACATTGGGTTTGTTCTTAGTGCTGGTGTAAAGCAAACATTTTCCGTCCGTAAACTGAAATAACAAGGTATACAAGATATATTACACTGCCATGTAATCCTGCTCGTTTCCCCTATTAGAATAAATGGGGAAAGTTTCGATGACCCCCCAGAAAATTTAACAAAAGTACCGATTTAGGACGCTAAGTGCCAGGTTTAGCCATTCGTTTTTGCGTCCAGAGACTGTCCAAATAGCTTTTAGAACCTTTATGACAAGTAATTCCCCTGTTTGTCCTCTTGGTTGTCAGACAGATCACGGTGCAATTAGTCTAGCACCGATATCGCAAGTCCTCCACTGTACGCAACATGCGGGAAATATGCTAAAATGTGTCCCATTCTCCCGAATCAGATAAGATAACCACTCGCTTTTAAAGACCTTTCACACAAACTTGATGGTGCTAGACGTACAAAGTTCCCGTTTGTCTCTTTTTGTTTGGAGACTAAAGGTGCGTTTTTTCTTATGTACTTTTGGTGTGGTTTCACTGTAATTTGACGTCCTTCTGTTCTAGTTACGAAATTATAGTATGTGTACCATTTTAATAGTCCATTCCACATACTTTACTTTCATAACTAAAACAAAAGTACGCCAAACTACAGTGAAACTACACCGAAACTACATAAAAAAAACGCACCTTAACCATCGTCGACGGTAAAACGAGTTTTATGAGTGCAATACTTAAAGTGTTCCACATGGATGTACAGCTGCCTTTGACCGATAGTGCATAATTCAAGTGTTTGATCCATTATTGTGTTTAGTTTGTAGTTGATGCGAACAGGAGCAATTATGACATTTAGAGCGTGTTCTACCCTTCTAACAATACTAACTATTAGTGACTGTTTTTGTGCCAACCTCATGAGAAGTTACTACGGTGACTGTTCTAGCCTCGAAATAGTAACTAGTGGTAACTATTTGCTTACCATGCTCGCGAGCGTAGTTAGGGTGGTAACTACAATATCTGTAATGTGAGTGGTCCAGTCAGTCCGCGGCACGATATTTTTTGCCGAAAATAGAAAAATTGGTTCCAGACCTGACGCCAAGGACGTCGCATGCGTCGTAACTACGGTAAGTAGGGTGGAACACGCTCTTAATTCTTATTGGTGTAAACTCTTTCGTATCCCAATGGTCCATGTTGTCCCATCGGGTGCCAAAATGGTAAAGATGTAGTACGGACCAACAAAAAGAAAGGAAAAAAGAAGAAATATTGCTAATAATTCGATTGCTGCCAAAGGACTGGATACACAAACACATGATAACATTGTATCACCGTAACATCAATCTTTGTAGGCCGTGCAGTGAATCTGAGGCGCCTTAAACTTCCGTTTGTCGAAGTCGCAGATTTATTAACGTATGACTTATGTGACAGGTTGTTGTGTTTTATTAATTCGGAGTTGGGTTTAGTGACTTTTGGTATTTGGTGTATTTCCTAGTAGTTCTGTGTTTTGGAATGTTTATTCGTATTAGCCGGCAGAAGTGTTCAGTATTGCGTTTGATTCTCGGCATGTATGTGGCCACGCAACATGTTCGGGACAGAGATGGGCGAATCCGAATCCGGATTCTGATTCGAATCCAGGATCCGTCCTTTTGGCCGGAATCGAATCTTCTTCTTTTCAGGCTGGATTCGAACTCGGATTCAAAACCCTGGATCTTATGAATCCGCGCCAATTTCTAATTTTTATCCTTTCGGTTTCCGCTTTCCCGATTTGTACAGGGTGTGCTAAACAATCAATCAATCAATCTACTTTATTTTCCAAAAAGCTCAAAGCTAGAAGAGGAATAAGATATTATACGAAATACACAGACACGGAACAAATTAACTAATACACTTACAAGATATGGCCAGAAATAGATGATGGGAAGAAACTACTCAAAACTTGGGCAGAAGAGTTAGCAGGATATGGAGAATTTTTTTTTTTGAAAGAGCATTTTTGCTGTCAGTTAATTTAGGAACATCCAGTATAATGAGAGCCTCTTCATATTAGATATTTTGATCACCCAGAACGATTCTCATTGCTCTCTTTTGGACATTTTCCAGGCGATCAGAGAGCTCTGAGGAAAGAGAAGAATGCCAACCCGGCGAAGCATGTTCTAAATGAGGACGCACATAAGTTGTAAAATAACAGAGGAGGCATTTAGTATCCAAACCGAAAGATTTAAGGGTAGAGAGGAATTTAGTAAAAAGCTGTTTTTACGCATAATACTGTCAAGATGAGAATTCCATTTCAGATCGCGATCGATTATTATCCTAAGCAATTTAACGGATTTAACTGTCTGAACGTCTGCTAAACCGCATAACCGAAGACTTACTATCATTAATTATGCTAATTATTATTAGCATTTTCTTGCTTGACAGTTAAGTTTGAACGGAAGTGATGGAGTCAACGAACAAACGAGCCTCAAGAACACTAACTATGATAGCTACACATGGAAACCTAGAAATGACCGTCTCATTTGCCTTAGGCCTCGGTGCTTTTTTGTCACCTCTGATTGAAACTATACCTTTGTACATGATTTAGTTTTTAAGGTAGGATTCGAATCCGGATTCGGTTCCGGCTTCGAATCCTCAATGTGAAATGGTAGATTCAGATTCGTACCTAGCCCTGGATTCGGATTCGGATCCTTTCATTTTCGGATTCGCCCATCTCTGGTTCGGGATGACACGTTCAGACGAATTTTAATATGTATTCTTTCCTGATCAAACTTCTACAAACAAATAATCAATCCGTGTAGCTCACATTAATTGTGCCTTGTTTTTACAACATATGTTTATTTATTACATGTTGAAACCATAGAGCGTATACCAGTTTCCTCCTTCAGTCCTTTTTCGACAATGGATTTACTTTTAGTTTGGTGGAGCTATCCCTTTCTAAAGTCCACTACCTCTTCAGAAGACCAATCAAGGAAGAAGAAGAAGCCACTACGCGTCTTTCTCTTTTTTTTTATGGCACTTGCAGCCTCTGGCTCAAGTGCCATATACCGATCACAATTCCGTCTGTCGGTCGGTCCGAGTTTTTTGTCACACTTTTTCGAGTTAGGCTACTTCCAGTTGAGCTAGGACAATGAAACTTGGCAGGCTTATCAGGGACCCGACTAAACTAACCTGGAAATAATCAGTCTGCCGATCCGACCATATGCGGGGGAGTGGGGGCGCTGGAAACTTGAAAATTTAGGGCATTTTGTCACACTTTTTCGAGTTAGGGTACTCCCAGTTGTGCTAGGAGCATGAAACTTGGCAGGCATATCAGAGACCCGACCAAACAAACTTAGAAATAATCAGTTTTCCGATCCATCATTTTTTGGGGGGAGTGGAGGGGCAGGGGAATCCGGGAAATTGAGAAGTATGTATCTTTCGAACGGGTGATCGGATTGTAATGAAACTTAGTAACTGAATAGATTATATATCTGTGATGTCCCGTTTAAAGTCTTGACCGGATTCGATAGCCAGGGGGGAGTTGGGGGGGGGAGACCGGACATTTTAGGAAACGGTTAGAATGGAGGGATCGGAGTGAAACTTGCTGGGAAGAACAAGCATCTGCTCTAGATAAATCCTTTAGCCCATTGTACTGGTTCCGAACACTTATGGGAGGGGGGGGGGGGAGGTGGTTTAACGGAATTTCGGTGATGGCGGTGTTGAGGATTTTCACGATAAAACTTGGCAGGCATATGAGGGACCCGATCAAACTGACTTCAAAATAAAAAAGTTTGTCGATCTGATAATGGTAGGGGGAGGCGAATCCGGAATTTTCAGTCATCCCTAACTTTCGAATGGGTGATCGGATTCGAGTGAAATTTAAGAATTTAACAGAGGACACTTCTCCGGTGATCTTTTTCATATCCGGCAACTATTGGGGGGGGGGGAGGGGAATACGTGACCCGCTTAGAATGAAGAGATCGGAATGGAACTAAACAGTGGGAAGAACAAACCGATGCTCTAGGTAAATCATTTACTGAATCGGATTGGCTACGGGCTCCATGTGGGAGATGGGGGAGGGGGGGGGGGGCGGAAATCTCGAGAAACAGTTAGAATGATGGTATCGGAGTGAAACTTGCTCGGAAGAACAAACATCTGATCCATGTACATCTTTTACACAATTTGACTGGATCCGGACACTTGAGGGGTGGGGAGGGGGTATGCCGGAATTCCTTTTTTTTTTTTTTTTACGACGAAACTTGGCAGGCATATCAGGGACCCGGTCAAACTGACTTGGAATACAACAAAAATCCTTGACCCGCTTAGAGTGGTATGCTCTGGATCGAACTTCGTGGGAATGAAAAATAGTTGCTCTGGATTAATCATTACAGAACTGGATTGGCTCCGGGTATTGTGGGTGGAGTTGGAGGGGGGGGGGGGGAGTCTTTGATTTCGCTGATCGCGAGTTCAGGTCCCGAGTGAAAAAAAAAAGACAGAGAACTATAGATAAACCATGACAAAAAGCCCATGCTCGTATTGTTTCTGAGGTTCCCCAGATTTCATGAGTGCTTGTCTATACGTCCTTAGAGAAGCCTGAATGGGTTTTATCTCCACCGGTGAAACTATAGCGGATCTTAGCTAATGGATATATGTTTCAAAGTATGAGCTGAATGGTTGCGTATGTTACGTTCTCCGGATTACATGGACGTCAGAAGACAACTGGTATATGTGCCTATGATACTAGGCATGTGCGGAATCGTTACGTATACGCCGTTTAAGAATGTCAGAAGACAACTGGTAGATGTGCTTATGTTTCTAGCTATGAGCGGAATCGTTTCTTATTTGCCGGTCACTGGATTATAAGAACGTCAAAAGAGAACTAATGTGTGTTTAAATGATTTCCCATAAGCATTGAATATGCCCAATACTTTTGACATCGAAACTACAGAGAATCAAAGTAACGTAATACAAAAGACTAGACAAGAACTCAAAGTAAGTTAACAAAATAATCCACATTGCGAAACTGAAATTGCGCTTCCCTTTCTTGGGGATATCCTAGTCGCAATAATTTTAGATCTTCTCCAACATATTTGTTATAAAAGTGTAATCGAATAAGAAATAACTTAAAATGTACATATTCCACGGTGACATTTCAGCCCTCTCTAGTAAGGATCCTCTTCGGTTTGAAAAGCTTTAAACGCTTGCCAAGAAGGATCAAAATATCGCTATGAACATAATTCTAACTGACCAATTTTATTCAATCCGTTTTGAGTCATTTATTACCATCTGATTTCAAGTATGCAGGTCAATGAGTATTTAAACGTAGGCTAATTACCGAGAAAGGAGACTTAAATCGGAATCCGAAGGAATCAGCTAGCGGTTGATTCCAATTGCTGGTGCGTCTTTGTTCGCCTTTTCACTTACCGTTTTAAAGCCTTTTTGCTTTTTTTTTGTGTTTTTCTAAACGGTCTTTGGAACTGTTTGACCATATCCCGCTTTTGTCAAACAGGCAAATCCCTAATTTCGCCTTTAATATTCGCGACTTGCAAAAAAGGAACTCGCTTTAGTTGACAACTATCTGTCAAAAATTTAATTTTTATCCAAGAAAAAGAGATAAGTACTTAGTAGAAAAGACGACTGGGAAAAAGGTGAAAATCTCCAAAAAAGCTTAAAGCTATAGCCGAAAACGGAAAAGCAAAAGCCGAACAAAATGCTACTGCTATTTCAGAAGTGACGCCGCCTATCAGAAGATTCTGCCAGCTTGTCAGGCTCGGAAGTCGTAGTACCACCTTGTTTTGGTCTAGATAAAAAAAAAATATCGGTAAGACTAGGGAGTTTAAGACTTTAGCATTTTCTCCCGACGGCCGCAACTAGAGAAAATCTTCAGACAGGGGTAACTTAGAAAGAAACGACCATCTACTTTTAAATTCCTCGTAAAGTCAGACATAAGGCGGACTATCCAAACATGTAATTCTAGGACCAATTGTACCAAACAATTTCTTGTAAACAAATTTCCTCAGACAGCGAGTCAAATAACTTCGGCTTTTGTATTCACAAAACTTCATCACTTCATACAATCAGCAACTATAACATGTGACGATAGCCACATGGGCCAACGCATCAGATACTTGACATAGAGGACGCAGGATCGATCCCACTCCCGTCCATCATCAATTTGCTTCACAACAAAATCGTCTTGGGTCTGAGGGTTCGATCCCCCTCATAGCCCTAAAGCTTTTTGCTCCCATGCCTATCCGACGCGCGCACGGTGGCTCTATCGGCCGTCAGTTGTATTTTAGTAACCGCGAAGGAAAGACTTATGTCATTTCAGCGTTGTGACAGTGAAGCGAGTAAGCGACTAGCTATCAAGAAGTCCAGTTATCAGGATAATACCCCCGCCAAGGTAAAGAAAAAGTTATATTATATCGCTGGTAAGAAGAGATTTATTGATGGAATTGGGTTAAGAGGGCTGAGGCCCAAATTTTGCTAAGATAAGATTGTTGATTTGAAAAACTGGAGGCCAAAATCTTTGCGTAAGATTGTCGTCGTTCTTTGCGTAAGAACAGTGGGCATAAGATAAGATTTATTGACTCGTGTTCGAGGCCAGTTGCTTTGCGTAAGAGTGTGGTAGTTCTTTGCGTAAGAACAGTTGGCTTGAAATGAGATTTATTGGTTTGTGATCGAGGCCAGAACCTTTGCGAAAGTTCCCTCCCGTAAAATTTGTTTTAATTGCTGTGGGCCTTGGCGATGGAAAAGGATACGTGTGAAGAATATTGAAGTCCTTTTAAAGGCGCCATTTTGGAGCACGCATCAATTTGGAATGTTATATTTTTTGACGCCAGATGGCGAATAAGGTTATTGATTTAAGGGGTACAGTATGGGGGAAAATGATAGGCTAAATAAAAAATGTGAAGATTAGCCACGAAGCAGTTGGCGTAAAATAAGATTATTGATTTGTGATTGAGGCCAGAACCTTTGCGTAAGTTTCCTCCCGTCAAGTTTGTTTTAATTGTTGCGGGCCTTGACGATGGAAAAGGATACGTGTGAAGAATATTGAAGTCCTTGAAAGGCGCCATTTTGGAGCACGTTTCAATTTGGAATGTTAAATTTTTCGGCGTCAGATGGCGGGCAAGGTTTATTGATTTAAGGGATAAAGTACGGGGAAAAGAAAATGTGAAGATCAGCCATGAAGTAGTTGGTGTAAAATAGATTTATTGATTTGTGATTGAGGCCAGAACCTTTGCGTAAGTTACCTCCCGTCAGATTGTCTTATTGTTGCGGGCCTCGACGAGGGAAAAGGATACGTGTGGAAAATATTGGAGACCCTCGAAAGGCGCCTTTTTTGGGGCACGTATCAAATTTGGAATGTGGAATTTTCGGCGTCAGAGGGCGGGCAAGGTTCATTGATTAGGGGAATACAGTATGGGGGAAAGGGACAGGGTAGATAAAAAATGTAAAGATCAGTCAAAATTGTTTTGGGGGGCCGATACCGATTGAGATTATTTTGGAACGAGATTTGCATGGAATTAAAGGTCACGTTTTGAGGAAAATTAATAGTGACAGGTTGTTGAGAAATCCGCAGGGCGCGATTGTCAATTTGTCGCCAGGTTGTATGATGATATGGGGTCGGAGCTTTGAGCCCCCTATTGGTTGAGGCGAATAGTCAGTAGTTGTCGGAATATTCGTGGATTCGCGGAGTAGTATAGAGATTGGTTATTTGAGATATTACCCCATGGGACAAATTTGTGATAATAGAATTGAATGTGGGTTATTACAGACGGGTCGTTGAAATTTGGCTTTCTTTCAGAGTTAAGATGGCTTTGGTGCTCAGTGAGCAGTCGTCCTTAAATGGTCGGGACTATATCTCAGCCATATGCGCAGTTCGTAACGGTGACCCGGCTCCAACGACAACGGCTGTGAAGATTAAGGGGAGAAAATTGGAATCGTCCTCCGAGGTGGATATTTGGAGCGCTATTGGTTGGTTGACCGGGAAGGACAAGCCCTTCTTTGATGTTTTGGTGCCATTGGATATCGACCAGGCTCGACTTTTCATCCGTCATTTGGTCCCCTTGTTAGGGCAGGCCCAGCAAGTCCAGACGATTCCCGTACATCATGCGAGGCCGGCGGCGGAGTCTTTGACGCAAGTGGCTTCGACAAGTACTTCAGCTCCACTGGAGATACCAGAGGTTGGTGTACCCCATTTTGTAAATGAACAAATAGGGTGTGGCCCCTCAGGCCCCCTCCCCACTTTGGGGGAGGCCCTGGATGAGCATCTTAGCTCACCTTCTGAAGTGGTTGTGGGAATCGGAGTAGGAGAATATGCAAGTTTGTTGAGAGGAGTTGAGACATAAAATATGGAACCGGGTTTTAGCTTCTATTTTGGTTGGTACGTTTGGAATTGTACGCATGTTACCTATGAGGTAGCGCTATGGACGCCGGTGTAGGACTGACAGTTGCGGTATATAGTTATGTTTCAAATCAGGGTGACGTAGTGATGCATTTTTAGAAATTTAACCGTGTAGGTGAGTTTTAACGAGAATTTTTGAATCATAGGATGTGAAAGGAATGAAATTAATAAGTGTTATCATTTAGGTAATGAAGCCGTACGTGGCGGAAATGGAGATGTTGAAGATACAGTTAGGGGCCTCAAATGGGGTTGAGCGGGCAAAACGCGAGGTGTTCGACGCCATTATGTCTTGCTCTTCGGACACGAGCAACGGTAGACTGATTGCACGGATGAGGGATTTGGTGGGGGAAGCTAAGCGTGTTGGGGATAAAAATCTGGAAAAATATGAGGTGGCGTATGCTCAGATATTGGCCTTCCAAGACCTCCCACATTATGAATTGGCCAAAACTCTGGTCAACTTGATCGGTTCTGAGGCCCAGAAAGACGGTGCAAAGGAATTCCTCCGTCTTAGTAAGCAGAAGGCAAAAGCAGCGGGGGAGATTCCGAAACCCGAGAAAAAAGGGGTTGAACCTCAAAGTGTTGAAGACATGGTCCAGAAGGCCCTCGCTTCGGTTGTCGGTCAAGCTAGCCAGTTTCAGCAGCCACAGTTCGGGGCATATGGCCAGATGATCAACCCAGCTTATGGAGGTTTAAATTTCGGACCGCGAAGAGGGGGTAGGCCCCCATACGGAAGCCGGTTCTCACCGTACCGCCCGCGATATCCGGAGACTCGCACATGTCATATTTGTTTAAAGGTTGGGCACCTGGCGTCGGCTTGCGTCGATAGGCCCCGTGACGGCAACTAGTAAACGGTGTAGTGAACGTGACCCTTTGTGTGTATATGGCTGATTTTGTAATTTTGTATACATAAAAACTGTTTAAGAGGTATTAATTATTGTAGGTGGACGAAACCGATCGAATTTGGGTGAATTTTCGAGGCCAACGGGTGGCCCCACCCGAAGTTTTCCCAGCAGCGGAGAATTTTCGGTCGTTGTCGGCTTGGAAGGGGAAAGTGTACGATTCTTGTTTAGATTCAAAGAATTTCAAAGCTGGTGGGCTGTCCGAACATTTCAATGAGTGGCAAGATTTGTGTTCGACATATCAGTTGAAGAATAGCGATATGATTTTAGAATGGTTGAGCAATGGCGTACACATTCCTTCCTTCTTCCGCCGGTTCAGGGGGACCTATCGCGGGAAGTATTATGATTCGGAAATACCAGTGATAGTGGAAATCCCAAACGGGAATTCAGTCTATGCCTATGATTCTTTTGTTACCCGAGAATTGGAAGAGGGTACCCTTAATGGCTCTATTTTGCCTTGGGGTAAAGTGGGTGAGTGCGAGCCCCCCAGGATTGTAATGCCATTTACGGTCGAGCCTAGCAAACCGAGACTTTGTCACGACGAATCTTATTTGAACTGTTGGATTAGGGATAACCCCTTCCAGCTGGATACCCTGGGGGAAATTCAACCCTTTTTATCGATTGGGGGTCTGCTCTTTAAGGTAGATGACGCAAAGGCATTTAAGCAAGTAAAGTTAACCCCTGAAAGTTACCAATACGTTGGTTGCAGATGGCGTTGCGTGCATATCCCCGGAGATTCGTCAGAGTGGTACTATGTATATACGACTTTGACGTTTGGTAGTAAGTTGTCACCGTTTGTGTACCATACGATAGGCCAGCCAATCCCTACGGTTTTTAGAGAGGCAGGCGGATTTTCTTGGAGGTATTTGGACGATTCGTTGTACTATATACCTCCGGGACCGGATTGCGAGGAAATCTCAAAGATGGCAGTTAGTTTCGTGAAAGCGATGTCGGCAAAATTGGGATTTTATTTGTCTGAGAAATCGGACTTCGAACCGAAGAAAGAGTTGCGTTATTTGGGTATGTTGATCGATGTCGAGCAAGGAGCGTTTATGATCCCGGAGGATAAGGTGGAGAAGTTCGAGGTATGTCGTATCGATATGTTGAAAAGAAGCGGTTTTACGATCAAAGAGCTGCAGCGTTTTGTGGGGAGAGTAGCGAGTTTTTCCCCTGCCTTCCCGCATGCGCGGATGTTTACGAAAGAATGTAATGGCCTAATTGCCCGTATGACGCAAGATAATGTCGAGTGGTCGTTAGCTCCGAGTGAGGTATTGAACGAAATACGTTTTTGGGCCTTTTTGTTAGAATCCCCTCGGGTTTTCCCCTGGAGACAATCCTCTCACCAGTGGATTGAACTGTACACGGACGCAAGCGGATACAAGTGGGGGGCATCTCTAGTGAAACCGTCAGGAACTATCGGGTTGTCGGACTTCTTCACGAATGATTTAATGGATTTGCCAATCCACGTAAAAGAAGCACGGGCCCTGTTGGCCGCATTGTTATCGTTGGAGCAGGAGTTGGCAAACGCGCGGGTGAAGGCACGTGTAGACAATATGGCCGTGGTGTGCGCATGGAATGAGGGGGGTGGTAAGTCAGGGGAATTGAATAGAGTTATGAAAGAAATCTTCCTCCTTGTGTGCCGCATGAATGTTGTTTTGACCTTAGTATACGTCCCGTCGGCCCTCAACGTCGCAGACTCGTTGTCAAGGTCAATTGACAAACAGCATTGTAAGTTAACTGAGAAAACTTGGCTCTTGACCCAAAATCGATTTGGAGGTAAAGTAGGGCATACTTGTGATTTGATGGCCTTGTCGTCGAACGTCAGGAAAGGGTGGGATGGACGTAAGTTACCGTTTTTCTCCCCGTACCCCCAACCGGGAGCCCTTGGTATAGATATGTTTAGCCAAAAATTGCCAGTTTCGGGAAATTATTATATTTTCCCGCCATTTTGTATGATTGGGGCAGTGATATCACACCTACGGGGAACGGGTGTCATGGTTACAATGATTATCCCAGACGTCGGGGGGGCAGTACCGTGGTCCCCGTTGCTTCGGCAGTTTGAGGTCGCGCGTTTAAGCTTGGGCATGGCCGGGAACCGAGAAGTTTTGTTGTACCCGTCCCGGAAGGGATATGTGGCCGATAAAGTCGGATTATACGTTCCTTTGGTGGCTGTTCGTTTAGAATTTTAGTTCTCGTTTTGAAATAAAGAAGTTGTTTAAAAATACGGGTCATTTTGTGTTTTAGGGTGAACCGGTGGTGGATTGGCTTAGTATAGTCCCGACCGAATGGAAAGAGCGGAAAAAGGAGCTAGAGTTGACAATAACTCAGTCTAAGTACGAACAGAAGAAGGCGAAATTGAGGACGGAGCTTCGTGATTTTATGAATTTGTTTAGTTTAAGTCTGTTAGATTGTGAACCTGCGCATTTAGTGTATTTTTTGATATCGAAGGAAAAAGACGGGAAGACCGTCTTGCACAATGTGCATTGTCCAAATTTGGCAACGGTCAAAATCGATTGCCAATGCAAAAGAACCCTCGCGGCAGGCACCGTAGATAGTTACATCGGACAATTAACGGCGATCTTCAACTCGGAAAATATGAACGGGTCATGGGATGGGAAGTTAAAAAGGGGTAACCCGGCAAAATCGACACAGATGGTAAATTTTTTGCGTGCAACGAAGTCCGAGCAAGCCGGCGCAGCTGTAATCCCAAAGCAGGCACATCCGTTGTTTTTACAAAAGTTGAAGAAAATATCGGGCCTTTTATCTCAGCGATTAGAGTTGGCAAAAGCGAATATAGATAGATTGAGATTGGCAAGGAATAAAGCTTTCTTCTTGGTGCAATTTTTCGGGGGGGATCGCGCCTCCGATTTGGCATTAACGAAAAGCCGGGAGATCATGTTCTTCCCGTCACAGGAAGGTTTGCTTTTTAACCACACGGCCGGGAAAACCCTTCGGCAAGGCGGAGTCAATAGCTTCGGGATTTTTCGTGTGCGTGACGCGGCCCTGTGCCCAGTTTTGGCGGTCGAGCAGTATTGGGCTCTAGTTCAGGAGTTGGGTTTAGAGCTCAATTATGGATATTTCTTTCGAAATATAAAAACGGGAAAATTTTGTAATGAACCAGTCCCGTATGCTACCGTTTATAGAGCTTTAAAAGAAGTATTAGGATGTTTAGGGTTGGATGAGGGAGAGACGCCGCATAGCCTCAGAGCCGGAGGGGCAATCACGCTGGCAGCGGCAGGGTCAGAACTATCCGAAGTTATGTCGGTCGTCGGTTGGAGGTCTGCTGCAACAGCAGAGCATTATTTGGCCTGGAAGAAGTTAATGGAGTTCCAGCAACAGGGGGATGCCGCGGCCGCGATTGAGAATTTGTCCGGGAATTATGAGCGAACAAATAAGCTCGTCGGGTTTTCAGCGTTATTTGTATGAGTTATAAAATATAATGTTTTCAATTGATATTAGTACGTTAAATGTTGGTCAATAAGGTTGGGAGATAGATGAGGTTGGGCAAATTGGGCCCGCGCGGGGGGGGGGGGTACGGTGAGGTAGCCATGGCATAGGACGAGGCGGTACGGATTGACCCCCTACGCCCATATCTTATCAGGCTGACAGACCATAGTAGCGATTCGGATACAATACTATCCGACGCGCGCACGGTGGCTCTTTCGGCCGTCAGTTGTATTTTAGTAACCACGTAGGATGTGGATTTATATAGTCTGAAGATTAGGACAGAGGGATGTTTTGAAAAAAAAAAAAAAAAAAAAAAAAAGAAATGGATAATTAATTGAATGGTCTGGAAGCTATTTACGTCTAAACCATGGGCCCCTGGCCTGTAAGGTTTGACCCCCTACGCCCATATCTTATCAGGCTGACAGACCATAGTAGCGATTCGGATACAATACAAACCATAAAACCCGCTTCTACTGAGAATGATACAAAACTATTAGACTATAGCAACTTTAGCCGCAAATAGAACCAATACAAAACGATGACCAATCACGTATACATGGTTTGTATCGTGACAATAGGGTCATAGGAACTATAAAATTGTCTCTATCTTTATTTTCACTCGGGGTACTTCCAGATGTGCTAGGACGATGAAACTTTTCTGGAATATTGGAGATTCAACAACATTTGCTTAGAAACTGGTACTTCCCAAATCCGATTATTCCTTTTATTCAAACAATGTTTACAACGGATTCGTCAGCTATGATTTTTCATCAGCGATATTTCGGCCCTTCTTGGCAAGGGTCCTCGTCAGGCTGTCAATCTTCTGGTTCAACTTCGGGGAAGGAAACAAACCTGTAATCAAACCTGTGTTTCCTTCCCCGAAGTTGAACCAGAAGATTGACAGCCTGACGAGGACCCTTGCCAAGAAGGGCCGAAATATCGCTGATGAAAAATCATAGCTAACGAATCCGTTGTAAACATTGTTTGAATAAATGTTTCAAAGTCAGCTTGGGCTCAAAGAATATTTACCGATTATTCCTTAAAGTACCAATCTTGACCAAGAAAAAAAAATACTTTTAAGCAATATATTCATTTTCATGATGCCCATCAGCTCATTAGCATTTTTTGCCTCAAGGGTATTGCTTACAAATAAAGTTCCAGCTCCCTTAGAGTGCGCATCTCAACCGCAAAGTCGAAACTTACTTTTGATCAATCCAAACATCTTAACCCATGCAATTGCCACATGAGCTTACAGCTCTTGTTTATTCTCACACCACAGACAGCGAAACAATTCAGAGAAGAGCCGATTCAATCAACCGTTAGCGTTTGTGGCTTAAAGCTGGCTTCACCTTTCAGTCCCCAGGTGTCCGGGGCTTCCGCAAGGTTGAGCCAACCCTTCCAGATTACCATGACGCTGTCTGCTAATCTTGCTATCCTTCAGAATTTCCTAGATGTCCCTATCGCATTCTGGATATTTCTTGCATCCCAGTCAGAAACTGTCAGTCAAGTTCCTTTTCGTCCTACGTTTGTATATTCGTTTTGTCCCTCGAACGGGTTCGACTCTCTATAGCTCGCTCCAGATATCCGTAATCTCGGGTGTTCAGCACCCCTGAGTTCTTGAAGTTCTTGGCTGCGCCTTCCGCAACCGGCTGTCTGGAATCCGGAAATTGGTAGAGAAGCCTGCGGCTTTGTGCGGACAGATACTAAGTATTTTACTAGCAGATTCCGTAAAAGATTAAAGGATCTCGTCGTTTTCCTACCAAACTGATAATCATGGTGAAAATCCGATTTAATAAAATAATAAAAATTACCAACGTAATCTGTGAACGACATACGTTAAAGTGAACCCGAAACCCGGAGCAGCTGTAACAGCGAACGCTTGGGCACTCGCGGGTCGCGGCTAAGACGAGTGCAGTTCTCAGCAATCCTGATCGTGTGTTTGCACTTCGAGACTTCCTGCGAAAAGATATATTCTTATGCCGCCGACAGACGATCAGGTTCGGGTGGTCGTGGCGAAAGACGAGGAAGGGTAGGATCCCTGTTCTTCTGGTTTCTTTCTCTTCCTTAAGAGAGGAGCTCTGTTTTGGTCGAACATGAAACGGCAGTAGTCCTATCCGAAGCAATAGCTGCGTTTTTGCATGCCTTACAGCACGCCTGTGAGTAGCAGCTGTGCTTATTAGGTGTTTTGGCAAACCTTTCCCTGTAGCCTGTCTACTTATAAGGCGTTTTTACTCCTCAGTCCAACTGCCAAAGAACGAAATCCACAGGCTACGGCCAAGGGCCTTCTTGATGACGTTGTTCCTTGGCCTTTAGCCTGTGGTTCCTTTCAAAAATGGAGGATGCTGAGTATCTGGAAATGCTGGAATACAAAAATGAATTTTTCAAAGTTAAATGTAAGTATTGTGAATGACTGCTGTTTGCTTGTCAACTCTCTGTTTTCCGGGAATTTTTTTTTGTATAGTGGGTCCAGAACTTTTTGTAGCTGTAGGTTGTGGTGTGGCCAGAAGAGCACACTGGGTTAGTTAGCACACTAGTTTAAAACCAGGAAGTAAGCTGTTTTTTAGATTGCCAGAGTAGTCCCCAGACCGTTCACCAAAGTACACAGTCCGTTTGATCAGCTTATAAGGCGTTTTTGCTGTTCGAACCCACAGGCTATGGCAACGCCTGTGCCTCTACGGCAAAAAGCGTGCAAAAACGCCTTATTACCACACAGGCCAAGTGCTACGGCTACAGTCCACAAAAATGCAGAAACGCAGCTAGTAGCTCTGACACAGCTGTGTTTTAGCTCTTTATCTCTGTAATAGGATTATCCGGAGTCGAATATTTATACAATGCCTGATGCAATCGAGCGGAGGTTAGGTTAGGTTAGGTCTGTCACTTTAGTCTGTCAACTTTAGTCTTTCCGCTTTATTCTGTCCACTATAGTCTGTCCACTTTAGTCTTTCCACTTTAGTCTGTCCACTTTTGTGCAATCGCAATCGAGCGGAGGTTAGGTTAGGTCTGTCACTTTAGTTTGTCAACTTTAGTCTTTCCGCTTAATTCTGTTCACTATAGTCTGTCCACTTTAGTCTTTCCACTTTAGTCTGTCCACTTTAGTCTTTCCAGTTTATTCTGTCCACTTTAGTCTTTCCACTTTATTCTGTCCACTACAGTCTGTCCATTTTAGTCGGTCCACTTTTTCTTTCCACTTACTTCTGTCCACTATAGTCAGTCCACTTTAGTCTTTCCACTTTAGTCTCTCCACTATAGTCTTTCCACTTTCTGTCCACGTCTGTCCACTTTATTCTTTCCACTTTTTTCTGTCCACTAAGATCTGTCCCCTTTGGTGTGTCCACTTTATTTTGTCCACTTTGTTCTTTCCACTTTATTCTGACCACTTTACTCTATCAACTTTAGTCTTTCCACTATAGTCTGGCCACTTTAGTCTGTCTACTTTAGTCTTTCCACTTTTTTCTGTCCACTTTAGTCTGTCGACTTTATTCTGTCCACCTTAGTCTTTCCACTTTAGTCTTTCCACTTTATTCTGTCCACTATAGTCTGTCCACTTTAGTGTTTCCACTTTCTGTCTACTTCAGTCTGTACACTTTAGTTTGTCCACTTTAGTCTGTCCAGTTTATTCTGTCCAGTATGGTCTGTCCACTTTAGTCGGTCCACTTTAGTCTTTCCCTTCTGTCCACTATTGTCTGTGCACTATAGTCTGTCCACTCTAGTCTTGCCACTTTAGTCTTTCCACTTTAGTCAGTCCACTTTTTTCTGTCCACTTTAGTCTGTCCACTTTAGTATTTCCACTATAGTATTTCCACTTTATTCTGTCCACCTTAGTCTTTCCACTTTAGTCTGTCAACTATAGTCTTTCCACTTTATTCTGTCCACTATATTCTGTTCACTCTAGTCTGTCCAATTTAGTCGGTCCACTTTAGTTTTTCCACTTTATTCTGTCAAAATAGACTGTCCCCTTTAGCCTGTCCACTTCAGTCTTTCCACTTTATTCTGTCCACTATGGTCTGTCCACTTTAGTCGGTCTACTTTGGTCTGTTCACTTTAGTCTTTTCACTTTATTCTGTCCACTATGGTCTGTCCCCTTTAGTCGGTCCGCTTTCGTCTTTCCACTTTATTATGTCCACTATGGTCTGTCCACTTTAGTCTTTCCACTTTAGTCACTCCACTTTAGTGTTTCCACTTTCTGTCTACTTCAGTCTGTACACTTTAATTTGTCCAATATAGTCTTTCCACTTTATTATGTCCACTATGGTCTGTCCACTTTAGTCTGACCCCTTTAGTCTGTCCACTGTAGTCTGTCCACTTTATTCTTTCCACTTTATTCTGTCCAGTATGGTCTGTCCACTTTAGTCTGTCCACTTCAGTCTGTCCACTGTAGTCTGTCCACTTTATTCTTTCCACTTTATTCTGTCCACTATGGTCTGTCCACTTTAGTCTGTCCACTTTATTCTTTCCACTTATGTCTTTTCACTTTATACTGTCCACGGTAGTCTATCCACTTTAGTCTTTCCATATTAGTCTGTCCACTTTAGTCTGTCTACTTTAGTGTTTCCACTTTAGTCTGTCCACTTTAATCTTTCCACTTAATTCTGTCCACCTCAGTCTCTACACTTTAGTCTGTCCACTTAGTTTGTCCAATTTAGTCTGTCCACTTTATTCTTCAGACAGTCAGTCAAGACAGACATACAGACATACAGTCAGTCAAGACAGACAGACAGACAGACAGTCAGTCAGTCAAGACAGACAGACAGACAGACAGTCAGTCAGTCAAGACAGACAGACATTCAGTCAAGACAGACATACAGTCAGTCAAGACAGACAGACAGTCAGTCATTCAGTCAAGACAGATAAACAGTCAGTAAAGACAGACAGACATACAGGCAGACAGACAGACAGAAAGACAATCAGAGAGACTGTCTGACTGTTAGACAGACTGTCTGACTATCTGTCTGTCTGTCTTTTCTGACTGACTGTCTGTCTGTCTGTCTTTCCTGACTGACTGTCTCTCTAGCTGACTGTCTGTCTTGACTGACTGTCTGTCTTGACTGTCTGTCTGTCTGTCTTTTCTGACTGACTGTCTGTCTGTCTGTCTTTCCTGACTGACTGTCTCTCTAGCTGACTGTCTGTCTTGACTGACTGTCTGTCTGTCTGTCTTGACTGACTGTCGGTCTGGATTGACTGACTGTCTGTCTGTCTGTCTGGGTTTCTTCACTGAATGTCCGTCTGTCTGTCTGAAATCGTGACTGACTGTCTGTCTGTCTTGACTGACTGACTGTCAGTCTTGACTGACTGTCTGTCTGACTGTATGTCTGTCTGTCTTGACTGTCTGTCTGTCTTGACTGACTGACTGTCTGTCTTGACTGACTGTCTGTATGTCTGTCTGCATTGACTGACTGACTGTCTGTCTGTCTGTCTTGACTGACTGACTGTCTGTCTGTCTGACTGTCTGTCTGATTACAGGTTTGTTTCCTTCCCCGAAGTTGAACCAGATGATTGACAGCCTGACGAGGACCCTTGCCAAGAAGGGTCGAAATATCGCTGATGAAAAATCATAGCTGACGAATCCGTTGTAAACATTGTTTGAATAAATATTTCAAAGTCAGCTTGGGCTCAAAGAATATCTGTCTGTCTGTCTGTCTGTCTGATTGACTGACTGTCTGTCTGTCCTGACTGACTGACTGACTGTCTGTCTGTCTTAACTGATATTCTGATTTTGTTGTAATTGACTGTCTGTCTGTCTGTCTGACTGTCTGTCTGTCTTAACTGATATTTTGATTTTGACGTAACTGTCTGTCTGTCTTCACTAACTGACAGCCTGTCTGTCTTGACTGACTGTCTGTCTGTCTTGACTGACTGTCTGTCTGTCTTGACTGACTGTCTGTCTGTCTTGACTGACTGACTGTCTGTCTGTCTGTCTGTCTTGACTGACTGACTGTCTGTCTGTCTGTTTGTCTGTCTTGACTGACTGTCTGTCTGTCTGTCTTGACTAACTGTCTGTCTGTCTGTCTTGACTAACTGTCTGTCTGTCCAGCCTGACTGACTGTTTGTCTGTCTGTCTGTCTTGGCTGACTGTCTGTTTGTCTTGCCTGACTGACTGTCTGTCTGTCTTGCCTGACTGACTGTCTGTCTGTCTTGCCTGACTGACTGTCTGTCTGTCTTGCCTGACTGACTGTCTGTCTGTCTTGCCTGACTGACTGTCTGTCTGTCTTGCCTGACTGACTGTCTGTCTGTCTTGCCTGACTGACTGTCTGTCTGTGTTTACTGACTGACTGACTGTCTTGACTGACTGACTGTCTGTCTTTCTGTCTTGACTGACTGACTGTCTGTCTGTCTGTCTGTCTTGACTGACTGACTGTCTGTCTGTTTGTCTGTCTTGACTGACTGTCTGTCTGTCTTGACTGACTGACTGTCTTTCTGTCTTGACTGACTGACTGTCTGTCTTGACTGACTGACTGTCTGTCTGTCTAGCCTGACTGACTGTCTGTTTGTCTGTCTGTCTTGGCTGACTGTCTGTTCGTCTTGCCTGACTGACTGTCTGTCTGTCTTGCCTGACTGACTGTCTGTCTGTCTTGACTGACTGACTGACTGTCTGTCTGTCTTAACTGACTGACTGACTATCTGTCTGTCTTGACTGACTGACTGACTGTCTGTCTGTCTTGACTGACTGACTATCTTTCCGTCTTGACTGACTGTCTGTCTGTCTGTCTTTACTGACGGACTGACTGACTTTCTGTCTGACTGTCTGTCTGTCTTGACTGACTGTCTTGACTGACTGTCTGTCTGTCTTGACTGACTGACTGTCTGTCTGTCTTGACTGACTGACTGTCTGTTTGTCTTGACTGACTGACTGTCTGTCTGTCTAGCTTGACTGACTGTCTGTCTGACTGTTTATCTGTCTTGTCTGTCTTGACTGACTGACTGTCTGTCTGTCTGTCTTGACTGACTAACTGTCTGTCTGTCTAGCTTGACTGACTGTCTGTCTGTCTGTCTTGACTGACTGTCTGTCTGTCTTGACTGACTGTCTGTCTGTCTTGACTGACTGTCTGTCTGTCTTGACTGACTGTCTGTCTGTCTTGACTGACTGTCTGTCTGTCTTGACTGACTGTCTGTCTGTCTTGACTGACTGTCTGTCTGTCTTGACTGACTGTCTGTATGTCTTGACTGAATGTCTGTCTGTCTGTCTGTCTGTCTTGACTGACTGACTGTCTGTCTATCTGTCTTGACTGAATGTCTGTCTGTCTTGACCGACTGACTGTCTTGACTGACTGTCTGTCTGTCTGTCTTGACTCACTGTATGTATGTCTCTCTGTCTGTCTGTCTTGATTGACTGCCTGTCTGTCCTGACTGACTGTCTGTCTGTCCTGACTGACTGTCTGTCTGTCCTGACTGACTGTCTGTCTGTCTAGCTTGACTGACTGTCTGTCTGTCTGTCTAGCTTGACTGACTGTTTGTCTGACTGTCTGTCTGTCTTGTCTGTCTTGGCTGACTGACTGTCTGTATGTCTGTCTTGACTGACTAACTGTCTGTCTGTCTAGCTTGAGTGACTGTCTGTCTGTCTGTCTTGACTGACTGTCTGTTTTTCTTGACTGACTGTCTGTCCGTCTGTTGACTGACTGTCTGTTTGTCTGTCTGTCTTGACTGTCTGTCTGTCTTGTCTGACTGTTTGTCTGTCTTGACTGACTGTCTGTCTATCTGTCTGGACTGACTGTATGTCTGTCTGTCTGTCTTGACTGACTGTCTGTCTGTCTTGACTGACTGTCTGTCTGTCTTGACTGAGTGTCTGTCTGTCTTGACTGACTGACTGTCTGTCTGTCTGTCTGTCTTGACTGACTGTCTGTCCGTCTGTTGACTGACTGTCTATCTGTCTTGACTGACTGACTTTCTGTCTGTCTTGTCTGACTGTGTGTCTGTCATGACTGACTGACTGTCTGTCTGTCTTGACTGACTGTCTGTCTATCTGTCTTGACTGAATGTCTGTCTGTCTTGACTGACTGACTGTCTTGACTGACTGACTGTCTTGACTGACTGACTGTCTTGACTGACTGTCTGTCTGTCTGTCTTGACTCACTGTATGTATATCTCTCTGTCTGTCTGTCCTGACTGACTGTCTGTCTGTCTAGCTTGACTGACTGTCTGTCTGTCTGTCTAGCTTGACTGACTGTCTGTCTGACTGTCTGTCTGTCTTGTCTGTCTTGGCTGACTGACTGTCTGTATGTCTGTCTTGACTGACTAACTGTCTGTCTGTCTAGCTTGAGTGACTGTCTGTCTGTCTGTCTTGACTGACTGTCTGTCTTTCTTGACTGACTGTCTGTCCGTCTGTTGACTGACTGTCTGTTTGTCTGTCTGTCTTGACTGACTGACTGTCTGTCTGTCTTGTCTGACTGTTTGTCTGTCTTGACTGACTGTCTGTCTATCTGTCTGGACTGACTGTATGTCTGTCTGTCTGACTGTCTGTCTGTCTTGACTGACTGTCTGTCTGTCTTGACTGACTGTCTGTCTGTCTTGACTGAGTGTCTGTCTGTCTTGACTGAATGTCTGTCTGTCTGTCTTGACTGACTGACTGTCTGTCTGTCTTGACTGACTGACTGTCTGTCTGTCTTGACTGACTGTCTGTCTATCTGTCTTGACTGAATGTCTGTCTGTTTTGACTGACTGACTGTCTTGACTGACTATCTGTCTGTCTCTCTTGACTCACTGTATGTATGTGTCTCTGTCTGTCTGTCTTGACTGACTGTCTGTCTGTCCTGACTGACTGACTGTCTGTCTGTCTGTCTGTATGTCTGTCTTGACTGACTGTTTGTCTGTCTGTCTGTCTGTCTTGACTGACTGACTGTTTGTCTGTCTAGCTTGACTGACTGTCTGTCTGACTGTCTGTCTGTCTTGACTGAATGTCTGTCTGTCTGTCTTGACTGACTGTCTGTCCGTCTGTTGACTGACTGTTTGTCTGTCTTTACTGACTGACTTTCTGTCTGTCTTGTCTGACTGTTTGTCTGTCATGACTGACAGTCTGTCTGTCTGTCTATCTGTCTTGACTGACTGTATGTCTGTCTGTCTTGACTGACTGTCTGTCTGTCTTGACTGAGTGTCTGTCTGTCTTGACTGAATGTCCGTCTGTCTGTCTGTCTGTCTTACTGACTGACTGTCTGTCTGTCTTGACTGACTGTCTGTCTATCTGTCTTGACTGAATGTCTGTCTATCTTGACTGACTGACTGTCTTGACTGACTAACTGTCTTGACTGACTGACTGTCTGTCTCTCTTGACTCACTGTATGTATGTCTCTCTGTCTGTCTGTCTTGACTGACTGTATGTCTGTCTGTCGGTCGTAACTGACTGTCTGTCTGTCTGTCTTGACTGACTGTACGTCTGTTTGTCTGACTGTCTGTCTGTCTTGACTGACTGTCTGTCTGTCTGTCTGTCTGTCTTGACTGACTGACTGTCTGTCTGTCTTTCTTGACTGACTGTCTGTTTGTCTGTCTTGACTGACTGTCTGTCTGTCTTTCCTGACTGACTGTCTTGACTGACTGTCTGTCTGTCTGTCTTGACTGACTGTATGTATGTCTCTCTGTCTTGACTGACTGTCTGTTTTGACTGACTGTCTGTCTGTCTTGACTAACTGTCTGTCTGTCTTGACAGACTGTCTGCCTGTTTTGACTGACTGACTGACTGTTTGTCTGTCTGTCTTATTTTTTGATTTTGTTGTAATTGACTGTCTGTCTGTCTGTCTTTCCTGACTGACTGACTGACTGTCTCTCCGTCTGAATGACTGACTGACTGTCTGTCTAACTTGACTGACTGTCTGTCTGTCTGTCTAGCTTGACTGACTGTCTGTCTGTCTGTCTTGACTGACTGTCTGTCTTTCTTGACTGACTGTCTGTCCGTCTGTTGACTGACTGTCTGTTTGTCTGTCTGTCTTGACTGACTGACTGTCTGTCTGTCTTGTCTGACTGTTTTTCTGTCTTGAATGACTGTCTGTGTGTCTATCTTGACTGACTGTATGTCTGTCTGTCTGTCTTGACTGAATGTCTGTCTGTCTTGACTGAGTGTCTGTCTGTCTTGACTGAGTGTCTGTCTGTCTTGACTGAATGTCTGTCTGTCTGTCTTGACTGAATATCTGTCTGTCTGTCTTGACTGACTGACTGTCTGTCTGTCTTGACTGACTGTCTGTCTATCTGTCTTGACTGAATGTCTGTCTGTTTTGACTGACTGACTGTCTTGACTGACTGTCTGTCTGTGTCTCTTGACTCACTGTATGTATGTCTCTCTGTCTGTCTGTCTTGACTGACTGTCTGTCTGTCCTGACTGACTGACTGTCTGTCTGTCTATCTGTCTGTCTGTCTTGACTGACTGTTTGTCTGTCTGTCAGTCTGTCTAGCTTGACTGACTGTCTGTCTGACTGTCTGTCTGTCTTGACTGACTGTCTGTCTGTCTGTCTGTCTGTCTTGCCTGACTGCCTGTCCGTCTGTTGACTGACTGTCTATCTGTCTTGACTGACTGTCTGTTTGTCTGTCTGTCTTGACTGTCTGTCTGTCTTGTCTGACTGTTTGTCTGTCTTGACTGACTGTCTGTCTATCTGTCTGGACTGACTGTATGTCTGTCTGTCTGTCTTGACTGACTGTCTGTCTGTCTTGACTGACTGTCTGTCTGTCTTGACTGAGTGTCTGTCTGTCTTGACTGACTGACTGTCTGTCTGTCTGTCTGTCTTGACTGACTGTCTGTCCGTCTGTTGACTGACTGTCTATCTGTCTTGACTGACTGACTTTCTGTCTGTCTTGTCTGACTGTGTGTCTGTCATGACTGACTGACTGTCTGTCTGTCTTGACTGACTGTCTGTCTATCTGTCTTGACTGAATGTCTGTCTGTCTTGACTGACTGACTGTCTTGACTGACTGACTGTCTTGACTGACTGACTGTCTTGACTGACTGTCTGTCTGTCTGTCTTGACTCACTGTATGTATATCTCTCTGTCTGTCTGTCCTGACTGACTGTCTGTCTGTCTAGCTTGACTGACTGTCTGTCTGTCTGTCTAGCTTGACTGACTGTCTGTCTGACTGTCTGTCTGTCTTGTCTGTCTTGGCTGACTGACTGTCTGTATGTCTGTCTTGACTGACTAACTGTCTGTCTGTCTAGCTTGAGTGACTGTCTGTCTGTCTGTCTTGACTGACTGTCTGTCTTTCTTGACTGACTGTCTGTCCGTCTGTTGACTGACTGTCTGTTTGTCTGTCTGTCTTGACTGACTGACTGTCTGTCTGTCTTGTCTGACTGTTTGTCTGTCTTGACTGACTGTCTGTCTATCTGTCTGGACTGACTGTATGTCTGTCTGTCTGACTGTCTGTCTGTCTTGACTGACTGTCTGTCTGTCTTGACTGACTGTCTGTCTGTCTTGACTGAGTGTCTGTCTGTCTTGACTGAATGTCTGTCTGTCTGTCTTGACTGACTGACTGTCTGTCTGTCTTGACTGACTGACTGTCTGTCTGTCTTGACTGACTGTCTGTCTATCTGTCTTGACTGAATGTCTGTCTGTTTTGACTGACTGACTGTCTTGACTGACTATCTGTCTGTCTCTCTTGACTCACTGTATGTATGTGTCTCTGTCTGTCTGTCTTGACTGACTGTCTGTCTGTCCTGACTGACTGACTGTCTGTCTGTCTGTCTGTATGTCTGTCTTGACTGACTGTTTGTCTGTCTGTCTGTCTGTCTTGACTGACTGACTGTTTGTCTGTCTAGCTTGACTGACTGTCTGTCTGACTGTCTGTCTGTCTTGACTGAATGTCTGTCTGTCTGTCTTGACTGACTGTCTGTCCGTCTGTTGACTGACTGTTTGTCTGTCTTTACTGACTGACTTTCTGTCTGTCTTGTCTGACTGTTTGTCTGTCATGACTGACAGTCTGTCTGTCTGTCTATCTGTCTTGACTGACTGTATGTCTGTCTGTCTTGACTGACTGTCTGTCTGTCTTGACTGAGTGTCTGTCTGTCTTGACTGAATGTCCGTCTGTCTGTCTGTCTGTCTTACTGACTGACTGTCTGTCTGTCTTGACTGACTGTCTGTCTATCTGTCTTGACTGAATGTCTGTCTATCTTGACTGACTGACTGTCTTGACTGACTAACTGTCTTGACTGACTGACTGTCTGTCTCTCTTGACTCACTGTATGTATGTCTCTCTGTCTGTCTGTCTTGACTGACTGTATGTCTGTCTGTCGGTCGTAACTGACTGTCTGTCTGTCTGTCTTGACTGACTGTACGTCTGTTTGTCTGACTGTCTGTCTGTCTTGACTGACTGTCTGTCTGTCTGTCTGTCTGTCTTGACTGACTGACTGTCTGTCTGTCTTTCTTGACTGACTGTCTGTTTGTCTGTCTTGACTGACTGTCTGTCTGTCTTTCCTGACTGACTGTCTTGACTGACTGTCTGTCTGTCTGTCTTGACTGACTGTATGTATGTCTCTCTGTCTTGACTGACTGTCTGTTTTGACTGACTGTCTGTCTGTCTTGACTAACTGTCTGTCTGTCTTGACAGACTGTCTGCCTGTTTTGACTGACTGACTGACTGTTTGTCTGTCTGTCTTATTTTTTGATTTTGTTGTAATTGACTGTCTGTCTGTCTGTCTTTCCTGACTGACTGACTGACTGTCTCTCCGTCTGAATGACTGACTGACTGTCTGTCTAACTTGACTGACTGTCTGTCTGTCTGTCTAGCTTGACTGACTGTCTGTCTGTCTGTCTTGACTGACTGTCTGTCTTTCTTGACTGACTGTCTGTCCGTCTGTTGACTGACTGTCTGTTTGTCTGTCTGTCTTGACTGACTGACTGTCTGTCTGTCTTGTCTGACTGTTTTTCTGTCTTGAATGACTGTCTGTGTGTCTATCTTGACTGACTGTATGTCTGTCTGTCTGTCTTGACTGAATGTCTGTCTGTCTTGACTGAGTGTCTGTCTGTCTTGACTGAGTGTCTGTCTGTCTTGACTGAATGTCTGTCTGTCTGTCTTGACTGAATATCTGTCTGTCTGTCTTGACTGACTGACTGTCTGTCTGTCTTGACTGACTGTCTGTCTATCTGTCTTGACTGAATGTCTGTCTGTTTTGACTGACTGACTGTCTTGACTGACTGTCTGTCTGTGTCTCTTGACTCACTGTATGTATGTCTCTCTGTCTGTCTGTCTTGACTGACTGTCTGTCTGTCCTGACTGACTGACTGTCTGTCTGTCTATCTGTCTGTCTGTCTTGACTGACTGTTTGTCTGTCTGTCAGTCTGTCTAGCTTGACTGACTGTCTGTCTGACTGTCTGTCTGTCTTGACTGACTGTCTGTCTGTCTGTCTGTCTGTCTTGCCTGACTGCCTGTCCGTCTGTTGACTGACTGTCTATCTGTCTTGACTGACTGACTTTCTGTCTGTCTTGTCTGACTGTTTGTCTGTCATGACTGACAGACTGTCTGTCTGTCTTGACTGACTGTCTGTCTATCTGTCTTGACTGAATGTCTGTCTGTCTTGACTGACTGACTGTCTTGACTGACTGACTGTCTTGACTGACTGTCTGTCTGTCTGTCTTGACTCACTGTATGTATGTCTCTCTGTCTGTCTGTCTTGACTGACTGTCTGTCTGTCCTGACTGACTGTCTGTCTGTCCTGACTGACTGTCTGTCTGTCCTGACTGACTGTCTGTCTGTCCTGACTGACTGTCTGTCTATCTAGCTTGACTGACTGTCTGTCTGTCTAGCTTGACTGACTGTCTGTCTGTCTGTCTAGCTTGACTGACTGTCTGTCTGACTGTCTGTCTTTCTTGTCTGTCTTGACTGAGTGTCTGTCTGTCTTGACTGAATGTCTGTCTGTCTGTCTTGACTGACTGACTGTCTGTCTGTCTTGACTGACTGACTGTCTGTCTGTCTTGACTGACTGTCTGTCTATCTGTCTTGACTGAATGTCTGTCTGTTTTGACTGACTGACTGTCTTGACTGACTATCTGTCTGTCTCTCTTGACTCACTGTATGTATGTCTCTCTGTCTGTCTGTCTTGACTGACTGTCTGTCTGTCCTGACTGACTGACTGTCTGTCTGTCTGTCTGTCTGTCTGTCTGTCTTGACTGACTGTTTGTCTGTCTGTCTGTCTGTCTTGACTGACTGACTGTTTGTCTGTCTAGCTTGACTGACTGTCTGTCTGACTGTCTGTCTGTCTTGACTGACTGACTGTCTGTCTGTCTTGACTGACTGTCTGTCTATCTGTCTTGACTGAATGTCTGTCTGTTTTGACTGACTGACTGTCTTGACTGACTATCTGTCTGTCTCTCTTGACTCACTGTATGTATGTCTCTCTGTCTGTCTGTCTTGACTGACTGTCTGTCTGTCCTGACTGACTGACTGTCTGTCTGTCTGTCTGTCTGTCTGTCTGTCTTGACTGACTGTTTGTCTGTCTGTCTGTCTGTCTTGACTGACTGACTGTTTGTCTGTCTAGCTTGACTGACTGTCTGTCTGACTGTCTGTCTGTCTTGACTGACTGACTGTCTGTCTGTCTAGCTTGACTGACTGTCTGTCTGTCTGTCTTTCTTGACTGACTGTCTGTCTTTCTTGACTGACTGTCTGTCCGTCTATTGACTGACTGTCTGTTTGTCTGTATGTCTTGACTGACTGACTGTCTGTCTGTCTTGTCTGACTGTTTGTCTGTCTTGACTGACTGTCTGTCTGTCTGTCTTGACTGACTTTATGTCTGTCTGTCTGTCTTGACTGACTGTCTGTCTCTCTTGACTGACTGTCTGTCTGTCTTGACTGAGTGTCTGTCTGTCTGACTGTTAGTCTGTCTGTCTATCTTGATTGACTGTCTGTTCGTCTGTTGACTGTTTGTCTGTCTTGACTGACTGTCTGTCTGTCTGTCTTGTCTGACTGTCTGTCTGTCTTGTCTGACTGTTTGTCTGTCTTGACTGACTGTCTGTCTGTCTGTCTGTCTGTCTTGTCTGACTGTTTGCCTGTCTTGACTGACTGTATGTCTGTCTGTCTGTCTGTCTTGACTGACTGTCTGTCTGTCTTGACTGACTGTCTGTCTGTCTTGACTGACTGTCTGTCTGTCTTGACTGACTGTCTGTCTGTCTTGACTGACTGTCTGTCTGTCTTGACTGACTGTCTGTCTGTCTTGACTGACTGTCTGTCTGTCTTGACTGACTGTCTGTCTGTCTTGACTGACTGTCTGTCTGTCTTGACTGACTGTCTGTCTGTCTTGACTGAGTGTCTGTCTGTCTTGACTGAATGTCTGTCTGTCTGTCTTACTGACTGACTGTCTGTCTGTCTGTCGGTCTGTCTTGACTGACTGTCTGTCTGTCTGTCTTTCTTGACTGACTGACTGTCTGTCTGTCTATCTTGACTAACTGTCTGTCTTTCTTGACTGACTGTCTTGCCTGAGTGACTGACTGTCTGTCTGTCTGTCTTAACTGATATTCTGATTTTGTTGTAATTGACTTTCTGTCTGTCTGTCTTGACTGACTGACGGTCTGTCTGTCTGTCTGACTGACTGTCTGTCTGTATGTCTGTCTGTCTGTCTGTCTTAACTGATATTCTGATTTTGTTGTAATTGACTGTCTGTCTGTCTGTCTTGACTGACTGACTGTCTGTCTTGACTGAGTGTCTGTCTGTCTTGACTGAATGTCTGTCTGTCTGTCTTGACTGACTGTATGTCTGTTTGTCTGACTGTCTGTCTGTCTTGACTGACTGTCTGTCTTTCTTGACTGAATGTCTTTCTGTCTGTCATGACTGACTGACTGTCTGTCTGTCTGTCTTGACTGACTGTCTGTCTGTCTTGACTGACTGACTGTCTTGACTGACTGACTGTCTGTCTGACTATCTGTTTGCCTATCTGCATGTCTGTCTGTCTTGACTGACTGTCTGTCTGTCTGTTTGTCTTAATTGACTGTCAGTCTGTATGTCTGTCTGTCTTAACTGATATTTTGATTGAGTTGTAACTGACTGTCTGTCTTTCTTGATTGACTGTCTGTCTGTCTGTCTGTCTTGACTCACTGTCTGTCTGTTTTGACTGACTGTCTGTCTGTCCTGACTGACTGTCTGTCTGTCTGTCTGTCTGTCTGTTTGTCTGTCTGTCTGTCTGTCTGTCTTGACTGACTGTCTGTCTGTCTGTCTGTCTGTCTGACTGACTGTCTGTCTGTATGTCTGACTGACGGTCTGTCTTGACCGACTGTCTGTCTATCTTGACTAACTGTCTGTCCGTCTTGACTGACTGTCTTGCCTGAGTGACTGACTGTCCGTCTGTCTGTCTTCACTGATATTCTGATTTTGTTGTAATTGACTGTCTGTCTGTCTTGACTGACTGTATGTCTGTATGTCGGTCGTGACTGACTGTCTGTCTTTCTGTCTTGACTGACTGTATGCCTGTTTGTCTGACTGTCTGTCTGTCTTGACTGACTGTTTGTCTGTCTTGACTGACTGTCTGTCTGTCTTAACTGAATTTCTTTCTGTCTGTCATGACTGACTGACTGTCTGTCTGTCTGTCTTGACTGACTGTCTGTCTGTCTTGACTGACTGACTGTCTTGACTGACTGACTGTCTGTCTGACTATCTGTCTGCCTATCTGCATGTCTGTCTGTCTTGACTGACTGTCTGTCTGTCTGTGTGTCTTAATTGACTGTCAGTCTGTATGTCTGTCTGTCTTAACTGATATTTTGATTGGGTTGTAACTGACTGTCTGTCTTTCTTGATTGACTGTCTGTCTGTCTGTTTGTCCTGACTGACTGACTGACTGTCTGTCTGTCTATCTTAACTGATATTCTGATTTTGTTGTAATTGACTGTCTGTCTGTCTGTCTTGACTGACTGACTGTCTGTCAGTCTGTCTTGACTGACTGACTGTCTGTCTGTCTGTCTTGACTGTCTGTCTGTCTGTCTGTCTTGACTCACTGTCTGTCTGTTTTGACTGACTGTCTGTCTGTCCTGACTGACTGTCTGTCTGTCTGTCTGTCTTGACTGACTGTCTGTCTGTTTTGACTGACTGTCTGTCTGTCCTGACTGACTGTCTGTCTGTCTGTCTGTCTTGACTGACTGTCTGTCTGTCTGTCTGTCTTGACAGACTGTCTGTCTGTCTGTCTGTCTTGACTGACTGACTGTCTGTCTGTCTATCTTGACTAACTGTCTGTCTTTCTTGACTGACTGTCTTGCCTGAGTGACTGACTGTTTGTCTGTCTGTCTTAACTGATATTCTGATTTTGTTGTAATTGACTGTCTGTCTGTCTGTCTTGACTGACTGACGGTCTGTCTCTCTGTCTGACTGTCTCTCGGTCTGTCTGTCTTGACTGACTGTCTTTCTGTCTTGACTGATTGTCTGTCTGTCTTGACTGACTGTCGGTTTGTCTTGACTGACTGTCGGTCTGTCTTGACTGACTGTCGGTCTGTCTTGACTGACTGTCGGTCTGTCTTGACTGACTGTCGGTCTGTCTTGACTGACTGTCTGACTGTCTGTCTAGCTTGACTGACTGTCTGTCTGACTGTCTGTCTGTCTTGTCTGTCTTGACTGACTGACTGTCTGTCTGTCTGTCTTGACTGACTAACTGTCTGTCTGTCTAGCTTGACTGACTGACTGACTGTCTGTCTAACTGTCTGACTGTCTTGACTTACTGTCTGACTGTCTGTCTGTCTTTTCTGACTGACTGTCTGTCTGTCTGTCTTTCCAGACTGACTGACTGACTGTCTCTCTGTCTGAATGACTGACTGACTGTCTGTCTAAATGTTGTCTGTCTTGACTGACTGTCTGTCTGTCTTGACTGACTGACTGTCTGTCTGTCTAGCTTGACTGACTGTCTGTCTGTCTGTCTAGCTTGACTGACTGTCTGTCTGTCTTGTCTGTCTTGGCTGACTGACTGTCTGTATGTCTGTCTTGACTGACTGACTGTCTGTATGTCTGTCTTGACTGACTGACTGTCTGTTTGTCTAGCTTGACTGACTGTCTGTCTTGACTGACTGTCTGTCTTTCTTGACGGACTGTCTGGCCGTCTGTTGACGGAGTCTGTCTGTCTGTCTTGACTGACTGTATGTCTGTCTGTCTGTCTTGACTGACTGACTGTCTGTCTGTCTTGTCTGACTGTTTTTCTGTCTTGACTGACTGTCTGTCTGTCTGTCTTGACTGACTGTATGTCTGTCTGTCTGTCTTGACTGACTATCTGTCTGTCTTGACTGACTGTCTGTCTGTCTTGACTGACTGTCTGTCTGTCTTGACTGAGTGTCTGTCTGTCTTGACTGACTGTCTGTCTGTCTTGACTGACTGTCTGTCTAGCTTGACTGACTGTCTGTCCGTCTTGACTAACTGTCTGTCTGTCTTGACTGACTGTCTGTATGTCTTGACTGACTGTCTGTCTGTCTTGACTGACTGTCTGTATGTCTTGACTGACTGTCTGTCTGTCTTTACTGACTGTCTGTCTGTCCTGACTGACTGTCTGTCTGTCCTGACTGACTGTCTGTCTGTCCTGACTGACTGTCTGTCTGTCCTGACTGACTGTCTATCTGACTGTCTAGCTTGACTGACTGTCTGTCTGTCTGTCCTAGCTTGACTGACTGTCTGTCTGTCTGTCCTAGCTTGACTGACTGTCTGTCTGACTGTCTGTCTGTCTTGTCTGTCTTGACTGACTGACTGTCTGTCTGTCTAGCTTGACTGACTGTCTGTCCTAGCTTGACTGACTGTCTGTCCTAGCTTGACTGACTGTCTGTCTGACTGTCTGTCTGTCTTGTCTGTCTTGACTGACTGACTGTCTGTATGTCTGTCTCGACTGACTGACTGTCTGTCTGTCTAACTTGACTGACTGTCTGTCTGTCTTGACTGACTGTCTGTATGTCTTGACTGACTGTCTGTCTGTCTTGACTGACTGTCTGTCTGTCCTGACTGACTGTCTGTCTGTCCTGACTGACTGTCTGTCTGTCATGACTGACTGACTGTCTTTCTGTCTAGCTTGACTGACTGTCTGTCCTAGCTTGACTGACTGTCTGTCTGACTGTCTGTCTGTCTTGTCTGTCTTGACTGACTGACTGTCTGTATGTCTGTCTCGACTGACTGACTGTCTGTCTGTCTAGCTTGACTGACTGTCTGTCTGTCTTGACTGACTGTCTGTATGTCTTGACTGACTGCCTGTCTGTCTTGACTGACTGTCTGTCTGTCCTGACTGACTGTCTGTCTGTCCTGACTGACTGTCTGTCTGTCATGACTGACTGTCTGTCTATCCTGACTGACTGTCTGTCTGTCCTGACTGACTGTCTATCTGACTGTCTGTCTGTCTGTCTTGACAGACTGTATGTCTGACTGTCTGTCTGTCTGTCTGTCTTGACTGACTGTCTGTCTGTCTTGACTGACTGTCTGTCTGTCTGTCCTGACTGACTGACTGACTGACTGTCTGTCTGTCTGTCCTGACTGACTGACTGACTGACTGACTGACTGTCTGTCTGTCTGTCTTAACTGATATTGTGATTTTGTTGTAATTGACTGCTGTCTGTCTGTCTTAACTGATATTTTGATTTTAACGTAACTGTCTGTCTGTCTTGACTAACTGACAGCCTGTCTTGACTGACTCTCTGTCTGTCCTGGATGACTGTCTGTCTGTCTTGACTGACTGACTGTCTGTCTGTCTAGCCTGACTGACTGTTTGTCTGTCTGTCTGTCTTGGCTGACTGTCTGTTTGTCTTGCCGGACTGCCTGTCTGTCTATCTTGCCTGACTGACTGTCTGTCTGTCTTTACTGACTGAATGACTGTCTGTCTGTCTGTCTGTCTTGACTGACTGACTGTCTGTCTGTCTGTCTGTCTTGACTGAATGACTGTCTGTCTGTTTGGCTGTCTTGACTGATTGTCTGTCTGTCTTGCCTGCCTGACTGTCTGTCTGTCTGTCTTGACTAACTGACAGCCTGTCTTGACTGACTCTCTGTCTGTCCTGGATGACTGTCTGTCTGTCTTGACTGACTGACTGTCTGTCTGTCTTGACTGACTGACTGTCTGTCTGTATAGCCTGACTGACTGTTTGTCTGTCTGTCTGTCTTGGCTGACTGTCTGTTTGTCTTGCCGAACTGCCTGTCTGTCTATCTTACCTGACTGACTGTCTGTCTGTCTTTACTGACTGAATGACTGTCTGTCTGTCTGTCTGTCTTGACTGACTGACTGTCTGTCTGTTTGTCTGTCTTGACTGACTGTCTGTCTGTCTTGCCTGACTGACTGTCTGTCTGTCTTGACTGACTGTCTGTCTGTCTTGCCTGACTGACTGTCTGTCTGTCTTGACTGACTGTCTGTCTGTCTTGACTGACTGTCTGTCTGTCTGTCTTGACTGACTGCATGTTTGTCTGTCTGTCTGTCTGTCTGTCTTTACTGACTGTCTGTCTGTCTGTCTGTCTTGACTGACTGACTGTCTGTCTGTCTGTCTTGACTGACTGACTGTCTGTCTGTCTGTCTGTCTGTCTGACTGACTGTCTGTCTGTCTTAACTGATATTTTGATTTTGAAGTAACTGTCTGTCTGTCTTGACTAACTGACAGCCTGTCTGTCTTGACTGACTGTCTGTCTGTCTTGACCGACTGTCTGTCTGTCTTGACTGACTGTCTGTCTGTCTTGACTGACTGTCTGTCTGTCTTGACTGACTGTCTGTCTGTCTTGACTGACTGACTGACTGTCTGTCTGTCTGTCTTGATTGAATGACTGTCTGTCTGTTTGTCTTGCCTGCCTGACTGTCTATCTGTCTTGACTGACTGTCTGTCTGTCTTAACTGACTGACTGTCTGTATGTCTAGCCTGACTGACTGTTTGTCTGTCTGTCTGTCTTGGCTGACTGTCTGTTTGTCTTGCCAGACTGCATGTCTGTCTATCTTGCCTGACTGACTGTTTGTCTGTCTTTACTGACTGAATGACTGTCTTGACTGACTGTCTGTCTGTCTGTCTGTCTGTCTTGACTGACTGACTGTCTGTCTGTCTGTCTGTCTTGACTGACTGACTGTCTGTCTGTTTGTCTGTCTTGACTGACTGTCTTTCTGTCTTGACTGACTGACTATCTCTCTGTCTAGATTGACTGACTGTCTGTCTGTCTGTCCTAGCTTGACTGACTGTCTGTCTGACTCTCTGTTTGTCTTGTCTGTCTTGATTGACTGACTGTCTGTATGTCTGTCTTGACTGACTGTTTGTCTGTCTTGACTGACTGTCTGTCTGTCTTAACTGAATTTCTTTCTGTCTGTCATGACTGACTGACTGTCTGTCTGTCTGTCTTGACTGACTGTCTGTCTGTCTTGACTGACTGACTGTCTTGACTGACTGACTGTCTGTCTGACTATCTGTCTGCCTATCTGCATGTCTGTCTGTCTTGACTGACTGTCTGTCTGTCTGTGTGTCTTAATTGACTGTCAGTCTGTATGTCTGTCTGTCTTAACTGATACTTTGATTGGGTTGTAACTGACTGTCTGTCTTTCTTGATTGACTGTCTGTCTGTCTGTTTGTCCTGACTGACTGACTGACTGTCTGTCTGTCTATCTTAACTGATATTCTGATTTTGTTGTAATTGACTGTCTGTCTGTCTGTCTTGACTGACTGACTGTCTGTCAGTCTGTCTTGACTGACTGACTGTCTGTCTGTCTGTCTTGACTGTCTGTCTGTCTGTCTGTCTTGACTCACTGTCTGTCTGTTTTGACTGACTGTCTGTCTGTCCTGACTTACTGTCTGTCTGTCCTGACTGACTGTCTGTCTGTCTGTCTGTCTTGACTGACTGTCTGTCTGTCTGTCTGTCTTGACAGACTGTCTGTCTGTCTGTCTGTCTTGACTGACTGACTGTCTGTCTGTCTATCTTGACTAACTGTCTGTCTTTCTTGACTGACTGTCTTGCCTGAGTGACTGACTGTTTGTCTGTCTGTCTTAACTGATATTCTGATTTTGTTGTAATTGACTGTCTGTCTGTCTGTCTTGACTGACTGACGGTCTGTCTCTCTGTCTGACTGTCTCTCGGTCTGTCTGTCTTGACTGACTGTCTTTCTGTCTTGACTGATTGTCTGTCTGTCTTGACTGACTGTCGGTTTGTCTTGACTGACTGTCGGTCTGTCTTGACTGACTGTCGGTCTGTCTTGACTGACTGTCGGTCTGTCTTGACTGACTGTCTGACTGTCTGTCTAGCTTGACTGACTGTCTGTCTGACTGTCTGTCTGTCTTGTCTGTCTTGACTGACTGACTGTCTGTCTGTCTGTCTTGACTGACTAACTGTCTGTCTGTCTAGCTTGACTGACTGACTGACTGTCTGTCTAACTGTCTGACTGTCTTGACTTACTGTCTGACTGTCTGTCTGTCTTTTCTGACTGACTGTCTGTCTGTCTGTCTTTCCAGACTGACTGACTGACTGTCCCTCTGTCTGAATGACTGACTGACTGTCTGTCTAAATGTCTGTCTGTTTTGACTGACTGTCTGTCTGTCTTGACTGACTGACTGTCTGTCTGTCTAGCTTGACTGACTGTCTGTCTGTCTGTCTAGCTTGACTGACTGTCTGTCTGTCTTGTCTGTCTTGGCTGACTGACTGTCTGTATGTCTGTCTTGACTGACTGACTGTCTGTATGTCTGTCTTGACTGACTGACTGTCTGTTTGTCTAGCTTGACTGACTGTCTGTCTTGACTGACTGTCTGTCTTTCTTGACTGACTGTCTGGCCGTCTGTTGACTGAGTCTGTCTGTCTGTCTTGACTGACTGTATGTCTGTCTGTCTGTCTTGACTGACTGACTGTCTGTCTGTCTTGTCTGACTGTTTTTCTGTCTTGACTGACTGTCTGTCTGTCTGTCTTGACTGACTGTATGTCTGTCTGTCTGTCTTGACTGACTATCTGTCTGTCTTGACTGACTGTCTGTCTGTCTTGACTGACTGTCTGTCTGGCTTGACTGAGTGTCTGTCTGTCTTGATTGACTGTCTGTCTGTCTTGACTGACTGTCTGTCTAGCTTGACTGACTGTCTGTCCGTCTTGACTAACTGTCTGTCTGTGACTGACTGTCTGTATGTCTTGACTGACTGTCTGTCTGTCTTGACTGACTGTCTGTATGTCTTGACTGACTGTCTGTCTGTCTTTACTGACTGTCTGTCTGTCCTGACTGACTGTCTGTCTGTCCTGACTGACTGTCTGTCTGTCCTGACTGACTGTCTATCTGACTGTCTAGCTTGACTGACTGTCTGTCTGTCTGTCCTAGCTTGACTGACTGTCTGTCTGACTGTCTGTCTGTCTTGTCTGTCTTGACTGACTGACTGTCTGTCTGTCTAGCTTGACTGACTGTCTGTCCTAGCTTGACTGACTGTCTGTCCTAGCTTGACTGACTGTCTGTCTGACTGTCTGTCTGTCTTGTCTGTCTTGACTGACTGACTGTCTGTATGTCTGTCTCGACTGACTGACTGTCTGTCTGTCTAGCTTGACTGACTGTCTGTCTGTCTTGACTGACTGTCTGTATGTCTTGACTGACTGTCTGTCTGTCTTGACTGACTGTCTGTCTGTCCTGACTGACTGTCTGTCTGTCCTGACTGACTGTCTGTCTGTCCTGACTGACTGACTGTCTGTCTGTCTAGCTTGACTGACTGTCTGTCCTAGCTTGACTGACTGTCTGTCTGACTGTCTGTCTGTCTTGTCTGTCTTGACTGACTGACTGTCTGTATGTCTGTCTCGACTGACTGACTGTCTGTCTGTCTAGCTTGACTGACTGTCTGTCTGTCTTGACTGACTGTCTGTATGTCTTGACTGACTGTCTGTCTGTCTTGACTGACTGTCTGTCTGTCCTGACTGACTGTCTGTCTGTCCTGACTGACTGTCTGTCTGTCATGACTGACTGTCTGTCTATCCTGACTGACTGTCTGTCTGTCCTGACTGACTGTCTATCTGACTGTCTGTCTGTCTTGACTGACTCTCTGTCTGTCTGTCTGTCTTGACAGACTGTATGTCTGACTGTCTGTCTGTCTGTCTGTCTTGACTGACTGTCTGTCTGTCTTGACTGACTGACTGACTGACTGACTGTCTGTCTGTCTGTCTTAACTGATATTCTGATTTTGTTGTAATTGACTGTCTGTCTGTCTGTCTTGACTGACTGACGGTCTGTCTGTCTGTCTGTCTGACTGACTGTCTGTCTGTCTGTCTGTCTGTCTGTCTGTCTGTCTGTCTTGACTAACTGTCTGTCTGTCTGTCTGTCTTGATTGACTGTCTGTCTGTCTTTCTTGACTGACTGTATGTCTGTCTGTCGGTAGTGACTGTCTGTCCTGACTGTCAGTCAGTCAGTCACACAGACAGACAGAGAGACAGTCAGTCAGGAAAGACAGACAGTCAGACAATCAGTCAGGATTTCAGGCAGACAGACGGACATTCAGTGAAGAAATCCAGACAGACAGACAGTCAGTCAAACCAGACAGACATACAGTCAGTCAGTCAGTCAAGACAGACAGACAGACAGTCAGTGAAGACAGACAGACAGTCTGTCTTGACTGACTGTCTGTCTTGACTGACTGTCTGTCTTGACTGTCTGTCTGTCTGTCTGGATTCTTCACTGAATGTCCGTCTGTCTGTATGAAATCCTGACTATTTTACTGTCTGTCTGTCTTGACTGACTGTCTGTCTGTCTGTCTGTCTTGTCTGACTGTATGTCTGTCTGTCTGTCTTGACTGACTGTCTGTCTGTCTGTCCTGACTGACTGACTGACTGACTGTCTGTCTGTCTGTCCTGACTGACTGACTGACTGACTGTCTGTCTGTCTGTCTTAACTGATATTGTGATTTTGTTGTAATTGACTGCTGTCTGTCTGTCTTAACTGATATTTTGATTTTAACGTAACTGTCTGTCTGTCTTGACTAACTGACAGCCTGTCTTGACTGACTCTCTGTCTGTCCTGGATGACTGTCTGTCTGTCTTGACTGACTGACTGTCTGTCTGTCTAGCCTGACTGACTGTTTGTCTGTCTGTCTGTCTTGGCTGACTGTCTGTTTGTCTTGCCGGACTGCCTGTCTGTCTATCTTGCCTGACTGACTGTCTGTCTGTCTTTACTGACTGAATGACTGTCTGTCTGTCTGTCTGTCTTGACTGACTGACTGTCTGTCTGTCTGTCTGTCTTGACTGAATGACTGTCTGTCTGTTTGGCTGTCTTGACTGATTGTCTGTCTGTCTTGCCTGCCTGACTGTCTGTCTGTCTGTCTTGACTAACTGACAGCCTGTCTTGACTGACTCTCTGTCTGTCCTGGATGACTGTCTGTCTGTCTTGACTGACTGACTGTCTGTCTGTCTTGACTGACTGACTGTCTGTCTGTATAGCCTGACTGACTGTTTGTCTGTCTGTCTGTCTTGGCTGACTGTCTGTTTGTCTTGCCGAACTGCCTGTCTGTCTATCTTACCTGACTGACTGTCTGTCTGTCTTTACTGACTGAATGACTGTCTGTCTGTCTGTCTGTCTTGACTGACTGACTGTCTGTCTGTTTGTCTGTCTTGACTGACTGTCTGTCTGTCTTGCCTGACTGACTGTCTGTCTGTCTTGACTGACTGTCTGTCTGTCTTGACTGACTGTCTGTCTGTCTGTCTTGACTGATTGCATGTTTGTCTGTCTGTCTGTCTGTCTGTCTTTACTGACTGTCTGTCTGTCTGTCTGTCTTGACTGACTGACTGTCTGTCTGTCTGTCTTGACTGACTGACTGTCTGTCTGTCTGTCTGTCTGTCTGACTGACTGTCTGTCTGTCTTAACTGATATTTTGATTTTGAAGTAACTGTCTGTCTGTCTTGACTAACTGACAGCCTGTCTGTCTTGACTGACTGTCTGTCTGTCTTGACCGACTGTCTGTCTGTCTTGACTGACTGTCTGTCTGTCTTGACTGACTGACTGACTGTCTGTCTGTCTGTCTTGATTGAATGACTGTCTGTCTGTTTGTCTTGCCTGCCTGACTGTCTATCTGTCTTGACTGACTGTCTGTCTGTCTTAACTGACTGACTGTCTGTCTGTCTAGCCTGACTGACTGTTTGTCTGTCTGTCTGTCTTGGCTGACTGTCTGTTTGTCTTGCCAGACTGCATGTCTGTCTATCTTGCCTGACTGACTGTTTGTCTGTCTTTACTGACTGAATGACTGTCTTGACTGACTGTCTGTCTGTCTGTCTGTCTGTCTTGACTGACTGACTGTCTGTCTGTCTGTCTGTCTTGACTGACTGACTGTCTGTCTGTTTGTCTGTCTTGACTGACTGTCTTTCTGTCTTGACTGACTGACTATCTCTCTGTCTAGATTGACTGACTGTCTGTCTGTCTGTCCTAGCTTGACTGACTGTCTGTCTGACTCTCTGTTTGTCTTGTCTGTCTTGATTGACTGACTGTCTGTATGTCTGTCTTGACTGACTGTTTGTCTGTCTTGACTGACTGTCTGTCTGTCTTAACTGAATTTCTTTCTGTCTGTCATGACTGACTGACTGTCTGTCTGTCTGTCTTGACTGACTGTCTGTCTGTCTTGACTGACTGACTGTCTTGACTGACTGACTGTCTGTCTGACTATCTGTCTGCCTATCTGCATGTCTGTCTGTCTTGACTGACTGTCTGTCTGTCTGTGTGTCTTAATTGACTGTCAGTCTGTATGTCTGTCTGTCTTAACTGATATTTTGATTGGGTTGTAACTGACTGTCTGTCTTTCTTGATTGACTGTCTGTCTGTCTGTTTGTCCTGACTGACTGACTGACTGTCTGTCTGTCTATCTTAGCTGATATTCTGATTTTGTTGTAATTGACTGTCTGTCTGTCTGTCTTGACTGACTGACTGTCTGTCAGTCTGTCTTGACTGACTGACTGTCTGTCTGTCTGTCTTGACTGTCTGTCTGTCTGTCTGTCTTGACTCACTGTCTGTCTGTTTTGACTGACTGTCTGTCTGTCCTGACTGACTGTCTGTCTGTCTGTCTGTCTTGACTGACTGTCTGTCTGTCTGTCTGTCTTGACAGACTGTCTGTCTGTCTGTCTGTCTTGACTGACTGACTGTCTGTCTGTCTATCTTGACTAACTGTCTGTCTTTCTTGACTGACTGTCTTGCCTGAGTGACTGACTGTTTGTCTGTCTGTCTTAACTGATATTCTGATTTTGTTGTAATTGACTGTCTGTCTGTCTGTCTTGACTGACTGACGGTCTGTCTCTCTGTCTGACTGTCTCTCGGTCTGTCTGTCTTGACTGACTGTCTTTCTGTCTTGACTGATTGTCTGTCTGTCTTGACTGACTGTCGGTTTGTCTTGACTGACTGTCGGTCTGTCTTGACTGACTGTCGGTCTGTCTTGACTGACTGTCGGTCTGTCTTGACTGACTGTCTGACTGTCTGTCTAGCTTGACTGACTGTCTGTCTGACTGTCTGTCTGTCTTGTCTGTCTTGACTGACTGACTGTCTGTCTGTCTGTCTTGACTGACTAACTGTCTGTCTGTCTAGCTTGACTGACTGACTGACTGTCTGTCTAACTGTCTGACTGTCTTGACTTACTGTCTGACTGTCTTTCTGTCTTTTCTGACTGACTGTCTGTCTGTCTGTCTTTCCAGACTGACTGACTGACTGTCCCTCTGTCTGAATGACTGACTGACTGTCTGTCTAAATGTCTGTCTGTCTTGACTGACTGTCTGTCTGTCTTGACTGACTGACTGTCTGTCTGTCTAGCTTGACTGACTGTCTGTCTGTCTGTCTAGCTTGACTGACTGTCTGTCTGTCTTGTCTGTCTTGGCTGACTGACTGTCTGTATGTCTGTCTTGACTGACTGACTGTCTGTATGTCTGTCTTGACTGACTGACTGTCTGTTTGTCTAGCTTGACTGACTGTCTGTCTTGACTGACTGTCTGTCTTTCTTGACTGACTGTCTGGCCGTCTGTTGACTGAGTCTGTCTGTCTGTCTTGACTGACTGTATGTCTGTCTGTCTGTCTTGACTGACTGACTGTCTGTCTGTCTTGTCTGACTGTTTTTCTGTCTTGACTGACTGTCTGTCTGTCTGTCTTGACTGACTGTATGTCTGTCTGTCTGTCTTGACTGACTATCTGTCTGTCTTGACTGACTGTCTGTCTGTCTTGACTGACTGTCTGTCTGTCTTGACTGAGTGTCTGTCTGTCTTGACTGACTGTCTGTCTGTCTTGACTGACTGTCTGTCTAGCTTGACTGACTGTCTGTCCGTCTTGACTAACTGTCTGTCTGTGACTGACTGTCTGTATGTCTTGACTGACTGTCTGTCTGTCTTGACTGACTGTCTGTATGTCTTGACTGACTGTCTGTCTGTCTTTACTGACTGTCTGTCTGTCCTGACTGACTGTCTGTCTGTCCTGACTGACTGTCTGTCTGTCTTGACTGACTGTCTGTCTGTCTTGACTGACTGTCTGTCTGTCTTGACTGAGTGTCTGTCTGTCTTGACTGACTGTCTGTCTGTCTTGACTGACTGTCTGTCTAGCTTGACTGACTGTCTGTCCGTCTTGACTAACTGTCTGTCTGTGACTGACTGTCTGTATGTCTTGACTGACTGTCTGTCTGTCTTGACTGACTGTCTGTATGTCTTGACTGACTGTCTGTCTGTCTTTACTGACTGTCTGTCTGTCCTGACTGACTGTCTGTCTGTCCTGACTGACTGTCTGTCTGTCCTGACTGACTGTCTATCTGACTGTCTAGCTTGACTGACTGTCTGTCTGTCTTGACTGACTGTCTGTCTATCTGTCTGGACTGACTGTATGTCTGTCTGTCTGTCTTGACTGACTGTCTGTCTGTCTTGACTGACTGTCTGTCTGTCTTGACTGACTGTCTGTCTGTCTTGACTGAGTGTCTGTCTGTCTTGACTGACTGACTGTCTGTCTGTCTGTCTGTCTTGACTGACTGTCTGTCCGTCTGTTGACTGACTGTCTATCTGTCTTGACTGACTGACTTTCTGTCTGTCTTGTCTGACTGTGTGTCTGTCATGACTGACTGACTGTCTGTCTGTCTTGACTGACTGTCTGTCTATCTGTCTTGACTGAATGTCTGTCTGTCTTGACTGACTGACTGTCTTGACTGACTGACTGTCTTGACTGACTGACTGTCTTGACTGACTGTCTGTCTGTCTGTCTTGACTCACTGTATGTATATCTCTCTGTCTGTCTGTCCTGACTGACTGTCTGTCTGTCTAGCTTGACTGACTGTCTGTCTGTCTGTCTAGCTTGACTGACTGTCTGTCTGACTGTCTGTCTGTCTTGTCTGTCTTGGCTGACTGACTGTCTGTATGTCTGTCTTGACTGACTAACTGTCTGTCTGTCTAGCTTGAGTGACTGTCTGTCTGTCTGTCTTGACTGACTGTCTGTCTTTCTTGACTGACTGTCTGTCCGTCTGTTGACTGACTGTCTGTTTGTCTGTCTGTCTTGACTGACTGACTGTCTGTCTGTCTTGTCTGACTGTTTGTCTGTCTTGACTGACTGTCTGTCTATCTGTCTGGACTGACTGTATGTCTGTCTGTCTGACTTTCTGTCTGTCTTGACTGACTGTCTGTCTGTCTTGACTGACTGTCTGTCTGTCTTGACTGAGTGTCTGTCTGTCTTGACTGAATGTCTGTCTGTCTGTCTTGACTGACTGACTGTCTGTCTGTCTTGACTGACTGACTGTCTGTCTGTCTTGACTGACTGTCTGTCTATCTGTCTTGACTGAATGTCTGTCTGTTTTGACTGACTGACTGTCTTGACTGACTATCTGTCTGTCTCTCTTGACTCACTGTATGTATGTGTCTCTGTCTGTCTGTCTTGACTGACTGTCTGTCTGTCCTGACTGACTGACTGTCTGTCTGTCTGTCTGTATGTCTGTCTTGACTGACTGTTTGTCTGTCTGTCTGTCTGTCTTGACTGACTGACTGTTTGTCTGTCTAGCTTGACTGACTGTCTGTCTGACTGTCTGTCTGTCTTGACTGAATGTCTGTCTGTCTGTCTTGACTGACTGTCTGTCCGTCTGTTGACTGACTGTTTGTCTGTCTTTACTGACTGACTTTCTGTCTGTCTTGTCTGACTGTTTGTCTGTCATGACTGACAGTCTGTCTGTCTGTCTATCTGTCTTGACTGACTGTATGTCTGTCTGTCTTGACTGACTGTCTGTCTGTCTTGACTGAGTGTCTGTCTGTCTTGACTGAATGTCCGTCTGTCTGTCTGTCTGTCTTACTGACTGACTGTCTGTCTGTCTTGACTGACTGTCTGTCTATCTGTCTTGACTGAATGTCTGTCTATCTTGACTGACTGACTGTCTTGACTGACTAACTGTCTTGACTGACTGACTGTCTGTCTCTCTTGACTCACTGTATGTATGTCTCTCTGTCTGTCTGTCTTGACTGACTGTATGTCTGTCTGTCGGTCGTAACTGACTGTCTGTCTGTCTGTCTTGACTGACTGTACGTCTGTTTGTCTGACTGTCTGTCTGTCTTGACTGACTGTCTGTCTGTCTGTCTGTCTGTCTTGACTGACTGACTGTCTGTCTGTCTTTCTTGACTGACTGTCTGTTTGTCTGTCTTGACTGACTGTCTGTCTGTCTTTCCTGACTGACTGTCTTGACTGACTGTCTGTCTGTCTGTCTTGACTGACTGTATGTATGTCTCTCTGTCTTGACTGACTGTCTGTTTTGACTGACTGTCTGTCTGTCTTGACTAACTGTCTGTCTGTCTTGACAGACTGTCTGCCTGTTTTGACTGACTGACTGACTGTTTGTCTGTCTGTCTTATTTTTTGATTTTGTTGTAATTGACTGTCTGTCTGTCTGTCTTTCCTGACTGACTGACTGACTGTCTCTCCGTCTGAATGACTGACTGACTGTCTGTCTAACTTGACTGACTGTCTGTCTGTCTGTCTAGCTTGACTGACTGTCTGTCTGTCTGTCTTGACTGACTGTCTGTCTTTCTTGACTGACTGTCTGTCCGTCTGTTGACTGACTGTCTGTTTGTCTGTCTGTCTTGACTGACTGACTGTCTGTCTGTCTTGTCTGACTGTTTTTCTGTCTTGAATGACTGTCTGTGTGTCTATCTTGACTGACTGTATGTCTGTCTGTCTGTCTTGACTGAATGTCTGTCTGTCTTGACTGAGTGTCTGTCTGTCTTGACTGAGTGTCTGTCTGTCTTGACTGAATGTCTGTCTGTCTGTCTTGACTGAATATCTGTCTGTCTGTCTTGACTGACTGACTGTCTGTCTGTCTTGACTGACTGTCTGTCTATCTGTCTTGACTGAATGTCTGTCTGTTTTGACTGACTGACTGTCTTGACTGACTGTCTGTCTGTGTCTCTTGACTCACTGTATGTATGTCTCTCTGTCTGTCTGTCTTGACTGACTGTCTGTCTGTCCTGACTGACTGACTGTCTGTCTGTCTATCTGTCTGTCTGTCTTGACTGACTGTTTGTCTGTCTGTCAGTCTGTCTAGCTTGACTGACTGTCTGTCTGACTGTCTGTCTGTCTTGACTGACTGTCTGTCTGTCTGTCTGTCTGTCTTGCCTGACTGCCTGTCCGTCTGTTGACTGACTGTCTATCTGTCTTGACTGACTGACTTTCTGTCTGTCTTGTCTGACTGTTTGTCTGTCATGACTGACAGACTGTCTGTCTGTCTTGACTGACTGTCTGTCTATCTGTCTTGACTGAATGTCTGTCTGTCTTGACTGACTGACTGTCTTGACTGACTGACTGTCTTGACTGACTGACTGTCTTGACTGACTGTCTGTCTGTCTGTCTTGACTCACTGTATGTATGTCTCTCTGTCTGTCTGTCTTGACTGACTGTCTGTCTGTCCTGACTGACTGTCTGTCTGTCCTGACTGACTGTCTGTCTGTCCTGACTGACTGTCTGTCTATCTAGCTTGACTGACTGTCTGTCTGTCTAGCTTGACTGACTGTCTGTCTGTCTGTCTAGCTTGACTGACTGTCTGTCTGACTGTCTGTCTTTCTTGTCTGTCTTGACTGAGTGTCTGTCTGTCTTGACTGTCTGTCTGTCTGTCTGTCTTGACTGACTGTCTGTCTGTCTTGACTGACTGACTGACTGACTGACTGTCTGTCTGTCTGTCTTAACTGATATTCTGATTTTGTTGTAATTGACTGTCTGTCTGTCTGTCTTGACTGACTGACGGTCTGTCTGTCTGACTGACTGTCTGTCTGTCTGTCTGTCTGTCTGTCTGTCTGTCTGTCTTGACTAACTGTCTGTCTGTCTGTCTGTCTTGATTGACTGTCTGTCTGTCTTTCTTGACTGACTGTATGTCTGTCTGTCGGTAGTGACTGTCTGTCCTGACTGTCAGTCAGTCAGTCACACAGACAGACAGAGAGACAGTCAGTCAGGAAAGACAGACAGACAGACAGTCAGTCAGGAAAGACAGACAGTCAGACAATCAGTCAGGATTTCAGGCAGACAGACGGACATTCAGTGAAGAAATCCAGACAGACAGACAGTCAGTCAAACCAGACAGACATACAGTCAGTCAGTCAGTCAAGACAGACAGACAGACAGTCAGTGAAGACAGACAGACAGTCTGTCTTGACTGACTGTCTGTCTTGACTGACTGTCTGTCTTGACTGTCTGTCTGTCTGTCTGGATTCTTCACTGAATGTCCGTCTGTCTGTATGAAATCCTGACTATTTTACTGTCTGTCTGTCTTGACTGACTGTCTGTCTGTCTGTCTGTCTTGTCTGACTGTATGTCTGTCTGTCTGTCTTGACTGACTGTCTGTCTGTCTGTCCTGACTGACTGACTGACTGACTGTCTGTCTGTCTGTCCTGACTGACTGACTGACTGACTGTCTGTCTGTCTGTCTTAACTGATATTGTGATTTTGTTGTAATTGACTGCTGTCTGTCTGTCTTAACTGATATTTTGATTTTAACGTAACTGTCTGTCTGTCTTGACTAACTGACAGCCTGTCTTGACTGACTCTCTGTCTGTCCTGGATGACTGTCTGTCTGTCTTGACTGACTGACTGTCTGTCTGTCTAGCCTGACTGACTGTTTGTCTGTCTGTCTGTCTTGGCTGACTGTCTGTTTGTCTTGCCGGACTGCCTGTCTGTCTATCTTGCCTGACTGACTGTCTGTCTGTCTTTACTGACTGAATGACTGTCTGTCTGTCTGTCTGTCTTGACTGACTGACTGTCTGTCTGTCTGTCTGTCTTGACTGAATGACTGTCTGTCTGTTTGGCTGTCTTGACTGATTGTCTGTCTGTCTTGCCTGCCTGACTGTCTGTCTGTCTGTCTTGACTAACTGACAGCCTGTCTTGACTGACTCTCTGTCTGTCCTGGATGACTGTCTGTCTGTCTTGACTGACTGACTGTCTGTCTGTCTTGACTGACTGACTGTCTGTCTGTATAGCCTGACTGACTGTTTGTCTGTCTGTCTGTCTTGGCTGACTGTCTGTTTGTCTTGCCGAACTGCCTGTCTGTCTATCTTACCTGACTGACTGTCTGTCTGTCTTTACTGACTGAATGACTGTCTGTCTGTCTGTCTGTCTTGACTGACTGACTGTCTGTCTGTTTGTCTGTCTTGACTGACTGTCTGTCTGTCTTGCCTGACTGACTGTCTGTCTGTCTTGACTGACTGTCTGTCTGTCTTGACTGACTGTCTGTCTGTCTGTCTTGACTGACTGCATGTTTGTCTGTCTGTCTGTCTGTCTGTCTTTACTGACTGTCTGTCTGTCTGTCTGTCTTGACTGACTGACTGTCTGTCTGTCTGTCTTGACTGACTGACTGTCTGTCTGTCTGTCTGTCTGTCTGACTGACTGTCTGTCTGTCTTAACTGATATTTTGATTTTGAAGTAACTGTCTGTCTGTCTTGACTAACTGACAGCCTGTCTGTCTTGACTGACTGTCTGTCTGTCTTGACCGACTGTCTGTCTGTCTTGACTGACTGTCTGTCTGTCTTGACTGACTGTCTGTCTGTCTTGACTGACTGTCTGTCTGTCTTGACTGACTGACTGACTGTCTGTCTGTCTGTCTTGATTGAATGACTGTCTGTCTGTTTGTCTTGCCTGCCTGACTGTCTATCTGTCTTGACTGACTGTCTGTCTGTCTTAACTGACTGACTGTCTGTCTGTCTAGCCTGACTGACTGTTTGTCTGTCTGTCTGTCTTGGCTGACTGTCTGTTTGTCTTGCCAGACTGCATGTCTGTCTATCTTGCCTGACTGACTGTTTGTCTGTCTTTACTGACTGAATGACTGTCTTGACTGACTGTCTGTCTGTCTGTCTGTCTGTCTTGACTGACTGACTGTCTGTCTGTCTGTCTGTCTTGACTGACTGACTGTCTGTCTG